>JAETXT010000005.1:4800000-6020468 GCA_019188255.1 Verticillium longisporum | reverse complement strand
AACCCTAACCCTAACCCTAACCCTAACCCTAACCCTAACCCTAACCCTAACCCTAACCCTAACCCTAACCCTAACCCTAACCCTAACCCTAACCCTAACCCTAACCCTAACCCTAAGTCACCATGCTGGCAGGTAAGTGAGATCATTGGGATGATCGATCGGTGATGCACGATATCATTGCTATATGTCGAGGTCAGTTCCCATTATACTTTTTGTCTCTTAGACCTGGTACTGCAAGACCGAGGAGAGCTTACTCAACCCATTCCCGAGTCCATGCCTCGATACCCCTGAATCGAAACATCAAAGCCCGTCGCCACCGCAAAGATGGACGGGCACCAACAGACCCTTGCCACTGCCCTGCAACATCTGTACACCCTTCCGGCTACTGATGTCAGACATAGCTCGGGATTTCGGGGCATAGTGAGAGGATGTACTTCAGATCGAGAAGCTCTTTTGCTTTCCATTCTCCCTCTTTCTGGTTCACCACAACGTCCGCTTCATCTTTTATGTCTGCTTCTCATGGAAATCCCCGGACCATGGCCAACTGTCGCACTACTTCGAACCCATGCCCGTCTACTTCAGCCTCTGACCAACACTTCGCCATCAGGAGACGTGGCACTTCTTATGGAAAACACTGAGAAACTAGTCCGAGAGTCACACACTTCAATGCTGCAGTTGCTGAGCCAAAATGATCGACCTGCCATTCACTCTGCCGATGGCAAGCAAACAATCTCACACCAAGACCTCTACGAGTTTGTCAATGACTTCGCTTTACCAATCGACTGCACCGACCGCAAGCCAGTCATCGCAATTGCGGTTCCAAATGGGCCCCTTCTTGCTGCCGTCTGCATTGCTGTGTCTGCATACTATACAGCAGCGCCAATCGACCCGACGACCGGCCCCGATGAGTTTCAAGCTGATGTGGTGCAGTCTGGTGCACGCTGCATCATGACAACTGAACCGGACTATCATCGCCTCCGTCTCGCTGAGTCCTGGACCCAGAACGTTGGCGTGAAAGCGATCATGGTGGATTGGAAGCACGACAAGATTGGACTTCGAGACGGAACAGGGGCCCGCATTGACACTGCAGGTCTTCCTAAGCCACAGCCCAATCAAGCGGATGATGTTGCAATTGCTTTATCAACAAATGGGCCCTGGGGCAAAGACGTCCTTCCATTAACGACTCAGGCCATGTTGGTCGAAGTCGCTTCTACCATCGGCGCCTGGAACCTTGGGCCGACTGACATCGGCGTCAATATGATGGCCCTGCATCAAATGTAAGTGCCCAGCCCATCCAAATCGAGGACGACCTAACCCCTAGCAGTTCTGGACTTCTAAAAGGTCTACTTGCACCCATCTTTTCCGGCGGTTGCACTATATGCTGTGCAGCATTCGACGCAACAGCATTCTGGGACATCCTGAACGAAAGGTGCCCAACCTGGTATCATGCGTCACCTTCCATGCATTTGGTCATCCTAGCTAAAGCTTCCCGAGCCAAGGCATCACGTCAGAGGGCGATCCGTCTGGTTTGTGATGCGGGTGGCGGACTGCCACCCGCTCTGGCACGTAAGCTTCGAGACACATTCCGTTGCGAGGTCCGCTCCAACAACGACATAGCTATGTGAGACACTCTCCAACGCTGAATATTACGACCCTAACCCGTTTACAGCCATAAAGATGATCCACGGTGCATAGTCGAGGCCCCCAAGCTCGCGCTATCAACGTTACCAGACAATAGACCACTTCAGAGAGCTGGAACCCAGTCAGTGGCCGCAAGCCAGGTCGATTACCTTGGCGATGATGGATACTCCTATGTCATGGGCCGGAGCAAAGATGGCATCACCCGCGGCAAGGAGGTCATATCTCCTTTTGAGGTTGAGCGAGCCATCATGACAGCAGCCATGAGCATTGAGTCACCGATCTGTGGAAAACTCTCGCAAGCTCTTGTCTTCGCTGTTAAAGACGAAATTCATGGCGATACATTGGGTGTTGTTCTCGTATCTGCTCCCGAAGCACAGCGCATCGACGTGTGGACGCTCTATGGGGCGCTTCACAACCTCTCACCATCGAAGCGGCCCGCCCTCATCGTATACATGGACGATATGCCGGACAAGAATCATCAGAGCTTGCGGTCTCAGCTTGCAGACCGTCTAGCTCTACCTGCACTCACGGCTAAAACACCGTACCTCGCCAAGCATTGGGAGGCAATATGTCCTCCCGCTGGGACGGATATCTCAACGCCTATCCAACGTAGAAAATGTGAGCTTGATCGTGAGGCCATCACCGCGATTATGCAATCCATCATCCCGAGCGGCTATCAAGCGTGTCTTCGCTTGAGCCCAGACGACGGTAGTCTGGAGGCTTTTGTCGCTCCCAAAGCTTTCGGCATGCAGGGTCTAACGGCAGACTGGCCACCGCACATCAAGCGCATGATGTCGCTTGCTTTGCCTGGATTCATGGTCCCGACAAAGCTTCATGTTTTACCAGAACCATTTGCCGAGGATCCCCTCGGTGTCGTGGATGAGGAACTCCTTGATGTTCATGCGTACCAGAAACCATCAGTCAAATTCAAGCCTGTCTCTCCGACACAGAAGCGGATCGTCAAGGCCTTTGCCGATATTCTGCTGTGGGACTTGGGCAAGATTGACCCAGACATGAATTTTTTCAGCATGGGTGGGGATCGTATCGCTGCCGAGAAGCTTCTCGCGCATTTACGCGCTGACTTCAAGCTGCACATGCCAGCCAGTCTTGTGTTCAACCACGGCACCGTCAAGGCCATTGCAGCATATGTCGACGCAGCATCAGATCAAGCTCCCGAGCCAGAGTCATCTGCCATTGAAGTTGTCCCGACAAAGACATACAGCTCCACTAACCCTTTCCTTATGCTGCTACAGCTACTACCGCTTTGCGTCTTCTATCCCTTGCGTCGAGCTTGCCAGTGGACCGTTTTTTTGACCGTATTGAGTCGAACACGCTTCTGGATGACAAACGCCTGGCTTATGGGCCGCCTCGCAAATCTTGTTGGCTCTATCACCGTTGGCTACATAGTGGTCCAGCTCTTCTCGCCACTCTTCGGGATTGCCATGAAATGGATCATCATCGGCCGCTATCGAGAAGGCGTATATCCAATGTGGGGAGCATACCACACCCGCTGGTGGTTGGTACAAAAGATTGTCACTGTAGCCGGTACAGGCTATTTCAACACCAACAACTTCACAAAAGCTCTTTACTGTCGCTTGATGGGAGCCAAGATTGGAAAAAATGTTCAGCTTACGGGAGCTTCATTGGGCGAGTGGGACCTCCTTGACATTAGGGACGGCGCGATTCTCAACAACACGGTATGCCGACCCTTTGCCGTCGAGGCAAACACATCCATGTACCTCGGCCGCATCATCATCGGAGAGAATTCTTGCGTTGCCTCTATTATAGCTCCGGGTGCGACAATACCACCAGGCACCTGTGTTGGGCTGAACTCGTCCAGCTGGGAGCTTCATGACGCAGATGAATCGAATCGACTACTGTCCCCGAGTCGCGCCCCCGGACCCCACTGGGCTTTGGCAGCGTTTGCCACATTTCCTCTTTTCACAGTCGCATGGTTTCTCACACTGGCACCAATGTTCGGAGGCCTTATGGGTCTCGTCATCGGGAAGCCCCTCGACAGTCACCTTCCGCTTCGCGACATTTTAACATGGTTCCCGTCCAGCCCGAAGGTGGGCTATCATTATCTTTCGATGATCTTGCGCACACTCGTCAGCCCCTATGTACTTGTCGCATTCACAGCTCTTGTCAGGGTCGTGCTCGATAGGTTCATCGGACCTCCGCGCTCAGGAGACTCCCAAGCCCGAGGTGCTCTCCAAATTTGGCGCTCGTCACTGATCAAAACCCTTCTCCCCCACGGGCAATTACGAGAGGCCACTGAGATGCTTGGCCAGCATCACGGCACGACTTCAGTCATATGGCGAATGCTCGGAGCCGAAGTGGGCGAGCGTGTATACTGGCCGTGCGTCGCGCCCGTTACTGGAGATTTCGGGCTCGTGCAAATAGGAAACGATGTTCAATTTGATTCGAAGGCTCAGATAATCACGACTGATGGCGTTGGATCTGAAAAGGTTTATATCGGACATGGGGCCATTATCGCGGAGCATGCTCGTCTCTTACCTGGTGTTCGGATCGGCGAGCGAACAATCATGGGACCTGGTACAATGACACAGCGCAATAAGATGTACCCCTCTGATGGCATCTATCTTGGATCGCAGGGAGGCGACTCTGTCTGCCTAACTTCGGGTCGTTCTGCCATGACTGAGAAGGCGGCCAGGCGTCGACGGCTGATGAAGAGCATGCCAAGTTGTGACACACTAGTCAGCGCGAAGGCTCTGCAACACGTTGGAAGCTTTGATACGCTGGTCGAATCCCGCGCCAGCCCCGAAAAGCTCCCAGTTGCTGAGGTCGATTCTCTTAAGGGCATAGACGAAGGCCAAACAACCGAAAGCCCAGGAACGACACCATTCAGGCAAGCCTTCTATCAACGTGAAGCCCCATACCACGTCTCCAGCTCAGCTCTTGTATTCTTCTACTCGGCTTTTATATCGACTTTCACGGTGTTCTTTTGGAATGTTCCAGTGTTCTGTTCCATCAAGGTTGTGGGTAGAATTTTCAACGATCATATGCTGCAGCGGCCCAGCAACTACGACGTTCTAGCCTTGTGGGTGCTCTCAAGTCTGAGCATGATTGCCCTCACCACTGGCAGTGCCGTCTTGGCTATGAGCATCGTCATCGGCGCAAAGTGGGCTCTCCTCGGCCGCGTCACTCGAGGCAGTCAAGACTGGGACCAAAGCCCATTTTGCCAGCGCAGGCAGTTGTTCCTGACTGTGGAAAGGCTTGTCTACCGCTGCTGTCGTGGCAAGGGGGTTCCAGGAATGTTATCGGGCACGCACTGGCTGGTCATGTACTATCGCGCTCTCGGTGCTACCGTCGGCAAAGACGTAGCGCTGTTCGCGAACGGAAAGCCGAACCTGATGTTCACGGAACCCGACCTGGTGACCATCGGGGACCGCGTCGCAATCGACGACGCCACGTTAGTCACGCACAAGGATATTCGGGGCAAGTTTGACTTGGCCGAAGTCAGGATTGGCGACCGTTGCGTTCTTCGTTCGGGAAGCAGCATTCTTAGTGGTGTGACCATGGAACCTGGTAGCTGCCTCCTCGAGCACACACTCATCATGCAAGACGAGGTTGTGCCAGCAGATGCTACCATGCAGGGCTGGCCGGCTGAGAGATTTGACGGCAACAGAACTGATCACAACAATGTGCCCGTTGTGGAGGACTTCGAAGAACCAAAAATGGCGGATCAGTTCCGAAACAACTCTGATGCCACACTCATTGCTGGTCAGGAATGGTGATCATCGTCCGCAGCTACTGCCCTGGAGGCACGACAATTTGACAACGACTCTATGACGCTTCGAAGCAGCCGCAAACATGAGCATACGATGACGAGTTCACAGGGGAATACGCGGCGGACTTCTAGGAAATTGGGAAAAGAGGAGGAAATCAAAATGGGTGATGAAAAATATAAGTGTGTGGTCTAGCGTTAAAGCAGAGGTTACCATCGCATTGGGCATCCTAGGTAAATATAACACATCTTGAAGATGTGTTCTGAATTTATCACGCTTATGCTATTTCTTTCCGCTGCTGAAATGATTGCCCAGCAGGTCACACTGATCCCGCTGATACAAACGAATGACTTACTGTGGCTTGACCTGACGGAACCCCAGTTATCACAAAACTAAGAAGATGTCAATAATTACCATGCCATACCTGTCAGCCGTCCTTTGTCTATTGTTTGACAATTTGAAACAGCAATGATGCCTGTGGGCAGCTTCAGCTCACTATGCATCTCGTCAGTTTACTGACTCATTGTAAGTATTGTCAGCCCATCGACTCAGCGTTGTCGTGACGCGCCTCATATCCGACACTTCGGCCGAGGCTAGGTAAGTTTCGACCCAGGAATAAACCTCGCTTACAAAGGCTTTTCGTTGTCCGTAAGCCGGGAAATAGCAGATACGAGCTTCGAATTGGGTATTTAGGCAGCAACATTCCACATCCCAGTCAGTTATTTCGGGATGGACAAGCGTCGGCGGAAGATCTACTTTGAGCATCAGGTAAGGCTTATGAACAGTGCTTTTCAAGGATTCAACGCTTTGGACATGTTTTATCTCCCGGTGGAGGGATGGTTGTAAAAGTGTCTGCAGCCTGCTACTTCACTGTCGAAAATGGCGTTGGGCAACCCTTCTCTATTCTTCTACTCAGCAGAACTATGTATGCAAACACCGCAATAGTTGCCAGCTATGAGATCCTTCAGTTGCGGGGTTCTGAAAGCTTTGGGCAGTGGTGTTTTGTGTCTGGTTGTTTTGCAACTTATATGGCTTCACCAAAGCCGTCTTGTATGATCTTTTTTGCCATTCCAACACCAACCAACGCCCATCGATAACGTATACTGCCATGGCAAGCCGAAATGCCTCTTTTCGGAATGGACTCTGTCAACTCCCGACGTCAAGGACCACTCGGACTTTTGTCACCAACGTATAAACAATATTCCCGAACGTCACGATCGACTCGCTACCGTCACTGCACATTTTGGTACACCACAAATCCATTATCAACGTGCCTTGAGGACACACTTTTTACACAATGCGATCCATGAGACAGGCATTCATGTACTGGCTACGATGCTCATCGACGACTTATGGAATAAGCCTGCTTTTATCCTTGACCTTCTACTTTCCGAGATGGAGAAACCAGAGGCCGAAAAACTCGAGTGGTTATTCTGGGTCGACCGCGATACCATTATCCTCGATACTTGCCGATCGCCTCTCAGTTTTCTACTATTTCCGATGCAACACATTAATGGATCCGATACCCAGCAGGATATCGCAGACAACATATACTTGCTCGCGACAAAGGATTGGAACGGTCTCAACAACGGTGTCTTTCTCGTGAGAATTAACCGATGGAGCATCGACCTTTTCTCGGCGATTCTCGCACTCCGCCATTACTGGCCTGATGCCGATCTACCCTTTACAGAGCAGAGTGCCATGGAACTACTGTTGCACGAGGCCCCTTTCAACGAAAATGTGATATGGGTGCCCCATTGGTGGTTCAACGCCTACGGGCGGGGCAAAAACAAGGAAGACTTTAAGCCGCTGAAGACGGACCCAAATTCTCAGCAGCACCATGCGAGGCGGGGAGACTTCCTGGTTCACTTCGCAGGAACCGGGTACCGAGACCAGGCCATGGCACCGTGGCTGGACCATGCCGAGAACGCGACAGTAGGTTGGGCTCTTGAAACCAAGGAGAGAGGTTTAGATTCGGAGACGAGTGAATTTTGGGAGATATGGAGGAATAATACAATTACATGAATCACTTGATGCTCGAATCATGCTCCCCAGCTCCCAAAAGTTCTGTGTTGTCACGCGTATACAATGGGGCACCCCTGACTATGGCTTCAGCGACTCTACACAGGTGGTTGTTACCGCTGGCGTACGCCACCTTTGGCCTTGATGATACTCTATCGCCCAAGATTGATGTTTGGCAGACTATCACTGGCGAGTTGACACGCACGGCGGCAACGTGAGGCGGGGTGTTGGCAATCGTAATGCCACCGTCACGCGGCGAGATAATCTTAACGAATATGAGACCTTAATTCGACAGCTAAAACCTCGGTATTGACTAATGACGGGTAATAAGGCCAAGGCTCATGGGTGTCCGATGGTCGAATGACATCCTCCCAGACTATCCTGCCAAGTGGCCTAAAAGTCTTGTCGCCCCAGATGGACGTGGCATAATAATCGCAGGGGTCAAGACAAACTTTGCTTTTTATGTTATCTTCTTATCCCGCATGTTGATCCAAGCTGGACGGCGCTGCAGCGTCGACTCATGACTGTCAGTGGAGGAACTTGATGAGGAGCCATCTTCCTCCGCATCTTCCTCGCCGATTTCACCACAGTTGAGAAGCTGCCTCGAACCACAGATACCTGGAGTGTCGGTTGCCGCAATCACTATCAAGAAACACGCATTGAAGGCGGATGTTTTTCCACTTGGCAACGCCCTCGCGCTGGATGCGTCTCTCGCCGGAAGCTTCTTTTGCTGCGGTCTTGCTTCGAGAACCTGTCTGCCACGAAACGTCTTGTTCACGTCGCACCTTGCCTGCATCCCTTCTCATCGCCTGGCCTACTATACCTGCATAGAGCCAGCAAAGAATAGCTCACATCCTGTCAATGGCCGCCGTTGGCTTGAATCTTTGATTTCCCGGCTGCCTGCGAAGCAAATGACGGCCATGCCTGGCTCGGAACCCATCAAAGGCCTGAATAAGCGTATGACGTTCAAAGACACGCTTTTCAAGGTCACGGGTCGCAGAAAGAAGAACCCAGAAGACAATCAACGAGCATCGACTCAATCTACGACATCCACCGCGACGAATGCTTCAGAAGCCTCAGCCGCGTCTGCGGCAACCATTGCGAACCTTGTGATCCCCGCATCGGACACACCGATATTCGCTGCCCTCCCACCGACGCGTGAAAAGTACTGCACGCTACGCCTGAGCGATGACTTAGCCATCTCCATTGGTGATGCTTTTGATCCCAACCCCAAGGCCACTCTTGATGACGCCCCACGCTTTGAATATGGACTCATTCGTTGGCCCAAATTCATCCGACTGCTCCTCGTCCTTCCCGCCATCATCCCCGAAGAGCCTCTTGAAACCCTTTTGTTTCACGCCGACTTGCACGAGGTGCCATTTCAGATGCTCAAGTACGAGGCTGGAGACTTGCTGCGCACGATGCATCTCAATGGGATGCAAACAACTGTCCACCAGGGCCTCTACGACGCCTTGCTGGCCATGCGCGACCGCTCCAAGAGGCGAAACTTCACTGTTCTCTGGGTCGACGAAGTCTGCGTCAATCAGGCTGATCCGGTGGAGCGCGACGCCCACGCACGTCTCAAACGCGACATTGTCGCCGCCTGCACGGGCAAGACAGCGGTCGACTCTGCTCTGAACGCCAATTTCAAACGCGGGCGCGCTGATCGCCGATCCCTCGAGGTTGACGGCGCCGAGTCGTCTCGCCAATCCACTGGCCAGCCTGCCCGCCAGACGCGACGTCATTTGTCGAATGCTTCGGAGCTGTCCGGAACCACAGCGGCAGACCCTTTGTCGCGCGCCCACTCGCGCGCTCAGTCTGTGGGTGCGTCCTCCGTGAAAACGACGGAACGAATCCGCGCCATCTCGGATTCGAGTGATACTGAAAGTCCCGACGACAAGGGCAAGGCCCCGGCCAAATCGAGAAAGTCGTCACGCGAGCAGTCGGCTGGCGGCTCGATGCAGTCGCGTGAGGGACGACGCGCGAGGAGGTCCATATCATTTGATGTTCCCAGACATCCGAGGGCAGAGGACGGCTACGGCAGCAATGGTGATGATTCAGATGCAGCTGCTACGTCGGATGCAAGCCCGGACATAAACTACGCTGTTATGAAGTCGCAGCCTTTCTAGAATATACATTCAAGGTGAAACGTTTCCGAGGGAAAAAAAAAATTGACTTTCCATCGTATCGTTGGCTGCTTGAAAATCACATGAATGATCCAAGGTCGATGTGTCCTTCTCCGTCCAGCAGCTGGAAGAGATTGAGATCACCAAAACCGGGTTCCCCACCAGTATCCATTCTCCCTTCGAGAAACGCCGAAAGATTTGGTGTCTGGGGCAAAGAGTCCGACATGCCCAGGAATCCCGTATCAATATCACCGAAAGGTGGCGTTCCGAGGCCGAGATAGCCGGAGGCCCCAGAGTTTCGAGCCGGCGAGTTGCGACGATCCGAGACCGACTGAGAGTACGACTGCTGCGGCAGGGCCTCTTGGCCTTCGCGTGGAACAAGACCAAACAGCTGTGATGAGCTTTCCGTTCGCTGAATCCGCTCGTTGAGTTCTTTCTTCTCCAAGTACTCAAGCGCAGATGAAAGGAGAGATTTGGCGATGAGGGCGTACTGCCCAGCATTCGTGTCGTGTTTGGCGAAATGCTCCAGGGCTTGGATTGATCTTCGGCTGTATTTTTCAAGGATGCGACCAAAAGACCCGAGGAGTCCTATACCAAGTACGAGGGAAGAGGCAAACAGCCAGGATCTGGATTCATCAGCGTAGCCCGGCGCCAAAGAGTCGTGTCACTTACACCACCAGAGGAACATGGCCTTGGAGATACCCCTTGTCAATAAGCTCAGCCACTGGCTCTACCATGAAGCTAGCGGCATCGATACAGGCATCTGCGAGCTTCGATTTGCCTGAGGAAAGGCCTGACTGCGTGGTTGGTTGCCCCGCCCGGCTGTCGGAAAGGCGCTTGTGTAGCTCATACATCAAGAAAGGACGCGACACCAGTATGACAGCTTCCCAAGTCAGTTGGAGTGGTGTTCCTAGAAGGTTCAGACTCACAATAATAGTAAGAGCACAGTACTTGACATGCGCCTGTGACTTCCGTTCCGTTGCCTTCTGCTGGTGGGCTGGCGATAACGTGCTTCAATTTAGGCAGCCACCTGATGGACCAGTCGCGAAGTCGTCGAGAAATGCCCTCGGTCAATTGGTAAGATATCTTTTTGCGCGAGTATACTTCGACGACGATCTCTTCGGCGATCAAGAATATTTGCACAGAAGAGTTCAATATATCGAAGGCCTCCTGGCCGTCTTCATCCGGCGCCGAATACGAGACAGTACAGTCGACGTCAGAAGTCGCGGGTGGTCGTCCCATAGATGTGCTGAGGAAAAGGTCCAAGATGCGCATGCTCTTCCATAGGCGGTCACTGGGAGTTTCCTTAGTCAACCCCATGCAAATACCCAACGAGCTCAAGGTTGAAGCCTACCGTTGGCGCTGAGTTTCAGGCCCAAAGCGCGCGTTGATTTCCGTACGGTGGACCCCAATGGAATATGCAGCGCGCACAGCGATACCTGTATTGTCAGTCATGTTTAATGGCATAACATTTTCATGGGACACACCGCAAAAGAGGAACGCGCCGTTGGTTTGACAAGAACCAAGCATGAACACTGTGATGAGGACGAAGGCTTGGATTGTCGATACTGTCAGGTTACCGGTGAGGTTGGCAAGGGCAATATTCCGAGCATGGTCAAAGTACGTCACGGCGAGGTCTTCATGTGTGGCTTGGTAGCCAATGGCCAGTACCAAAAAGTGCACAGCAGATGAGACATCGTGCCGCTCAGTTTGACTGGCCCACAGAGCAATGTCATCACGAACTCTTGTGTGGCAAAATAAATCAACAATACCGCTCGTCTGGTCTAGTCAGTATAGCTTACAACCGGAGGAAGGGCGATGTAAAGATGGAGACTGACCACGGATGAGTAGGCAGCAACGGCAGTAGGTATCGTATCGCGGTGCAGTACGGGCAGTGTGCCGGAGCCCTGACAGTGCGACGGCTTGGAAATGGCGCTGTCGCTACCAGAGAAACGATTCACATGTTGAGCGAAGGCATTGGCATCAACGCGACTCGATACAAGCTGCCGCACAGTCTGAAAGAAGGACAGTGGCGCGCAATCGCCAATGAAGACTTGTCAATGGTCAGCCACGTTAGGGTCTCATGGCGCTTGCCCGAACTAACATACTGAGCTTTCCTTGTGCGTCTCTCAGGAGCCGGGCCTCTCGTGGAACTTCAGTCTCGTCATCGGCGGCCTCTTGTGAAGTGTCGACTCGAGGCGTTGGCGTGGCGGTATGGCTTTGCTGACGACTGTACGACGACCTCGGGCCCGGCGACTGGTGATGTCGGGTCAGCCGATCAGACCCAGGGGCGGACGGCGATGGCGTGACTGTCGTCCGGGCCACCTGCGTGCGTCGGCGGTGCTGGGGGGAATAATGGCACGTTGAGGCCCGTTGCCGGCGAGTACAGTAGCTGCAGGGAATATTGCCATCGCATTTCACTGGGCCGTCGATCAGCAATCGATGTACGTATGCAAGATCTAAGGGGCATGGGCGGATACCCTTTCTCGCCTTGCAACTATCGCAAGCATTGGCAATCCGGGCGCGGACGCGCCGGACGGGATCATCTTCCATAAATGTCGTGTCAGTCCAATGGCTGGACGGATGACGGACTCGGAGGGCGCTCGGAAGTTGCACAGCACTGGTGGCGGGTGACAGGGTGCAGATGTAGGCGTGACCGTATGGGTGTGGATAGCGAAGGGCGGATAGTAAGGGCGGATGGAGAGTGGGCGGCTTGTCTTTGGCTGCCGGGAGGGAAGGGTCAATCTCTACTGCAAAAATGCTCTTGATTCGGCTTCCGCGCTCGGGATTACAAAGTCACCAGACCTGGGTACCTTACTAACAGTTTCGGGTGGGTCAATGACGTCTTTAGTGCGGCGCATCGTACGATCCGAGGCAGGCAGGTTCATATCCGTAGCTTCCGCACTATCACCCGCATCCGCAACCGCATCTTTGACAGCTCACGGGACTTGTCCCAAGTCTTCCCCCCGCTTGCCCGCTGGCCCGGTTTGCATCACATCAGGGCAAAATTTGTAACAGGTTATCAAGCCCCCAAAGATCTCAAGTTGACCTATCAAGAACGCCCGCTATGCATTTCAAGCACGTAGGTCTATCGCCATGCGCATGCAATCCGAACCGTCATCGCCTGCTCAAATCTCCCGCCTGTGCCGTTTCGTCTCTCGTCTGCTTGAGGAACGGCATCAGCGGCGTTCCGCCAGTACCCGTCAGCTGTTTTGAGTCCTTGGTCGTCTCTGACACACTCGCCAAGTCGACCTTGCCGGCTGTTGCAGTGCCCTTTGCCTTCTGTGATGGCAGCACAATGTATCGCGCCACAATCTGAAGATGCTTGTTGCGAAAATCTGTCAGAGCCCGCGTTGCCGCCTGATATGCATCGTGGAGTCTTTCCTGCGCCTTTGTCTGGGGCGGCAACATGGCCAGCTCACGGATGCTCCCCAGCAGCCGTACGTGCTCGAGGAATCGTCTATGTGGACCGGGCATGTATTCGCGGACTTGCTGATGGAATGTCGGCTCTTTGGACGCCTTGGGGTTCGACTCGGACTTGAAGTTGCCATGAGACATGTGTTCAACACCAAGAACGACGTCGAGGAACTGAATGAGAGAGCTCTGGCCGTTACTGCCGCCTCGGAGCTGCTGCCAGCTGCCCTTGCCGTTCCCTTCGTCGTAAAAGACTCCATTGGGCAAACCCGCTGCCGCCATGTTTTTGCTGCCCGCCAAAAATGGTCGGATCTTGTAAAAGAAGCACATGGGGTCACACGCCTCGTACATGCGTTCCAGAAGCGCGCCCGTCTTGCGGATGCTGCTCGTCAGCGACTCGATTGATGATGTGATGGTATTATAGTCCCGCGACTTGATGGCATCAAGCCCGTTTAACATGGACGAGACGATGTGCGCACCCTCGGCCTCCATTGCCACCGACACAAGATAGAACCAAGCCTCGTCACGAGTTCCGGTAAATGTGTGGAGTGACTCGAGTTTGTCGAGGTCGGTAAAGTCTGTGCTCGAGCTGGAGAAGTTCCAGAGGTTGAGCGCGGCGTACGTTGCGACTGGTGGCAGCTCTAGGTGCTTTGCAACACGTAAAATGGGGACGGACACGGCTGGTGGAAGCACCTGAACATAGATCAGCCGGGCTCGTAGGCTTTTGCGCGGCACAAATCGTACGTACCTCTTCGGCCTTTTCTCCACCCCAGACCCAAGCGTGTGTGAAGAAGCTAAGGATGACATAGGCTCTCCTCCACTCGGGTTCGCTCGAAAGCTGGCTTGTTGACAGCACTGGCAACTTTCGAACCTCGTCATGAAATCTTCTCGAGCTCAGGAGCTCGGGGAGGTGGTGAATTACTCGCTCCCAGGGGGCATAGTATGCGGAAGGGAGATGTGGCAGTGGCGCCTCAGCTGGGAGAAAGCCATTATTGGTGATTCCAAACTCCCTATATGCTTGTTCCGTGAAGGCATCTTCGCGAAGTGGGGAGATGGCATGGGGAGACATGATGAATAGAGACGCTGTGTGAAAAGGGCAGTTTGACAGTGCTAACGAGCATACTTGATGCGAAACTTGAGAAAAATGAGAGCAGAATATTTAGAACTTGCTCATGACGGCCGCTGTGACATGAAGTATCTTGTCTCCATGCCCATTCGTATCCCTGACTTGAACATCCGCAGCGGAACCCCGATCCCGCTCCGTGGTCCAACTCCTTGTTCCGCCTCCGGCTATTTGCGGAAGAAAATTCAGCGGGTCGGTTGTCGGATGCGGATCTCGGATGTGGGTGCGGATGTGCTCTTTTGCAGCCAAGTGCGGCCGACGGCGGCTACAAAGTGGTCGAAAAGCCGCCCCAAGCAATCACTCAACCCCTCATTCAGCAGAACACTACAAGCACCTCATCGTCTGATATATCTCACCCGCACTGCCAGCCTCATACGATTACCCCAGTCATGGAGTTCTCATCTTACGTGGAGCACCTCCGTTCCGGCGGCCGTGCCAAGTTTCCGGCCAATGCCAACACAATTGAATACGCCCAGCAGATGGACCGCCAGGATGAACTTCGCCACTTCCGAAATGAATTCATCCTGCCGACCAAGGGGTCATTGAAGAAGAAGTCAATTAATGGTATCCTGCCAAGTAAATGCTTCGCTCCAAAAGATCGATCGCATCAAGCTAACATCGCTCACAGATGGTGAGCAGCTGGCTGTCAATGGTGAGACCAACGGTCACAGCACATCCCCAGCAGATGACACGCCATCCATCTACTTCTGCGGCAACTCACTTGGTGTACAGCCCAAGGCTACGCGGCATTACCTGAATGCGCAACTCGAGACCTGGGCTTCGATCGCTGTTGGCGGCCACTTCTCAGCGCTGGAGGATTCACCTCTTGTGTGCTGGCAGGACATGGCGGAGGAGTGTGCTATCAGAAGCGCTGCCATCGTTGGAGCGCTACCCGAGGAGGTCGTGGTCATGAACACTCTAACAGCGAACCTGCACTTTCTCATGGCAAGCTTCTACCGACCCACTGAAAAGAAGCACAAGATCATCCTCGAATGGCGCCCATTTCCCAGTGACCACTATGCCATCGAGTCACAGATTCAATGGCACAGCCTGGACCCCAAGAAGTCGATGGTGCAGATCCAACCGGACGACGATTTTTACATCTCCACCGATCTCATTTTGAGAACCATCGATGAGCATGCCGACGAGACAGCGCTCATCCTTCTGCCTGGCATCCAGTACTACAGCGGCCAATTATTCGACATGGAGCGCATCACCAAATACGCACAGGATCGTGATATCGTTGTCGGCTGGGATCTTGCCCACGCGGCTGGCAACGTTGAGGTCAAGCTTCACGACTGGAATGTTGACTTTGCGGTGTGGTGCACATACAAGTACCAGAACGCGGGACCTGGCGCTATCGCAGGCGCGTTCGTTCACGAGAGGCATGGTAAGGTGGAGAAGGAGGCCGGGCGTCCTGTGTTCAGGCACCGCCTGACAGGATGGTACGGCGGAGACAAGTCTGTGCGATTCAACATGGACAACAACTTCTTGCCGACAATAGGCGCTGGCGGCTTCCAGGTTTCGAACCCTTCGGCGATTGATCTAGCGTCGCTTGCCGCGTCGCTTTCTGTTTTTGCCAAGACGGACATGAAGTCGTTGAGATCCAAGGCGCTGGTCCTGACAGCGTACGCAGAGCACCTACTGGATGGTATCCTCGCTGACGAGTCCAAGGATGAGCCATCCTTCAGAGTTATCACGCCAAGGAACCCGTTGGAGCGAGGCACGCAGCTGAGCGTGCTGCTCAGGGACGGCCTATTGAATGACGTTAGCGCAGCACTGACGGACGCGGGTGTGGTTTGTGATAAGAGGAAGCCGGGCGTCATTCGTGTTGCCCCGGTGCCGCTGTACTGTACGTTCGAGGATGTCTGGACATTTATGGACGTCCTCAGGAAGTCGATTGCATAGACAAAGGTAGTAAAAGTACATAGCGGATTGTTTTACGAAGAGCATCACATCACACCCTGTCGCCCACGTGAGCTTCTCTCGAGGGAGTCAAGATTCGGCTTGCTCAAGAAACTTCAATCAGATGATGGGGAGCTCCGTCGCGTCGGCTCCGAGCTCGTCTTTGAGCTGAGCGATGTTATGAGTTCGGCTGCTCTCGTCCCTAATCTTTCGCAAGGCGAGCGCTTCTTCTGCGACTGTCAAGAGCCGAATTGAAACTTTTAGTTGTCTCCCGTATAGTTTCAAGTAGATCAAGACGGGTCTTCTGTTGTCTTTTAAAGTCCGTTTCTAACTTCAATTGTGGAAGCACAAGGTCTCAAAACGTCCAGATATCCCTAACCATCACTTATGGATGGGTTAGCCCAAATGTACAGTTGTTATTCTGCTTGTCAGGGTATCTTGGACTGGGGGTCAAAGCCTTGGTAGTAATAGCCCTTACTTCAATTGATCAATATAGTAGACAATGGTCTAATTATGTGGCTGGGCGGAAGATGTATATTACTACTCAATTGCCTGATGAGTTCCGCGCTCCCAAATAGACACAGTATCTGTACTCTTTGCAAGTGCCACGTTTTCATCTTATGATATACATCCAGCGATTGATAGTGTTGAATCAGCTGCACTTCGGGTCTCTGGATGGGACACGAGCTGCTCTTACATAGCCCCAATCAAATCCCGTTGGTATGGGCTGCGACTTGTCGAACCCCTCAACTGTGATGTAGCAATAGGCCATGATGTATTCCTCAGTACGTCCCTTAAAACATGTCCTCTTGTCCTTGACTTCATCCCCTAATGACACCTGGATGAACTTGCATTCGCCGAATATCGGAGGGCAATGGCGATTTTTGATAGCGCGGCCGAGTTGTTGGCAGGAATGGTTGATAGTAGTTAGGGGTTCATTGCAGTGCCACTGACGCCCGAACTTAGCTATAGCTTGGCAACAGAGGCTTTCTGAAATAAGAAGTGTTAAAAGGGTGAAAAGGAGGATATTCATGTTAAAGTATTGCATTTTATTTAAACTTTAGTCGATTAAGATATTAGGGAGCTACTTTAGCGTTGAGGGTAATATAAGATATAAGAACCTATTAATTTATAGAGGAACATTTTAAAAGTTAGTAACGTAGACTTAAAGATATCCTAAGGGATTTATAATAGAATATCAATATATTTTTAAGTTTAGCTCTAAGCTATAGTTTATCTATTAAAGTAATTTTTAATTTAAGAAACATACTAATTTAATAGAATTTAAACTAAGTAAAAACTTTGAATTATAGTTCCTAAGTATTCTAATATAAGTAGGGGTTAAAGCTAGTTAGGAGGGGTAATAGAGTTTCTAATTAAAAAGTTAAATTATTATTAGGTTTAAGTTTAACGTGCATGATAAGCAAGTGGGCCAAACAAGCAAGTGGGCCACCTGACGACGAAAACGCGACCTTCTTACGTTAACCATTAATTCCTCCACCAACAACGATGTCTCCGCCCTCACAAGAACGTCAATTACAGCTTGCTCTTCAGGCTATTCAAAATGACCCAGATCTCAGTATACGCGCTGCGACAAATATCTTTGGTGTTCCCCGAATGACCTTGACGCGTCGACTACGCGGTATTACTTCGCAACGCGACAGGATCCCCCTCAATCGAAATTTGACGGAGCTCGAGGAGTTAACGATTGTTCAATACATACTTGAGCTAAATTCCCGAGCATTTCCTCCCCGGCTTTGTGAGGTTGAAGATATGGCTAATCGACTGCTAGCCGACCGCGACGCGCCGAGTGTCGGGAAGCGCTGGGCCTCAAACTTCGTCAGGCGACAACCAGAGCTTAAGACGCGTTTCTTTCGCAGATATGACTATCAGAGAGCCCAATGCGAAGATCCCGAGGCAATTCGCGATTGGTTCGCGCTCGTAAAGAACACAATCGCCAAATACGGTATCGCGGAGCCTGATATCTATAACTTCGATGAGACTGGGTTTATGATGGGCGTTATCGGGTCCGGAATGGTCGTTACGAACGCCGAAAGACGTTCTAATACGAAAATGGTCCAACCAGGAGGTCGGGAATGGGTGACAGTGATCCAAGGCGTTGGCGCAGACGGGTGGTGTGTCCCGCCGTTCATCATTATGGCGGGCAAAAATCACCTCTCAAGCTGGTACGAAGACAGCCCTCTACCTCACGACTGGGTAATCGCTACGACAGACAAAGGCTGGACAACAAATGAGAAAGGTCTAGAATGGATTCAGCATTTTGACAAGCATACCAAGCCCCGTCGGTCGGCCGGATATCGCCTCCTTATCCTAGATGGGCACCAAAGTCACCATTCCGTTGAGTTCGAGCTCTACTGCAAGGAAAACAACATCATTACGCTATGCATGCCTCCCCATTCATCTCACCTACTTCAACCTCTTGATGTTGGCTGTTTTGGCCCGCTAAAGCAGGCCTACGGTCGGCAAATTGAGAAGAAGATGAGGGCAGGTACAAGCCACATCACGAAGGAGGACTTCTTTCCCGCGTTTTTCGCAGCTTTCAAAGAAGCTATGACGGAAAGGAATATCAAGGGGGTTCAGAGGTGCTGGGCTTGTCCCAATGAGCCCCGAAATTGTGGTTTCAAAGCTGGATGTGAAGCTACGGACACCGACGCCCGTCGAGGGGTCCCCGATACATCAGAACCTTGGGTCTCCCAAACGCCTCACAACCCGATTGAAGCTAGCTGTCAGTCAGAGTTTATTAAAGGTCGAATCGCCCGACACCAAGGAAGCTCTCCGACGTCGATTCTTAACGCTATAGACCACTTTACCAAGGGGACGCGTGGAATCATGCATCAACTCGCCCTATTGAAGTCGGAGAACCAGATCCTTCGAGACGAGAACGCGACACTCAGCAAGCGTCGGAGAGCTAAGAAAACACGTCTCAGGCAAGGAGGGAGTCTAACTCTAGGTGAGGGACAGGAGATACAAACCAATATCGAGGTTCAGGTCCAGATAAATGAGGAAACGCGTCAGAGAAGCAGTCGCCAACCAAGGGACGGGACGAAGAAACGGCGCTGCGGTGTCTGCGGCGAGCCTGGACATAATGCGCGAACTTGTCAGCTGGAGACGAGGGCTTCTGAAGAAGAGGATTTCAAGTAGTTTCAATTGATTTAAGGCGTTAGGGTTCACCGGGATGCTGCTGTCGTCGCATGGTCGTGGTCAGGTGGCCCACTTGCTTGTTTGGCCCACTTGCTTATCATGCACGTTACATAGACTTCTCTAATATATAATACTTTAAGCCCTTCCGAAAGTATTAAATATAAAGTATATTAATATTAGAACCCTTTAACCCGATTAAGGATATAAGATTAATATACTTAATAGCTTTCTTTAATAAAGGTTTACGAATATAGCTAGATATTATATTATAGTTAATAAGGAGGGAAGTTATAACTTAACCCTTATAGAGTAAGACCTACTATTTATAGCTATTAGGGTATTAGCCTAGAGAGGAAGTATTATATAATAACTACGGGTCGAATAAACGGGCTATAGGTAGCCCTATATTATAATGCCTAGGAATTATAATAAGATAAGGATCGCTAAGAAGCTAGTTACGTAATAGGATTATTTAGCGTAGTAATCCTAAACGATAGATTATTAATAATATAAGGATTATAGTAATCTATAATCTAATATAATAGGATTACGACCTAATAGTAAGCTATTTAATATAGATTTACTATTTAATTAACTTAGGATAAATAGATAGGTATAAAAGGATAGATATTCTTATATTTATAGATATACTCTTTCTTACAATAGTAATTAATCTAAGTCTTACTTTATATTTATTATAACGAGTACGTAACGCTTTACGATACTATATCGTCTTAGAGTTATAACCTAAGCTTCTACTAATAGTAACCCTAACCCTCTAATAGTATTCCCCTTTCGGAAGCTACTAGGTCGTAATAGCTAAAGGCAGCCTCAAGGCAGGGCTATAGGCCAGGCCACGTGCTAGGCCATAGGCGGCCTTAAGGCACGGCTATAGAGTAGGCCCTTCTATTTAGCTATTTATATTAGTAATTATATCTTAAGAAAGAGATATTAAGTTAAGGAATAAATTAAAGATTCTTATAGCCTTTAATAAGAATTATAAAATAGTATATTTTTTATTTAGATTAAAGGTAAATAAATAGAAGTATAATTAAGAAGAAGGTTATAATTAATTAAGAGAAGTACTTAGATTAATCTTATAAGAGTTATAAGGGTTAGAGTCTTATAACTAGTCTAGTAGCTCGAATTAAAGCTAGACTATAATAATATATATATTATAAAATAGAGATAAACTATAGCTATAGAATAATATAATTTTTATAATATTCTATAGAGCTATTCTATAATAATAAACGTTTAAGTTCTCTTATACTCTATTAGCTAGAGCTTAAAATCTAACTCTACTTCCCCTATAGGTCTAGAGGTAGTCTAAGCGCCTTATCTACGTATAGCTACTAAGGGTTAGCCTATTATATATAGAGGGTACCCCTTAGACCTATTTTTAGGTTTTTAGATCTTAATAATTTATCTAAATCTAATTATACTCGTAAGTCCCCCTTATATAGTAATTCCTATCTAATTTATATATTCTTAATTATTATAAATAAATACTTTCTAAGATATGCTTTATTCCTATTAAGATTAATTTAAAAATTTCTCTTAATTAATTATAACCTTCTTCTTAATTACCCCTCTATTTTCCTACCTTCGATCTAAATGAAAAATATACTATTTTATAGCTCTTATTAAGGGCTATAAGAATCCTCGATCTATTTCTCGACCCGATATCTCCTTCTAGAGATATAACTACTTTTATCTCTCCCTTCC
Organism: Verticillium longisporum; assembly: GCA_019188255.1. Classification (NCBI taxonomy): domain Eukaryota; kingdom Fungi; phylum Ascomycota; class Sordariomycetes; order Glomerellales; family Plectosphaerellaceae; genus Verticillium; species Verticillium longisporum. Next base: position 5,999,598 of record JAETXT010000005.1, on the reverse strand, counting down.
TCTTATCTATTATTATCTCTTTATCCTATAACTAAGCTTTACCCTTAATCGTTACTTAATACCTCCTATATCGATTATCATTATATACTATTAAATCTTAATAAGAGTAAAACGTATCTTAGAAAGTATCTATTTATAATAATTAAGAATATATAAATTAAATAGGAATTATTATATAAAGGGGCCTTATAAATATAATTAGAATTAGATAATTATTAAGATTAAAAAACCTAAAAAATAGGTCTAAGGGGTGCCCTCTATATATAATAGACTAACCCTTAGTAATTATATATAGATAAAGCGCTTAGACTACTTCTAGATCTATAGGGAAGTAGAGTTAGATTTTAAGCTCTAGCTAATAGGGTATAAGAGAACTTAAACGATTATTACTATAGAATAGCTCTATAGAATAGTATAAAAATTATACTATTCTATAGCTACGATTTCTCTCTATTTTATAATATATATATTATTATAGTTTAGCTTTTATTTAAGCTATTAGAGTAATTATAAGACTCTAATACTTTATAACTCCTATAGAGAGTAATCCTCTTTAATAATTATAGAACTATAATTACTATTAACGTAATCCACAAGCGAGTGGTTCACCCATGCGAGTGGTTCACTTCACCCCGACCCGACAAACATTCCGAGGAAAACCTCAACCCAAACGCCGTAAATCAATTAAAATCACTCCTCCTCGTCTTTTGCAGACGATGAGATAGCTACCTGACAAGTTCTCGCGTTGTGGCCGGTCTTCCCGCATACGCTACAGCATCGTTTCTTCGGCTGGGACCACGACGCGGGACCCGGGTTCTGCAGCGTTTCCTCTTTTATCTGGATATCTACTTCCTTCTGAGCAATCTTGTCCTGTCCCTCGCCTACAGCCATGCTTCCTCCTTCCCGGAGACGTAGCTTTTTGGCCCTCCGGCGTCGGCTTAGTGTAGCATTTTCCTCTCGAAGGATCATAACCTCTGACTTCAAAAGAGCGATCTGGTGCATAACACCCCGCGTCCCCTTCGCAAGATAGTCAACAGCATCTAAAATTGACGTTGGGGAGCTTCCCTGGTGGCGTGAGATTCGCCCTTTGATGAAGTCAGTCTGGGAACCTGCCTCGAGCAGGTTAGTGGGCGTCTTAGAGACCCAAGAATCACGCTCCCCGTGGGACGTCCCCGGAGGCGTCGTCGTCCTCAACCTCACATCCAGCTTTGACAGGACTGTTTCCGGGTTATGGGGGACAAGCCCCGCTCCTCGAAAGCCTCCCTGGATGTTTTTTCTGTCATTGCTTGCTGAAATGCAGCCGAAAACGCCGGGAAGAAGTCCTCTTTGCTGATGTGCGTTGTACCCGCCCTCATCCTATCCTCGATTTGCCGACCGTATGCTTTCTTTAGTGGGCCAAAACACCCAACATCGAGAGGCTGGAGTAGATGTGACGAATGAGGAGGCATACAGAGTGTGATGATGTTGTTCTCCTTGCAGTAGAGTTCGAAGTCGACCGAGTGGTGACTTTCGTGGCCATCCAGGATCAGTAGGCGATAACCGCCCGAAGTACGGGACTTTGTATGCCTGTCAAAATGCCGAATCCATTCCAGACCAATATCATTCGTCGTCCAGCCGTTTGGAGATGTTGCGATTCTCCAGTCGCGAGAAATCGCGTCGTCCTGGTACCAGCTCGAGAGGTGGTACTTGCCCGAAACCACGATGAACGGCGGGACGGAGAAACCCAACGCGCCAACGCCCTGGATCACCGTAACCCATTCCCGGTTGCCTGGCTGCCTCATCTTCACATTGGACCGTCTTTCCGAACTGGTCACGACCATTCCGTTGGCGATAACGCCCATCTGGAAGCCGGTCTCGTCAAAGTTGTACATGTCAGCCTCTTGGATGCCGTACTTGGCGATCATGTTATGCACGAGGCGGAACCACGCGTTTATCGCGTCCGGATCTTCGCATTGGGCCCTCTTGTAGTCGTACTTGCGAAAGAAACGCGTCCGGAGCTCTGGTTGCCGTTTGACGAAGTTTGCGGCCCAGTTCTTCCCGACGCGTGGCGCGTCACGGTCGGCAAGCAGGCGATTCGCCATATCTCCGACCTCACCCAACCGGGGAGGGTAAGATCGCGCATCTAGGTCAAGGATATATTCGACAATAGTTTTCTCTTCTAGTACTGTTAATTTGGCAGAATTGGGCGGGCTTTCGCGTCGGGAGGGTTTGCCCTTCTGGCGTCGGAGGAGCGTCGTTAAGGGGACGGTGTAGATCCTCGCAGCACTCCGGGCGCTTAGGTTCGGGTCATTGTCCATAGCTTGGATAGCAAGGAATAATTGACCTTCTTTTGAAAGAGTCTCCATCGCGGGCGGAGGTGGAATCTGTAGAATTCAGGTGTAGGTCGTGGGCCCGGGCGAAGTGAACCACTCGCTTGGGTGAACCACTCGCTTGTGGATTACGTTAAGCGATTATAGTATAATAATTATAGAATAGTAATTACTAGCCTATATAACTCCTAGTTATATAACTAGGAATTATAATATATAGAGAACCCCTATATCCCCTCTTAATAGGGGGATATCTTAATATAATACTATTAATTAAGTATTTAAGATCTAAGCTTATCGGACCCTATAACCACGACTATATCACTAGATTTATAGCTCTATTATTAGTCGAGATATAGACCCCTATAAATAGCTGTTTTTAGTGTATTTTGGTGTTCGGTTAGGGGTATTCGGTTAGGGGTAGTGCGTCTTAAACCTTTTTTCTCTTTAGAATATCGTGGTATCATTGAAACGCCGCCCATTATGTACACGCGCCTTTCATAGGTGCCCAATCATGTAACCACTCCCGTGCTTTACCCAGATCTCCAGCAGCCGCCTCGCACGCTGCTATGCACCATTCCTGTTCCCAAACATTGTCACTGGCAAGTACCGTTGCCAGCTTTCTGCTCGTCTGGTTTCGCTCATCGACACAGAAGAAAAGGGGCTCATCTAGCCGTGGGACATTCTCCACCAGTGGCTTCACAAGCGGCAAGACAGCCTGGGCACTTGCAGCTTTGGCTTCCAAAGCCGCGTTGGCGCGGCCGGTCTTACACCACTGGTTGGCGCACCACGACTTGCCGCAGCCCGTCATCATTTGTGACAGGTAACGTCGTTCAATGCGCCGGCGAAGCGCCTTTCCCCTTGGATCGTGCATGCTGACATATAGTGGTCCGAAACATAGCGAGCAAAGACCAATGTCATTGCTGGGCCCCTGTCCCATTGTTGTGCCTGCACCAACAGCTCCCAAAGGCCCGACGCCGTGTAGTGTGCGACCGCAATTTGCATTGCGACACACGTCAGGCTTGCGCTGCGACACCTTGTCAAGTTCGTGGTGCTTCATGTGGGCAGACATGTCACGCATACGAACAATTTTGTTGCATAGGTGGCACTCGGTAGTTCGTGCCCCATCAGCGACCTCATGCGCAGAAAGACCAGATAGAATGACTTCAGCTGATGGACTCAAGGGATCTCCTTCCTGCGGCACTTCGAGGTGACAAAACCTGCAGAGAATCAGCTTGCCAGGGCAGACACTGGTCCTGTGAAGGGCCAGCTCGACCAAGGATGGTACAGTCATGCCACATGAAGAACACTGACACTCGCTGTGTCGCTGAGCGTCATGCTTGGCTTTGCTGGCAGCTGTATCGCCAAATTCGTCGTCAAATTCGCAGTGCCAGTGCGCTTCCCATTCAGGGGAGCCCTTTTTGAATACCGACTTGCACCTCGGACAGATGACGTTATTGCGTCGACAGAAGTTTTGGTGCAGCAGTATTGTTCGGCTCGGCACCCACTGCCGACAATTCTGGCATTGCTCATCGTCCAATGAGTGCGATGTGCTAGAATCACCCGACGTGGTAGATGGAGGGTCGGAAACAACAGCAGCAGACCTTGCACGAAGTGTGAAGGACAGAGTGGCTGAACCCGACGAAACCGAATTTGGATATCCGTGTACTGCGATCAGCAGCTGGTCTGCGTCTTCAAGCTCGACATTTGTAGGGTTGAGAATAATTGTCTTCATGCCACTCCGTGCGACAGATATCTCGCCAAATACGTGCTCTAAATCGCGTGGCAAAGCCCGTTGTCGAGACGATTTTGGACTGACAAATAAGTCAAGCGAATCGGGATTGGACATGCCGGAAAGCTCAATTATCAAGGGAGCAGATCTGTTCCAAGATGGCAGTTGGAAATCGACATATTGACCGGGCACAACCTGACCATCGATGGGCTTCCAAATGTCTAGCGTGCCGCCTTTGGAGCTTCCGTTGGCGCTTCCCGTCTCTTCTTGAGCCATTATCTGACGCAGAGTTTCGCGAGCCTGCTCCTCGTTCAGAGCTTCTATATCAACCTCGAGATCAGTGTCGACAACACATATACCATCGCCTTCGGGCGAGAATTTATCGATAAGAAATTGGAATTGTTCTCCCTTGACACCGCGAACGGCAAGAACAGCATCTTTTGTCAGGGTAGTGAAGCTCTGGCGCAGCTGACGCTCGAGGAGAGACTTCCAGTCGTCGGGATTGTAGCCTGCTTCAAGGGGACGTAGCCGAACGTATGTGCCTTTGGGAAGATGTTTTGCGTGAATCGTGATCCGCGGGTAGGCTTTGCTTTGGTCGCTCGTCGCGTGGGCATCGCTGTCGATGTCACTCTCGCTCGCGAACATGCTGCTGTCGATGCCCAGGGCTTCCATCAGGTATGGGCCCAGCGCGACTTGCCCCTCTTCGGCAGAGAACTCGCGTATTCCAGCATGCACGGCATTTCCGTTGATCGGATTAACGAGGCGAAAGGTTAAGGGATTCGGAAGTTGGGAGGTCTCGTGGTAAGGTCCAGATTGGTGGGTGGCGTAGGGATTGAAAGGGTCGCGTGACGAGGAGAAAGTCTGGTTCGGATGAGAAGGCGACCGGGAGGCTGCGAGAAGGTGTTCCAGAGCTGATTGAGGGAGGAGGATTTTATCTCCACGGAGGTCTTTCGGTGCGCTTCTCGCTGGCGGGACAACAGAGAATGACGCAGACCAGGTGATCGAGGGATTGTTGTCTTGAGGCTCAATGTCACCCATGTTGTGATAGAGGGGTCAAGTGGCCAGATTGGTGGGAGAAGAGGGTAGGTCGAGGGAGAGTTGAATGTACGGATTTATCATGACAAGCTTCGTAGAGATTATGGCGGTTTTTTCGGATCATTGAGTGCACGGCGCAATTGGCATCATGGCTTCGAAGAGGCCCAGCTGTCGAGGGGCCATAACAGATGATTCAGCAACATTTCATTTCTTCGCGATTCTATGGTGACTTTGATTCGTGCAGGGGCCACCCGCTACGATGACGTGGGAAAGCTTGCGCCACAGAGGGCACCCCATCCGCCACTTCAGGCCTTTTGGGGACTACAGATCCGAGCCGAAGATTATCCATTAGTGAGTGGGGGTGGCTGGTAAATGTTCTGGCTGGCCTTATACAGAAGAGCAGATGACCATAAGGTAAGTTCGCGATCCTTCTCTGGCATCGACACTAAAAGCTAACATGATACTGAGGGGGTCCGAAGCATCCGACCTAAGACCTAAATGAGTCGTTCAGAGACGCCAAGAGGGCTTGTGCCAGCTACAAAATCAAAGCCCAATGTGATCGTCAATAAGGCCAGTCAAGCCACCTCTTGGGCATCACGGATCGCCCAGCCGAAACCAATCCCAAAATACATAGGTAATGTCCGACTCTGGCTTCGTCACTGGCGCGGGACAATCAGCCAAGAACCCCCATACAAGGTACATGTCGTGTCGTTCTTCACCGCCTGTCCGGGGAGTCATCCCGCACCCCACGGACGCCCGGCCGAGATGCAGCTCGAGCCACTGCGGTGGCCGTGCATTAAATCGATAAGTCGGCAGGTCTAAGCGGGTTGTCGCGGCTAATTTGGTCATGTAACAGTTTCAAGCAGCAGCTTCATTGGAGAGCTCCGATGCTCGACATGTCTCGCACCTACTTTCAACCACCCTCCCAAAGCATTCAACGCCTCTCCCCCGATCTCAACCAAAGCTAACCCCCAACCCGTTTCATTCGGTCCGTCGATCTTCAGGGTCCGCATGCTGGGACTGGCTTAGTATCAGAGGGCCATGCAAGGATGCAGCAACTCCGCACACACCAAACGTGATGCCAGCTCGCCTTGAACACGGCGTTGTTCGAGTCGAACCAGACAGGCCGATCCAACTAGAGAGGCCGAAGAGCGCTCATTATTTGCTCTAGCTACTGAAGCTATAGAGCTCTAGGTATCCAGCATCCCAGCGAATATATACGCGAGCAACACCCCTCCATCATATGTCTTAGCTTCGAGGCACCTGAGGCACTGATCAGCTCATCATCCATCGTTGTCCTGCCTATAACTACCCGGTGTTCCCGACCAAGAGGTCCCAACATCAACCACCGTTGTGCCCTGATATCCGCCATCGCCAGGTTCTCGCCTTGCGCTTCATCGTTATCTATCCTCGGTATCCACTCTTCGCAGCACCCTCTCCTTCGGCCGTACCATGCTCTCGGCTGTCCACATTACCCCCAACGCGTCGCATGTCGAATACCTAGATCCAGTTCCAACGTTACTCGACCTCCTTTCGAACCACCTGATTCTCGTGCAGACCGCACCTTACCTGTCTGCCTCCACACGCCTGAACCTGGCTTCGGCAAGTCACGACTTCCGCGGGCTTGTCCTTCACACACCCGGCGTGTTCCGCCATCTCGACCTCACCCATACTCGCGCTGCCCAACTTGACATCGCTCCAGTCGACCGCGGCGGCGAGACCTGGCGCAACGCCCAACTTGACGAGAATGTGACTGAGGATGAGTACGTGGAACCCGATCCATCTTCTGTCGACAACTGCTTATTGCCCCCTCATAGGTTCTACTCAGGTCCTTTACGTGGCATCTTCAGCCGCCTCAGCCACCACAACCTCCTCGCCGATGTTCAAACTCTGATCCTCGACACTCTACCCGTGACGTCCGAGCTTTGCCACGAGCTGATTCTCGATCCATCTTACAACATCCGATTGCTCTCGTTGCGTGGGAGCAAGCATCTCAACGAGCGGCAGCTCTGTCGCACTCTCCAATATGCCTGCCGTCCTACGCGTCCGGAGAATACGCCACGTCTCAAAGCCCTCTACATCTTTGGTGCACCGGACATGGCACACGCTCCTGATGATTGGCATAATCGGAAGGGCAGGATGATTTGCCGGGCGCCGCTCGACGAATGGGCTGCCACGCTTGTTGATTGCCGCGGTCTCATTGCCTTTGATGCCCTGCCATGCAATGGCCCGCGTCACATCAGCTCACCTGCATATGGCAAGGTTCCTGCCTCCCATCTTGTGACTGCACCAGGTTCGCGGGACTCTCACCCTCAGTGGGCTGTTGCGACACATGCCGTCCCTGGTTGTGCAGGTTGCGGCGCTGCTCCGGAGGGAGTCACCACTCATGCCGGCACGCCATCCTCACTTCTGCCCCTCTTGGCGCCGCCACCCCTTCTCTCGTCCTCCGTCAAAGCAGCAACGGTTCCTTGCTCGGCCTCTACGTCCTCCGGCTTCGTTGCAAGATGTGCCGACTGCCTTCGCGATCGGTACTGCAACAGTTGCAATAAATGGTGGTGCGAGGAATGTTACATACCACCGACAGCGCCTGCAAGTCCCGGCCCTGTCAACCTTTCCGCCGCCGATGTGATTATTGTTAGCCCTGAAGGCGATTCTTGGGTCCAGCAACATGAGGACGAAGAGCATCGTACCTCACACGCCAAATCGAAGGTACGGAATGGCATCTGCAGTGATCTTTGCCTCTCAGAGAACTGAACTCAGTGGCTTCCGCCTGCACATACTGTATGCCCCATATGTACAACAATGTTCTTATCCTTCGGATCCCATGGAAATCTGCGCCGTGTTGCATTAGTGTCTCTTCGCTAATAGCCTACAGGGACGCATCATCAAGAGCTGTTGGGAGTGTGGTAATAATGTGAGTCTCACACCACACCCAACTGGGTCACGGGAACTGAACAACAAAAGTGCCACGACTGCATTGAGCAGACTCAGCGATTTTGCCGTGGATGCTGCGGTGGTTACTGCATCACCCACAACGAAGGATCGACAGCTCATTTTGTAAGTCAACTAAAAGCCCAACAAATTTCCGAAAATCAAGCTGACGTTCTCTAGTGCGACTGTATGCCGCATCCCGATCCTTCCCAGCGACCTTTTGTGCTGATCAATTTGCAGGGTGTTCCAGCCGCGGGCGCTTTCTCCGCCACCTCTAAGAGATGCTGGAATTCTTCTCGTAGGCCTCTACTCTGCCAGTGTTTCGTTGCTTTGGTTGCTTCCCTCTGGATCAGTTCGGCGTTTCTCGACCGATCACTCATGATAGCGCAGCGCGTCTTTCTTCTCGTTTATGGAGCTTTTCCTCTCCCGTCTGTCGTCAGGCGAGGCCAGTCTGCCTCGTCGTTCTGTATGATACCCTCTTTTTGCTGGGCGATCACATTGTTGCGTGGCGTCATAGTAATAGATCGCCGATCCCAACTCATTCCTTACTGATGCAGTGTCACTCGAATGACAGGAGACTTCTTGTGGGTCACCGTCAAAATCAGGCAGAGTCGCGTGCCACGATCAAGGCTCGGGAGCTTGCCACATCCACCATCGAGGCAATGTGGTGGGATCGGCTGCTCTACAACTGCATCGTGATCTTCATTTGGATTCATGTCACCAAGAATGTTTTTGGCCCGAATAATTCAAGTCTTTCTGAGACCGGCTTGGTCAACGTCAGTCTCGTGCCCTGTTCATTGATCGGGTTGGGCACAGGACAAACCTGGCAAAGCAACACAATCGGCATCGACTATCAGAATGGCTCGAATTGGAGCGCGATATTCACTATGCTTCCATCTACTTGGTTCACAGAAGCTGGGCAATATGGGGCTCGTTTGTTGACATCGTCAACGCTGCGATGTGGCCTGGAGCAGCACAAGGACGTGTTTTGGGTACTTGATACGATTCACATGGTTGTGAACGCGGCCTTGTTCTACTGAAACTTAAATTCGTTGAACAGCCTGCTGTTGATAGGGCCAAGTATCACGGTATCCTTGAGTTCGCGAGTTGCCAGTGGTTCATATTGTTTCCTCGGCTGTCCCTGTCGTCTGTGTTGAGATACGAGGCTTGTCCAACCAAGTGCAACACGAAGACGCAGGGAACATGACGCGGGAACAATGGCTCATCAACAATAACGAGATACCGCAATGCCATTTCCTTGAATAGGCATGCTTTTTCGAATCGACAATCTTGTGACAGTAATTTGGATGATGGGAATGTCTGTATTTCCGCATTGTCAAACAGGTTTCCGACTCCTTATGCTCAAGCCAACGAGGCATCAGGCGCTCTTGGGAGACAGTGTCGATGCCTACTAGCGCCCGCTCCAGGCTGAACACGTATAATTTCAATGCGAAACGCAATGGTATTCTGCCATTTTGATGCTAAATATCTAATCATCAGATCGAGTGACATGGGGTAGTGGCCCTGGCGGATGTCGAAGATACAAAACTTCAACAAGCGATCTCGCGATCAAAAATCCTCGATCTCGATGATGGCAATCCCGGCTGACTGGCGGTGGACAAAGGTTTCGTCATCCATCAAAGTCAGCGCCTGCTGTGTTCCCCTGAGTGTCGAATTATACTCCCGCGTGAGCACAACATGAAGGCATCCCGATAGGCAGCCATGAAGCGGCAGGGTTCGTCGATCGATTATAATATCATCGAGATTGGCCGCGCATCGTTATGCCGCCTTCCAGAGCTCTTCAGCAGATGCCAAACAGCCACAAACTTCCGTCCAACATGCTAAAGATCGCCTCTATCGTTCACGGAATATGCCTCAGCTTGTTGATCGGCATGGTGGAGGGCATCGACCAAGCCGTCAATCCCACGCTCGTGGGTCGTCTGAAGCTGAGCCCAACCGAGCTTGACAAGATCAAACTTCTCTCTCAAGACAGTGATTGGACGTTCGACTACTTCGCAAGCGACTTCCATAATTACTCTCCTGGTGGCGTAGTCAATGCCAATGCAGCAACTTTTCCAGCGACGATCGGCAACGGCATGACGATGTCTTGGCTGACCCTCGGGCCCTGTGCGATGCTACCGCCGCACTACCATCCTCGGGCGTCAAACTACGTCGTCGCGGTCGAGGGCACCACCGAGACTTTCATGACGCTGGAGAACGGTGCGCGCCTCGTGCGGACAATCCTGACGCCGGGCAAAATGACCATATTTCCCACAGGCAGCCTGCATACAATGCAGAACACCGGCAGGTTCCGTAATGTCCTTGATGTGATTCGGGCTAATGTTTACCAGGCTGTGAAAACGCAACGCTCGTCTCCGCTCTGAGCTCCGAGGATGCTGGCACGCACAACGTTGCGAACGGGCTGTTTGGGTTGCCATCAGAAATTCTGGCCGCGGCGTTCGGCGACAGTCCACTGGCCACGCAATTCGCGGCCCTCGCCCAGAATATTCCGGCAGTGGGCACCGGAGCTTCGGAGGGGTCTTCTGAGTGCATGCGAAGGTGCGAGGGTGGCCCGTCCTTTTAAGATGATCTGGCTGCTGTGATTTCTGCAGGGCAGTGGTTATGTCGTGCTTCGTTATCGTTGATAGACAGATATTCTAGCCCCAATATCAACTTGCAAAAGGTTGGACGTCATTTCATGCAACCCAGCTGTGACTCGCTCAACATATAGCCGAGCTCGAACCGAACTTTTGAGCGAGCCAACTTCCGCCGTGCTCCTCGTATTCTGCCTTTGTGACACACATATTGGGCAGATTGTCGTGACGGGCAAGGTTCGCCGCGCCAAGCCAAGTACTGGTGATTGGATCAGCTGGGCGGGCAACACGTACTATGCAGTCGTCAGGCACCCGCTTCACGAGCTCCTTCTCAAGACGCTGAATGAATCCTTCGAACGAGGCATTCCCACCAACGACAACAATATTGGCCAGCAGGCCTGGCCAGATTCCAATCGGCAGTTCGTCGAGAGACTGCATAACGAGGTCAGCTAGCCCTGACTGCCAGAGGCCAATGTCGGAGGGGTTGAACAGAAGTTCAGGCACAGTGAAGCGCTCGTTACGCAAAGTAAGGAGGTCCTCGCTGACGTCACTCGACTGAGCCGCCAGCTTTCTGGCCTTTGTGTGCATGGCAGGGTCATAGTCACGCACGACTCCTTGTGATCGAGTGTGAAAATCGGGTAGCACGTAGTCCTTGGCAACACCACCTCCTGTCAGATATGACTCTCTCCTCTCGCCACGTGTACCCTTCCATGTATTTTCCAGATCACTGTCGAAACCGAGAGACACGTAGCAGGCCTTTTCCTTGATCTCGTTGACGATGTAGACGTCGTTTCGCATGTCGTAGTGGCGGAGGGAGAGAAGGCGAGTAAGGTAGTTCGTTAAGAACTTACCGCCCACGTCGAGGCGGCGAACGGCAGAGTGAAACGGGCGGCCGTGGAGGAGAGGCAAGACAGTCGTCTGAGAATATCCCGAGTCGATGACGAGGACCAGCTCGGCTGGGGTCGTAGGAACAGTACTTGGATCGCGAGGCGTTTGGAGAACAGCCTGTATGTCATGGTAGGCGTTAAAGGCGGGACCTGAGGAAGGGAACGTCAGTGGTGAAAACCCAGAAGCTGCAGCGCACCGACTGACCGATGCCACGATAGTAGCTGGCAAAACCATACTCCTCGAAAACGATCTGGTCGGTATTCGACTGAAGCACGGGAAGGGAGTTGGGCTGTTCAGCGAGAAGCAGTCGCGTTTCGGATGGATCGCATTTCTGTGGAGCTTTGTCGTCGAAGAATTCGCGGTCCCAGATCTCCCTCTGAGCCTCCCAATTGACAATGAAGCCCTTCTCTACCGGGCGCCTGAATTGAACCTCGCCAAAATCACGACATTGGTCCAGTTCGGACGCGACGTAGAGCTTCCTGGAACGGTCGCGGGCGATGCAGTTGGGGATAACGCGTGGTTGTCCCACAGATTCGTCGGTTACGAAACCAGCCTTGATGGTGTAGCCACCGTTGTCTAGAACGAGCGTCTTGACTAACGGCGGGGTCCAGCCGTGCTTCCCCTTTTGCCCGCCATTGAAGCGTGGGTAGAGCTTGCAAATGTGCTTGACAGGTGGGAAGGTGCATGTCGCGACGACACAGAGATGTTGCAGTGGAGGTCATGGTCCAGAATAGCGTTTTTGTGGCACCTGCTAAGGCTCAGGCCCGGCTCGGCCCAGTGTGAGCCGCACCATATCAGCCCAGCCCAGCCCAGGGAACATGGTGCATGTGCGTGGTGCACCACAAATGGGTGTCCAGAAACAACAGCTCACTCCGCCTTTTGTCTATTTGGATTTTGACGTCTCTGATAGAGATCCAGGTCCCTGCGGGCTCGTTGACTTGACAGGAAGTCGTAACCAGAGAAATTGCATTAGCTATGGCAAATTTTCAGACAATTGTTGACCCTCACTCAAGCAGGGCTCTGCGCCAACAAAAAAGTCTTTGCTTGGGGTCGCTCTCTGACGCGACTTCTCCGTCCATATATGCTTGGGCATGTGCTACATTCAAGTTATGCGTCATTCTGACATCGTGTTCGTAGCAGCTAACAGAAATCTCGGCGGAACCATTCGCGCGCTGCCGCACTTATTGTGCCATCATTGACGTGGATGTGATGTGTTGGAGCCGGGGGTGAAGTTGCTCAACTCCGACACAAGGCAGGGATCCCTACAGGACGAGCACCGCATGTCAATCTACAGGCCCGGTAGTCTCGCCACCCCGCGACCCAGATACTTAGGCCGCTGCGAATCCGAATCCTCCGCACGAGTTGCTAGTAACCTTGAAACAAGACTCAGTCAAGTCTGGCGAGATAAAGGCAGGATGGGCAGTGGAGAACACAAGCTTCTCTCGTGCACTACCCTCCTTCGACCTGAAAATACCCGGCAAACCCGCTTGAAAACATCACCGCCTGGCCAAAGCCAAGATTGTGGCTCAACCAATATTGATCGAGGCACTCAGTCCCTCGTTGACTCTGTCAGTAAAGTCTTTCTGATCTGGTCTTGCTCAAGAGCGGCCTCAATCCCTACAGCCCACTACCGACTACCTGCCCGACCTGCGAGATACCGTGACAGGTAGATGGAATAACACGACATTGCGATTTTGGGTAGTCATTTAGGCATCGCAACTGAAGGTCAAACACGTCTCTTTCTCCGCTTTTTCTGTATGACTACTGACTGCCCAGAGGCTCTCTCCGAGTACTATCATCTCCAGGTAACATTCCAGGCTTTGGGTTTTCCGCTTCTAGAAGACAAGGTACGTCCGAAAAGTGTGTTCTTAGACTCAACAGCACGTGTACCGAGCAACGTGAGCATTAAGGTCTCCTTTCATAAACCAGAGCTTATCGTACAGAACTGCTTCGAGGACTTTGGGACTCATACCCAGCCAATGCATTAGACGGCCAACCTGCATGCTCGAACATTGCTTTCACAATATTTTCTCTGGCATTTAAGCAAGTTACGGGATTCCACGATATCTCCACGGAAAAGAACTAGACCCCTTGTGTGCGTCTTCAGACGGTTTCCTCCACGTAAAGTATACGCCTATCCAGATCCTGATGCACCTCCCAGAAGAGCCTTCTTACGTTTTGATCAACATGAAAAGCTCTCCCTCCGACGGCCGGTCGCTGCCCACGATCAACCTCGAGTAAGCCCGGTCAAAGGTGATGCCGCAAGGTCGGAAGCATGTGCTACTGGTGCAACTCCCCTCATTTTGACTCCAGAAGATATCTTTTGCCGCCGTCATGCTCGTGGCTGGCTCCACAGGTTCGTACTGGCCATTAGCCCCACGCCGAAACGCGACCTGCACAACCTTGTAGCCCGTTGCAACGGGCCGGTTCCAGGAGCCGTGAAAGGTGATGAACATGTTCTCTGTGGCACGGTCGAATGCAGCATCCATTGGCGCAGAATGGGCCTGAAAACTGAGGCGCGGCGGAACGGAACCGCGACGGGCACAGTCCTCGTCATTGAAGGTCGCGTTGGGAGTGAGAACAAACTGGTCCCCCGTGCGGAATGCCTTGTCAGTGAACTGGCTGGCTCCGTAGACGCTGTGGCACGTCGGGTAGCCGTACCAGTTGCGGTTCTCCACGGCGGGATCACCAACTATTACGCTGATTAGCTTACGCTCATGGCTCGAGGCTGAACGGTGTCTTACGGTAGTTGAGCTCCTCAGAAGGGTTGTCGGCATGGATGTCGTATGACGAGCCACCGACAGTGCGTTGAAACTGGTCGGCGCCATTCTCTACCTCCCAAACCCTGGTTGCGTTAGGATAAGTCGCATTCTGGGACATGTCACTTACTGGTTGCCGCCATCAGCGGCGAGTGCCACACCATTGCGCAGACCATAACCCAGCAGGTACCCCTGCGTGTTGAAGGTGTAGCCGCCTGAAGGCACGTTACGCAGGTCGAATACTTTGACGATGGCTCGACCCGTTGCGGGGTTGATTGTTGGATGATCGAGATTGTCGAATGACCCCAGTGAAATGACCAGTAGGTGAGGTGTCTGAGGTGGAATCAGGAGAGTACGCGAAGGGTGGCCGCCCTGGTTCATGGCCCTAACGACTGTGCGTTCGCCGCTTACAGTTTGGCTGGCGGCATTGTAGCTGTACTCGAAGGCAGTTGTCATTGAAGAGACGTAGAGCTTCGTGCCGTCGGCTGTGAGGGAGATACCGTGATTGAGGGCTGGGTTCGAGATGAGAGTTTTACTACCGGAAAGGCACCCATCAGAACCAAAGGTGTGGACTGTGACACCGAGACCGGACTGGACAACAAGTAGATTGCCGTTGGAGTCAAGCACGATGCCGCGGGGTGTGCGAAGACCGCCAGCAATCTTGACGGCTCTCCATCCACTGGCCACCCCAAAGCTCGACCGCCAAGCACTGACACCGGGACATGAGCTCGGGGCAGGAAGAGGTACGACTCCGGTCTGCGTTGGCCCTGCGACGGTCGAGGTGGTTGTTACGCTGGTCGGAGGCGAGCCAGTACGGGTAACGGTTGTTGTTAGTGTTGTCTGCACATCTGTAGTCGTAATCGCGGTCGTGGTTAAGCGAGTTGTCAGGGTTGTCGTGCTGGCCCCCCTCCACCGCTGCCAGCCCATTGCTCAAAGCCGGCCTGCTTCGCCAGCGCAAAGTCGTGGTACCAGTGGCTGGTGCCCTGATGAATCCCAAACGTCGTTTGTTCCTCCTCAGGGTAGTCGACAGGCACAGTGGAATAGGCATTGGCAAGATAGTTCTCGCCGTTGGGGTTCAGACTCTCGGGATCGGAGCCTTGGACGGACCAGTAGGTGCAGCCGCGGCAGAGGGCCGTGACTGTGAAATGAGTAGCGTTGGCCCCAGATCCTGAGAGCAGAGTATGGGTGGTAGCTGGGTATGGCGGAGGGACGGAATAGCCACTGCCAGGATGAGTATCTTGCAACAAGGCCGGATAGCCAAGCAGACTTACAAGGCCATGCGAGCTGAGATCATGACATCGTTTCCGTTGGGCCATACGATGCTCAAGGGATTGTAGGTCATGCCACCTCCCCAAGCCAAGCCAACCCAGCCAATACTGATGGGGGCAGTGATTTGTAGAATGGCGTCGAATGACTGTCCTGGAGCAGCGCTAGTCGGGATGGCGATACCATAACGCACGCCAGCGCGGTCAGTGTAGCTGGAGAAGGTGCGGCCTTGACTGTCACGGTAGGTGGTGGTTTGGGCCGTAGCTGCTCGCGTCAGTGACCTGTTGCTGACGAGATGGGATGTAAACAAGACCTACCAGACCCGGCGAAGGCCACCGTTGTTAGAATGGACGACCAACGCATGATGGCAGACCTTGGGAGTATTGACACGCATTCAGAGACAGGATCCCGGCACGGGCGGGACAGGACAGCAGCGCCATTGTACGTTTAATAGTCCTTGCAATGAGCGTAGGCCTTGGAGGGCACATATGTTGGGCAGGAGCGGAGCGGAGCAGGCATCGGCAATCAACAGGGCGAGACACTGAGCCTGTTGATGGCAAAATGCTCGGAATGGAGACCCAAGGGGGCAGGCTGATGTGACGATCGAGCAACGAAGATGGTAGCCAAGCCGGCAGAACCTCACTTGAGATGCCTGCGCCGGCGGCAGGTTTATCATGTCCTGGGTACACGCAATCTATCGGAAAAGCGAAGACTGTGCTAGAGGACGAGTTCATAGCAGGGTGTCGCAGTGGAAGAAGTTCGATATGAAGTAGTTTCGGTCCATTCGCTAATTGGGAGGGTAAATAGTAATGCTTGAGGTGATCCGGCCGGGTCACAGCACGCGGGGGTACCAATGGCACCTGGTGATGATTGAAGGAGCCATATCGTAAAGTGGCATTCGACTAATGGAACGCAGATCATTTCGAGTGTGACCACCAACGCTGGAAGCTTTAGCCTAATGGATGACCAATATGGGGAGGGTGATTCGAGGACGCAATGGGACGGAGGCTGCCCAAATAGGTAGGACGTTCTCAAGATGGGCCACGACTTCGAGTGAGGTAGTACTACGATATGATGACAACAGGGGGTGTACAGTACAAGGAAATCTTATCGTACACGCGGGGAGTGCTGAGAGGACGCGGGGTAACCCTGTGATTTGTTTTGAGAGAATGTGCTTTACGACATGGTCAGCACGTCGAACTGCGGGCTCCGGAATGTTAGCAAGACACGGAAGCGGTGGAGCGAAGAATGCTGACCAGGCATCGATGGATCACTACGACTACGGTTCTCATTACAATACGTTCAGTGGCCGTAGACGCCGTGCGCCAATGCCGTTGCGCCCAAGAAAACGTAGGACCCCAATCGAGGCACGGGAAGCAGGGCACTGCAGGCTCAAGTGCCGAAGGGGGAGACGAGGAGGTGGACACATCGAGGACATACCTTGGCTCGATAGTAAGCGGAAGGTTGCGGGGTGGGGGAATCGTAGTGGTATGCTATCTACCGACTACAAGAGGGATTTGCTCGGAGATTTTCCATCACCATGCACGTGATGGTGCCGGTGTCAAGAAGCTGGCACCGAAGACGGCCAGACGAAAAACGTGTCAGGGCATAGCCTTCGGCGGCGTCTACTTGTCAACGAAGTGCCGGAAACGCCAGTTGCGTGGACCCTTGATCTCCAGTACACACCCGATTGACCAGAAGCCTGGATAAGCTCAGTACCCTTTGCAGCAGACGTCGCCTCCAAGGTACCTCCTCCGCGCAGAGCATAATTCACATGGGCGGAGCCCCCCCTTCAAACCTTGGATGAGGGCGTCATCGACTCCCTGCCATCTCCACACCACGATCACTCGAGAATAACGAAATGCACCTGTTACTTCACCGCGCAAGCCACAGCTAGACGTGGCCGGCGCTGAGTGCCTTGTCTGCTGCACTCTGTCACGCGGGCGAGTGTCAGGCTGGTCAATCAATCGCGTTAGAGCACCACCATCACCGATGGCTGTCGGCTGGAGAAGCCGTGAAATCCCTTCTCTACCCTCATACACGTAACCCTTCCGGCCGGCTGGTGCAGGTGCATTACCTAGATGGTAAGTTTAGGTGTACGTTGTACAGACTGAGCCTGTATCAGCTTCATATAAGCTACTTACCTGACTTGTCCCTTGTTCCCTGGACCCTCCTCCGCCTCGATGATAGCGTAAAAGTCGACCACTTCATCATCGATAATGCCTCACACCAATCTATCTTTGTCTGCCCCTGTTCTGTTTCCAGCCACCCAAGCGCGAGATCTCTCGGTGTCCTCCATCTCGGGCCCTAGGCCTGTCCTGGCTTGGCGAACTAAAACTAACGCATGCGAATCGCGCTGACGTGCTTGATTGCCCCTCCATCCAGTCGGATCGTCTCGGGCGCATTTTGCGCGTCGGTCGCGATACCTTCACTTTGGCGTTGCCGCATTTTCCTCCCGGCCGCCCCCCTCTTAGTTTCTCACAAGTGCCTTTCCTTCCTTTCTCTTCTGTCCCTCCATTTCTTCCTTTCCTTTTCATGCTCGTTTCTCGGATCTTGTCGGCTGCCTCTCCTCCCGCAATATCAACATGACAGCCCTGCCACCCCTCTCGTCGGTCATCCCGCCACTTATCCTGGGCACAGCGACGTTTAACATCCAGTACCACCCCAATCCCGACTTCAACAACCTCTCGCTGCCTGTCCTCCGCGCAGCTTTCGCCGCCAACATAACTGCCATCGACACATCACCCTACTATGGTCCCTCGGAGCTCCTCGTGGGCGCTGCCTTGTCAGCTCTCGCGCCGCCCCGCGATTCGCTCTTCCTCATTACCAAGGCCGGCCGCGTCGGTCCCTCGGCGTTTGACTACTCGCCAGCTCACATCCGCCATTCGGTCCACCGCTCGCTGGCGCGCCTGCACACGCCGTACCTCGACCTCGTGCACTGCCACGACGTCGAGTTTGTCTCGCCCGCCGAGGTCCTCGCCGCCGTCCGCGAGCTCCGCGCCCTGCGCAGCCAGGGCCTCCTCCGCTATGTAGGCATCTCCGGCTACCCGCCCGTCGTCCTCGCCGACCTCGCCGAGATGATCCTGCGCGAGACGGGCGAGCCCCTCGACGCCGTCCAGTCCTACAGCCACCTCTGCATACAGAACGACACGCTCGCCTCCGACACCAGCCTCCTCGACCGCTTCGACGCCGCCGGCGTCTCCGTCGTCACCAACGCCAGCATGCTCTCCATGGGCCTCCTCACGACCCGCGGCGCCGACGCTGGGCCCCAGGCTACCTGGCACCCGGCCCCGCGGCCCTTGCGCACCGCGTGTCGCGACATTGGGCCCTTGGCCGTCGCCGAGGGCTCGTCGCTCGAAAAGGTCGCCCTGCACTGGGCCATGTCTACGTGGGCCCGCAAGGGTGCCCGCTTCGGCACGACTGCCGGCGGCGGCAATACGCGCAGGATCGGCGTCAGCGTCATGGGCGTTACCAACGCCCGGGAACTCGAGGAGACGAATCGTGCGTGGCAGGACGTTTTGCTGGCGATCGACGTGGCCGAGCGACCGGCACCCGCGGTCCGCACAGCAGAGGAGGAGGCCGCCGTGGCACTCGACGAGAGAATCCGAAAGCTTGTCGAGGAGAGCATGTGGCCTGCGCTGGGCGGATGGCGCAACTATAGCTGGGAGAGCCCCCAAGCCGACTTTGTCAACACACGGTCCGAGTTTGGCGTGCTACCGACGGATCTGGATTCCGCACCTGGCGCAGCAAGTGACGATGGCTCAAATTTGCTGGTTGAGGCTCAACGCGACCTCGTTTCCACAGAAAGCGTTGCGCCTGTTCTCACTGGCGCCGCGTAAGCTTAACGAATTATGAATAAATATCACAAGGAGAGTGAATTAATCACGCTGCATTCCCAAATGTATTCCCAATAAAGTTTTGCCCATCGTGACAGGAAGTGAGCAGTCTTACAAATACAGCGCAGCACACGCTGAGCGCCCAATCCCCATACTCTAAAAGACTTCATAGACAAGCCCCAAACGCCCAAATGTTCAGCACTCTTACTCCCATCACGGACAAATGCAAGCTTTGTGGCCCAATGCTGGCCCCCGTCTCCAAATGCTAGCTCAGTGTGTGATAGCTGGTGACCTCTCCACCATTGAGTATCCCAGTTTCTTTGACTCGCCCTCTTCGTCGTCGAGAGGTGCTGGTGTCTCCGGCGTGATCATAACCTCAGGCGTCGATATATCGCTGATGGGCGTGCTGGTGACGCTCGTCTCTCCGTGTTCTTCAGGCAGCTCGATTATCGTGGGTGGGGGTTTGAGCGTCGCCACGCTATCCTCGACCGGCTGCTGCTTCGTAGGACGGACATCCTCTACTTGTTCGGCTTCAGGGGCATCGTCATCGTCTCTCTTCTTGGTCGCTGAGCCGTTGTTCGTGTCCCCAGCTCGTGCCAAGCTTTCGCCATTCTCAATGTCGACGCCCACCATCTCTGCCAGGCTGCGGAAGTTGTACATGGGCTCTGTAGCGTCGCGGTCGGCTTCTTCGCCCCGCGCACCCGAGCTGGTCCCATTTCCTCGAGGGTTGTTACCATCGAGGTAGCCAGTGTTCGAGTAGCTCCCAGCCGCGCTGTCAGCGAGAGAGGAGGATATCGATGAGGCGTTGCTCATTTGTCTGAGGTGGGACGGACCGCGGCTCGTCGTGGGGATCGGTAGCGAGGGTACTGTCGAGCTGCTCTGGGTAGCTGTGCTGTCGACGCCTTCCGATTCAGCCTGTCTACGATCGATGCCCTTGCCCTTGTCGCCGGTTTCCATAGGTGGTGTCGGGCTGGTGGGCGACCCGCCAGGCACTTCGTTGACCTTGGTCGAGCTGGTCTGCGCGTTCTGGGTTGCTTCCATGCGAAGGTTGCTGGTCGTGCTGTTGCCACGACGTCTGCCGAATCCGAGAGACAAGCTGCTGGCGCTAGCAGAGCTGCCTCCGTTGTAAAAATGGCCTTGCTTCTCGGCCTTTTTCGCTGCCTTTCGCTCCTCCTTCTCCCGCTTCTTGGCATCCTTGCGCTCGGCTTTTTCCTGTTTCCGCTTTCGGTCCTCTTCGGCAGCGAGAGAAAGTCGGACAGCTTCCATAAACATCATATCCTCAAGCTCGTCCATGCGGCTTCGGCGACCGAGAATACCACGACCAGACGATCCGCGAGGGCCCGGCTCCATGCTGTTCGGATCCTCGCCGTCATGTGCCAACGGGCTTTCGTCGCCAGGGTTGGCGGATGGGCTGTTCTGCCCGGTGTTGCGTCTGCTGAAGCGTCCAGGCCGAGTAAAAGCGAAACCACGTTGTGGTTGGTTTTCGCCGATGAGGAAAGCGGCCGTGTGTAGCGCCGTGGCGGCAGCAGCGCGCCTGGCTTGGTGCGCCCGTTGTGCGGCGAGCTTACTAGACCAATCGGGGCGGACACGGTCGGTAGCAATGACGTTTGGCGCATTGGCGGACAGGCTCTGCGTGCGCCTTCTGCCGGTGGGCGGAGATCCGGGCATGGTTGAGCTGAGCGAACTCTGTGACGACATGGCCGTGTTATGCGAGCTCAGCGGTGGCATGGCGTGCGCGAGGCCGCGGCGGAAGGGTGGTGCCTCGTACGTAACACCGAATTCGGACTGTTGACAATAGGGACACGCAGCGGGTTCTGAGATGAGCATCTCCGGATTCTGCTCCGGGTTGGGCGCCTGCGGTTGACCTGGCTCGCCTGGTTCGCCGTGGTGTTCTGGGTAATGTGGTTCGGGTCGCTTGATTTGGACGAAGCATTCGCTGCAAATCGGCTGGTCGCAACAGCGGGTACGGTTGAGGTACGGGGGTAGTACATGAAGCAGATGGGACACTCGGAAGCATCTTTGTAGAGAAAGACCTCGAGGAGCTGGCCATTGACGAAGGGGTCATGTGGTAAGGTGATCTCACGAGGCGCAATATTGGCTGAAGAGTTATTGCGCGAACTGCCGCTGAGAGCCGCAGCAAGGGCTTTTGCACGGGGCTTGAAAGGAGAGCTCGACCGCTTTGGGTTCGTGGTCGGCGAGGCAAGAGCCGAGCCGGCGTTGGCCGCGGATGTGCTGTAGTCAGACTCAACAGACAACGAGCGAGGGCCCATGGGCACGGTCAGATTTGCGAGGTTTTGCGAAGAGGCATTGGCCGAAACTGGCGTCGGAGCTGCAGGGACAAGGTCTTCCGGGGGTTGCTCGTCGGCAGCGGGGATGGGAAGACCTCGACCAGCGCAGACGAGCTGGTATTCGGTCCAGCTGTCATCCTTGTCGTCGGGGCCTCGCCAGAAAGGCGCGATTTTACGGTCGAGCTGGCGATTCCTGGTCAGTATCATGGCTGGCAGATACCAGATATCACGAGGGGTGACATACCTGAAGCTGCCTGACGACTTGCTTATTGAAGTCTTCGGGTCCGGTGTAGACGCCAAGTGTGACCAGATATCCTCCGTCGACATGTTCCTCTTTCATACTCCGTTCACGCTCCTTTTCACGGGCCGTTCTTTCCTTCTCGAGGCGTCTCGCCTCCCTTTCCTGTTTCGTTTCCCTTCGTTCATAGGGCGCCTCTTCTCTGTTGTTAGCCCCCGTTGAGCCCAGGCCAAGAAGATTGAGCTCGCCTATTGTAAACCGGCTTTGCCTATTCCTGCTACGGTCGGAAGGAGGAACAGGTTGCTCGTTCGGTCGGCTGGCGGCGGCGAGCTCATGTGAGGGCGCCTGGGAGAGCCGGCCGGAGGCGCCGGAAGGCTCGGGACGAGACTCCTTTGTATTGGAGTTGCCCATAGTGTCGTGGGAGAGGGGGAAAGGGGGACTATTTCGAAAGGCTTGGTGACAGGGTATGGTCTCGACGTGTTTACGCCGTAGGGGGCCCAGAAGTGCTGGCCGCAGGCGAAAGCCGTGGTAAGTTTGTCGGCGCTCGTGTCCGGGAGGAGCGGCGTGCGGTGCTGTGTGCGTGCGATAAAAAGACGGCGCGCTCTGCGCAGAAAGTGCCACGCGGGTTCGAAAAGCCGGGGCAAATCAAGGCGAGGTTGTGAGGCTTGCTGGTGGCAGGTCAAGTGTGCATGGCGCGAGGCGTTACCAGGCGGGCATGGCGACGAGGGCGCTGGCTAAGGCTGGGAGAGGGGGGGTTCAGAGGACCGGGAGTGATCCGGGTATGTTGGACTGCGGTGTCGGAGGGGACGATCGATCGTCAAGCTTTCTGGGACGAGTCGTTGTTGGCGAGGAGAGATTTTCGGAGCGTGAGAGGGAGGTGAAGAGTACGAGGCGGCTCTGCAGTAGGCTCGATCGGACAAGGCCAGACAGTGAAAACGATGTGGGCTAGAATTGTTGATAGGGGGAGAGGGACAAAAGGATGTCGTCAATGCAGCAAGGAACCTGGCAGCAGGGCCGCGAGGAGGCAGGGGAGGGGAGGGGAGGGGGGATCAGAAGGTGATAGGGCCGTGCTTTGTCGTGTGGATGCGCTGCGGTCTGTTCGGGTCTGCTGCCGTTGGGTTACCGCCGGTCGACTCTGGGGGGCACTGCTGGGTGCTGCGCTGTAGTGGGCCTCAGAGGTCGATGGGGTGGCTGGGCTAGAAGCTTGATGGATGGTGGTGCAGATAGAATGGCAGCTGGCAGCGTGGTGGTGTTGGATTGAGTGGAACAAGACAAGACGGGACGGCTGACTGTGGGTTGTGTGCTGGCTGGGCGAGTCGATGTGCGCGGAGCGTGGCTTGTTGAGCGAGCAGCTGCTGGCGAGCGCGAATAGCTGAAGTGCAGGCCCGCGAGGCAAGATGCCGAAAGCAGCCGTAAGGTACCGTAAGGCTGGGTTAATTATTGACGTGAGTGTTGAGAAGAAGGCAGTCCCATCCACAAACAACCAGCTAGTCCAGCTGCAGCGATACTGAGAAAAGCAAATTGTAGGAGGCTTTTCGGTCATCCACCTTGACAGACGATCATGTTTCTTTTCCTTTGCTGAATGATGAGGCGATGGCGATGGCGCGACGGCGATGACAGGCGGTACCTAGTACAGCGGAGTCGGCACGGGGTGCCTCTGTTGAGGTAAGGTACCTAGGTACCCAAGGTAGGGTGCTGGCAGAGCGCGAGGCCAGCTGGCTGGGCAGGCACTGGAGCCAGACACAGAGAGGCAGGTACAACAAGGTGCAGTGGGCTTGGCTGCTCACGGCCGAGTCAAGACGGGTCTCGACCCTCAGTTCCACCACTTAGGCGTCATCTGATGACTTGGGAACCACCAGTCTGATGGGCCAGCAAAGAAAGAGCTGGCGCGGCACAGTGGAGAAACCCGCAAATCCCCCCAGGCGAGACTGCCAGAAACCTGCCCAAAAGGCACTAGCAGCGTGTGCGCACCCCAGCCTGGACGATCCTCCCCTCGTCCTGGGTGCTGCTTCCCCCTCATTCACCCTGTCCGGTGCCGCCGTGGCCCTTGCCTGCTTCATCCTGTCGTCACCTCTTGCACCAAGCAACTACCCCCCCTCCCCGCCTTCCCTCCTAATCAGTTTTGTCGTGAGGCTTATCGCTCACGCGGGTACAGCTTATCGCACTTGGGAGTGAATCAGACTCTGGCTGGTTTAGGCATCACAACCGATGTGACGGTCATGTCTAGGTACCTTGCGACCTACACTGCGTACTCATAAATAGACAAGGTATGCCCTTTGCTCTTATTTCTGCCAACCCAAGTTGCTAAGATCGGCGCATGCGCCAACTCATCCGATTCCAAGAGTAAGCATGGAACTTCCCGGTAACTGTCGACAAGCTCCGTCCACCTCCGTCCCTCGTGTGTGTCAAGATGATTGTACACAATGCGATCATCAATCGCAGTTCAACGTTGACATCGTCTGCCGCATCAATTGCACAGCTTCAGGTCGGAACCCCCTATCATGCTCCGAAATGTGTCACCAGGTCCAAGCTCCCTTGAGCTGCCGAAGTCTGAGATGTGCCTGGTTCGCTCCCCTGTGCATGTCTCAACGCGGACGGGACGTCTGGCGCGCCTGCATAATGCCGCGTGACGACCCTTTCCCCCCTTCAGCACTGCTCACATGTCTTGGAGTCTCAGACAGCCACCCAGATTTGTTAACATGGCGAGCATAGATAAGGGACGCCAGGTCTGAGATGGCGACACAGGCAACCAGAAAAAAAAAGCACATGTGGTTCATTGCGTGACTCTTGCACCTGCCGCCCAAATGAACCTGTATCGGAGCCTCCAACCCAGCATCGCGGGTGGGCTCTACTTGATTATGGACACATCGCATTGCATCATGATTTGTCTACTGCAGCGTGCTAGATCACACCCTCGTGGATGCGTCATGATAAGGCTCCTCCGCGTCACCTGGTGACTGTGGCGCCAGCAGCCGTTCCGTATCCTCCGGCCCTTGGTGGCCGCCGTCAACCCCTGCGCCGTCTCAACCTTACCGAAAAGCGCATCCATGTCCTCTAGAGCGATGCGTTTTGTCTCCGGGTAGAAGATGAGGATGATCTGGAAACGTTAGCTGGCCCTCGAGACTAAAAGCGTTGCTCAACGTTATACCGGAATGCACAGCACATTGACCACCATGAAGATGAAGTAAACCTTGCTGCCCAATGCTGCCCGGCTAACAGGCCATACATGCGACACAATAATGGAGCCGACCGAGCCACCCGATGCCGCGAAATTAAGCCCCCGCGCCCGCACCGACGTGGGGAAGATCTACCGGCGTCAGCAGCTTGGCCTGACCAAAAGCCGTTTGGAAACAACCTACCTCGGTATTGTATACCCATGACGCCGGGCCGAAGCCTAGGCTGTAACCCAGGGCGTAGACGAAGATGAAAATGATACAGATGACATCTGCCGCCTTGCTCGAGTTGTCCGGATACGCGATCGGCAGGGCGCCGTTGATCTGCCGTTTTGTTAGCCGGCAGAACCATTTCCGTGCAGGCCCATTGTGCAAGCAGTCACCATCATAGCCACGGCCATCACAGCACAGCCCGCCACGAGACACATTCGCCTGCCAAAACGGTCGATGAGAAACATCTCCAGTACCGTGAAACCAATCTTGATGGTCATCTCCGCGGCACCAGCCATCAGGGCCACCCTCGTCTCGAGTCCAAGCGCCTTGAGCAGCGTGGGAAGATAGTACTTCATCGCCGTGGCGCCGCACAGAGTAGCCATGAACTGCAGGGCTGCGGCGCGCCACAACCGGGCGAAAAGGGCTGGCTCGCGGAAGAGAGCAAGCCAGGACGTGTGGGTAGGGTAGTAGGCGTCCACGTTTCTTGTGATGGCGGCAAACTCGGCGTCCACTTCAGCATCGGGCGCCATGCCCTCGCGAAGCCAACGGAGAGTCGACTTGGCACGTTCGAGATGGCCGTTGTCCACGAGCCAACGGGGGCTGGCCAGACATTAGCTGTGTACATGTGCGCGCAAAGGGGCTCGCGGCTTACGTTTCGGGGATCCATGGCAGCCCGGCAGCGAACGTCAGGGCGGGCACGAGTTCGAGGCAGATGGATAGGCGCCAGCCGTAGTAGTGACCGCTGGCTGAGGTCCAGTACGTCATGAAATAGCCGACCCTGGTGTACAGGTTAATCGCGGTTCCTTTCCTCCGAGTTGCACAACATGCATCCGCAAACTTACCAGAGACCGGTGGCGAGGCCGGCGATGAAGCCGACGTGATTCATCGTCACGAAATGACCCCTCTGCTTTGCAGGTGAAACCTCACTTTTGAAGTCAGCAATTCAGCATCATGACACTTCATTGGCTTCACCTACGTTTGATAGAGCGGCACCGACGTCGAAACGATAGCTACGCCAACACCCGATACCATTCGCCCGAGAATCATGGTCACGAGGGCTGATCCACCGTTGCTGGTCGCCTGGAGTGCTGTGCCGAGTATGAGAATGCCGACGCCAGAAAGAGCTGCGTATCGACGACCGAGCCAGTCGCTGAGGGGATGCGAGACGAAGATGTAGCTTATGAAAGTA
This sequence comes from Verticillium longisporum, assembly GCA_019188255.1. Taxonomy (NCBI): domain Eukaryota; kingdom Fungi; phylum Ascomycota; class Sordariomycetes; order Glomerellales; family Plectosphaerellaceae; genus Verticillium; species Verticillium longisporum. Next base: position 5,973,147 of record JAETXT010000005.1, on the reverse strand, counting down.
CCAAGGTAATAGATACCAGTGATGATGCCCTTGGTGCCAGCCTGGGGATGGTTGAGCATCTCCTGCCAGCCAGGATGGACGAGAATAGAGGACAATACACCAATGTGGTAACTACATATCTGTCAGCATGGTTCTGGGCATCGATGCACCCGATTACTGAGGTCTCGTCAAGCGAAATGCCTCACTCGACTGCCCCTCCGCGCGACGTCTGCAGCATCATGAACGTCGCAAGAGACAATAGGATATATATGTAGGGCATATCGTCTTACCCCCATACTGAAGCGCCAATGCCGAAGAAGAAGCACAAAAAGTATAACCTCCGTACGGCCGGTGCCGCGGGGCTCTTGAAGTTGGCCATGGAGCAGACCAATCGAGCGTACAGCTTCCGGCCTCCGATCAAAGGAGCCTTTGGGAAGAGGGGGGAGGGGAAAAGACCGAGATGCTATGGCTTCATCGTTGAAGCGAGCCTTGTTCTCAGTGCACCAGAAAGTGTGGTGGCTCGGGGGATGGTTGTTGGTGAAGTCGACAGGCTGGGGGTTTGTTCTCCGAGCGGTCGTTGTGGCAAAGGTGGGGGGTGAGTGGTGGATGCCCAGGCGAGAGCACCGCACACTCGGCCGCCTGGTGCACTGACAATTTCTGCATCCTGCAAACACCCTTCGTTCATCTGTTTACTTGGCAATCCTCCGCGCAGGCTTAAGACATGGTCTACGACCCCGCCATAATCGGGTTATCGGCATGTTCGAATGCGCTGCCTACGGAGCTTACTTTTCGATCTCTATTCAGGTGCTCACGGGGTAGGGGTTTCGTGGCACCAGGCCGTGGCCAACTTTACGCATGGAGCTCGTGGGCTCAACATTTCTCGTGCATCTCATCCAGGACTCTCTAACTATTGTACATATATTATACAGCTTGTTTCTCATCTATATTCACCGTGAGCTGTACCCTGGGAAATCGAACTGACCTGTCTGATTCGAGGGCAACGCCATATCCCATCCGGCATAAGGGCTCGGCCCCGGACCTGGCCCCGACCCTGGCAGGATCTCAGTTAGCCCCGTTGCGAGATTCGTTTGCGGTACCCCGTATGCCCAAGACCCCGTCATGACATCCTCCGTCATGCCGGACGCAAAGTCTCCGTAGAGCCCGCCCGGCATCCCACTCGGATTGAGCCCGTACTCGCCGCCATCTCCCGGGACCTGCTCCATCACGGGCATCAACATGCGCCCGCCAGCGCCATTGCTCGACCGAATCTCCGTCCCTGTTGATGAGCACCGGCCCAACCCATCGTCCATGCCAAAACTTGACCCCAGAAGCGCGATCGAGAGACTGTCCTCAGATGACCCTTCGTCGACATCCACCCCCGAGTCCGGCCTGGGCCCGCGTCGTGATGGCGGCCCTGGCATGGCAGCGTTGATCTCGCTCTTGCGGTTGCTTCTGTTCGAGTACGGCTTTGTTCTCGCTTCATTCACACACTGCTCCACAACCTGGATGAACTGGTTGCGATACACATTGCCTATCGTCTCAAGCGCCTGTTCGTTGAGTCCCTTGTTGCGTAAGCTTCCCTCGAGCGCCTTCAAGCTTGCAAGGAAGCGCCCGGTCACCTCAAAGTGTTCAATGACAGGACAGAAGTCTACATGCGAGTTAGCAGCCAGCATGGCGATCGAGCAGAAAGAAAACCTACCCCAGTTTACCACTTCGTGATCACCGTCATCTGGAAATACGAGGTTCCAGATTTCCATCCACTGCACTTCCGCCGATGTCCCGCCCGCCCGCTTCCGGCTCAGCAGCTTGGCAGCCGTTGGACCATCAATGCCACATTCGGGGTCGTGATCAGCAATGTCGCACATGAGCTCCCTCGGCAGTCTCTGGTGGTCCCTGAGATCCTTCCTTGCTGCAAAGTCGCGGTTGCACCGGTCACAGACAAAGGCGGACGGATCCACCCGCTTGTGTTGCTTCACGATGTGCTGTCGCAGCTCGGCAAATTTCGGGAAATACGTCATGGCGCAAGAGTGATGCTCACGCACGTTGAACCGTGCAGGGTTGCGCTTGCGAAAGGGGCAGCTCAGGCGGAGGTTCTCTTCGGGTTCCTTGACGATCTGTCGAGCGCGTTTGAACGGAGCACCGCCGTCGGCGTCATCCTCGCTGATATCCTCGTCATCTTCTGTTCCGTCACGACTGGGGCCGCCTTTCTTCCGCTTTCCAATTTGGGAGGTTCGCGTTGGAGCTCGTGCAATGAGCACGGTTGATCGAGATGAAGTCGATGTCGTGTGCGTGAGCTGCGTGGTTGGCGGACCGCTGAAGGCGATGCGGCCAACGTCTTGAATGAAGCGGGACGTGAAGCGGCGGAGCAAATTCTGAGGGGCGCCAATCTCATCTAGATCGACACCATACGCAGCTTGGAGGACATAGTTGAGCACGCCCTCAACCTCCTCGTCTGAGCTGTCTGCGGGATCGGCGTCCCAGCCTGTGGAGAGCCTGTCGATCCCCACGTCGAAACTCATCCTCTCCTTGAGCGGCGGAGGCCCATCGCTGTCGGTTTGGTCGGCTGCTGGTCTAGAGTGAGGTTAGCATGGGCTCACATCCCAGGTCTAGGGTGTTGCCAAGCTGCCTACCTTGGAGTGCCGGCTGCACGAATGGCATCAACCTCTGGTATCTCATTGATCTCTGGCTGTCTAGGTGGTCCTTCATCCGATCTTCGTCGGGCACTGAATCAACAAACGTGGATGAAGATGAATCATATGACTGGCGATTCCAGTGTCTAATGGGATGACCCCGCAGCGTCTCCCTGCTGGGGACCTCGATATCTGGCGTCGTGGCCCGAGTGAATGTCGAAAGGGTCGGCGACATGGGCATCGAATATGTCGTGGCCGAGTCAGGCATGACAGCCGAGCTCATAGTCGACGACGTTGGTGAACGGTCACGATACGCCTTGAAAGCTGCTGACGAGAGGTTCAAGCCCTCGGGGCATTTTGAGGACGGGTGCGGGGCTGGGTTGTCGAGCGACGTCCATTGTAGTACCTCGGTGATGTGAGGGAAGGTGGCAGAAGATGAAGATACAGATGAGGAAGTCTTGAGATGACGCGTCTCGCGGTGGCGGATGGGCATCGGCGTTGACCACGTTGACTCGACGCCTTCTGTGTGCAATGGTGAGTCTGCCATGGCGCAACACTGAGATTCCAGGCAGTGATCTCGTTGCGTCGTTCTGTTTGCGCGACACGTCGTCTTGCTGTAGTTTGCTGTTATTGAACTAATGCCTTAACTCAATTGAAAGCCAATATCGAGTATCATGCGCCAGCGGCGGAATCGAACAAGGAGAGAAGAAACATGTCAAAGAGAGACCATGCTTTCTCGAGATTCTCTTGCGAACCGACGACGCCTTTGCGGTCTGTCCGGTGCGAGTCCCCGATTGCTTACGACTTGGCCCCCAAAGACGGGATCGACAGCCAACGAGGACTGCGGCGCAGCCGACGCAGGGGGGAGGTTGCGCGACACTGGATTGGCCCATGACGGCGACCACGCAGCCAGTTGGGGCAACGTCATGTCTCCATTGGCCGTGCACCAGGTATCCTCACCTGCCAACGGTCAAGCTGAATCGCAGGCTGCCTCTTCATGTTGGAGGCACCTCCTGCATGTCATTTACTTCTCCTCGAGCGATCATTGGCTCATGGTAGGTGTCTTGGGTAGCCGTCTCTCACACTTGCAACACTGAGGAAGGTGATAAGAGTCAAGTATGCCCTCTAAGATGATAGATGCCACCAATTTAGGCGTGGTGGTGACGATCTGGCGGGAGCAAATCGAACTGGAGATACCGGACCCCCCAGCAGGACACGCTCCAAACCCCGTAAAACCTAAATGACGGCTTTGTTTGTCCGCAGAGCAAACACCTACTGTAACCCCGCCATGCCCCGATGATTCCTATTTCGGTAGAGGAACCAAGAATATCGACGGGCTGGCTATCACGATGACAACGCGCCCAGGACATCAGCCTGGCTCAGCTCTCGCCTCTGTCGAGTGCCCAAGGCACGGGAGGATGGTACCTGGCCTTTTCTAGCCAGCATCCCTGCACGCACCCTGGTGAGCGCTGATCTGTTTCGAACGATGGCGTTTCATTTTCTGAGCCTACCCCAGCCCTGCCAGATGTCTCGGTCACCAAATATGGAAGAGGAGCTGCAAAAACGTCAAGCAAACCCGCTCGATGCCAGGTAAGCAGTTGGAGCCTCTCTCGAAATGGATGTATCAGGCGTGGTGACCAGGATGTTTTGACGCTAAGGTGCACCACGATTCGGGTACCTGAACGCCAAGTCGAAAGACACAATTGAGCTTGTCTATTGGTCCATGGTGACAACGGTCCAGCAAGAGATATCTTGCAGCAGGAAGATTCAGTGCGTGCCGCTTGGAAATTAACAGACGATTTTCGAGACGTGAACGTAGTCCGGCGATGCTTGCAATCGCGGTTGTCACGGCTATGAAGCCACTGGTGTAGTCCCAGGCGCTCTCTCGGGCAGTAGCATATAATCGGTATTGCTGGCTATTTTATATTGTTCAAGTGATCTGAGTTAACCAGCCTACTGCTCCCACCGCATAATCGTCCCGCAAACAAACGAAGCCTGAGAGTTTTCGCGTCGTCTTTGCACAATGTCGTATCCTCGAACATCAAGCAGCGGAACGCAAGAGCCAGCAACATCAAGGTATGTAGCATATCACATCGCTGAGTCAGCTATTCTGACGAAAGACACTCCATCAGTGCCGGACCGAGCCTTTCTTACAGCGTAGATCGCTACATGATGTCCACTGAGCCTTGGTCGCCCTATGCCAAGCCGAGAACGACGGCCGCAGTCTCACGAACGCCAGATGCGCTACAGAGGGAGCTTGATGACCTGTTATGCCACGAAGCGCAAGGGTCAGAGAGCGATACAGGTCTACGGTCCTCAAGTGATAGCTGAGAAACAGCCACGAAAACGAATATATAACAATGCGGACGCGCCGAGCGCAAGTGACGGAACGGTCCCACAGGGACAATATAATAACCACTATGTATGTAACGATCATGTACGATGGGCCAGACGATGGCCAAATATGTATACCAGAAGACTTCAAATGCTCAACCCCTCTCGCAACTATCCTAAGACGTGAAAAGCTCAAGAGCATCCACAATCTGAACTTCAAGTTAGCGCCGATCAATACCTGCCGTCAGGGACACTCACAAAGTTGGGACTCAGGAACGTGTCGCCACTGCTGCCAGAAGCCACACTGATGGTGATGGTATTGGCCCCGGCCTTGAGTTGGCCAGACGGGATAGCAATGTCATATTGCTCGCCCAAGCCCCGGTAGGCGCCGCGAGTCACGCCACGGGAGTTGAGGTTACGCGGCGCGGCGGGTGTGGCGGCGGTCCAGGTGTTAACCTGAACAGCAGGGCGTGCGCCGGCGAAGGACAGGGTAGTGCTGATGCGGAAGGTTGCAGCACCTGGAGCGGAGGCGAGGTTGAAGTTGATCACAACGCCGTTGTTCACCGATTTGAAAATAGCCATGGGAAAGTCGCTCAGCGCGGAGGAGCCAACGGTGTACGAGTTGGTCCAGCTGCTCATGCGGCTGTCTGAGGGGTGCATGCGGAGGAACTTGTCTGCGTTGCGAAAGCCGGTGGGCTGGCCGTCAAACTCGCCAATCTTGAAGAGCGAGTTGCTTGGGACCTGAACTGTGCTAGCAATATCACGAGTAGTGGTGCTGCCGGCGGCGACAGTGACGGAGGTTTCGGCGGCCCTGTACTCTGTCTGGTAGAGGACCTGGGTGTAAGTGCCGGGCTTCATAGCCGGCGAGGTAAAGGCGCCGTTGGAGCCGGCGGTGGTCCAGTACTGGGCATCCTTGTTGTACCAGTGAACCACAGGGCTGAAACTGCTGGGAACGCCAGTGGCACGGCCAGAAACGCGACCACGGCCACCTGCAGCAACGTAGTCGCGAAGGCCAAGGCTCGACATGAAAGTGAAGTCCACATCGCCAGTATTGGGGATACCGGAGCGAGAGAAGCTCAGAGCATAGGGGCCATGCAGACCCACGCGGTAGTCTTCGGTCTGAACGTGACCGCTGTTCATGTAGTTGTACAACGCCGTAAAGGGACCATTGTTATTGGTTTCGATGTCACGATGGAAGGGTCCGCCGGAGGAGGTTTCAGTTTGCGGAATGATCATACAGGCATGGATCTCCTCAGGGGACGTGCCGTGGACGCAGTGGACGCCGCGGTCGATGTAGCGGTCGGACGAGTAGAACTTGGAGCGGGTCTGACCGTTGACGACGAAGACATCAGAGCCCTCCACAGTGGAGGTGGAGCCACCAGTGGTGGAGGCGGTGCCGTACGGATATTCGAGAGGAAGAATATCGTTTTTGAGGCGGGCAATGTAGCGTAGCTCGCCAATTTCAGGCTGAGCGGTGATGTGGGTGGCCATGTAAATCAGGCTGTCACCCTCCTTGGCGACGAGGTAGTGGGTGAGGGTCGAGGTGGAACATGTGATGGTGATGACGCCTGATGTCTGAGTAGCGGTGACAGTAGCAGTGCCGAGGCCGGAACTGATATGGGTGCCCTGAGAAGCATATTGGAGCTCGTTGCCGCGAAACTTGATGGAGTTGATGTCACAGCTGGAGCGGGATACGGAGAAGACGAGGGTGTTGGACGAGCCGGTGTCTACAACATAGTTATTGCCCGATGTCGTATACCCGAAGGCAGCAAGAGCAGAGGAGGCGAAGGAGACGGCCGTCAGAAGGGACAGCTGGACGAGCGAGGGTGCCATAATGATCGTAAGGAACTCGATTTGGCGAGCCCTTGTAATTTTGAAGAGAGGGAAGAAGTGAAGTGAACTGATCAACGGAGAACCTGGTGGATTGTGGATTGTTGGAAACGGCACGGCACGCCCGGTAGTTATAACGCGAGAGCATCGACCAGTTCATATGGGACGAACGACGACAGGGTCACAACTGGGGCAACTGCGAGTGTGACCTGTTGTGGATGGGGGTGTAAAGTGATTGGCGGAAGCTGGTGGACGGCCAAGGTGTCTGGGGATTTGCCCCGAGATTCAGGGACGGGCGACCCGCTGGGTCGGAGCAAGGGGTCCCGCTGCTCGTCTCATGTGTGGCGCGGCCTCGTGAGCAGAGAGTGAGTGGATTCCAGGCAGTATACTGTCTGAGAACTGGCATGATGGTAAGTTTGCAATGAGGAAGTTAGATGCAGGTGACGCAAGCTCAAGCGCATGCTCGACTGGAGATATCCCGAGGAGCTCGTCCATTGTGCAGGTGGCAGCAATATTCCCAAACTTGTCTTCGGAGCAAGCATGGAGCGGGGATTTTACCCCAGGATGTCATGCGTTGCTGGCGTTGCCATGTGCCACTAGGTCTGGGCATTGCACTGCATGCATTCTGACGTCGACGGCGATACTGATGGTGGCATGCTTCGCTCACTGGCCATCTGCACCCAGAATGACGCTCTGAAGATTCAGCTATGGACTCCTTTGCCACTTCAAATGATCTATGGGCCACAGGGTATGGTGAGATAGCACAAGGCTTGGAGATTCATGACAGATTGCGAAGGGATGACCGAAATGGGAACAGGGTGTGGGACACGCGCGAGGACAGCGGGGATGCATAGTGATAGTGAGAGCGGGGACGGCCGATCCCTGGCGATGTAAAGGGGTAAACCGCTACCAGCCACATCGGAATCCCCAAGATGCCCACGCTATGCTTAAAAAGCCACAAGCACACCTTAGTTCACGCGTTCAATCCTTGCCCTTGTACCCGGGCCTGGCGCCTGTGCAGTACATTTGCTTGTCACTTTGGCGGTCTGGATGGTGAGCTATCATCTGAGAGAAGCCGTCCTATCCGTTCTCATCTACATCAAACAATCCCGGAAAGTTGTCATCTTCTCTCCAAAAATCCCATTTCGAGCCTGCTTCTGGACCTGCACATAGAAACAGTTACCTAGTCTAGGGCAAAATACATTGGAATGAATTGTCGAGGTAACCTGGTAGACTGCAAAGCTCCCAAGCCAAGCCATGTACTCATGTACTGTATGCGTCGCATGGCGCTGGTGACTGCCGTAAAGTGCCATCCGGCACTCGGCACGCGGCATGCATCACGACATCGATTTGCTCGCTTCGTATTGACCCGCCTCCATCACACTCGGTTCAAGATTGGCGACTTTTGTGTTCCCCTCGCAACAAACTCTCGAATCACATCCCAGCGCTGCTCACCTTCCATCTGCGGCACGACCCAGAATGTGACCCAGGAGCCCCCGCTCACTCTGGGACTGATGTCGGCATTCATGACACGTGCCGCTTCGGGAACAAGGAACGGCGAGCTTCTCGCATCATCGTCATCCGGTAGTCCCAGTGCATCCACCACATCCCCTTCAGGAACTGGACCGGCCGCTTCGGCCTCGAAGATCCACTCCGCCTCCTCGTGAGGGATACTCGGCGGTCGATTCCCAGGTATACTCTTCAGAAAGTTCTGAATCTCGTCCCTGGCCGGTATGTATGCCTTCGCGTGTCTGCTGTCCGGCTCTGGCACACCCTTGCCCAGTATCTTGAGGGCCCTCGTCTCTTCCAGCTCTACGATTCGCATCGCGATCCTCGCAACTAGCCTGGCATCCCACAAGTTTTCCTTGCAATCCAAGGCACCCTTCCTTCGAAGCAGCCTGATTGCGGCCCGCCTCAGTTCTGGATGCCGACACTTGACTGCAGTATAATACAAGGGAGGCACGATGCCAGATTCAAAGCTGAACCGAGCCCCATCACTGTCCGGAGCTGCTGCTCCTCTTGCCTCCTCATCCTGCAAGATCTCTCCCGCGACGTCCACTATTGAAGCAAAAGTAGTCATGTGCTCATCGAACGAACACTCGAGGCGAGTGAGTGCTGTGCCGAGATACACTGTCAAGGTCAGGTAATAGAGGCGGCACATTCTCGCAGCGCCTGTTGAGCCTCCGCCCTGCGCAGCTATCAAGACGGCAAACGCCACCTGCCACTGGTCTGATCGTCTTGTCAACTCGGCGCTGCGCGCCCGCCACGCTTTGATTTCTGCGGCCCAGTTTAGGCTTGTCGGATCAGCAGTGAAAACCCACGCTTTTGCATCCTTGGCAAATCGAAGGCCGTCATCGATGATCTCGTGCAGGCTGAGCTCGGCATCCTCGAGACGGTCAAACACAATGTTTGCTGGCCGCTGTGGCCTCAACTCGGTTGGGATCGGTACAGGCTTGGCCCCGAACACGAAAGAAGCGACGCTGAGCCGTGTGTACACAGGAACGAGCTCTCTCCGGATCAGGTCCGCCGCGGGCCCTTGTGCCTCCTGTGGATCCTCCGCCAGCTTGGCTAGTATGGCCCGCCCCTGGATAATATGCACCATGGCGGCGCTCATATCGCCGAGCATAAATTCGATGCAAATGAAGAGCAGACACGTGAGCAACGGTACCGTAACAGAAGCCGTTCCCCTCATGCCGGGGGCGCTCGGCGTCCGCCACTGCTGCAGTGACCTCAAAGCCTTGCCATACTGTCCGGCTGCAAACGGCGTGCAGACGGCATCGCAGCCTTTGAGGTTCTTGGTCGTACGACCATTGCCGCCATAGGCGCTCTGGTGAAGGTTGCTAATGACAAGCACAGCGTAGCGTACGGCCGGTTCCTCGAAGCACAGAGCTGGCACGATGCGAGCCCAGAAAGTTGAAGTAGCCTGCGTGAATAGTGACGTGGCAGAGCAGTTGCGATAGTAGTGGAACGCGCGTTGGTCGTTGGCATCCCATGCTGCGAATGGGCTCATGGTCCTGGCAATGCTAGTTCCGCTTGGCGGTGGGGAGGACTGCGATTGAGGCCTGATCACGCTGGGAGTAGTTGTCACATAGCCGTCGCACTTCCGACCAGTCTTGGTGCAGCGCTCGCATGCCGGCTTGACCTCATCGCATTTGACACGGCGGATCCTGGAGAGATGTCAGCTGTTATCTCGGTGGTTACGTACCATGGCGGCAGCTGCTGTGCTTACTTGCAAGTGATGCACCCAGTCCGGACCTTTCGCGAACCCTTGCCGCCGTTTCGCTTCGCTACTGATGCAGACGACGCTGATCCAGTGAAACCGGGACTGTCCGTACCTGTGTTCGATGATGCCAATTGTGGCGATGTACTTTGCTCCTCCATGGCAACGGACAGCATGTTCTGAGGCAGATTGCCCTGTCACAAAATGTTGAGAGGGTTGGCGCAAGTTGCCTTTCGCCCAATAAGATGTTTTTCAAGTGCGAGCTGACGAGACAGAGGACAGAGCGAGAGCTGCTGGGGGCGCCGTCGTCTAATATGTCCTACCCCCCCCCAGACGTTCATCGCGGCGAGACAGCGGGGTATCGCGATCCTTCAACCTGGCCTCATTGGTCTGCTCGCACTCTGCTGGCCCAAGTGGCAGAATGGTCGTGGCTTGGCAGGGCTGTGAGCCAGGGGAAAGACGATGTAACTGCCGGGTCCTATCACGGTCTTCGCCCCCCCCCGGTCAAGCTATTTCGGGCCTCAAAAGCTCTCTTTGGGGGCTGCGGATTGACCAATCTGGAGTGTGATTTGGAAGCACCTTCTTTTTCGGACTGCGCAGCGGCTGGTTTTAATAGACACGTAGTGCATATTTCAACCACGGTTTCGTTCAGATTCAAAGGTCCCAATCACGCAGGAGATCAAGACGCCTTACAAACTTTGCACTTATTTACACATGGATAACAACAAGGCAGGGGAGCTCAAAATAAGCAGGTCCAAGACCCAGGCCTCATCCAGGCAGCCCCTTAACCTTCCAAAACAACGCCCACAACGAAACATGACTGACCTCGAATATAACCCCCAACGCCGAGCCAATCATTTGAGACCCATCCTTCCCCAGGCGGTCTGTTACGGCACCCCCGGCTTCTCTCTTGCTGCTCGCTTCTTGTCGTTGCAAAAGCTCATCCTCTGAGCCACCAACGTCTCTCGGATTACCAGAAGCTGCACCATCCTATGTAGTGCTGGCATAGGTTCTCCAGCTTGGTCGCCTCCGTGATGAGCTTGTTGACCTGCGCAACGACGTCAAGCTCTTCGTTAGGCTTAAAGTCCTTACCCCTCAGCTTCTGCGAAACGCGATCCAGTACCTCAATTGCCCGCGCATTTTGTGCATCCGCGGGGTCCATGACGTTATTACCGTTGACCAGGCTCGTGCTCGGCGCGATGGACGAGTTGGTGCGCGCCCTGGACCTTGCTGTAGGCGGCCCGCCTACTAGTGCGGAGGCATCGCCGCCTGCTGCCGCCAGCAGCTCCGTCGGTGCCACGTCGGCATCGAGCATTGAAGGCCGGCGACCGCGAGGACCTGTCTGCGATGCCGTGGGACCAGCGATGGCCTGTTCCCGTTCGGACCGGAAGTTTGGTCCCGTTGGACTTGCCGCATTGGTAGGCGCCAAGTCAGCAGGGGATCGTGGATGAACTGCAATCGTGTTAGTTGATTGATCCTCAGAGTGTTTCGAGCAGCTTGGGGCTATTGGACTTACAGCTTCCAAAACGGCCATGACGCTTTCCTTATTCTCGCGCAGAACCCGCATCACATGCTCGCATGTGATCCTGAAGCTGCCCTCGATGTTGCTAACCTCCATGGCATACGTCAACATGCGCGTGAGGCGGAAGGGCACGCGTTCCGGATACTTCTCGCGCTTCATGGCGACTTCGAAGCAATCACCGAAATCAATGTGAATGATTTTGCCGGTGACACGGTCTAGCATCAGGTTCGAAGGGTGACGATCACCCAGACCCAGGATGTAGCCGACCATGGACATGACGCCGAGAGAGCGCGTGTAGTTGGTGCGCCGCTCGAGCCAGGCCTCAGAACTCTTACTCTTGAGCCACAGTACGCGGTACAGATCTTGGCCGGTGGTGTTATCAAGCGCGTAGCCAAAGACCTCCACCTTCTGCATGAGAGTCAAGTTGTCATAGTCGGGAGCCATCTGCAACATTATCCGATGCTCAATGTTCAACAAGATCTTGCGGCTCTCACGATATTCCCTAATAAGAACGTGGAGTGTGTCGCTGTTGGGCACCCATCCCAGGAGACCTGAGCTCTGCGACAGCGGAATCGCTGGATAACGCTCGATATTGAGATGGCGCTTGTAGCACTCCGAGTCGTTCGCCAGCAGCGTGTTGCAAAGGCCAAACAATTGCATGACACGTTCGTCTTGGCGAATGTCCTCGTGGCCTTTGAGGAGGAACGCGTAACGCACACCGTCGCTGCCGCCAATCGTTATCTTACGCGGGCGCTGCTTGCTGTTGATGACCGAAAAGGTGCCCTCAAAGTCCATGATACGGACAATGGGCTTTCCGCTTCGATACGTTCCAGGTACGGCGAGGTCGAGATCCTTGGCGCCAAGCAGCTTGGGCGAGCAGTAGGGTAGTTCCAGGCTCGTGAGCTGCGGCAACTGTCGCGATATGCGACGGAAGACTTGGTAGTACAAGTCCCAGGCTTGGTTGAGGTCGTTCACATCTCGGCTCGACTCATACTGTCGGCACCACTCCCGCGCCTCCGTCAGGTCCCTACCAAACGTTTGCGCGAATGAGATCTCTCTAAGTGTCTCGGGCCCGCGCTCCAGCTGGTCGTGGAGGGGCTCAAGAGTCGAGAACATGCCCTCAATATTGTGATCGCCAAAGTACAGTCGTGATGCCTCTTCCAGACCCTCGTGCCACTGCTCATGCCATAGAACGGCAACCCTGATAAGTTCGTTACTGACGACATCTGCCTGGGAGACGAGATTGGCCGAGTGCTGACGCATACTATCCATAATCTGCGCTGCGGACCGGGAGCGGCGGGCACTGTGCCACGACTTTGTGGCCACAGTGAGAGGGTAGATGAGGGCCTGCGGGTGGGCTCTGCCGACATCGGCCAGAAGGCTGTGGATCGTTTGTTGCACGCGACGAGACTGTTGGTTGATGCGGGCGATGAGCTGGGGAATGACTTCAAGCCAAGTGTCAACGCTAACATTGGTGAAGCCCTCAGTGACTGCAGCGTTGACGTCAGCACTTGAGCCGTGCGTGAACCATAATGTGAGGAGACGCAATGTGTCCTGCAGCGAGCTGCCAGATGACAGAGCGATAGACTTGAAGAAGCCCCGCACCGCCGGGACGACATGATCGACGATCATAGCTTGGTCCGCCCGGTTGAGTTCGCTCCTGCTGGTCAGCGCCTGCACAATCTCAAAGTTGGCCAGCGCCCATGCGTGCCACGCCTTGTACCAACGTGGGTTATACTTGGCCGCCTGGGAGTAGGCAGTCAATATGTCCTGGACGTTTTCGTATTGCCATGTTTCCTTGTTGAGCGCAATGAGCCACTCGCCCTGTCTGAGATAACACTTGGCGAGGAGCACCGTCTGGTCCTGGAGGGCGCGCTGGGTCTGAGGCGCCATGATGCCCCCTCCATACCTTGTGGGAAGTTGTACTCTTGGCTCATGTCTACACCTTGTTGTCCTTGGGCGGTGAGATGCGCCTTGGTGACCTCGTGTCGGTGCGCCGAATCGTTAGTAAACTTGCGCAGACAGTAGAGAGTTTTCTCCGAGATACCCGAAGTCTTATTCGCGGGTTGCTGGCCGACCTCCCATTCGAACTTGAGCATGGCATAGATGATCTGTGATGGGACGTTCCGGGGTAGGCCCACGTTGGGCTGCTGGGGTCGGTCATTCCAGTATGGGATCATGGACGTGAGCGAGGACTCGGTCCCGATGAGCTGTTTCAGCGACTTTTCGGCCAAGCCCATACGACCCGACTTGCGACATAGGTTGGCAAACTTGATCCACATGTGCATATTCTCGGAGGGAGTGATGACAAGCTGCCTGAGACGAAGCATGCGCTGCCAAAGGTCCACGTTACGTTGACACCCCTTGAGGCGCTTCTCCCAAGTGCGTCGCATGGTGGCGCGCTTCTTCTCATCTGTCTGCTTGTAGAAGATAAGCTCTTCGAGTTCGGCCAGCATTTGGACGCGAACGACGACCGTATACGCCCGGTTGTATGACTCGCTGACCAGGGCGCTGAGTTCTGTATCAAGACCCTCACGCGTCTGCTGCACGCAGTTCAACGCTTCTCGGAACTGGTTGCGATGCAGGGCGAGAATGGCGCCAAAGAACGAGCGATCAGTCGAGAAACGCTTCATCGACTGAAGGTAGTTGTCCATGGAGTCCCACTTAGACAGACCCCAGGCGGCAGCGGTGGCCAGAGGAGCAATGAGGCGCTGCACTTCGGGCGACGAGTTGGACCAAGTGTTGCCGGCAATATTCGCAAGAGCCTCCCATTCGCCAAGAGCGTGCAGACAGCGCATCTTACCCATGATGATATCGACAGGAACAGCCTGGTCTTCAGGGATATCTTGCTCCCTTTTATTGTAAAAGTCAAGAGCTTCCTCCCAGCGCTCCAGCTTTTCGAACCATGTCTCTCTAAGCTGGATACCTTCCTTATAGAGCTGGGCCTTGCGGAGGATGCCAATGGCAGCGTCGGACTGCTGCAGATGATTGTTGATGCCGATGAGAGCCTCGACCGCCCCACTGCTCTGGTCCTGGAGGAATTCAAGCTCCTTGTAGTGGAGGGCCTTGGCGTAGGCATGGCAGCGACCTGCCTGATGGCCGAGGACACGAATGTCGATTGGTAGCGCCTTGTCATCATGTTCCATAAATTCGGCAAGGTTGAGCAGAAGTCCCAGCAGGTCCGGAGGCACGTTCTCCGACTTTATCGCATTCTCGATGTTCTGGGTCAGCTCGACCTGAAACTGCTCGTACAACTCAGACCAGCACGAAACAAATGCCGAGTTGAAGAGTTCTCGGGCGAGTGGCAGGTAGGAGCTGGCCAGAGCGGCGCATGCACGTAGAGCGTGGTTGGGAGATTCTGCCAGCAGGGTCGTAGAGAAGCGACGGAGCCATTCCTGCCAGTCCTCCTTGGTCGACTTTCCCTTTGTATCCCATGCCGTTTTGAGGTGAATGGCATTCATCTCAAGGTTTTTGGAACCCAGGTCGGAAAATATTTGGTCGTCTACTCGCTCTACGAAACGCTCGGCAGAGCCAATGTCTCGGGGCCGCACTTCGCCCTTGGCAAGCTTGCTCGTGAGTAGCTCGTAGTTGGCGTGTTGGATCTGGTGCTCCGCGAGGATTTTGTTCACGTTGCCCATGAAGTGCGTGTAGTCTTTTCCTAGCTGCTGAATCAGCGCGCAGAGAGTGTCCAGAGCGGCAACACGCAAGGCCGGATCACCACTGCTGAGCACGCGGTTCAGGGGTGAATAATCTTGGCCGCATAGTCGTTCAGGTTCACTTGATGGGATATCTTGCCAATTGTCTCAATGGCTTGTTTGCGGAGAAACGTTGGCTGGCCCTGCTTCTCGAATGTGCGAACAATAACGGGAATAATCAGATGCATGTACTCCTCGCTGCTTGATCCGAACACAAGGAAGGCGTGAAGGACCCTTTCTGAAGGGATGCGTCGTGCCGAGGTATCCACCTCTAGGGCTCCGAGCATCAAGGGGAGGAGACCAGCAAGATAAATCTTGAACTCGCCCTCTAGTCCACGAGAAATCGCTTCGACAAGGGACAGAATGGTAGGCTGAAGGCCGAGCTTAGGATTCCAGTACTCCTGGCAGGCTTCTACAATCTGCGGTAAGAAGTTCCTAATGTGCTGCCGCACGATGCTAACGAGCGTAGCGAGCTGGCTGAAGTAAGACTCAAGTCTCTTATTCGAGGCAGCCCGGATGACAGCGAGGAAGGCCGGAATGATTCTGTCGAGAAAACTGACACACTCGAGTCCGAGCGTCCGGAAAATGTTCATAATGGCTTCGATGACCGCAGGATGATGCGCCACGAGAGAGTTATCCTTGAGGATCTGTAGCAAAGAGTTGATCACCACAGTGGGGAAATATTCTTTGTTGGAGGGCGTGAGACCGGACATCATGAGGGCCACGTCGCTGACCGGGGTCACTTCGGCTCGTCGCTGGACTTCAGGTCGGCGCTGTTCGACCTGTTGGTACTTGTAAGGGTCGAGGGCACCCAAGATACCCATAAGTTTGATGGTTTCCTGTCGAAGTGTACCTCGATGATCTTCAGTGCGTACTATACCCTGTAAAATTTCCAGGAGCTCAGGGTATTCAAGATATGGTTCAATGACATAGCCAGAGTTGCTGGCCATCTGGCCGAGCGCGTGGAGAGCCGCTTCGCGTTTGAGGCTTGAGCTCTGGTCCTGAAGTGCCTCGATGATGAGAGGCATGAGCTTGTCCTTGTATGGGAGAATGTCTTCGCCGCCGACCGTGGCAAGTTCTCCTATGGCTCTCAGAATCGTGGCGGCCACGACTGGCGTCGGGTCCTTGGCCTTGGGGATGAGTACTGACATCATCGGGTCGACGTAAGGCTTAACAAGCCCTTGGGCATTTTGAACAAGAAGACTCAAAAGCTTCGCGCTTTCCTCCTTATTGCGGGCGACGTCTGAAAACTCAAGTTCCGTCAACAATTGGATTAACGTCTTTCGAAGGGAGGGAATGACATAGGCGGGGTTGTGACGTGCCAGTCGGCAGATAATCGAGCTGGCAACTTCTTGAATAGCGTAAACCTCGTCATCCAAAGCGTAGAAAAGAGTACGGATGTTCTCTGCTGTGGCAAGCAGGCGAGCGATACGCTCGTCAAGCGCTGCCAGTACGGTCCGTCTGATAGGCGGCTCGGGATCCGACACGCCAACTGTGAGAAGCCTTTCGATGACGTCGCCCACCACTTGCAAAGCGTGATAGCTCGTCTGGTTCACGATGGGATCCCTGACATAAAGCTGGCAGCAGGTCAAGGCAGCCGCCTCGCGGATTTCACAGTCTTCGTCCTCGACGTACTTGATGGCGACGTCTCGGACAAACTCGTTAAGAACGTGTCCAGTAAAGTCAAAGCTGCCGAGCGTGTTCAGGGCCAGCTTGATCTCGGCCTTGCGATGTTCATAAGCCTGAGGATCCTTAGCATCCTTAGTGATGACGGGTGCCGATGTCAGGGAGTTGGGATGAGGGGCGCCCAACGGTTTGAACGGTTCGCCACAGAGGACCATGCTCAGCATGTCCAGAAGCCGGTTCCGGATGGTGTCTTGTGCCGGAGGAATATAAAATGCCATATCGACGAGGGCTTGTGTCAACTTTGGTGTCAAGTCGCACTGGAAAATGGGATCGAGGAGCGCTTCCATGTACTTGCTGAGTGTTTGACCGACAGCCACAGCAAGGCGGCTGATGCACTCAAACACGGCGTCAACGGAACCGCGCTTGCGAGCCTGCACACTCAGCCCTTCGCGGATAAAGATAATGAGATTGTCAAGATAGGGAGCGATGGCGCTCTTGACAGAGTTGGCGATGTTGCCTATGGCCAGAAAAGCATCTGTCCTTTCTTTGTCCTTCTTCAGCATGCCGATCAGGTAGACCATGAACTTGTGGAGGTAGCTCTGGTCAAACTCGGCGGGAGAGTAGCTGGCAAGGTCGGGGATCAAGAGGACCACCGTCTTCCGGATGGTGCCATCTTTATGCTCCTTGTACCGCAGAACAATCTCGCAAGCTTCGGGATAATGGTCTTGCATGAACATGCCGCCTTGTTCCAACAGCTCTTTCAACATGAGGAGAGACGCGTGTATGTATTCTACAGCGCCGTTCTGAAGACCTCGGAGGAGCTCGCTGTATGCCTTTTCCATCCAGGCCTGCTTCATTTCCTGGTCGCGCTCACGGATGATGCGGAAACAGGCAGCGATCGTATCGGCAGATGTAGAGCGGATGAGTTGTCGGCTGTCGCGCAAACTGTTCCATATGAGGTCAAGCACCAAGCCAACATAGTTGTACATCAGTGTCGGAGCCTGCCTGGCGAGCTCGCGCAGGACCAAGGCGGCGCTGTATCGGCGCTCCTCTACACGCTCGTTTTGTAGCCACTCGAGGGCGAATTGGGTCTCGGACTCGACAAGCTCGCTGATGACGGAACCTCCAGGGCGACACATTTTGCCGAGAGTGACAGCAGCAGCTTGCATGGGGCTCATATCCTTGCCCCTAAGGATAGCCTTCAGGTTCTGGAGAAAGCGAGCATATTTTGTGGCCTGGTCGGTTGCATCAATATCCACAATGCTGTCCAGGGCGTAGACGCCGCCCAAACGTTCGGCCGAGTCGCTGCCGTGGGCAATGAGCTGAGTGATTCGGGTGTTCACCGCATGGTAAATGTTGTTGAAATGATCCGGCTGAAGATCTGTAGGTTGACTGTCAGTAGTGTACCTAGGTGGGATCAATGACGACAGGTATCACGAACCTCGGTGGCACACCAGAACCAGCTCTCGCAGTTGAAGAGCGGCGCGTTTTCTTACATCGTCACTGACCCGACTGCAGCGAGTTAGCCATGGTCAGCAAAGGTCGACACTAGGCACGTACCTCGATCGGAGGTCTCTCGTGATCGTCTCCAGTCGCTCGAGAGCGATCTGTTGTTGCGTCGCCATATTCCTCCGCTACTGGCGAGCCAGAGCACCAGTCTCGAGAAAGGTCACACCATCAAACGGCGACTGCCTTTGTAGAGGTAGTCGTTTTAAATGCGTGATGGCGTCGCGGGGCACAACGGAGTGCGAGATTGGAGTGGAAGGAAGCGCGCGACAAGGCGCGGGTTGTAAGCGTCGTCGGGAATCGCGATTGCCGGTGTGTAGCGTGGAAGACTCCGCGATGCACGCGCTGGCAGGTGTGTGCGCAAGGAGTCGGATCAAATACAATCGCTCAGGCTAGCTTTCTGAAGGCGAGGCTGAATGTTGTTTGGCACATCACAAGACGAGCAGCCGAGAGTGTGCCAGTGCTGGGGCAAGAGCACAGTGTATAATAATTGCGTACTGTATAGGTGTCGGCATCAGTATGGCAGTTCACATCCAGTAGAGGATCCTTGCACACAGTGTGCCCGTTAGGTAGCAAATAGTTAGATGTAAAGAGCCAAATGCGGAGCTTCCCCAGCAGCTCCACGGCAAAGTGGATTCGGTATCTTATCAGCTGGACTGCTGAGCGCAAACCATCGTTGTCAACTCTTACCGAAATCATTTCTCATCATTCCCCAGGTAGACAAGCAATCTTCCCCTCCTCTCCGCCGACACCGAACCATCAAGATTGCAACCTGATCATCACCCGAAAAACGAACCATCTTGTCTCATTGTACAATGGGCAACGACGGCGGCTCTATACCGAAGCGCCGCGAACTTGTCAAGCACGCAGCCCGTGCTCTGTCTGTCAGCGCGCTCAAGGCGAACCCCCACCAATCGCTCACTCATGCCTGGTCGCATGATCCACTGACGAATGATCCGCTGGACCTCGATGCCGTTGTCTCCGACTGGCGTGGGCGTCTGTACAACTACGAGTCCACCCTGCACTTCCTCCTTCCTACCGTCGACCCCGCCGCAAACACGATTGATGAGACGCAGGCCACTGCGTTTGCCGCCACAGCCATCCACTCTCTGCGTGACGTTGTCAAGCTGAAGTTTACACGGTCTGGTGACAAGGTCAAAGAAGCAAGAGTATGCCCGGTATCCTTGAAGGAGCTTGGACCTGCAACCAGATCTGTCTACCTTGTGCCCTGTGGACACGTCTTTGCAGACGTAGGCATGAAGCAGATCCAGGAGAACTCGTGTCCCGAATGCAGCGAGGTTTTCACCAGCAATAATATTATACCCATTCTTCCTGTCGATGAGGCCGAGACAGAAAGAATGGTGCGGCGCATGGAAGATCTCCGTGCCGCAGGCCTGACACACAGCCTAAAGAAGGACAAATCTACTGGCAAGAAGAAGCGCAAGGCTGAAGACACCAAGGACGAGGCGTCAGACAAACGTCAAGCAACCGAAGAGACGCCCAGAGTCAAGAAGAATGCACATAGTCGGACAAGCGGCATCAACAACGCATTCGCCGCAAACTTAACGGCACGAGTGTTAGCTGAGCAGGACGAGCTGAACAAGAGGAGGAAGCTGGCAGCCAGGAGTTAGCTCGAAGGACATACTCGGGAGCAATAGCTTGACTTTACGACGTAGACACGATAACATGATACCCTTTTAGTGACCAAATCTTGACACAACTACATGCGGATGACTTCAATATCTTTGCCAGGCGACTCAAAGCTCATCCTTGCCCTTGGGCGTCGGAGGCTCCAGAAGCTCATCACACGCCGCAGGCGTGCCGACCTCCATCTTGTACACGCACTTCTCTGCTTCAGTGACCCTCCATAGCTCCTCCGTCTCGCTGCAGGCCAGCCACACATCGGTCTTACGTCGAGGTCCATTCCAGCAGCTTTGTCCGTCCTCGTACCGCAGTACCATGCGCATGCCCTTTCCGAGGCCCTTACCATCCCGGCGCTCCTCCTCATCGGCCATTTCGCGATCGATACGGTTGAAGTTGCCCATGTTGGTGTTTCCATGGCCCTTCTTTGACTTCTGGCTAGTCTTGCCCATCCAGCAGAGCTCGTACTCGTACTCGCCCGCCTCTGTCGAAACGCATTTGTCCTTGAGCACCCGGAAGATGTCATCAAGACCATAGTCCTTGGCGAGTTCTAGTTGCTGGTCGGCCAGCTCCTTCTCCTTCTTGGTGACGTCCTTTCCAGCGGCTTCGGATGCTTCACGGGCAGCCTTGACAAGGTGTGATTCAGTACCAGGCTTGGCGTTGTCAACGAGGACACCATTCTCGATGAGCCATAGTCGGGCATTGCTAAGCTGGGTGTGGATGAACTCGCGAGCGAACGCAGGAAGGTAGGCCTCGAAGTTGTAGACTATCATATCTTAGCATGCGAGTGATCCGGGAGGGGGGGCTGGTGGTAGACTCACGAATGTCAGTGTCAGTCGTGTCATCCTCCTCAAATTCCTTCCAGTTGATGCCGGTGCTTTCCGCATCATCGGACAGAACGTCGTCTAGCTCCTCCTGCGTGATAGCGACCTTGGCATCCGCAGCCTTGGCAGCATAGTCCTCCCATCCCTTGACAGCTGATTTGACGCCCTCATCGTTAAAGTTGGGGTTATGGTCCTCTTTGAACCTACGAAGGATACCCTCGAGCTCCTCGACCTTGGAGCGCAGTTCCTTACGCTCTTCAGCAATCTCCTGGAGAGTATCACGAAGTTCGTCGATGCGCTCCTTGGCGAGACCGACAAGAACCCCAAGTTTGCCGCCGACACCGCCGCCCTTAACGACCTTGCCCTTCTCTGACTGCTGAGCATCCTCATACTTCTTCTCGAGCTCAACCTTCTTCGCAGCCAGCCCAACAATCTCAGTTTCAAGACTGGCAATCTTGGCTTCAACACGGCGGCGCAGTTCCTTGGATTCCTTCGCCATGGTCCTCCGCTTCTTTGCAGCTTTTTCAACGGCCTTCTTGCGTTCTTCTTCGACGCGGCGGTGTTCCTTGCCAATCTCCGCGCTGCGGTACTAGCACTTCTCACCGCCGGCACTGGCGCACTCCGCACTACCGTCGCAGCTCAGATCGTAATCACAGATCCCGTCGATGACGTACATGTATGGGATGTAAGAGCCTCTGTGGCCCACATTGGCGCACCAGATACCTGGAAGGGCGTGCGCCGTGCCTGTCGTGCCAGACGCGGAGCCTGGGAGTGGTTGTTGTGGGGAGAGGGAGTCGATGCTGGCACAGGCAGCCGTGCCCGGTTCGTCAGAGCCATCAGGACAGTCGCATGTGTTGTCGTTAATCTGTTCCAGCTTTAAGCGAATGTCGGGGTGACTGATGCACGAGAAGGAATCCGTCTCGTAGAACTTGGCAACTGGACACGTTAGACTGAATTGTCCAAGTGCAGACACAAGCAGCCGTAAACAAGGTTCCCAAACTCACATTCGGGGCCAACGCCTCGTGGCAGAGAGGCGGCCGATGCCGTGCCTACTGACAGGAAGGTGCTCAAAAGCACCAGACTCTTATTTTGCCGCATTGTGATCGTGGCGGTTATTTCCACGTTAAGAAGTGTGACAACTCTGCAAGTCCGTCCAGCGCTGCATTGATGTACCTGAGTAGCAAGAAAGCTCCAGCTCATCCAAAATGCACCAGCAGCTCCCAGACAGGGGTCTGAAGGCCCCTGGAGCCGTCATCACGTGTAGATAGCCCCTGAAACTCTTATCGGTGTTCGAGGACTCGAGTGACTGCCCCTCCAAATCGCGGGGCAACCTCCAATATTTTCATTGTTGACGCCTATTTACCCAACAGGTAGTTAGCAGTGACGCCCTGCCCCCCCAGGCTTCGACATGCCTTCCGAAGCCGTCAATACGTCAGTGAAAGGGCTGAATGTCCTTGCTGCCCAGGCTGTTCATCTCCTACAGCAGTTGGAGCCTATTCTTCTTCAAATCAACAGCGGCAAAGACACACCAGAGCCGACCGTCGACCAAGCAGCATCGCAGATTGACGCACTGGCACTGGCTCGCGATTCTGCCACTCTAATCCGTGCCCATTCGACTAAGATCTCCGTGTTGATCATCAATGAGCCTTTCACGCCATCGGCCATAATTAAGGTCCTTCGCGAGCTTATCGGCAGCGCCATCCAGGGAATTGCCTCTGCTGCACAGACCTGTACAGCCGAGCGGTACACTTCCACCGTCAGGAAAGACCTGGCTTGGAAGTCCTACACGGTGCTAAAGGAGTTGAGGGAACTAATCCAGAAAATTCCGAAAGATGGCAAGATTCTCACGGGAGACAAGAAGACTGGGGCTGCAAGCAAGACTGGCAAGGGCAGCATCGTAGCCACTGGAACCCTTTGGGCAGCATGCGATGAAGTCACGCGCTTCTGCAACGCTGGCGTGGGCGGCTGTTTTATCAACAAGGTGGAGGAGTTCCGCGCGACGCTCAAGGATGTCATGGAGGAGCTCAAAGAATGGGGCGACGAAGTGCCCGAGGATGAGGACGAGGACGAGGACGATGAAGCTGGCGACGCTGAAGATAACGACTCTGGACTTGGCTCTATGATGCCCTCAGCGCAAGAGATGGTCGACGACATCATGGGCGCACAGCAAACAATACCTCGCGGCGACCCGGACAAGATTCGAGAGCGACTGGACTCATGCCTCAAGCGACTTCGTCTGACCACGCTGCTCTACCAAGCAATTGTCAAGAGGAGGCTGAAAATCCTTCCTTCATTCCCGACTGACCCGTCCCTGAATATTCCCCAGAGGTTGGATAATGTGATGGACTTGCTGAGGAAGCTGCCCAACCAGTTTGACGAACTGGCAGGTGCATTCTACGAGTTGGACCCAGATGAGATCGACAGCGCGATGGACCAATGCTTTGTGGGCGTGCGCACGATTTCCGACCATATGTTGAAGCCGTGGGCTGCGGACCGGGACGAGTTCTCAGACTGGGCCGAAAAGTTCCAGGAGCAAATCAAGAAGTCTTAGAATGGGTGAATCATTGCACTGGGCAACACTCGCATGGTTCTCAATCTTACAAAAACCTTCCCGTGCATTCGCTTCGCTCGTTGAAGTGATGCCGAATGGCTGTGAGCGCCAGCTGTGGCCACTGTATGTACGCAACCCAGTCGTCCCCCAGAAGCATTGTGCTACGTTGTGGTGGTAATTCTACCATGCATTGCTGCCACACCTGTATGGTACTAACGCTTTCCACTATTGTTGCTGCCAGGCATCCATATTGTCGTCTGGAGGGAAGCGACTGAACTTCGGGACACGGATGCAACTGCCCGTAAGGCAGTGCAGTCAGCTCGATCGTGGCTGCCAACGCATCGAGTAACAGCTGATTTCTTGGTCAACGGCTAGCATTTGATCACCTTCTTGAGCATGGCAGTCAACGAGCAGCTGCCAATCTACGTCCGACTCACTGCGCAATTATTCTACCTCCTCTCACTTGAAGACGCCAAGACTTAGCACTCGTTACCCATCGTTAAAGCTACTCATTACCAATTTTGAGCTGACTGGTCTTCTTGGACTGTTTCTCAAACTGCATCATGCGCGTCGCTGTCGTTCTTGCGGTTTTCGCCGCCATCACTAAGGGGCTTCTTCCAATGCCCTCCGAGCCGATCTTCACGCTCGAGCTTGGCCCTGGGAGCATCCGTACTGTTACAGAAGCCGGGAAAAAGCGTCTTGAAGCTGTAATCTTCTCTATTTCCGCATCACAGACAGCTTCTGACATCTTCTAGGCTGGCTACGACTATGCCGACCTGACACACTCGTCGATCCGGGTTGCTCGAGCCAATGGCGGGTCTTCAGGCAACGGTCCAAAGTCTTCGATGCCACCTCAGAACAATGCCCTCGACCAAATCGTAACGCTCAACGCAACTGCCCTGGAAGAGAATCTCCTAGGTTTAACTGAATTCCACACGCGATACTATAAATCACAGACCGGCATTCAGTCATCGAAGTGGCTTCTGGGCCGCATTCAAGCCTACATAAGTGGCGCAACGTCTCGAGGCGTCGAGAGAGCATCTTTCAGGATTGTGGACCATAACTGGGAGGGTCAAAAGAGCATCATCGTCTCCCTCGAGGGTAAGGGTAAGGGCGTAGTTGTGCTTGGCGCTCATTCAGACTCGATCAACGGGCTAGACCCGACAAAAGGTCATGCTCCTGGCGCAGGTATGTTGATGAGCAGTTGAAGCATGACATATGCTGTTCCTCACCATTTAATAGATGACAACGGCACCGGCAGTATTACAATCTTGGAAGCCCTTCGTGCGATCCTCGAGAGCGACTTGGCCGTCAAAGACAGCGAACACACACTTGAATTCCACTGGTACGCAGGAGAGGAGGCCGGACTCCTGGGCAGTAACGCAATCTTTAATGAGTACGCACGCGATCATGTCAACGTTATAGCTATGCTCAATTTCGACATGACGGGCTATGTCAAGCCTAACACAAAGCCGACGATGGGTGTCATAACCGACAACGTTGACCCCAAGCTCACGCAAAGGCTGCGGGAGATTATCAAGAAAGTAAGTAAGGCAGAGTTCACGGATAGGATTCCAAGCTGATTAATCGAAGTATTGTTCCCTTGGATGGACTGACACTTCATGCGGTTATGAGTGTTCAGACCATGCCTCGGCGACCCTTAATGGCTTCCCGTCTGCTTTCATCTTTGAATCGACCTTCGAAAACTCGAATGAATACATCCATACACCCGAAGACACAATCGAGAAGGTGGACTTTGGACACGTGTATGAGTTCGCGAAGCTCGCGGTTGCTGCCGCCTACGAGCTCGCGTGGTGAGGATTGGGAGCGCCAGTGGGCAACATGACACCGAGCAACGCTGCTACACTCTTTGGATGGAAGGTGGAAACCGTGCAACCTAGAATTGTCTTTCGAGAAACCAGTACACACGAGTTGGTATTCTATCGTATCACTGTCAGTCTGTGAGCAATGAATTATTCCCTGCAGAGGATGCATCGCAAAACAACCGCAATTGTGCGCCGGGACGCGGCACCATGTCAGGTAGTGGATATGGACGCACAGCTCGTAAATAACGTCGTATCGACGCGAGTAAGACACGTAGTGTTGCACACTGCTACTGTTCCAAATAACGGTGCGTTTCCACTCCGGACTAATTCCTCGTTCTTCGGTACCGAGTCTTGACGTCATGATTTGGACGTGCCTCATCTTATTCGTACCATCGTACTGATCCTTCGTGAACAGAGCAGAGACGGGCTGGGAAGGAAAACAATATAATAGAGAGATAATCTGCGCTTGCCGGGGAGTGCGAAAAATGACCTCACGTAGAGACAAAATTAATTGCCGCCATTCATTCGAACGACCATGCCAGCACTGAAAATTCTGGTCATCGGTGGTGGCATCGCCGGCCCCACTCTTGCTTTTTGGCTGGCTCCCCTCGGCCACGATGTCACCATTCTCGAACGAACAGAGTCGCTTCGCGCACAAGGCCAGCAGATCGACCTTCGCGGCCAAGCCGTCAGCGTCATCCGTCGCATGGGGCTCGTCGACGAAGTTCGCGCCCATGTTGTGGATGAGGAGGGCATTCAATTCGTCGACGCCGACAACCGTCGCCAGGCAATGTTTCGCGCCAACAAGACCGGACAGGGCGCCCAGACATTCACCTCCGAGTTTGAGATAATGCGCGGTAGTCTTGTGCGCATTTTGGCCGACGCCGCAACAGCACGTGGGGCCAAATTCCGTTTCGGCACCACTGTTAAGGGACTCGAGCAGAAAGGCAATGCTGTGAACGTTGCCTTTGAAGACGGCACCACTGAGACCTTCGACCTTGTCATCGGAGCCGACGGACAGAGCTCTCGCACGCGTCGGATGATTATGCAGCCGGAGGAAGAGCGGTACACTCACCTGAATGGCTTCTTCTGCTACTTTACTATCCCCGGGAACCAGTTGATACCAACTACTGCACCGTTTTCACCTCCCCCAACAAGAGCATGTGCCTGCGCGCCGACAACCCAGAGACTGTGCAGGCGTACTTGGGCATTTATCCGCGTGATGATGCTCTTCGGAAAACGTTGCGTGATTCAATGGCCACCCGGGATCCTGATGCCCAAAAGCGACTTTACACGGAATTGTTCAAGAATGAGGGGTGGCAAGCATCACGTATCGTCAAGGGCATGAACGAGACGAGCAATTTCTACTGCCAGGAGACTGCACAGGTCAAAACGAAGATTTGGTCAAAGGGGCGAGTCGTCCTTCTGGGAGACGCTGCGCACTGCGCCAGCCCTGTCACTGGACTGGGTACTACGTCTGCCATTGTCGGAGCCTACGTCCTCGCAGGCGAGATTGCCACACACTGTGGAGGCGCAGATAAGGAGGGAATCAGTGATGCCGACGGCGCTTTGCTAGCTTACGACAAAACGCTACGGCCATTCGTCGACAGGGTACAGCAGCTCTTCCCTGGCGTCCCCTGGATTGCATTCCCAAGCTCGTGGTTCTGGGTCTGGGTTTCGAACTCGGCGTGGTGGGTGCTATCATGGCTTCAAGTGGATAAGCTTGCCCAATATTTTGCATCCGACGACGTCAAGGGCTGGACCCTGCCAGATTATCCCATCATGCAATTGTAATATTTCACTCAATGAATTTGCAAGATTGCGCAGTGTGCGACTCAACCGTCCACGCCAAATAGCGAAGGCGCGTAGAATGGATGTATTTCAAAATAGCTAACAATAAACCGCATGGAAAATTCGATGGCTACACAAATGTTGCTGGACGTGATTATCATTATAAACATCTGAGTAGTAAGTACTGAAGAAAGTGCCATGATTCATATCCCGACTAAAACTATTACAGGTGAAGCTCAATCAATCGTGCCCAATGTGGAAGGACTGGCCTTGAAATGAGCGCGACTGGGTGGGCTCTTGGCCATGGCTTTGTCGTTACGTTCAGACGCTGTCTCTCTCAACAGAGCGCTTGTCGTGATGGTGCGCCGCGTCTCCCTTTTCATCGCCATTCTGGACTCCACCCTGTTGCGCGACGCTCTGGCGCTGAAGGAACGTGGTCTTGGGCCTCCATCCAGCACTCATGCGAGCCGAAGAAACCTCGTTGTAAAGCTCGTCTACCTCCTCTAGGGACAGCCCCTTGGTCTCGTAGATGAAAAAGTAGACGAAGGCGATGCAGATGAAGCAGCACCCGAACCAGATGAAGAAGATCTTAGACTGCAGGTTGGCATTACCCGGGCCATAGTTGACCAAGTAGGGGGTCGAATAGGCAATGGCCCAGTTGAGAAGCCACTATTCATACGAGTTAGCACATGAGATCAGTAGTCATTGCTAGGAATCGCAAAACTTACGTTGGTGGCCGTGGTGATACTCAAACTCCTGGCGCGGAACTTCAAGGGGAAAATTTCGCCCGTTACGACCCATGCGAGAGGACCCCAAGTCGAAGCAAAGAAGAAGATGTAAATACAGACGAAAGCAATGCCAGCCTTCTGCGCATCGACATTATGGACGATGATGTTCCCAGATGAGTCCTGGCCAGTGGTGGTTGTGCCCAGGACTGCTACAAGCAGCTGGCTTATGCACATGCCCACAGCGCCCCACAGAAGCAGAGGTCGACGACCAAATTTGTCAACGGCATATAGACCAGGAAGGGTAGACACAACGTTGATACTCGACGTAATCATCTGGATTGTGAATGCGTTATTGATGCCGGAGTTTTTGAAGTACCTGCAGGCCTTGTGTCAGAGCCGTCTACGCTATATCCACTGCCTGATTTGTACGTACTGAGTGCCATAGTAGAAGATGAAGTTGATGCCAGTGAGCTGCTGGAGGGCTTGCAATCCCATCCCAGTTAATTGCCGCTTGATCATGTGACCTCGGAAGCAGTCGATGTAGCTACTCTTGCCAAGAGACATCTCGAATTCGTGGTTGGCAACAATCTCATGTAGCTCTGTTTGAATCGAAGGCGCATCGGAAGGCAGCCTGCGCAGTCTGCTCAGCGCATTCGCAGCCTTATCCAACTGGCCCTTCTTGATGAGGTAGCGAGGCGTCTCGGGCAAGACAAGCATACCGCCGATGAGGATCAGGGCCCAAGCAAACTGAATAGCGATGGGAATACGATAAGAGCCCGTGTCATTTCGATCTTTGGTAGAGTAATCCACAATGGCGGCTAGCAGCAAGCCAATTGTGATGGCGAGCTGGTAGGCGCCGACGATGGCACCTCTGATCCATTTCGGAGCAGTTTCAGACTGGTACAGCGGCACCACAGCGGACAACACACCGACTCCGAAGCCGGCGAAGAATCTTCCAGCCAGGAAGGGAGGCAAATTGGTAGCTATCGTCTGAAGAATCACACCCAAGATGAAAATGACAGACGAGGCGACAAGCGCGAGGCGACGTCCGATGTAGTCGGCGAAGAGAGGCGAAGACAAAGCACCGAAAAAGGTACCAGCCGAAAGGATAGATACGACAGCTGAGGCCTGGGACGATGAGACATCAAGCTCACCTTGGGTATTGCGGTAGCCTGTCGAAAACGTGGTCTTCCAGTAGGGCATGGCCATAATGCCGGCGATGGTACCTGTGTCATATCTGAATCAAGCGTCAGTCGATACCCCAGATAGTTTAGGTTCACACGTGCGAGGAGTCAGTACGGACCCAAACAGAATACCGCCGAAGGCAACAAACAAGCCAATGACAATGGCTGGCCAAGCTTTGCCTTCGGTTTCGTCGTGTACCACCGACAATCGGCGAATTGCAGACGTCATGGTGAGACGGTGTCAACCAGTGCTGTGGGATCTGGGTTGGAAAGAGCACTTCGGTTTGTGTAGAAGTCGATTTCAGGGTTGCCTGGCCAAGTAGGTATTAGCTAACGGCGGTGCTGTAGCCTTTATAACCACAAGAGCTCCATCCGTCAGGAGCTTGAGCTCGGGTAACAGAGGTTGACTCGAGGCAGTAGCTCTATGACATGTTCGATCTCTTCGTGGTCAGCTAACACTCCAATCCGGGTAACTCGCCAACCAGCCATGCGCCTTTCGCCTGGCGCCACCCGCTAAGCCGGGGAATAGATGGAGGGGACGATGGAGAAGCTGCATGCCGGGGTAGTCTGGCTGGGGCCCCTTCGTAACGACGGCGTAAGCCTCGTGGAGAAGACCAGACACCATGGGGGGGCTCTTGCCGGGGGTTGGCAACAGACTTACTTGGTCTCAGGGAACCGCATTCTCGGTGGCCCGGAGGATTTTTCTTTCCCACGCGATCACACCGTGGGCTTCAGTCATATTCGGGCCTTTCGAGACTTGCGCGGGTCGCCAACGTCAGCGTGTAACCGGTGTTACGTTCAGGTAGTGGTTAGGGCCGAACTCTCTCACCGGAGACCGCGAGAATCCAGACGGGTTGAAGCGGTGACCACATTGGAGTGAGCTGACAGCCGCAGCGAATTGTCGGAGTCCGCTGAATCACTCGCTCAGATGATGATCTGAGGGATGCCGTTCTGCCGACTAGCTCGAAACTGTGGGTGTCGTGTTGTGCGGGGACGGAGCTAATCACCGGCCGTTTTGACGTGGACTGGCTGCATAACTGTTGGAGGAGGTAAAGTGCGGAAGAAAGTTGTGTGTCTTCTGTAGCTATTCTACAGGGCAGGAGGGTGTCTGGCACTACGCTTTGGGAGGCACTGGGTGCACGAGCCACCTGCCACCAGGTGAATGCCACTGACAAGTGAATGCCACTGGCCAAGTGAATGCCACCACCAACAATAACAAGCGGGCGGCTTGAAAGCTTGTCATGCACGCTAACTACCGCTAAAACACCAGACATTGTGCACATCGTCGACTCGTTGGTGCCGTTGAGGCTTGGTGTGCGGAGGTTCATGTGGGGTAGTCGTGGCGATCTTGCGGGGCTAGAGCGCTGGCGATTGGAACGAGTATCTGCATAGTCGACGCCTTACAAGCCATGTTGCTTTCGCAATGCCGGCAGGTGACGTGGTGACATGGATGAAGCTATTTGCCTAGACCGGAGCCAACTTGAGATGTCAGCCACCTTTTCCTGTGCGTCTGCCCTCTCATACGTATCAGCTCGGATCCTGCCGCCATTTTTGCCTCGTTCGGTTCCTCCTGGCTGGTGTGCCTCATGTGTTGAGGCGAGGCGAATCCAACAACCTATACCGATGGGAGAGAGATATGGACTGTACGTGCATAGAGCGTAGGCGTGCAGAGAGATTAATCGTGCCTCAACAGCAACAGCTCTGGTGCGCGTTCGTCCACACTTCACGCTACCCCCGAGGCCCAGTGCAGACCGGAATGCAGTAACATACACTCCAACGTACATAGCCAATGTTCAGCTTTGGCGCGTGGCGCATCTTGTTCCCTCATTCGGACACTGAAAACCTGGCCATCACCCATTCGCATACATACCCCACAACATCGAAAGATTGATAAGTTATCCGCTTTATAACCCCTCGGCGGACCAGAGACACAAGAGACACGATGAGCGCTCTGGGGTTCTGCTATTTTAGCTTCTCTCCTGGATGGAAACTTATGTTCCGACGTCAACTTGTTAACAGGCGAAGCAAATCAGTGGGCTCAGAACTTTGCAGCGGCCAGCGTGTTGTTGTTGGGCGACACGCGGGAAATGGGGATCACGGTGTCACGCGCTGAGCCAGCAATTGAACAACAAGCCATCACAGGGAACCTGAGCTCTTCTTCCATGGTAAGCGACATACCAATATCGCCTCCTTGTTTCAAGCCACTTACAGAATGTGGAACAGCACCTGACCTGCAACCCAGTGGCAGTCGCAGTCACCGATGCCAGCAAGTGGGGCAAACAGGCCCCATCATGGACTGGTCTGACTCGCTGGCGCCGGATACGTAGGGAGTCTTTCAGTTTTTAGTGTGCGGGAATCTGGCTTCAGCCCCGAGGTCCATGATCTGATGCGTGCGCGACCATCTCCTATTCGTTTGTCATGCCATTTCAGATGAGAATTTGGGCTGCTGAGTTTCAGCTGAGGAGCCTTGCGCTCCAACAGTCCTGTTAGCACGGCCTTGCCCCGACAGCATGTAGAAAGTCATTTACAATTCTTTGCAGTGTACACAACGCCAGTCGACGATACCTTAACAAATCAAGTGGGACATCCTTGATCCCACATCCTTGGGATCCACCATACCGTTGGGCTAGCAACTTCAGCTCTTGGGCACCCGAGTTTGCCGGTCTGTTCATCGGATCCTTGATTGTGAAGTGGGTACGCTACCGCATCTGTTTCGGTACCATGGCATAGGCCTTGCAAGTCGCGGTTGCGATGCGCGATGGGGCACATAAATTCTGGCCTCGCTTCATTCGGTAGCTTCTGCTGTCCAGCATGTTGACTCGCCATATACGGACTCATGTCGGCGTGACCCAGTTCCACATTGATCACTGCCTTCTCTGTTGGTACATCCGAGCTCTCCGACGCACCTGGGAATGTGCCTCACATGGCCATAAAGAATACTTTTTTTTTTGAACTATTGACACTCCTTAGAAAGAATTAGAGGCATGACGCGGCGACAACTCGTGCAGCACAATAGTCCAGCAGCTCATATAAAGCGGCAGGTTCCGGGCTGAGGATGTCATGAATCCATTCAGCCACACATCTAAGCCAAATCTCTGACAGCGATCAAGAGAAAGACTGTCAGTAGTCAGGCCAGAAGGTATTCTCTTGAGTTATTCTAGACAGTAGAACGCCATTGCCATCTACCAGAGCGAGGACGTTCAAAGGCAACTGGGTATGTTGTCAAAGCACAACTAAGATCCGAACCTTAACCGTCTTTCGAACATCCGCTGCTTTTTGTTGATTCCTTGTTCTAGTCTGCAGTGTTCGTCATTCTCAGAATGTGTCAGGAGACCCCTGCGGAGCCACGGCACAGGGGGCTAGTCAGGGGCTAAGGGCTACGAGAACGTATATATAAGGACTGCGGAGGGCCAGAATTCAGATGTATTACAACCCCATACCTATTATCTATTGCCTGCGGACCACGTGTGGAAGACCTCTTCACTCTGCTCCAAACCACACACTGACAGTTTCCCAAGGGGCCGAACCAAGGTGACTAACTCCCCAGGGGTCGGCGGACTCGATGCAATGAAGTCGATGGCCGTACAGATTGTAAACGTCACACTTCGAAAAAGACATGAGCCGCTCTGAAGAAAAGAGCTTGCTACCACAGAATACATTCCGAGGCAAAGTAAAGGCTATGATATTAATCATGGAAATGTGACAGAATCACATACTAGGTGCTTTGCCTAAGCTTGAGTCCGTTAGGTACGTCCTCAATCACGAAACGAGCCTGGGAAAAGAACGCGAAGCCAACATGCGCACACTGGGCATGACTGTAGCACCTTATCCCGGTTGCTTTATGGTGGGAGTCAGGAAGAGATCACCCCTGCGAAGATGATCCGACACTTGCAAGCCACCATGCTGCAATCTATGATCACTAACCACTGATTCCGCGCCACCACTGCTGAAGGGCTTTGGCAATCTTGTCGTGGGGTCTTCGTAAGCAGACAAAGTGGCCCAATGCGGAAAATGCGCGCGATGTTGGTCATTCATCACTCCGATCCTATAAGGCCTGCATTTTCCTCTTTGAGTTAGGCGCCGGATGCCATTCAGCCCGACTGATACCAGCCGCCCGCACCGGGACCCCACCATGTCCGGCATCACCATCGGCGACCATCGTGTCTGAAGATGTAGTAGGTGACGATGTGAAACTTGGCAAAGCTACAAAAGCAGCGGTTTCGCTTGTTCAAAGACTGTAGTTCTTCATCCTCATCGACGTGATATTCACTTCCCAGCGCGACACTTTCTGCATTTTTTGTCGTCTTGCTCCCAATCCTCGGCTCCACTGAGGTTTACCCATTACCGAGTCTCCGCCGTTCCGATGATCTCAACCATGTCACACCTGAAGTACTACTCATATGCCGACCATGGGATTCGTCTCCTCGAACAAATAAACTACAGCCAAGCCGTGCGTATCAATGATCGCATCGAATGCTCCGGACAGTGTAAGTGCGCCACCGTCATCACTACCCTAAACACGACTGATCGCTCTAGGCGGCTGGGATCATATCACTGGCGAAGTGCCGGACGAATTTAGTTCCCAACTCGAGAATGCGTTCAAAAACGTCGATGTCAACTTACGTGACGCGGGTGGTCAAGGGTGGTCTCAGGTGTTCAAGGTGCGACTTTATGTTCTCGAGCTCAATCCTGAGTCGATTGCAGCCTATGTCAATCTGACACGGAAATGGATGCCTAATCATTCCCCGATTCTCACCGGAATTGTAGTCGCTGGACTTTCAAGCCCCAATCTTAAAGTTGAGATTGAAGTCGAAGCACATGACCCGGAAGGTGCAAAGACCGCTCTGGCCTAACACAAGCTGTTGGTAGTCATGGATGTAGTTTGCAATGTATGACGGTTTCCAATATCGCGAAGCTCGTTCTCGCGGCCATCTAAGTGCTGTTAAAGTGTCGTGGAATATGTTGATTCACTTGAACAGGTCCGGTCACGCTTCTACCTCACGTAGCTGAAGCCCTCACCACATTGGCATAGTGTACATCATGTGCTTTTAACATACAGTCTGGAAGCTTTTAAGAAGAACGCCATGTCTGCTTCTTTATTATCCAAGAACTACAAGGACCAGAGGCCCGATTTTCAATAGATAATGGTTGATTATTAAATGGATACCCAGTATCCAGTACTCGATGTGTTCCTAACCAGATGTTTTCCAGCTTAGATTCAAATCATGAATGCAACGAAGGCTCCGGCGAGAGCGATCAGACTGATGGAGTTGGACGCGGCGCCACCGGGAATATCAGTGGGAACAGTGGTAGGCTGGCCCGTTGCGCCGCTGGTGGGAGTAGATGAGGTCATAGTAGCGTTGCTGCCACCGTGAGCGGGCTCGGGGGCGACAGCGCCCTTGTACAAATCGCACTGGGCATCCTTGGCTTCGGGACAATCCTCAGCGATGCAGATCGACTGTAGCTGCTTGCCTTGGCCTGGGATGACCTCAGCAGCGGGCAAGCACTTGAAGTTGAAAAGGCCGGTCAGGGCCTTGCCAACAGCAGTGATGTCGTCCTTAGCGACACCGAATGATTCGGCGGCGAGGGCAACTTGTTGAATAAAGTAGCCCGTCTCCGAAGGGTCGAGGTCCATGAACTTGTGCACCTCGTACATAGAGGCATCACCTCCGTAGGCAGGGAAGCCGGGCATTGAGTACTCGGAGCAGCCGAGTAGTGAGCCAAAGAACTGATAGAGATGCGTGAGGAGGAAGCTGGAACACCCACTTGTCAGAAATGGCGGGTGTGTAGAAGCCGGGTGGGGTCTTGACTTACTGTTGCCTAGACTTGTCCGAGTTGGCAGGCTTGTTCTCCATCAGGGGAGCGGCACCACCGCCGTCGAGGAAGTTAACAGACTCGCCCTTTTCACCACCACGGTTTGTAGAGGCAAGATCGCCATTGAAATAAGGCAAGAGGTTCACAGAGGTGCCCATGAAGTCTCCCTTGGCCAAGATTCCAGGGACTGCGACGCCAGTGTTTGGCTCGGTGTCTATACATATCAGCTATCCGATACCCGTAGATGAAGGCGCAAAGAAGCCTCACAGTTTCCAATGACCACTGTGTTAACGAGAAGCGTCAGCAGAGTGTACTGGTTCTCTGCCGTGTTATCCTTGAGCAGAGCTGTTGTGTAGTAATCGCAGATGGGGGTGTCTGTGGGTCGCTGAGCAGCAACGCTGCTAGCAGCTACCATGGCGAGCGCGATTGTCTTGCTGTGCATTTTGAACGGCTTGAGAAATGGATACTGAGGTAGGTAGAGGAGGAAAAGTATGGCGTAGTGCAAGTATTCACTCACGGAAGGAAGGCGAGCAACGTGTTGCTTATGAGTCCAGCTCAACGCCGGTCAGGCTCCCAGACTGATTTGCGATCATTTTAGCTCGCCCAAGACAGAGCAAGATTTTGGAGACACCCAAGTCTCGAAGCGGACTTGTACGACCACATGCCTAATTCCAACCTGCATTAGCCAGGGTTTGGTGTTCAGTCTACTGTTGCTTGCCAGTCCGGGCCAGGGGTCCAGGTACTAGCGCCGGATACGAGTGATCCGTGGAGGCGGCACTGGACGGCACAACAGCGGTATTTGATTCACCTCGTCTACCATTGGCTGCATCCTCTCCCTAGGCACGGATTGGAAATGTGCCGGACGGCGACCTACCATGATCGCAATCTGGGGAAGCGTCATTGACACCCAGCTCATATGCCCGTGGCGTAGCGGACAAGCAGCCAGGTGAGACATTGAGTCCATAACGGAGTCATGTGGGGAATGTCCCTCCAACTGGGTCAAAGGAAGAGACCTTCGGCTTGACGCGACTCCGGCGCTTGCCATGTTGGTGCCGACTCTTCCTTGGAAAGTGAGAGGATTCCCCTCTTGAGAGAAGGCCAAAGGGCGCCCGGAGAAATGCACGGGCTGTTCAGAGTCTAATCATTCGCTTGATATTGTCGGAATTCACATGAACCGGCTCAGCTCGATACCGTTTCTATCCTGCACCATCCTGTGAGGTAGACGAGGCACGGCTCTACGGATGTCGGAGATGAAGATCAAGATAGGGAAGTGTCGATCAGGTCGGACGGCATTTGCCTGTGGCTATCGTACAAATCAGCGTCGTGGTCGCTTGCGACTTCGCGTATGAAAGCGGACCACGGAAAATCCAGCTTTGTTTGGGCTGAATAGTGCCTATCTATCAAGGCAGGTGAAAAGCAATGACAGCGCGTGGGTATCTGGATAGACATTGACGACTTAAAGAACTTTGACCGCCAGAGTATCAAGTTGATGGTGGTGGGGATAACAGGAGACTTGTTGGGAAGAATAATCGTTTAAGACAAGCACAGTATTGCATGCAAACAGGGACGTACGAGGAAGTATTTGCTCTACATTGATGTAGAACACAGCTCAATTTTTTACACAAATTTCTGATACCAAAACATGCGGATACGTCGGGGGGAAAGAAAACACCTGCACTGCTATTTCCTGTGGAAGAAGTAAATACTGAGACCTACATCGGCTCCACGCCTGCCAGTCACGAGAATCACGATCATGTTAAGGTTGGGGGCCTGACCACCAATCCGAGATTCGTTATCGTCGGGATTGTGAAGCAACGGCTGCAAGTATCCATGGACATATGCTATTGTGTCAGAGCGTGGGGATGAGCAGAGCGAAGAGGCCTTTCGCAGGTGATTTCCACAGTCAACCTTTACGTATGAGGTACGAAGGCACCTGGGTTATGGCCGTCCGCAGCCCTTATTTACGCGCCCCTATAGTTCCCAGCCCCTATCCAGCCCCCTGTCTCTTGGCTCCGCAGGTGCCTCCTTGCATGCTGTTTCTGATGATCTGGAGAAGCTGCGCGCACGTGTTGCGACTGCTGGTTGCCTGTGTACCCATGATAGCATTGGGGAATGGCAAAACACGCGCGTGAGACCCCAATGTACCCTACTTTGGCTAGTGAGATGAGTATGCTTCCCTTGAGTGCAGACTCCGACCAATGCAGATGCTCGCTTTGCAGTCAGGACTTGTACTGTTCCGTAAAGCACTTTCCCCAACGGATTGTAAG
Source organism: Verticillium longisporum (assembly GCA_019188255.1). Lineage (NCBI taxonomy): Eukaryota > Fungi > Ascomycota > Sordariomycetes > Glomerellales > Plectosphaerellaceae > Verticillium > Verticillium longisporum. The sequence goes on along the minus strand of JAETXT010000005.1, from coordinate 5,936,179 downwards.
ACACAACAGAGGCTGAAAACACCTCAACAGATTTCGAGGGAGTCGCATGCAAAAGAGGGTCAACCAAAGCCATCTGAAATCCAATAACTTCAGAAATCCTGACTTCAAAATCCCATCATCATCTCAAGATTTCTAGTCCCTGTCAAATTAGACTAGACAGCTGAATAGGGTATGCTAGCGTTTTATAGTTGCTAGGAGCAGTGTGCCGTTCTACTCGACATCTTCGAATGCTTTGAAAGGATTCCTTTCGAAAGAAGAATTTCAAGGAATGCATGTGTCTCAATGAAAGATATCACGTCTTCTACCGTGAACAAAGCGGTTAGCCTCAAGGTTGGTATATGTAGAAACCAGCTTACTCGCGTGGTTGGGATCATATCCAGAAGCGACGTAGGATCATCGTGATAGATTTTTTTTTATCATTCAATATTCGACTACCACGCGAGCGAAACACTCTGCTCGATCTTGGTTTGGCAATTCGCGAACACTTGATCACGTGGAGCTTTGATTGTGCAAACATGACGATAGCCAAAAACGCCGGCTTCCACCCAGCCAGAAAGTGGTCTAATGGTCGTACGTCTCAATCACTCGCCCTCTCCAGCGGCATGATCCACTAACCCCTATCCAGTAATGGTTATGACTGCGGATTCTGATTCCGCCAGCCCAGGTTCGATTCCTGGTTGGACCTTGCGAACAATATTTTTGACATTTTCCTGAATTTTGTGGGTGCGCGAGGGTTTCCGTCACCCTCTGCTCTCCATGAAAGTCTTGGTTATTATGGAGCGTTTGATCGCGAAGCAACGTTGGTGAATCGCTCTCATGGGATGCACTCTTTCCCGCACACCTATTAATGTCCAGAGACGGTCGGTCGTCATGGACTAAGCTCGATCGAGATCGATTTAGTCGGAAGACCTTTCTCGAAGAGGATCGTCAAGGCGCGCCAATCGAAATGCGACATCAGGTGGTCCTCAATGTCGATGATCTGATACTTACACTCTCACACTACTCGTTTTTGGTGTAGCTGTTTCAACGGAGTGTGTAAGGCCAATCTGTTGGTCACAAAACCAGCATGCAGGCGGGCGACCCAACTGCATATTTAGTGTCATCCGTGTTAACAAGACAACGAATCAGGCGCCGCGAGTGACGAGAAATAAACAGACCCGCATTGCTGTACTTGGAATAGGCCAGCTGGTCTCTAACCAGAGCAAGATGTCGCGAGTGCTGGATCCTCTCCTGCCTTGGCGATATTTAGCGCTGGCTTCATTGGATGTTTCAGGGTGCTGTGCAGTTGGGCATGCAGGTCAATGAACGACGAAGATCGTACGCTAGCAAATCGTCGTATGAAGGGCAGGGTGACCCCTGAGGGCTGCGCCGAGTGCACTGTCGAATTGGGGGAGTAGGATCTAGCGTCGTGGTTGACTGCTTGCAGCTGCTGCAGCCAGTTCAAATTTGAGTAGAATATCCGTTTAGCGCTCCATTGGGCATGGCCAGGGGCACGGATGACCCCCAACCTTCGCTCAAAATGACACTCTTGAGCTGCGTGATCAACAGTCCATTTAACCAAGCCGGCATACCCCTCAGTCCATGCGGGGGTTGTTCTCGCCAACCTGCTCGACTTTATTCGGCCTTCGTCTACTCGAGTCACCTCGATACAAGCCAAAGTAGCCCAAGAGATGGCCGACACCCCGACCTCACAGACTGCAGAAATAGCAGCGCCAGCATCAACACAAGCGGAGCAAGTGCACGAGGTGGTAATTGTGAGGCCAACTCAGGTGGAACAGCTTCCAAGGACGAAGTACTGATCAAGACGAAAGGTGCCCGATGTGCGACATGGACCTAACGATGATGGCGATGCCGACTCGACATACGAAGTGGTACGTGTGGATGGATGATCATGGGCATACGGATCCGTACTGTGTCTCAGATCCGCGTGTGACCTGTCAGTATCGTCGTAAATTCGCTGACTTTGCCTGTCGATAGCCCCCCGAGTCGACTGCCTCCTTGCGATCGAGCATCCTCGAGTTCCAAACGGAAAACGGAAGAACATACCATTCACTGAGCGCAGGAAGTAGGTGTACTCTCAACCATGACATCCATCAGCTGATTGAAATTTCCAATAGAATACGTGCTACCAAATGACGAGGCAAGTCGCGTTCCCATATTGATAAGAAGTGGTAATGCTCTTGACCCATGATCCATGAATACACGCTGTCGGTGGGTACGAGAGGCCACTATTCCGACTCCCCGAGCTGTGGATCTCACCTTGTCCAACTCGCTTCTTCGCATTCATCCCCTAATGATGGTGGTGCAAGGTTAACCCTCTTTTAGCAAGAAAGCGAACGTCTTGATATAGTCCACAACCTCAACTTCCTTACTTACGACTATCGCCTCGCGTTGTGTCCCAAGAACAATGGCGCAAAGCGTGTACTCGACATGGGCACTGGCACAGGCGTCTGGGCTGTCGACTACGCTGATGCGCATCCCGAGGCCGAAGTCATTGGGGTGGACCTGAGTCCTATTCAACCTAACTTCGTACCACCCAATGTCCGATTCGAAATTGACGATTTAGAAAAGGAGTGGACGTGGGCTCACAAGTTCGATTTCATTTTCTGCCGCTCGCTGTCCGGCAGTTTTCCCGACTGGGAGCCCGTCCTTCAGAAGGTTTACGAGTAGGTGTGATGCCCAACAGAGCTACCAGTCTGTACTGAATAAACCTCCCCGCAGTCAACTTGAACCCGGTGGTTACTTCGAGATTCAGGACGGAGCGTTCCCCGTTGGAACTGACGACAACACGATACCCAGAGACTCGGCACTCCTTCGCTGGTGCAACCTCCTCGTTGAAGCCAGTGGCAATTTGGGGCGTCCCGTTGACCAGGTCTACAATTACAGCACCATCATGCGAAAAATCGGCTTTGTTGATTGCGTCGACCGTGACTTCAAGTGGCCCACCAATACTTGGCCAAAGAACAAGCGCTTCAAGGAAATGGGCATGTGGTCATTGGCTGCCCTTGACGCCGGTTTGGAAGGCTTGTCCATGGCACTACTGACGCGAGGCCTGAACTGGACTATGGAGGAAACTTTAGCTTTCTGTGTCAATGTACGCAGGGAGATGCGCGATCCCAGAATACATGCCTACTGGCCCGTGTAAGTCTCGACTGTTGCAGATATTCAGGAAACTTACTGACGTCGCACGACGCCAGCCACGTGGCATATGGGCGGAAACCAGAAAATGCCCCAGCGGCGGCAACAGCTGAGGATACATCGACCTGAGTGACATGGTGATACCTGCACTCCATCTCTGCCTTCATGGGGTTAACCAACAGTGTGCACCAATACAACCATCAATTTTACTATATTCGAGTGTTCAAATATCGCTGGACGACAAAGACCCAGCCAGATGTGGCACTTCTTTGAACAGATTTTCTTTGTCCGAATCACTGCGCATCGGTCAGGCTGGAGAAGAACTTGAGAAGAGAATACCAGATACGGTTTTGTCAGTGGCGTCACGCTTTGTTTGATCAATTGACTTCATTAGAGCCACAAGGTTGTTTAGCCGGAGAGACTGACACTATTTTACTCGACAACAAGAATGGTTGGCTTCCATTTGCGCGACATTCCCTGCAGTTCCCTCTAGGTCGCGAGAACAGGTCTTCTGCTCCGCTATCGTGAAGAGACACACTCCATTGTCTTGAGAGCCAGAATGTGGTGTACAGCTGGCTTACAAGTTGCTGTCCACAGCTCAACTTCACAGTGTTTGGGAACAAACGAGATCTACTGGCCTAGACCAATGTCCCTGAAAAAGTACATGGCTATTTACCTGAGAATAGTCGCCAGGTTTCTGATCTGGAGTTATGTTCTCGCGCGTGATATATTCTTTAAATATGGCCAGCTTTCAGGCAGGCCTCTCACAGGTAGATCCAATCCTACGCAAACATTCGACAACGTACCGAGAAGAAATATACAAAAAACCACACCAAACTTGGAGAGCCAACACCCAGTAGTCAACATGGCTAGCAACTCGCGCAAATTCGCCTTCGAGGAGGAGCTTAGCTCTCCAAGCCAGAATACGTGGCAAGCTGTAGCTCAAGGCTCTACAGGACCCAACTATGAACCTGAGCCTAGAAGTCCGGCGGGACCTAGCATCAACTCGAGTGCTTCAACCCGGCGGTCAGGTGGCTCGTTGGCGAATCGCTGGAAGTCGCGAAATTCTGGTTCCATCGATACCTCGCCACAAGCTTCAGTCCCTGGATCGCCCGTCAGCACACCCCTCTCCGCTCGGAGGCCAGGCCCCCTTCAAGCTGTCTACTCCGGCCTTTCTGGAAAGACGTCCAACCGCCCAACTTTTCAGCAACAACCTTCTCACTGCATGGATAAGCGCGATTCCATGCTCTTCACAGCTGTGACGAAGACTTCAATGGCCAGCAACTTCAACGACGAACAGCCTGAGACACTAGACTTGATCAATGATGCGCTGATGAAGACTGTGGCCCGCACTACAGTGTGTCTAGCTGAGATGGAGGTCCGCGTTGGACTGCGCACCCTTCTAGCCTGCCAGGCAGTCCAAGGCCTGGCGAATCTTCGCCAAGATGTGGCGTCCGGGAAGCTTATGTCCCCCGCGCTGACGGAACGGTTGTATCGTGAACAGTCGGATGTTCCTGACCGCTTGGTAAGGATCCGCGAGCCGATGCCCGATTGCACTGCCCATCAACCCATTTGCGAGTGCCAGCTTTCGGTCTCGGACTCCATGACAGACCAGTACACGACCATGAACTTTTTCGCTGGCCGCGACATTCATGACTACGCCGAATGTTGCCACAACATTGTACTCGAAAGCAGTGACGCAAAGAACCCGGCTTCTGAGGCCAAAATCATGCAGAGGATGTATCGCGGCCTGGACGAGTTCTTCAAACGGAAAGACCAGGCTGGCTTTGGGGACTACGAACCTGAGAAAGCCCGGTGCCAAAACTACGAATCCTTTTTTGAAGCTTGGTACAGGATGATCTCGCCCGACAACAAGCCATTTCTCAACAAGTTAGATCAAGAGATGCGTCGCCTTCAAGCTCTGGCGGATCAACAGCGAAAGAAGAAGGTACACAAGAAGCGCCCCGAGTTCATCAGACGCGTGACGGGTCTTCTGAAGGGGAAATCTGTGGATAGAAGCTCCGGATCGGGGTCTTTCAGTCCCTGAGGCTAATCGCGCCATTTCCTCCCGAGGATCAGACGGTACTGGTTTCTGTTAGATGGTCAAGCTATGATTTTGGATGGCAAGACGACAGATTTTCATCTTATTGCTTTGGTCTCTTATTTTACGCATAGCTTAGGTTCCGCGATGTATTTGGGTTTTAGTTCCATCTATGGGCGCTGCTGGCAGCGCTCCAATAAATTTCGATCGTTTTTGTTTCTGACTGAATGTACGACTTAGAACTTCTTCGCAACGGCAGAGTAAAACCCGAATTATTCATTTCCATTCCAATCATGGGTGTTTCAGGCATTCACCTCTTCATATCTCCACAGTGACTGATGCTCATGTTCGTATTGCGTAATACCGATTTCTAACGAAATACAATTTGAGTTTTTTTGACCTTATGCCACGTGAATCTTGGTACCAGCTAGCGACATTTTACTGTATTTGCCATGAACCAAGCGTGTCTTCGCGTAATGGACGACTTAAAGTCGGTAACATGGAATTCATCACGGAGCTTAAAGCACAAGTCTTTGTTTTTGTACCAGGTAGGTGCCTTGGAGGCTGTTTTAGTCGTTTTCAAGGATCATGCAGTAACTCTCCACTTTGCCATTGTACGTTTCAATGCGCCTGTTTATTAGTATACATCTGAGCTACCAAAACATAGCTGGTGGCCATCTTTCTGTCATGCCAATCTGATTTCGGCACCAAGATTAATCCCTGTTGGTTAACAAGGTCTATGGCCGAAATCTTTGGTCATGATACACATCATCGGGCTTTTCACACTGGAGCATACATCACCTCTGATCTATGTTTCTCGGTTGCAATGGATTCACTTTCAAATCCTCTGTTTCTATTACACATTCAACTTAAGCGGCACAAGGTCGCTAGTTCACTATCAGTCGCTGTGAATTAAGTCGGTATGCGAGACTTTGGTCAAGTATAGAAACCCGACAGCCTTCGTAGAGAAGTGTGGGCTTCCCTTGACTCAAATCCCCTTTGTGTTATTCAATTTGGTCCTGGTGACCCTCAAACATCAAGTATTTCCACCATAATATTAGTAACAACGTCATGTCTGGCAAGTCTCAATCGCTACAGACTGTGTCCCGGGCTCTAAGTCCGGGCGAACAAGCCGAGTTTCGTGACTTCAGTCAGATTTGTCGAACACCCTCTCCACCTGCCGATATAAAGCAAGCCGAGGATCAGAGCCGCTCTTACGCTCTACGCTTGGAAATTCCGCCCGTAGGGCACCCCGGTCGTAGACTTCGAGCAACCCTGCCATTGCTCGTGGGGAAGCTAGAGACCGTCGGACTCACGCCAAGTTATTTCCGGCGTGATCAGCCTTATGAGCCACCCGATATGCCTTGGCAGACAAAAGAGAGACGACGCGAACGGAACATTGCCTTGATGCAAATGTCTGGCGATCGGGGCATGGTAGATTATCTCCACCATGCTGTACGACATCACGGTGAAGGCTTGCTGCCGGGCTATCACAACGAAGGCTGCTCGAAATGTACGGAAACCGAAGCAGGCGCCACGATTCCCCCTTTTAACAAGGGATTCTTTGATGATACCCCTCAGGAAGAAGACTGTTGTCGATCAATCCTGCCTGAAGATGCGCCACCGGGTGTCTGGCACTCTGGCTCTAGCAGTGATTCCTTCGCATCGCTTTCTGAGCGTTTCAGTCCGGGTATTCCCAATCACCCAGGAAGACCTGCAGCTCATTCATATATGAGCTACCCTGAACGCAATCATATGGGGATTGCAGCATCAATAGGCCAGAACCGACGTGCTGTTACCCCTATTGATGGGAGCACCGGTCTGTTGTTTCTCACACAGAGCCGGTCAAGAATGCAGCTTTCTGTTGCATCCTCAGCCAGTAATGGTCCTGAAACATCGACACCCGGGAAGCCGGCTATCGCCCTGAACAAAACTGGAGGAGAGGTACGCCAGGAAGGCGATCATTCAAACCCTAGCAGTACAGCTAGCATGATATGGCGTCGCATTGAAGAAAGTCTCGCGGATTCGCACAGAGATGATAATGAAACGTCGCAGTTGTCGGACTCTAGTGGAAGGAACCCGCCTGCAAGTCTTCTCTTCGAACCATATCCAGAAGACTTGACGTCCAGCGAATATGACACGCAAGAGAAGAGCGACGCGAGCTCAAGCCCTTATGCTCCAGCTGCTCAAATATTTCACCAAAGGGTCGATTTCAGTGGTTTCGAATTCGAAGAGAACCTGGGCAATACGGCTCACGTGGTTGGGTCTGCCACCACTACCAGAAAATCGCACGATCTTGTTAAAGAGAGTTCTGCAGTTACTTCACCAAGCGGTAACTCTCACAATGGTCATCATTTTAATGAGACAATCCCCACAACTTGTATCCCATCGGATATGGATGCTGTCTTTGAAGACGTGCCGCTCGTCACGCCCCCAAACATGTTCTGGTAGCTTTAGGCGTGCTAACAGTCAATTAACCCTGCGCGGGGGCAGTCCTGAGCAGTGTGGTGAAAGATCATCACGAGTGGGTAGGCTTCAACAAATAGTCTTAAGCATTTGTCCAGGACTCGATCGGGCAAGGCAAACCCTACAGCGCAGCAGGCATGATGAATACCGTGATCAACCTTACATCGAGTTATCTTCATGGAATGACAATGACCGTGACGATGATGCCGATTTCAGACGTTGGCCAACTAATCTCCCTGGCTATGACTTGGAAAGCGGCCGCGTGCGAAGGCGAAGAACTTTGCGATGGCTCACGCCGGACTACCTTGCCTGTGGGAATCTCCTGATCCTCTTGGTTCATGCGGTGCTCCTGTCGTTGCTCCTGGCTCGTAAGTCCGTGTAGCAGATAGAAGACAGTGCCAGGCCTTTTCTGAAGTGCAGTGACACGGATCAATGAGACGCTTCGGACATCACTTTCGTGCTTCGTGTTTCATTTGTTAGACGAAAAGGACAGTTTTCCTCCAGGTGCCATGGTGCAACGAATAGATAAATAGAAATATAAATGCATCTGATTTAGGTTGAGATTCACAGATTCAAGTGGTTCTAGGATATTGTAGGTACTCTGGCTGCTAATCGGGATCTGAAATGTTTCGAGTCAGGTGGAGATGTCGGCTGCATCCTCCGACGTCGTTCCGATGCGGGGTCCCGAATATGTGCTAAGGGCATGCTTCGCCGAAGTCATACTGGCGACATTTTTGTTCACATCGCCGTTGAGACATTCATTCTCATCTTTGTTCTTTTCTTTGAAGCTAGCACTTTATTTCTCAACCGCCATGTCGCAACACAGCCTCTCCGCAGCAGAGCGTCTTGCCGCGCTCAAACCCGCTCCCCCGCCAGTGCCGGCCTATCTGCCAAAAGCCGGGTCGCCTTTGGCAGTCGACAAGGACCTCTATAACACCATTGCATCCGCCCCTCGGGTTCTTACAGAGGAATTTACCCTTCCTATCCGCTCCGGCCAGGCCTGGACCGCCAAGGCTGGCTCCATTGTCCGCATCAGCACGCCCGAAGGACCTCAAGTCGGCAAGTCACCCATTCAATTGACGTACACATCTAGCTCTTCCTCGCGACCTTGGGCTGACCCTCGTCAGCGGACCTGAACATTTGGCATGCTGGAAACCCGCGAGAGCGCTTCTGGGCCTCCCGCACCCGTCAGCTTCACTCCACTCACCTCACAACCCACGATCGTCTGTGGTCCACGCTGCCCTACATGCGCCCACTGCTGACCATCATCTCCGACTCGCTCGCCTGGCACGGCAGAGATAACCACGGCGGTCGAGTTCATGACCTCCTCGGCACCCGATGTGACCCGTATATCAACTCGGTCCTCACCGGCGGTACCGACTCTTACGACTTCCACTGCCACTCCAACCTTGTCCGGGCTGTGGCACCCCACGGTCTTCAGGAGCGGGACGTCCATGATGTGATCAACCTATTCCAGGTAACTGGGCTCGACGAACAAGGACGGTACTTCATGAACCCCTGCCCGGCGGAGAAGGGCGACTCAATCGAGTTCTTGGCCGAGGTTGACGTACTCATGGCCATGAGCACCTGTCCCGGCGGTGATCTATCGCTGTGGGGATTCGGCGCCGACAGCGAGAAGGAGATGATCAAGTGCTGTAGGCCGCTCAAGGTCGAGGTGTTCAAGCTGGAGGACGAGGGCCTGCTTGATAGACAGGGGTGGAAGCCAGCCGAGGTATCCCCTTACAAGGGCAACCACGGCATGACAGTTCCGCAGGGGGAGGGCCTGGGGCCCGTGTCTCGATAACTTCTTCGATAAACTAACGGATTGCATCGTTGAAGAAGAAATCCACGTCTACAGTATAAGTACCGGTTCTTGAAAAGAAGTGGCACGTCTCCGGTGCAGCCATGCACAAGGCTCTCTCACTCCAGGTCCTTCAACATCCAAAACCCCCCCCACTTCTCCCCGCCCGGCTGCAGCCGGAACCCAACTTTCTCGTAGAACGCAACGACCTTGCCGTTGTCGCCAGCAATCCCAATGTGGATGCCTTGCTCATAGCCTTTCTGCTTCCTGAGGCTCTCCACGAATGCCTCGACCAGCCTCCCCCACCCCTTGGCCTGCCACTCCTCCAGCAGGTCAATGTGCATTGTGGCCCGGTGCGTTCCCCATAGGATCTCCTTGCCCTGGAGAACAGCCATGTCAAAATCATGCGCCAGCTGCAGCAGGGCCTGTTCATTCACCTCCCCATTGATGGCCCACGGCTCCCTGAAATCCCTGGACCGCGGTGCCTCGACCTCTGCCGAAGGCTCAAGCACCTCCTTGACGTATCGTCCATACTCCGCCCCGAAAGCCTTCACGTCGGAACAGCCGATGCAGTAGCCGACCGCCCGACCATTGCCATCGTCAAGGACGTAGCACGTCGAGGGCGACAGCAGCGTATAAGGGTGGGTCCAGATGTAGGGGGCCAGGCGTAAGGCTTGGGGGAACGGGCTCAGTGACGGGGGGAGCGTGGCACGACACTGTTGTCATTCAGTACATGATATTCACAACGTGAGAGGAGAATTCGCACGATGTCGGCCGCGGCGTCAAAGTCCTCTGGCTGATAAAGGCGGATGAAAGCCATCGGAATGGAGCAGGGTAGTCAAAATGGGTGGAGTATATCTGGGCTAAGTGTACTGTCGAGTGGCAGCGCTGTTGAAGTTCAGGTTGAGATGGCAGGGCGGTAGGTCTGGCAACGATGGGAGAAATGATTCAGGATGACACGAATTGATGCCTTTTACGAATCAATCGCATGTGTGGTAGGCAGGTAGAATATGATGCAGGGCCAGGTAGCTGGCCAGGAGCGGGGAAGGCAACAGCGTGGGACAACTGAAGGCCCGTCTGACGCACTCGGCATTACGGGCCGAGAGCCAAGGTCTCACCAACACACGGAGGTCAGGATTGTTCAACTTGTTAATTGCTTTCAGTACGTTCTAGTTGTGGTATATTTTCCTCTCCAACCAGGCACGAGCGTCCATGTCCCTCTGAATCGCCGCAATAGATAAGACTTCCTGGTATAATCGAATAGCAAAGTCGCACAAACACCCCGATCCCAAAATGAAACCTCCTTTGGCAAGTCAGACTCCAGGTCATCCGCCATCATAGTGCTTTTGGTGTTGTGGGATAATGAAGAACAAAATAGAGGTTCATCGACCAAATAAATAAGAGAAGAAATGAAAATTGATGTCAAACTTCAAAGCGGACAAGGCGCCGAGGGAAGAATATGGTGTACAGCCCGATGAGTGCAGGCTTAAGAAGTGTAATCGGGCTCCTAGAGTCATGACCGCTACCCACGACCCGCCGGTGCGTGTGTCGCATCGAAAGAAGATCGCAAGATAACATAATAACAAGACAGGGTGAACGTGTCATTAGATCATGCCACCAGGCATGGGAGAGCGATTCGGCATGGGTGGCGCGTTGTATTGCGTTTGGCGTGCCCGTACGTTCATACCGTTGGCTTCGCTCGTTGCTTTGGGGGGACTTCGGCGGTAACGGGCACCGCCCTCGTCCTCGTCGCTGATGGAGAAGGCACTGTTGCCATCATTTTGGAGATGAATGGCATGGTGAGGCGCAAACGGCATCTGAGGGCTGTCACCAGCCATCTCATCTTCTGCCTTGCGCCCACCTCGGAACCCGAGCATGTTACGTCGCTTGGGGTTGATAGGGGGCAGAGGTGGCGCGTGTGCTGGATTATTTGCAAGCGCGTGAAGATTCGGCGTCGACGCTGTCGCGAGCAGACTGCCCGACCGAGATCTCGTGCCACTGCGAGAGCCGCTGCGAGATCTGGCCTCCTCTGGGAGGTTGACAGTAGGCACGCGTGATGTGCTAGAAACGAAGGTCGGCTCCGAAATGTCCCGCTTCCTCACCGCTCTCTTGGTCGATTCATCCAGCTTGTGGAAGCCGCCGCCCTCGAGGTTGGGCGTAGGAGGTGCCGATGGTCGTCGCGGAAGTTGAACAGGGGGAGCTTGGGCGCTTGAGTTCATGAGAGGCGACGGTATGGGCGCCATGGACGAGACCGGCGATGCCTGGCTCGAGTCGTAGCCGCCACGATGCTGGGGCTGGAAACGTAGGTTGCCTGAGACAGATCGATCAAAGTGCCCAGGAGGAGGCCCAGGAAGTGGGCCCGACGGCGGTGCAGAGGGCGGATGTCCACGTGGGGGCATAATGGGGGAGTGGCGGATGTCAGTACCTGGGAGACCCGGCGACCGGAGCATGGCACGGGGCGAGCCACCGTTGGTACCAGGAGCCAGGCCTTCATGGGGCGCTGACGTATTTCTGAGCCTGGCCGGGCGGCTTTGAGACCGGCTACCGTTGCTGTTTTCAGACCCGCTCCGATCTCGTTCGGTCCTTGACGACGGGCGCGAGGATTGAGGCGTTCCACCACCATATGACGATTCCTGACTGGGACGGGGCTGGTAGGCAACAGGAGGTGGCCTGCGCTCACGGGATGGGGATCGATGTCCTTGCGGCCGCTCACGATTTGTGACTGGACGCGGGGCTGGCGCTGAGGGTGGCATGGGTGGCGGCCCGGAAGGTGACTGATATCGCTGCTGTGTTTCGGTTTCCTTGAGCTTCTGAAGTTCTCTCCGCGCCTGCCTGAATGCACGCAGCCCTGCGTGCATCCCTTCTTCCTTGTCTTCTTCCACTTCTTGAACGTCCTTACTGGCTGACTGTGGCGTTGATACCGCTGTTTCATCAATAGACTGCTGCTGCTCCTGCTTCGAGGGGGATGATCTTTCCGGCTCCTCTTCCATGGGAGAAAGGGGGTCCTTGCTTTCAAAGTCGAAACTCCGCTTGCTTGGACTCGGGGAGCTACTCATGGTGGATGCGCCAATACCGAGCATCTTGTTGACCTTCGGTGGTGGCGGAGCTGGTTCGCGCTCTCGGCTGCGGTCGACGAGGGAGCCACGGCTCGACTTTGAGATAAGAAGGTGGAGCGGGTTCGACCGCGATGGCAACGGCTCACGTTCCGAAGGTTGCGGTGATACAGAGCGGCTGTCCGATTCGACATAGGATGTCAACCTTTCACGAACACGTCTTGCGCCATCTGCTAGATGACGAGCAAAGTCGTCTTCCTTCTCTTCAGCGTGCCTGGTTTCTGAACGTAACCTAGCGTCAGATGGCGCAGGCATGGCCTCTTCCTTTCGTTCTTGCTTGGGGCGCCCCTCGATCGTGTTGATTCTGCTGTCGAGTTTTGATTGGCTGCTGTCAAAGTACGAAGATTGCCAATCGGGAGATTGTGAGTCCCATGGATTGGAGGAGATGCTCAGGTCGGACATGCCGTTGGGATCGTACTGCCCATACATGCTTTTCGGAGCATTGAGAGAGCTTGAAACAGGACCTCCATAGATGGATGAGGCATCACTGTCTGACCGCAGGTGCTGGCGCACTATTCCACTCAGGCCCGTCGTAGGGCCCAATGTGGGAGAATCGTCGGGTGAGCTTTGATGAGAGTAAGAAGCAGAGAGGCTAGGACGTTCGGATATCGGTGAGGGTCCACCTGACATCGAAGCGAGTGATAGAGGTGTGGGAAGCGCAGATTCCCGAAGCGCAGGATGATCCTGATCGGAAGGGCGCGGCCGAGTACCTCGAGATGATGTAGAAGACTGCGATGGACGAGGACGGAGAGGTTGGTCATCTTCAGTATCGAGGAAGGTTCCATTAAACGCAGCCTCCTCTTGCACAGTTGGCTCTGTTTGCAAAGCAGGTTCCGTCTTCTCGAACGGTGCACGTTGAGCAGAAGAGGATGAACGTGATCGCGACCGACTTCCATTCGTCCGAGAGGCAGAGGAACCAGTACGGAACCTCTCTGTCGGGGTTTCACGTCCTTGTTGAAGCTGGATTTGCTTCTGCGCGTACTTCGTCTCGTCGTACTGCTGAGCGGGCTTGTTGAATACGCCCATGGAAGTGGCCTTGCCTAGGTCGTTCGGCTGAATGTTGAGTGGACTCCGTTCTTCGGACTCGCTGATTGGAGGGCTCAACGGAGCAGCAACGTCAGTGCCAAAGGCTGTCTTCGATTCGGGAATGCTGGGAACGCGGGTCCCGAAATCCAGAGTGCCCATTGACGACGCGGTCATTGGCGGGCTCATTGAACGCAGGTTAGGTGCACTGGCCTTGGCCAAAAGCTTGCGGTCGCCAAAACGATCCGTGAATAGTCCAGTAGTAGGCGAAGGGGCGTTTGGCATGTCGGGTGTGCGAGAACCCAAGTTCCTTTGGCGGGAGAGAGTATCCATTCTCGATAGAGCGGAGTTTTGTTGTTCATGGAGATCGTTCAGCAACCCTGTCTCGTAAAGACGCCGTGTCCTCGTCACGCTTCGCTCTAATGCAGGTGTGGCAGCTGTTGAGTGGCTGGACGCCCCCGTTAACTGCCAATCTTTGGACATGGCGTTGGGCTGGGAAGTGACAGATGTGGCTGCAGTCGAGTTACGGCCGACTGAAGGAGCGGAGGACATGCTGGAGTTGGTCTCGCGTTTGCGGTGGACATCTGCAGCAGGCGGTGACTCGGCTCGAGGGATATCAATGCTGAGGTTGACTTGGTCCTGGCCCTCTCCTGTTGACGGTTGCCTGTCCTTCTCGATTTGTCTCCAGCGCTGGAAGGATGACATGGCCACATCGTCACCGTACAGTGCTCTGCCCGACATACCGCCATCAATATTTTTTGTAGACGCTCCACCACTGGGGAGCTTGTAGATCTTCTGGCGTCCGCCAAATAGGTTGTTGCCGTCAACGGGTTTAGCCCGATCCATGATGCTGCCAGACGTCGAGCCTTCAGATGAGTGGAAAGAGTCCATGCGAGCAAACGGTGCCTTGCCCCTGATGGACTCCACCTCTGCAATATCACCCAAGCCCGGGCCGAAACCGAAGTCCAGCATTCTGGATTGCCGTTTGGGAAACAACACGCTATCGTCGCTGGCCTTCCCAATCTTGGAGGTTGGATCATCTTGCTCCTTTAACATGGAAAATCGTGCTGACAAGCCTGTCATCAGCAGACTGGTTCGGAAGTCGTCACTCGAGGGGAGTGCCGTAGCGAGGTCGATCTCTTTCTTAGGTTCCTCCTCTGTTGTCTTCTTATTCTTGCCGAAAAGTCTGAAGGGCGCAGGCGAGTCTGAGTCGTTTGAGACGCGAGGCGGTGCCTCTTCCTTCGTCTTCTTCTTCGTGCGGAACCGATTCATGGTGTTGTCGGTGCTTTAGAGTCAAATGGTGTTGTGCATGGACGTCGTGACCACCTCGATGATGGGGCCAAAAGTCGTAGAGGAGAAAAGGTAGTGGGCGTTGTTTTCAAAGGGGTTCCATGCAGAAAGTGAGAATGGACGATTGGACGTCACAGCAGATTTGTGGCGACCAGCGGGTGATCCGACGGAGGCTGTCTCGAACTATGGAGCTAAACCAGCGAGTCAGTAAATGGTTTGTGAGGATCCCATGTCAAGAAGACTCGCAGAGAGTGCAATGCTGCGAAATGAGCACAAGTAGCAGCAGTTGCTGGTTGCACTCTCCGATCGATGACAGGCCGTGACACAGGCGGCAATAGAGGGATTGGCCTTTCTTAAGACCGCTGTGCCAGATTGCGGAGATAATCGCTGGGGACGTACCTGGCTGCGAAAGGCTGATGAATGGCCCGTGTGAGGAGCGTTTCAGCACGAAGAGATCGGTCGATTGTCAATGTTTCGACCGTTGTACTGATTGTCCAAGCTTCTCTTCGTCTAATCGCTGGCGGTGCACGAGCAGGGGTGACGAGAAGACTACTGCTGCTTGCCGAAACCAAGATGGATGCGCGTGAGATAGGGCTCGTGGTCGACTCCCGTGAATGAGGGTTCGGTTTGTGGTGCGGTACAGGAAACTCGATTGTTCCTGTCTGGTCAGTACGCTGTGATTCGGAAGCAACTGCAAAGGCGACTGGAAATGGGCGTTGGTCGCTGTAAGTAGCGAGAAGGCGAGAGCGGCGTAGGACAACGTCGAGAAGTGGGCTTCTCGTATCAAAGAAGGGGCTGCGGACAGTCGAAGGCAGATGTCGTCGTGGTTATGGGCGTCGACGGTGTGTCGGCAGGTTGTTCGTTTGGCAGCAGGGGGCCCTTGGTGGAGCAGATGCAAGGCGAGATGCAAACGCCAAAGCCGATCGGTTCGAAAAGAGGGGAGCAGCCTTGTGCCTGGCTATGATCGTGTTCGGGGGTCCGTCGTCGTTGACTCGCAACGTCAAAGGCGCAAATAGTGGACAAGCAACGACTCGGTCTGCTGGAGTGAGAGAAGGAGAATGCTCGAAGGGGAAAAGAATGGACGAAAGTCTGAAGCTGGAGGCGTTTGACCTGACAGGACGAGAGATGGGTCGACGGGGCACAGACTGTGAGCGAGGGCGGAAGACAAGAGGTCCAGGAGGCGGAACCAGAAGAAATTGGGACTCCGAGCGACGAAGCAGAAGAAAAGAAACGCCGGGGCAAAACAGCAAGGGAGGCTATCCCACCTCCAACGTGCGCTTCCTAGGGGCTCCCCTCCAGCTTGGTAGTACTTGACGGTACCTAGTTCATTGGCGTCAGGGGGTAAGCAGGGGCCTGCCCCTGGGGGCGTGTTCAGCGTTGAGAAGGCGTTCAGGGGTGGTTCCTGGAACGCGACAGGGGCAAGCGCCGCGGAATGTAAGGCTGTGTGGGGTCGCACTCGCCTGCCTACCACAATTAGGTGATTGTAGGCGGGTTGTCTAGCGTGGGCAGGTTTCCGGCTTTCTGGGGCGTGCCAGCAGAATGGGGCTAGTAAGCTGTGAGGGTAAAAAGGTCATGGCTCAGAGTTCCTGGATGGAACGCGTGCCGCAAGCTTCAGAGAGGTTTGCGGGGAGAGTAGAACACCGACATTCTTAAGCACACCATACCGTCATCTCTCGCTCGATGGCGAAGCTCAGCCATCAGGACAAAACCATTCCACCATCAACGGGTTGACTGCTGGCTGGTGTCACCTTACAGTACCTTAGGTACCTACCTAGGTAGGTAGGCAAGGTAGACCAGACTTGTAATAAGGTACCTGAGGCCCCAAGGTAGGTGGCACCATGATCAGTCTGAGATTATGGTGTCAAGGCAGGCACACAGTTGGGTCTCCTTCCTTCGGCAGAGGTGCATGACCCTAGCCAGTACCTGCCGGTGGACGGCAGTGTTCAACTGGGAGGCACATTTGCTTGGGAAGGTAGGTACAGTGGGGCGACAAAAGAAACGACGGAATTCCATTTTACCCCATTTTTATACTAAAATACATTAAATTCAAAAAGCTACTATACTCTAAATATATTAAATAAAAATTTAGAAAAAGGTTAAAAGGAATATAAGTACTAAAAATATACTATACTAAGAGGTTTTATCTCTAGGCCTAATATATACTTAGATATTTAAGCTTAAAGCTAGGCTTATAGGATTTATAGAGTTAAGGTAGTTTTAAAATATGTAATAAATACTATTATATAGAGAAAAAAATCTACTATTTTATATATTTAAAAGTTTCATCTTAATTAAATCACTTTATTTATAAAACTAATATTAAGATAGGAATAAAAATTACTTAACTTTAAAGTTCTTTAATTTATTAAATATAGTATTTATTATAAATCTAAGTAATAGAGTATATAGATTAAGTAAAGTTCTAGTAGTTCTCTTAGTTATAGTAATATATATAACCTATAGAGTAAGTAATAAAGGTTAGAAAACCATGTATTTTAGTATAAAAACGGAATTCCGTCGTTTCTTTTATCGCCCCACTGTACCTAACCAAGGCACCTAAGGTAGGTACCTAGATAGAAATGGAGACCACCAGCGGCGAGCTGGTGCTGTCTTCCTTGCGTCGTGACTTCCGCCTCGAAGAACATTCATTTCTGGACGAACGATGTTCTCAGGGAAGGTAGGTAGGTACTGAGCCAAGGACCGTCTGTCGGGTACCGTCATTTTCCTCGTTGTTGAGGTAGCAGGGACACAGAGCACCAGGCGCCCCTCAGCATTCCACGGCCGCGCCGGCAAACGAAAAACCCTCATTTACGATTGAACACACTGAGATGAACTTGTCCTACGCAAGACGGAGTGTAAGCAGCCGTCCGCCATCCTTGTCACACGCTCTATTGCCTTGTCTGTCTGTCTGATCGATCATTTGAACCAGGGCACATGAGCAAGCAAGACATGTCGAGACACGAGTAACCTGGTCGAGCTCACCGCAAGACGGTTGATTGGCTTAAAGCAGAGCTCGATACAAAAGAATATGTGCCCCCTTTTTGCACGAGTATGCCGTTATCGAGCCTCTAGATCCAGAATGCGGCGGTTTTCCTTGTTTCCCATTTCACGACTCACTTTGCATTGCAACCAACCATTTTTGTCGCAGCAGCATGTTGCAACATCATGAATGAGCAGCCTCCGGAGTTGACGCCAGATTCGCCAGGTTTAGTTCAGCTCGTCTGGTACTTCGTCGGATTACTCCTCCCCGTCGGATGCCCGCTGCAATATGCTTGGCTCACGACGATCCCCTCCGCACGCCAACCTGTCTACTGAAGGCCATCAGGCAAGCGCTGGGAGCCTTGCAAAGGGTCGCACTGGGGGTTCCAATGGCTGCGATTCAGTGAGCTCAGAGCACCAGATAGTGCAAAAGTGTCACTTGGCGTCCTCGACAGGCGACATCGTTTGCTCAAATCAATGTTCAATTGGATCGCCACCCAGCTTGGTCGTCGACGAATCGATCGCACAAATGAAAAACGGCGACAGCTTCCCCGCTCTATTTCATCTTGAGGGCTTCACTTTGAAGGGCCTGACTCGAGCCGCATGGTTGATGAGACGGCGGTCGGCGGACTAGACTCGGTGGTGAGTCAAGTCTCGTCCATATCGCTCCTCACTTTCCTTTTGGCTATCGTCCCTTGAGCCGTTGAGATGAGACGAGACAGGCGTCATCGACTCCTTTTTCGGTCTGGGGTTCACGCAAAGTAAGACCTGTCGAGGCATCCATAGCCATGACACCATGGCGGTAGCTTGTGGCCGAAGGCGAAGAACGAGAACATCGACAAGGTGGCCTGGGCGCCAGACTGACGGGCCGTGATGGCCTCAGCGTCGCGGGAGCCACGGAACCGAGCTGCTGGACCTCAAAATGACAATGGTGCGCAGCTTGCTGACACAGGCCCATTTGATGTTGGCACAGGTCGCTTCGCCTCCAATTGATATTTGCCCCCCGCTGCACCACACAATCGCAAGCCATAGTGCCTTTGACGCGCTATTCAGGTTGAATTAGCAAATTCACAGGCTGGCAATGCTAAGTTCTATCACCTCAGGGGCTGCCGATACCCACAGGCCACCAACGCTTCCCCTCCAAAACACAATCAGACGCAGAGTCCGCCAAGCGTTAATCTAGAGTAGTGCCTACTTATTTCCACACCCTCAACCCCTGAGCGGCGGCTCAGCTACGTTGTTCCGCGACCAATCAGGACCTTGTACCTGACGCTTTGCCTCTTCTCCTCAGGGGCTCCCGCGACATCCTTGAATTTTTTTGCCGCTCCGAAATGGAGGGTGTGATTTCACATGAGCAGTATGATTTCCTTTCGATCACTCGGCGATCCGTTGAACCATTGTGACTAGGGCTGCGACACATCTTTTTAGACCTCTGAATGAGTCCCCCGGCAAAATCATGAACTGAATTCGCATACACATAAGCAGTATGTAAAGACTGGCGGCTGGGTAATCTTTCGGCGACACGTGGGTGGTAGCATCAAAGTCGCGGCCCTGCCACGACCCAGACCTAGGTTGGAGGAAGTATCATTTGTTGGACTAGGCTGCAATAATATCTGGTCCTTTCTGGCTCAAGATGCAGGGCTTCTTTGACGGGCAACGCGAAGGCTATTGCTTACCGACATGATGATGAGCAGTTCCACTTCCTGTCCAGTCAGCGGACTTTGGCTGTCAGCACCCATTGTTCCGAGGATCGAACTGTCAATCCGCCGAGGCCTGTCCAGCGGCTGTCACCGCAGCATTCCAGCTGCCAACAAGGGGGCCACGAGGCGACGGCGTGTCTCACCTGGAGCCAAATCAGCCACCGAAGATGGTGAAGATGATGCATGGCCTGAGCTCAAATCCCAAATTTGCAACGGCTCTTCATGTCCCTTTCTTCACGATGTTAACAGGCTACGCGCTACACTAAGCCGAGCAGCAATCCCAGGTCAAGCAAGAAACAAACGGTCCACGGGTGCACAGATGAAGTGGCGACGAGCATGACGATGACTTCATCTTCATTTGCGGAGACTTCGATCGGTGCAAAGCAGGCGTCACATCTTGATTAGCCCTGCCGACAGCGGGGCTCGTTCATCTGAAGTCAAGTTCTCAATAGCCCGGACATACAGGCTGGCCAGATTCTTCGCCTAGGACTACAGGACTTTGCGGGGCTAACCTTGCCATTGCCCGTCCATCATGAGGCGGGATTAACGGGCGGAGCGGATGCATGTCAGATTCTGAGTTGGACGCGCTGGGATCGCTTGGTGCCGCTGAAGATCATTGAGAGAAAAGTTTGCGATCGTGATGCAACCCTCGCGCGGAGTCACGACAAAGGTAATGAACTCAGGATAGACAATCCCACAATGCGCCTGCCAAACGTGTCTGACTCGACGGGCCTGACCGGCGTGCAGGGCTATGATTACAGGGCTATTCCTCGGGTCGTGCCTACAGCGTGGACGGCTCTGGCACACCTCATGTGCCAATTGTAATAAGTTACAGTCCGAAATTGCACCTTCTGCTGCCGGCAGTGCTTGGAAAAACACGCAGCAGGCCAAACTAGGTCGACCGTTCACAGCTTCCAGACTGCCATCTCTGTACCTGACGATGACACCATGGGGCGGTGGATAATGACACCTCCCCTCCATGAGATGTGGCTCCGAGGTCATCTCGCTACCATCTAGACGTCTCCGCCCGCCAGAGCCCGATGCTGCGGCAGCTAGGTCCCAGAAGAGGAGCTGAAGACAGGCTCGCTCAGCTAGGAAGCAAAGAAAATTTCGGATGAGAGGAGACGTCGAGGATCAGATCTCGATTGTGTTCGCATGAGTTCCACAACCTTGGAGAAGGACAATGAGCTCCCGATGACGGGACAAAGGAGAGGAGAAGCGAAACTAGTCCGCCGGCGGCGCCCACCGTCTGCGGCCCGGGAGGAGGCCCTTTTGGCGCCAGGCTCGTGGGACCTACATGTGTGATGTACGCACAATCTCTTCAGGATCTCAACAGAGCTCTGATCTGGCCCTCAACAAGGCAGCTTCGGGTCTGAGAACGTCGCAATGAGCGCTAGGAAGGACTGGAACGCGTCAACTTGCATTGGTGGTGTGACGAGACGCGGGGTTCTTGCAGACGAGACGCGCCGAACTTTGTTGATTCATTTCCCATCTTGATACTGGCGTGACGGGCGCGTCCCGGAGAGCGGGTAGCGCGTGCCTGCGTGTCTGTGAGTCCAGTCCGGCAAAGCTAGACTGTCGATTCGGCCCTGCTCGTGCGTTGTAGGGCAGTATCGTAGATGTGATGCCTGCGTTGTGTGATCATCGATTCGGCGAATGCATGGCTCATTGTTGGGAAATGGGGCCATAGGCTCCAGGGCGTTTGAGAACAGCTTGAATGAGTCCCGAGACGATCGGCTCCCATTCCGATGAGGAGTCCCACCAAGCTGGTGATGCTCGCAATGCTGATCCGGCGAGATGATCTTCTCGGAGCACAGCGAAGGTCACATCGTCCCCAGCGGCCACCCACGATCACGCCGTTGAAGATTGCTAGGGCTGAGCCTGGACCTACTTGTACTGCAGGTAGACAAATGGTCCTGACTCGTCGATTACTGTTCAATCCAACTCGTTTCACCGACCCCTCACCGACTGAACGCTCTGACACTCACTTCATTGCTGACTAAGTAGGTGGCCGCTTGTTCATTGGATACGACCATGGGGGTTGACTTTCCCTCGCTGGGCCTTGGATCACCAACCGACCTCATTCTGTGGGATACAATCCCGACGGCGCTCTTCACTCGATCGAACCAATCTGCGGGTGGCCTTGTGAGAGCCTCAAGACCGGCGAGGCATGCAGGCAACATCTCTATTACTGCACCTGACGTGGCGGAAGCATCTTTCCAGCAACGTATCCGATAGTGACCCAGTCCTCAACTTCATTCCGCGTCTCATGCCCAATCATTGACCCCGCCCTTGGTCATCTTCGCCGAAACCTTTTGCGTCATGGAGGACGCTCAACGGCCCAAGCAGGCTGCCTGTTTGGTCTGTCGCAAAAGCAAGATAAAATGCGATTGGTCCAAGGATCAAGCCAAATGCAAGAGATGTGTGCAGCTCAATGCTGAATGTATTCGTCCCACTTTCCATGCTGGACGGCAGAAGGGCATTAAGAAGTGTGACCGCCTGCACAATGCCCCCCCTCAAAGACGATTGCTAACAATAGATAGCAAGCGTAAAGGCTTGGAGAAAGCCCTCTTTCAGATCGAACAGGCTCTGAAGCGCGTCAAGTCAGGCGAGCAGAACGACGAGGACAGCAGGGCTCTGTTCGACCTTCAAAATCTGCTCGTTGAAACGAAAGATCATCCATCCGTGAGCTCCAGTACGACAAGGTTGCAACGTCGTGAAACTGTAGATGGCGGTGATGATCTTTCGACGGATGAAGATGATGAGACGGAGGACACCCCTGATAGCAATGCGTACGTCGCACATCATAGAGAAGGCAGTCTGACGATTGACGATGCCGAAAACCCTCTCCAGCTGCTTGCTCGGGCGTCCAACCTCCAGCTGTCTCCAACTCCTGGCGGTCCTTCGCCCGGACCAATAACTAAGAGCGGCCGGAAGAGGCAGCAGCCTGAACAACCCGACGAGGATACTGAAATACAGTCGTTTTTCACGTCTGTGCGTGTCAACCTCGATGTTGGCGACGAAATTGACCCGATCAGCATGGGTCTCGTAACAGAGGCGGAAGCCGAAGATCTATTTACATAGTGAGTGCGGAAATTCACGGAGGACGCTGTCTTCTTGCTAACAGAAAGTTCCAAGTTTCCACAAGAACCTCGCCCACACCCGATGGGGACTTGATCCTGCCATAAACACAGTGTCATTCACAAGGGCCCGGTCCGCGTTTCTGACCACATCAATCATGGCTTCCTCAGCGCTCTTCAGACCACAAGATGCTGCGCTGTCGAAGCGACTATCCACTCATGCCAAGGGCCTGGCGCATAGAGTCATCATCAAAGGACACAAATCGGTCGAAATCGTGCTGGCGTTCATGGTCAACGTCCCATGGATGTTCCCAGGCCAGCATAGCACGGACGACGAGACGTGCTGGTACGTTTCCATGGCAATGACCATTGCTATAGACCTCTCCGTACATAAGCTGCTCGTGTCAACGGACATGCTCGGTTCCGCGGCAGCGGTCGCTCGAGGCGACTGCGTTGATCCCCGTACCGCCATGGCTATTGACGGACTCGGCAACATTGACCCAACGTCAACCATGGGCAGAAGATTACTTCGACGGCGAGAACGATGCTGGATTGCGTTGTTTGTGCTTGAACGTGGCATGTCTCTAGCTCGCGGACGAAGCTTCACAGTTCCCATTACGCGGTCTTTGCGGGACTGTGACAACTGGCACAGGTCAGATATTGCTGATCCTGCCGACGGACATCTGGTTTCCATGGCTGTTCTCCGTCGTGATTTGGACAGCATCTTCGCGACGGTCCGGGCAATGTGTGATGGATCACAAAACACATTCTCAGATGGATCTCTCATCGCCCAATCGATTCAGGGCGCAATCGAGCGCTTCTTTGATCAATGGAATACAGACTGGGGTTTATCTATTGGATCTGGACCGGAGCGAAAACTGCCACCTTATGTTGAAATCCTTGTCACTCATACACGGTTATCCATCTACAGCGGCGTCATCAATCACCCGACAGCTCCCATTGAAGTACGCCAGTTCTTCCGCACGGCTGGCATGTCAGCGGCATTGACGGTTCGACGGGTAGCCATCCAGAGCGATGCTAGGCTGCAGTCGATGCCGATCAACACGTGCATCATGATTGCGTTTGCAGCATGCTTCGCTCTCACGCTGAGCGCATACGCCAGTGGAAGCTCCAACCTGGCCCCGAGTGTCCGAAATCTCATCGAACAGACAGCGTGCGTCCTCGAGCGCGTCGGCAACAAAACGAAACATCGTAACGGGTTATCCACACTCTACGGCAAATATCTGCGAGGCCTCACCAAAAAGGCTGCTACTGCGGCTGAAGAGCACTCGGTGGCGCACTTTCAACCCGCCGCCGAGACACTGGGGGCTGCCCAGTTCGGCTTCACCAATATCCCAGCAAGCAGTGACCAGAGTCTGGCGGCCCTCGGACCAGCGGAAGCACAGCCGGGCTATCCGCAACCGCCAACACAGTCACAGTTGTGGCCAGAGACCTTGCAGTTCTCGACCATGTCTGATGAGCAGATCATCGAGATCCTCAATCAGCCGCACAACGCATTCGACCCAGCAGGTGCCAACCTCTCATGGGAAGATATGGACAATTTTGAAGGGCTCAACTGGCCAAATCTGCCGGGTTTCAATTACTAAATAGGGGTCGCGAATAAATGACTACTAAAGGCTCTGTGTGGAAACACTCAAATCTTCATAGTGGCACCGCCTGCAGGAACAAAACTCCACTGTGTCAGTATCCTCAGCTGTTCCATAAATACGAACGTCAGAATAGTGTTTGGTCTACAGTTGTCAGTATATGGCCATATCATGCTGTTGTTAGGAGAGACTCACGTAAGCCGCAGCCACGCAGGTGTCCAGCCTTTCATGAGGAAGCGAGGACCCTCCTCCCTCAAGCTTGTGCGGATGATCTGGACAACGGACTACAGGGATCATCGGTCAGTTTGGCCAGAACATGGGGTAGAAGAGAGTTTACTGACGTTGCCACCTGAGCCAGCAGCGGACGCACTCTGGATCCTGCTCTTGAGCACGTCGGCGGGTGCGCAGATTGTGGTGGCGACAGTGCCTGCGAAAAATGAGGCGAGAGCATGTGTTCGAATATCGTCTTTGAGGCCGCCGCTCGCCAGGAGGTGGTGCTTCGCCGTGGAATATCTGGACAAATATCAGCAGATGTTCAGCCTTGAACTTGCGTGCGATGGAACATACGTTGCGATCTGTCCAACATCTACATTGGTTAGCCATAAGCTTGTAGTAGTGGTGTTTGCCTCGCACTTACTCATCAGGATGCTTCGCACAATATTCGCAGACATGCCACGCGCAAATGTCGCCAGACCCTCGTCTCTTCCTATGCGATAGAACCCCGCCAAGGCGTTTGCGTATGCGAAACGTTCGGCAGGCACCTTCGCGCCGTCTGCGCACATCCGAACGAGGACTACTTCTGCCGGGTTTCCAACGAGACCGGCCAGGCCGCCCGCAGCGCCAGCGCAGGCAATCGTCCAGGCCGTCGACAGCTTCTGCTGTCCCGTCCAGCTTTGTGCCCGGCCGGCAAGGTTGTTGTACAGGCCGAATCTTGCTGTGGAGTACATCGACTGTCGCACGATAGACGCTGAGAGACCAGACCAAAGGGATGGAATGCCTTCAGACGTCAACTATCCATTCGACCATGTATCAAGAGAAAGTGTAGCACTAACCGTCTCGGGCTGCAAATCGGTACATGGCGCGGAACATGGAGTCTCTTGACTTGAGGACTTGCATACGACTAGACGTATTAGCTGGCCAAGCACGGTTCTATGGCATGGCTGGTTGGACCTCACTATTTGGTCTGGTCTAGTGGGTGGGCTAAGTTTGTCAGCCAATGCTTTGAGATAGTGGTGAGCAGGAAACTCACTAAAGCAGACGGCCATGGAAGCGGCAGCACCGCTGGCACCATCGTCAGCTTGAGATTGTTCAAACCTGGGGGGGCGGAAACTCACCCGAGCCAAAATGGCTCCTTTTGCTTGGTTGAAGACGACATAGCAAGAATGAAGAAAAAGGGTATCAAGAAAGAAGGACCAGAACACAGCGATATGGTGAGATCAGTTCAGATCACAGAAGCCATGAATTTTGGATTGTTGTAGCTGTTCGCCGAGCAGCGATATAAGTGCAGAATGGACGAAGATGCAGCACTCGACGGAATTGATATCGTCCGATCGTACTTTAGTTACCTTGCATGTACCAGGCCTTTCCCAGGGCCTCCGCATTATACCCCAGACCCGACCCCTCACGCAAGTAACAAGACAATTCAGACACTTCTCGGAGGTTGATGCGTGGCCGACAAAACCTTGAACTTCAGTATACACACCTTGCGCCGAGCTGCCCGCCGGACAGCAAATGTACAGTCCGGGCCCCCGCAGTCAAGATTGGGGGTGATTCCACAGTCGTGGGACATTCAGGGTTCCCCAAGGATTGCCGGAGTTCACATTTGGGGCCCGACCCTCGGTAGCTGTTCTGCCATCCGACCTTCGGCAGGACGGCAGCATTGATCGCCAACAAACAAAAGTGCCATGGTCGAATTGATTTCTCGACTCAATGGACCCCGAGCATTCTGCAAACCACGCTGCCAATAGAGACAAACGTCTACAGCAACAGCGACAACAGAAGAAGCAAGACCCCACCATGTCGAAGCTCGCCCCCGGTCTCAAGGCTCTCATCAACGCGCCTTTTGCGCGAGGCGATCCGACCGCAGCTCCAGCAAGGATCCGCGAAGTCTACAGCGCCATCGCCAGCGACGCCGCGAGGCGAAACGTCGGCCTCAAGCCCTGGGTCGTGCTGTCGACCGCTGCGACATTCACCCTCAATGCCCCCGATGCGCTGCCTGTGCTCCACGAGGTGGCGACAGCCTCCTCGACTCATGGCAGCAGCAGCAGCGACGCAGCCGTACGAACTGCCGAGCTCATCCGCGAAGTCGGCCTGAAGTGTATCTCCTTCAACGGCATCCCCCGATCCATCAACTGCCTCAACGCCTTTCACGCCGCACTTCCCGCCGAAGTGAAGTCGCGTCTCGAGACGCAACCGAGCCGCGCGCCCGACGAGACAACAGGGCCCCGTGGGCGTGCCCTCTGGAACAGCGTATACGCGCCCTTTGAAGACAAGCTGGTCACGAAGCTGGCGACCTCTCACCCGGATCTACCAGTACACATTCTCAACAGCCACTACGGACCGTTGCTGTCTGAGCCGGCAGCTGAGAAGAGGGGCAACCTCGCCGCAACGGGGCGCGTGCTGACGAGCGTCATCGCTATTGCGTGCCTCAGGGCGCAGACGGGTGTCGGTCCACAGGTGCTGAGCCATGTTTTCGGCCTGCGAAAGGCGATCGAGGATGGCAGCTATAAGGCGGCGGGCGAGGATGAGGTGGAGGGTGCCGAGTGGCTGGCTGGAGATGAGGGTAGCGAGTGGTTGTTGAAGAGCGTGGATTCCATTTCGGAGGCGCTAGGTGGGGGGAACTTTGCAGCGAGAGCGAAGCTGTAGATGTACTATAACGGTTAATAATTCATGCTCGCGGGCTCATGATTTGAGGACTCGATTCTACTTTATCCGAGTTCACAGGTTCCGCTGGCAACAGCGAGCCATCTTGACATGGTCAGCGTTTTCGTTGAGACAGCTTGACTCATCTGCAACGTCGATTCGTAGCTACTAGAATCGGTAAAGATGTGCAAACCCACCTTTCACTATAATTAAACCTGTTAATTCTTTCGAGAGATTCTCGGGATAGAGCAGAGTTCGAAGCAGAGACTTCACTGCGACCCACACAAGGGACAGGCGTTGTTTGCGTTACTTGAAAGCTTCACACCATGGACGAGGAGATTTGAGCAATAGAATATTTTGCGCCAGAGAAGAAAAGCCAAGATCCAACCAACCAACACCTGCCTATGCTACACGGAGACATTCTTTTCTACCTTACTCCATTACCTTCAGATCCTTGGCCACGGTGAACTGTGCATCCGTCTTGGCCTGAACCTCCTCAAGCTGAACGCCCGGCGCGATCTCCGTCAACGTCAACGTGCCGGCCTCCCGGTCCACTTCAAACACGCACTGCAGGCCGTTAGTAAAATTTCAAAGAAAGAAGAATCACCAGGAAGTACTCACAAGGTCCGTGATGATGGTGCTCACAACGTTAGCACCTGTCAGCGGCAAGCTGCAGCTCTGAACCACCTTGGCACTTCCATCCTTGGCTACGTGCTCGGTGGCGACGACAATCTTGGTGCCTTCAGGATTTGAGACCAGATCCATAGCGCCACCCATGCCCTTCATGACCTTGCCGGGAATCATGTAGTTGGCCAGGTCGCCCGAGGCGCTGACCTGCAGTGCGCCGAGGATCGACACATCGACATGTCCGCCGCGGATCATGCCGAAGGACTCGGCGCTGTCGAACGTTGCGGCACCGGGAACGAGCGTGACAGTCTCCTTGCCAGCGTTGACGATATCGGCATCGGCGTCGGCTGCCGTAGCAGGGTAAGGGCCCATGCCAAGGATACCGTTCTCCGACTGCAGCCAGACATTGGCGCCCTTGGGAAGGAATGATGGCGCCAGCGTTGGCAGACCGACGCCAAGATTGACATAAAAGCCCTCCTTGAGCTCTTTCGCCGCGCGCTTGGCGATGCGGTCACGGCGCGTCTGGGCTGCGCTCGCTGAGGAGGAGGTCGAGGATGGCGAACCAGGGGGCGAGGCGAGGGACTCCTGTGTCTTGAGGATCTCAATGTTCTTCTCGGCCGTCGCCGGCACAATGCGATCGACATAGATGCCGGGGAGGTCGACGTCGTTGGGGTCAATGGCGCCAGCGGGCACAATATTCTCGGCCTCGACGATGGTCAGGGTTGCGGCTTTGGCCATGATGGGGCCAAACGCCTTGGTCGTGTACCGGAAGACGCAGTTGCCAGCCTCGTCGACCTTCCAGGCGCGCAGGATAGCCACATCACCCGTGAGCGCCTTCTCCATGAGATAGGTCTTGCCGCCGAACTCTCGGCTCTCGCGAGCGTTGCCTCGCTCGAGCACTTTGCCCGAGGCATCGAGCCGCACAGGAATGTCGCCCGTCTGCAGCAGGGAGTGAGCGCCCGTTGGGGTGTAGAAGGCGGGGATACCGGCGCCGCCCGCGCGTATCCTCTCGGCGAGGGTGCCTTGCGGGCACAGCTCGACGCCGATTTCACCCGTCAGATATTTCTTCTCCAAAGCCTTGTTGTTGCCGAGGAAGGACAGGATCAGCCTGCTGACTTGGCCCGCCTTGGTGAGAACCGAAAGGCCGCCCTTGCCTTCCTGGCCGGCATTGTTGGAGACGGCCGTGAGGGAGTGCAGGGATTCGGGGCCGCGGCGGTGGAGGGCAGTGATGAGTGTTTCTAAACGCAGAGAATGAGCACAAGTCTCGGGCAGGGCAAAGGCAGGCCGAATAGAGCTTGCAACGATGAGGTGAATGAGACGTACCGGCAACACCACAAAGGCCGAAACCAGAGCTGAGAATTGTCGACCCGCTCTTGATGTCGGCGACCGCATGATCCGCCGACTCAAAAAGCTTCGACCCGCCCCTCTTCACCTCGGGCGCCTTGGCCGAGGACATGGCTGAAGACGTCGCAAACGTTCTCCTGGGTAGCGGGCTCGCCGACCGCGCGCAAACAAACCTTGCACTGCGTGCCTGGAAAACAGCTGGTCTCACCTCGAGTGATGCCCTAAGCAGCACTCTCGGGCGCAGCGCGCATTGTGTGGCTCGCATAATGCTGGGAATAGTTTTGTTGGTCGAGTCTGGGATCCAGGTTCGTCGCGCAGCGGTCGCACTCTGTCGCTTCTTGGAAATGTCAGATACTCCGTCGCACTGAATACCTTTCAATTGGTCTTAGGCCTCGTAAGAAGAAGGCTTCACTTCATGATGGGCAGGCTTGGCTTTTGATTGTCGCAGTACGGCAATGCGGTCCCCTAATCTGACTCCCGAAAGCGGCCGATAGCTCTCCCAAGCTCTCCAATTTTGCCCCGCGCAGAGTGACGTCTTGGAGGGTTTCGGTGATCCAGAGTTCACTAGGCGGTCGAGAGGCTCGGGGTCAAAAGAAGCGCCGAACAGGAACTGAACATGAGGTGCCTTGGCGTCAGTGGGGATCAGCTCAAAGGGTGCCGCAACTTCCGCTTCCCCGCTCTTTACATTCATTGTGACTCGGGACGGAGGATCAAAGGGCACAGGGGGTCCATGGTCAAGTAGGTTTTTCGCTTCGGAGGACAGAAGTGTCACCCCATTAGAAATGCCTGTGTTGTGGGTTGAGTTGAAATGGTACCTGACCGTCGATGGCGCATCACTACCTGTTCATCACATGTCGTAGCCCGCCGGTCGGTAAACGGACATAATCATTGAAACCGGAGACCAGCTGGGCACGGCGCTCTTGACGATGCGACCAATACTTCGTAAACAATCGGGACAACCAGCATGCGACGCCGAAGTCGAAGTTTAGGCATTAAGGTACTTAGTGCATACTGTACTGCAATGGATCCGTTCGAGGGTCTTGCCAGGGATCATCTAGGGTACGACATCATCAAGCTGTGACGAAAGGTAATTGCGTTCGCAATACCGAGGCGAACGTATCATTCTAGAGACGGGTCTTTATAGGCCAATCTTTTGTTCAACCGTCTGAGAAGTTAACAGTCGCATCCCCTGTTACGCATCAGTGAGACCTGTGAAGAAGCAGTTTGCGGTGTCTTGCTTTCGGGGTTGTTGTCTCCGTGTGTCACAGCCACGGCGGTTTGCTGTCAGGATTGCATCTGGCTTCGTTCACTCGTGCGACGACAGAGCTTGACGGCAGATGCATGTTCAGTAGCAGGGTCAGTCGATAAGTAGAGCATGCAACATGGGCGGGCAACTTGAACCAATCGCAATATGGTATGTTCATATACGTTCAGCAACTAACTACGTAGCAACGCAACACAAACCGCGCTGCAGAAACGATACATCGTACAGCTCTCATACGATCCATTACTGTCCAGCAATAAGACTCACTGCAAAGTCCCTGGACTGAGGTGAGGAAGAATGCGGGACAACTCATGACCACGCTCCTTAATCCGAGTCAGAGCTGGAGCTGGAGCTGGAGCTGCCGCTTCCCCTCCGCTTGTGGTGCTTCTTCTCCTTCTTCTCATTCTTGTGCTTCTTGTGCTTCTTCTCGAACTTGTTCTCCAACAAGTTGGCGCCGATGGCACCGGCCACGGCGCCTCCGATCGTGCCAAGCGCACCCCCACCTGCGGCATGAGCCGCCCAGCCGGCCGCTCCACCGCCGACGAGCGTCGCGCCAAGGCCGCGCTCGTCCTGGGGACCGCCGTGCTGGCCCTGTTGCGGGTATGCTGGATACCCGCTCTGCTGGGGACCGCCGTGCTGCGGCGGGTAGGATGAGTGCTGCCGGTTGTCCTGGCCGTAGCCTTGGGGAGCATGGCTCTGGCCGTAGCCGGGTTGGGGCGAGTGGCCTCCGTAGCTTGGCTGCGGCGAATGCCCGCCGTAGCCTTGCTGGGGGGGGGGACCTCCATAGCCCTGGTGAGGAGGAGGGCCGCCGTAGCCTTGCTGAGGTGGAGGTTGATTATTCTGGTGCTGAGGAGGATAGGGAGAGGTTTGTCGGTTGTCTTGACCGTAGGGCTGGTGCGATGGGGGTCCGCCGCCGTAGTTCTGCTGGGGAGGGCCTTGGTTGTATGACGGTTGTGGAGGGTATCCGCCCTGCTGCTAAGTGGCTGTTAGGATGAATGCAGTACCGCCACGAGAAAAGAAAAACTTACCTGAGGATAGCCTTGCGATTGGTAGCCCTGGGGAGGTCCTTGGCCTTGGCTGTAACCTTGCGGCTGTTGGTAGCCACCTCCCCCACCTCCGTAATAGTCTTGAGAGGACATGATGTCTGTTTGCGATTGAATGCGCCGGCGAATTTTAATGCTTCGAATGGCGGCTCGCTATGGATTGATGATGAAAGTAGGGGAAAAGGTGGAATGACAAAATGAGGGAAGCAGACAGATCGCCTCCTACTTAGGGTATCGAGATTGCCTGTACAAAGGGGAACGACTGAACCAAATGCGACAAGGAGGCAGCCAAGCGCCGATGACCCGACAGCGCGGATTGGCGGGGTAGTTCCGTCATACGTGGCGCAGTCGCTGTCAGCCCCCGCCAGCCACCCCCTAAGCCCTGGACCTTGCTGCCTGCCCCTGGTAGATCATCAGTCTGTTCGCCATCATTGAAAGATGTGCCTCACAAGGCTGATTGCCATGAGCTAGTGATTCGAGGACATTTTTTCGGGGGACTATCAGGCAGGAGGGTTGTTAGCGTCTGTCGATGCTGCCTTGATTTAGAACAGATGCAGGACAAACGTACAAATCTATCGAACTTCATGCCCGCATCATGCTAGCCTTCGACCATTCACAGAGAGTAAGCACGCCCCGGCTCTGTGTCTGACAGCATGCCGATTAGGTGCCATGAGTGGGGCGTACAACTCGTTGTATCTCTCAGCCCGAGTCCTGCAAGACCTTGGTTCAAGACCAGCTCACCTTGCGAATGATGTGAATAGGCTTTGCAACACCAACAGGATTTCTGTCCTTACTATGCTCTTCAATGCGCCCTACAAATAATTGGTGACGTTTCTCAGCTGAGGTGTGACCCCAACGGAGGATCGTTGTAATCCAATACGATCCAAGAACGAATCCGATGTCTGTGATCAAGCATCATATTCTGAAGCGAATCCATCCAGACTAAAATACAGGATTATATAGTCATTTTTACCTAGAAGTCCCGTTACTACACCGCTGTCATATCCATTGGAGAGACATGATAGGACTATGTACCATCTGCGTCGGATACAGGCAATCGACCTTGTCTTTGAGGCCGAACCAACGCATTGTTGCTCCTTCGCCCCTGTGGTCGTAGTCACGCAGGGCGTTGCACACAACTCGCCAACGATGCATTCACTTCGGTCATATTCGCGGGGCCACCAACGGTGTGAAACAGTCATTGTGTGCTGACCGAACAGTGCAACAATCGTGGAGTTGCGTGTTGGTTCTGACCACTACGAGTGAATGTATGTAATCGAGTACAATTGATTGTGGAACATGAAACGAACAAGCTGGTCCGTCAAAGAGTCCTCCAAAGGCTTCATAACTTTATAAATACTCAAATATGCTTTGCTCTCGAAGTAGCTATAGTAAACTCGTCAAAGTGTATGATCGATATTTTCGCTAGAACTCATATTGACGGCGAATTTAATTTCTTCTCCACCAAACCGACCTGAAATGATCCCCAATCCCTACCAGGTCAATGCCGAAACCATTCTCAAAGGGACTTGGGCATTCTGTCTGACATCCAAGCAATACGATACCAAGGGGCGACCGCACTCGAAATTGATCAGATTCGGGTACATCCTACCCAACGTGGCCACACATCTTCAGCGGCTTTGCGACCAACCACGCGGGCGGAATGGCCGGCGCCAGCTCAAATTCGAAAACTCCAACGTCATTCCCCTGGATGAATCTTCTCCAAAGGCTCTCGGGGACACTTTCAAAGAGGTCTGCGCCCGGCTTCATGGCGACCCTCAAGCCAGAGGGCTCTGGGGCAAAGATAGCCCCGAGATTCAAGAAGCAACACCTGTCATCGGCGCACCCATTCCGTTCAACATGATCTATGGCGTAGTGCCCCTCTTCGGAATTGTGACCAGTGGTGCTCACCTCAATGCGTTCCACGGCGAGGGTGAAAACATGATAATCTGGCTAGCACAACGGGGGACCGCCAAGTCCTCTTACCCAGACTGCTTTGATCAAATTGTGGCGGGCGGCAACGATGGTAGGCAGGATCAGACTCCGCTCGACATCATTCTTCGCGAAGCCAAAGAGGAAGTAAAAGACGCCCAACTTCATGAAGCACTCAAAAAAGCCAAAGGACCAGACACCATTATAACCTACCACGTCTTCAATCCCACTGCTCCGGGAACTGCCGCAACGATTGCAGCTGGGAAGATTGAACCCGGAATACGATACGTGTTCGACTATGAAGTGCGCGATCCCAATCACGTCTTCAAGAAGAATGAAGATGACATTGCTCACATCAAGAGTTACACTGTGACACAGGTCAAGGATATGCTAAGACAGGGCCAATTTAAGCCAAACTGTGGGCTCGTTATGCTCAACTTTCTCATTAGAAAGGGAAATATTAGGGATGACGATCCATTGTATCAGGAAACGGAGCGGGGTCTCGAGTTCCCTTACATCTGGAAAAGAAGGCATCACCTGCGATGAAGAGTCATACTCAAGCTTTTAACGTCAAGAAAGACGTCATGATGCTGCGTACAGATGACCTGTTGGTGAAACCACGCGCCAACTCTACGCGCGTCAGTAGCACCAAGTCCGCTGAAGACGGGCAGTCGAGTACTTGAAGCCTGCGGATGACCTGAAGCTCGGCCATCAATGGCTTCAGGAGGGGGACGGGGATATGCTGTGCCACATGCGACCACATGAATGGGAATCACAATTCTGCTGGCGCTATCGGAATTACGGGCAGCCGACTAGATGGTTGCCGCTACTCAGCGTAGACCAAATCATATCTTTTAGCGCTATGACTGCAGAAAATGAACAGATCTGGTTCGAGTGGTTAAATCGAGAGTGAGACTAAAAACTGGTGGACTCAGCCGTGCGCAGCGTTTGTCGTTTAGGACAGCTTCATTTGGAATACTTTTGGAAGCTGCGCGTTGGCCAGTCAAGACATTTGTCAGAACCCCATCACCAGGACACACGAAAACAAACTATTCGTGGTTAAAGTTCGCCAAGCTTTTGTGTTCCGTGGCCATGTATCGAAAGACCAAATCTCGGACGAGCGGATGTGCTGTTCTTATATTAAACTCCTTTCATAGTCAATTGGTAGAAACGCTGTGGCATCGTGAGGTCACGAACCTTGTGAACGTAACTTTTTCCCAGTGACGACGACAACAAAAAAGAAATTCAAGAGATATTCATCGAACTTGGAATATCTCGAGATGAGCGATCAAGCAAATCGGAAGTACATTCGATGGGACGCAGACGGGGTGGAGAGTGTCGAACCTGGCGAGGCTGAGGATATAGAGGCAGTCGCCAGGCAGATCAATGAAATCCAGCGACTGTATTGCCAGAAGAACAACAATCATTGCCTGGCTGGGACACATGCTAGGACACAGGGAATTGTGAAGGGAACCTTCATTGTTCCTGACGACCTGCCACTACACCTCAAGCAGACGGAGCTTTTCGAGAGGGGTGGCGAGTATCCCCTGATCTGCAGATACAGCTCGGAGCCTAGTGATCCTTTTGTAGATGCAAGGACTTTGAACTTGCCAATGCTGGACCAACCGACCGACTTGGCCTAGGATCGCATTGCCCAGCCTCGCGGCTTCGCCATGAAGCTCTTTAATGTCCACGGCATCATGTTTGAAGCTGGC
The DNA here is from genome assembly GCA_019188255.1 of Verticillium longisporum. NCBI lineage: Eukaryota > Fungi > Ascomycota > Sordariomycetes > Glomerellales > Plectosphaerellaceae > Verticillium > Verticillium longisporum. The sequence continues at coordinate 5,901,154 of JAETXT010000005.1, read as the reverse complement.
AAGGACTTCCCGACTCAAGATATCGAGTTCAACAGCACCCCAGCTCTTGACCTGGCCGACGCCAAGACCACCAAAGAAATCATCGAACTCCGGATGAAGTACGGCGCTGAACCAGATGAGCTTGATATACACCTCGGTGCCCGCAAAGACGCGGAGCTGCAGCGAGCGCGATGCAAGGTCCGGAACACACATTTATAGTCAACTCTATTCTATTCCCAAACAGCATATCGATTCGGCGACTACGTTGTCAAGTACAATCTCGTGCCCTCCGGCGAGGCTCAGAAGCAACGCGCTAAAGAATCTGTTGACGGCCACCCCGATGGTGTCCTGCACGAGTGGCTCAGGAAATTCTATCAAGACAATGACGCGGAATATCTCTTCCAGGTGCAATTGCTCGAGAATCTCGACGATCAGCCGGTTGAGTACGCTGGAAAGGAGTGGGATTCTGAGAAGTATCCATGGCAGACGGTAGCGAAATTGGCCATCCCTAAGCAAGAGAGTTTTGACAAGAAAAGGAACCGATTCTGGGTTGACGATCTTCGTATTGATCCGTGGCACGGCCTTGTCAAACTTCAACCTCTTGGGAGCCCCAACAGGCTACGACGTATAGGTGGGCAAGCTGCGCATTCCATCTTTTGCGGTATGGCTGTTGACTGTTGAACAGTGTACCCTGCCAGCAGCAGTTATCGCCGACAGCACAATGGGAGGACCGAGGTCAACGTGGGAAGCTTCGACGAGGTCGTCGGCTTCTAGTGTAGAAATGCTCCTTGGGCTTCACAAAAGGGTCGGCACGATGACCAAGACACGCAGGCACCAATGGACGTTGATCAAAATAGTGCTTACAAATTGCAAATACGCTGCAGATCTTGCAATAGACGGCATCTTACCAATGCTCAGATGACAACCTGTAAAAAGTATGCATACGCATGCCACTATTTATGACTTGTGGGAATGGCCAGATCCATGTTCCGATGGAGCGGCACTGCTGTTGCGTCTGCCCAAACCGAAGAACCCTCTCTTCTTGGGCTTGACTGGCGAGGTCAATCCCTCCAGCGAACCGTCCTTGATGGTCTCGATCTTCATATGAGAAGTCGGGAAGATGCCATGTTTGCCCTTGCTGGTAGTACCGACCCAGTACCAAGCATCCGGATCGTCCCCTGTGTCTTGGTCAGCTCACGCCTCCGACTTCAGTCATGCGCATCGCAGTACTCACAGTCCAGGTTTGTAATGGTCTCTCCTTTGTCAAAGCCCAACCAGCCAGGCCCAGTTCCGGCCTTGACATCCCATTTCCACCTAGCAATACCACTCCGTTGCGTGCGCGGTGGCGCCTGTCCAGCTAGCTTGCCCCTTCGCGGTGCCTCGAGCTGTACCCATCGAGCCTGGAAAGCACCAAAGATGCCATCGTGCCACCCGAGACACCACTTGCCGCCCCAGCGTTCTGGGAATTCAACGCCGATTATCCGCGCTCCTGCAAAGAACTGAAGGACTTCTGTGCCGGGCTCGGGCCGGGCGAGGGGCTTCTCATCTGGCATCTGGACATGATCACGTGTAGCGACGGCCGACGGCAGCGACGCTCCGCCGTCTGGAGGCCCGCCTGGTGGAGCGGCGGGGTTGGGGAAGTGTATATCAAAGTCGTGCTCGTTAGGCTCACCAGTGATGGTGCCATATAAGACAGTCAGGCCGGGGACGTCCGGGAGCGGCTGTGGGTGGCGAGCAAGATGACGCAGGAGAAGGGCGGCGGACTGGAAGACGGTGGCGTCGCCTTCGTAGGTCGTTGAGCCAATGTGAACACAGAAAGGGCATCCATAGGATGTCTTGGTCATGTGCCTGGTCGCCATATGCGACTTGTAGAGGAATCGTCGACGGTAACGGATGCCTTCGCCTTGGAGATCGGCAATAGCTGCACATGTCAGCGGGGAGCCGAGGTAGGAAGAAACGGGCATATACTTACACTCCTTGTCAGTATCCTGCAGCAGCTGGCTGTATTTGTGCTCATACTCGCAGTGCATACATTGCGCCTTGGCGTCTGCGAATACCGGGGGCGGTGCGTTGAACATTTGTCCGTACAGAATATCCTGCGTGTACGGCGTCGGTTTTGGCACATCTCCTGCACCACCAACCTTCTTGACAGCATCACCAGGTCCACTTTCTCTGAAGGTTTTCGCTCCCTTGCAGAACCCCTTCCTCTCATAGAAGGAACTATCGGGTCCGATGACCAAATCAACCACTTTCCACGACGGGTTGCCGATGGTGGATGTGGTATCTGGAATCGTGGACCTGTCTGATGACGCCCATTCTTCAATCAGAATGGACTTGTTCTCGCGCTCCGGAAGGCTCGGTACCCTGGCATCTCGCGTCTGCAGCGATGCTACGGTCAAGGATGGGGAATGCGAAACATCGTCGTGCTCGTACAATGCGGGGGCGGGGGATTTGTGACTATAGTGCCGTGGAGGCGACATATAGCTTGTGGCGCTGGACAGGGTCGAGCCCCTGTTGCTAGTATGCGGGCTAGTCATGTCATAGTTTGAGCTGAGTCGGTCAGAGCTGGCGCCAGTCATACGTCGATCGGGGTGCGATGTTGGCCCGTGGTCACTATAGTTGTGGCCCATGCCGAGGCCCAGAGACGCCGCCAGGGGTTCAGGGAGGAGGATAGGTGCGCCAGATGGACGCCTAGCCGCCTCTCGACCGGGCTCATAGGCTCTGCGGCGAGGCGAATTCTTTCCATCTCAGCTCGAAGGTAATCAGGCCCAGAGGGTATTGACTGCAGAGGCAGTACTTGAGGTGGGGAGGCTCGGGATGATAGTGTTGGCGAAGGTGATGCCTGGGCTCGGTTCGGTAGGACCATTGCATGACCAAAGTGTTGCGGCGGTATCGCATGAGGCATAGGTTGAGAAGGGACAGACCGAGGCACAGGAGGTGGTGCCAGTGGCTGTTGAGCCCATTGTGTCGTCCGCGGGTCGACGCCGAAGTCGAAACGACCAGAGTCACGATCAGCTTGCGGTGACGGAGCAGCCTGTGGACTCGTAGGCGGTCGAGGCCAGGCCTCTGGACTGCTAGGTGGCGGTGCGTTAGATGCTCCAGTCGAGCCCGACCTGACTCTCGTGCCCTTCGTGGAAGGTTGCTTATTTGGCCAGAGGGAATGTTGTTGAGACTCCTTGCTGGGAACCGATGTTGCAGGCCGTACTGGATGGGTTGATGTCTTGGATGATTGAGAACCGGTGCGCGCTGTTCGAGGGAGAGGGGGTAGCGGAGGGAAAACGGTGGGCCGCGGCAGCTCCGTGGTCGGCTCGATGACCATTCCTCTGACTGCTTCCATTATCGTGAGCGCAAGAGACTTCGCAGCAGCCTGGAGCTCCTTGAATTTGGCCTCGTCGAAAGAGTCGACCTCGATATAATCTTCAAAGTCGTAAAGCATGCCATCTAAGGCTCGCTGTTTCTCCTTGACCTCGCCTAGCAATCGTCAGCTCTGGTTACTCTCACTCCTGGCCATTCACTGCGTTCGAAAATGAAAGATTCACCAACCGTCTCGTGTCATTAGGTCTTTGAGCGCGTCACCAAACTCGGGTGTCTGATCCTTGACCATGGGGGCTAGTCTTTTCATAGCTCTCTCGCCCTCCTTGACGAGGGCCTGCCCCGCCTTGAGCATCCTCCAGCTCACATCCTCATCTTCGTCGGCGACATCCTCAGCCTGCGCGATGGCTTCGTTACCGCGCTCAATGATTTCGCTGAAAGGGCGCGTGACCAGTTGCTCTGTTTGGATTGCCATCGTGGTCGGTCGCAGCTCGGGCGGACTCCACGTCCCTAGCACTAGTTGTTCAGTGGTCAATTGACCCCGCGGACTGATGATCGGGTAAGAGCGGTCTGTCTGTCGCGACGGGGCTGCGATGAAAGTGGTCCACCAGAATCGTGGGGTAGACGGGCGATGTTCGTGTGGAAGTGGAAGGGCCCCTCGTCCTGTCGTCCCCTAGGTCGTGAACAGGCAATGAAGAAGTGATGTGTCGTAAACTGACCGCAAGGAAACACAAGGACCTTGTGTCGCAAGACCAGGCAAGGCCATTTTTTTATCAATCGGTTGTCCTCCGTGTCACTCTGCCCCCCCATCCATCCAACGCCTAGCCGCTCCCGCAGGTGCGCCATCCAATATCCTGGCCACTTGGCCCTTGAGCTCGTCCCCGACTTCGGCCAATAACGACCTATGGGGCACAAGTGGCCGATGCTTCAGGTATGGATCCGGAAGGTGAAAAGACGTCTCCCCGGCTAGTGAGCCGGAGGGGTGGCACGCTAAGGCTTGACAGTGGTCGAATTCGCAGCATGGTAAGATAACGCCTCGCCTGACATCGTTTGATGATGGAAAAGAGCCAAGGCTCAAGGGGTTGGCCTCACCGGTGTCAGGTCAAGGGTCGGAGGGCCAACTGGTCCCAATCCTGTACGGTTTCGCTGAGGTTTCTCAGCCGACGGACTGACGGGACGATCCTTGTCTGACTTCTTAGCGTGTCATGGAGACTAACCCTGATTGAGCTCAGGAGGCAGGACGTTTGAGGGTGTTACTGAGGATAGGTACAAGGAGGAGGACCAACGCCAACGCTGTCATTGTCACGACAGCGCTTGTTCCTTACTGCCAACTCACCGAAAGTGATGTTGCTTGTGGCAGGCCCGAATGCCTGGACCAGCAGTCCGTAGATGCCTGGCGTCGATCGTATGTGGGCTTGCGCAACGAGTAAGTGCTTGTATAGTCTGGCGCTCCGGAGATTAGTTCTCCCTTGTCGATGGTATGGACGGACCGAAAGAGATTGGTAGCGCATGCCCTGTCCTGAGTTTGGCGTAACAAGCGTCGTCCAACGAGCACCCAAGTGCCCGTGCCGCTCGACCTGATCAAGCCATCTTCACTGGCACCTAGGCATCAAATCTCTTTGCTTATTTTATTCGCATCTGAACCAAGCCCCTGTTCTGCGATGGGTACTTGTATATGGCCTGATGCAACCAAGGACAACGTGGCTGCCCAGACTGTGTATTCTTCAATCCTTCCACGATCCCTTCCATTGGCTCACACCATCAGCCAGCCACTTTCAGTCACTTGTCCAATTGCCTCGAAAGGATCGCGAAGCGGGCCGGCTGGCAGGGTTCCCTGGTATCATGTCCTGCATGTGATCCTAGCAATGTGAAAGCGTGGAGGGGTGCCAGGGGTCGTTACTCGGCACGTCAGCGACCTGGCTCCCCATAGCCCCGCCTAGACTTGTTCTACCCAGTAGCTCCAGCGTTCGTGAGGAGCCTACCAGTCAAGCCAGTCTGCGGAATAACTCGTCGCTCCCCGTAATCTTTCCAAGCGATCCACTGGGTGATTGGGCCCCGCAAGCACCTCATTGCCAGATCCCTGTTAAGCCCTGAGGTCACAGTGAATAGCGTATGTGACTACCCCATGGTAACTCCGGGGTCGGACGCATACCACTTTTGGGGACAGTTCGGGCTGAAGCCCAGGGGTGAGCTGCATAAGAGGATTGCTGTACTCGCCCCATTTTTCACTGGAGCTCATGCAGCAGGTCATTTTCGCCATTGGGGTGAATGCGATAAGATCCCGGACAGTGTGTGACGCTGACAACTTGACAAGCAGCATGCCAGTCCTGCGAGGCATAATGGTGATCACTGCTCCCTACCAACCTGAGGAGCTCGACTGCCCAGCATGAAACTTTAGTGATACGAGCCTTTCACGGAGGGAACTCGAAGATCAAGACATTTCCTTATCTGTATTATCTGATTCCTGATGGCTGGGAGCTGCAAATCGAGCGACTGTCTGAAAACCCGAAAGAATTGGATCGCGACATCCAGCTTCGGACGTTTGTGCCAGCTTGATGAAAATGGAAAGGTCAAAGAATGATGCTGCAAGCCTGAAACCCTGCATCATACGCCCGGTGATACCTCGAAATTTGAGTTCGTTTCCGCCTATATGCTGTCTTGCTCCTCATCGTCAACGTCCATGGCTTCGTCATCTGAGCCATCGTCATCATCCGCCGAGTCACCACCTAGGCTCACGGCGTCTTCCGCATCAAATTCTTCCGGAGTCTCTGTGTTGGTAGAGTCTTCGACGTGGAGCTCTTTTCCAGAGTTCCAATCGGCTTGCCACTTCACTGTCAGCTTCCTTGCCTCTGCCTTGACTTTTAGTTTCTTGTCTCGGCCACTGACATCGTCCGAATCTCCGGTGAGAATGTTCTCAAAGAGAGCGTGCAAGTGTCGTTCAACGGCTGTGATGGCTTTCTGGCTGATCTTGTCAAACTTTTCCGGCAATCGCTGCTTGCTGAGCCTCAATCTCCTCTCCATCACGGTGAGGGCTCTGTGGAACATCTTTTCACCCTGGCGAGCTCCCTCAGCTTTGATGAAGTCCTTGCGTGGTTTGAAGCATCCCGGTCCTACGCATTTGTCAGTGTCTATCAATGAACAGGCATGATGAGTCGGATCCGACCTATAAGATTGAGTGCTTGATGGCAAATTGGAGCCATCGACTTTTGGAGACTCAGCAAAAGCCGCGGGTGAGTCGAGGCAGCATCTTTGGATACCAGATCTAGAGTCATCCGAATCTCATCGCGAATGATATCTTTGATCGGGTCAAAGGCCTGCAGGCTGCGTTCTACTGGGCTAGCCAAGTCAACGTTCAGAGCCTTCAGACTATAAAGGATGTCTCGGATATAATTATGCCACGCAACCTCGACGCGCTCCATCATGGGGCGAAGCAAAGCGGGGAGGTCTTGGTTCATTGCCTGGTCCCAATCCTGCACCAGGAGCTGGAGCATTGGTTTGCCGCTGAATCGGAGGGTGAGCACGAAGTTATCTTGTTTGCGTACTAAAACTTACAGACTCTGCACCCAAGCATAGTTGATTTTAGATTTTGGGCTTGTATAGCTGGCGCCATCCCTCTTCAGAATGGCATTGTGGGTCATGTAATGCATGGCGTTTGTGCTTGTAAGGTCGTCGGGTTTCATGAGATGCCATCGACCTATGACTCTCTGAACCTTGGCAGCACAATCTCGAAGAATGTTTTCCTTATTGTGCAGAGGGTCAATACGACCAATGTCGTCTTCAAAAGAAGACAGCTCAAGCCGGAGGGGCTGATGCCAAATTAGCAAGTCTGGCGAACTGTAAATCGTAGTTAGCTTACCTCTAGATTATTATTGTGAACTGTTTGCAGTGATTCGTCAATGTCCTGTTTCGTAAAGACAATATTGGCTTCCTCGTCTTCGTCCTGCGACCACTGGCGGATCCAGTTCAATAGCTTTGAATAGTTGTTCAAAACGGTATCGAGGTGTTCTTCACGAGTCCCAGCGGTAGACTCCCAAAGCCATTGCTTTGCTCGGGGATCCCGGTGTAGGCCTCGCGAGGAAATCCGGGAATGTGGGATTCGTCATTCTTCAACCGCCAGAATGCTAACGAGCTGACAGCGATCACCTCAACAAGACGTTCAGGACTTTCTTGCTGTTGAATGTTCCTGGAGCCATAAAACCTCTTTTGTCGGACCCTGAAGTCATCCTGAATTCGTGACTGAACGAAGTCGTTCCTAGTTCGAGTGCAAAGATAAGCAAGTTTTGACTCCATATACGCTCGGGATCTGATTTTCCGAGCTGTCTGCTCGGTAAGGTCCATGATCCTTTTGCGTGATTCTTTCAAACCCCGTATGGCGTCAGACTTCGCAGATTTGAGAACACGGAGTTCGTGCTTGAGAGCCTCTTGTTGCCCTGGTACGACGTTAGTATCGAACTCCACGTGTGATTCGAGTAGCACTTCAGGCCCAAGAACCATGTAGAGACTTACTAGGTTTAGCCTTCTGGAGCCGTTTCGCCATACGGTCTACCTGACTCTTGGCTTTCGTCGTCCTTTTCTTCTTCTTTTTGAGTGCGTTCTCTTCGAACTTTGCCTCATTCTCGAGGGCCTTGATTTCAGCCACTAATGCTGTGGACCTGGTGTGGATCGCCATTGTTTCGGGTTGGTTCTGTATCTCTTTCGAGCGCGCGAGTTGACCACGGATATTGACGTCGTCGGACTTTGTGAGGACAAACCCAAAGCCCTTGCTATGGTATCGGCCGTCCATCTGAAGTCGTAACTCTTGTTGGTCACCAAGAAGAGAGTGGGCCGTCACCTCGTCAGCAGCGCGAATAATTGGGGCTACAATGATCGTCACTGACAGCTTTTCGTAGAATTGCTGAGCCACTGCTGCTCGGCTCTGCACCATGTCCCCCAGCCCAGGGAGGTCCACTAGGCTAATTCCGTTCTTCAGAATATCAACGCGAAGGAATTGACGAACTTGTTTGACCAGAGGCCAAGCTGCAAATTGCTTCCCTTCCTTACCGTGGTTGTGGATTGTAGAGTCCAAGTATGGGCGAACCTGCCGAGACAGCTTCTCAGGGTCCGAGTCGTGCAGGCTTTTTGTCGTCCCGAGAAGTCTGAGTACGTCCTTGTTGGACTCCATTAAATTCTCGGCAGTCATTTTCCGAAAGTCCTCGAGGGAGAGATCAGATCCCCAGACAGCTTGTACCTTGCCAAGGACATCGTCGATGACGGCTTGCGCTTCAGCCAGGTCCTGGATCCTCGCATCCTCGTCATCGTCGTGGCGGTCTTCAATTTCCCCGAGACAAGACATAGCTTGGAAGAGCGTTTCCACTTGTTGTTCAATTTCTGCGTAGCCATGAAAGTCAACCTCGGCGCGGTATTCAAAGCCAGCTCGCATATCATGGTTCCAGGAGACCTGGCACACAACTGCGGTAGCTGCCTGCTCACAGCTTGAAGGAAGGAACTCATGAATGCCAAGGAGAGCATTGAGCAACGATGTCTTACCAGCTCCTGTTGAACCGGCGACACCAACGAGAAGCTCGAAAGAGTGATGTTTGCTTTCTGCTTCGCCTGCAGTCACCGTTTTTGTGTTAGTTTCTTGACTGTGGTAAAGGAAAACTTCAGTTCGAATCAACTTACGCATTTCTTTGGCCCAATCTTTCAGCTCCGCCAGACCCGTAATACCATCTTGTTTAGCCACCTCATTGCTCGCCAGGGCATCGTTGATCAGAGGCGCCAACTCATTGAGATAGACCCCAGCGTCGATGACGGCCTGTTCTTTAATGAGCAGCCTTTCCATGACGGGACACTCTTCGCAGTTGAACCACGTCACGTTTTCATTGTGACTGGATTGAATAGGTTTCAAGATGGTAGGTTTGCTATCTTCAGTACGGGACAGCTGAGACATGTTGAGCTGCAGTGTACCTGAAAGGCACCAACTTCGGGGGCGGAGCAATCGGGTGCCACCAGAAAACACTGCGGAAGATAGTATACGATTGAGGATTGCCGTTGGTGAAGTAGGTTGAAGATTGAAGTGAGGCAGAGGTCAAAAGATTAGGTGGGAGGTTGAGACGGGTTGAAGAATATAAATAGGAGTGACTAGGTGGTGCAAGAGGCAGTGACCTAAATAGCAGCAATAGGAAAGACCCTTGAAAGTTCCAAGTGATACACCTGAACCTATGAATCAGACAACAAGCCACGTAATTCCCTTGGAGTGTCGCAAATGCTCCCTTGATTTAAAAGGAGATACACCAGATTAGAAACTTTATGACAGGACATACACATAATGCAATCAAATCCAGTTTGTTTTGTTCATTCAAACCCGAGAGCTGCCGAATTCGAGCTGTGATACGCATAAAAGAAGAACGGCCCGTCGACTGTGAGGGCAAAACACAAAACTGGAGCCGCCGCGGATTGAACACGGGACCTTCTGTAAGACATGATTTAAATTCGAAGCAATGCAAAACAGACGCGCTACCACTGCGCCACGACCCCACATGACGGAAATTATAGTGGGCAACACTCAAGTAGACTATCTTCTAGTGCTGAGTCCTGCACGCCAGAACCACGTTGTCATTCTACAAGGTTCCCGAAAGTCCTCTCGATATCATTGATTTCTTATTTAAGCTCTCTGCTTAGTTTGTTCCCAGCAGCTTTCCAGTAGGAGTGTCATGTAAACTCCGTTCCTCCCGTTAAATCGCGATCAAGAAAAGTTGGCTCATGCCACTCAGAAGACAATCAAGCGCCTCCGACTCTGTGAGAAGACATTTACTTGCCGATTGCCCTCGGTTACATTCGCTGCTGTCATCGCGTTCAGTCAAACATTATGTAAATGTCCTACACGGCTCCGCCTCTCTGCCTCGCAAGAGGAGAGGCAGATCCAGGTCCTCTGACAGATAGGCGGGCACTTTTCTGAAAGCAGCTGATGCGTGCGCAAAGTGGCAGCTGGCGAAAGGCTGATGAATCATTGCACATTGAGACTATTCAGCTGCAAATCCGACAGCGACTGGGATCCCTATTCGTGAATCTCGAGCGTGAGCAGGCCAAGGGGGGTCTCGTTCCCGGCATGACGGCCCAATTTCTGGGGTCCGAACCTCACCGTAGCACCCACGCGAATCATTGGCCACCTTGGCACTCCAGCGCCTTTGCGGTTGCTAGACTTCCTCAGCTATCGTCTCCAGACTGGCTGGGGGTTATGTAACTCGAAGCATGTCCTCACAATGCGAATGCGTTTTCTCTACTTACCAGGCACTGTATTGAAGTCTCGATTCCGGATACTAATTTGCTGCACATCACAGGGTGTTAGGCACATATCGGCTTCCATCAGCGCAGTTCCTTGGAAGACAACATCACACATAAATTGAACGTCGTGTCTCTTTTTCTTCAAACAATGGCTTTCTTACCAACTGCCACTTTCCCTCTCACAATGATTCCTGATTGGGTGGGTGATTCAACTTATCAGCAGAATCATCGGGATGTATGGTATCTCCGATATCATTATCGGAGTACACCATGGTTAAACCTTCCGACGATGTCAGCGTGAGTGTGGATCGGGGTGCCGTCCAAAACATCGAACATGGCGGTCATATGAGGTGGGATGTCGTGCTCGCGGAGAAGCTTTGCATCAATCTCTTCACACTGCTGCCCGGGTTTCTCTCAAACCCCCTCCAAACGTGTTTCTCGTTGCTTGTGGGTGCTTTGGGACTTCTTTCGCAAAGACCCTCGCTCATGGAACGGCGTCTGAGGCATGCCTTCCGTGAGCGCATCTGCTGCAGTTGCCGTGCAGCACGGAAAAAACACTAGAGTACAGGCAGTAGTGCCATAACTCTATATCCCGAGCGACATCCAACCATTCACAGTAACGAGGAGTCAAGATTTGCAATCTGTGTCAAGCTTCTGGGGTAAACCAGCATGACGCCCCTCTTGGGTCACTTCCCCACACCGAGAGAGCCACGGTACCCCCTCAAAGGCCCCGAACGCCAAGCTGGAGAAGCATCAGCGGCCCAGAACGTGCCGAGCACGCGACGCCTTATCTCCAAGTAACTCCAATGGCGCATCTGAAGGACGCTCTGACGAAATCCCCAAATCCCCCACCCCCTCGGGTTCGGTGGTCAAATCTGTCGCCGTTCACCCCGCGAAGTCTGGGGTCCACTTCCCCGCCTTCATCACCACACCTCAGCATCCCCGGGTCCCAAATGTGCCCCCGTAAAGTCTGGAACTCACGGCACGTTGTTACCCCAGGTTTGAGAAGATCAGCACTGACACTAGGCGCCAAATCCTGACTTGTGAGCGTCAAACACGGAGAGATTGCGGTACGGGAGATATAAAGTCAGTTGTCAAGTCGCACACCGCTACCGCTTCTGTCTCAATCCTGCAACAGCAGCCTGTCTCTTCATTACAACTTCCCTCCCGAAGACGAGGCATGCACCGCCAGGAAGACGACATACAAAGCAACCAGCAACTCGAGATGACGACCCCTCAGGAGAAGCGTGCCTCGCGGGAGGAGCACATCGACCATGTGCGCAGCAACATCGACGACGATGGCGAGAAGCAAGTCTTCGCTGAAGAGGGAGAGGTCGATTACACGGGAACAGCAAAGAAGACCGATCCAGAGGAGATTCGTTTGGTGAAGAAGCTTGACTATCGCATCATGGTACGTGGAACTTGGTGATCACTCTTTCATCCCTGACAAAACGCTAACTGCGACATTGGTGACAGCCCACACTCTGTGTGATGTACTTTTTAAACTACGTTGATCGCAACGCCATTGCACAGGCGCGTCTCAATGGTCTCGAAGACGACCTGAAGATGACGGGAACAGACTTTAACACGGCCGTGTCCATGTGAGTATTCAACGAGGACAGCAATACTGGGGCGTCCCCGAAGCTGACTCGGCTGCAGTCTGTTTGTCGGCTATGTCCTCATGCAGATCCCTTCCAACATGTTGATCACAAAGGTGAATCCTGGGATTTACATGAGCTCTTGGATGGTTGTGTGGGCTGTTGTGTCGGGTAAGTTGGCGTATTGCATCTGGCGTGGCCTGTCACTCTGAACCCTTCAGGATCCACACTGACGGTCGTGACTCCATAGCTTGCACCGCTCTCGTCCACAACTTTGCTGGCCTCGTAGCATGCCGTTTCTTCCTGGGCATCACGGAAGCTCCTGTGAGGAAATCTCTGCGCTGAATTGAAGGCTCTTCTGACCTCTGGCACAGTTCTATCCCGGTGCCACATACATGCTTTCGATTTTCTATACCCGCAAAGGTGAGTCCGTAAGTATGACAAGGAAGCCTTTGCAGCTTGCTGACGCGGCCGTACAGAGGTTGCAACCCGCATTGCTGTTCTGTACTGCGCTCAGATCCTGGCCACCGGATTCTCTGGCCTCATCGCAGCTGGTGTCTTTGAGGGCCTGGATGACGTTCGCGGTCTCGAGGGATGGCGCTGGCTCTTCCTCCTCGAGGGTGTCGTCACAGCTCTCGTGGCCGTGCTCGGATTCTGGCTCCTCCCCAACACGCCTCTCACGACCCGCTGGCTGAGCGAACGCGAGAAGGAGCTCGCGCACTCCCGCATGGAGAAGGACAAGCTCACCGACTCGCTGGGCCAGGCGTCTGCCGTCGAGGGTCTCAAGCAGGCGTGCCGGGACAAGCGCACATGGCTCTTCGTGCTGATGCAGTGCTTCCACCTCTCTGCCTGCTCCTTCAACAGCTTCTTCCCCACGTACGTGTAACTCTTCCGTCGAACAATGCAGGTGGCGGGTCTAACATTCTTGTGACCAGAGTCATCAAGACACTCGGCTTCAACACGACCGTCACGCTCGTCATGACGTGCCCGCCCTTCATCTTCGCAGGCGCCGCCGGCATCTTCTTCGGCTGGAGCTCGGGCCGCCTCCACGAGCGCACATGGCACATCACCGCCGGCCTCGCCTTTGCCGTCGCAGGTTTCGCCCTCGCCGCCGCCTCGCTCAACACGGCCGCCCGCTACGTCGCGTGCTTCATCTTCGCGGCCGGCGCGTACTCGGTCAACAGCGTCATCATCGGCTGGGCGTCGTCGACGCTGGGCCAGACCAAGGAGAAGAAGGCCGTCGTGCTGGCCATGACCAACGTCGGCGGCCAGATTGGCTACATCTACGGCGCGTACCTCTGGCCCAAGTCCGACTCGCCTCGGTACGCCATTGGCTTCGGTGCCTCGGCCGCGTTTGCCTTTGGTTCCATTGTGTGTGCGTGGGTCATCCGCGTGCTGCTCATCCGCGAGAACAAGAGGATTCGTGCTTCTGGCGCCGATCACGGCAATCTTTACGGATACTAGACGCGGTACGGAGCGGAAGCTGCACGGGGACGGCGTATGGAAAACGCGTGGGCGCGTACGACATGGCTGGCTTGAGCCAGCTTCACACCAAAGACTGTATGTAGAATGGGCTTTCGGCGCAAATCGGGTCTCGTCAAGGTTTTGACACTGGGCATGAAATCAAGTATCTTTGAAACCATCATCTTCGAAATCATCATCGTTGAAGTTATTATATTGAAATCGTTATCTTTCAAATCATCATCGTTGAAATCACTATATTTCGAATCATATCTATAGTGCACGATGCTTGGCTTAAGAAATACTTCAGCAGTCGATGATGTATTGTATGGCGACCAAGCTTGGCTTGTGCACAGAAATCCAACAGACAGCCCAACCCCGGCAGGACACGCGCACTCACGTCTGGCGTTTCTTGATCCGAGGAAAGGCAAGCCACACACCGGCGACGACGACGATGAGCGCCAGAATGATGGGCTGCAGCACCAGCAGACCCCGCTTCGCCGCAATGGCACCAATGGCAAACGGGAAGACGGTGCCGCCCGTGCCGCCCATGGCCATGGCGAACCCGATGGCGCTGACGTGGATGTCCTTGGGCAGCAGCTTGGCCGTGACGGTGACGGCGCCGGGGAACATGGGCCCGAGGAAGAAGCCGAGGAAGGCGACGGCGACGGCGGACACCTCGAAGCGCGGCACGAGCCAGAAGAGCAGCTGCAGCGCGATGCAGCACACGAGGTAGATGCTGATGCAGAGGCGCTCGCCGAAGCGCTCGGTCACGAAGCCGAGGCCGGCGCGGCCGGCGACCATGCCGGCCCAGAAGCCGGAGCCCGAGATGCCGGATGCGTAGGCGCCGGCGTCGCGCACGCGCAGCATGAAGGTGACGACCCAGCCGCCGAGGCCGACCTCGACGCCCATGTAGGTGGAGAAGAAGAGGGCGCACATCCAGGTGACCTTGCTCTTGAGGGCGTCCTTGGTGCCGGCGCCCTTGGCGCCGTCCTGGCGCGGATGCTCGGCGCGGTAGACGGCGCCCGTCTTGTGCCAGAAGGTGATGGTGAGACCGACCCACTCGAGCACGGAGATGGCGATCATGATGTAGTAAAAGGTGTACCACGGCAGGCCGGCCTTGACGACCATGGAGGTGGCGATGAGCGGGGCGAAGAGGGCGCCGAGGGAGTAGCAGGCGTGCATGAAGCCCTGGACCTGGTTGGCCTTGTCCATGTCGCCGACCCAGGCGCAGTAGCAGGCGTCGGTGAGGCCGTTGCCGAAGCCCGAGATGGCGTAGATGACGACGATGACGGGGAACGGCGGGTGCGTGGCGACGACGGCGTAGGTGATGATGTGGCACAGCGGGGCCATGACAGCCACGCCGCGCTGGCCGTACTTCATGTGGATGCGTGCATTGGTAAAGGCAGCGACCGAGTAGCCGGCAAAGGGCGTCAGGAAGACGAGCGACACGATGGTGTAGTTGAGGTCGTAGTATTGTTCAAGCTGTCGTCGGTCAGCACGCCGTCAGGAGGGATGGACTCTTGCCATGACATACGTAAGGAATGAGGGCCTAGGCAATGTTAGCGACTTTCGTCAGGAGGAGAGTCCAGGTTGAACCCACACCAACGGCCGCGTCGTTGAGGCCGGCAATGATGAAGGACAGAAATGCGAAAGCCAGCTTGGGAACGTTGCCGCGCGGGTGGTTCCATCGCTGGACTTCACCATGGGCAACATGTCCTGGCGGCGGGCCTGCACCATCGGCGTCTCCGACCTCTTCTGAAGAGGTCCTTCGCGGGTCCTGTGGCGTTGACCCGACACGCGTCATGTCCTTGCCGACAGATTGGCCGGTGCCCATGCGCTGGAGCTCGATGCCTTCAGCAGCCATGGGCGATGAAGGGCTGTTGGACTTGCCACCGACAGACAAGGCCGTGGCAGGGCGCGTGATTGTCGCGGTCTGAGACATGGCTGTTGGATCGGACAGGACAGACACGATGGCTGGTGAAGCAATCCCAACTGGGTGGCAGTCGAGAAGAAGGTCGAGATCAAGCACACAGATGCGAGGCCGACCTTGGCCTGCTTTTCAACAATTCTTCCCTTGACACGGCGGTTTGGCAAGGTTGAATGCGGGGGGGCAAGAACGACCCGACGAATCGGAGGCACGGCGGAGAGCGGGGCAGCCCGAACGAGAAGTCCGCCTTCCGCCCCGTGCGACATGGACGTGCGACACTCCGCGATTCTGACGCTCATGTCAGCCATGCTCGGTCATGCCCCGCGCCAATGAATGGCCACGAATACCGACGAGTGGGTTTCCGCTTTCCCGCCGTCCTTCATGTACCTACCTAGGTACCAAGCTGGTGACAGAAAATCTGGCGGGCACAAAATCGCTTACCTAACAAAACTACGCCAGCATCTCTAGACCTCTCCCCTGTAGAGGATACCAATGTAGGACATCCAACAGTACGCAGTCCAAGACATAGAAGACCTTAAGGCCCTAGCCAGAGAGTCTTAGATAGAGCTACAGGCCTATATAGAGTGTGTTTATAGCTGGATTATATCTATGCCTTAATGGACGAAGGATGTGGTGGTGGAAATCGAAGGTAGATTGATTTGGCGGTAGATGTCTAGTATAAGCGACTCTGTGCCTGCCAAATTTTCCGTCAACAGCTTGCCTACCTAGTTGCCTGGGTACCTACCTACCATGAGGTAGTATGCCGTCTTTGGGTCCGTGTTCATAGGTGGGCAAGGCATCCTCCAGAAAATCTCCTAGTCTGGGCGTCGTTTGCCGAAAGACTCACATGTTGCACGTGTGCTGCACCGTTGTCGATGGCGCTTATGCGGGCCGAGTAAAGCGCAGGGGACTCGGCCCTCTCAGGTGGAGACCACTGCCAGGCAGTATCCAGAACAGCTCATGGAGAGCTCCATAGTTGATGAGCATCACAAAATTGGCCCAGAAGGTATAAACTGATCCCGAACGACTTGAACATTTTCCAGTCACCTATAATAAAAAACACAATACATGCAACAAGCCAATGTGCAGCATTACTCCCGCACAAACACGCCCGCCATGCCCATGCCCGTGCCGACACACATGCTCACAACACCGACATCGCCGCCCGTCCTCCCGAGGCCGTGCAGCAGCGTGCTCGCCATCCTGGCACCCGTCGCACCGAGCGGGTGGCCCAGCGCAATGGCGCCGCCGTCGGGGTTGACACGGCCGTCCTGCCACGCCTTCTCGAGCCCCAGCGCGCGCACGCTGTAGATGGCCTGGCTCGCGAACGCCTCGTTGATCTCCCACCGGTCGACGTCCTCGGTCGTGAGGCCCAGCTGGTCGAGGATCTTGGGGATCGCCAGCACGGGTCCGATGCCCATCTCGTCGGGCGCGCACCCCGACGTTGTGGCGCCGACAAACTTGCCGAGAATGCTGCCCGCGAGGCCCAGCGCCGTCGCCGTGCTCCGCCGCATCAGCAGCGTCGCCGCCGCGCCGTCCGACACCTGGGACGAGTTGCCCGCCGTGCTGGCGCCGTCGGCCTGGAACGCGGGCTTCAGCTTGGCGAGGCCCTCGACCGAGGCGCCGGCGCGGATGCCGTCGTCCTGCGTCACCGTCACCTGCTGCTCGTCGCCGACCTTGTTGCCCTGCTTGTCGACCGCCTGGAAGCGCGTCGCCACGGGCACAATCTCCTGCGCAAAGGCGCCGTCGGCGCGCGCCCTGGCGGCGCGGCGGTGGCTCTCGACGGCAAAGGCGTCCTGGTCGGCGCGCGACACGCCGTAGCGCGCGGCGACGTTCTCCGACGTCAGGCCCATGGGCATGATGCAGTCGCGCGCGTCCTTGACGTCCGACGCCGCGAGGGCGGGCCACAGGTCGACGGGGATGGCCTTGCTGCCGTAGTTGCGCGTCATGCTCTCCATGCCGGCGCCGATGCCGACCGAGATGACGTCGGTGCGGATCTGCGCCGCGACGAGCGCAATGGACTGCAGCGACGAGGAGCAGGCGCGGTTGACGGTGTAGAGGGTCGTCGTGCTCGGGTAGCCGACGTGGTTGAGGGCCATCTTGGCGGCCTTGGAGCCGCCGAGCTCCGAGAGGACGACGCCGACGGCGACCTCTTCGACGGCGGCTGGGTCAAGGTTGGGGTTCGCATCGAGCGTGGCGCGTAGCACGACGGAGAGGAGTTCTTCGGGGTAGGCGTCCTTGAGTTGACCTCGGTAGGATCGGCAAATCGGAGTTCGCAGGGACGAGAGAATGACAACATCCGAGGGGCTCTTTTTGAGGACCGACGAGAGGCCGCGTGGGAGAGACATGGTGGGCGTTTGGCTGGCAGTCTGTCGAGTAATAAGGACAGGACGAAAGGGGAATCAAAGGTCTTTCGATATTGTCAATCGATCGAATATCGTCAATCAATCGAAGGGAGGGGTATCATGGAGTAGAAAGATGAAGAACACACACAGAAAGAGAAACGCCCTGCGCTCGAGATGCACACTACCGCTCTCGGTTCCTTGAGAGCATCGGCAATGGGGGAAGAACGCTTTTCCCCAATGGGTGACGTCCAGACTGTGGGGGAAGGCCCCACCAAGCATCTTCGGCAGTAGATCGCGGGTCACGCCTGCTGATGTAGAGTGCCGTACCTGCTCTACTCTACGGCTCTCGGTACTTCCCAACAATCCTCCAACACCAGCATGATGCTTTCTATCTCAACGACTGCAGCCAGTCTTCCGAAACTTCTCAGGATTCCATCGTCCGACTTGCTTCATGTCAATGGATCACCTCGGATGGCATTCACAAATGGTCAAGCAGGACAATTTCAAAGGGTTACCACGACGAAGCCAAGAGTGCCCCATGCACGGATTGACATTCTTCCGCCGAGTCGTCACAACAACTCTTGCAACTCTCTCGGATCACCGACGACTCATTCTACACAAACTGCAAATCCGGGAGACGGTGTCGCGTCATCCTCCCCCATCCCTCCAGAGATGTCAGCTCCGCCGGCAGTTCTTCCAATACGGGTCCCATGTCAACCTTGAATGGCTTCTCGGGCGCTTCGTTGTAATAGGTGTACGCCGTGTGCATCTGCTTCATGACCCTCTCCGTGTCCAGCCCCGCCCGTTCCTTCATGGCCGCGCTGATCTTGTCGCAAAAGTCATCGACCGTTTGATTCTCGTATCCCATGGGCCGCTCCCACGCCCGCGACAGCTTGTCCGCCAGCTGAGCCAGACAGACCGTCTCGGGCCCGCCGACGGCAAAGTTGCGCCCCGCGAGCTCTGGTCGCTCCATGGCGGCAATCATGAGACGGGCGACGTCCCGGTGACAGATCCACGACACCTCGAGGTCGGGCTTGTGGCAGTACACAATGGTCGACCGCTCAGCAATGGGGGGGTATGCCCAGCCTTCGAGGAGATTGTCGAGAAAGACCACAGGCTGTATGCAGATGACGGGCAGACCTGTCTCGCGAAGTATCTGGCGCATGTCGATGCGGTCGTCCTGGGATTTGATTCCACGCTTCGTGTCCGGAACTGGCATGCTAGTGTTGAAGACGAGGAGGCGAACGGTAGGACTTGATGATGCCGCTTTCCCGATGAGCTTGGCGGCAGCGATGACCGGTTCGGTGGCTTGAAATGAGGTCGAGGGCAGATTGAGGAAGACAACCTCGGCGTCCTTCAGAGATGCCTTGACGGCGTCTTCATCTGAAAAGTTGGCGGCGCATGTCTCGATTGGCTTGTCGTCAATGGCAAGCGGCTTTGGATTCCGGCTCACTGCAACAGGGTGATGACCCGCTCGTGCGAGAGCTTCGACCTGAGCCGCGCCTTGCACACCGGACGCCCCAAAAACCACCACTTTGGTCATGATGGTGCAACTCGAGCGAAGCTATCAACCTGTCGTGAAAGATGCAAAGAACGGCGTTGTTATCAAGCAGCACGTCGGTCTCTTTTTGCCGCTCAGCGGAAATCGGTCCTTTCCTGCTTGTTCAGGTACGCTCTGCATCTTGACCCAATGTTACCGCTGATCACGGACAAGATTTTCCGCATGTCTCATGGCTACCCGTCCCGTTGAGTAGAGGGGCCGATTGAATCTTACAACCCGTCTTGACATTTTCCTCTGGGATGCAGCCAATGGAGCCAGCTCGTACCGTTATCTTGGCAGCAGTGGGTGAAGCCGTTTCCCTCTTTGCTCGTTGTGACCAAGGGCATACAATGCTCATCAGCCTTGCAAGGCGACGCCATTTGGAGGCTGGTAACGGTGGGTTCGAGAGTCTACGCCGGGAAACCTTTCGCGGGTAGCCGCTCACTGTACCGACGCTCCCCGCATGCTGGTTTGGTGCCAAGCACCCCTGTAGTGCTGTGCAGACTAGGTCAGAAACGGCGCTGCGGGGCCCCAGACCATGTCGTCGTTAGACAAGTCAGGTCAGAGACAGGATAAGCTGGTGAATAGATGTCATGGATTCAGGACGCCAGGGCAAGCCTGGACGATCACAAGCGGGCGGGCGAGGCGAAGCGCCTCCCTGGAGTTGCCTCCCTGGAGAGCCATCTCCATCACACTTGGCCCGACTTCCAATGGCGTGTCCCAACGTATAGGGCCAGGACGATCTCAAGACCAAGCCTTTCACCAGGCCTCCCGGGGAAGCGGGAATAGCCCATCGCCAGAGCTAAGCCTTCAGTGAGGAAATGTGCTCCCGGAAAGCAAGCAGGCTCGGATCGCTGGCTCGGCCAGGGCGAGTGTAGCCTGGACGTTGCATGAGATGTTTCCCTACTAAAGGAGACCCGCGCCATCGCCATATCTCCAGCATGACGATCTTGAAACCAATTCTATATGGCAAACACATCGGTACCCTTTGAAGCACCGCATTAAAGGAGCCAGCTGTCCATCATGGCTATCACGCCAGCACCGCAACAGACTTCCGACTCGGATGGCCTCGCCTACGATGCTGGTGAGAAGGAGATGCATCAACAAATCGAGCATGCAAATACGTCCATGACACCAATGGACAACGGAGAGGATGGAAAGCTTACCAAAGAAACTATTCTGGCCTACATAGTAAGAAGATCCCTCCCGTCTTACACAAGAAACATCGCTAATTTGTGCATTACAGGCAATGTGCGGCCAGATCAACGCTTACATCATGTCCATGCTCATCCCAGCAACGACCCTTTCCTACATCAATGCCGAACTCGGACCAGACCCCAACTCGACGTGGATTACTCTGAACTGGACGTTCGGCGCCTCGATGATCGTCTCCATCGGCGGACGTCTCTCTGACATTTTCGGCCGCCGCTACTTTATGATGACAGGTGCTTTGATATCCATCTGCGGCTGCCTCGTCGGCGCGAACGGGCGGTCCATCAACCAAATGATCGTGTCAGGCGCGCTCTTCGGCATCGGCTCAGGCTTCCAAGAGCTTTGCTACGCCTGCGTCCAAGAGGCCGTGCCCAACCGCTACCGCGTCATGGCCGTCGGCGGCCTAGACGTCAGCTTGGCGCTTGCCTTCTCGAGTCCACTCGTCAGCTACGCCTTCATTGCGCATCAGGATATTGGTTGGAGGGGCGCCTACTGGTATCTCTTTTCATTCCACTGCTTTGCGTTTCTGATGCTATTCTTCTTCTACAACCCTCCCGATTTCGAGATGAAGCATCGCGAAGATGGCGAGACGAAGTGGCAGCTGGTGAAGCAGATGGACTGGGTCGGTGTCTTTCTCTTCCTTTCAGGCGGTGCTCTGTGCCTGATCGGCGTCAACTTTGGCGGCCGCACCTATCCGTGGACGCATCCCGGGACGTTGTGTCCGATCATCATAGGAGGATGCTGCTTTATTGCGGTTGGGTTGTGGTGCACATATGCGCCGTTGAAATATCCTCTCTTCCCACCGAAGCTGTTCAGGAGAGTGCGCGAGTACGTCTTTCCCTCCGTCCGTATGAGACATGGCTGATAGCCTACAGGTTCGACATGGTCATCGTCGTCTGCTTCGTCGGTGGCATGCTCTACTACAGCATGAACGTGCTGTGGCCCCGCCAGTCACAGGCATTCTTTGTGCCCGAGGGCGACATCATCATGCGCGGGGTGTATGCCACCATCTTTTCCTGTGGCACCTGGAGTGCGTTGCCCCCGATCCATCCCCGTGGATTCGTTTGCTAACGTCCCCAGCTGCCGGCCTCGTCGTCGTCTTCATCTGCTCCCGCCTGCACCACGAAAAGTGGCAGCTTGTAGCCTTCACCATTGTCCAGACCGCCCTCATCGGCTCAATGGCCTCGGTCGGCGCCAACGACGAGGCCCAAGCCATCGTGACAGTGGTCCTGGCTGCCACAACCATCACCCCGCCTCAGCTGCTTTCATTCACCATGCTCTCCTTTGGCCTCGAGGATCAGCGAGATCTGGGCGTTGCCGTCGGCCTCGCAGGCACGTTCCGCCTGTTTGGTGGTGCCGTGGCGACGGCTATTTACACAGCCATCTACACGAACCGCTTCAACCAGGTCCTCCCGGGGCAGCTGACGGCTGCGATTGAGGCCTCGGATGTTGAGTTTTCCGAAGGCCTGCTGCAGTCCATGATCAAGGCGGCGACACTCAACACACGAACAGCATATGAGGCGGTTAGCGGGGCGACGCCAGATCTCGTGGATCGGGTTATCGAAGGGGCGCGCGAGTCCTATGTCCAAGGGTTTAGCTTGGTGTATCTCGTAGCTATAGCTTTTGGCGTGTGCGCTACCATTGCGGCGGCGTGTACAGTGAGCACGGACCGGAGCAAGAAGAACAACGATCGAGCCGTTGTCATGAAGGATGAAGTGCTGAAGAGGGATGCGATGCTGCAGAAGAAGACGGTGGCGTAAGTCAGAGGTCTGGACTGAGATGGGACAAATACAGATCAATCTATTGACGCCTTCTCTACGTAATCGATTGAATTGGCTCCAGTGACTATGCGGGCACAGCAGACCGTGAGATGCCGTTGGGTGTCGAATTTGGGGTTGTGCGGCATTGCTTGACCCATGGTGGCTTCGTCCTCGCAACACACCCTGCCTACGATAAAGCACCAGCAGCCCCTCATACATGTCACCCAATCACGCCACCCAATGCTGTCTGCGTGAGACAGCCCGATAGTCACTGCAACATACTGCAGAAGGGTATGGACGATTGGCTTGAGCCTGCTGCAGCTGGAGATAGGAGACGGCCGCGGGAAACTCTTCGCCGCGGATGGTGTCCTCTCCGCGGAAGATGACCGGGACCTTCACTACAGTCAACACTGGCGTAGACTGATTGTAGACCTCATGCCTCTGCCCAGTTTCCCGCGGACGCAATGTGAGATATAATGTCGGGCTTGAGGGGCGGATTAAGAGCTCCTGCCTATATAAACCCTTGATAGACACTTGCAAGTTGCTCACGGCATTGCTCTCCTTCCTCATCCTCTTCCTCCTCCTTCTCCTCCTCCCTCTACATACACAATCCTCCCACACTGGCCATTATGGGCTCCGCCATTGCCATGTCCGACGCCGTTGACCCGGCCACCTTCCGGCCCCTCGCCTCGAAGCATATCCTGTACACCGGCGTGCCTCCCTCCCCCTTCATCATCACCAAGACCAAAGGCACGCGGCTCTACGACTCGACGGGCCGACCGATCCTCGACTTCACCTCGGGTCAAATGTCGTCCCTCCTCGGCCACGCGCACCCCGAGATCGCGGCCGTCATCAACCACCACGCCGCGAACCTCGACCACCTGCTGTCCAACATGCTGACGCAGCCGGTGCTCGACCTCGCGCAGGCCCTGGCCTCGCTGCTGCCGGCGCCGCTGACCAAGTCGTTGTTCCTGAGCACGGGCTCCGAGTCGACCGAGGCCGCCATCCGGCTCGCGCAGACGTACACGGGCCGGTTCGAGATTGTCGCCTTCTCGGCCTCGTACCACGGCCTCACGGCCGGCGCCGCGGCCGCGACCTACTCGACGGGGCGCCGCGCCGGCATCCCCAGCGCGCCGGGCCACATTGCCTTTCCCGCGCCGTACGCCTACCGGTCTCCGTTCCGCCGCGCCGACGGCACCTACGACTGGCGCGCCGAGCTCGACTACGGCTGGTCCCTCGTCGACAGGCAGTCGGTCGGGTCGCTGGCGGCGTTCATCTTCGAGCCCATCCTCAGCACGGGCGGCATCCTCGACCTGCCGCAGGGGTACCTCGCCGCGCTGGCCGAGGGGTGCCGCGCGCGGGGCATGCTGCTCATCTGCGACGAGGCGCAGACGGGCGTCGGCCGCACGGGCCGCATGTTCGCCTTTGAGCACGACGGCGTCACGCCCGACATTCTGTGCCTGTCCAAGACGCTGGGCGCCGGCCTGCCGCTGGCGTCCGTGACGACGTCGGCCGAGATCGAAAGGGGCTGTCGCGCCAAGGGCTTCCTGTGGCTGACGACCCATCTCAACGACCCGCTGCCCGCCGCCGTCGGCGCCAAGGTCCTCGAGATTGTGCGCCGCGACGGCCTCTGCGCCGCCGCCGAGGCGAGGGGCCACCAGCTGCGCGAGGGCCTGCTGCGCCTCAGGGACAAGTACTGGTGCGTCGGCGACGTGCGGGGCAAGGGCCTGCTGCAGGGGATTGAGATCATCTCGGATGCCGAGACCAAGGCGCCGGGGTCGGAACTCGGCCAGGCCGTGTCGGAGCGGGCCATGGACAGGGGGTTGTCGTGCAACGTCGTGAATCTGCCGGGTATGGGTGGCGTGTTCCGCCTGGCACCGCCCGTGACCGTGACAGAGGACGAGATTGCCGAGGGCCTGGCTATACTAGATGAGGCCTTCGAATATGTGCTGAAGCAACAGGAGAAGCCATAGGTTGATAGGATGTCGAGAGTCGAGAGCAATGATTATAGACTGGCTCGGAGCCTGATTCGTACAATTTCCAGTGGTGTCGCACCGTTCATCCGGCTTGTGATGTGCATGATACGTCCTTACACGATCATGTTTGCGCACGTGCTTGGCCTGGTTGTTCTGTAAAGTCTGCTGTGGAAGAGGCGTCCCCATGTAGGTCTGCAGAACGACAGTCTGATTAGACTTCATGTTCCTCAGGGCCACCACATCGGCACAAGCACCACTGACTGCAACGCAGCCTGACGGCATTTCAACATCTTCATTCAGGCTATCACTCGAGGCTCATCCTTGCCTCGTCTCCTATTCCCCATCCAGGACCGCCTTGTCCCTGCAGTGCCAAGTTGACCCGTCTGCCAACCTCATCCACCCCCGCCTCATCACCGCTCATGACCTCGCTCTCTCGCCTTCCCTTCTTTCTCTCTGGACCACCTCCGACCGCCGTCTACTCGTCGCGACCGAGGTAGACGACTGGCCCGTTCCTCTCCTTCGCAATGGCTTGCGGAAGAACGATCGACCCCCACCGGAAGACGATAGGGATGCCGGGGCCTGTTCGCTCGCCCCGTCTTCGGAGAATGGCGGCAGGTTATGTGTCGATTGCGTTGGTGACACCATCTTCTCGGAAAGTGTGCTATAAACGTGTGTTGTTGGCTGAGATGGTGCTGTTGTCGCTGCCGCCGCCGCCGCCGCGAGCTCCTCCTCCGAGATCTCGACGAGCTCGGCATCGCGGTACCACTTTCGGCGGCGCGTCCACTTGCCCCAGCCATCTTCCCCGCGACGGCCTGCTTGCCACTGGTCTTTGTTAGTTTTACGTCCCAACCCGGTGGCCACGAATGCGTACCTTGTTATCATAGTAAATCCAGCCATTCTTCCCGGCTTCTCCGTCAAAATCCGTCTCTTCAGCAACATCGTCAGTCACGCCATCGACGCGCCAACGGCTTCCTGCAACCCATCGCCACCTCATCTTGCTGCCATCCTCGACGTCAGGCAACTCAAAGACATCCTTCGCTGGGACGGAATTGTTATGCTCATCCGTCCATGCCGCACGCTCGTATGCAAACAAACTCTGTGTCCAACCCAAACCGACCCATCGTCTCTGGTTCTCGTACAGGATAAAGGTAAACTTCACTCCGGCATCTCGCCCCGTGGCGTTGTTCCCGTGCTTGTGGCTCCTCTGACGAAGGGCTTTTGTCAGCTCGGAGGTCTGGCGATCAATCTTCGGCACAGGCCCATCGGCCGATGCCGTGACAATATCAGAGTCGGGCTGAGGCGTTAGCTTGCGATCGGGCTTTTCGAAGCGCAAACCCGTGACGAGAGCCACAGTCTTCCTCACAGTCGCGCTCCGCCAGAGAATGGTTCTGGCCACCTTGGCCACGCGCGCGTGCCATGTCAAGACGAGCGTGCCGAGCAGCAACACAACTCTTCTGGTCGTGATGATCCTCCAAGGCGGCAGAGTCAGGGCCCACCAGAAGGGCGTGCAGAAAAGGATTCGCACAAACAGGGCCGTCAGCGCGGGTCTCGTCGTGGCACTTGTAGGCGTGCGCTGCGTGCTCAGAAAGTCCGTCAACTCGAGGGCCGGGCCCAGCAGCACATTGCACCGTCCCGTAAACTCCTTCAACGTCTCGACAATCTCGTCCAATGTCTTCTGGTGGCGGGTGTGTGTGATCTCGGAGCCTGAGCGTGCATGCCCCTTCTGGTATCTTGTCGGTTCGGGGTCGCGGTCATCCATCCAGCCGCTGCTGCTCAAAGGGCTGTAACGTCGGGAGTACATGGCGAGAATGAGGCCGAGAACGAGGACCAAGGGGCCGGCACTGCGTATGACGACATCGCCGTAGAGAACGATGGCCCACCAGGCACAGACGAGGAGGAAGCTCTCCCAGGGGTCACCCGTCGTCCAGCTCAGCAGCCCAACAGCCTTGTTCATGGGTAGGAGAAAAGAGTGCGAGTAGGCGAGGGCGCGTGTGATTTGTGGCGGCGTGGCCAGCAACAGGGGGCTTTTCTGGTGTACGAGAATGGTGGATCGACGAGAGGAGCGGGAGGGGACGGATGCCGACAGGGTGACGGGCGAGAAGGAGGCAAAGGTCGGAGGTGCGGCGGAGGGAGCCGAGTTCTGAGGATTATCGTCGGCCACGGACGAGGTATCGTCGCCGCCTCGGGCGGGTTTTGGGGTCGCCATGTGGGAGAGCCAAGGCGTGTCCTAGCGAGTAGCGACGTTAACGAACCTGCCGTTGTCTGATGGCGTTGAGGTGGAGGTGGAGGAAGGTGAGTGGCAGTAGAACGTGACGAGGCGTGCTGGCTCGCCTGGCGTACCTGCGATGACGTGGGAAACGATATCGCACGGGACAGGTGGGTAGAGTTGGAGTACACCGAGGCAGGGTCCCACGCGCGGCGCGCAGATGCTGGTCAGGGCAGCGAGTCGCGCGTCGACCGTGCTTGGGGCGTGGTCGGCACTGGGGCGAGTGGGGATGGTGATGGGATGGGATGAAAGGGAGAGAAGATTTGGGTGGGAGGTGGACGTGGAGAAGGAGGCGGAGATGGAGGTGCAGGTGGGAATGGAATTTTTACTCACAAAGGCAGCCATGAAATCTCGCGACGTGGTTCCAGAAGGAAAGACAGAAGGACAGAAAGACAGCAGGAAGGACCAGAGTCGGGCCTCGACTGACTGACGATCAGGCTGACGTCGGTGTGCCAGCTGGCGGTACCTTCGCTGTGGCTGTAGGGAGGTTAGTTAGGTAGGTAGCAGCAACTGGTACCAGCAACTGGCGCGGCGGCGGCAGGAGCACCCGCGACGCGACTGATGGGATGGCAGACGAGATCGATCAGTCTGGCAAGCGCGTGCAGCAGGTTGGCAGGCCCCTTTCCTTCGCTCCTCCAAGCGCAAGGGCAAGGTCAAGTGCAGGTGCAGTTGCAGTTGCAAGTGCAAGCGCGACAACGAACAGTGGAAAGCAGGCGCAACGATGTGGTCATAACGTCATCGCCCTGCGCCCCCAGAGGTGAAGAAAGTAGAGGTCAAGTCGATGGTGGTCCACCAAACCTCACGACAGCCGCCCCCGGAATGTTCGGCTTTGGTCGGCCAGGCCTTGCGAGCTGGGTCTTGGCGTCTTGTTGCGATGCGCGGAATCGCTCGATGTCAGCCGAATGGACGCGCAACCCCAAGACGAGATACTTGGCGATCGAGGTGAGAGTCGTGGGCAGAGGAAGAAACGCAGAGCAAACGAAACAATCGCCGTCACGCATTCCACACACCTCAGGAACATCCCAGCGTGCCCAGGCGCTGACTGATATGCTCCCCTCCACTGGAGCTCCCCCTGCTACAGCACCCCCGCCTTCTGCGATCGGCCCCATCCTGTCGGCAACGCCGCGATCACATGCAAATCCTCGATCCCTCATGCTCACGTGTCGCTTCAACACCAAGATCGGACGTCACGAGACCAACATATGAGGCGCTGCACGTAGTCCAACGGCAATGTGGTTCTGGCTGACGATGATTCCTTCAGTAGCGAATCCTAGCTGTGGATCACCATGGAAATCTCTCCAGCAATAGTCCTGCCCGAGTCCTACGAACTGCCAAACTCCAATGCTCGAACACCTTGCTATGCTACCTACCCGAGCACTGACGGCCGTCTGAACCACAGACGCGATTGCGGCGAATTCTCGTTGCTCATAGGAAGCCATCTGAAACAAAAAGAAGAGAAAAGAATCCGGCTCCCTTCACGGGGGCGGCAGCGTCGGTCCAGTCAGCATCGTTATCGCTGGGTTGACCTTGAGCATCCAACGCACAAACTTCACGCTCTGCATCTTGTTTCGACCACTGCCAACTGTGAATATCATCTTCTGCTCCACCATACCTTCCTTCGGTTTCAAGATGACCTCGACGCGAGATTTATCTGCCGTTTGGCTGTACTGCATGCTCTGAACGGCCCGTGGATTAATGGCCACGTCCATTTCGTCTGCGTCGCTCGTTCTCGCCACGCCCGCCTCGTCCACAGCCAAGCTGAGAGATAGCGATGGGTGGGACCACCGTCGGTTCCCTTGTTGAAACGCTGACACGTTCCACACGGTGCCGCCCACGCCAGCCTCGGCCCTGGCAGCCGGGGAGCCGGGGACAGGCGACGGAGCCGCCGGCGTCGACGTGCGGGACCTCGCCAAAGAATCTGTACCCGCTTTCGAGCCGGCTTGGTTGGCCGATTTTGTCGGTTCGTTGGGAGTTTCTGGCGCTGGCGCTCGAGCCGGCTCTGATATGCCGTCTTGAGCGGCCGCGGCTGTCTTTGGCGGTTCTTCTGAAACCGACGTTGCCGCCGCGGGGGTTGCTGGGACCGGCGCCGGTACTGGCGTGGTCTTTGTCGCGGGGTTCCGTCCTCCATCGTCTCGAGTTGCGGGCACTGGAGAGGGCATAGCAGTATGTGGAGGAGGTGTAACGGTTGGTGAATCAGATGCCCGAACAGCTCGCCAGCGATCACTTGGGTCTACCGCACGTAGACCGGCGTCCACAACAATGGGCTGGGAACTCGTAGAACTCGGTGCGACATTGCTGCCCTCGACGGGGCTGTTGCTTGTCGACGCTCCGTTGACCCTAGCGTTCGCGCTGTCACTAGTGGCAGGCGTATTGCTGGCCTTGGCTGCCTGGTTTGACGCACCGTCTCCATCTCCGTCTCCGTTCTCTGTGTTGCTTGACGCCCTTTTCTCGTGCGGTTCTTGTGCCAATGTTGTGGCCTCGTCCGAAACAGTCGGCTCAGCAAATGGTACCGCAGAAGAGTCTTTGACTGCTTGCGGCGAAAGAGGCGTAGGTGTTATACTCCTGGCAACCGACGGTTCATCGTCCTCGGCACCTATAACCGAGACCCGATCCTCATTCCCGTCTCGTGGAGGCTGCTGCGCCGTCCCTTGTCCTGGTCCGTTATCAATAGTGCTGACCTCTTTTTCCCCATCCTTGTCAGACGCATCAATGGCGGCGGCAGAGGCTGCGGGCTTTTGGCCGAACACGTCTTGAATGGCCTCCGTGGCAACCTTGAAGCACGCCTGATCGACAAGCCGTTGGCGAGCTTGATCCACGACGTCCTGCAAATTCGCCCCGGCAACTCCGTCCGCGGGTGTTGGCTCCTCCCGAATACTCTCCTGCGGAGGTTCCTGCGGAGGTTCCCGATTCACTTGGACAAGTGGACGCGTAGTCTCTAGAGTCGTGTGTCTCCGAAGCTCAGGTGTCTTGTCAGACGCATCTGGCGGACTGGTCTCCTGATCTTCGATCGCTGCAGTAACTTGGGACGCCTTTTTGTCCAGAGGGGTTCCCAATTGAATCCAAGGATGGTCCTGAGCTGCCTGAGGCGTGACCGTCGCGGCTCGCGTACTTGATTCTTCCTCCTGGGTGCTGTTGCGAGCAAGCCGGCTCAATGGTGAGAGCACCGGGGGTGCATCTTCCATGTCAAAGTCGTGTCCCACGGACTGCTTCTTCGTCGAGGAGCGAGTACCGGCTGCTGCTCCAACACGAACAGGGGTCACGGGACGCACAGCTTCCGACTCGGTGGCCTTGGAGCGCAACTCTTGAGTACTCCTCCTTGGCGGCGGTTTCGGGTGCCGCGAGGACTGCGAAGAGGCAACTGATTCAGCCATTTCTCGATCATCAGAGGCGTGGTAATCGCTATCGCTGGCATGGTCTTCAACAGGCGGACGACTGCGCCGCTCAGGCGCTTCCTCAATAGCAGACTCGCTATCAGAGTCAGTATCATCGATCTCAATGATGCCTTGGTCATCCTTCAAGCTTTCAACGGCCGAGGCAACAGTAGAAGCTCGCGTTGCTCCAATTGTTTCCACGCCCAAGCGCCCGTTCGAGAATGGACCGAGGCTTTCAGGCGCTTCATCGGGATGGCATCGGAAGTACCACTCGCGTGCTCTGATCTGTGGGTGATTTACATTTCTTTTAGGAACGGGGAAGAGATTCAAGTTCGAGAGCTCCTCGGCGCGAACCCAACCTTCTCGGTTGTCCTCTGTTTTGGTGCCCTCGAACCAAATGACGGGGAACCAGCGCTTCTTAACGTGTTTGCCGCCGTCCTCGTAGTCGGGCATCCATCCAGCGATGCCCTGAGCATCGTAGACACAGCAGGTTTTGCGTTGTGCCTGCTGGATAAGTTCTAGTTGACTCAACGTGGTACCGGGAAGACCGCAAATCGTGAGGTCTTTCCACGCCAGAATCATGACGATGTACTTTTTCACCCTGTCGAGAAACCGAAGCTTTGGGGTCGCATAGTAGAGTTTTCCAGCCACGGGATTGACGATAATTTCTCGACTGGAGGACTTTCGCTTGTCAACCTTGTGTAAGTGATATACTTTGTGTGTCCCGTTTACTTCCGGCTCAACCCGTATTTGTTGATTCGGTTGTGATGTATGGGCCTGATGTGAATCCGCTTCGGCTGTTGTTCCGGCAGTGACAGAGTCCGTGACCGAAGCTGTTTGGTTCTCCTGAAGAAGAGATTCGTTTGAAGGTAAGGAATAGCCGTTCTCAAACGCTTTGGCAATAACTGCGTTATGCTTGCGCATCTTCTCGTCATCGCAGTCGACGATGAGGCGGCCAAGTTGCTCCAGGGCCTGGGAGTGATGGCGACTCATTTTACCATGCGCTATGGAGTCAAGGTGTTTCGCCGCTGCTGTGAGAGCTCTCTGCCTAAAGTGGACGCCGTGCTCTTCACAGTAGAGAATGTAATAGTTGCCGTCTTCCCATTTTATGATGGTATGCATGTATTTGGGCGTGCCTCCCTGGTGCACGTCCTCGAAACGGATCCTTCTCTCCACTGAAATGTTGATATCCGGGATATACTTGGGCACGTCACTTTTTTTAAGACGCTTGGTCCGCTCATCGCTTTGTTCCTTCTCGGATACTGTTCCAGTGTCCGCGACTTCAGACTTTCGCTTCTTTTGCTGAATCGGCGTTGGGTCCAGTCCGTAGTTCGGGTTTGGCGATGGGTTTGCCTGCCTCGGCCATGACTGTGTCTTCTGAGGTCTTCTTTGGCTTGGAATGAAAGCCTGCGTCTGTGCTTGTATTGCTGCCTGTGCCTCGGCCTGGATTCCTCCCTGTGCTTGTGCTGGGGCTTCATCCTGGGGTTTCGCTGAGGCTTTACCCTGAGACTCTGTTTGAGCGGACTGCGGTGACGCCGGGTGTGCCTGCAGATAGTTGTTCGCAGTCTGTTGCAGTTGATGCGGAATAGGGGAGGCCCTCGGCTTAGCAGACAGGATTCTCGGTGTGCCAGCTCGACTGGCATCGGGCTGCTGGAGAGGCGAGTTGTTGGCTAATGGATGGGCGGGTCCGCCAACAGAGATACTGCTGCCTGCAGCAGGGTTAAGGGGGGACGGCCGGAACGAGGCGGGGGGTTGCGATGCGTTTCTTGGC
The DNA here is from genome assembly GCA_019188255.1 of Verticillium longisporum. Taxonomy (NCBI): domain Eukaryota; kingdom Fungi; phylum Ascomycota; class Sordariomycetes; order Glomerellales; family Plectosphaerellaceae; genus Verticillium; species Verticillium longisporum. The sequence continues at coordinate 5,869,370 of JAETXT010000005.1, read as the reverse complement.
GGGCCTTGTTCCGTGAGATTTGATGGCAACGGTGTCGAACTTGGAACTGGCGATGGTTTGCTTTTTGCCAATGGCGAGACGGCGGGGCTCGCTTCCGACATGCGAGGACTGGCGACGGGGGTGCTAGCGGGAACTGGTTTCGACTCGCTGTATATGGTGCCCATCCTCGTGAGCAGGTCACGCTCTTCTCTCCTCTTGCCTTCGAGTATGTCTTTTTTCCTGGCCTCATATGATAGCCGCAGTTTATCAAGGTGCAGATCTTGATTCTCCAGGAGAAGATACCGCAGCATGCCCTTGACATCTGGCGGCACATCTTGGCGATACAGAAAGGCCAGTTGCTGGTTCTCACACTCAGCCTTGATCTCGCGTTCTTTGATGACATAGTCATCTTGGGCAACCGCACTGAGGCGGTTGTAGAGGTCCTCAATTCGCTGCAAATCACTCATTGTGCTTGAAGTGAAGTAGCGGCTCGAGGCAGCTGAAGCCTGCCGCTGAGGATTTGCCATGATGGCGTGATGTGGGTTCGCCGGATAAAGCGTGTCAAGCTGCGTTGATTGTGAGTATGCTGATGAACCACGTAGTCGATCATGACGGCTCCATCGCCTTATCCCGCGCTCGACTCGGGGACTGAAGATACTCGAAAGCGTAAGACTGCGTTGGTAGGTGCACGCGAGCAGGGTGATCTAGCAGGACAGAGATCGTGCCGCGGGTTGGTGTGAGGGAAGGTACAAAAGCAAGGCGCGCGAAGACTGGGAAGGTGCATTGGTGGGAGTGTTTTTGGCACAACAGAGGCAGGAGGAGGGCAAAATCTGGAATGTGCAGTACAGGACTTGGGATGTGGTACTTTAGACCTGGCGCCGTGAGGCGATAGATAGCCTTGACAGCAAAAGGTAATTGTCAAAATGGTGTTGGTGTAGACAGAGATTTCGCAGTTTGCGAACAAAGAAAGAGAGACCAAGAACTTACCGAGCGAACTGAATCAAGAGAATAATGGCCGATACTGGGCCGGCAGATGTCGAAGAGTCGAAAGTGGGGAGGCGCTGCATAAACGAAGGGCTGCAGGAGAAGCACGGCACGGATGGAGTTGCGGCGGTCGTAGTCATGCAGGATTGGGTTGACTCAGCGCTGAAGTGAAGCAGAAGAATGCTTCATCAGCTGTCGCCTGCGCAGAGGCAAATGCACACTGCCAGGTTGGGAAAGAAACAGAGATGGAAGAGAGATGGATTTGGCGATCCCATGAATCGTGCTGGGATGGCTCCAGAAGTAGAAAAGTGGGTGAAGGGAAGAAGATGCGGATGGGGGTAGAAACAAGTATGTGAAAAGACAGATCGATAGTGCAGTATCTTATGACCATAACGCTGCTTCGGTTTCAGCGGAAAGACCATTGGGGCGAGGTGCAAAGCAAAGCGGAGGAATAATAGAGAGCTAATCTAAAAGAGCGCGCACGGTGCGATGCCGTATTGTGATTCGTCCTTACAGTCGCGTCATCTATCACATCCAGCGTCCTCACAATTCCTACGGCATCGCCTGTTGGGCCCATGAGGAGCATCTTCCCTGCCACTCGGCGCTTTCTGCGAGCATAAATATCAGTAAGTCTCCCTCTTCCCAGAAACCACGTGAAATTTTTACGTCATTCGAGCCCTGCTGCGGTTGAGTATCTGTCCTCCCACTACATGGCAAAAGGGGATAGGCGAAGATGTTCGCTACGGACCCCACTCACCACAAGAGCCGTAAACTCTCCTGGACTCGCACAGTGGCTTTTTGTAGCGCCTGGGCCTATCGAATTCTGTTTGTCTGAGAAGGCGTATCTGATCCTGGTTCTTACCGGCCGCCAAACCTGAACTTGCTCGTATGACAGACCCACGTAGACAGGGGGGGGCGCCATCATGTTACCAACCAACAAGGCATTGATACCAACACCTCGATCATGCCAGCCTCGCACTGAGGTATCGCTATCAACACCCCGGTTCATATGGCACTGGAAGTTTGTATCAAGTGTGCGAATTTATATTGATAAAGCTTTGCTCAATCACTCGTGCATCAAACTACAGATGACACAACTGGTAATTGGCTTCTACAGACTTGTACATTGTATGAAGGGAGGCGTACGACAGACGCAGTCGATGATCTTTCCAAGTTTCAGGTCGGCGATCAGTACGCAACTGGTACATATAAGGTTCATTCACTGCAGCTATAGCTCACCAAGTGATAGCACGACTTTGGCGCCTTCCTCAGGTCTTCCCAGCCTGACACCTCCAACATGAAGAGCCCTGCGCAAGGTTGTAATTGGCGACTTGACAAGAAATGGCTATGGAGTAAAGAACTCCAAGTCTAGTGCCATTTACTTTTTCCCCCAACTTCCCTGTTCTCACCAAGTCATAGCCTCGTACGGATACCTCAACCCCACAGGTGGCGATTCAGCTATAGTGTTCGCCCACATCATCTCGTCCTCGTCGTGAAACTGACTCGATCCCGCGGGTTCACCAAGTCCAGACTTCTCGGGTGAAATCGTCCGCGGTGTGCTCGATTGCGGCGTGGTACCAGCAAGCGCAGTGTCGTCAGCTCGAGGAGGGCCGTGCAGCAAGCAAAAGTTGACTCCCGGGGAGTCGGCCATCTTCTCAGCCAGCTTGGGGGCCAAAAACTCAAAAGCCTGATGATCGGTCAAAATTAGAAGATGAAACATGCAGGACCGCTGATGAAAGCAAACAGAGCTAATTCGTACCTTGGTCGCGACAGAAGATTTGATCCCCAGATGATGCATATCGATCGCCAGCTGATTCGCCAACGAAGCAACCATGGCATTGTTCCGACCCACTGTGACGAGCATGCCCACGAGAAAGTCCATGTTGCTCTCGCTCTGCTGGCTGTGCTCTGCCGCGAAATCCTCGAGAAAGACGAGAGCTGCCATGTATGCCGCAAAGGTCAACATGGCGTTTTGCATGGTGGCTTCGATGTCGGGAACCATGCGGAAGACGTGCAAGATTTCCTCCGCTGCCGGGAGGAGTCTGTTCTGACTCTGGCGGACTGTGTGCTCAGGCAGAATGTCCCGCAGCGACCGCATGGTCCACTGCGCCGCTCGGTGGAGGGAGATGATGGCCGCTTGGTTCATGACGTTGACGAAGACGGCGTTGGGGGAGCGGATGTTGCGAGGAAGGCGTAGCGTTTCGGGGAGCGCCATGAGCAGTGTGGCTAGGCTGTTGTCTATGTCTCTATGCTGTTCCCAGTACAGGCCGTTTTTGACATCTTCGGGGTTGCCTTTTGCCGCTGGCTGCTCTGTGTGCTCCATCGTTTTATGGAAGAGGTGGGCGGCGAGGATCCGGCCGGCAAAGGAGGAATATCTCTCGCCTGTCCCTTGCAGGACGCTCTTCAAGGTGCTGGTCTTTTCCTCGACTCCACTCTTAAATGCCTCCTCAGAAGCTGGAAGCAGAATGTGAATCTGGAATTTCTTTAGCGTTGCTCAATCGTCGGGGTGAAAGTCCTCACGTCTCGGTCATTCACCAACGCAGGCCAGCCCGTGGCACCGCACACAAATCTGTCGATGCAGAACACAACCCACCACGTACGTCGCCGCTCTTCTGTCTCGGTCCAGTCTCGCGCGGGGGCGAGCATGGATCGAGCTTGCAAGGCTTTTCGATCGAGCTGGTGCAAGTTGAGCATCTGAGCGGTGCGAACGCTACGGCCAAGACTTGTTGATGCCCGCGAGTACCACATCTGTCGGGCCTCAAAGTTCGAGCACAGAATCCAAAATTGGGCATGATGTAATGTCAAAAAGTACTCGCCTTTCCCCTAGCCAACAACAGTCAGAGACTGCCAGACATGTAGCGAGTTTGCTTACCTTCATCTCATCAGATTCGGCATAAGCGCGTGCGCGCTGATAGAAAGGCATTGCCAGCTGCTGATGTACATGGTTGACTGTGGCTGCAGAGGCCATAACAATGTACTGGAGACACATCGGAGGGCGCATATGGGCTGGTAGGTAGAGAGACGCTATGTAGCGCTCCTGATGAAGCATGGGGGCCGCATGGTGGAGCTCATCAAAGAAGATGGCCGTTCTGCAAATGTCAGCTCAGTCGTACACCTTCCATGTGCACTAACTCACAGTGCCTCTATCAATTCGATAGCAGGCAGCTGCTCAAATAGACCGAGCCTTGTAATTTCAGTCTGGGATGGGTGGTTGTCGTATGGCGGGGTGGGCTGCACTGCAGGGTGGGTATGGATGGGCAGGCTGCCGAATGCTGTCCCAGTCTGCAGAAAGGGGTCAAAGTTGGCTGTAGCAATGTCGGGAAAATCGTTGATTTCAGGCTCGTTGGCCGCACTAATGATCTTGATCTTGTTCTCGAGCTGGCCTGTGGACATGTCGGTTAAGTGGCTTGTCCTGGGTCCAGACTAGTCAAGCGGTCGCAACTTACCCAGCTTGGCCTCCAACTCACGCACCTGCGTCCGCTTCCCAACATTGGTCTTTCTCGAGCCCGGGTATTCACAATCCTCATCTGCCTTGACACAGCGCGAGCACCGTGGCGTGGCACGGTCGCACTTCAGCTTCCGACCCCTGCACCTGCGGCAGGAGATCCGGATGACAGGAGGGGGCTCATTGGGTCGCGGCGGCGGCCCATCGGATGACTTTGGGGTCGCCATGCCCGAAATCGTGGCTACGCGTGTGGCGCTGTGGGCTCAGTGGTTCAGTGCCGTCGGCCTCTGAGTCGGAGTGCGCGTGTTTGTATGAGAACTGCTCACATGCAAGGATGAGTTGATGATGCCGCGCCTCTAACGCGTGCCGGGTTACGGCTGACACTGCTGACATATCCCGGAGCTGATGCTCCACCGCGGTGTCCGACGAACAGCGAAGTGGGGCTGACGCCGGATGCTCGAAGAGGCTCGTTTTGAGCAGGAATATTCAAATGTGTAAGCTATTCGAGACTTGTACATATAACACACAGTCTGAGTTCAATGCTGGGGCTTCTTACTTTCAAGTTTCGTCGCGTCTGTGTTCAAAACAGGCGTTCAGTCTCACTGACTCACTCTACATAAAAGACCCAACACAATACGCAACTTCAACGTCTTTGCAGTAGTCTTGCTTCTCTTTTAACGTCAAGTATAAGCAGATGCAATCGTAAAACGGTTGTCCGAGGTCGGCCCAATCATCATGATTATCATGTTGAAGTTTTCTCCATCCATGGCAACGATATAACATCTTAACACCACTAACGTACATGCACAGTGAGTGGGCCAGTACAGTGAGTGGACCACCTCACCTCGACCCGACAAACATTCCAACCCAGAACTAAACAAAAACATAGGAAATCAATTGAAATCACGCCCCATTACCTTATTCAGAAGATAATATAGTCATCTGACAAGTTCTCGCGTTATGGCCAGTATTTCCACAGGTGCCACAGGTCCGTTTCTTCGGTATAGCCCGAGTCGCGCGACCCGGATTCTGCCTCGTTTCCTCCCTCATCTGAACATCTACCTCCTTCTGGGCAATCTGGTCTTGTCCATCACCTAGAGTCATACTCCCTCCTTCCCTGAGACGTACTTTTAGCTCTCCGACGTCGGCTAAGGGTAGCATTCTCGCTTTCAAGTATCTTGAGCCTTGCGTCCATTAGGACGAACTGGTGCATTATCTTGTGTGTACCCTTCGTGTATTGGTCGATAGCCTGAAGCATTGATGTTGGTGAGCTTCCCTGGTGTCGGGAGATTCGATTCTTAATGAATTCGGACTGTGAAGTGGCTTCAATCGGGTTTGTAGGAGTCTTACACACCCATGGCTTAGGGAGTCCAGAAGACGTTCCTGGCGGCGTTGGTGTCTTTAATTTCACATCCAGCCTTGAAAGGACTGCTTCTGGGTCATGGGGGTAAGTCCAGCCCCTTGAAAACCTCCCTGGATGTTTTTCTGTCATAGAATTCTGGAATGCCGTAAAAAAGCTGGGAAGAAGTCCTCCTTGGAGATATGGTTTGTACCTGCCTTCATCTTCATCTCAATTTGCCGACCGTACGCTTTCTTCAGCGGTCCAAAACAGCCGACATCGAGAGGTTGGAGTAGATGGGACGAATGAGGAGGCATACAAAGTGTAATGATCTTATTCTCCTTACAGTAAAGCTCGAATTTGGCGGAGTGGTGGCTTTCGTGGCCGTCTAGGATGAGAATGCGAAATGCGCCCGAAGTACGCGACCTTGTATGTTGGTCGAAGTGCCGAATCCAATCGAGACCAATATCATTCGTAGTCCAGCCGTTTGGAGAGGTTGCGACCTTCCAGTCGCGAGGAAACGCGTCTTCTTCGTACCATGACGAGAGGTGAAATTTACCCGCAACAACGATGTATGGCGGGACACAGAATCCGGTCGCGCCAACGCCCTGGATCACTGTAACCCATTCCCGATTACCCGGCTGTCTCATCTTAACGTTAGAACGTCTTTCAGAGTTTGTAACAACCATTCCATTAGCGATAACGCCCATTTGGAAACCGGTCTCATCGAAGTTATAGGTGTCTTCGTCCGTCACGCCGTACTTCGCGACCATGTTACGTACGAGCGTAAACCACGCGTTTATCGCGTCGGGATCTTCGCATTGGGCCCTCTTATAGTCGTACTTTCGAAAGATACGCGTCCGGAGCGCAGGTTGTCGTTTGACGAATCTTGAAGCCCATCGCGGTCCGACGGGTGGCGCGTCGCGCGCCGCCAGCAGGACATTCGCCATATCTCCAACACTATCCAACCGAGGGGGTATGATCGGGAATCTAGGTCTAGTATGTATTCGACAATCGTTTGCTCTTCTAGCATTGTTAATTTCTTTAATTTGGATGTGATTTCGCTTCGGGATGGGGTGCCGTTCTGGCGGCGAACGAGAGTCGTTCGGCTGACATTGTAGATGGCTGCAGCACGTCGGGCGCTTAACCCTGGATCTTTTCCATTGCTTGACGGGCAAGGAATAGCTGACTGTCTTGAGAAGGTGTTTCCATGACTGGTTGTAGAGAAAAGTAAGGTGGAATGTTGAAGTTTGGAGAATGACGCGAAAGTGGTCCACTCACTGTACTGGCCCACTCACTGTACATGTACGTTACCCAAATTCTCGTCAGTCATTTCATCGACGACAAGGCTACAAGGCTGTGGCCCCCCATGCGCAGGAATCTTTTGACGGTGCCACGATGAAGATCTCTTACTGAAATCATTAAAGTCTGCCCTGATGGCGTAGGGATTGTGCTTTCCATTCGACGCCATTGAGAAGTTGACACTGTTGCGCTCCCGTATCAGTAGCGGGTTGCCTCAATGATCACTCTTCCTCTACAAGCCGATGAATGTATTATTAAAGCCCCTCTTCGGACGTGGACTGCCAGGAGGCATTTTTAGAGGACTGTAAACGAGAGGCCCAGGTGCAATCCTGGGGTGGGGCAATTCCAGGGCCACTGTCAGAGCGTGGTTTGGGCAGAGTGAAGATGTCAGTGCGTGGTTTAGAGCAGAGTGAAGAGGTCATCTATACGTGGTCCGCAGGTGGTAGAATATAGGTATAGGGTCGGAATACTTCTGAATTCTAGCCCTCCGTAACTAGGGGGACCCTCCGTAGCTCTTATATATGCGTTCTCGTAGTCCTTAGCCCCTGACTAGCCCCCTGTTCCGTGGCTCCGCAGGGGCCTCCTGACAGGCACTGACTGTGGAGGCACATGAAAGGGCCGCGGATGCTCTTTGGAGCACCAAATTTCAGATCTTTTTTTCTTCTGCATCTCATAATTGAATAGCGGTGCTAATCTGCGGAAGACGCTTCACTCTGCTTACAGCCGCGTTCTGACATGGACTTTGAAAAGCCCTCAATTACTTGATATGCAGCGCTGATATAGTATGAACGTGTCATTTATCTGCTGCGGACTGCTTTTGATTTAAATCTCCCTCGACTTGGCTTTAGCCTTGATCAGCTTGACTGCCGTTCGCTGCCAACTCACACGGGGCATTTTGAAGAATGCAAGACATGAAATCAGGCGCTCAACAGGCTCATGAACTGGTCGGCTAGGGTGTCCGCATCGTATATTGGTATATGAATAGATCATGTTCGTTCGCTACAGGCCATCTACACTGCTCTAATCATTATCGTAAGGTAAACCCCTCCCCCTCTATCGTCTACTTCTCGACAGTGTCCATATGCCGCTCCAGTTCCCTCTCCGTCCACGTCCACAGCGCCTCCTCCATCTCTCGATCGCGCGCGTGCTTCGACGCCTTGCCAGGGACGCCGACGGGGACATAAAACTCGCCCGACTCCGCCTCGGGGCTGACAGCAGCCCACAGCTGCGTCTTCGCGCCCGCCGCGACGGGCGTCTGGAGGATGTCTCCGAACAGGCGGACGAAGCGCACGAGCGGCGTGAGAATCGGCCAGCTGGCCGCGACGCCGTTGGTGATGTTCGTGTTGACGACGCCCGGGTGCAGCGCCACGGAGCGGATCGCCGGGTGACGGACCGACAGGGCGTGGGCGTGCAGAATGTTGGCCACCTTGGAGAGACTATAGCGGGCGAAGCCCGAGAGGGAGGCCATGTCCGTCTTGAGCTTGTCGAACGCGGCGGGGTCCAGGAAGGGGGCCCACGCCTCGGCCGAGGACGCGACGGTCATGATGCGCACGTCCTGCGGCGGCGATGGGGCGGCGGCCGTCTTGAGGAGCGTCGGCAGGAGGAGCCTGGTGAGCAGGGCGTGGCCGAGGTGGTTGGTGCCGAAGTGGATCTCGTAGCCGTCCTTGGTTGTACTAGGCGGCTGGGCACAAATGCCGGCATTGTTGATGAGGAGATCGAGCCGGTCTGCCTGGGCGTGAAAGTCGACAACTGCCTTCTTGATACTGTCGAAGGATGCCAGGTCGAGACTGAGGTATATGATGGGTGCCGCGTCGGGGACGGTCCTCCGAATGTTCGCAATCGCGTCGAGGCCGTTGGACTCGGATCTGGCCGCCAGGAAGATCATGGCCGAATTATGCTTGCAGAGTTGCAGGACCGTCTCCTTCCCGAGGCCATTGTCGCCTCCAGTGACAAGAATAACCTTGCCTGAGAGATCGGGAATGTCTTGGTCGGGGTTGAAGTTCACCATACTGTCGATCTAGGACAAGCGGCACATGGTTCATGGGAAACATATGAGGGGACGCTTATTACAGGCATATATGTGAAGTCTAGTGAGCGGCACGTCAGGGTAGAATGTCGGACACTGAGTGTTTGTAGCGGAGATTGCACTACGCGCCCAGCCCGTTAGAGTTTCGGTTTCGCAATATATAGGCTTTGCACCAATTATGCGAGCCTTCAGTCGGGAGGCGGTACGTATAGACAAGGACGATGGCGGATAACGGCAACATGCTGAAGCGCAAACGCGTCCGAGCTCCCCGCTGACCTATTCGGTAGCATGCGATACCACCGTGTCAAGGATGTCGTTTCTCTTCTGCTCAATGAATACGTTCAAGGGCAGCAGCGGATTTTGGTTGCGGCGAGCGGAGTTTGTCGAGTTGTCACGGCCGTCAGAACTGAGGTGCACGTCAACATCGTTAGTGATTCGCCCAGACTTGTAGCTTTTGACCATTGAGTACCGTCGGGGCGGAGAAGATGGTGACCCGCTTTATCAAGTATGATTTATGCGTCGGACTTTTGAAAGAGCGGCATACTGCGGACAAGAGTTATTCGTAAGCTCGTTTCTCTGAGGTTGCGGAGGTTTCGTATAATTGAGTAGTCACAGCGAAAGATTGTCTCATGTGATCGCCTTAGCAGGTGGAGATTCGGTGGACTATTGCGGCAACGTGATTCTTTATGTTGAACCCATGCTTGTTGTCAGCTCGTTGTGGGAAAATCATCCCGACGCCGTCTATCATGTTTCAAGACGGCGTCGTCCTGGTGTACGATGCAACTAACGACGCCGTCATCGCGTAGAGCAGCACATCAGGCAAGGCAGTGATGGTGAATCAATAATCAATTTTAGAGGCCGCGTATCTGTTGAATACCTGTGACCGTTCCCATCCGTACGCCAAACGCATGCTTTGTGTGAATACTTTTTTCTTTCGTGTTCGTGGTGTTGCACATGTCAAGGTATTGCCCATATCCTCCCAAGCACCAAACACTAGCCGCCTACCAGCCGCGGGTGGCGAGCCTCTCGCTGTCCTTCATGGTGTCGCAGTTGATGCCGACCATGGCCTCGCCGAGGCCGGTCGAGCACTCGGCGAGCACGACAGCGTCTGGGTAGTGGGGGGTGGCGGGGACGAGGCGAGGGCGCGCTTGGGGGGGTCGCCCGACTTGAAGATGCCGCTGCCGACAAAGACGCCGTCGCAGCCGAGCTGCATCATGAGGGCGGCGTCGGCGGGCGTGGCGACGCCGCCGGCGGCAAAGTTGACGACGGGCAGGCGGCCGAGCTCGGCGACCTGGCGCAGCAGGACGGGGTCGGCGCCAATCTCGCGGGCCATGGCGCGGATGCCCGTCTCGCCCTCGGTGGCGAGCAGGGCCTGGGCGCGGGCAATGTCGCGCTTGACCGTCTTGACGTGGGTGACGGCCTCGACGACGTCGCCGGTGCCGGCCTCGCCCTTGGTGCGGATCATGGCGGCGCCCTCGGCGATGCGGCGCAGGGCCTCGCCGAGGTTGCGGCAGCCGCAGACAAAGGGGGCCTTGTAGGGGGACTTGTCGACGTGGGCGTCCTTGTCGGCGGGGGTCAGGACCTCGGACTCGTCAATGTAGTCGACGCCGAGGGCCTCGAGGATCTGGCACTCGACAAAGTGGCCGATGCGGGCCTTGGCCATGACGGGGATGGTGACGGCGGCCTGGATCTCGCGGATGACGGCGGGGTCGGACATGCGGGCGACACCACCATCCTTGCGAATGTCGGCAGGGACGCGCTCGAGGGCCATGACGGCGCAGGCACCGGCCTCCTCGGCGATGCGCGCCTGGGCGGCGTCGGTCACGTCCATGATGACGCCGCCCTTGAGCATCTGGGCGAGGCCGGCCTTGACGGCGAAGGAGGCTGAGGCATTGTTCGGGATGGGGTTGGCGCCGTTGGTGGTGGTGGCCGAGGTGCCGTTGGCAGCGCCGTTCTGGGTGTCGGACATGATGGGGAGGTGTGAGTATTGTCTGGGGGTGACAAGTGTACAGCAAAGCAAGAACAAAGACGAGGAGTCGATTGGGTTTCGAGACGGCGAAGAGGAGGTGACGGCGAAGAGGAGGTGATGGCGAAGAGGAGACGGCGAAGAGGAGGTGAAAAGAAGAAGGGAGGTGTGTCAAAAGTAGACCAGAAGGGGAGGGGCGAGATCTCTCGGTAGGAGCCGACGCACGACTGATGATTCATGAGGCGGGCAGGGGCAGGTGAGAATCGGGACGATGCGGGGTCGGTCGTGATGTCCTGGGCCAGAAAAAGAGCAGCGAGGGAAGCAGCGACAGGGAGGGGCCCTTCTGTGGAAGAGGGGCGAGGCAGCACGTTTATATCGCGCCAGAAGGTCACAGAAGAATACGGAAAGAAGCGAGGTGGTTGTTGGCGGGCACAGCACAGCGGCGGCACGAAACTTTTTTCGCCGCCAGTTCGGAGACGGAAGGCGCAAGGCGGAGGGCGCAGGACAAGGGCGTGCCACTAGAGGCGTGACAGCCAAGCTGCGTGTTGCCAACTGAGGTGCCTGGGTCTATGATGCGGTCGAGGTACCGGTACCTCGATGGAGGGGTAGTGGCGGGGTCGTCAGGGCCTGGGCCGGTCTCGGACGGGGACAGGCGCGGCTGCCATCGGATGGGCGGGACTTGATCTCTGACCAAACTTGGGTGATGCGCCACGTACCTCTGCCACGCCCGCGAGCTCGCCGCGCAAACAACGCGGCCGCGGCTCTGTCGACCCGCGGCGCTGCCTCGAACCCGCCGCAATGCGCTGTGTCATTGGCCAGGACGCCCGGTCTAAACTGGTTCGAGCAGCCCCGAACGAGGCGCCCCCGACCCCGGAATCCCTCGGCGGGCCTCGAGCGAAGTGCCGGCGAGGTAGCGGTACTTGGGACCCTTGACTCACTTTGTTCGCATGTGCATGCACCTTCTGGTCCGACTGTCATGACGGGACTTTGGGTCTTTCTTCCTTGATGGGCCATTGGCATTTCCAACATCCCCTCCGACAAACCTCGACAACCACAGTCCTTCTCTGCTCCCTCATCTCGCACCCGACAAACAGTCCTTCTCTGCTCCCTCATCTCGCACCCGACAATCAGACCTTACTCTGCTCCCTCACCTCGCACCCGACAAACCCGCCTTCTCCCATCGCACAGGGCACCCTCCCTAAGATGCCCACCATCGGCATCCTCAGCCTGCAGGGCGGCTTCCAGGAACACCTCACAGCCCTCGCCCGCGCCGCCGCCTCCCTCTCCGCGTCCGCCGCGTCCGCCCCCGCCTTCACCCCGACGCCCGTCCGCACGCCCGCCGACCTCGCCCGCTGCACCGCCCTGCTGATCCCCGGCGGCGAGTCGACGACCATCGCCCACCTCGCCGCCGAGTCGGCCCTGCTCGACCCGCTGCGCGCCTTTGTCGCCGCCGGCCGCCCCGTCTGGGGCACCTGCGCCGGCGCCATCCTGCTCGCCGACGAGGCCGTCGCCGCGTCGGCGAAGAAGGGCGGCCAGGCCCTCATCGGCGGTCTCGCCGTGCGCGTCCACCGCAACCACTTTGGCCGCCAGATCGAGTCCTTCGTCGCCGACCTCGAGCTGCCCTTTTTGGGTGGCGACGAGCAGCAGCAGCCGGCGCGCCCCTTTAGCGGCGTCTTCATCCGCGCCCCCGTTGTTGAGGCCGTGCTCGACCCGGCCGCCGTCGAGACCATGGCGAGGTTGCCGGGCCGCAAGACGCGCGCCGGCATCGACCGACCGAGCGAGAGCGATGGCGATGCCGAGGCGGGGGACATCGTGGCCGTGCGCCAGGGGAATATCTTTGCGACGAGCTTCCACCCGGAGCTGACGGATGATATACGGGTGCACGTGTGGTGGCTCGGCGAGGTGGCAAAGTACCTCGAGAAGGAGACGGCGTGACTGGGTCAAGGCAAGGAGAGGACGACGAGAACAACATGGGCAAACACAATGACGATATGCCATAGAATTAGACAGCCTGCGTAGAACGAATTCGTACACCTGCATTATAAGCCTCTACTCCTGCCCCTCGCCCTCGCCCTCCCCCTGCGCCTCCTCCTCCTCGAGACTCCAATCCCGCAAGCCCTCGCCCCGGATCCAGCTGACGCCGCGGCGCCAGCTACCCTCGCGGATCGCCCGCGCGTCCCTCTCGTACACGACGCCCGTCACCATGAGCGCCGCGACAAAGACCCACACGTCGCCGCCGCGCATGCCCTTCCACCACCGCCTCTTGACGCCGACCTTCCACAGCGAGTCCACGCTCGCCCGCGCCGAGTACAGGAACATGCCCCGGCCCTGCTTCCGCTCGACCCAGGCCCAGAGACCGGCGATGAAGCCGCCGAGGAAGAATCGCAGCGTCGGCAGCACGTGGCGTGGCAGCCACGTCTGGAACACGCAGATCGAGGCCCACGCCGTCGAGATGGAGCCGGCGAGGAACGTCGAGCTCCGCAGCGCGCGGCCGAGCACCTTGGTCAGGACGGCGACCGGCGCGTGGTTGAGCTTGGCGCGGGGGTTGGGCAGAATGGCATACGCGGCGTAGAAGCGGAGGAGCATCCGCATAAAGCGCGGCAACGAGGTGAGCCAGAACTGCAGGTCCGAGCGCAGGCAAGACGGGTCAGACGGGTGGAGGGTCGCGCAGGAGAGAGAGGTGATGATGGGGTGTGCTGTCGAGGTCAGGGGCGCGACGGCCGCGAGCGACGCCGGCAGCGTTTCCTTGTTGGGGAACAGAGTGGGTGAGATGTAGGGTCTGTCGTTTGTCAGCTGTCTTCTTGGACCCAAGCAGCGCGCCATGTACGTACGGCCAGTTGAGCTTTGCCATCTGCGCAAGGCTGTCGACAATCTCCAACGTCTTGGGCCACACCAGGTGGCTCGGGTATCCGGCGGGCCTCTGTTGCAGATAGGCTGTCGAGTTGTTGAAGATGTGGTTTCCGTAGGCCGCGGGGAAGCAGTCGCGGTCAAAGACGACGGCGTGCAGCAGCTGTCCAAAGGCAAAGGGCTGGATCATCCAGCTGCCCCACCACCAGGGCCGTTCCCTCTTGACGCGACCGCCGGCTTTGAAGCCCCAGATCATGCCCTCGCCCTCGCCCAGATTCCAGCCGAATTCGAGGGCGCGGAACATGGCGTAGATGGCGACCGACACGCGCAGTTGCTGCGCCGGGTACACGCCGAGGGCCAGACCGGCAAGCGAGGCACCGACGGCGGGCGCATAAGGCGACGTCAGCGTGGCGGCCGTACGGGGGTTGCGTCGTCGGAAGGGGGTCGCCGCATCGTCGAGCAGGTGGCCGCGCAACCTTGACATGAAGCGGAAGAGCAGGCGATAGAGCAGCAGGATGGAGGATAGCGAAAGCGATAGACGGAAGGTGGGCGAGTTGTACAGCGGTTGCTTCTTCGCGTTTGTGCTGTGGTTGGGTCAGTGCATGTTGCTTCACACCATGGTGGCCAGGCCATGCAAGGATGGCCAGGTCATGCAGGGACAGCCCAAGAAACGTACTCTCTCTTGCCGAGCACCTTCTTCATCAAGACATCACACGTCTTCATGCCCGCCGCCGTACCGACAAACAAGCGCAGCGCGTCGCGGATCGCCCGCGTGTTGTAGCTGTCGCTCGGCGGCACAGCATGCGACGGCCGTCGGCCAGCCTTGTCGCCGTCGACCATCTTCTCGACCGTCGCCACGCTCGGCGCCGTCCGCCTCAGCACGCGCGACCGCGAGATGACATACTTGTGCAGCGTCGCGTACTCGCGCGCCGAGATGGTGTAGCGCAGGGCGTTGCGCAGGACGGGGTCGGAGACGGACTTGGGCGTCAGGGTGCGCGGCGCGTTGGGCGGGCGCGACGGCCCCGGTGCGGCCGAGGTCATGTCACGGTTCCTGTCGAGAGGTGCCGCTCTACTGCCAGTGGGACAGCCGCGAGACTGCGAGGTGGGACAGAGCAAAAGGTGTGGCAGGGCCCGAAATAAGAGTGAATCGCAATGCAGCCGAAGAAATCGAGTGATCAGACAGTCGCAACAAGTCTCATGGGCGCGTTATCTAGCATCGCTGACGTTAGCCGAAAGCCCCCCCCCAAGGTGGGAAGCCGAGCTGGAATGCATCCCGCACCAGACCCAGGCCAATGACCTCACAGGGACGTACCAAGGTCGCGCAATGGTGCGTAGGCCGTCAGAGCAAAGTCAATCAGTCGTCTAGTCGAGCGGGTTGCACGATCCGTCGCGTCGTTCATCTGTGCTATAGGTGCATTGGATAGAGGAAAGGGAAAGATGAGGAGGCATGGAAGGAGAGGGAGGAGGGGTGGGATGGCGAAAGAATCTTGGATGGTCCGAAAAGCTGGGGAATGGGCGAGGGGGAGCTGCTGCAGCGGGAGCAGGAGCATACACTACACTGGGGAAGGAAAGAAGGGGTCGCAACAGAGGCAAGTAGAGGCAAGCAGGGCAAGCACATGCCTCGGCCTTTCGACTGCTCCTCCCCTGTCCCTCCCAGCTCTCCTAGTGCATATTCACGTGTCTCGGCCTATCAGCGCCTACCCCCTTGCCCCTGTCCTGCCTTTCCCCACGCCGTTTGATGACATGCTCATGCACAAGGGCAGACTCGAGTAAACATTCGGAACCCCAGTCTGCCTCTCCATCGTGTTTGTTATCTCCCCCTTGTCAAGACGACCGTCTGTCACTAATGGACGACCGTCTGTCACTGGTGGACGACCGTCTGTCACTGGTGGACGACCGTCTGTCACTGGTGGACGACCGTCTGTCACTGGTGGACGACCGTCTGTCACTGGTGGACGACCATTGGAATTGCACTGGAATCACGGCCGCCAAGCACGCTCAAGCTGTCTGTCGCGACAACGCATTACGGACTACCAACGGAGCAACGATCACAAGCCCTGGCCTCGAACCCTGCCGTCGTCCCCACGCCGTGTGCTTCACTTCGGCCGCCTTCCAAAAACCCAGGCTGCACGAAGAAGCTTTCATCTTGGAGAGCCTCGAGTGTGTCCCAGGATCCATCCTACACAGGGACAGCCCCGGCACTCGTCGGCCCATCGTGTCCAAACGAGCCTTTCTCGCGCGACCCTATGCCATCCTGGCTCACACGCTCATCCATCTCGCTCACCCCCAAGGGTATCACCACGCTTCGTCCTCCCCCCTCATGACATCCGCACAACTGTGCTGATGGGGCTGCGCCGTCCCTCCTCGGCGGCGCTCTCCACAACCATCTTGTCCATGATCCGTGGACCCCGGTCCTCAGGACACTGACGCAGGCCCCGTCAAGACCATCCACACACGGGCTTGCGTCCGCGAGGTCGAACCGACGAGGCCTGCTTCACCATTTTCCTTTCAGTCCGCCCGTCCCAACCAGACAATATCCGGCCCAGGGGCATCGCAGGATTGCCCCATCGCGCGACGGCGCGTAAACAACGGCAAAACCAAAAGCAAGGGGGAATCAAACTTTTGTGCGCCTGATGCAAATGCAACTCGTCATATCGGTCGTCGTGGCTGCCGTGAGACAGAAGCAGAACTGCCGGCCGTGCGTGGCTGCTGCCCTGCTACTGCTGCTTGCAGTCCACCGTCGTTACTCATGATCGAATGCGAACCCTCGCCTAAGGGTACGCAGCCACGGCGTGCTGGTGGTCCGAGCCGCCGTCTTCGCGCGCGTACATCAGCGGAGTCCACTTGCGGCCCAGCGAGGCACCCTCGCCGTGGAAGGGAACCATCTCCTCCTGCCATCCGAGAATGTGCCACACGTCGCCGCCGTTGCGTGGCTCGACGCTCTGCAGCGAGTGGCGGATCTGTCCCGCATGCGGAACGCGTCCCTCCTTGACACCCTCGAGTGCCCGCAGACGCCGCAGCTCACGCTCCGACACGACGGACACCATGATCTGGTGGCGAGCCTCCGAGTTGGCCCAGCTCGAGACATTGCCGTAGACACTGGACTCTAGGGCGGGCTTGAGGTAGGCGAACGGAAGGTTGAGGAGAACGCGCGAAAGAGTCGAGTTGACGGCGCGCTGCTGAGGTGTCAGGTTGGGCACCTCGCCGTTGGCACCGTCCTGGGACGCTGGCGAGCCGCCCATGTCGCCAAACTTGATGTGCATGGGCCGAGCACGTCGGCCCGCTCCCAGGTGGACGGAGGTGCCGTGAGCGATAGGCGGGGTGCCCGTCGTCGACTTGGCCGGCGCCGGCACGGCAGGGATGCGGGCGAATGACTCGGGGTCCGCGACCGAGGTGTCGAGACGGAAGTAAGCCGGGAAGTTGTTGATGATGAAGGAAATAACGCCCGTCATGAGAATCTGGACCTGCTCGCCGTAGGCGAAAGGAGCGTGGCGGTCAGCAGACGCACGGCCTGGCAGGTCACCGAGGATGAACTCCAGCGCCTTTTCGAGGGTCGACCAGCTCAGGTGGTCGGCTGCCACCTGCATACCGCGCTGGATGATGGGGTCCCAGTTGAGCAGCTTTCCGGCGGCGGCATAACCCAGGGCAAAGCCGAAGCGGGTATCCGCCCTTCCGGCGGGCGTCAGGTTGCCGTCTCCCATCGAAGCTCCCTCGGGAGGGCCACTGAGGAGAGGGAAGGAATAGAGTCGCTGGATGGCCATCCAGAAGGTGCTCGAGTTGATGTACTTGTCATCCGTCTTGAGGAGGATAGTCTGCGCGTCCATTCCGCGTGAGTGGCTGTCACTGTGGCTGGTGGTCTGCAGCAGGTTACGCAGAGGCTGGCTGCGAGCAAAGACGAGTCGGTGGCCAGGTATGCGGACAGGGGGCGCGCGGTCATCGAGGTAGCGAAGCTCGAGCGTGCAGTCGACAAATGTCAGGTCAGTGAACTGGGATTGGAGGTAGCCAAACAATCCCTCCACGCTGTTCTGCGCCTCCTGCATCTGCTGCTGCATCATGTGCGGCGGGGGCATGTGGTTGGACATCATCCTCTGGTGGGCAGGACCGTAGGCCGAATGCTGGTGCTGATGCTGTTGATGCTGCTGGTGATGGTGGTGGCGACGGTCGTCGTGGTTTGCCACGACGCCGTTCGGGCCGCCATGGCCGTGACGCTGGTTAAAGGCGGCAGCTTCGTCAGCGTGATGGGAGGAGTGGGAGTCCTGGAAGCTGTGGGGCGTCGAAGGGCCGTAGTTGTTGATCTGGTGCGGGTAGTGCTCCATGCCAGCAGGCGCGACAGAGGAACGGCCGAAGGAGTCGCCCGAGGTGACGGGCACAAACTCGGTGCCGTAGGGCATCTGGGGGGATATCCATGGCCCGAAGCCGTGTGGCCATGACCAGGGAAGGGTCGCTGACCGTTGGGCAGGCCGCCGAGCCCCGGCGGCGGCGCGAATCCGGCCGAATGAGGAGGAGCCGGCGACGAGTTGTTCGAGTCCAAGTGGCCAAACTGAAGGCTGCCGTTGCTGGGGTGCGGGTGGTGCATATGGGCCGGGCCGTTGAGCCCGTGGCGGGGCAAGGGTCGCATGTCGCCGTTGGTGCCCAGACCCAGAGCACGAGGGGTTGGCTGGAAAGCAGGAGGCATGCTGTAAGGGGTCGGAGAAATGACGGTCTGGTGTGGGACAGCAGCAGGAGCCGGAGCAGGGGCAACAGCAGCAGCAGCAGCAGGCGCAGGGGCCGTGTCTAGAGGGAGCACGTTAGAACTCAGGGACTAGAGCGGCCGCATCTCGTCATGATGACTGACAAGTGTTCGACGTACCATTAACAGGTTCACCAAGAGGCTCAGCAGGCGTAGTAGCTGTGTGACGAGACTCGTGTGAGAAGTGGCGGGGACTCGGGCGCGGTTGGTTATACGAACTCTGGTCAAGCTCCTCGGCGGATTGAGATTCGACGGGCATGGGTTCGGCGTCGGGCTGCTCGACGGCAGGCGTGGATTCGGTAGCAAGGTCGGTCGAGGTCGAGGCGGAGGGCGTCAGCTCGGGCTGGGTAGTCGAGGTAGCTAATGAGCAAGTTAGCATGCAGGCATGCAGAGAGGTCGGCAGTCAAGACAGCGTAGGCAGGAGGCTCTCACCAGACTGTTCCTCGTCGACGTTGCTCGCAGCCGTGGACGATGCCTCGGCAGCAGCGTCCTCCTTGGTGTCGAGCACGGTGACGACAGTGTCGGGGGTCGCGGCTTCTGCGTTGTGCTGAATCTTGAGAGAGGAGCCGTTGGGCGTGGTGCTGGGCTGGGCGGCCGAGGTCTGCTTGGCGGTACTGTTGTTGCGGCGGTTGAGGTAGACATAGGGGATGGCGGGCTTCAGCGCCAGGCCGGAGAGGGGGCGGGCGGCAGAGGCCTTCTTGCCAGGCTTGCCGGCGCCGCTGGCGGAAGTCATGTTGAGAAGTGGTGGACTGGCGGAGAGAGAGGCTGGGAAGGCGTGGGAGGACGCCTTGCGAGGTGTTCGGACGTGGCAGCGACAACACCGACACGGCGAGAGCGGTTAGGTGCAAGGTCCGAGGGTGATGCAGCCGACGACAGAGACTCCGGAGCTCGACGAGAGGCGTGACTCTTAGATGCCTGGCCCGGAGGAGAAGTTGACAAGCATGTTAGAGCATCCGCAAAGCTCCAATGCGTGACGGCTCGAGTGCCAGTGACGATGCTTGGGCGTGGAAGGAGAGGCAGAACAGGGAAAAGGAAGGAAGGGGGGGTGGTGGAGTGGAGAGGAGTGGAAAGAGGGCGACAGAAGACGATGGATGATGCAGGGTGCGCGCGCGCAGAGAGGCGAGGGTGGAGATGATGCTGGGGCCAGGCGGCGGGCGGGAGCTGCAGGTGATGTAGGTCCGACGCCAGAACGGCTTCGATAGCAGCCAGAACGGCTTCGACAGCAAGTTCAGTGACGGGCTACGTTGATGCTGGGACTACGCAGATGGACGATGTTCAGAGGTGATGCGGATGAAGCTGCTGATGCTGCCGGCGTCTAGCTGCCTTTTCTGGCTCCAGAAGCCCTTGCAGGCAGCAGAGCTTCTTCTAGGTACCTTAGGGTAGGTACCTACTTGATTTCTACCCAAGGCGCTCCTGCTCCCGTGCAGTGCTCATCATAGGTGCTGGGAGTTTTTTTTTTCTTCCCACCTTGGGCCTGCTGGGCAGTTGGCGGCGGCCGGAGCTGGGCCAGGGAAAAGAAAAATCGGGGCTGCGTCACAAATTTTATCCCCCCCGCAAAACGATGAGCAGCACCGCAGGCGACCAGCGTCAGGCCAGGCAGAGGATGGATGGTAAGGTGAGGTGAGATTGGCCCGCCCCATCCCTGCACGTTGGATAATGAGCCGTCCATCTGTGCCTCTGTTTCGATTCGGTGAGCGCTGACCGGGTGGATGCGTCGGTGAATGACACGCATCATCGGCTTCGCCGTTGGCTTTGTCTGAAATCTGGGACAAATTGGCAGAGAGGCTCAACTTGTCTGCGTTCCAGTCTGATCACGTCTGATCACTGGCAAAATGAACGACCAAGAGTGCGTATCTTGTCTGACAGGTGCCCTTTTGCATAGAGGCGATACGTAAGCAGGCAGCAACGGCCAGGAATGGACTACAAGCCTGTTCTCCAGCAGATGGTATGCTTTGACGAGGAAACTTGTCATGTCAGACTGCCGTTCAAGTTACAATGCCACGATACTACGGGTCCGTAAATCTCGTACTAACGCCAAACGCTGCGTAGATTGAACACAATTCGAGAAGAGAAGAGGAAAGCCGCAACTACATTCATTTACACCAAAGCATTGGGAGCCCCCTTCAACAGGCCCTTCAACAGGCCCTTCAACAGGCAAACACCAATCCTCAGCTTGCCCAAGCCAACAACGCCACGCATGCTCCCTGTATATCCGTTGCCGTCTGTCTCTTTACCAGCCTCTCTGCACACATCTTGCCCTCTACTCCCCGTTGCCGAGCACTCTCGCGAGCAGCACGTACAGGAACACGACGGCCCCCGCCACGAGCAGCTTGTTCCGATGCAGCCACCCCGTGCCGGCATCCCGCTGCTGCACGACGGCATCGACAACGGCGCGCCCCTGATGCGCGCTGTTGGCGCCGCCGCCGCCGCTGCCGTGAGCGCCGATGCCCAGCTGCGGCGGCCGACAGCTCGAGCCGCCCGCCGCCGCCGGCACGTGGCCCGTGGCCATGTCGACCTTTTGCTCCCTCATCATGTCCCAGTTCTTCGCGTCGACCTCGGGCCACTCGGCGCGGAACTTGGCCCCGGCGTCGCCCGCCTTGACGTTGCCCTTGCCGGCCGGGTTGGCGCGCGCGTGCGACCCGCCGCCCGTCGAGTTCCACCACCGTGACCGGGCCGCCAGCGCGCGGCGCTCGGCCGCTGTGCTCGAGACGGAGCCCGTCGTCATCTCCTCCGAGGTCATGAACGACAGCAGGCCGATGAGGATCGTCGAGAGTTCCCAGGCCCGGTTGAATGACTTGGGGTGGAAATCAGAGATGGAGAAACAGCGGCGGGTCGATGGCTGGTAGCGGCCCGAGGGCGTGTGCATGCGGATGGCCGGCGGGGCGAAGGGGTATGTCGGCGGGAACATGAGGGTGCCCCAGTACTGGCCGCCGTGGTAGGGCGTGTCTTCGGGGCCTGTGATGATGTAGTGCCATCTTTGAAGTGGGGGGGAGACCAAGTTAGCCTGGGAGTTCACAGACGCAAGGGGGAGGTACGAACTCGAGGATGTTGGATTCGGAGGGATGCGCCTCGATGTATGGGGGTGGGTTCTCGGCGATGGTCTTGTATTCGCGGGTCAACTGAGATCACGTTAGCCAAGGAGCCCGCGAGAACCAGTCCAGAATCCCGACGTGCCCGCTTCTGCGCTGCCTTGCTGGCCGACATGGTGGGTGTTCCGAGGTTCGCACAGATGGATGTCGATGACGTGGTCAGATCGCACGTGTCTTGTTGAGCCTAGGCGGTAGGTGTGATTTTGGTTGCGACGAAAGAAAGGAACGCAGTCTAGGGTCCCAAGAGACAGTGACGCCGCGCAATCGCAGTTGATGCAACGATGAAGGATGGTGTGTGTGTATGTATATGGAAGGTGGATGCGCTGGGGTAGTCGTGAGGTTGGAGGTATTGGGTGGGAAAGTGGTCACAGGCGAAGACTGGGCCAGACGGCGCCAGGGTCATTGGGGGGCTTTTGGGGGGGCTTTGGGCCTTGGGGGGCGTTTGGGCCTTTGGGGACCTTGGTGTCTGGGCCTTTGGGGCCTTGCTGGCACGAAATGTCCGACGAGGCGCCACAGAAAGGAGGTACGTACTTGTCGGGTCGATCCACCAGCCTCACGTCACATAATAGTGGGTCTGGGTCGAATCGAAACCTCCTGGGGCCCTCTTGACGACCCATCACCAGATGCGAGCTACCTTAGGCCAAGGAAGCTATCCTCATCCGACCTGACAGACTCAATGGCTGCCAAAACGACTGTGGGCGAGGGTGCCGTACGTCATGTCTCTGTCCCTTTTTTCAACTTCATCGTCAGCTGACCATACACAAGACCCCCGACCCCATTCAGAAGCTCAATGCCGATGCCGACAGCTTGCGGCGCGAAGCTGAATCCTCCCTCGAGTATGCGGCCAAGCTCGAGGAGGAGAACCAGCGGCGCCAGGCCCAGATTGTAGGTCGATTCTATCTTGTGCACATCTCTTTTGCAGATCAATCCCGCTGACAGCAGAAGCTTCTCGAGCAGCAGTCGACGCCCATGACCGTCCACAACCTCACCGTCCACGGCGCACCCAACACGCGCCGCGCGTTCCTCGACCCCATCCTCTCCCCCATCGTCGCACCCGCAGCCAACGCTGCCACGACGCTCGGCGACGTCTCCTACCGCCTGCAGACGGCATCCTCCAAGCTTGACCGTCTCGGCATCTTCCAGCCCGCCCCCAAGATCTTCCTCAACTCAGCCGACCAGACGAACCCCTCGTCCACACCGACTGACGTGGACATTGATATCCTGCTCGCCGAGCTTCCCCGCTACAAGTTCAATGCCGGCACCGACGTCGGCAACTCGGAAGGATCGGCCTTCACATCGCTCTTGTGGCGCAACATATTCGGCGGCGCCGAGCAGCTCTCCCTCAACGCGAGCACCGGCACGCGAACACGCTCCGCCTACACAGCCGAGCTATCCGCCCCCGTGGCCTCAGACCCCGATCGCCGCATCGCCCTCGAGATTCTCTCGTCCGCCGCCGACAAGCCATGGGCCTCGCACGAGGAGGTCCTCCGCGGCGGCTCCCTCCGCTACCAGTGGCTTTCGCCGGACCGCGACATGCACTCGATCGAGTACACGGCCCTCTGGCGACAGCTTACGTCGCTGGGCCCCGGCGCGAGCCCGACCGTCCGTGCCGACGCCGGCGACTCGCTCAAGTCGTCCCTCCGCCACATCTTCCGCCGCGACACGCGCGACAACCCGCAGCTGCCCCAGCGCGGCTACCACATCCGCACGACGACCGAACTCGCCGGCGTCGGCCCCCTCGCCGGCGACGTCGCCTTCTCCAAATCCGAGCTCGAGCTCGGCGGCGCCGTGCCCCTGAGCCAGCGCGCGCCCGGCGTCTCCCTCGGCGCCGGCCTCCGCCTCGGCGCCCTCTGCCCCCTGCCGCTGGGCTTCGCCTCGACCGCCGCCATCGCGCCGAGCCGCCTCAACGACCGCTTCCAGCTCGGCGGCCCCACCGACGTCCGCGGCTTCAAGCTCGGCGGCCTCGGCCCCCACGACGGCCCCGACGCCGTCGGCGGCGACGTCTTCGCCGCCGGCAGCCTCAACCTCCTCTTCCCCCTCCCCTACCGCGGTCCCGACTCGGCCCTGCGCATGCAGCTCTTCGCCAACGCCGGCCGCCTCGTCGCCCTGAAGCCTGCTGCTGGCGGAGACAAGCAGGGCCGGCAGGGGCACGGGCAATCTGGCGCCGACATGACGCCCGCCTCCGTCGCGCGCGGCCTCGCCAACGCCGTCGGCGACCTGGTCAGCGGCCCGCCGAGCGTCGCCGCCGGCGTGGGCCTCGTGTACGCGCATCCCGTCGCGCGCTTCGAGCTCAACTTTAGCCTGCCGCTCGTCGTGCGGCGGGGCGAGGTCGGCACCAAGGGCGTGCAGGTCGGTGTCGGGATCAACTTTTTGTAGCGCGGCAGGGGACTGTCGAGTGTATGATAGGGATGTAGAGAGGTCGAGACTGTAATATACCACGCCGAGTTTGGAGTACCTAATTTCATGGATTGAAAGCTTGGTGTGTGGGGTGGTATGCCACCAGGGGATGTTCAGACAGTTGGCCCCGGCCGTGACCGATTGGGAGCATCCAAACTACCTTGGACTACAGGACACCAAGGGCGGAGGTTGTCGCTAGTTGGATCTGTATCATCTGACAACACACGTACGGCAGTAGTATCCCATTATCCATCAACAAGGCAGCAACCCTAGCATGTGGGATCACAGTACGAAATCCAGTAAACAGCCTACAATCACCATGCTCGGGCACTTCGCGAATCTTCACAAGGTCAAAAGAACAGACTAGTATTCAGCTACAAACATCCCGCCACAAGCCCGTGAAAATGAAAAGGCCACAGCCAGTATATCGTGACAGTGCGGCAGCAACAACGCCAGCCCTATATCCAGCAGCCAGACCATCCGGGTCCGGCTGGCAATGACAAGAAAAGGAGCCCCGTCCTGATTTTTTGAACGGCAAGCAAAACTCATCCTTCCATCCGCGTGATCGATGGATTACCGAACCATCCTGGTCCCTGCAAGCCCAGACCCATGTCTAACGCCGGCGAGCATCTCGCGGGCGGAGAGCAGATTCGAGAGGATCTTAGTCCCAGAAGCTCATCCAGTACCACGAGCTCAGTCCGCTCGCCAGGATGATAAAAGTGACGATACCAGCGCCCGCCCTGTCCGCTGTCGTAATGGGCTCCGGGTCCTGGAACGGGTTGCTGTCCCTGCCGGCGTTGCTGTCTCCCCTCGAGGTGCCGCCTGTGTCATTGGTCGTGGGTGGGTTCGCGCCTGCGATCAGAAGCGAGGAAACGGCGGCTAGGACGTTCATCTGCTCGCCAGCACCAGTGGTCTTATCGACAGCGGGGTCGATAAACTCGCCCCTGTCCCAGTAGAAGCCGCACACGCGGCCCGAGGCGCCACCGGTGCACTGCCTTATAGCAGCCTGCGTCGAGTTTTGCAGCACGGGCAGAATCTTGGACGCTGTAGAGGGAACAATCTGCGTGACAACAGCGAGCCAGCGGTGCATGTATCCCTTGAAGGTCAACATGTCAGCACTGCAACGGCCAGGGTCCCTCTCGCAAGGAATCTCATAGGCGACACCTCTCGGGAAGAAATCGGTAAGGCAACGGTCCAGCAGCTTCTCGACGCGGTCGAGCCACTTGGCGTCCTCGGTGTAGTTGTACATGAACGCGGCGCCTTGCATCAGAACGGCAATGTTGTAGGAGAAGGTGGCCTTGTTGATGTCGGTGCAGTTGTGCTCAATGTGGCCACCGTCGTAGACACGCCAGTTCTCGTGGTCGATGTAGTTCACTCCCCAGAGCCAGTCCCACGTCTCTTCGGCGGCCTTGGTGTAGGTATCGTTGCGGGTGTAGCGCGCGAGGCGAGCACCAATGTTGAAGAAGCAGCCGTTGGCAATGGTGTTCTTGTAGTTGTATCCGGCGTTGGTGGAGACGGCCTGCCATCGGAGACCTCCGTTGCAGTGGTCGTCGAATCGATCATTCTGCGTGGACCACACGGCCTGGGCGAGGGCCAGCCACTGGGGTTGATCCTCGGGGGGGTCAGGGAACTTGTTCTCGGCGGCCAGCATGGCCGTCATGCCCCAGAAGCCCTGATCGTCGTTTCCGAGCGAGGCCGTGTGGTTGAGGGGCATGTAGTCGCGGTTGTCGCCGACCTGGTGCACCATGCCCTCGCGGACGACGTCGTTGTAGCTCGTGTCGCCGGTCAAGTGCCAGTAGTCGACATATGTGCCCATCATGGCACCGCCCTGCCACCAATAGTAATCGCCCTTTCCGTCGGCTGGGGGTCCTGGCAGAATACCGGGAATCATGCCGGTCTTGTTGCCTTCGTAAAACAGCATCATGTCATACGCGAGTGTGCGTGCTGTCTCACGGATTGCATCTGCACGGGTCAGCAAGAGGAGCTCGGACGGTAGAAATGCGTGTCTACACACCATCCGAATCTATGGAGTAGCCCTGCGCCAGAGCGGACGGCAGAGCGCTGAGGGCCAATAGCGCCGCCGGGGCGACGGTCTGAAGGGAGTTGAACATGGTGTGAAGGGAGAATGAAAGCAGTCGAGTGAATGCGCAGGCCGCAGCGGCCGTGGGCGAAGGAGGATCGATCAACGAGAAAATACGAATGATGTGATGATGTCGTCTCTGGGTCGTTCAATCGTCGAGGAAATGCAGATTCAATCGGGTCAAAGCCGTCGGGGGTGAATGAGTCCGAGTCGCTGTTGGCCCAGAACTCAAGGTGCGTTGGTTATAAATAAGGCCCTCGTCGTGTTGGTGAGTCGCAAGGGTGTCGAGGGAGGAGAGGAGGAAGAAGAGGAAGCGAATGGCAGTTGCAGCGTCTGGCTCTGATCAGAGCGACGACAAACAACGGGGAGCTTTGGGTGTTGTAGGTTCTGCGGAGGTTGCTTCAACGTGGATGCACTGGGGAAGGAAAGTTGTAGGAAGCGGGAAGAGGCACAGGAGCGATGGGATAAGATGGGGACCAGGCGGGCGGGCCCCTTTTGCTAAGGTAGTGGCGGCGTGAGTGGTAGCTGCTCTGAGGTACTTGGGTAAGGGGGGCATGAGCGACATGGGCTGCACCTTCAGGCAGACAAATAAAGCCTGATTCAGGGGAAAGAGGGAGCGACACGGACAAGGAAGGGGCAGCAGAAAAGGGCACCCAAAGGCAAGAGACAGGGAGATGACGCGGTGGGAAATGCCCAGCACCACGTAAAAGGCATGGTAGAGCCTTGGCATCCCTTGGCGCCTGGGCATCGGGGCTGTGCAGCATTCTATTCGCCAGGACCGCCCATCACGTGGAGCTGCTGGCGTCAAGCAGCAGCAAGACCACTTCGATTGACGATCCACGGCATGAGGGGGAGACCGCGTGCGCGATGCCGCTGCTGACGGGGGACGTTGTCGCAGCAGACGTCGTCGAAAGAAGGGTGCGAATACCTCAGGGTCGGACGACGAAATCCCAGCTTCCCCCACGACGACCCAGAAGCGACCCCTCCCCCCTGGCACTAGCCCCTCACTAGCCGATACCCTAAGGCACTCGGTACATTCCAGAGGGGGCCCCTCCCGCCAGCCTTCGTCCACGAGACAACGACGGGAGGCACAAACATGAGCATTCTACAACGTCATCTTTCTCTCGCGCCCTCGTTTCCATGGCGCTTCCATGGCATCCTCAACACAACGACCAGGCTGCGCGTCCGCGGGAGGGCTCCTTGGAGCTCTGATTGTGAAATGATTTCTCGCGCGGCCCGCCCGCCGAGCCCGCTCCAGCGCTGCGCCCCCAAGACATGACAAGAGACCTCAAACAGCCCAAGTCGTCAGGCCCAACGTCATACACGAACTCTCAATCTCGGCTGTCGAAGGCAGTGCTCTTCTCGATTCGGCCGTCCGTCAAACCGACACGGCCACGTTCAGTCCCTTGCTTGTTCCCGAGGGGGGGGGTCAAAGTAAACAAGAGACAGAAAGCACAGCCACAGACCGACCGCAGTCTCAACGACAGGTAGTGGTGACCACAAACAATTAACCTTAACTATTAAACTCACGCACTCCAATGCGCGCTATCCCCGAATGGGCGCGATCACAGTGTGGCGTCTGACTGGGTTCGTATTCAAGTACGTGTGGGAGGGCGACCTACCACTCCTCAGCCACCCCGTTGCACACAGTTCGAAGCCGCACCGGCTCGCACCCTCGTAATCGATCCCTCGCGTTCCCAGACCCTGCATGTCCACCATCGACAGGTCGAGACCCCTTGGCCGCCGTCCAATCACCGCAATGACAACACCCCACCGCGATCCGGAGGAGCGGAGCCGCCCCGTGGCCGCTACGAACATTTCATCTCAAAAAGGGGGGCCGTGAACTCCTGCGCATTCTCCGTCGGCTGCTCCGCCTCGAATACGAAAAGGCGAGCAAGCCGAAGGGGCACTCGGCATTGAAGACCAAACGTGTCGTCACACACAAAGGTAGGCACAGCAAGATATGGAAAGATTTCAGATTGACTGGCATCTATTACTCGTGTCAAATCCACCGCCTGCAGAAGTTGCAGGACTATGCAAGTCTACGCCCTCTCCTGGGCAACCCAGACGCCGCCATGCCCATCAACACGGTCAACATAGACGACCGGCGAAGCTGGACATGATAAATAGAAGGAAACACAGTATGGACAGGATATATGTTGGGGAGACTACAAAACACATTCATGACGTGCCGGGGGGTTGTCTACGCCCGCACGGCTTTTCCGTCTTTTTCTGTCCTCAACGGGACCAGCTTACTCCTGCTTCTTCTTGCCGAAGAGGCCACCCTTCTTGGGCACACGCGCCAGCCAGTACAGACCCAGCGCCGCCAAGATGTTGAAGATGATAAACGCCCAGCCGATGCCAAAGTTTCTCCAGCGGTCGGCATAGTCAATGTTGAGCGAGTTCAGGAAGGTGTTTGTCTTGTCCATGGTGCACATCTGGCACTCGCTGGTCGAGTTGATGGTGGCGTCGGTGAGGTAACCGCCGAACTGCTCCATCCAGGGACCCAGGTAATCGGAGCAGGTTTCACCGGACGGTGGCACAATGCTGAGGAGCTCGTTGTCGGCGCAGACCACGTTGGTGTTGGCGACCGCCACCGATAGCATGCCTGCGACAATGTACGTGAACGGTGACACCCGGTACATGAAGATCCAGAAGCCAGGCAGCGTATCGGGGTTGGCGAGGACACCGCAGAAGATGAGGCAGAGCATGAAGAGGACGTTGGCAATGTTGGCACCAGCCTCGGCCGTCTCGAAACCGGCAATGATAAAGTCGGTGAAGGTTGAGGTGAACAGGAGGAAAATCAGCAGGAAAAGGAACATCAGGACGCCACGTTCGGTGGTCTGACCGGCGGCAATGGCGTTGTTCTGAAGGCCGACAGGGTAGTACCAGCAGACGTACATGAGCACAGCCATGAGGGAGTTCCAGGGGAGTTCCACAATGATCTGCGACAGCATGAAGATCTTCCAGCCATATACCTTGGAAGGTCGCTCACGAACCTCATAGAGGGACCGTTGAATGACAAAGTAGGGCATGGTCTGCTGCACGAGCTGACCAAAGACGGTGAGAATGTTGAAAATGGCAAACATCTGGTTCTGAAGACCTTGCATCGAGTTGGGGGCATCGAAGAAGACGAAGCCGATGAAGAGAGCGACGAGAATGCAGAGGGCGGCCTTAGAGTAGATGTATGATGGGGTGCGCCAGTACTGCTGGAACACACGGTGGGTGACCTCGTAGAGCTGGGTTCCGAAGCTGGCAGCGAATTCGCGGTACGAGGCAGTGTCCTCCTTCGATGACGACGGGTCCTGAGGGGCACGCTCATCCTTGAGACGCTGGAGCTCGGCCTGCGTAGCAGCGTACTCGGGGCTCTGGCGCCAGGCTTCGAACCAATCGACCTCAGTGTGAGAGCCGGGGGCGGCACCGATAACCTCGAGCATCCACTCAGCGGGGTTGGCCTCGGCGGGACAGGTGGTACCGCTGATGCGCTCGAAGTAGGCAATCATGTGGCGCGAGTTCTCGCCAATGTCGCCAAAGTACACGGTGCGGCCACCCTTGGCGAGGAAGAGAAGACGGTCGAAGCGCTGGAACAGCATGGCAGAAGGCTGGTGGATGGTGCAGAGAATGGCCTGGCCCGACTTGGTGAGCTTCTCGAGAAGGTCGAGGATAGCCCACGAGGTTTGCGAATCAAGACCGGAGGTAGGCTCGTCAACGAACAGCAGCAGGGAGGCTTAGCGGCAAGCTCGACACCGATGGTGAGACGCTTACGCTGCTCAACGTTGAGACCTTCACCGGGAACACCGACAACGGCTTCGGCGTACTCCTCCATATCAAGTAGTTTGATAACCTCATCAACGTAGGCGAGCTTCTCGGCCTTGGGGACGTGGGCGGGTTGACGGAGGAGAGCGGAGAAGTTGAGCGCCTCGCGGACTGTAGTAGTCTCAAGGTGGAGATCCTGCTGTTGGACGTAGCCGGTCTTGCGCTGGAAGGATGTGTCACGCTGGTAGCCGTCGACAAGCATCTCGCCGGTAATGACACCCATAGAGGTACGGTCGGCCAAACAATCCAGCAGAGTAGTCTTGCCAGCACCAGAGACACCCATCAGAGCCGTCAGAGTGCCAGGCTTGACCCAACCATCAACGTTATCCAGGATACGGCGCGTCTCCTTCTTAATCTTGACCTCGTAGCAGACATTGTTCCAGTGGAAGATGGAGGTCTGCCTCTGGATGAAGCCGGCGTCCTGGCCCTTCTCGGTAACGCGAGCGCGCTCAGGAGTCGTGACGGGACCGACGCGGACCATGTCCTCGGGATCATCCTGGGCGTGCTTCTCGTTGAAGGCAGAAGGCTTGTATCCACGACGGAACACGAGAACCTCACCCTTGGACTTCTTCTCAGACACGAACTCGGCGGCCACCATGTAGATGACGAGGAAGCCGAGCATGAAGGCGATGAGAATGCCAAAGTTGCGCCAGCGGTTGGCCCACTCGTATCCGAAAGACAGAGAGGCGTACGCGTCACCGTTGACAAAGTCATTGCCGGGAATGGATCCGACGGCAGTGCAGACACGGCTGTCGTTGCTGACATTCTCGATGCCGGCGGCAGGGTCCGCGGTGGGTACGTAGATGGTGCAGATGAAGCTGCGGCTGTGGAGCTCATTCTAGACGAGGGCCTCACAGGCGTATGCCAAGGAGTCGACATCGTTGAGCCAGCGGCACCAATCCAGCATGTACGGCGTGGGAATGACGAAACCGGTGAAGATGACGAGGATGAGAATCAGGATGGCGGCGGGGACCATGGCTTGCGAGAGAGTGCGCGACGATGAGGCGATCGTGCGGAAAATCATAGACATGGCCAGAACCGTGAAGAACGAGATGAGCAGGAAGAAGAAGAAGGCACCCGCCTCTCGCCGCAGATTCGTAATAAAGTAGAGCGTGATATTGAAGACGAGACAGTTGAGCAGCTTGTACGGCATGTCGACAAGCATGGACGCAACGGCTTCGGCAGAGGGATGGTATAGAGCGTATCGACTATGCTTTTCAACAATGGGACGTTGGGCGTACAGGGTCAGAATCTGCATCGTTCATTAGCATTCCATCTTTAGGGCGTACGGTGCTTGACGGCAACTTACTTCGAGAGCACTAGCGAAAGCGTTCATGAGCAGGGCGAAGAAGAGAAGGGCACCGCGCTGGAAGAAGCTTGCGGAGGTGTTCTGGAGGTTGTAGAAGACGGAGCCGATAATGAGGGCCATGACAGTGTTGCCGATCAGCGAACCCACGGTGATGGATGGGTCGCCGATGAGGCGCTGCCAGCCACGCCACAGGCACAGCTGCACCTGCTGCATGAAAGAGAGGGTGAAGGGGCTCTTGACACGCTGGCCCTTGGCCTGCTGAGCGTGCTTGTGGGCACGGAAAGCCTCAGCGTCGGGGCCGTTGAGAGGGTGCTGCGTCTTGTACTCCTCAATCTCGGCCTGAAGGGCCTTGTAGTTG
Source organism: Verticillium longisporum (assembly GCA_019188255.1). Lineage (NCBI taxonomy): Eukaryota > Fungi > Ascomycota > Sordariomycetes > Glomerellales > Plectosphaerellaceae > Verticillium > Verticillium longisporum. Next base: position 5,837,704 of record JAETXT010000005.1, on the reverse strand, counting down.
GGGCTGTTCCTCCAGGCGGTGGCAAAGTCGTCGGGCGTGCGAGGGGTGCGGCCCTCGAAACCCTCACGCTCGATACGCTCCTGAGGACTGGTCATGGAGGTCAGGAAATCGGGCGTCGTGGCGCGAGGCGGGCAGTGGAAGCCAAGGTCGACGAAGTACTGGCGGGCCTCATCGGCACGTCCGAAGAAGATCTGGCGACCCTCGTACAGAACGGTGGCCTTGTCGAACAGGTCGTAGGCACTGCCAGGGGCCTGGTAGATGGAAACGCAGGCTGTCGTGTTGAACAGCTCAGTCTCGAGGCGGAGGGTCTTGCAGAACTCCACGGCGTTGGCAGAGTCGAGACCACGGGTCGAGTTGTCCCAGCACTGGAGAGGGGCGCCAGACAGCGCGGCCTCGGCAATGGTGACACGCTTGCGCTCACCACCAGAGACACCACGAATGTACTCATTGCCGACGCGGGTGTTGACGGTGTGAGAAATGCCGAACATGGCCATGACGACATCCCTGAGATGCGAGGAGAAGTCGTTCTTGTTGAGGCCCTCGGGCAGGTGGCGGGGCTGACGGGCGCGAGCGGCGAAGGTGAGCGTGTCACCAACGCTGAGCTGGGGGAAGTGGACATCGACCTCGGCGGTGTAGATGGCCTCGCCGCGGTGGTTCGTGTGCATCTCCTTGGCGGTGACGCCCTGGTAGTTGAAGTAGGAGCTCTGATCCGAGTGCAGACCGTTCATCTCGCCAGCAATCGTCTTGAGGAAGGTGGAGCAGCCAGAACCAGGGGGGCCGAGGACGACAAGCATCTCGCCGTGACGAACAATGCCGTCGAAGCTACGCAGAATGTCGATGCGCCTCTGGCCGCCACCGATGAGAGAGCGAACCGTGCCGGCGAGCGAGAGCCAGATGTTGGCGACATCCTTCTGGTAGTCGGTGGCCTGGCCGAAACCGTAGACGTTGAGGTGCTGGAAGGCGACACCTGCCGTGCGGAAACCCTGGCCGTTGGCATTGACCAATTCGACGACGGCCTTGGCGCAGGTCCGAGCGCTGAAGTTGGCAGAGGCAGGGTTCAGGAACGAGTCCTCCTGCTGGGCGGCGAGGAAGGGGTTGGTGCCGGCGGGGAGCTTGTGAGATGTGTGGGAGTACTTGCGCGCCAGAGACTGGACGATGGAAGCGCGGCGCTCCATCTCGGAATCGTCGTCGATGGGCTCCTCAGCCTCGACGGCGTCGCCGTTGACGGGGCTCGACTTTTCGTGACGCGTCGTGTCGCTGTGGGCGACCTCGGTCAGCGAGGTAGCGCGCGTGGCGGTAGTGTCGTGAACATCCTGCTCGAGCTCGGAGTGGCCTGGCCGGTCGGTCACGGGCACGCCGGTGCCCTGGGCGGTACCGTCATAATTCGTGGGGATACCGTTGATCCCCGGGACGGACATGGTGGGCGGTTTTAGTTGCGACAGGTCGCTCGCCACTGATGCCGTTAGGGTAGTGTTCGGTTGTTGTTGTCTTCAGCTTCTCTCCCTCTGTACCGTTGCTTCTGTCAAGCGGTCCTTGTGATATGTGGATATTAAGAGTATTACTGTAGTGGGGTTGGGGAGGGGGGAGAAGAAGGGGGGGAAGGAGCGTCGTGAAGAAGGGAAGAGGGTTGAAGAGGAACAGGTAAGAGAGAAAGACCGGGTTCCAAGAGAGAGAGAAAGAGAGCAGGATGAGGGCGATGTAAGTAGGGTTGATGGCGATGAGAGGCAGAAGCAGGTGAGATCCCGAAACGGAAAGGAGCAAGGACAACAGACGGGTAAGCGGGGGTGGGGGAGGGGGGTGCGAATCTAGTGACAGGATCAGAGTGAGGAAGGGGGGGCAAACATGCGCCCAAAAGTCCACGACAAGAAAGTTACGAAAGGGCAAGAGCAAGGAGGTCAAAGTGGGTTATGCCCGACCCAACAAGGCGAAGCCAGGGAAACCATACAGCGAATGTGACGAATGGGAGACAGAAACCAAAACACAGCGAACCTCATCGGGGCAACTTTGCAGTGCGACGATGACCGAACGCGAGTGCTCTAGGCTGATGGAACGTGCTTTCGGACTTGGACAGGAACCCGATGAGCCTGTCATGTTTGACACAGGGTCGGCGACTCGTTCGGGAGGCCCAGCAGGTGCAGATTCGGGAGAAGTTTCCGCAGAAGGGGAGCCAGGGCGCTAGGGCGAACTTGCTGTGCTGGTAAGGCAAGGTAACAATGCCCCAGCCGAAGTGACCCGACCCACCAGCTCAAACCCACCAACTCACCTCAGACCCTTGCGCTTTTCCGTGCAGGATCCAAGCAATCGAGCATCGTTGTCTTGCCTCCTGAATCAGGCCTCAAACAAACGAGGCTCTGACAGCTGGGCTCGATGGTACGGGTGGCGCCAGGCCGCGCGAGGTATGTACACAGGAGATGGATCACAACAATGGTACTCATTCCAGTTGATATCATTCCCTGGCCGTGTCTGTTTGTCTGTCTCTCTCCATCTTCACATTTCGTGCCTGACCTGACCTGGCTGGCTGGCTGGCTGGCTGGCTGGCTGGCTGGCCCCGAACCCCAGGTCGAAAATTCGGGGCCGCGCGCCGCGCGCCGTCATGATCAATCATGATGAGCTCCTCTCGCATGGTCGCTCGACCAGTGGAGGCGAGGCCCTGGGACGTGTGAGATGAGATTCCTCATCTGCCCGCAGATTCGCTCAGATTGTGCTGACCCTCAGAGCCATCGGTGTCTTGTATTGTCCCGAGCACAGCAGTGGTCGTCCAATGAGCGAGCCTCGGCACGGTGGGCCCCGGGATCGCCTCCGCAAGCCTGGGATGCGGATGAAATGGCTCCCGTTGGTGGGGTAGGGGGTGTGCAGTGAAGGGCTTGCGGATGTTTTGTTTGGGGCCAGAGACGAGGGAGACAAGAGCAGCGAGAGAGGAAGAAGCGCCGGGACCTCTTATCAAGGTCGCTGTTTCGTTGGTCGAAAACATGCTCGGCTCGTCTCACGCAGCTGTCGTCAAACTGCACCTGTCAAGCGCCACGCGAGCAACAATGAGCAAGTTGAGCATGTTGAGCGTGTATCGACAGGGCATGCATCGGCAGGACCATGCAGGGAACCGATGGAAGGGGGAAGGGGCGGGCACCTCACTGCAGGCGCCGTAAGAATGACCACCCAATGGGTCACTAGGCTGACAGGTAGGTACCTACCTACCTAGGTGGTAGGTGGTAGGGGAGCGAGCAAATTGTCGAGAGCCGCAAGCGAGGTTGTCTCCCGTCAAGTGGGGCGGCCACTGCCATGCGGTGCGCGCAGGTGCCCTGGGACTTTGGAGCTGCTGGTGCTGTAGCCTAACGAGTCCTGTGCTAATGAGTCCTGGTGCTGACGGCCTCAGTGGTCTTGCACCTCGCCCGTCTCCACTCTCTTCTCGGGGTCTTCGATCGACCCGAACCCGGTATCGAGCCCGACTCTCGTACAAACCGAGTCGCGGCGATGCTTGGTGCCATCCGATGATGGCATGCCGCCTGCGCACCATCTTTCGGGATCGCGACAATCTGCTTTTTTCGCCCCTCCCCTCCCCTTGAACCCACCGTCCGCCGCACATGGCTCGCTCATCACCCACACACCCACCAACCCACCGCAACCCACCAAGAAGCAGAAAACCCACCAGAATCAAGCGCCTGTCCCTGCGGCCTGCGGAACGCGAATTGTTCGCCAACGGCTCGATGCCTGGGCGGGCCAAGACTCCGACCAACAATTTTCTGGACATTGGCGATGATCCTCCACGTGTAAGCTTATCAATGTGCCATCGTCTCCGCCGCCGAACGGGTTCTTGCAGAGGCCCGAAAACCACTTAAACTCCGGCTCGCTGGTCCGTAAAGAGGCACTTCGTAGGCTCACAAGCCTGGAGGAGGCTGAGACCGTGACCAAAGAAGCAACGGTTTGCATTGGCGACGACATGCCGCCCCTCCTCTCTCTCAGCCAACTTCATCTTCGTTTCTTGTTTGACGATTGTTTTTAGCGAGGGGGGTTTTTGTTACGGATCGTCCTTTGTTCGCGTCAAACTCTGCGTGCCACTTTCAGCATGCTGACGAGAGACAGATGCTGACCATGCTCACACGTCCCTGCCACTCGTACTCGTGCTCGTGCCCGTCACCATTTGACTCGCTACAGTACTGTGCTCTGCCCCGCCCTCCTTCGCTTCGTGGAAGGCATGGAAGGCATAGGGGGTCCGAAACTTTGTCCGGCGGGCGGCAGGAACCTTCTTCTGCCTGACCCTTCCTGTGCTTCCCACCCCTAATAAGGCTGACGCTGGCGTGGCCACTAGGAACCCGCGTATTCGGGTCTTGTATTCCTGCGTGTGCGAGGGCCTGCCACCGAAACTTCCCAGCGCGGGCGCGCTCTTTCCGTGGACGTCAGGGTACCTAGCCAGGTCGGAAAAATGTGACGAGGCCTGGCTGTTCTGGCAGAATACAACGGGCAACCAAAAAGGGGGGGGGGAGAACATGCACCCGGCAATCCGTTGTCCCGATCACAAAGTCCCCTTCGAAGCCCGAACGTACGACACGGCATTCCCGTTCCCCGAAGTCCGATCTCTGCAGACGTGGACACGGCATTCTGCACCATGGACGTTCATATTGCCGAGCTCGTGATGGACAGGCAGCAGCGTGCGCCAGGATTTGGAAAGTCGTCAGAGACGCTGGTGACTTGCCTGCTGCGATTTGTGTCGACGACAAGTCTGTCTACGTGTGTGTATGCAGTGCTTCGAAATTGTGGGGGTGGGCGCAGGGGCCTCACGTTGCGAAAGCGATTGCGAAGAGATCGACATTTCTTGTCGCAACGAGTCGAACTATTCGGCGGAGCTATTTCCAGGTGGCAACAGATGGCATCTGTATCGCAACGTCTGAAGAAGGCTCCGAAAGACACCTAGCGATTGAAGTGTCTTCTGTTTGTTCGTTTCGACTGTGCCCTATCTGGTAGACTGCGACTCATACTTCTTCTTCTTCATTCAAATCAGTAATGCTAAGCCGAAGTTTCTCTTACTCGTGAGCCAGTACAATTAGCACCACGATACGAACCACATGAGACATCAAGTAAGCACAAGAAAAGTATCAGGGAACAGCAGAATTATCAGACTGAAATGCCAATCTGCTCCGTCGAGATATGTGGTCATCTCATTGAAAGGACGGCAGCACAATTTGCAAGCGGAAACATCATGTCACACCTACTCCAATTGCAAAGCCTGGATTGGTGTTCGGGATGCATTGTGCCCTTTTTCTAGTACCTGATCAACTCTTGTCTTCGTTTTCAATGCCTGTTGCTGTGACGCGAGCAGTAGGCAAAACCAGGTAATAATGTCGAACAGAAGTCGATGCCATTTCAGGGGCTGACTTCGGACTTGCACCTGCGTCGCCCTGTCGAAATCGGACGCGGAGACGACACAAACTCCGGGCCCCAGGATGTAGGCCATCAGATCTATACCCCGTTTTCCTGCTTGGGGAAACAGGCCCATGTGCCTAAGAGGCGAACGTAGAAGAGGTGCTTCACAATCTAATCTCATGATGCTGAAGCCCCTAACTTCACCTTTCCCGCGGGTGCGTGTTCGGTCAAGGTGCATGCGTAATGAACCTTGGAACGACCTGGAAGAAGCAATGACCCATTCTGACCGGACATGTAGCGTGCTCAGTTACCGGACTCATCTTGCGGCCCGGACCGAGCTCAACAAGACTGCGCCAGCCCGACGTTGGCAGCGCTACAGCCCTTTGGGGGTCACTTTGAAAACGACACAACAGCCATGCTCGCAGTTGAACGCTGGCTAGTAGTGGCCCCTGGCCAATACCTGTGTACCTTACCAACCAGGGGGTCCTCCATTGCTCGGGCTGCAAGAAGGAGCTGCACTATTCCATCGGGGACGTTTAACATGCCGCTGACTGATACGGCTGCGTCGTTCAGAAAGACGTTGGAGGTTACGTATTGCGTGTTCAGTTGTAAGCACTACCTTAGGCATAGCATGTTAAATCACGTATTGGGTGTCACCCGAACACCACAATTGACATGTCCTGCATCCCCTTCTCACGACTCCTTACTGAGATATCATAAGCGCTCGTGAAGCTTTGAGCTGCACAGCCAACGTACGCACAGCTGCCACGTCCATACCCCACGCGGAGCCTTGGCCGATCAGGGGGGGCTTATGTCGCCCTCAATTCCTGGTTCTCGTGACTCGACAGCGCATGTCAGTATCGCGCGAGATATGTTCCGGGCCCCTTTAATTCCAACTGTTTCAATCTGGTGTATTGGACATGGAAGGTCGCGCCGAATCTGCGGGTACTGCGTCGTAGCAGAAAGAACCGAGACATGCGCAATACGGCCGGGAGTGTCTAGTACGACAAAAAGGGGGGGTTGGACTAGGAATTTATGTGCGTGGACTGGAATGTCGACGGGTGCTTGAATTGTGGGCACCACACGCTCCTGGCCCTATCTATGGAATCTCTATCACATGAGGCCTTGAAACTAACATAGGTTTCAGGATGGAAGTCTCTGCTTGAGTGTAAGGCAAGGATGCGTTGAGTCGCAGCGTGGTGGATATCCAGACAAACAGTATGCGTGGTCAATAAAGCAAAGGGGTGAACAAAAGAGAAGTATGCCGTTCCCTCAGAAATATTCTCCAGCTTGCGTTCGGGCCGACCTGTTGATACATACTAGAGGAATATCAGGGCGCTGATGAGTCCGATAAGTTGAAACAACGATCCCACCTTCTTTCGACGGGCGCGCTCGTTGCTCGTTATAGACAGCCCTCTCTAGGCCCGACTTATTGGAGTGATCGCTCAGCCTGCGTCGAGCCGCTTTAAGACGGTTTATCTCCACCATGATGGACGGACATGCGTGGCACCAAGAACGACAACCCGGACATCGAGTTACCACTTTGATACATCAACCAGCCTCACAGTTGGAGAACCCGTACAAGTGTCAACATTGATGCATTATCGTCAGCGATAATTTAACATGAAAATGAATCGTGTGTGGTGGATGGAGGCACGGCCATGCTACTGCAAGTCGTCCAGCCCTTCTTGCTCGACAGCCAGCTCCCCTGATGTGGTGCCGTAGCCCTTGGCACTTCCTGATGATGCCCTGATATCCTGCTGAAGACAGTCTCTTCTGTGCCAGGCCCAACTAGCCTGGAGGAATCCAACGATGAAAAGTGTCCTGGTCGCGTCAGTAAGACAAATACAGAGGGAAAAGCCTGAAGAACCGTACCAAAGGACTCCAAATCCACACAAAACGGCAACGAACCCATTGAACGCAGAAGAGGGTTCCTTGTCTCCTGCCAGACCAACCGAGGCGGCTAGGACGATGACGCCACAGAATGTCGCAAATAGTGATCCGGCTGCCTGGACACTCAAATGGAACGTGATGCTGAGGCACCCAACAAGATGCATGAGGAGCGTCGATATCGAGAGGCTGAAGAAGATCAGGAGCGGCAGGAGGCAGAATTCGAGCAGTCTATTACTGTCAGCTATGCTGCGCAAACCTAGTAAAATGGCTGAGCATCACCTGTTCCAACTCTCAAATCCATCGTCATCAGTCTCTTCCACGGCGCTGCAGCCTATAAGACCAATTTCCCCGAGTATGACGAAGGATTGTGCCAGTAGAACGGCAGAATACAGTTCGCCTTTCAGATAAGATCCGGCATCGTCTCCGTCGCTGTGGCTGCTACCAGGGCCCGCTGAGCTGCTGCGGCCTCTATGTCGAGGTCTCCCCTTATCGCTCTGTTTTCGACCCTCGCTCCTTTCTTCGCTGGAGTGCTGGCTGACTGGCCGATTACTCGACTTTGTTGGGGAGACGATCGGCAGCGAAGCTCTTGATCCGTTCCAGATCTGATTTTCATAGCCCTGAAACCGCCCTCGAGAGAGGACAGTCAGAAGAGTAAATTGCGCCAGGCTGTTCATGGTCGACTTGTAACGGTGAGGGCGGTTTGATGTATCGGCACCCGCATTCGTAGCATGACCACGAGAAAAGCGACCAGATGTCGAGTAAAACGTTGCGAGGCATCTGCGAGGCCTTTTATTAGGTGAATTATGACCCTTCTCGTACCCTGTCACGCGTCGTTTGGCAGCGGTGTTGGGGGAAGCATGTGAGCCTCCCGAAACGGCAATACCTCACATGATGTCTGGGATCTGGTTCGCACGCTGGTGACCCCAACTGCAGGCCCTCATTCGACTGGGGGAACTAGAAGAACAAATGATGAACTGGAACCCGTGTGCTTTTGTGTAAGATTGGCCCCCTTCCTTCATGTGGCGTGACGCACCTCCAACTCGAACCGCCTCGAGTAGCGCAAGTTGTCTGATTTCGAGTCAACGCCCAGGCTGATGATGTCGGACATGTAGCAAAGGCATCACATGGAGCCTCACGGTAAACATAAAAAAGATCATTTCATTACTACGGAAAAGTCGCATCGCGATGCAGACTTCCACGAGGTCATGTTCTATGTCGAGCGCAGCACAACACGCCCTCACTGTCGCTTCGACCCCCGCTTGCACTTGCGCTTCGTATCCGTGTCGAGCACAGCAACCGACAACTCGGGCAGCGTAAACTCGAAGACGCCATCCTCGTTCGCCACGAGATCAATGACCTCAGTGTCCACAATGTTCACGCCGGTAAAGGGATCGTTGTAGGCATACGGGTCGGTGCTCGGGTTCGAGAGCACCGTCAGAAGGGCCTTGGCGCCAGCGTCGACGCCCTCAAAGTCGACCGTGACAGGCACGTCGGCGCTGTCGGTCGTGTTGTAGACAGCGCCCTTCCAGACGAAGCTGCCGGCGTCCTCGTTCCTGCCGGCGACGTAGAAGAGCGGGTCGAAGGAGCCCGTGGCGGGCAGCGTTTGGGTCATGGGGTGCGCGGCGAAGAGCTCCCAGAGGTACCAGCTCGTGGAGCGCGTGGTGAGGGCCGAGTCGGCGGCGAACTGGACGAGGGTCACGGCCCACTGCCAGCGGTTCATGTTGCGCAGGACGGGCGCGTAAAATGTGCCGGGGATGCGGTCGGCGTTGCGCTCGTAGCCGATCATGGAGACGGCCTCGCCGACGGTGCCGATCCACCAGGGGAAGGGGTGGAGGCCGCCTTCCCAGGAGGTGCCGCCGTTGGGGTGCGTGGCGGCGACCTCGCCGACAATGTGGCCGACGTCGTTGTCGAAGCGGTCAAACTCGTCGACGAGCGCGTCGGGCGTGCGGTACGGGTGGTAGTCGCCGATGGCCGGGGCTGGGATGTCGTGGCCGTCGGAACTGGCGCCCGAGGCGATGACCTGAATGTCGGGGTAGCGCTCGTTGATGGCCTCGAGGAACATGGGGAAGCGGTATTCCTTGTAGGACTCCCAGCCGGCGGCGCCTCCAGCGAGCCAGTCCTCGTTGCCGATCTCGACGTAGTCGAGCTTGAAGGGCTCAGGGTGGCCAAGCTCAGCACGACGGGCACCCCACTTGGAGTCAGCAGGGCCGCGGATGAACTCGATTTGGTCAAAGGCATCGTCGATAAAGGGTTGGAGCTTGTCCTTGGGAGTGATGTCGCCGTTCAGGGCAAGGCCAGCCCATACGCCAATGACTGTCATGTGTTAGCAAGGAGCTTCCCACGACTTGACGACGGATCGACCGACCGACTTCGAGGTTCATGTCCTCAGCCCACTGCAGGTACTCCAGCAGACCCAGACCGTGAGTCTGCTGGTAACCCCACACGCCAGGGAAGCCAGGACGGTAGCGGAGAGGACCAAGGGTCTCCTTCCAGTCCCACCAGGTCTTGTTGGTGTTGCCTTCGAGCATGTTGCCTCCGGGGAAGCGAAGGAGCGACTAGATCACTGTTAACATGAAGAATATTGGCAAGGGCTTGGGACATACAGGATGGAGTCCAGCAAGAGACTCGGCGATATCCACACGGAGACCGTTCTTGCGGTTCTTGTACGTGGGCGGGAACAAGCTGATCAGGTTAAAGTCGAGCGAGCCGTCTGCAGCGCCCTGACAAGATGTTAATACGAGGAGTCAGGGGGAAGCAAACAAGGCAGATGGACGTACCTCTGAATCAAAGGTGAGGGTAAAGGTGTTGTTGCTGTTCGGTGCATCAATGGTCGGGATGAGCTCGAACTCGTGCTCAATCCAGTCGTCAGCAACGGCCTTGGATGCCACATCCACCGAGCCAAAGACGTCGTCGTTGAGGTCAGACCGCAGTGAGGCGGTGAATTTACCCTCGTAAGAGCCGCGGACCCAGAAGGAGCCAGTGTACTTTTGCTTCTTGACATCGATGCCCCAGTAGCCGTCGTTGGAGAGACCGACGACACCAGACGAGTTGCCGGCCGCCACGTTCACAGAGACTGGGAGGACGTCGGAGAGGGGCTCGCTCAGGTTGCTCAGCTGGAGGCTGGCGCCGTTGAACGAGTGCCAGCCGTCAAGATTGACGGGATAGCGGTCGCTGAACTGGAAGGCTCTGTTGCGGATGAGCTCGGCGTAGATACCGCCGTCGCCAGAGTTGTTGATATCCTGGTACTGTGAGCTGATGTGCGGCATGGGGAAGATGAGCGCGGCGACCAACCTCGTGGAGGAAGCCATACTGGTGGCCGCTGGTCGCGTTACCTCCCGATGAGGCAACGGTGATATCGAATGCGACTGAAGATGCTACGCAGGCAAGAGCCAGCAGCATCTGCTTGAGGGGCGCCATGTTGATATGGTGGATATCGAAACCTCGGTCAAAGTCAAGACGTGCCCGTGCAGAGTCGGCGGGGAAGCCAGCGCGTCTCTTTACGATCTTTATAACCCTCGGGGCCAACGCGTGAAAGATTATCCAGCTCGGCAACGAGCTGCCAACACCGCCTTGTCCACTGTGTACCACCCCGCTTCAATCTGCGGCCATGGCACCAGGACAATCGGCAGAAACCGACCGAAGCATCTTGATTCGGTCGGCAGTACTCCGAGCGACGCATCCAATGTCGCTTCAGCAGTGAGCAAGGCCGATGTGAGGGGATAAGGACGCTGTGACGGGTCCGGATAATTCAGGGGCAGCTGGGGTTAATGCAGGTAAGGTAGTGGGGGATGCCGCGGAAAGGCGAGCCAATGTCGACATCATCAACGACCTTGCAACCTGCTGCCTCACCTCCAACAGCTCCATATGCAAGGAACGGCCCGGCATCGTGAGGGGAGAGGAGGAAAAGCGGAGAGGGGGGGGGGGGGAGGACGATCGCTCGCTGGCCCTGGTCGTAGTCCCCAGACGCGCCACGGGTTCCCCAGATCCTTGGTCATCTCGGTCATCAGGTGCCGGTTATCTGCCGGCGGAGCAGATCACACGACTCCCATTCGCGCGCTTCACGATGTGAGGTCTGCTTCCAGGGGCCAGAGACGAATGCCTGCTGGCGGGAGGACGACTTGGCACCGAACGATAGTATTGCCCGATGTAACGGTCGACGGACTTTTGTTGGCGTCATTTTCTTGCTTCTTCCCCAAAGAGGCGGATAAAATTGACAATTGTTTCTGACTCGTCTGGGGGAGGGAAGCCCCGGATCGTCCATGAGGGCATGGAAGAGATGACCTCGCCATTTTGCCATGTCTTGTAAGTGGCTCGCTTGAATGATGGCATGATGCAAGTCTACAGAGAGATACAAAGCGATTCACCCGGCCAAATAGTGAGTTCTTCTCATCATGACGGCACTCCGAATCCAGGGCTTGACTACTTCGGCCTGCAAAGAAACAGAATCTTGGATACACGCCAGCCGACGTCAAATCCTCCACCTCGCTCCTTGGCGATCCTGTTGGCATTGGCAATGTTGCTCCCACCGACCAACTAGACCAGCACCAAAGCCCCTCCATTCTCAATGTCGAAGAATGCCGGCACCTTGTCCATCTTGCCCCCTTCCCTCTCCATCTCCGCCACCCCCTCCTCAAAAGTCCACCCCCGGAACCGGAGCAGCCAGCTGATGATGCCCGAATACGCCTGGCCCCCATCATGCGTCCGCGCCCAGTACCGCATCCCCGTAGCCCCCGCGAGCGCCAGCCCCCCCTTGACCCCCCTGCCCGTAGCCTTGCCGGTCCCCAGCTCGTCGAGCCCGTGCAGCAGCGCAAGCCACGCCGTCCCCTCGGGCGCCACCCTGGCCGCATGCGCCGCCTTCTCCGTGTCGACCCCATGCGGCGCGTAGAGCAGCGCCTCCCCGCCCCACGAGGTGACGATGCCGTGGTGGATGTGCGGATACGTCGAGTCCCGATCCGGCAGCCGAAACATCCTCAGCCACGCCGGCACCGCCGCGACGGGCCTCGCCCCGCGCGGTCCGGCACCGGCGGGCCACGACGCCGCCGCCGGCTCCAGGTCCGGCAGCTCGACCACCGTCTCAAAGTGGCCCCACCCGCGCACGAGCGCCGCGGCGTCCGCGACGACCAGCACGGGCGTCTCCCGCGGGAACCGCTCGAGCGTCTGCCGATGACAGTGATCAATGTTCAAGTGGGACACCAGAATCGCGTCGACGCACTGCCGCCGCTGCTGCTTCGTCGTCGTCGTCGTCGTGTCCGCTGCCCGCTCTGCACCCCCGACGGCGGCCGCCGCTTCCATGGATGCCACGAGCCGTTCAATGTCGGCCACGTCGTCAAACTTGCCCGCCTGCTTGCGCACAATCTGGAGGAGAAAGGCGGTGTAGGGCCACTCGGTCAGGATGCCGCCGAGCCAGAGGTCCTGGAGGATGTGGTAGTACGCCTTGCCTGAGGCGTCCGGCCCGCCGGGCCTCGGCAGGGAGATCATCCATGAGTTGTCTGCGTTGAGGCGGGTGAGGATTGGGCGGAGCGGGGTGGAGGGCGCGAGGCTGTCGAGGAGGAGGTCTGTTGTTGCGTAGGCTGTCATTGTGTGAAATGCTGACGATGGGCAAAGAGGACGACGTGCTGCTAAATCCGAATTGTCAACGTCGACGGCAAGGCAAAGTCGGTCATGGCGATGGGCAGCGTCGTATTTTAAGACCTTAGAGTTTCGCTCCTGTAAGGCCATGCTGCGACGGTGATCGTGCCTGATCGAGTTAGTGCTGATGTGATCCTTCGACAGAGGAGGGACCAGTCAAGCATGCTTGACAAGCAATCAGCCCTGGTCAGATTGGCACAAATGACAGTGACCGAGTGAGTTCATGAGTTTCAACATCCAATGACCACGTTGGTGGTCAGCTTGGTTAAGAGGAGTGTGTTTCTACAAAGCGGCATCTACCTAGTCCTTGCTATCGTCGTGGGAATGGGGGTATCGTAGTGGACCAACACCTCTCCAGCTTCTGGTCTCAAACCTTGCACATGCCGGCCAGCTCGGCCGCCGTCCGCGGCAGCCTCACCGTCGCGCGCCGAAAGCCGTTCACGAGGCCCGTCTTCTCATCCCTCCGCGTCCCTCCACCGAGCACAATACCACCTTTCCTGATACCGATCTGCTTCAAACTCTTAGCGACCGCCATGTAGTCGCCGAAGAACTGGTGCGCTCGGAAGTCCCCTGCAGTCACGCCGTGTCCCAGCGACACGCCCCAGTGTCCTCCGACGCGGAGTGCGTGGGCCGCTGGGTCTCGGTCAGGCTGGAGCACCACCGAGTAGATGCATCCTGTGTACCGCACGGCCGAGTCGGCCATCTGCGCGGGGAACCCCAGCTCTTCGCGTCTGTCGACAGCGGATGCCAGGGCGTGACCACGAGCCCCCAACGCGACACATGACCTCCCTGCGAACAGGCGTGACCAGCACCACGGCGACCCGTCTCGGACCTCGTGGCGTGAGCACTTTGACGCCGTGTCTCAGCTGTCGAATCGGCACACTGCGTCCGGATGCCAGCAGCACCGGCGTCGACCCGGCGAAGCACGGGTTGGAGGAGCTGTGATAGCGCCGCATGTTGATGGGCTTGCTGTAGGTGCCCACTCTGTATCGGCTAGGCGTCGGTGGAGGGATGCTATCGAAGGCGTCGTCAAGGGCCTTACGACAGGCGATGAATAGCGGACTCTGGGCACCGTATTGAAGGGGGCCAGGGTCCTTGAACGAGTTACAAATCTGGCGCGTGTGGGCGTTGAGGATCGAGGGCAGGTAATGGACGCCCCATTTACGGTAAAATTCGGCGTTGGTGATAGCTAGGGAAACCTGGCCCTTGGGCTCTGGTCCCGAGAGGTCTTGGACCAGCGACTGGTTTTTGTGGTCGGCGAAGGTGCGGGCTGGTAGGTTGCTGATGAGGGTTTGCAAAAGGGGTATCTGGTCGCGAGCCTTGGTGACAGCTTGGTGCTCGCCGTTGTGCTGGCTTTCTTCGTCGATGATAATGGGAAAGAGCGTAGACAAAAAGGCGCACATTTGAGACCGAGACTGATGGTAGGCGATTTCAGCAGCGTCTAGCGTAGTCGGATCCGACAGGATGCCTTCGGCGCTTTCGGCGTAGATTGTGCTGGTCATTTGTGAGTAATGGAGCTTGGCCTTGACCGATGGAGCTTTGTCATTTTCCAGAAGCTTGCTCCAGGCACCAGGCGAAGCGCGAAGATAGATGTCACGCGACTGTCCATACTGGATGTTGCCGAGGGAGATGGTCAGTTGCGACGTTGGGGTCAGGTAACCAGCAAGCTCGATTGGTGCCTGTTTCTCAACAGAATCACCAATACTCTCTTGAATGGCCAGCTCGGAAGGGTACGTCAGCGTCAACGTGGCTCGGTTCGCAAATGTCGACTGCAGGTTGGCAACCGCGTGTACAAAGACTGTGCCCTGTGGCGATGCGTCAGTGGTGGCAATCGTTAGGCAGGCATCATGACTCACAATCATGCCAGCATCGGGGATGAAAGCATAGTTGCCTCCGCCAATTTCGGCGATGGACTTGAGAAGACCTGAGCGAATATAGTATCCGAAGCCAAATGTGTGAATCGTGGCTGGCAGCTGGCCCATGTCACGGAGCTTGGGAATATACCCTAGTCGTGGACATCTGGACAACGTTAATATGGTCATGTACATCTCTTGACTGGATACAGGAGAGCCTACCCTGAATTGGGCATTCCGTCTGTGAGAACCATCATGGCAGGCACGCGTCCCGAGGAGGAATCACAATCGCTAAAGAGCTTGATGCCCTCGGTGATGCCGTGCCACATGTTGGTCCCGTGCAGAGGTTGGAGGTTTTCAATCTTGTTCTTGGCCGAAACCTTGTTGTCGGGATTCATCTCGACCAGGGATAAGATGACCTTGGCATTTGTGGTAAATGTCACAATGCCGAGTCGATCGCGCTCATCCAGCGTCTCGAGAATAGTTCGTGCTGCGTGCTTTGTAAGATCGAGGATTGAGAGCCCAGTGCTCTCGTCTTTCTGGCCAGGAATGACAGGCGCCGGGGCGGCATCGTGCATGCTTCCAGAGACGTCGATGACGAGGACAATATCGCAGGGAGCACGGAGCATTCGCTTTCCGGACTGGATAGCCTCTCGTGGGGTCATAGGCGGCTCGACCTTGACAAGGAGGCCTTCTCGCGATGCCAAGGGATGGACCGAGAGGGTCAAGTCGTCGATTTCATCCTGGACAAGAGTGGCAGGTTCACTAGTAACTGACATGTTGTCGTCGGCCACGGAGGAGTCGGGGGTCGCAGATGGATTGCTGGTGGCTCTTGAGGAGGAGGAGCCTGTCGTCAGACGGGAGAATGCTTTGAGCTGTGGTTGTCAGTTGGCGGCCAAGTCGATACGTGCAGCAAGCAAACCCACCAAGGTCATGTTGGCGAGTGATCTTCGTCGGGCACAGAACGGCGAGGGTGCGGAATTAATAAATCATAACAAAAACACAGGCGCGACATGTATTCATGTGGAAAAAGCAGAGAGGCGGCGTCACTAGATGTACTCACGATGCACTCATCTCGCCTCATAGCGGCCTCACTGGGGGCCTACCAGGCTGACAGCCCCGGCACAATGACACATCCGGCTACGCGAAGCGCTGACCAATAAGCGTGAGACCTCGTACAGAAGGGTGGATGGTAGCCTCATGTGAAAGAGCTGAGGACTTTTGCGAGACGGATGCCTGGTGTGGTGGTCGACTTGTTGGAGGCGTCACTTCACGGCTGAGGAGGTCTTGGCGCGACTGCGGCCAGCGGTGGTGCTTCGCCATCGTCAATGGGTGCCTCGTTGAACGCCCGGCGAAGCCTAGCAGCGCACGTCAGCCCTGTAGCGGGCCTAGCAGTTCGCCTGCACCCCCCTGTTGGTGCGCCGTGGCCCACGTCCCCAAATCCTCCTTTAGCACGCTGTGGCCATGTGCTGAGGGAACCCGAGAGAGCCGGGTTGGGATCCTTCCTGGTGTGGTGGTGTAGGGGAAGGCCGGCGAGCTGTATTTGGCCTCGGGGAAGGCAGCAGGCTTTGAAGCCTGGGGTATCCCCACTGATGGGCGACGAGAAGGGACAGGGGTAGGGGTATCGTCGGAAGTTTGAATGTGAGACGACGGCGCAGAGGGAATGGCTCGAGGCAGTGTTGGGGATTTTGACTCGGAACGATAGAGGAGTTGGCGATGCTAGAGGACTGAAGCCTGGCCATGTGCCGTGATACCGTCGATGGGCTTTGATGCGCTGATGGTGGTGTCTGCACCGCTAGGCAGCATGCTAGGCAGCATGGGGATCCAAACGCAGCCTGGTCGTGATGGCCAGGGTCTGGGAGAAGAGACGAGGGGCCAAACGAGAGACGGCAGGGAGAGGCCACGCTCGGACCACCGCTTGTGTCCCTCGAGTCACATGATGGTGCCCCTCTTGTCTCCGCCTTCCCAAGGCGCTCGATAGTGACCAATGAGAATTACTATCAAAGGACCTGCCATTGGTCTCCTTCCCTCTGATCATTCCCATCGTGTGATGCATCTGGCGATCGCCCGCGCGCCCATTCGAGACGACGTCGTCGTGACTGACATTCCCAACGACTCTCCCCGAGTGTGCCCGACTCGAACGCATCCATCATCTCCAGACTCGCCATGCCACCCTCGAACACAGCCGAAACCATACACCCCGCAATCCCCGCAATCCACCTCTCAACGCTCGCCGCTCGTCACCGAAGCTCCAAGCCTAGTTGCTCTCGCTGTCTGACGTAGAGTCTCTGTCTCTCGCCTCTCACCCGTTGGCTGGCACAGGCTACAGGGTGCCGGGCTTCCTCTCTTCGTCCTGAAGGACAGGTGCAGGCAATGGACTCTGCGTCTGGAAGATGCCATCTTTGCGCTCGCCACTGCGCATCTTCATCCATCGATCGCCAGGAATGATGCTCATGTCTCGGTCCCTCAGCCTCCGCCGCGACATCTGGCGCCCAGCACCAACATGATTCGCGCTACTCCACGATTCTACCCCTCAGGAGCTTTCGCTTTCACGATGTGCATGGCCCATCAGCCAATCAATGCCCTCATGCGTCGCCCGTCGCAGCCCTCTTGGCACCTTGGCTTGCTCGCCGCCAGCCGCGCCGTCAGCTGCGTCCAACCCGACTCGTCAAAGCTCGTCCACACCTGCATGCCGTTCCATGAATGCACAGACCTGCGTCCTGCATCCTGACCTTAGTCTGTACTGCCTTTTTAGCCTCGTTTGGGGGCCGCCATCCACCGGCAGTACAGGCCAAGGCCAAGGTCGACAACCAAGCCAAGCAGCGTGGGGGATGAGGCCCCCCTCCCCAATCCTTCCTGCAAGCCGCCTGTCCAATCCGACGCCTCACAGTACCCAGCCGTCCGGTCTTGTCAGGAGGAAGAGGAGTGAAAGAGTGGATTGGGAAGAAAAAAATATGGAACCGGGCCCCAGGACCCCTTGTGCGCAAACGCCAGGGTGCGGCATTCCCTGCATTACCTGAACCGTGAGGGTAACGAAAATGACGTCCGCCAGCCAGAGGCGGACAATCTTCATGTGTTTCGGCCTCTCTCTCTCTCTCTGACTCTCTGGCCCCTGCCCCCCGGCCAGCCTGTGCGACGTACACGATCTCCATGAGCGTTTAAGCCCGCTGGATTGGATGCGCTGTCATTCGCCACGCATGGCGGCGGTTTTCCCGGCCTGATCCGCGGACGGAGCTGGCTGCCTTCCTTTCGGTCTTTCTCATGGCGTGGTGTCATGTCTGGTGGTTGCATCTGAGAAGTATAAGACCGATGGTTCCGTCCTCGTTTCGTGAGGAAAACGCTGTTCATCTTCTCTCTCTACTCCAACATTGCCAACCCAAGATTTCTTTCGCAAAACAAAACCAAGCAACAAGCCGACCACATAGAGCTTCAAGCTACTACGCCTACACGTCAAACAACACCAAATCTCCAACCACCAAAACACCAAACCGTCACAATGGGCTGCCCTTCTTGCTGCAAGTGCGGAAGCATGATCGTCATCAGCAACTCGTGCCCTTCGTGCGGCCACCACGAGTGCACCACATGCCTCTAGAGTGAGCGTCACACAAACAGACGAGCATGCAAGCACTGCTTTTTCGTCAGCTCCCATTTTGAGCCTCACGATGCACGAAAAAAAAGTTCGGTGCAACCAGCAGAGACGACAGGAAATAGCCCGATGCCAGCCGTGGATGACTCAGCCACGAAACCAACCAAACCCGGTTATTTCCGAGACATCTCATGAGGCTGTGGCACCACTCGATTCGACTCAAGGCACTCAGCTCACCGAATCCCCCCAAAGTGCGGCTCGGCATGGCCTCATGGGCGGTGCTTCGTTGCATGACATGACCACCTTTCGGCGTTCTCAGCGCGTGTACAACTTTTGCGATACCCTCTCTGCTACGACTGGCGTTTTCTGGCTTGGGTGGAACGGGGATGAACGGGACCAATCCAACACATGGCGCCAATGGCATGTCGTGACTGTGGCAGAACGTCTACAGGTCTCGAAGAGGCCCATGCGTAAACGGTTATTAGGTAGACCCAATACACTCCATATACTGTACCGCCTGTTGCCTAGTGATCTTTGATGCCTCACATAGCGTGTAGATAAACATCGGCAATGCTCAGCATGATTGCCGCCGCCCATATGTCTGTCAGCCATCTGTGAGCTCAAAGACTAGTCTACGCTGATGATTGCCAGCACTGGCGCCCGCTACACGTCACATCAGTCGCTGGTCCCTGGATGGAACGAACAAGGCTTGCGAACAAGTCCCCATGGCCCCTCCGATCTAGCAGCCTTCCATGACTCTGCGGCGCACGGCAGCCGGAGGTGCCCCATCGACGTACGAGTGACCAGCACGTGCAAGCTGAAGATCAGCACATGCTAGACATATGGCGTCGTTTGGCGACATGTCGTCTCCATGGCTGCGCAAGGCCGATCAGGCATGTTCCGTGCGCCATGGTAGCAAAACCACAAGAGAAGCGGGCGCAGAACCCCGGAATCCGATGCCCCGGATCAAGCTGCTGGGAGCGCTAGTGTGCTTCTGACGACCAAGATCACCACGTCAAGTCGACCGGGTCAAACTCAATATCTGTGCTGGTGGAGACGATCCAGGGCCTGCAAGATAGGAGGCGACTTCAAAAGGCGAACATGAACGTCGAGAAGATTGCCCAAGAATGAAACCAAAAGACTGAAATGTCGGACATCGGAATCGTACAACGCACGACTTGACATGTTCAAATCACGGAGCCCCTCGCCGACGACCGCAGCGCCTGTGAGGTCGGCATCGGAAACAGGTTACCAATCCAGCGACGTGGACGCCGTTGCACTGCGCAAGCTGACGCGCAAAATCGACCTGCGCATCATTCCGCTCTTCATCTTTCTCTACACCATGACGTTCCTCGACCGCGTCAACATTGGCAATGCCAGGCTGTGGCACCTCGAGGCCGACCTCGGCATGGCGGGCTACGACTACAACCTCGCCGTGCTCGTCTTCTACATCCCCTACATGCTCCTCGAGATCCCGTCCAACATGCTCCTCAACCGCCTGAAGCCGCGCTACTACATCGCCTCGCTTGTCTTCCTCTGGGGCCGTACGTCCGTCGAAGCCCCCCCGGGTCCCCTGCCTTTCCCTGACAACGGCCAGACTAACGAAGAGCCCCCCATAGTGACAATCACGCTCGCCGGCTTCTCGACGCGGTTCGCCCACCTCCTCGCGGCCCGCGTCCTCCTCGGCGTCTTCGAGGCAGGCATGTTCCCCGGCTGCCTCTTCCTCCTGGCCACCTGGTACCCCCGCCACGCGCTCCTCACCCGCACCGCCCTCTTCCTGCTCGCCAACGACATAGCCGGCTCCCTCTCGGGCCTCCTCGGCGCCGGCCTCGGCGCTCTCGACGGCGTCCGCGCCGCCTCGGGCTGGCGCTGGATCTTCTGGCTCGAGGGCGCCTTCACCTGCGCCGCCGCCCTCCTGGCCCTCCGCTACGTGCCCGACTTTCCGCACCGCGAGCCCTTTCTCGCGGACGACGAGCGCGCCCTCTGGCTGGCGCGGCTCCAAGACGACGCCCGCGGCGTCGGCCACGAGCCCATGACGCCGCGCCGCGTGCTGCGCGCGCTGCGCGACTGGAAGGTCCTGTCGGGCGGCGTCCTCTATCTCGCCGTCTGCGTCACGGCCTACAGCATCTCCGTCTTCACGCCGACGATTCTGCGCACCTTCGGCTGGGGCGCGCTCAAGTCAAATCTGCTGTCGACGCCCGTGCGGATCGCGTCGGGCATCGTGTCCGTCCTTGTCGGCGTCGTTTCGGACCGCACGAAGCGCCGGGGCGTGTACTGTCTCGGCGGATTCGCGACGAGCATCGTCGGGCTGCTCCTCGTCGTGGTGCCGACGGATGGAGGGGTGCGGTATGCGGGGTTGTATCTTGCGGCCGTGGGCATTTACGTGTGCCAGCCGCTTGTCATTGCTTGGACGTGAGTTGCTCGTCCCATGCCCTGTCATGTTGCGGCAGATATTCGACCCTGCTTGGATGAAAGACTGACTTTTCCCCCTTCTTTTTCTTCTTAGTGTCAACCAGGTCGTCGGTAACGTGAAGCGCGGCACGGCGACGGCGTTCGCCATTAGCTGTGGTCAGCTCGGCGGCATCATCTCGGCCGTCGTGTTTCCCGCCAAGGACGAGCCGCAGTACGTGGCGGGCATCAGCACGTGCATTGGATTTCAAGTCGTGGGCATCGCCATGGCGGTCATCATGTGGGTGTGTTGCAAGAGGGAGAATCGAGCACGAGAGAGGGGCGAGAGAGAGTATCGGCGGAATCTGCCGGAGAACGAGGTGAGGAGGTTGGGAGAGAAGCATCCCGATTTCAGATACACATTGTAACAACGCAGCTCGCGAATTCAAAGCGCTTTTTTGATACATCAAATGCGAGTGCTGTTTTCCTCGCTTGACCGGTCCCTGTCTGGACCTAGTATCGAAGCGTACATGGACCAACATCCCAGAGGGTATACGCCACGCTCCGAAGTATACGGGATCCCCCAGATACAGGCACGAACTATTATCGCGGCATGCCGTACCCGGCCATGACCATCTCCATATCTCCCCATTCTGGAGGCGCCGTTGTTTCGCTGCCGTTAAACGGATGGAAATAGAACCCTCCGTCATCAAGCTGCACGTTAGGCGCCCCATATGTCGTCACCTGTCCAAATCCCATCGGCTCAGCCATCGAAAAGGCCTGTCCGGGCGGCACACCCATAACCCCAGTACTCATCATACCATACGGAAACTGGCCGGCATCAAGAGCCGCAGGCTGTCGGGGCGGCGCAGAAACACCACCGCCAGAGAACCCCCGCGACCAGGCACTCCCCGGCAGCGCCCTCACCCCGTCTTCCTGCGTCCCCCGCGTCTGGCTTGTACACTCGGCAAACGCATCGACGACCGAGGCGAACCGCTTCATCGAACCGCTCTTGTTCGTCCTGTTGAGGACACTCTGCGACTTGAGAACCAGCGCCCGAATGACAGCCTGGACCTGCTCCTCATGCTGATCCGAGGCCTCGGCGCCCTCGGCGGTAGGCGGCTTGCGCAGCAGCCGCAGTATGAGGACCATGGCAGCGCAGTAGGCGTAGAAGACGTCCAGGCCAGAAAGCCCGTTGACGAGCTCGAAGCCGTCGAGGAAGAGCACCATGTACGTCAGCTGCACGGCGTGGCGCACACAGGCATCGGCGACGGTCGACATGGCGGGCGGCGCGCCATGTCCCTCGTCGCGCAGCGCCTTGCGCGCGGCGGCAATCTCGCGGAGCAGGATGGGCCGCGTCGCGACAATGGCAATGTAGTGGTACTGAATGTGCAGCATGAGCACGGCGCGCAGCTGCGCCGTCGTTTTCCACGACAGCATGACCTTGAGCTCGTCAAACTCAATGGCATCCCCGTCTTCGTCGTGGAGGGAGGCGCTGCTGCCGCTGCCGCGCAGAGACACCCGCGTCTGGATGTCGGGCATGTGGAAGTTTGGGTTCTCGGCGACATCCCGCTTCCAGGCGGCGAGAGACCGCATGATGTCGTCGACGCTCGGCCTCGGCACGACGTCCTGGCCTTCGGCGTCGGGGCGGCGCTGCTGCCGCGCATAGGCGAAGCGTGTGCGCGCGAGAATGGCCTGCAGCCTCAGTGACAGAAAGACAAGCTTGGCATCGGTGCCTGTTCCAGCATCGAGGAAGCCCTCCCTCGGCGGCACGATCTCGACGTCCATCTCCTGCAGGCCGCTGGGCCGGCCCAGGCTCGAGGCGAGGAACTGCTCAAAAGAGTAGAGCGTGCAGAAGACCCATTTGCGGACCTCGCGGTCGAGCGGGCGCAGCGAAGAGCTCATATCGCTGCGGTGCAGACCGAGGGCAAAGGCGATGCGCGTCGCCGTCCCCACGAGGTTCCAGGCCGCGTTGCGCTCATTATTGTTGTGGAGGAAGAGCGACAAGAGCATGAGGACGCGCACGTTGGAGAGGGTGCACTTGGAGATGAACTGCGGCAGAAGCGTCCGCGCTGCCGCCACCGAGCGCCGCCGCAGGTGCGAGTGGTCGACGCCGGGGATGTCGGGGCGGGCGATGGAGCCGAAGACGATGATCATGTGCAGGCAGCCCATCCAGCCCCAGTCGGGAACGGCATTGCTCCGATTCTGGGGTTGGGCTTGGCTCTGGGGCAGAAACTGCAGCCGGCGTCTGGCCTGGACAATGTAGAGTTCGTACTCGTCTTCAAAGGTTGCTCGGTGGAACAGAGGGTAGTCGTCATGGACGTTCTTAAAGTACGACTGAACGAGGAGCTCGAGAGTCTCGTCGGCCGGCAGGCCGCGAAGCATCTCATCAAGGTCAACAGTCGGCATGCGCGTAAAGTCCTTGGCGATAGACGTGACCGACGTGACGGAAGCCGGGGACGGCCCTTCAAGGGCTCCATCCGTCTGTGTCGCCGGGTCTAGGGCCCCGGGCGCCTCAGGCGAATCATCAGCCTCGAGCGCCTGCGTCGTATCGTCCTGCGTGAACTTGGTGACAACCTCGGGCTGGGCCTCAGGCGTTCCCTCGCTGCTGACCATCAGTCGCCTCAGCTGGCTCAGAAAGTTGAGAGTGCCCGAGGGACCGATGTAGTGCTCATTGCCAGAGGTGTCTCTGATCAGCGACAACTGAGCGTCCTCAGCCCCAGCAGCAGCAGCAGAGGTAGCATCGTCGGTGCCGACCTCACTTGGCGCCGCAGACCCGGTACCCAGTTCCGAGCCGGAGATCCTTGATTCAGCAACCGAGTTGTGCCGGGAAGAAGCCACAGGATCCGGAGCGCGCACGAGATCCTCAATCTTGACGCCCTTTCTCCGCGGCTGGGAGAAGTCCGGCATGGAATACCCCATGCGCCGGCCAAGCTCAACGAGATCCTCCGCCGTCGCGGTCAAGTCGTTGGGAAACGCTCCTTTGACAATGGCATCCAGACAGCGATATCTATTCCGTCAGTCAACCCGAGGGTATGCCGGCTAAGAAAGAAAGGAAAACAAAGTAAAATGGTATATGTACCGATCGCTCAAATCGTCAACACTCCCGTAGAACCGCGTCTTCCGCGGCGTCGTATAAGCGCACGGCACATTGTGCTCATGACAAGCGACACATCCCTGGCCATCCGGCGCAGGCACGCAGCGGCATCTTCGCTGCAGATCGTCAGTCCCTGCCAGCATCGATACCACGGTGAACCATGATGTCCGCGGGCACCATGACTCTTAATAGGAACTCACCTTTCTGCAGAGGTCGCAGCTCTGCGCGTTTCTCTTACGAAACTCGTCCGGGATCCGGCGCTGCCGCCGTTTGGCAGCCGACACACTCTCGCTCATGACGAGCGTGTCATGCGTCGAGCTGGGCTTCGCGTACCAACGACCACCCTCTTACTCGCGAACAAGTCAGGGTGGTGGAAAACGGTACGAGGGCGCGAATGGGAGACGAGCGCCAAGTTTAGGCTAATGCCAGTCAGTCGATAATGGAAGCCGGCTTCGAGAAGAATGCTCAGTAGACAAACTGCGCTGCACTGCCACGCCGAGTTGAGACCGCATAAATGGTTCCTTACAGCAACGGGGGCCCGGGAATCGCATACGCGCGCAAGGAAACGTGCAGCCTTAAGGATATGCTCCCAGTCAAAGCTCCCAAGGGGCATTGGGGGACAGCATTGGCTCGAAGGGGGGAACAGCGAGTATTGGCTCGGACCTTGGGGAGACCGGCGGCGACTAGTGGTGGAGAGATGCGAGTGGCAAGGCGGGGGGGATCGATCACGGAGTTTGTTAGGGCGGGGAGGAGGGAAGTGCCGGCCAGCGACCAGCATCAGCATTAGCACGAGCACAATAAGGGCCGCGAGTCAGTCTAGTCGTGACGCCTTTGGTGGGCGGTCCAAGGCAAAGTGGCCCTGCTTTTGGGACGACGCTGGTATGCCATTACACGTGACATTCATGTTTGCTCGATCTTCATCGTCCTTGGTAACAAAGGGGCGCTCTAGCTTGGAAGCTATCTGAGAGTATGCGACTCGTGGCTGATGCTGATCGCCTGTCAAGATCGACGCCCGTTCGTGGCCTGAAGAATGCTGTGCTGCTGAATGACACTATCACACGGACGGCAGTTGTGCGCAACAAAGCTGAGGCTGTCATCATTGAGTGTATTCCTCTTCCCAGCAGACATGGCTGCCATCGTCTGTTCTACTCCATACCTGGAGTTGCTCTAGCTAGGTCGATAAGAGCTGGCAGTCCAAGCTATCAATCAATTTATCACCAAAACGTGTCACTCTCCCGTCGTGACCATAAACCCATCCAAACTCCTTTTCCCAAATGTCGTATCAGTCATCAAAGGATACCCGAAGATAAACTTGTAAAAATGCAAATAGTCGCACATGTCGTGCTAATGCTGCCCATACTGTATCCCCAGACCCACACTCGAGCCGTCACCAACCTGCGTGCTGACACGCAGCTTCTTCGGCGGGCTTGCCTGTGTCTGCCTTAGATCCTCGGGTGGTGGGATGCCGCCGCTGAACTTCCTTTTCTCGCCTCCGTTGCCCCCCACCATGCCCGGCAGGAGCTTCGCCTGCAGCCTCGCGCTCTTCTCCGCTGCCGCTGGCGTCCCGCTCCGGGCCTCGCTCGCGATCTCAAAGCTTGAGCGTGGATCCCTGCGCAACATCTCCGACGCCGCCTGGCTCGCCTGGCTCTCAAATGCCTCATCATCGTCGTCGTGCTCGCCATTGTTCGGCAGCGGCCGTCGAGCGCCGCGTTGAGATCCACGAGACGCCTGCGAGAGAAAAGAAGCTGACTTTGCAACGGATTCGAGGGCCTGCCTGGCAAGTTCTTCATTGTCGTCGACGGCCGAAATGGTACTCTCACTGCTCTTGTGAAAACGCTCGCGTCGTGGTGTCGGCGACGGCGGTGCGAATTGCCTGTTGGAGTAACGTGCAGGTGGCTCCGTCTGCGGTACGAGGTCAACTGACGGCAGGAGGCCCACATGTTCGCCACGAGGCTTGTAGCCGGGCGTCGTGGGCAGCGACGAGAGGGACTGGGCGTTGCGCGTGTGCTTCGCCGACAGACGAGGAACTGGGCGAGCTGCGGCAACGGGCGTTGAAGGAGCGCTGTTGTTGTCCTGGCTCAGCGCTTGGAGCAGGGCAGCCATGGGCTCTTGCCCGGGAGAGGGAGCCGTTCGGATGTCTGGCACCGTCTTGGGCGCCTGTCGTGTTGGCGCCCGCACCTGCTGGGGGGTCGACACATTCTGTGATGCCTTGGTCGGCGTCATGGCCCCGTGGAACATGCCGCCGGGGTTGCAGAGCATGGTAAAGTGCTCTCTGTTCTCGCGGATGCGGTTGAGAAGCATGTCCCTCTCCTCACTGAGGCTCGTGATCTCTTCCTCCTTCTGCGAGACCAGCTTCTTGGCCATTCTGAATCTTCGGTTCAGGGCACGGTTCTCCTCGACGGAATCCTCGTACAGCGTCTTCATCTTCAGGTACTTGAGCTGGGCTGACTCGGTAGCAGCACTAAGTTCCCGGCGGGCATGCTGAGAGTACTCGGCCGTCCTCAGAGCCTCCACCTCCCGCCTCATCATTTCGAATTCAACCTCGGCCCGCTTCGCATCCTCATCGGCCTGCAGACTCAGCAGGTTGTATTGTAGCTTGTGATGGGCCGCCTCCATCTTGAGCCTCGCCTGCTCGGCAATGCACGTCTGCATCATGGCGCGCAGCTCGTCGGCTGTCGCCCCAAGCACCTGCTGAGGTGCGGGTGGCACGTAGTCGGCGGCCAGAGCGACTTCTGCTGGTCGAAAAGCGGCGAGCCCCGTGGCGGGAGGAGAGAAAAGGGTAGAGCGTTGGGAAGCGATGTAAGCGCTCGGCAGGACGCCATTGCGGGCGTGGGAGGGCACTTGAGAGGACGGTGGCGGTGTCAGAGATGAGGGGATAATGGCTGACGAGGCGAGCCTGTCATCGTTGTATTCAGTCTTGAATGAAGCACTTGGTTCATCGATGGGTGATGGCGGCGCTTCGGTCGATGGCAGAGGCGAGTTCGGTGCGAGAATTTCGCTGTCATTGTCGGGAGGGGTGACGGGATCCTGGTCCTGGGCAGAGCGATTGTCGAGCAAGCCGTTGGGCAGCTGAGCAGCTACCTCCGCGTCGGCGGACATGACTGATCGGCCAGGATTGCTCGAAAAGGTGGTCGAGACAAATGCAGAGTGACAATGCGTGATGAAAGTAGAGGACAAGATTCCAGGCCAAGGTAGGGTGCGACGGAATGTACGGGGAGCCAAGGGAGAAGGGATGTTGCTGGTGACTGTGGCGGAGGAGGTTGACGCGGGGGAGGTAGCTTGGGATGGTTGTCGTGATTCAATTGGCGGATGATACGCCGTGCAGACGTATTCCCCAATTATGCGCCTTTCGTCGACTAGAAGTAAGCGATTGCGATGGTACTCGGAGATGGCGGCGCTGTGTGGTCGGCGAAGAAGTGAGGGACGGGCAGCAATGTTGTTGTGGTGCCTTGGAGGAGACAACGAGCGAAGGGAAGGCGGAAGGCTCCAAATGAGAGGAAGCTCGACCGAGACAGGACGAGGCTGTGGCTGGAAAACAACAGAAAGAAGAGGCTGGTGCAAAATACGGCTCGGCTGTAAGTGCGCTAAACCAGATGCGGACTACGCTGCACAGCTTCCAGGTACCTTACACCGAGACCCTGACCGAGACACCTTACACCTGTCTTCACCGAGAGATCCCACCAAGTCTCAGCATCACACACTGGCAATGGCCACCTCGATCACTGCACATCGCTTGAGCTCCCTCACAACCCGAAGACCCTCCGCGATGGCTCCATCGACCTCGTCTACCCTCTCCACGACTGTCCACCAAGCATCACCGGCACCCTCAGCAATCTTTCCAAACGAAGGTGACGGCGAAATGCTGACGCCCATCGCCTCGGCCAAAGCTGTTGCCCTGCTGCCACCATGCCGTCCTTCGCCATCGCTACGTGGCACAAAATCTTTCATCTCAGGATGAATCCTCAAGCAGGCATTCTTCGGGCTCGTCCAGCCGCCGTTATTCCAGACGACGGTTAGGTACGGCGTCGCATACCGCATGGCCATCCAGTAGGCACTGGAAGGTACCCCAAATAGGAACGTTCCATCTCCCACAAACGCCGTGACAAGACGATCGGCCACATTGCCCACAGCGGCCTCTTCTCTCAACGCCATGGCCACCCCAACAGCAGCCCCAGAATACCACCCGAGCGAGCCGCCACCACTGCCCAACAGCGAGTTGTGTTGGTCGTGCCGTAGGTGGTCAGCGACCTTGCCAAGATTGGTCGTGCTCTCGTTGAGTGCTAATACGTTGAGACCTTCTGTCGCCTTGCGGAAGCGGCTCATAAAGTACGGCACCGTGACCTTTCCGTCTGAAGATGCCACTTCTTCTGCTTCGAGTCTCCGCGTTCGTGCCTCGAAGCGCTGTGCCAGCAAAGATGTCCTGACGCCGATCCTACTCTTTGTAACTTTAGTAAAGAGTTCCCGACTCATCTTGACGTACTCATCTAGCTGTTTCAAAGCCACCGACGTGTCACACATCCAGCGCTTCTCGGCCGGAAGACTCCAGAGCGTGGCGCTGCTTTTCAGAGGATCGCAGTCGAGGTGGAAGATGCGGGCCTCATCGCTCGGCCTCGACTCGGATGGTATCCATGGAACATCTGAGTCGACGACGAGGACCACGTCTGCTTCAGCCAAGGCCTTGAGCTGCCCGCCGCCATTCCATGTATGGCCTTGGTGGAGGAAACTAGTCGTCGGAAAATTGTTGACCACCGGCGCATTCTCGTGCACGGGGATAGCGAGGCGCCGGGCCAAATCGTGAAGCGCTCTGAAGGCAGCAGGATTCCGGCCGGCGTAACTCGTCACGATCAGGGGGGACTTGGCCCTGATGAGAATGTCGCCCAAGCGCGCGACGTCTTGAATGTGGAGGCCAATTTTCTCCACCCAGAGGTTCTTCTCTGGATCTTGCGAAGGCTTGATGCTATGGATTGATGTTTGTGCTTCGAGTGTCTCTCGCGATGCGATGAGATATGTTGGCCCCTGCGGCGTACTTGTCGCGATCTGAAGAGCCCGGAGCACAATCTGTACAGCATTGTGCGGTGATCGGATCTCATGACCATACTTCATGTATTGACGGACGATAGAGCGCTGGTCTGGGATATCCTGGATAAAGTGAATATCTTTGCCTAAGGTCAGTCGATACATGGCACTCTTGCGGGTGTGCTCACTCACATCTGTCACCGTCAGTAACTTTCCATGAGTCAGACAAGGGGAAGCACTCACTCGTTACGACTCCCCGGTAGCTCGCCTTCCATCGTGATAGGCACGGTGCCGGCAACTATCACCACCGGCAAGCGGCCCTTACTAATATTGTGCACCGCGCCCGCCAAAGCCTGTGTACCGCATTCGACGTGGACGAGTACAGCTGCTGGCTTCCCAGTGATCATGGCATAGCCCGAGGCTGCCGAAAGCGCATTCATCTCATTCGGCGAGGTGACGACTTTGACCCTGGGATACGCCTTCATGGCAAACGCCGTCATGAAAGCTGGGTGGTCCGAGCCGAGATTGACGAAGAGATGAGTGACGCCTGCGGCCTGAAGTGCGTGCAGAATGGCGCTGGCGCCGCTGATTGAATCATCAGGTGATACAGCCTCTGACGCTCTCCATCTGACCGGCCGTTGTCGCCCTTGGTTGAGCCGGCGGACACGGGACGTGGCATGCTGTCGAGGCAGAAGGGGCGAGGTGACAGGCGACATGAAGTGTCGAATTGCAGCGATTCGTCGCATTTTGCTGAGCTAGCGACTCAGCGGGCCGAGACCGAAGCCTCACATGCCAGATTCTGAAGGTTGAAAGAACTTTCTGAGAATGACGAGACAAGGATTTGGTCGTCTCACATATCGAGCTGGAAAGCTAATTTGAGCTGGCGATGATCCGTCCATTTCCGGACGACAGCCCTCCCCGCAGTCAAGACAGCTCACTAGCTAGCATTTGAGTACACCTAAGTTGATGCATGGGTTGTTAGGGCGCTTTAAGTCACATCTCGTGCCAAGTTGACAGCGGATTAAAGAAAGCCGTGCAAATTCCTTCGTCTTACGATCAGAACATGCCTCAAGTGATTATACTGAATCCATCATTAAATCAACTTTCCGAATAATAGCTACGATTTCAGCTAAGATCTTAATCTCTTAGGATAATAGTAATTATTTCTATTTATTATAGTTATATATTAGGACCTAAGGGAGGTATAAGACCGATAGGGGATCGCCTATTATTTAATCGTAGGAATTAAAAAGAGAGGACCGAGTATAGTAAAGGAATAGTTATAAGAAAAGTTAATAGATTAAGATTTAGAGAAGGGCATCGATTATTCTATCTTCCTAGAGACCCCTAAGAGATTAATAATTAACCCCTTTACTCATTGTATAAGACTCCTTAATATTGCGCAAGTATCCTTCCTTAAAAGAAATTCGTTGATTCCCCTAGGCGTGTTCTGACCGGACTATTAGTCTAGGTCATGATGCAGCTTGGATTAGGTTCTAGCGAGAGGGATATGAAGGTGCTTTAATCTATTAATCGCTGTTGGTAACGATATGAATATTAAATAAAATCTCGACCGGGTCTTGAGAGACTGCCTATAGCGGTCCAAAAAGGGTATCCGACCAGAGCCAGGCATTCATTAAACTAGCATATCGAGTTCACATACACGGGGACGGATGCTTTATTCGACAGTCTATGCAAAATATTAGCGATATGAAATTGCTAAGAAGCCTACTATTGTTTACAAACATCTAGTTTGCCCCCAGAGGCCTACAGGTTCAGAAGTGAACGATGGTTATGAGAAGTGATATCAGCCGACCTCAACACCTCTACAGCAATAACTTCTCCTGATCCTGGACTTATGTGCGCCTCCTTCTCCTTTTCGAATCCTTGAAATCATTATATATTTCGTGCAAAATGCCACGAACCGGTGTTGTAATGAACATCCTAGGCATTGCATCGAGCCAGGCACTGCCTGCCGTGCCAAGGGCGTCGATCAAGGGGTTGTCCTAATAGTACTCCCAGAGGTTTGGCACACATGCCAGGAAGAGAGAGCTCGGTCACGAGGCCAGGCAGCATGCCAGCCACAGTTGGAAGAGTCATAAGTTGGTATCGAAGGTGAGTCGGTTTCTGCGACACTAATATAGATTTCGGGCGTCGTCGAAGCTGCCCGTCGCGCAATACAACATTAGGAATCATTAGTAGCTTGGCAGAACGGGCCAGAGAAATCTGAGCACGATGAGAACTACCTACCCATCTAGCCTTGCATGAGAAAGCAGTGCCTGGCACTCAACTGCGATCGAGCGTTTGGCGAAGGTATGTTGGTAAAGCAGGGTACACTTGATTCCAGCCCGTTGAGCATCTGATGAGATGACCACTGAATGCCAACCAGAATTGACGAGCAACATAGACACCATGAGATAAGAGCTTGCCATATGACTTTGTCTTTAAGGTTAGTATTGACGAACGCAGGGCCCATATGGGGAACACCGACGAAATGAAATCATGCATTGAGGGACCGCCCCATCGGCCGAGAGGCGGCAGGGCCGACAGTTTTGCAGCGGTGTTTGGTCCGAGAATAGGGCCAAGGAGGGACCCAAGCCCCCGGAACCAGCGATGTACAACGCTGGACCCATGTCCATAGAATGCTATGCACCTGCGGGCTTCTCTTGGCTCCATCTTCCAAGCCCAGCAAGGGAAGGTCGAGTCAACGTCCTGACGAGAATGGCATCCACGTGGGGTTAAGGCACAGCCCGTTCTGTTTCAGCTGGGAGTAGGGCTGGTAAGCCAAGGCGCCGAGTCAAGGGTAATTGATGGGTTTGGACGATAATGGTCGAGCACAGGCTCGAGCCCCTTCCATTATTGGCTCGACTCTTTCGTATTGGACCCAGTGTCCACTGTTGACTGTGGTGTGCTGCGATCGTGGAATCAATTATATGAACACTTGTGAACGAAGTGGGCGAGAGCAGGGTCATTCTCGGACCTTGCGATGAAAAACCGGAGTAAATGGTGCATGTGGGTGCCTATCCCAGTAGAACTCGACACGACGAAGAGCCAGGGGTTCTTGATGATATATCGTGTCATGTCCATCTTGCTTCACCTCTGGCTTTTGGTCTCTTTGGTTTCCTCCACGCTCATCTGTCGTTTTTGACGTGGGTTTGAGCTGCCTCACATTCGTTCTCTACTTACTACTGTTTTTCGATTCTTACAACCTCTTTTTTCTCACGTTATCCGCGTGCACTGTTCATTCATTCACCCACGAGGGTATCATTCACTTATTGCAAGCCATTGGCCTCCCTCACAGTCTCAAATATTCCATTCACTCACCCACTCATTAAGAATTCCTGTCCCTCCATGCTCGAGCTTCGACTCACCACGCATTCGCTTCGAAAACAAATTAAACCAAACTCTTAATTCTCAAGATGGCATACGCGTCCTTCTCAAAGGTAGCCGTTGTGTCGGCTGCCCTCTCGTTGTTTACACCAGCAGCAGCGCATCTCTTCCAGTGCCCTAATCATGAAACTGTCTGGATAACCCCCGAAGGCACACAATACGGCATCTGCGACAACACAGACTACAAGAACGGCGGTGGCAGCCTTGCTGTTCACAACTGCGTGCCCTCAACTCAAGAATGCCTGAAATTTTGTATCAAGGACTCCCGGCGCAAGAAGGCCGTCTACGACAAGAAGAGCCAGATGTGCCACCTCAAGAATAATGACAAGACGGCCGAGATGGACTGGGCAGACGACAACGGCTTCGACGTGATCCACCGCGATCAGGGCAGCGAGCTCGACGACGGCACTTCTATCAAAACGTGCCCCAACACGGGCGCGGGCTACAGCTCAGGCAAGACATTCTTTACTGTCTGCGTCAATACCGACTACACCGGACCCAACGCTCACACGTTTCGCAACGCGCCCAGCCCGCATGCCTGTGCGGACACCTGCGCCAAGACCAAGGACTGCAAGAAGGCCGTCTACGACGTCAAGAACAAGATCTGCTACGTCAAGGAGGCTGGATCCAATGTCAAGCTAAACTGGGTCAAGGACGAGCGCTTCATCTCCATCGATACGAAGACCGGTGCGGCAGATGACAACAACAAGGACTCCGATGACCCCGTCGACACGAAGCCGGAAACGCCCAAGGGAGCTGCGGCTAAGGTTGGGCAGTGGTCTGATGTTATCAAGCTGCCGTTGATCCCCGTCGCCGCTTACATCGTGCCGGCGTATCCCGAGCCCGCGAAAATGCTGTTCTTCTCGTCCTGGGGCAAGGCTGCTTTCGGCGGCGCTTCGGGTAAGACGCAATTCGGCGATTACGAGTTCGTGACGGGCGCCGTGTGGGACCGCGAGGTCGCCAACACACACCACGATATGTTCTGCCCCGGCATCAGCCAGCTTGAAGACGGTCGCGTTATGGTCCAAGGTGGCTCCGATGCCGAAGCAGTCAGCATCTACGACCCAGCGACCAATGAGTTCACGCGCGGGCCTGATATGAAGGTAGCTCGCGGCTACCAGACGTCTGCCATCATGTCCAATGGTCACGTTTTCACCATTGGAGGTGCCTATGCCGGCAGCCGGGAGGCCAAGAACGGCGAGGTCTTCAACCCCGACAACCAGGAGTGGACATACCTCCCCGGCGCTGATGTGAAGCCCATGATGACAATCGACCACGAGGGTGTGTGGCGCGAGGATAACCATGCTTGGCTCTTTGGATGGAAGAACGAGTCCATCTTCCAAGCCGGTCCCTCGCTAGACCAGCACTGGTACAGTACCGAGGGCGAGGGCTCTGTCGTCAAGGCCGGCACACGTGATGACGATGACGCCATGTGCGGTGTGTGGGCTATGTACGACGCTGTTGCTGGTAAGATCCTGTCTGCAGGCGGCGCTCCCGAGTACACCGACAGCGACGCCACAGCGCGAGCGCACATCACAACCGTCGGCGAGGCGTTTGCCCCTTCAGTTGTTGAGCGAGTCCCCGATATGGCTTCTCCGCGCGGCTTCGCCAATGCCGTTGTGCTTCCCGACGGCACCGTGCTTGTGACGGGTGGCCAGAGACGCGCCGTTGTCTTCACCAACACGGACGCTGTTCTCACCGCTGAGATTTTCAACCCTACGACCAAGACCTGGACGCAGCTCGCCGCCGCCGCTGTGCCACGCAATTACCACTCTGTGTCCATCCTGCTCCCCGACGCCACCGTCTTCACGGGCGGCGGCGGTCTCTGCTATGTTTCGACCATCGGCGGCTCAACTGCCGGCTGCAACAAGGCTGCTGACCACGCCGACGGCGAAATCTTCTCGCCGCCTTACCTCTTCAATGACGATGGCAGCGCGGCTCCGCGACCCGCCATCTCGGGACTTGCGCAGGAGGCCGTCTCGGCCGGCGCGACACTGTCGTTCGACGTTGAGGGCAACGTTGCCTCCTTCTCGCTCATTCGCACTGGTACCGTCACTCACTCGGTCAACAGCGACCAGCGCCGAATCCCACTCAAGAGGTTCCGGGCGCAGAATGGCAAGTACACGGTCACGCTGCCGACTGACCGTGGCGTGCTGCTGCCAGGGTACTACTACCTATTCGCAATCTCTGCCAAGGATGTGCCGAGTGTCGCGAAGAGCGTGCACGTCGTTCTGTAAATGGATCATCACATCTTCTCGTCTGCCGGTACAAATCGCGAGATCCCCCTGCTAAGTGAGAATACGTAATCCTCGACGGATAGCCATCATAATGTAATCACCTAATATTCTATTTGCTGTTCTGCACTTGTTACTCAAAGTGATTCCATATTGTTCAACTCCTCACTAAAGTCCTGCTGTTGTACTCGCAGGACAACAAGCTCGTGATCAGAATAGGACGCGAGACCAGAATCTCAAGCTATGCTAATGCCCATTCACACCGTTTGTCCCGTTTATTCCATTTGATCCGCGGTGCAGGCCCCTCGTCGGTGCGCCATTCCGATCCGTAGCCCTCGAGCAAACAGTCGCACTAATACCGTTGGCGAACTTGGCCTTTGGATCTTCAGTCATGCCATTGTGCGTGCCATTGAACTTCATGTCCTTGATGCCCTCGTATCCCTTGACACCCGTGCTCTTCTCAAGCCGCTGTGCAATCTCGGGATCGACCTCTCGGAAGATGGCAATCTGCCTCTTTAGTAATTCATCATTCTTGCACGAGGCCATCTTGCCCGTGACGTTGCTGATGAACCTCTCTCTGGCGGCGTCGTCAAAAACATCTCGCCAGAGCGCGCGCGGCGCCACAAAATCCTCGGTGCGAATCTGCGAGAGGAACGTCACGGCCTCGCTCGTGAAGTGCGCGTGCACGCTGTCGTGGTCGACAGTCCTCTTGTGGAAGGAAATGGGGTCGATGGACGAAAGGTAGTTTGGCCGAGCGCCCTGGTTGAAAAACGCCATCTGGCCGTCACGCTGGAAATTGCCGGCGCGGTACGGCGTCCGCGATGCGTTGACGGGCAGCTGCTGGTAGTTGACGCCGAGGCGGTGACGGTGAGTGTCTGGGTAGGAGAAGAGGCGGGACTGCAGGACGGGGTCGGCGGAGGGTTCGATGCCTGGCGGCATGTGGGAGGGGTTGAAGGCCACCTGCTCGACCTCGGCGAAGTAGTTGACGGCGTTTTCATTGAGGGTAAACTCGCCGACCTTCTGGAGAGGGTATTTCTTCTGTGGCCAGACGTGGGTCAGGTCGAAGACGTTGAGCTTGTCCTTCTCCCAGGCGTCCTCAGCCTCGGACGCCGTCATGGTCTGGATCTCGACGGACCACTTGGGGTGCTCGCCACGAGCGATGGCCTCGTAGAGATCTTTCTGGGAGTAGTCGGGCGAATAGTTGGCTGAATCTTCCTGAGTAACGAACTTGATGCCCTGCATTGACTTGAAGTGCATCTGGCAATACACCCACTCGTTGTCCTTGTTCACGAGCTTGAGCGTGTGGCCGGCATATCCGTGCATGAAGCGGTACCCGTCGGGAATGCCGCGGTCACCCATGAGGATCATGACTTGGTGAATCGACTCGGGGTTGTGGCAGAGGTAGTCCCAGAACATGGTCGAGTCATCGGGGTGCGTGAGATGGGTAGAAGGATCGCGCTTCTGTGTGTGGATAAAGTGAGGAAACTTGGCTGGGTCTCGAAGGAAGAAGACGGGCGTGTTGTTGGCGACCATGTCCCAGTTGCCCTGCTCCGTCCTGAACTTGACAGAGAAGCCTCGAGGGTCGCGCGCGAGATCGTGAGAGCCAGACTCGCCGCCGACAGTCGAGAATCGTGCCGTTACCGGGCATTTCTTGCCCTTGGTTGAGAAGAGATCGGCCTGGGTGAGATTCGGGATAGGGTTGGTGCACTCGAAAAAGCCGTGAGCACCGCTGCCCTTGGCGTGCACAACACGTTCGGGGATGCGCTCGCGATCAAAATGCGAGAGCAGATCGATGAGGTGGAAGTCCTGCAGCAGGAGTGGGCCATTCTCGCCGGCACGCTGCGTCTCGTAAGGGTGAGGTACAGGAACGCCGTTGCTTGTGGTGTAGGTCACGTCCTTGGACGAAGCCTGGCGGTCATCCTCAAAAGACGAGAACTGTCTAGCCACGTGGGCAGAAAATGATGTATCTGAAGACATTTTTACGATTAATGAGGAGTCTAGGATTCAGAGAAAGTCTCAACTGAGCAAACAGGAGAAGAAGGCACTTCTTAAGGTCAGAGGTGACACAAAGCCACTCCAGGACGTAACGGGACGGGGCACACTCAGTCATAGTGCCCGTTATGGGCTAGCAAATCAGAGGAGACTTATTTGGAATGAGGCTCAACCCAATGCCAGAGTGCTGTGTTCTGCATGGGAAAGTGAGAATCCGATGGTGTGGATGATGGGAGATCAGCGGTCGATGACGCCTGCATTCACCGGCTCCATCACGACCAAGCACTCGCTAATCGACGAATCTGTGGCCACTGGGGGCTAGCCAGAGAGATTCCCACCTGCAAAGACCGATGTCATCCGATGAGCGGCATAGTGTCGCCAATGACGAGTCGCTCCAGTGCTTCGATGACCTTGGGTACCCAATCGTTTGTTGTGCTGCCTAGGTACTGCGTGTGTCTGCCGACAATTGATGTCATCGGGATTCTCACTGAGCACATGCACCAGACTTTCGCCTCAGCGGCTCTCCCCACCATAGGGCATCTTTGGGCGTGGAGCTTGGTGTTTCGGGCGTAGCCCGGATATGTCCTCGAGCAGGCTACTGGAGGACGCCCCCATCCACTAACGACAGCGAGATGA
The DNA here is from genome assembly GCA_019188255.1 of Verticillium longisporum. Classification (NCBI taxonomy): domain Eukaryota; kingdom Fungi; phylum Ascomycota; class Sordariomycetes; order Glomerellales; family Plectosphaerellaceae; genus Verticillium; species Verticillium longisporum. Next base: position 5,800,636 of record JAETXT010000005.1, on the reverse strand, counting down.
CAGGCACAGCATGGCTTTGCCACGGTTGATCGAAACCCACTCTGCTAGAGGTTTCACTGCGCTCCAAGGGGGAGGCGATTAACTGCTGGCCAGACTCTGCCTCTCGTCCTCGTCGTCCTCCACCCTGAGGCCGTCTGTCGGGGGATAGTGCGCCAAGAGAAGGATGGCGACTGCAATGACAGCCAGGCCCTGAACGTTTTGTCAGTCAAACGGGTCTCTGAAGCTAGATGAGATGATACGCACACCGTTGCAAAGAAATGTCAGATTGGCTTTGCCGACGCCTGATAGTGACGAGTAAATGAAACCAAAAGTACCCTGCGTTGTCAGCGTCGCCGCGCTTTCGACTAATGTGATGGCACTCAGCGCATCCTGTCGCAGGTTTGCTGGGCTCATTTCTGTAATGACACCCTTGGCAGCCGGTGCCGAGCCCGAGGCGAAGGGGAGCAGGAAGGCAGCTGTTCTTGTCAGTCATTCCTGTTTTCTGTTGTTGGCGAAGCATCTCAGGCCAACATACCCAGATACATGTGCCATCCTTTCGTGGCCCAGGCCGATATGGACGTCACGATGCCATCAACAACAAGACTCCAGCGCAGGAACGACAGATCGAATGTGCTATCTTCGTCTTCTTCCTCTGGTGGCGCGTTCGTGGGTTCCTCGGCATTCATCAGGCCGGGCAATGGATCGAGGTCCTCAGCGTGCGTCGGGATCGTCGCGTCCTCCAGCTGATCGGTGACGGGAGACTCATGATGGGGCCGCGAGGCCATCGAGGCAAACCAACAGCGACCGAGATCAATGATCTTGGGAAACATGAACATCAGGAAGACACCCCTGATCAGCGAATTGCCTGCCATGAGCGTGCCGTTTTCCGTGGTGCCAAAGTCGAATCGTGAAGTGGCATACATCTGAATAAGAATAGGAGCATAGCCAGTTGCAAACTGTTCAGTGTCAGCAGATAGCCATGGAGAAAACCATCATATGAGTAAATATAAACAAGAGTCTCACCACGCCAAAGAATACGCCCATCGCGAGAAAGACGAGACCGTAATGCCTGGTCACTTTGCCTGAAGGAAGGCGGTATCGCTGCGGAATGAGAATCCTCAGCGGTGCAAACATTCCTGAGGTTGATTTGCCGTCCTTGTCTGCCACTTCATCCTCATTGACTGGAGACGCCGGCATGAAGAGGGCGCCATAGATCGTGGCGACCATGAAACATCCGACGGCGACGGTGAACGGACTCGATATGCCGAATAAATCGCCAAGGAGACCACCAACTGGTGACGGTTAGTGACGGATAGCTAAATGTACGTCGGACGAGAGGACTCACAGAAGTAGCCACCGGCATTGCCGATCATCAAGGCTCCCTGGAGTTTGCCAAATACACCCGTGTGTTTCCGCCTCTCGATGGCTTCGGCGACGGCGGTGTTGAGCACCAACCTGCGGGCAGTGTGAGCCACAAATACTTGGCCTGGGTGTTTACCCGAGGTGTAACTCACATGTAGCCCCTCGGACCTCCAAAGACGCCTACAAATTGCGTTCCCTGCATGAGATAGATGCCTTTCCTGCCGCCAACGCTGACAGCGGCAATCTGAAAGGAAACCCTGACGGCAAGCAGCGACGTCTGGCTGACGAGCGCCCACCGTGTACCCCAACGCTTGATGAGAGCGCCACAGATGAAAAGATTGAGGATGCCGCACAGCGACGTTGTCATGCCAAGGATGGACACCTGCGTGGCTGTCGCCGCGTCGATCTCCCGGCGGGCGCAGCGTGCGGTGGAGGGAGGGTGGTGGGTGTAAAAGGCCTCGCAGGTCATGACACGGAAGACGTAGATGATGCTGCGATGCGGTCAGTTGTTCACTCAGTCTATCTCGGGCCGGCAGCTGGCACGAACGAGACCTGGGTGAGGCCAAGAGTCAGAGCGACGAGAAAGCCGGCGAAGAGGATTCTGTTCTCGGGGGAGCAGAGCCGGGGGCCGAGACCGGAGAACTTCTCAGGCGCGGGGCTGATAGCGGCGCCGGCACGGACGCGGGCGCCTGGGCCCGGCGGTAGGAGGGGCGTTGTCTCGCTGGGACTCATTGTGCGGGGTGTCATCTGGGTGCCTTGCGGTTTCGCCAGGGAGCGATGTTTCGGCTGAGAGCTGAAGGTGATCGGGGGGGGGGGGGAAGTAACACAGTGGGGTTGACAGAAATTTGCGCGTCGGACGAAGCGTTCCTTATCGCCACTGAAGCTGGCGGCCGTGTCTGGTTGGCGGTGAGTGACGTGACAGCTCTGGGCCCTGTTAGCACCATTGCAACATGGTAAGTACAGCAAGGAAGAATGGATCACAGTGACCACTTTGGAAGATCACAGGCCTGCCATTAGGACTGAATGAACAGCATCACCACAAAGGCATACTCATTCTTTCTGGGGTCGCTTGCTGCCATTTTATCCCTAAATCGTATTCGGTCTACTCAGCGCTTCCCCTACCCGGGGTTCCAGAAGGCTAAGTGGCATAACCTAAGACGGTGAACCTTTGACCCTGGATGGAGCAGTTTAACGCCCAAGATCCCAGATTGATGGAATGGACGCATAAGCTATCGAAAATAACGGAGTTGGACAGCGGTACCGGATGCCGACGCCGGAATTGTAAACAGTAACTTTCAGGCACGACTGCTGCCGCATTGCCATTGCCCCCTTTGACGTACGTCGCTTAGTCAGGTCGAATGTACTGGTAGTATCAGACCATAGCATGATGGTTGAGGGACTGTAGGTTGAGTAGTCTATTGATATGCCTCCATTTTACTCCTATTTCTGGCTCCTGGAACACTCAAACTTGCCTCGCTTGATTTGGACGGCGCCCCTGTGAGCGGATGAACGCATCCGTCGCGAAAACGAGCCCCTTGGCGGATGGATTCCCGTCCCAAGAGAACTCACCTCTCTGTCAACACATTTGTGCTCCAGCTCTGACTTGCACGGCGACACGGCTATATTCGTACGGGGGGCTTACTTGTCAGTATTAAAGGAAAATATGGCGATAGGAGTAAAAGTATTTCATTTCGATCGCAAGCAAGGCTAAGTAAAAGGATTCAAGTGACAACTCCCCCGCGGACACGCCCCCCATCTGATGATCTCAACCAAATGAACACACTCCATATCTTAAGCACCGGAAAACTATCTGAGAAAAAGAATATTCTCAGATGTTGTTGGTGCCCTCGTCGTCAATGTTCTCATCAAAGACCAGTCCAGCAGGCCTAGCCTTGCGAATGTTCTCGGCAAAGTTCTCATTCCTGATGGCGATAGAGCCAGCCTCCCAGTTGTGCGTCAGCATCCTGTCCCTCTGCTCGACGGTTTCCCAGCCAAAGTACCCCAGAAGCGGGCCCGTGATCCACTGGTTCCGGTGGTTCTCCGGCCCGGGACCACCGGCGTCGGCAGCATTGCCGAACCGGAAGCAATGTGTCAGAATGCTGTCCTTGTGGTAGACGATCGCCGGCTTGCCATTCTCCGCCGCAGTCCAGGTGACCTGAGAGTTCTCACGGATGTCGTAGCCCTTGTGCTGGCTGACGGCAACGTGCGTGACGAAGCTGTCGCTCTGGCGCACCCACACGGCAATGTGCTCCCAGTCGTGGCGGTGCCCGTCAATGGGCGTCGCCGTATCCTTCTGGAAGTAGTAGGCGTAGAAAATGACGCAATAGCCGTTGTTGCAGCGCTGGCGGGAGTAGACATTGCCTCGGTCCAGCATCTCTTCGTTGCGGCAGCCCGCTTGGGGCGGCCACTCGAAGGGGAACATGCCAATGGCGAAGTAGCCGTTAGGGCCGATTGCCGGTACATTGTAGTAGCTGTCCGTGTCATAGTCGAGAACAGGCTGAAATCGCTTGCCGAGCTCGGGTGCCCGACCGATCCTGGGGCCGGGAGGTGGAGGCTGGGGATCACGGGGAGGGTTCTCGGGGTCGTCCTGGCGCGCCTGAATGACAGCTCCGAAAGACGAAGGCAGGGCCGCGAGGGCGAGAAGTCCGACACTGAAAAGCATGTTGGAAGGTTTCTGGTAAGATTGAAGAGAGAAAAACGGTAAATGAAGTAGTTGAGGCTGATGAGGCTGTTGCTTTTGAGTTGCTGTTGTTGATGATGAACGGTCAGAACTTTGGAAGATCATGAAGCCATCTTTATACTTGATTATTCCTTCGCAAAGTCATTGTTGTCACAGATCTTCCGATCCTTTGGCCGGGTTTCGTCAATCCATGGACGCGAGTCTGCTCGACGATATTCTTGGACACGCACTGCGGTCAGCATTGCAACGATTGACGATGATTGCGAGGCAAAGATATTCGGAGGATTGTACAAAGGATTCAGAGAAGGCTGAGCAAGGAACGAGCGTACCATTCCATTAGCGAAGCTGAGAACGTTAATCAGGATCTGCTGCACCGCGTTCGGGGACTGGCCCCTGTCGGCTCGCGCGTGCCCTCCTCCCCAATCAGTCAGGGCTGAGGAACACCCCTGAGCCCCTGAAGCTTGTCACTTCAAGTGGTGGCTATGCCACAGGATCAATCGATCTAGCCGCTGCAAGCCATGCATCCCTCTATTCTTGGCAGCTCGCATGACCAAAAGCTTGTTAAGCGTTCATCTTCGCCGACGCCACCATCCATGGAAGGATTGACCTGTTACCCTGCGAACCAACAAACATAAACTTAAACCAAGCTGCTGAGCTGCCTTCCGGACTTGGCGTGACATGCCGTCCTTGTCGAATAGACCCATGGTCCTCGATTGGAGTCCATGCACAGCTTCAGAACCCTGAAGTCGCTGTTCCTGCCCAGACGAGCACAGCTTTCGGACTTGATGCAACGCTGCGGCGCAGACAGTATTGGCGTATGTCATTGGCAGGAATCCACAAACCAAGATGCACCTTGGTCCCAGATGCAAGCTCGTCAGCCACAGACATCATAGAGCCAATAATAGGCAGTGATGTTCACTGCATTTCCCTTTCGGGGGCGCAATGAGAGGTCTTTGCTGGCGGTGCATTGCAGGGGCGCGATCCCAAATCTGATGACCCGATTCCAAGAATGTCTTTTTGGGTATTGCCCGGTTCCAATGCTAGACTTGACAGATTCAGATTTTTTTTTGTCCTGTATTTCATCTTGCTGATCCTCCTAGGCAGCACGTAGCATGCCATGGGTTCTCGCTCCAACATCATGCTCCAAAGGCCCCCTTGACAAACGAACCATGGGGCCCAAGCGCATACACCTGAGGCAACCTGGCCCTCGCCACCTCCTCAAAGCTCTTTACGTCGAGTGCCACGAGGATGCTGTGCGATGGTCAGGACAACGCCGTCATCCTCCTCTGTCGCCGAGGGGCGCTGCACAAAAACTGGCTCACACGGACAGCTCTCACCGTCTTGAGGTTGCCACCTCTTGAACGTGCCCGTCTTCCAATCATACTTGGCGAGACTCCCAAAGAAAGCAGCCTGTACCAGCTTCAGACCATTACCGAGTCTGCCAACAGGGACAGCAGTTCCAGGCGACGCGCCGCCATTGCCGGCCGTGCAGTAAACGCAGCGGTGATTCGGATCCATGGATGCGCTCTTGGCGATGCGAGGAAGCTCTAAGGCCACACCAGGGATCGCCGCTGCCACATTTAGACCCCCAATTTGATTATGTCGGCCGTAACCACGCCGGCGATTTCGTAGCGCGTCAGGGTGCCATCCTGATACGGCCTTGTCTGGTCGACGACGTTGCTCAGGTTGTATGCCCTGTAGGGAACGACGTTGACCTCGTAGATACATAGGTCGACATGAACGTTAACGCCTCCTGTGCCTGAGTCTACATAATCGTAGGCATTGACTGAGTTAAAGAACATGAAGTCGTCCTTGTGGGCATAGGTGGCGATGCTGAGTTTTGTTAGGGACTTTCTGGAGAAGATGCCAATCACGACACTGACTATTTGCCAGTGAGCTCGAGGATGAAGAATTGGATTGGTGTATCCGGCTCGTACTCAATCATCTCCATCACGGGCTTCGTAATATCGCTGACATCCATGTGAACGGGCTGGCCGTTGGCCATCGCACTAAATCAATATTAGGAAAAGCAAAGTTTGAAGCCCTCGACACCAATCAGAGAGCCTGGGAGACTCCCGTAAGGCCCTTAAGTGGACTTGCTCTGGACTTGCGAGACCTGTACGCGCTGTATGTTGTTGGTATTCTCTTCCGCTTTCGACTGGTGGACCCCTGGGAGACCTCCTTTGTGGGACTTGGGATTTCTGACATGGCGGTCGTGGTCGTGTACTTGAGCTAGGATTTGGTTTAGGGTAAATTGCGGATGAAGGTTTTTTTTGCTTGTCGAACCTAGATGGGGTTCAGGGGGAGTTAAGGAAGATAGAGATGGTGATGGGATGATCATTGAAGAGCAGCATTTAACCTAATCCGGCTTGGTGGCGGAGATGTTCGTTATCTCCCCGCACAATTCATGTCATGGGTGTATCTTCATGTTTGGGGTGCTCGCACGACGTCGAGTTTGGAATGATTAACATTAATACTGATTGACTGACCTTGATCTTACCAGAATTTTGGCAAAGTAAGAGAAAAAGAAGAAAAATCGACAGCAGTGAAAAATATCCTATCGCGAAATCAACTGACACAATGGCGACCACCACAACCGAGACGCTGACCACCACAAAACCTGCTGGGCTCGATCAGCGCACTGACGCTATTCTACGAGCCCTGAAAGCAACCACACGAAGCCATTATGGCTTCAAATGACCAGACTAAACCCTCCGCTGCCCAATCCTCGATGCACGGCTCATGTTTGGGAGTATTCCAAGATTCGCCCTTCCCTCCTGGAGGCCGGTGAAGCTGTCACTGAGAAGCAGGTCGAGCGCAGAGTTCTTGTGCTTGTGAACCCAAGCAGAGGCCCGTGACGCAGGTAAATCGTGGATCGGCGCCATTGACTAAGATGGCGCAGATGCTCCGTTCACTACCGATACCATTTACGCTGGCCTGCAGCTCGTCGTGCCAAATGAGACGGCGCCTGCCCATCGTCATACGGCCTTTGCCATGAGGTTCATCATCGAAGGCAACGGCGGGTTCACCGCCGTCCACGGCCGCCGCATCCAGATGAACAGGGGCGACGTGCTTCTTACTCCCACCTGGAACTGGCACGACCATGGCAAAGATGGTTCGGGGCCCATGATTTGGCTCGACAGTCTTGACCTCCCAAGCTTCACCCACTTCCCGGTTCACTTTGTTGAGCATTATTCTTCGCCGCGCTACCCCGCCGAGGACGTCGACATGTACGAGTCCCCGATCGTGTTCCCGTGGCACCACATGCAAGATGCTCTTGATGCTGAGCCCGGAGCGTATGCCACGCGCAGCTACTTGCACGAAGACGGCACAGAGGGTGAGAGCGCACTTCCTGACCTCTCCACACACCCTCGCAGAACGTACTGATCCATGGCTCGTGAGCAAAATCCTCGGTGGCTCAGCTGCGCGCCTGAATGCTGGATCAAAGTCTCCCATAGTTCAAGAGTAGGCGTCTTCAGTGTACCATGTCGTCGAAGGCTTGGGTCACAGCATCATTAACGGCCAGCGCTTCAACTGGAAGAGAGGAGACACCTTCTGCATCCCCGCCTGGAATGCATACGAACATCACGCAAATGACGGGGTTGGCGCGGTGTACATGTACCGCTTCGACGATAAGCCCATGCTGCGTTCACTGGGCTTTTAGCGAAGTGCTGACATGGATATCGAGTCCCTGGTATCGAATTAGAAGAGAAGCTTGGAAATTTGTGGCAAGATTCTAAGGACGGAAGATTCAATGAATCTTCCGATCTTGATAGACGGAAAATGCAATATCGACAATCCTTTACGTAGACCGTATTTGTCTCGCATTACCCGCGACTTCTCGACCTCTCGTCCTCGCCAGTCTCGTCGGCGTCAGAGGCAAGGCCTCAAATTCGAGATCTTGCTCGAACCGCGTCCTTGCGCGTTCGCTCTTCCCTGCAGGAGGCAAAGCAGGTACTGCAACCACCAATTCTGTCACGCCTGTTGCACCCTCCTCCGACATCGTCTCGTGTCTCTTCCTCCTTGCCGCCTTCTTCAACCCAATCCGCCTCTTGTTGATGCTCCTGATGATGGCGAGCACGGGAAGAAGGACAGGCCACGTGGTGATGAGTGCGCACGCCCAGAGCACATCCCGCACAGGACCTGAGTTTTTTTGGCGATCTCGTGTGAACCATTTAGGTTGTCTAAGTGGCTGACAAATGACCCCTATCAGAAGGCCGGCAGCGAAGTAGACGATTAGGCTTGGATATACCGCCTGGAAGATGATCGCAGGCTTGCTCGTGTGGCCGTCCGTGGACCCGCCTTTAGTCGAGAACGGGATGTAGCTGATGCGGATAGGCACCATGGCTCTTTCTCAAGTGTATACTTGTCTTGGGCCGTGATAGCTAGGACGGGCCAGGTCGATGTCTCCTCAGGTGATGCAGATGAGGTAATGAGTTATAGTCTTTTGTTAGGCTCGACGACCAGAAAAACAAACGATTGCAGGTAGAGTGACAGAATTTGACTCTTAAATAGCTGGCAACCTTTTGGTCACATGGGTCTATCCAATGTGCCCATTTGTCCATTTCGGCCTGCAAAGCTTGAGTCTCAACCTTGCCATGATCGATAGACCTTGATCCTGAGGCCCAGGGATCTGGCTGGGTGCTACAAGGTGCGCATTCAACAGGCCTCAAAAGGTCACCAATCCCATGGCCCGACGAGAGCTTTTGTCTCGTCCCACACAGTATCATACTCACTCGATGCTGCGAGCCTGGCATCTGGAGCCTGAACGCACCTGAAAGTTCGCACCGAAATACGACCAAGGTCTTGTGGCGACGCCACGACGCCTGGAATTACTATTTTTCCTTTTTGTCCGGCGCATTATACAATAACAAATGTGGTATCTTCGCCAAAGCCAAGCAACATGCCAATAAGCAGTCTCACCCTATATTCCCAATCTCAAAGGTAACGCCCAATGGCCCCGCAAAGCTAATGCCTCAAACTCAGTCGACGTCGTCGTCAGAATCGCCCTGCCCACCCTCTCCTTGTCCTTCTTTCCAGCTGGCCATCTCGGCAACAGGCACACGACCCCGCAACCACCTTAGTGTTGCATCTGTTCCACGCTCGAGCACGCTGAATCTCGGGACACGGAAGCGATTCCCTGATACGTCAAGCTGACGCAGGCCGCCGTTTCCGCCAAGCAAGCCGATCTTGGGGTTCAAGTGTGCGATATCGTTATTGTTAGCGTCCACGACCTGCAGACCCCGTATGCTCTCAGGGTCGAGCTCGATGAGGTGGTTGTTGGCAATAAGCATGACCGACAGCCGCGGGAACACGATACGCAGATCAGTCGGCAGCGCTGTGATACGGTTGAGCGAGACATCAACTTTCTCGAGCTGTGGCGATCGGAGATTGACCGTCAGCGGGGTCAGGCTCGTGATATGGTTGTTCATCAGATTGAGCTCCCGGAGAGCAGGTAGCTCTAGCTCCTCTGGCAAGTACGTCTCGCCGACAAGCTTGTTGTGAGCCAAAGACAGCGCCGTCAAGGTGTTGGCGAAGAACGTAAGAGATTCAGGAAACGTGGCGAAAAGGTTGTGATGGAGCTGGATTTCCGTGACCCGGGTAGCAGCGGCAATTTTGGAACAAACGACAGGGTGAAGCGACGAAGACTGTGTTCCGGAGCGGTCCAGCAGTCCGCCATTCTTAATGGGCCAGGTTTGGCTCGATAGGGTGTGCGACCTCGATCGAGCAGGCGAGTGCGGCGCCGATGTCGGGGGAGTAGCGAAGTCATCCATATCGGATCGACTGTCATGCTCACCCTCTTCAGGTGCGACTTCTTTCGTTGGAGGTTCGGGTGCTTTGGCATCGTCGGCTATCGCAGCCGCGATAGTGTGCGCGGTGCTCGTGACGTCGTCGTAAGGAGGCGGCGGTTCCAGCCTCGCTGCCAAGGCATCTTTCAACTCCTCTGTCGTGGCCGAGATGAACTTTTTGTCACGCAACGGGTTGCCACTTAGGCGGATCATTGCGAGATTGTCCATCCTGGCGATCTCCGGCGGAATGATGCGAATATCATTAGCAGAGAAATCAACATGTCGCAACTTCTCCAGACTGAAGAAGCCTTCCGGAAACTCCGAGATACTGTTCTCGTCCGCGGTCAGCGTCAGAAGACTACTCCAAGAGCTGACGTCAGGCAGAGCTTTCAGGCGGTTCATAGACGCGCTGAGCTGGTACAGCGCCGGCAGGCTGACCGTTGTGCCAGGGGCAACGATATGCGTAATCTGGTTGCAGGAGATGTCGATTGATTGCAACTTCGGGAGAGCCTCCACGTCGTCTTCAATGAGTGTCTTTACGAGCTTGTTCTTCTTCAGGTTGAGTTCTGTCAGGGGCATCTGGGACAGAATGCCAAATGGAAGCAATTCAAAGCTGTTTTCGGCAAGGTTGAGAATACGTAGCCGTTCAAGATTCCCGAAATTGGTAGGAAGAGTCGAAACGTTGTTGCCGTGAATATCAAAGATCTCCAAATTTTGTAGGTTGGAGACTGAGGGGTCCAATGGGCCGTATAGAAGGTTATTTGCGAGCTTGAGGTCGCGCAGTGAGGTGAGCTGAGAAATGACCTCGAAACAGTTGTTTGCCAATCGATTGTTGGTCTGCACTCGTTAGTCTTCATGCCAATCAAAATCTCAGACTCGGCATACCAGATTCAGAGACGTCAGGAGGCGAAGCTGCCTGAGTCCGACAGGAAGAGAGATCAACAGATTTCCGTGCAGGTCGATTGTGTCCAGTCCGCCAAAGACGTTCCCATTCCCGTCCTCATCAGCTGCTAGGTCGTCGGCAGTCACGTCTGGGAAGATGCTGTCGTCGATGAGCTCCATCTCGTTGTCGGCAGCAATCAGCCTCGTCAGATCGACGCTCTCAGCCCAGCTTCCGTCGTTGGTCCCCATCATCTCAGCATCATACATTTTCAGTACTTCGACAGGCATGACACTCAGTCCCATGGCCGCGATGTTAAGCCTGCCAGAGCTCCGCGCATCACCAAGACGCTGTTGCACAATCTTGTTCTTCGCGCTCTGTGTTCTCTGTGTATTGAACGGGTCATGCGTTACGGCGATCCCGAAATCGAAGCTGTTGTCGGCTGGCACAATCGGGGATTTGAGCGGGAAGGACTTTGGATCATCTGTCACAGCCAACGAGTCTGGGACCAGGTCCAGATCGGGAGCCTTCTTCGCCGCAGCGCGCTTTGCAGCTTTAGCCTGTGCAATCTGCTCGCGAAGCGCGGTGGACGATTTTCGACTGGCCTCCATATCCGGCTTCTCAATGGCTTCCGATGGAGCTCCAATTGCTCCTGGCTTTGGTATCGCTCGAGTTGGCTTTGTGAGCCTCGATGGTGTCGGTATCGTCTTGGGTGCCGGCTTCGGTGTAAACTTGGGAGCAGCTGGCTGTGCAGCGGCTGTGCGGTCCATCGCAGGCAGCGAAGGCTTCTTGAAGAGACCGTTAATCGACTGTCTCTGCTTCAGCGGCCGAGCCGCGATTGTCTTGGCCCCAATCTTTGGCGGCGCTGCGATACCGGTTGGCTTGGTTGGACTCGAACCTCTGTCGAAGGATTGTCCGATCGTGGAGGCTGAGAAGTTCGTCGAGCGGGCTGGAGTGGCGCGAGCGACGCCTCTGACAGAGGGCGTCCTCAGCGACGCAATACCCGACGTGCGCTGTGATGGCGTACCCTCAATTGTGCTCAGAGGCTGTCGAAAAGTATTTGTAGATGCCCTGAAGCTCGAGACACTTCCGTCGTCAGGACCAGAGCTGGAACCTGGGCGGCTTCTTGCCTGGGAGGGCGGACGCATCGATCCATCGGATGTGTAGCTCGAGCCTGGCCTCGATCCATTGCTTCCTGCCCGTGACCGAGACCTCCTTGTACCGTCCGGGTCAAAGAAGGATGTCGATTTCTTGCTCATTGCTGGGGAAGAGGGGAGCTGCGCTAGGATCTCCATTGTTCGTTCGGACAAAGACGGTCTTGGCTTCGAAGACCTAGGTCGGATGGTCCCGAACGACATGCTGTCATTGCTGTCATTGACAGGCGGTTCACTATCGACAGGTGACTGGTTCGTAGCACCGCTCGGCGTGGACATTTGAGCTTCGGAGGGGCGTCGAGTGAGGGCTGTCGGTTTCTTGAAGAGGAAGTGGTCTGGGTCCGTGGGAGGATCGCCTGTTGGGGTGTGGCTCGAAGGCGGCTGCGAGGGAGAGTAAGTCGGTGTGGTCGAGGCAGCTAAGCTCGGTCTTGAATCTGTGGCTCGTGGTCTGGCGGCAGAGATGTCACGTCTCGGGCGAGGCGTCGTGGCCAAGGCTTCGCGGGGTTCGAGTCTGTTGGAAGGAATCGACGAGGCTCGGGGCAATTGATCTCGAGAAGCTGTTGGGCGAAGGCGCTGCTTCGGGACGGGATTCAACTTCTCTTTCGAAGCAGCTGGTCGGAGGTTGGAAGATGATGTCGACCTTGGCGTTGGAAGTCGTGACATGCGGGGGATCGCACTTTGGCGGTTGACCGCCGCAGGCTTCTCCTCCATGTTGGATACAATATTGGCCACTGCCCTATCACTATGCGTATCGGCTTGCAGCAATAGAGGAACCGATATAGGGCTGCTACAAACGACTCCGGGAGCATAGATGCACGGATTTGGGAGAGGGTCTTAGCGCACGATAGTCGATGATAGCGAAGCTCGCCCGCGACGGGAGCTAAGGAGAGGGGGGCCGTTGCTTTGTTGATTGCCTAGCGTCCAGATGGCGGGGTCATCAACAAGATACCTATGTAAACAAAGGTCGTCATGCGGCAACAAGAGGCTGGACAGAGGTCCTGTTGTCTGCAGCTTCGAGACGACGACGAAAAGGCTTTCTTTGATGGTCGCAAAAAGCAATGAGCGGAGGGGAAGAAAGGAGAGGCGTCCCGAATTCGAGTACCGAGAGTGAATGCAGATGCGAGAGCTTGTTAATTTCCCGACACCTTCCCCATGCAACATCACCCGCCACAGGTCTGGATTGTTTGTGGCGCAGACCGAGCTCTAGATCTTCACACCGAGTCTCCTCACCGACAGTCCACACCGAAGCCAATACGCAACTCGTGCTCTTGATCTTGGCAAGCACTCGACAGAATAAATGGCCCACTAAAAGGCTCTACAGTAGGCTTACTACGTGACAGCGAGGCATGGGTTGGCGCTGATCTACTGGTAAACTGGGGTGCTCTCTCATTTGGTGGGCCTTTTTTTTGTCAACCACCTGCTCGGGTACTTATTTTATCTGCCACTGGACTTCCAAATCTTATGTATTCGTACTATTCTCCGAACTACTTCGAGCCATATGGACATTCTACTTAATAAGCATGTCATCTTTCAGCAGTGGCCTAAGGTAGACTGAGAAAATCAAGCTTGCTGAGCATTTGCCTACCTTAGTCGGCCAGTTCCAGAATCTTGGTTCGGACACTCCTTCCCGCCCTGCTAGGGCCGCATTCATGTATTACCAGGTCGAGACTTTCGGTGCAGGCCCTGCCGCAGAGTGCTTTGTAACACTTAGCTGGAGAACCTGAAACCTCAAACATACATACTCCTCGCATAGCCCCAGAAGTTCAAGGATGGCGGTACGATTACCCTCTGTGATGGATGTGGAAACATCTTGTGGCGAACTAATTTACACACTGGAACGTTGATGATTTTTTGTTGATCATCAATCACGGTCATGTGAGTACTGACAGCTGATATGTATCCTCCACTAGCCTATGTATCAGGACCTGAGGGAGGTATAAGACCGATAGGGGATCGCCTATTATTTAATCGTAGGAATCAAGAAGAGAGGACCGAGCGTAGTAAGGGAATAGTTATAAGAAAGGTTAACGGACTAAGATTTAGAGAAGGGCATCGATTATTCTATCTTCCTAGAGACCCCTAAGAGATTAATAGTTAATCCCTTTACTTATTATATAAGACTCTTTAATATAATAATCGATCTACCCCTAAGGAGCGACGACTATTAGGATAATATATTAACTAGAGACGTATAGAGTACTAGAAGATAAGCTATTATAGGATAGTAGATAGAGAATACTAAAGAACTAATATAATTAAGGCTTAATATAGAATAAGGATAAGATACCGAGAATAATATACTTAATAATCTACTATTAATTATAGATGAGGAACTAGACCGATAATTAGAGGAAGAATAGCGTAAACTTATAAGGAAAAGGAAATACGAAGAACTAGCTACGCTCTAAAAGGGAGACCTAATAAGCCTACTACTAGGAGCAATTAGTAGACTAGTACTAGTACTTAGGGTAATACTCTACGAAGAACTATAAAGTACGCCCTTTACGAAGATATAATTACTAGCTATTTAATATAAGGGGACGTCTTAGTTAGAACTTAATACCTTCTTATTTAGCCTCGATATATAATTCTAGCTCGATAAGAAGAGTTTCTATAGAGATATCGATAAAATCGTATATATAAGTAACTACTTTATTAATACCTTATAATAGAGATAGATATTATATATATAGATAGAATACGGGTCTATCTACGAAGTTACCTAGAGAGTAATAGGGGCTTAGCTAAGGGTAATATAAACGACGATAATACTTAAATATTCTAGATAATTATTAAACTATATAACGTACATGCACAGTGAGTGGGCCAGTACAGTGAGTGGACCACCTCACCTCGACCCGACAAACATTCCAACCCAGAACTAAACAAAAACATAGGAAATCAATTGAAATCACGCCCCATTACCTTATTCAGAAGATAATATAGTCATCTGACAAGTTCTCGCGTTATGGCCAGTATTTCCACAGGTGCCACAGGTCCGTTTCTTCGGTATAGCCCGAGTCGCGCGACCCGGATTCTGCCTCGTTTCCTCCCTCATCTGAACATCTACCTCCTTCTGGGCAATCTGGTCTTGTCCATCACCTAGAGTCATACTCCCTCCTTCCCTGAGACGTACTTTTAGCTCTCCGACGTCGGCTAAGGGTAGCATTCTCGCTTTCAAGTATCTTGAGCCTTGCGTCCATTAGGACGAACTGGTGCATTATCTTGTGTGTACCCTTCGTGTATTGGTCGATAGCCTGAAGCATTGATGTTGGTGAGCTTCCCTGGTGTCGGGAGATTCGATTCTTAATGAATTCGGACTGTGAAGTGGCTTCAATCGGGTTTGTAGGAGTCTTACACACCCATGGCTTAGGGAGTCCAGAAGACGTTCCTGGCGGCGTTGGTGTCTTTAATTTCACATCCAGCCTTGAAAGGACTGCTTCTGGGTCATGGGGGTAAGTCCAGCCCCTTGAAAACCTCCCTGGATGTTTTTTTCTGTCATAGAATTCTGGAATGCCGTAAAAAAGCTGGGAAGAAGTCCTCCTTGGAGATATGGTTTGTACCTGCCTTCATCTTCATCTCAATTTGCCGACCGTACGCTTTCTTCAGCGGTCCAAAACAGCCGACATCGAGAGGTTGGAGTAGATGGGACGAATGAGGAGGCATACAAAGTGTAATGATCTTATTCTCCTTACAGTAAAGCTCGAATTTGGCGGAGTGGTGGCTTTCGTGGCCGTCTAGGATGAGAATGCGAAATGCGCCCGAAGTACGCGACCTTGTATGTTGGTCGAAGTGCCGAATCCAATCGAGACCAATATCATTCGTAGTCCAGCCGTTTGGAGAGGTTGCGACCTTCCAGTCGCGAGGAAACGCGTCTTCTTCGTACCATGACGAGAGGTGAAATTTACCCGCAACAACGATGTATGGCGGGACACAGAATCCGGTCGCGCCAACGCCCTGGATCACTGTAACCCATTCCCGATTACCCGGCTGTCTCATCTTAACGTTAGAACGTCTTTCAGAGTTTGTAACAACCATTCCATTAGCGATAACGCCCATTTGGAAACCGGTCTCATCGAAGTTATAGGTGTCTTCGTCCGTCACGCCGTACTTCGCGACCATGTTACGTACGAGCGTAAACCACGCGTTTATCGCGTCGGGATCTTCGCATTGGGCCCTCTTATAGTCGTACTTTCGAAAGATACGCGTCCGGAGCGCAGGTTGTCGTTTGACGAATCTTGAAGCCCATCGCGGTCCGACGGGTGGCGCGTCGCGCGCCGCCAGCAGGACATTCGCCATATCTCCAACACTATCCAACCGAGGGGGTATGATCGGGAATCTAGGTCTAGTATGTATTCGACAATCGTTTGCTCTTCTAGCATTGTTAATTTCTTTAATTTGGATGTGATTTCGCTTCGGGATGGGGTGCCGTTCTGGCGGCGAACGAGAGTCGTTCGGCTGACATTGTAGATGGCTGCAGCACGTCGGGCGCTTAACCCTGGATCTTTTTCCATTGCTTGACGGGCAAGGAATAGCTGACTGTCTTGAGAAGGTGTTTCCATGACTGGTTGTAGAGAAAAGTAAGGTGGAATGTTGAAGTTTGGAGAATGACGCGAAAGTGGTCCACTCACTGTACTGGCCCACTCACTGTACATGTACGTTACTATAACGTAATCCACAAGCGAGTGGTTCACCCAAGCGAGTGGTTCACTTCGCCCGGGCCCACGACCTACACCTGAATTCTACAGATTCCACCTCCGCCCGCGATGGAGACTCTTTCAAAAGAAGGTCAATTATTCCTTGCTATCCAAGCTATGGACAATGACCCGAACCTAAGCGCCCGGAGTGCTGCGAGGATCTACACCGTCCCCTTAACGACGCTCCTCCGACGCCAGAAGGGCAAACCCTCCCGACGCGAAAGCCCGCCCAATTCTGCCAAATTAACAGTACTAGAAGAGAAAACTATTGTCGAATATATCCTTGACCTAGATGCGCGATCTTACCCTCCCCGGTTGGGTGAGGTCGGAGATATGGCGAATCGCCTGCTTGCCGACCGTGACGCGCCACGCGTCGGGAAGAACTGGGCCGCAAACTTCGTCAAACGGCAACCAGAGCTCCGGACGCGTTTCTTTCGCAAGTACGACTACAAGAGGGCCCAATGCGAAGATCCGGACGCGATAAACGCGTGGTTCCGCCTCGTGCATAACATGATCGCCAAGTACGGCATCCAAGAGGCTGACATGTACAACTTTGACGAGACCGGCTTCCAGATGGGCGTTATCGCCAACGGAATGGTCGTGACCAGTTCGGAAAGACGGTCCAATGTGAAGATGAGGCAGCCAGGCAACCGGGAATGGGTTACGGTGATCCAGGGCGTTGGCGCGTTGGGTTTCTCCGTCCCGCCGTTCATCGTGGTTTCGGGCAAGTACCACCTCTCGAGCTGGTACCAGGACGACGCGATTTCTCGCGACTGGAGAATCGCAACATCTCCAAACGGCTGGACGACGAATGATATTGGTCTGGAATGGATTCGGCATTTTGACAGGCATACAAAGTCCCGTACTTCGGGCGGTTATCGCCTACTGATCCTGGATGGCCACGAAAGTCACCACTCGGTCGACTTCGAACTCTACTGCAAGGAGAACAACATCATCACACTCTGTATGCCTCCTCATTCGTCACATCTACTCCAGCCTCTCGATGTTGGGTGTTTTGGCCCACTAAAGAAAGCATACGGTCGGCAAATCGAGGATAGGATGAGGGCGGGTACAACGCACATCAGCAAAGAGGACTTCTTCCCGGCGTTTTCGGCTGCATTTCAGCAAGCAATGACAGAAAAACATCCAGGGAGGCTTTCGAGGAGCGGGGCTTGTCCCCCATAACCCGGAAACAGTCCTGTCAAAGCTGGATGTGAGGTTGAGGACGACGACGCCTCCGGGGACGTCCCACGGGGAGCGTGATTCTTGGGTCTCTAAGACGCCCACTAACCTGCTCGAGGCAGGTTCCCAGACTGACTTCATCAAAGGGCGAATCTCACGCCACCAGGGAAGCTCCCCAACGTCAATTTTAGATGCTGTTGACTATCTTGCGAAGGGGACGCGGGGTGTTATGCACCAGATCGCTCTTTTGAAGTCAGAGGTTATGATCCTTCGAGAGGAAAATGCTACACTAAGCCGACGCCGGAGGGCCAAAAAGCTACGTCTCCGGGAAGGAGGAAGCATGGCTGTAGGCGAGGGACAGGACAAGATTGCTCAGAAGGAAGTAGATATCCAGATAAAAGAGGAAACGCTGCAGAACCCGGGTCCCGCGTCGTGGTCCCAGCCGAAGAAACGATGCTGTAGCGTATGCGGGAAGACCGGCCACAACGCGAGAACTTGTCAGGTAGCTATCTCATCGTCTGCAAAAGACGAGGAGGAGTGATTTTAATTGATTTACGGCGTTTGGGTTGAGGTTTTCCTCGGAATGTTTGTCGGGTCGGGGTGAAGTGAACCACTCGCATGGGTGAACCACTCGCTTGTGGATTACGTTATTAGAAACCGATATAACCTTATAAGGATTAATCTATTTCTCCTACTCTTAGAATATAAGAACGTCGCTTCCTAGCTCTAACGATCTCGGTAATAATTACTTAGTATCTAGTCCGTTACGGGTATTAAGAGCGTTATTAACCTTCCGCTTAGCGACTATTCGCCGAAGCTCCGCTATCGCTTTATTAACCGCTTCAGTATATTATATTTAGGTCGTAATAAGCGCTAAGTTAATAGTAATCCTAGGTATCGCCCCGAATACGAGTAATATAGGTACTAATCCGTTAAGCTTAGCGGTATCGTTTACTGCCTTTATAGCTCCTTAAAGTAGCGATTCTAGGCTCGTATTACGAGACTCTACCTTTAAGATCTTATACGCTCTACGTATCGGCTTATAATAGCTCTTAACTTTACCGATTAATTAATAGGCCTTTATAGGGATCTAATAGTAGGTTATACCTAGGAGGCGTACCTCTACCCTAAACTCTATAGAGGTAAAGTTCGTTCTAGTATTAATAGTTACGACGTCTAGAGGCCTAAGGTATATATCTAATTAATACCTCTTAAGAGCTTCCTACGTTATACGAGCTATAAAATTAAGAATAAAAGTTACGGACTAGAATCCTATATTTATATTAATTATATAAAGAATAGGCTTTCTATCTAAGTATATAATATTAACTAAAATCTTATAATTAAAGTTAATATTTAACCTTAAAGTAAACTTAAAGTATTATAGAGACTTCCCTTTAATCTAATAATAGTAATAGAAGCGGTTTATTAGCTCTAGAGCATCCTGATTTACTTCCTAGTCTATTCTCTAGAGTAGGTTCTATAGCTTCTCTATAGATAGGTAACCGAACCGCTTATAAATATATTAGAGCTCTACTTCTATTAGAAACGCTATTCTATTACTCTCTATCCCTATTATATATATAATCCCGGAGCTAGTATAGGTCTTTATATCTAAGAAGAACTATAGGTAGCCCTATTTACGAAAAATAGGTATATACTCTTAGATCTCCTTAATACGCTTTATTAGCTTATTATATATATTATCTAAGTAGATTCTAAGATCGTCTATATCCTTAATATAAAGTAGGAATAGGGTATCTATTAGGATAATATAGAATATAATTCTCTTAATTAATATTAGAATAATAATCTCCTCTATCGTAGAAATAGGATTTCCTATTCCGAATCTTATTCTAGCCCTTATTCCTTATTTATTAATTATTAAGCTTAATATTAAAGCTATTAGGGCCCTTATTTATAAAGCTCCTATTATAGAAACTAATACTACGCCTATATTAGGGATAATACTATACTACGTAGAAGTACTATTAATCTAATACTAGGTAAAGAGCTATTCTATTAGTGTTGAACCAATATTAGGGGGTTCCCTAGGGCAGTGATCTCGGTAGGGGATCACCGATATGGTGATCACCGTGGCTGGGATTCACAGCTCTCAGGAGCACGTGAATCACAGCTTACGTGATCGGTGAATCAGATGGGTATATCTGACTCACGTAGGTAGTGGTAATTCAGAGAGAGATCATCAACTACATCACAAGACTTATATCACCTACCCTACCTATTCAGAGCTCTCAGGCACAGCCAAAGCAATGAAACGGGGTTCACATAAGCAGTGAAGCCCTCTCAACACTGATCAGTGTTGCGTTCAACGTAACACAGAACAGCTAGAGCTGGAAAAGTCAGGATCGATCCCACGGATAGCAAATTCGCTGTGCGTGAGCTCATCGGTTACACTTTACAAGTGATCGCAAGAGCACCGTTTGCTTTGAGTACTTCAGGACTCTTGTGAGAGCTTGGTAGCAGGGAAATCCCCTGTTACGTGATCTGTAGGAGCACCGTCTGCTTCGAGTACCTCAGGACTCCTACGCCCAAGATCACCACCTAGGCTATATTGCTAGCCACCAAACCCGACAAACGAAGCTCTACGGAACAGTCAATCAGCCGTAGCAGAGCTTCAACAAAATCAGCGACAATGAGCTCCTCGGATCACGGCAATAGCTCCGTGACAGAGCCAGAGAGCGCTGAAAAGATGCAACAGGAGTTCGACGGCATTCTGGAAGAACTCGGCATATCACGCCTAACGCAGAAGGTCAGGAAGGGTCTCGATATTGACTTCATCGTTAATGGAGCAGAATCACGGTTCCCTGGATCACTGGATTCGGCATCCGCAGATCTCAAGAGCGCCTGGATCCTTAAGGCAATGAGCGCATACGGGACCATGAAGGGAGTTCACCTCCTGGAGGCGTTTATCGAAGACTTCCAGGGCTGGACCGAAGAGGACTTTGACTCCTGCAATACAACGATCACTCGAGCGCTGAAGGTGTATCTAGCAGAGCGCGGGATCCCTCTTCCAGGAGCAGCAAACGCTAAGACGTCGAAGAGACTAGTCCCAATGCTTTCATGGGAAGAGATGCCCGACGCGACGGAGTCGATCACTGCCGACCGGGATTCAGTGCTCCAAAGAGCAGAGGAACAGCGAGACCAGTGGGACGACGAGCAGCAACCCACGGGGAACGCCCAGCTATCCCAAATCCGAAAACTACGAACGGGGAGGACAGATCCCCGACAGCCCCTGGTTCCAGGGTTGTCTGATCAACGGAGCAGGCAATCCAGCCAACGAGAGATCACGCCTCAATCGCGAAGAAATGAGACCCCACCCCCAAATGTCACCCAGAACCCACCAGCTTGGTACCATGCTCTGCCGCCACACGAATCGGTGAATTCACCGATCGACGGAGCTGTAATCAAGCAATTCGCATCGCTCTGGAACAAGGAGAGCAATTACTCTGGGGAGACATACGATATCCTTGACGATAAAATGCGTATCTTCACGGACGTTTGCGAACTGCTGCAAATCCGCTATACGCAGCTCCACGCGCTCTTCCCGAGTATACTTTCAGGGCGCGCGCAAACTTTCTTCCTAGAGCACATGAACCGGAGCATGGGACTCCGTCAAATGTACCTAGCGATCAAACAACAGTTCGATTCGGAGATCAACAGAGCACAGTATCATACAGACTGGAGCTCGATGACGTTCCACTCTATAGCGGCAGAAGCTGATAACGCAGGAAAGCCGCGAATGGAAGTTCTCCAGATCCTTCTGGATAGGCTTCAGCGGTGCCAGAGAGCACTTGGCCCTGCGTTCAAGGAAGAGACTCATCTCTATGTGAACACTCTGAGGGCGGTTCAAGGCGTCCCAGAGCTGAAGATTGCACTAGCAAGGCCGGAGCGATCTTTCAATGCGCTATCCGCACAGCTCAAGAGCACACTGAAGGTGGAGGAGAACACCAGAACGCCTGGGCACTTCTACACCGACAGACGTTATGGGAGCGGATATCGCCAAGCCAGTGGAAGGGGAGATCGCAGAGAGCAGTCGGTACGCAGAACCAATGATCGTCAGCCATCCAGAATTCGCAAATGCTGGATATGCTCTAAACGAGACTGCAGATCGACGAAGCACTCTCCCGAGGAGCAACAACGTTCGAAAGAGCAGTGGAAACGCATGCAGGAAGCGCGTGGGGATCAGCGGAAGGGATACCGTCAGTTTTTAACAGCAATGGAACCTGCTGAGAGCTCGGAATCAGACAATCCCACTTCCGATGAGCTGGGAGCAGACGATGCCTTTGGGTCTGATCCCGAGAGCGAACTGATGAATGCCCATACTGCACACTTCCTAGCAAATGAGTCGTTCCAACACAGAATCAGGGGGAGCAGTCCGAAGGCTGAAATGACAGCTCCGATAGAGCAGCTCTTCACCCAGTATCAGATCAATAGCACTTCCACGTGGTACGGCATCATCCCTGATACAGGCGCGGCATCAGTTTCCACAGCAGGAGCTTCACAAACAAGGGCCCTAATAGCCCTAATACCAAGCCTAACAGTCAACAAGCAGGGAATAGGGGCCAGAGTGAGATTCGGAGCAGGAAATCCCATTTCCACGACGGAGGAGATCACTGTTCCAACGCCAATTGGGAGAATCACGTTCCATATCGTCCCAACGGATACCCCATTCCTGCTTTGCATCAAGGATATGGACGATCTCGGAGTCTACCTAGACAACACGCGTAACGAGCTGGTAAAGCGCGTTGGGGAGATCCAGGAGCGTACGCCCATTTTTCGCAAATGGGGCCACCCATGGTTCTTCCTGGATACGAAGACCCATACCAGCTCCGGGATCACATACATGATGGGGACAGAGAGCGATGGAGCAGCGTTTCTGACAGAAGCAGAGCTCCGACGCATTCACAAGCGGTTCGGTCACCCATCTGTAGAGAAGCTATGGAACCTGCTCCAGAGAGCAGACCAGGACGTGAATCGGGACGCTCTGGAGCTGATAAACCGCTTCTGCCACCATTGTCAGATCAAAGGGAAGTCCCCGCAACGCTTCAAGTTTGCCCTGAGGTCAGATATCGACTTCAATTACGAGATTTTGGTCGATATTATGCACTTGGATGGAAAGCCCGTTCTTCATGTGATCGACGCGAGCACAGGATTCCAGTCCGCAACTTTCATTCCCAATTTCACAGCTCGCGCGACGTGGGAAGCTCTCAAGAGGTGCTGGTTGGATACATACCTTGGGCCTCCAGACGTCGTAACTGTTGACGCTGGAACGAACTTTGCCTCCGCAGAGTTCAGGGCAGAGGCACGCCTCCTAGGCATGACCTGCCATCAGATCCCTGTAGAGGCCCATTGGTCAATCGGCAAGGTTGAGAGCTACCATAAGCCGATACGCAGAGCGTACGAGATCTTGAAGGCAGAGTCTCGCGACACGAGCCTAGAATCGCTGCTTCAAGGAGCTGTGAAGGCGGTAAACGACACCGCTGGGCCCAACGGATTAGTGCCTACACTGCTCGTATTCGGGGCGATGCCCAGGATCACCGCCAACTCAGCGCCCACCGCGACCCAGGCGCAGCGCGCCGAAGCGGTCAATAAGGCGATGGCGGAGCTTCGGCGAATGGTCGCCAAGCGGAAGGTCAATGACGCTCTCAATACCCGTAACGGACCAGATACCAAGCAGTTGCTGCCGAGATCGCTGGAGCTGGGAAGCGACGTTCTTGTGTTCCGAGAGCGGGAGAAATGGACCGGTCCCTACAAGGTCATATCGGTTTCTGACACGGCGGTCACGGTCGAAATGGTTAACGGCCCAACGGAGTTCAGAGGAACACACGTTAAGCCGTACAACAGATCGCCGGATCAGCAGGCTGGGGAGACAATAGTGGTTCGAACTCCAGAGACCCCAGAACCATTTGAGTACCCAGAGCCAATTCTACCACGACGACGCGGGAGACCCAGGAAGTCAACAAACGCCACGAATCTGTTACAGGCGGCTTTCACGGATCGCAAGAGCAGTGCGACCGGGACTTCACAGATCGAGCGCCAATTCATTGTCAAAAGGGAACAGCAGGGGTACGACCTAGCTGTTCAACTACGCAATGAAGGCAGAATAACGACCCCTGGGAAGCCATTTGAACAGTCCGACTGGGAGGAAATCGACTCACTCCTGGCAGCTGGAGTGATCGTGCCGATCAGGAGATCCGCGTTTCCCAGTGCTAAGATCTTTGGATGCCGGCTTGTAAGAGAGGTGAAAGGCCTCCCTCAAGCCCCATATGAGAAGTCAAGACTGGTGGTTCAGGGACACAGTGACTGGGAGAAGACAACCCTGCTAACGCAGTCGCCCACGATCATGCGCTGTAGCCAACGACTGATCCTAGCGATCACCCCAACGCTACAGCAACGTGGCCACCAGTTGATGCTCCGTGATATCAGTCAAGCCTACACCCAGAGCGCTACAGATCTGTTACGCAACGTTCTCCTGCGCGTTCCCAAGGAGCTACAGCATAGATACCCCGACGGAATCGTCTTCCACGTTGTGAAGCCGCTCTATGGCATCGCAGAGTCAGGTCTCCATTGGTTTGTAACCTATCAGCGCCACCACAGAGAGCGCCTAAACGCCGTTCCAACGGGCTACGATCCGTGTTTGCTTCTAACCAGAGCTGGAGAGAGCTTTGGACTGGTCGGAATGCAGACTGACGACACCCTCAACCTCGGAGAGCCCGCGTTCATACAAAAGGAACAAACAGAGCTCGAAAGCGCTGGCTTCCGGGCAAAGCCTGCTTCCGTCCTTAACGCAGGATCTGACGGCGTCTTCAACGGCTGTATCATCAAAGTTGGAACTGAAGATCTCACGATTCAACAGAAAGGCCAAGGTGATCGCCTAGAGCTGGTAACCCCAGGGACAGCGAGCTCAGAGCAGGAATACATCGCCCAGAGAGCTCGCGGTGCCTATATTGCTTCAACCTGTCAACCAGAGGCAGCCTTCGATTTCTCTGTTGCAGCCCAAGCCAAGAACCCACAGGAGGACGACTTTGAACGGCTCAACAAACGCATACAATGGCAGATCGCCAACGCAGGCCGTGGCCTGAATTACGTGCGCCTGGATCTCTCAACGGCCCAACTTTACGTATTTGTTGACGGCTCCTTCGCCAACAATAAGGACCTAAGTTCACAGATCGGATTCGTTGTCCTCCTTGGTAACGAACGTTCCTGCGATCAGGAGAACGCCTTCACGGTGCGCGGCAATATCCTCCATTGGCAATCCATTAAGTGTAAACGGGTTACGCGTTCAGTTCTGGCTAGCGAGATCTATGGGATGGTTAGCGGCTTCGACGCGGCTTATGTCCTTAAACAGACGCTCCAAAAGATCTGTAAACGCTTAGAACTGCCGCTCCCACGGATGGTTATCTGCACCGACAGCTACTCGCTCTACCAATGCCTGGTTCAACTGAGCGCGACAGCAGAGAAACGCCTAATGATAGATCTCATGGCGTTACGGCAAAGCTACGAAGAACGCGAAGTCGACGAAATTCGTTGGATCGCCGGAGGCGATAACCCTGCAGATTCAATGACCAAGGGAGCGCCAAACCAGGCACTGGAAGCGCTAGTGAGCTCTAACGAAGTCACAATCAGGATTGAAGGATGGGTCAAACGTCAAGAAAAGAACAGTCAGGGGGCAAAGGCAATTGATATTAGCAAAAATGCAGCAAAGCCTAAAAACGAGCACCCCAGAAGCAAAAACGACGACCCCGCGATCAGCAAAACAGCAAAGCAACCGCTCCGCAAAGCGGACTAGGCCTCGGAATCCGAAGAATCCGAGTTTGACTGCTCTGGCGAGTCCCACCAGAGGCAGTCAAAGAGCCGCAGAGCTGCGGCCCGCCCAGCCGCCTTGCGGTCGGCATTACAAAGACCATCGAGGTCCTTGTTGGGGTCGTCACCCCCTTCGCCTCCTCCTCCTCGGCGATCGTCAGCATGCCCTTCACGACGGCACGCCACTTTTCCTTATCCTATTCATTGTTCTCCTACTGTTAATTGTTCACTTTAAGGCTGGAAGAGCAGATCTAACGCGCCGAAGACTGGAGATTGGAAGCGCGTTGGAGCGGCTATCGACCCTAGCGACAGCTCCCAATATTGGTTCTCACGGCTGTTCTATCCACAAAGAAAAGAGAGCCAGTGTTGAACCAATATTAGGGGTTCCCTAGGGCAGTGATCTCGGTAGGGGATCACCGATATGGTGATCACCGTGGCTGGGATTCACAGCTCTCAGGAGCACGTGAATCACAGCTTACGTGATCGGTGAATCAGATGGGTATATCTGACTCACGTAGGTAGTGGTAATTCAGAGAGAGATCATCAACTACATCACAAGACTTATATCACCTACCCTACCTATTCAGAGCTCTCAGGCACAGCCAAAGCAATGAAACGGGGTTCACATAAGCAGTGAAGCCCTCTCAACAATTAGAGCTATTATTTTAGCCTTCGGATTATTCCCCCTAATTCTATATTAGAACGACTTATTTACTAGGAAGTATATAGTATAAGTATTTATTAATTCGTTCTTAGGATTAGACTTAAAGGTATCGTCTATTCTTAGCTTATTAGAAATAGGATTATCTAATTCCGAGCTCTTAATAGGTTCTAATACTATTAAAAACTAATAGTATCCCTTCTATTAATCCCTATATACTTCCTATATATATTTCTATTACTCTTTCGAATATTATTACTCTTTAGGAGAATACTTTATCGATCTATAATCTAGTTTAGAGTATATCTAGTATTTACGAATTCTAGATAGCTAATAATTATTAGTTCTATATACCGATTATTCTCTACGATCTCCTCTTCTATTAGCTTAGCGATATCCGCTCCTATAACGTCTATCGGTATAGAAGTACTTAAACGTTCTAGTATTCTCCTCTACTTTTAATATACTCTTAAGCTATATAGATAGCGTATTAAAAGATTACTCCGGCCTTATTAATATAATCTTTAGCTCTAGGACGCCTTAAACCGCTTTTAGAGTATTTATATAGAGATAAATCTCTTCCTTAAATATATAGCTAAGTGCTCTCTAGTACTATTAAAGCCTATCTAGAAGGATCTAGAGAATTTCTATTCGTAGCTTTCCTATATTATTAGCTTCTATTATTATAGAATAGAACGTTATCGAGCTCTAGTCTATATAATACTATATTCTATTAATCTCCGAATCGAATTATTATTTAATCGCTAAATATATTTAATAGAGTCCTATACTCTAGTTTATATACTCTAGGAAGAAAGTTTATATACGCTCTAAAAGTATATTTAGGAAGAATATATAGAATTATATATAGCGGATTTATAATAGTTCGTAAATATTTATAAAGATATATATTTTATCGTTAAAGATATTATATATCTCCTTAGAATAATTACTCTCCTTATTCTAGAGTAATACGAATTATTTAATTATAGTTCTATTAATTAGTAAATTTACCGATTTATATAATAATAGAATATAGTATTAAGCTAATAGGTTCTAAGTAATATTTAAGGGTAAAGTCTTATTTCTTTATAATTAAGGCGTAATCTCTTATTAACTAGATTATTTACTCTATTAATTAGATAACCTTAGAATTAAGGGCTATTAGGGATCTATCCTCCCCGTTTATAGTTTTCGGATTTAGGATAGCTAGGTATTCCCTATAGGTTACTATTCGTTATCCTATTAGTCTCGCTATTCCTCTACTCTTTAGAGTATTAAATCCCGGTTAATAATAATCGACTCTATTATATCGGGCATCTCTTCCTATAAAAGTATTAGGATTAATCTCTTTAATATCTTAGTATTTACTATTCCTAGAAAAGGGATCCCGCGCTCTACTAGATATACCTTTAGTACTCGAGTAATCGTTATATTATAAGAGTTAAAGTCCTTTTCGGTCTAGCCTTAGAAGTCTTCGATAAACGCTTCTAGGAGGTAAACTCCCTTTATAGTCCTATATACGCTTATTACTTTAAGGATCTAAGCGCTCTTAAGATCTACGGATATTAATCTAGTAATCTAGGGAACCGTAATTCTATTCTATTAATAATAAAGTTAATATCGAGACCCTTCTTAACCTTCTACGTTAAGCGTAATATACCGAGTTCTTCTAGAATACTATCGAACTCCTATTATATCTTTTTAGCGCTCTCTAGCTCTATTATAGAGCTATTACTAGAATCCGAGGAGCTTATTATCGCTAATTTTATTAAAGCTCTATTATAGCTAATTAACTATTCCGTAGAGCTTCGTTTATTAGGTTTAGTAGCTAGTAATATAGCCTAGGTAGTAATCTTAAGCGTAGGAGTCCTAAGGTACTCGAAGTAGACGGTGCTCCTATAGATTATATAATAGGGGATTTCCCTATTACTAAGCTCTTATAAGAGTCCTAAAATACTTAAAGTAAATAGTACTCTTACGATTACTTATAAAGTATAACCGATAAGCTTATATATAGCGAATTTACTATTTATAGGATCGATCTTAACTTCTCTAGCTCTAGCTATTCTATATTACGTTAAATGTAATACTAATTAGTATTAAGAGGGCTTTACTACTTATATAAACCCTGATTTATTATTTTAGCTATGCCTAAGAGCTCTAAATCGGTAGGGTAGGTAATATAAGGGTTATAATTATTAATGATTCTATCTCTCTAAATTACTACTACCTACGTAAATTAGATATACCTATCTAATTCACCGATTATGTAAGCTGTAAATTATATGCTCCTGAGAGCTATAAATCCTAGCCCCGGTAATTACTATATCGGTAAATCCTATATAGTAATCACTAACCTAGGTAATCCCCTAATATTAGTTCAATAGTATTATTATATTATTAATAAGAGACTCCCTCTTATTAACGATATAACTTTTAAATTAATCGGATAGGCCTTTTTATAAGTCCTAGGGCTCGGAATAGCTATATTCCGGGCCTAAATATATATTTAAATATTTATTAAATATCTAAATATTAAAATACTATAGATTTAGTTATTTAATTATAGGAAATCGGTCTATTTATTTAGCTATTTAATGATTTGATTTATTATATTTAATCGGGGTGCATTACTACGGTTCGGACGTGATGTGCGGATACTGAAGGGGCGCAGACCTCGCCCAACCCTTTGATACACTCTGCACGCACTTGATATCGTCAGGGGTAGGCCTACCGCTGATTGCGCGTTCGAATCTGTCGGCGTTCGCCGACTTTGACGCGTTGCTTAGTTCACCCATGCCATTGAGCATCATACTTCTCAAGAAGCTTCCGACAGAGGCCCCACTAGCGCCCCTCGTGAAATAACTGAGCAATTTCTTGAGCTCCGGAGGGGGCGGCGTGCCCGGCTTCAGGGTTGACGCGAGGTAAGAGAGCGCGATACCAAGGGGCAGGGGGACGAGTTGCACGCTGAAGATGCTAGAACTGGGCTGGAAGAAGATCTCGAGGATGTCGGCAATGTCAGCGCAGTAGGGGTTGAGGTTCATGCGCTCTGGTAAGGTAGTAACGTCTAGCGGAGATGTCGGATTGGCTGTCAGAACGAGGATGAGAGTGGAATACGTGAGCAAGCAAGCAGTCCAATACAAGCTCATGGACATGGCAACCGCCGTGTCTTCTGGGGTGGGCTCTTTGTAGTCACGTTCCTTGATGGCTTCGAGATGGGCTCGGGGGCTTTGCTCCTCGAACCATGAGACCAATCTCTCGTCTGTACGCCAGCAATCGGCAACCAGCCGTGCGTAGAGCAATGGTCTCGACGCCGCATCGTCACACAGCGCAAGGGCATCAAGGTCCTCTAAAAGGCCGGGGATATCCACGAAGATGTCCAGAAGCAGGTCTTTGGGCAACTTGGCCGCATTCGTCCACGGGATAGTCTTCCACTCAGGAGAGCTGAGGAAGTTGCGCTTCCGGAGCTTGATGGCGGTGATGATCTGGCAGAATTCAGCAATCGGATTTCATCCGTCATCATGCGACCGAAGAGCACTTACAAGGTGCATGCGGCTGTCGACAAAAAGCTGGTGAGCATGTCCGTCAACATGTTCAACAGGAGACCGCGACGTGATGAGCGCCACTTCACCCAGGTTGTGACTTTGCCAACTTCCTGCTTGTGATATCTTCTTCGCGTGATCATCGCCACCGTACAGAATCTAAACGATAGTTAGTCGCTTTGGACGCCGAAAAGGGAAAAACGTCCCAGCAGCGGGACGTTGGGAAATCGCATCGACTACCTCATACAGGCCCATTAACCTCGACGCAACCAGAAAGGCATCAGAGCTCCTTTTTTCTGGTGATCGTAGTCCAATAGTCATTTCGCCTAACGCCTGCGTGTAGGATCTCAAGCCCTCCTTCACCATCCACGGCTCGCCACCTTTACGACCGAGCGTCCCAAGACACATTGCGAGGAGTGCTTTCCTCAGCGCGCCGTCCGTGTGAAACAGATCGCGAGCGACAGCGGCCCAGCCGCCGATCGAGTATCCCGATGCATACGGGGTAAAGGCTTTGCCGCTGGGGAGGTACGCACGCCAGAAGAGATCAAGATACTTGACCTCGTAGGCCGAGCGTGCAAGATCGGGGTGCAGCGAGACATCGTGGACGAGCGGAGACGCCCGTGAGACAGACAAGGCCTGGCCGGCCACCGGTCCGCTAGCGTTGATGAAAACCCGTTGACGTTCGTAGCCTGTACATTCAACGCGCGATTTGAGACACTGGCCGCAAACGGGTCGCTGTTGATCGCACTGCATGAGAATCAGTCAGCTGCGCCTTGGCGGATGTAGAGACCCTCGAGGACGGCGATGGGGATGGGATGTCGCCCACAGGTCGGTTGGACGTGGGTCCAAGACGAGTCAGACCAGGGAATGAGAGCCTTCTAGCGAGTGCCGTAGCGTGTGCGTCTCCATACCGGACTTACACCTTTTTTCCGTCTGCGGCATGTATTGCATGCTTTGGACCTCCCAGGGACGCCGACCATGATGACCGTCTGCGATTCGGCGGTCTGGGCGTTCTGGAGATGAGCTTTGGCGCTGTTTGAGGCTTCGTTCAGGCGCCCAACGGCAACTGCCGAAGGCCAGAATGTGGCAGCCGTCGTCGACGTGCCGTGAATAATGTGTGGTCGCCTGATGGAGTTTCAAGAAGACGTCTCGCCTTGCAGCACCGAGGAGTGGGCTGTATCACCGTTTGAACCTCACGGCCCGTCAAGGCAACGTGTGAGGCCTGAACACTGGTAAGGACAGCTGAAGGATTGCTGCCAGTGGTGACGTTAACGAGGATGTGATCGACGTCCCAGCACACTGAAGGGACGGGTTGACAGTGATCCGAGACAATCTCTGCATGCAAGACTCGTGGCATAGAAGGGATTGTTGTATAACCAGTGATGAGGTCTATGACGTGCCCGTCCTCTTGTTCAAGAACGTGTCCAACGAGATGTTGATGACTGCGGGGGAAAACGTAAAGGAACGGGACTTGGCACTGTGGCAGTGTCTGCTAGGCTCAATTCGGAGTGACGTCTGGGAATGTGACGGGCATCACAAGCCACAGCGCGCGCAAAGGGAAGGCCTTGGGATGAAGAGGCGCCCTGGCAAGACCCTGAGACAGAAGGATTGTATCACCATGCGATGAGTCCCTCTAAGGTCAACTGCCGGCGACATGAGGTCGAGGGGAACGTTGACGTTTTGATATCACGATGATTGTTTATGGTAATTGTGAGCGAACAGGTCAGCAGCTGCAGCATTTGCCTCATCTCCCTGAGAATCAACCGACTGCCCTTTCCAAGTCATGGGCCCACTTCCTCTCGGAGCGCCCGCAACGACCAATAGTGCCAAGCGCCGACCGACCGGCGAAGCGAGCTGGCCTTGGTGGCCAATCCCGGACCACGGTCCGGCCTCATCGGTGCCTGCGTTGGGCGAAACGGAGCAATATATCCGTGGTACCAATCGATTCGTGACGGCATATGCTCACAAGGACCTACAAATGAAGCTGGGGCAAAGCCGATGGGCAGAACCGCAATCGCAGGAATGTAACTACCTACCTTACCTTAGCGTGGTGGACTGGTATGCTACGCCAGAACCGGCACGCGAGCATGAAGATAGCGTGTCTGAAAAAGACGCGGTCCAGGCTCGATGAATAAAACGAGATGTAGCCAGCCACGCCAGAGCTTGTTCTGAGACATGCGCAATAAACGGACGAAAACGGTCATGTCACGAAGTGAAGGAATCAGGAGTTCATGACACTCGTCCTGGACCCCCATCAGGAACAGGACTCTAGGTTTCGCCACCACGTGTGAGACACTCTGACACGGCGGACACTAGAGACTATCAAATTCGTTATCATTTCGCGCCGTTGAAACGCGTGCATGACATCGAATTTGGGGAGGTAGTCCCATTCGGAATGGTTTCCTCGTGGCGGCCAACAATGAGATGTAGGTAAGTACTCTCGCGTATTACAATGCAGACTGTTTGCTGAGAACTGAAGCAAAAATCATTTGAGGACAGACATTGCATCGTTACACGAGCTCTGGCGCGACGAAGTGGATTCAGGTTAGATACACTTGTGTCGCTTCGGTGAACCTCGTCGGTACATGGTAAGCTGTCGAACCCAGGCCGTAATAGAGTATGATAATTTGTCATTCCTGGATCGGTAAAGTAGTGATGACTATTGTTCTGACCAAGGAAAATATCATCATAAGCTTCGAGCCGGTCTATAAGCGTCCTGCCTCATCGTCATTGAGTTACCCACTTTGTCATGTCCAACCACCTCGACGTATGCGATGAGATCGGTACACAACGTCAGCTGGTTCATTGAAACTGCAACTCGTCGAAACTTCTTACTGAATGGAGCATATTTGGGTTCATGATCGACAAAGTGATGCTGTGGCTTCGGAGTCACAGATCCCATGGCCCTCATGAAGTTGAAGGATGATCCAGATGGCACGGGAAGGTCACCGCCCCGCGCGTCATAATTTCAACTCGTTCGCTTTAGACAATAGCATGGTTGAGAAGGTGGTGAGGAAACGCCGCCATGGAACCACCGCTCCAGTTATTGTTTAGGGTCCCCGCAATCCGTTTGCAGGAATGTGATTCAGCCGCCACGAGT
Organism: Verticillium longisporum; assembly: GCA_019188255.1. Classification (NCBI taxonomy): domain Eukaryota; kingdom Fungi; phylum Ascomycota; class Sordariomycetes; order Glomerellales; family Plectosphaerellaceae; genus Verticillium; species Verticillium longisporum. The sequence goes on along the minus strand of JAETXT010000005.1, from coordinate 5,767,780 downwards.
CCCGATCCCACTCCACTCTAGGGTCCTAGACATCACGAAACGTGCCTGGCAGAATCCCTCACATACTCGATGGCTTATATATTGACACAGCATCTCGTCGGAAGAATGTCCTGTTCCTCAGCAACCCAGCAGACTTTCTCCTTTCCTACCCTACATACTTTACACTTGCAGACTATCGTACATACAATTCCACGGAAACAAAACCATCAAGATGCAGATCACCACGTTTCTGTTGACCCTGACAGCCGGCCTCCAGGTCTGTAACGCAGCAGCCGTTGACACCCGCCAGACCGATATTACGACTCGGCCCGAGTGGGTGTCGGACAGCCAGTTCAACGCTACCATTCTCACAACACACAACCAATACCGTCGCCAACACCAAGGCGCCCGTCTGAATTGGGGCGTCGACCTCACATGGGACGCCACTCTGGCCAGTGCCGCCAAAAAATATCTCGACAGCAAGGGCACGGGTAAGAACCAGTGCCCTCCCTTCGACCACTCCGGCGGTCAGTACGGAGAGAACCTGGCCATTGGATACGGAACACCCACAGCAGCCGCCAAAGCTTGGGGCGATGAGCGTGCAAAGTACGACTTTCAAGAGGGTGTCTACTTCCCAGCCACCGGGCATTTCACCCAAATGGTCTGGAGAGACACCCAAAAGATCGGGTGCGCCAGGAAGTACTGCACCAGCGGCGCGAGTATCAAAGGCTGGTACCTCGCTTGCGAATACTTCCCTCGCGGCAATATCATCGGTCGCTTCAAGGATGGCGTCAAGATTGGCACCTACAAGCCACCCAAGAAGACCTAGTGGTTCATCGTCCGGAATGTCATGTGCGACCTGCGCGACGTGTTCTGCTAGGAGCTTGTATCATAGTTGTGTGATTCAACTGCGAATGTTGGAGTTTGAGCTAAGCCACAGCTGAGATGGGGGCGCCGGACTTGGATTGATGGACAACTTGACACTCGCTTAGAAAACTTTGTTTAGCAGCAATGCAATATGTACCGACGGAAAGCCTGGGTCAGTCTCTAGCAAGGCGCCGTGTGATTTGCGCGTAATGTGGATGACTTAATCTCACCCAGAGGACTTTTGAATACGTTGCAAGGAGGGATGATCAAACAACGTTCATATTCTGTGACGACACAGATGACAATGATCAGCCTGAATTTGGGACTACTATTACGGCTGCGGCTGCATCGTGACTGTGTGTCTAGTCGTACGTTTTTGATTGCAAGTACAGCATTTCCTCGTTCACAAAGGGAATGTGACTGGGCCAATTGGCTGTCGTTGCATGATTGTAGAAGCTATGGTCTTTGTGCGGGATCGTTCTAAGAGCGCTCGTACTACACCTGGACAGAGGGCTTTGAGGGGTGAATACCCCCAGTACGACACTAGTCTCTTTCTTGAAGCCGAGGCAAGGTTGTCAAGGAGAAGTTGAGGGGTAGATTGGGCAACGCCGCGTTACTTGTTAAGATGGTACTGAAGGCCTCCAGCGGTGGCACGTTGACGGAGAGCTCGGCGAGTAAGTTTGCGCGCATATCATCAAGGAACTCTCAAGGAACTCTTCTCCGTGTCTGCATTTGGCGCGAGAGGGATATGGCCACTTCACCACTGCCGATTATGTCAGAGACGACTTTCGCTAGGAACATGATTCTTGTCGGAGGTACTTTGCTTCCGCCGGTTGGTAGAAGACAGGACGCCAGAAACCGAACACGAACCTCGGCCCTAACAGGCCGGCCTTGTCGCCCCGCTTGGTTGGAGCGTGTGGACATCATTGCCATCACCCTTGACTTGCGTCCCTTGCCAAGTCGTTCATTCGCTCATTCACATTGCAACCTTCCTGTTCTTTCCGCTGCACTGCGCTTTGATCGTCATTTTAGCTTTTTTGCGAAGCCGTGCGGGGAGATGTAAGGTTGTAACACAAACCAGGACACGCGACAGCTTGTCATGCTAGGGCAGACTTCGGGCTGCGGAAGCATCGGAGCCAAGCCTGGCCCCCATCGTCAATGCCGCCTGGGCTGCACAAGCTGCTCGGCATTGGTTGACACTTGGACGTAAAGGAACCAAGGGTACCTGCGCCTTTGCCTTCTCCAAATCTACGAAGCTCCCCAATTCAATCGGGCTCCGCAGCCCCGATGGTGATTCGGCCTTCGCTGAGAAGATCTGCCGAGGGGCCATCTCTCGTGCTGATCACAGCCTTTTCGAAGCGCTTGTAGTTGAGGGGAGAGCTGCGAGAAGGCATTTTGGGACGGCTTCCCCCGCAATTTGTACTTCCACTGGACCGCCCATCTGTGCTTTCTGATGATCGATTCATGTGTTCGCGCTTCCCCTCGTCCGTCGCTAGGCATCTTTGCCGAGATTGCGGACAGCAAAAACCCATCTGGGTGGCCAGATGGTCAGATCAGGGCCATGTTCTCGAGCCGCCATGTCGAATTTCCGGCTCCGATGAGCAAAACGAGTCAAGTTTGTGCTTTACCCCGGATCCTCATCAAGCTTGCTGCATCCCCGGCGAGGACCCGCCACGTTGCGATGAATCCTTGATTCGTGGAAGTTCCTCTACTGAGCACGTCAGAGATGCCACTCGGCCCCAAGGCATCGTGACGGGAGAGCAGAGAGCGAGCTCTCGTGCATACGTGATTCCAAGACACGATGATGTCCTCAACACGTGGGAATAGAGATTTACGGGACATATAAGGCGTACCACGCGGCTGCAAACGGAGGATCGTGATGCCAGGCCTCCACGCACTCCACTACCAAGAGACAAACCCACACAGCCGGTACACTGCCCCGCGTCAGCGCCCGTCACCATGAAATTCCTCAGCCTCATCCTTGCACTCACCGCCCTGGCGCCCGTCGATGCCAGGCCAAAGAAGGCGGCCAAGCCTCCCTACTTTGTCCTCACTGGTGACTCGACAGTTGCCATCGCCGGAGGCTGGGGCGACGGCTTCCTGTCTTACGTGAAGGCCCCCGCAGACGGCATCAACCCCGCCAAGAGCGGCGCGACGACCGCCTCGTTCAGGGCGGATGGCCGTTGGAAGACGACCATCACCGCCGTCCAGGAGAACGTCGACACCCACTCCCCCATTGTCACCATTCAGTTCGGCCACAACGACCAGAAGGCCGCCTCGGGTATCTCTCTGGAGCAGTTCCAGGCCAACCTCGTGGCCCTCGCCGAAGAGGTCATCGCTGCCGGCGGCACACCCGTAAGTCTCCGCCCATGTCAAACTTTTGATATGACCTCCCGTACTGACCTGTGCGATGCCAGATCCTCATCACCTCGTTGACGCGCCGCGCCTTCAACGGAAGCGCCGTCATTGAGAACCTGAACGAGCACAGCGCCGCCGCCATCGCCGCTGCCGAGAGCCTCGGTATCGACTACCTCGACCTCAACAAGGCCAGTACGGCGTATGTCAATGCCATCGGAAAGGCCAACGCTGACCTCTACAACCTGGCGCCCGGAGACAGGACGCACCTCAACCCATCCGGCGAAAGGGTCTTTGGCCGCCTGGTGGTTGACCTGCTGCTGAGGAAGCGCAAGGATCTCCACCACTACTTTGAGAAAGACGTGGCTCTGAGCAAGAAGATCTGGGCGGGCGAATACGCCACTGGTGATGAGTAGAGGTTTGAAGGGTGGAGCATCTACGTTCAGAACTTTCTGCTGATGTCTTGGATATAATGCGTTCTGGACCTGGACGTAAGGAGATGGATGGCTGTTCTGGTGTCATCGGTTCAGTTTTCGTTGTGTTCTTTCCAGCGCAAGCAGCTTGTCATGGCGAGTCGGGATTTCTGGGTAGTCTGGACGAGTATCAGCTAGCTATCATGAAGGAAAGTAAACATTGAACCATAACAAAGATGCACAATGAACATTACAACGCAGGGTGATTGTGCGACACAGTGAAGAAGGTCTTTGATAGGTATGCTGTTCGTATGGACGCGTTCGGATGCGACAATAAGAATACCACCTATTCCTCTTGCCTCTGCTAGCAGTGGTATGGTAACAGGTGAGAGGCGCCTAAACTCCCTGTTCGAAACCAACACGGGTTCCGCGAGAGACCGAGGATCGTGACTTTGACCTTGATGACCGACGTCGAGTCAGCGCCGAAGTAGCCATGCTGTTTGTGGCCGCTGGAGCTCTCAAATGGAAACGAAACCCTCTTGGCGGGGACGCTCTTGTCATGACCTGTCCCCCATGGGCCATGCATTCATGTCCGTGTTGTCGCGCGACGTCGTGGACCCTGAACAGAACCGACGGTGCTTGGCAAATTCTTTGCCAGCGGGCGCCGCCGTGCACCTGGCCCAGTTGGTGAATTCGCAATCTCTTCCGAAAGAGGGGGTTCGCTGCATGACTGCATGCGCAGGTTTGCATCCTCGCAGATTGCGTGGCAAGTGCATGGTAAGCTGCAGGCGTCGCTTGGAACGGGCGAGCCGTGCAGTTGGATTTAGGTTTGAGGTTGACATGGCCTGGATTGATGCGGCCGCCGTTGAGAGGCCCGGATGGACGCCGCGCGTGGACGCCACCAAAGAGCTTGGCCATCATACGATAAATCCCCATAGTCTGAATGTAGGATTTATTTCAGGAACAGACCAGAGATCTGCGTCTTGTCTGTTGGATGTTATCACCTCGTGATTTGTATCGTGATCCCAATCACCTGCGACCATTAAGCGCTGTAGCACGGTGAGTCTGAGCGTTTCCTCCGCGCTCACCGACCCAGCGACGGGTATTTGTGTTTTTCCTCGTCTATGCCAAGACGCCAGGACTTCTATTTCGGGTGTGGCGACCTGCGCCGCACCTGCATGCATATCTGATTTCTTGGGACATTGGGGTGATTTTGGTGCTTGGCAGCGCTTTGCAGTATCTGTGAGCAGCCAATCCGTTGGTGACAAGGCCGAACATGTCGAGGTTGTCTCTCGAGGATGCCATGACAAACAGCTCATGAACAGGGGACGGCGGCCGCTTTGGGCAAGTGATTGGAATCGCAGAACTTGTGATAAGTCAGGTGTCAGGGCGATGCGTACCCCAGTCATGGCCAAGCGCGGCTTCTGACTCGACTCAAGTCACCTCAAACGCCCTGGTAAGTATCTCGTCGCGCTCATGTTGAACAGCACTGGCTATACCGCAGTGAGGGCCCATTTTGTCGCAAAAGTCAAGTCGGGGCAAAAATCTGGCCGGATGCTACACGCGACGGGAAACCGATCAAGCCGACAATGGAGTGCCTTCTCAACGCGGCCTTGTGCCGGGCTTGGCCTGGTCTACCGCCTAGACTGCCGGAGTTGAGAGACGCTACCTCGCTTAGTGGCCTAGGCAACTGGAAAGTATCAACCTAGAGGGTATAATGTCCGTTTTTCGTGTCAAGCCAGCCTCTGTTGCCGATGGGCGGGACGCGGCACGGACGGCAAACCCCAGGTTTTCAGAGCGCACACACTGCCGTAGCTCTCAGTCGGGACGAGCCACAAGCAGTTGAAGATCGGATGAGGAGGGAGCCCGGCGACCTCAGCCTTGCATGTGCTTCTTGGTCGCTGCCATGCTCTTGACTGCTCGCGCGCTCGACGATCTGTGATGCCATACGTTGACAGCATGTGCTGAGATCCCTGGCGTAGAATGCCCAGACCGACTTCGTTTCGACAAAATGCGACATTAAGACGATCTCAATTCGTTCATGCGTCACATCTCTTGTCTGTTAATCCACATGTTCCCCGCCCTCCAGGAAGCAGGTCACACAAAGAAAGTGTGGACGACTGCCGCTTCGCCGCCCAACCAACCCGCAAGCGGCCCGCGCTCCCTCCAATGCCAGAAACCTGCTTGATAAGCTGTCTAGAAAGTCCCCTGTCTTCTTCATAAGCTTGTTTGTTGTGGTGAGGGAACGGGGAAGACTGTCCTGGAGGGAGACTCGCGCGCTCGCTCAGCCCCCCTAACGCCCCACCGACGTGTCTCTGTCTAACCACTTTGAAGCTGTGTACGTCAGCCAGGAACCTGCATCGAAAGGGGTTACATGACGTTGGGCCTAGAATCAGTGCGAGGAGAGCTGCATGCAAGGAACCGCCTGCCTGATGTGTGTGTCTGCTCAAATTGCGGGTTCGCTGGAAAGTTTATTATAGTCGCATCCCGATTCTGGTCCTCGCCTGGAAACTGCCGGGATAGAATCCGACCCCGAATGTAAATGCCGGAATTGAGAATGAACGACGTGCGATTGGTCGCCGGGTCCGGATGGCCTATGTCTTTGCCCCCGTCTTGGTGCTTTGTCTACGGGAGTACGTAGTTGGGCCAGTATAACGCAAGTCAGCCGATCCATGGCTTCGCAGCATCGCGCATCATATGATTTGATCCTGATAATCTTAACCCAGCAAACTCTCCCTGCCGGCGCGCGCCATGTCGAATGCTATGACCCAGGCGCTTACAGGCTTTGCATGCGACGTGATGACAGGGTCTCTAGGGCCCCAAGCCTGGAGCAGCATGTAGAAAGGCCCACCCAAGCTCGATACACCATGTTCGTCCCACATGCAACCTCCCGGTATGGTAGGCCCTCTGCAACTCCTTCTCCAGAGGAGGGCTGGCGATCGGCTGTGACTGCGAATCCTCACCTCTCCCACATGTTGCCCCACGCAAGGATCCTGACCTCATCCCATCGGGCCGAGCCCCACGCCCGGAACTGTATGTCAGATCAGGCTGCTGCGAGAATTCCGCCCTTCCGTTGTCTTTTACTATAAGAGGACCCTGATGATCTCCCGCCGGGCAAGAAAAGATATCGGCCTCAGCACCGTGTCTCTCACCTGTCTCGGACCAGCAGCACTTGCACGCTATCTGGAGGATCGTCATTGACCTTCTCAAGTCCTTCTGTTTCATCCCCCAGCATGTTGTACTCCACTCTAGCTGGCTGTCTCCTGACAGCCCTGCCTATCGTCAACGCCGCCGGCACCTGTCCCTTCTCCAAGCGCGAGGAGTCCTCCGAGACTCTCGACAAGAGGCAGAGCAACGCCATCCCCAGTTTTGGACGATGCGCCGTCCAGAGCAATGTTGCTGGCGGTGGCACCAGGAGCAGTGACTGGTGGCCTTGCCAGCTGAGGCTCGATATCCTGCGCCAGTTCTCGTCAGAGATCAACCCCGAAGGCGGCGACTTTGACTACACCGAGGCTTTCAAGACTCTGGACTGTGAGTGTATTCTAATCTTCAAAAAAAGCTTCATGGCGTTATTCGAGGCTGTGTGCAGTCAACCCTTGGCTAGTTGTGGCGCATGCTGACGTGAAACCTTCTCAGATGCCGCGCTGAAGAAGGATCTGCTCACGCTCATGACGGATTCTCAGGACTGGTGGCCAGCTGACTTTGGTCACTATGGTGGTTTCTTCATCCGTATGGCTTGGCACAGCGCCGGTACCTACCGCGCTCTCGATGGCCGCGGTGGTGGTGGCATGGTAAGTGGCGGCGCCTCGCTCCCGTCATCTGTCAGCCAACATCAGCAGCTAACGTGAGACTGGAAATAGGGTCAACAGCGTTTCGCGCCCCTCAACAGCTGGCCCGATAACCAGAACCTCGACAAGGCTCGTCGCCTGCTTTGTGAGTCCAATACGAGTTCCGATTTCGAAGCCATTTCCGATTTCACCGAAAGCTGACCTCTCTCTCTAGGGCCCATCAAGCAGAAGTATGGCAGCAAGATCTCGTGGGCTGACCTCATACTTCTCACCGGCAACGTGGCTCTTGAGTCCATGGACTTTAAGCCCTTCGGTTTTGCTGGTGGTCGTCCCGACACCTGGCAGTCTGACGAGGGCATCTACTGGGGTGCCGAGACCGCCTTCGTCCCTCAGGGTAACGATGTCCGCTACAACGGCAGCACCGATGTTCGTGAGCGCGCTGAGCACCTCGAGAAGCCGCTCGCTGCCACTCACATGGGTCTGATCTATGTCAACCCCGAGGGACCCAACGGCAACTCGATCCCCGCCGACTCTGCTCTCGATATCCGTGTGGCTTTCGACCGCATGGGTATGAACGACGAGGAGACTGTTGCTCTCATCGCCGGTGGACACGCCTTCGGCAAGACCCACGGCGCTGTCAAGGGTGGTATGTTCTTATTTATTGATTCGGCTCCTTCTCTCCAGAGCTAACATGCTCATCCAGAGAACATTGGCCCCGAGCCTGAGGCCAACGACATGGGAATGGGCCTTGGCTGGCACAACCGCGTCAACAACGGTAACGGCCCCGACACCATGACCAGTGGCCTGGAGGTCATCTGGACCAAGACTCCCACCAAGTAAGCATCTCCAGAGTGGGTTTGCCCGATAATTACTAACGGATATTTTTCTAGGTGGAGCAACGGCTACCTTCTCAGTCTGCTGAACAACCAGTGGGAGCTTGTTGAGAGCCCTGCCGGTTCCAAACAGTGGCAAGCCGTCAACGGAACCATCGACTACCCCGACCCATTCGACAAGACCACGTTCCGCCCTGCCACTATGCTCACCAGCGATCTTGCTCTCATCAACGACCCCTCGTACCTGAAGATTTGCAAGCGCTGGGTTGACCACCCCGAGGAGCTCGCCGACGCCTTCGCTCGTGCCTGGTTCAAGCTTCTGCACCGTGACATGGGACCTCGTTCTCGCTACCTCGGCCCCGAGGTGCCTAAGGAACAGCTCATCTGGCAAGACCCTCTCCCTGCCGCCAAGGGCAGCCCCATCAGCGACGCCGATGTCGCCTCGCTGAAGAAGACTATTCTTTCCACTTCAGGCCTGACCGTCTCCAACCTCGTGACTGTTGCCTGGGGCTCCGCCTCAACCTACCGCAACTCAGACAAGCGTGGTGGTGCCAACGGTGGCCGCATCGCTCTCGAGCCCCAGCGCAGCTGGGCCGTCAACAACCCCGCTCAGCTGACCAAGGTCCTCACTGCCCTCAAGGGCGTCCAGGCCAGGTTCAACCGCAACAGCAAGAGCGTCTCTCTCGCTGATCTCATCGTCCTCGGTGGTACCGCCGCCGTCGAGAAGGCCGCTATGGATGCCGGGTTCAACATTGTCGTTCCCTTTGCCCCTGGTCGTATCGATGCCACCCAGGACCAGACCGACGTCACATCCTTCAACCACCTCCAGCCCGCCGCCGACGGCTTCCGCAACTACGGCCAGAGCACCGCCCGCGCCCGCGCCGAGGAGATCCTCGTTGACAAGGCCTCCCAGCTCAAGCTCAGCCCTCCCGAGCTCGCTGTTCTCGTCGGTGGCCTCCGCGTTCTGGGCGCCAACTTTGACGGCTCCAAAAAGGGCGTTCTGACGTCCAAGGTCGGCCGCCTGACCAACGACTACTTTGTCAACCTCCTTGACATCCGCACCAACTGGACCCCGGATAGCAGCTCCGAGGTCTGGACTGGCAAGGACCGTGCCACCGGTGCCACCAGGTGGACCGCCACGCGTGCTGACCTTGTTTTCGGTTCTCACGCAGAGCTCCGCGCCGTTTCTGAGGTGTACGGCAGCGCTGACGCCGCTGAGAAGTTTGTCAGGGACTTTGTTAAGGCCTGGGTTAAGGTCATGAACCTTGACCGCTTCGACCTTTAGAAGATAGCACCCACACCTTGATGGGTCTGTCTTTTTCTTCTTCCGAAAGTTTATAAGTTTGAATTTTTATCCAATTTTGATGCCACATATTGTCTGACCCATGACCGTCGAAATTTCAAATGCCTTGCCTTGTACCTGGACCCCGTGAATGCCGCGCAGATCGCCTTCATTCCGTCGCAACTGGTTAACGCGGTATGAGAAGACCAGTGCCATACTGATATCTTTCTTGTTGTACGTCCGATGCCTTAGAACTGCGATCAGGTCTTTGTTTGGTTGGGTGGCCTCATATGCGCCACCCCTTCGGGGTCTGCATTCTTCGCAGCAGCGACGGTTGCATCCGGGCTACCCATCATCGTGGCTAACGCGGCTCCAACAAGAGCTGTACCGCCGCCGATTAATCTTAAGATTGGTCAGCCAAAGAAGACTCAATTGGTAATCTTTATTTGGCTTACACCCATGTGGATTTGAATGGCCCAGTGTCGGCCTTGAATTCGGCAGCGTCGTTGCCTCCAGTCGTAGCGTATGATCTCGACGGCCTCACCATGCGCATCGCGGGTGCAGCCGGCCGAGGGCCCATGCGAATCGCTTGTTTGAACATGCTGACTGATGATTGTAAATGGTTGCTGGGGCGCAAGTGTCGTGGTACAGTGGTGCCGCTGAAAGAAAAGAAACCCGGCCGGTCCGGACAGCCCTGGCTGGATATAGGCTCGAGAGTTTGGGATTGTGGCGACAATAGAGGGACCCTCTTAATGACCCAATGCTGCCGTCAATGACTTTCGATGCGACCATCGCTTTATCGTATGATAACATACCTTCGGGTTCGGAAACAATCTTGGCTCCTTAACGTTGTATTCAGTCATCGTCAGCATGACGTGGCAGCTACGAAGCTCTCCCGTGCACGTTACAGCCCAAATTGAAAGTAACGCGAGGGAGCAGTAGCTCCGCAACCGTGGTTGTTTGGAGCTATCATAAGCAAATCACTTATTGCTTTGCATCTGCCATCTAGCTTACTGGAGATGGCGGTTTTCTTTTGACGACTTTGCTTGCAGTACATGCGTAAGTACTCTTAGTATCGAGGGGATAGTGATCCGGCTTTGTAACTTCGTGTCCTTCATGAGAATCATATCAGGCACGGCACGCAAGCGAAATGTCATTCAGCCAAACCTTTCGTTTGTGTCTACAAAACGAAATTTTATTGTCTGCTACGAAGTAATGGACAATCCCCCAAGAGAATCTATCTGCCAGTCCTGGTAACCTCAGATTGTAGTCAGCGCCGGCGTGCCTGCTGCAGCAGGGGTTGAGAACTTGGTCTCGACGAAGCATTTCACCGATCCCATTTCCCGCTTCTCCTGCTTGTGGTAGGCTTTGGCGATGTCGTCAAACTTGAAACGATGCGTGAGCATGATCGTGGGGTCAATCTTCTTCTTCTCCACCATCTCAAGAATCTCATCCCAGTCTAAGGATTGCTCAGGTCAGCGATGGGCTCTGGGTAGACTTCCAGGAGAAAATCGATGAGGATGACTTACACTTCTGAACTGGAGCTTGACCACAGCCGATCAAGCGAATGCCGCGCTCCATCAGCGACCCCACGTTGAAGTGGTTGGTGACTGTGCAAGATGTCAGCAAGGTCGTCGAACTGCGTATTGCAAAGGACTTACATCCGACGTAGTCGCCGATAATTCCTACGGCACCGAACTTCTGAGTCGACATGATGGCCTCGTTAATCATCTCGCTTGTGTCTTGCTCGGCGCCAACTGCCAACTCCAAAGAATGCGCCCAGCCTTTGCCGTACTCTCCGCCCGTCGCATCAATGCTGACGTTGACACCTCCCGGGACAATCTCATGGACCTTGCCGGGCACAGTCTCTGTGGTCTTCAAGTGTTTGAAATTGATCGTTTTGAGGCCTGGGATCTTTGACTCGGCATAATCACATCGCCAGTTGCTGTCAATTCCGATGACCTGCTTGGCGCCCTTGACGTAGGCCCAAGCACATGCCATCAAGCCGATTGGGCCAAGGCCCCAGATGGCAACAGTATCGCCTTCTTTGACCCCAGAGTAAACGACGCTGTGGTAGGAAGTAGGGAGAACGTCCGACAAGTAGATACCTGCTGGTGTCAGCACTAGGTTCATCGGATCAGCTAGTGTGGTGCATTACCCTTCTCGTTGGGAAGAGAATCCGGAATCTTCAGCAAGTTGTTGTCGGCCAACGGCACCCGCACGTACTCGGCATGACCGCCAGCGTAACCACCAGTGAAGTGGGAATAACCAAAGATGCCGCCCATCTGCGAGCCATACAGCTTTTCGTGCAGGGCAGAAGCGTTGGTCTTCTCACAGGCCGTTGTCAAGTTCTGCTTGCAATATCTGCACTCGCCGCAAGACACGACGAAACTGTTGACGACGCGTTCACCTGGAGAGAGGGTTTTCACAGCCGGGCCAACAGACTCAACGATGCCGCAGAACTCGTGGCCCAGAATGTCACCCTTCTGCACCTGAATGATGGCTCCGTGCATGAGATGAACGTCGCTCCCGCACACCGTTGTGCCAGTGATGCGAAGAATTACGTCATGGTCATCTACAATCTTCGGCTTGCCCACCTCCACTATGATGCGTGTGAGCTTTCAAGTCGCAGTTGTCAGATAGTGATACTCACCAACTCGGACATCATTTTTGCCCATCCAAGCCAAGGCCTTCATCTTCTCACCACTTTCGTCAGCATACTTGCCGCCATCGCGATCAGGGTTCGCGATGTCAGTATGTGCCGCGCGGCCCTGGTCGGCATGGCCGATCACCTTTTCGGCTTGATTCGCGAGGAAGTTTTCAGCCATTTTGGCGGTGCCTTGTTGTAGATGTATAATGGAATGCGCAATTTGATGAATATCGAGGAACCATCAAGGTGCCGCGACCAAAATAAGCCCGTTATTTAAACCCAACGTGGTCGCGATGTGTTGGCTGGTGTTGTATAAAGTACGTCATGAAGAGCACGTTCATGTGACGAAACCATGAATCAATGTCAGGCGATTAATGTCTATGGTATCGTTCTTAATTGCGGCCCTCTTTGGATCTCCCCACAGTGTTAGGAATGAAACGGATCGTCCGGGTCAGTATTTCACTGATTCAATGCTCAGGTAGTTGGTTGGTGGATTGCATTCAATGGTCCTGTTTGCTCAGAATGACAACATCTGCCAAAATCACACAGAGTACTAGGGCCCATGAACACGTATGCCATCAAACCTTTTCCTAATCGTGCGCTCAGCATAACTCAAGGTCATCCACTCGTAGTGGGATTTAGGTCACCTTTGAATCATGGCATAAGCCTCAGCTCCATTACCCTGCCGATGTGACAGCAGAACTTTCACTACTAGGACCTTACCATGTGCAGACACTCGGCATGAAGTTCGGCAGTATCCTAAATTAGATCCAATTTTATAAGAGTATTCCCAAAAGTCCCACCATGCCGATGTATGCTACCCCATTATCAGGCCAGCAGAAGATGGCCGTGCCTATTTGTCCATTTTCCCTGCCAAAACGAGGAACTATGCCCTGCTTGTGGTAGGCTGTGTAGCATCCGCTCTCAGGATGTCATTAAGTTCATCTCTCGTCTTGCAGTTCTCAATCGCAAAGCTGGCAGCCAGCTCCTCTAACTCCTCCTCAGTCTTATCTTTGAATAGTTCCGCAAATTCGTAGCCGAGGTACTCACTCATCAGCAGCTCCCGTACAGTCCTCTCGACCTGGCGGTCGAAAGTCCAGATATTGGGGTACTTCTTCTTGTGCAGATGCTCCGGGATCATAGCCTTGAGCTTGGAAATAAAAGGGCCGTAGACGTCACCATCGACACCGCTCTTGTCGACAACGCCCCAGAAATCAAGACCAAGCTTCTGTTTCTTGTCGACGAACGGCTGGATGAGGCGCATATACGGGCTCTCGGGGTCGAGGTACACCATACCCTGGTAGCCGATATCCTTGTAGAGCCAAATGCTCCACGACACACCACCGCATTCGCGATAGATGGACAGCTGCTCTTTCAGCAGGGCGAAACGCTTAGCGTTGGTGACGGCGGCGCCAGGATCGATTCTTGGGTTCTGGTACACAGGGCCGAATTCGCCGTTCCAGATCGGCACGCCGGCTTGGCGCATGAACTCGACCTTGCGGTTGAAGCTTGAGCGCAGCTTGGACTTTTGTTCCTCTGTGCCTTCATACTGCTCGGGCAGAGGGAAGCCCATCATGCTGTAATCGTGACAGCTGTAGACGGTGTTGGGCAGAGGTTTCTCGGGGTCGAAGGCGCGGAAGTCCATGGCGTAAGTGTTTCCGTCAACGAAAAGAATATGGTCAGGGTCGATGGCGCGAATGGCCTTCTCAGCGCGCTCGTACCAGGCCTGGAGGCGCGTGTGTTGCGGATCTGCGGGTTCATTAAGAGGATTGTATCCCGCAATGACAGGGTTGCCAGCGTAATGTTCTGCCAGAGCCTCCCAGAGCTGGATTGCACGATCCTGGAAGTCTCGGAACTCCCAGAACAAAGCGCGACTCAAGCCTGAGTCGCTGTGCCAGTCTTGGTTTTGACCACCTGAAACGGCGTGCAAGTCGAGAATGACGTAAATATTGTGACGCGCGCAAACGTCAACAATACGGTCGAGCAGAGCAAATCCCTCCTGCTTGATAACGCTAGGATTATCATCATCCATGAAGTGGCGGTAGTTAAAGGGAATGCGCATACAGTTCACGCTTAGCGACGCGAAGAGTGCGGCATCTGCTTCGGTGAAAAAGTGGTGAATAAGACGAGAGAAGAAGAACTCGGCCTTCTCTTTGCCGAGAACCTCTGCCAGTGCAGCGCGGTGCTCATGCTCATGGCCAGAGTAGCCTGTGATGAAGTTCTCCATGTTCAGCATGCCGCCAAGACCTGCGCCTTTGAGAACGACCTGCTCGCCTGCCGCGTTGACAATGTTCGTGCCACTGACGCAAAGCATGGTGCATGGCGGGTGGACATTGTTGGTTTTGAGCCCAAGGGGCTCCATCGCTGGCGCCTCCCGCGCGATGGTCTGTGTGGTGGTGGACATGATGACGAGGAAAGGAGAAGATGATGGAGAGTGAAGAAGCACTTGGAGTACGTTGAGGGGCTGTGCTGTTTGATGAACTGGAAACGAACATGAAAATGAGCAGAACACTTTATATCTCGATGAACAGATGATCATACCCACTAAATGGTAGTGGCTATGGCCGACCTCCGCTCGCCAGAATTATCGTTGGGCTCCCATTGTGACGAGAATCACGCATGAGGCCGAGGATCCGATGTACTGGCTTAAGTGCGACATTCCGCGAAGATGTGGATCATCCTTCACCCCATGACCAGCTGCGAGCTTCGGAGGCTGCAGCGTCTCAGCACTAGTCATGCAGCACACGGATCTGGGGTAATATCCTGGGGAAAGGGATGGAATGACTAGACAGCGAGTCACACACCACAGGAGCGACGACAGCGTGCCTTGCGGAGTCTTGATTCCAGCCAGTCCGCGCCGCTGGCTTTAGTGCATGCTGTAGGTTCTGAATTAGACAAAGCGATCTTCCGCGACGCAAGCCTTTAGTCCTCCACGGATTCAACCATGTTGCAAAGCATCCTTGAGATTGCATTCAGGCTGAATGTCCACGTTTCCTGCGCAAGCCACAATCGTTCTGGCGGGCTCGTCATCTATTTCTACATGTATTCCTGCGGAGCATAAGTCCAGGAGGCCGAGCCGTTAGCAGGCATGCGGCCTTGATCCAATACTGTTCGGATCTTGCCGAAGTCCCTCGTCTCATTGCCCCAGTAGTCAAGGAGGTCGATAATGTCATCAATTCCCTCCTGCCAGCCCTGTGGCAGGGTCACAGTAGTACCTCCGCGATCGGTGCCTTGCGCCCTCGTTGTCTCGCACTTGATGGAAGCGCCTAATAGGACTAGAGCGCTGCGTGAACAGGTCTGCATCATCGGGTTTGTACCGTGGTGTCTGTGTTTATACCCAGGCTTGTTCAAAGTCAATCGCACGAGATGATAATGGAGGGATCGTTCGGCGTAGTGGGCGATGCTAGATGAGGTTGACGCAAAGCTGCGGCTCAAGTCTTCACATGACAGGTATGCGGAAATGAAAGGCCAGTAAATGAGTTCAAACAAATTGATAGCATGGCCCCGCAGCACAAAACGACAGACGTCGTCTTCCTCAGGGGGTGCCCCAAAAGACAGGTTCGGAGGCAGGGAGGAAATCCACGAGTTGACTTGCGCCTCGTGTTCCGGCACAACAGCTGCCATGGCTGCAAGGAATGATTGCTGGTCCTTGTGCTGAGCCTGCAGTTCCATCATGCCGGCGCTCATGCGAGCAGTGAGTCTTCGGAGAGATATTTCGGCGAGGTAAAAATACCACGAGATTTGCTCGCGCTCACGGCGGGGATCTGCCGATGTGTCGGGCTCGGTCCTTGGCGCTGGTGGTGTGGGGAAGAATGGCGGGTAAATGTTGGTGCTCATATCGTTGACGAAGTCAGGCATGTAATTGGTGCTGCGGACCTCCCTTTCCGACTTCCAGGCCGACCAGTAGACAGCCTGCTGAAGGGTGTCAATGGCGTGATCCTGAGGATGACTTCCGTCTGAGATTCCATGATATTTCTCCTGATTCTCCGGGGCTAGAAACGGAAGCTGCTGGCAGCCAGCAAGGGCTTGAAGGAAATAACGCCACGCCTTGAGTGGCTGGAAAACACACATCATGAACACGCCCGCGAGAAAGAGACATTGCGGCGCTATCAACTCGTCCGACGAGATGAGAAGGCCAAGGCGCTTCTGCGCTGCCTGGAAGAAAGCCATGGCGTTATTATAGGCAATGGTTCCCGGCATTGCATCATGACTTGGTCCGAAGGAGGTGGATAGAGACCCCAGGGCGCAGACAAGGAGGGCGAGGCAGGACTCGGGTGACCAGTCTACTCCGTTCATTATGGTTGAGAGCACCATATGTCGTGTAGATGTCTCGTCCAGAATGGGATTCTTGACGTGGGCAAAACTGAAAAAGCTGTCGAGAAGGTCGTTCACCCGCCTAGGCTCCATGTCAAGGATACCCATCGTGGAGGCCGGGGATATCGCGGAGACAACTGTCTGGTCTGGATGCAGAAGACCATGTTGCTCTTGTTCCGGGCTGAGGTTGCGGCTGAAAAGCTCCATCGAGATGATACGACTGGGTGGTGGGGGTATGATCGTGTCTATACTCAATGGCAACGCTGTTGCTTGTTGCTCGTCGACATCACGTAACGAGTCTGTTGCTTCGGATGGCCTGGTGGTTGGTTGCGAGGTGTCGACGGCCCGAATCTTGTGGGGCAACTCAGTACTCTGGACGGATACAGATCGCATGAGCTCCTCCAAGTCGTCCAGTCTCTCCAGAATTTTGAGACTTGCTGGGTCGAAGCTTGACAGGTCCACCGGAGACTGGATACATTTTGCCCCAACTTTCAGGCAGAACGAACAGGACGGCTTAAGATTATCGCACTTGGTTCGCCGAGCGCGACAGACCTGACAAGCCTTGACAGCGCGTTTTCGCTGGTATGAAGCTGTTCCCCGGGGTGCTGGGCGGGTCCTCGGAGCAGGCTGTGTGGGCTGATCTGCGGTGGCCGCGCTCGGCCCCGAGCTCGGATCGTGTGGCAAGTCTCCGACCGAGGACTCCATTCTCGAGCAATGTGTGGTATTTTTCCTGGGGAGAAAGGATCGGGTGTTGATGGGTCTGCTGTGTTCTGGGGTTGGGACTGGGTCTCAAACTGGCTGGGTGCTGGATAATGGGATGTGGAGGGGGAGCGAAGTTGCAAGTGATGATGACCAGGGGATCGTCGCGGACTGTCGCCTTTATCACACTCCCAGCCATCTGGAGGAGCTAATCCAGTATTGTTTAGTGCCATCACCTGATACTGATTCGAGCCTGTGGACGAGCCCTACGAGTCATTGGAGTAGCCAGAAGCAACGATTGAACGCCATTCTCCACCCCCGCAAAGCGGAATGTCGCTCGTAAAACGTCCCCATGTGTCCAGGTTTTCCCCAGGATGGCCCCAACTTCTGGTTTACCAGGCTGAACACCATCAATGAGCCATGCAATTAGTTCCGCGAGCTGGGCGGGAGTCGGCTCTCCAAGCTTGATACTACAGCCGAGCGTCGCCGACATTGTTTGATCATGCCACGCGACTATGGATATAAACATCAGCGGCTTCCCTGAGTTTCCAGCATCTTGATCCTACAATTCGGCATCACTCTCATTCTGATTCCTATCCATCCCTGGCATCATACGTTTGAATTTGATCAAGGCATTCATTTTCTCACTGCAGAGCTTGCCTCCAGCCATCGTCTATCCCAATAATGGACAAGATCGACGACAACGAGACGACCAACGTCGTCGCCACTGTCTCCCATCACGATACCAAAGAGGGCATGTCGACGTCGGCGAATCAACAGGAACATGAACTCACGCTCAAGACCGTCTTCAAGCACCACAAGGCGGTCATTTGGTGGTGCTTCTACTGGGCCATGTGTGCCATTGGCTGGTGAGTTGATGACCGCTTAGACGACCCGAGAATGGGGAACTAACTTCTACTTCCCCAGGGGATTCGATGCTCAAATCAACGGTGCCATGATTTCTGTCGCTGCCTTTCGCCGTGACTTCGGATACGTCGTCGATGGAGAAGCCATCCTCCCCGCCGATTGGCAGAGTGCCTTCAACATGATCAGCACGGTGGGCCAATTCTTTGGTGGTTTCATGTGCAGCTGGCTTGCCGACCGCATCGGACGCAAGAACTCGCTTTACGCTGGTATCGCCATTTGCACGGGCGGAATCCTCGGCGAACTTCTATCGGATACTCGTGCCGCTTTCCTGGTCTCTAAGCTTGTTTTGGGTGCCGGTCTTGGCTTCTACCTGACTCTTGCGCCTCTTGCTTGCAGTGAGCTCGCTCCGGTCGCTCTTCGTGGATACGCTACGGCTGGCGTCAACTTGGGCATCGCCCTGGGTCAGCTCCTGTCCAATGCAGTGGTCAAGGCCTTTGGCGAGTGGACCAGCCGCTGGGCCTACCGTGGCCCTTTCGCCACGCAGCTTTTCTTCGTCGCGTTCCTGCTCGTGTTCCTACCCTTTGCCCCCGAAACACCATGGTACCTTGCCCGCAAGGGCAAGAAAGAGGAGGGCCTCAGGGCGATTCGCAAGCTTTACGGCCCCAACTTCGATGCTGAGCGCCAGTGGGCGGGATTCGAGGCTACAATTGAAGAGGAATCCCGCGAGAAGTCGGCAGAGAAGAGTTTCGTCGACTGCTTCCGCGGTACCAACCGCCTCCGAACCGGCATTTCAACTGGCGTTTTCCTCTGCCAGCATCTCGTTGGTATCATCTTTGTTCTCGGCTACTCCACCTACTTCTTCCAGCTCGCTGGTCTCGACGTCAGCAAGTCCTTTGATCTCGGTGTCGGTGTCACGGCTTGTGGTGTCGCTGGCAACATCACGTCTTGGTTCGTTGTAGAGCGTTTCGGCCGTCGTATCGTCTTCCTCTCGGGTATGGGCACCCTTACCGTTCTGCTGATCTTGATCGGCATCATGGATGTTGTCCCCGCTTCCGGTGCCGGCTGGATCCAAGCCGGCGCGACCGTTGTCTACGCCTACGTCTATTTCCTGACAATTGGCGCCATGGCCTTCGCCATCCTTGGCGAGGCTTCAAGCACCGTGCTTCGCGCAAAAACAATCTCCCTCGCCACCGCCACTCAGGCCATCTGTGGTATCGTCATGAGCATTGCTATTCCCTACATGGTCAACCCCGACGAGGCCAACTTGCGCGGCAAAGTTGGCTTCATCTTCGGCGGTCTCTCCCTGATCGGCACCGCCGGCGCCTTCTTCTATGTGCCGGAGCTGAAGGGCTTGACCTTTGATGAGATTGACCGTTTGTTTGCTGCGAAGGTGCCTCCCCGCCGGATGGGAGCCATGGCTGAAGCCGAGCAGGAGTGTCAGGACCTGAGGGAGGTATGAGACCGACAGGGGATCGCCTGTTGTTTGATCGTAGGAATCAAGAAGAGAGGACCGAGCGCAGTGAGGGAATAGTTATAAGAAAGGTCAACGGACCAAGATTTGGAGAAGGGCATCGATTAATCTTCCTAGAGACCCCCAAGAGACCAACAGTTGATCCCTTCACTCGTTGCACAAGACTCCTTGACAAGGAGTGAGCAAGGCGTGGAGAGAGCACAATTGTACGCCTGCTTTATATATAATCCTTAGCTATGTTATAATATTCTTGAATTCGTTGAGATTGATGACGCCGCATGAGTACATGGCGGACTCTTTGATGTCCGTGTAGGATGAATCTAGGAGGGCAGCCAAAGACGTAGTCTTGAGTTGTGAGGCTGCCCCTGCTAGCTTGCCAGTACGCACACTTGTTGCCTTATAAATGACAGGAGCAGGCTCAATAATGTTTGAGACTGCGGACTTTCAGGATTCAAGGTGTCTAGGCATCATGGTTGATTTTGTACCACGGATATTTGTCGGTTACCCTGGCTCAAAGTATGGAGCCCATCATTCCTCTGCCATTCCCATCCAGCCGGTTTCGTCCAGCCCTTGTCGCCAGCGTCAAAACCTTCATCTTGGTGATGCTCCACGCCCACTCGCTCGCAGAGCTCTTTCAACTCAAGTCGAATTTTCGCGGTCCAAGTTCCTTTAACGATGCGCCACAGAGTGATCCTGAATGACTTCAAACGCGGCGTGGCATCACGCCAGTTATGCAGCCAGTCCCGGATGGCACCATACACGGTGAATTCGTCCATCTTGAATCCGACGGGAGTGTTGAATATCAGTTGGTCATAGATGACGAGGTGCTCGAGGTTCCTGGGCAGCACGTCGGCAAGGGCCCAGGGCGATGATCCATCCTGGCCCATGAGCATAAACCAGGACACCGTGAGGTTTTTAATGCTCGCAAAGTTACGCAAGGCTCTGAGGGAACCTGCAGGGCCGATCATCGGTTCCGGCTCCACGTATATGCCCCGCACCACTTGTATGGACGAGATGAGCGTCAAGTCCGTGAGCGTTGTGGACGTTGCCGCCAATGCGGCGACGACCATGTCGCGGTCGATCGGGCGGTTAATGTAGTTCTCAACGCCACGAATATTGTATGAGACGGTCCATGTAAGCTTTCGCAACCTCACACAGGTCGCCAGTACGTCGCCAAGTCTATTCTCCCTGATACAATCGATTTTCATAACGTCCAAGCCGCCAAGATCTGGTGCGCCACAGGGCCAAAACTCTTGCCTGTCATGGTCCTTGTCGCTATTAATGGGCACCGTGATCTCCCTGAGTCTTGGAAGGTAGAATAGCGATAGTGCGGCGAAATTGCTGAAGTCTGGTCCCGCTGGGCTGCAAGCACGGTACACTGACAGTAAGGTATGGTCGAAAAGCTCTGGCAATGGGCCTTGGCTGCCGCTATTGTTGTGATCAAAGCAGACTATTGCGAGATTTTTCAACATGGTATGAGCCTGGTCGCGGGCCTTAGCAGGCCTGAACGCTTCCTGAATTGACAAGGACAAGAACGGGATGCTGCGGAAGTACGGAGACTTGATAGCCAGGGACGTCAAGTTAGGGAGCAGAGTCAGAATGAGCGTTAAGGAAGGCTTCCGCGTCGCCCTTCTTGAAGTATTCGATCCAACAGCCTTGATGGGCCATGCCGGTCTGGCTAATAAGTTCCACAGCTTGCGAGACGTTGACAGGACTGAGGGGAACAGGAAAATATGGCGTGTATTTGGAGGGGAACTGGGTGCTTTTTTGGTCAAGTTTTCCGATAACGACAGTCCTAACAGGCTTCCCAAGGTCGGGCCTGTTCATCATGGTTTGGAGAAGTCGAGGTATCTGTGGCAGAGGCCCGGAATTTGCGCCTAACGAGAGGGTGCCGTACAGGGCAGGTGTGGCAGCCGCGTTGAAGGCCCAGTTGACGAGACTTGCGTCTCGAAGGTGGCCCGGCTCGAAATCAATAAAAATGAGATCCATAATCTCTTGTGGCATGTTGAGGACTGGCCAGTGCAAAGTGGCAAGATCCAGCTCTTTAGGTGCCGGTTCGGCTGGTGCCGCGGTGCGGCCGTCGGATTTGCTAGAGCTGCCAGGTTTCTTCGACTTTCTGCGCTTTCGGAATTTTGCGCCCCCCATTGCTGCGAACAGATACAAGCTCGACTCGCAACTGGAACACCGATGACAGCTGTCTGACAGTTTTGTTGATTGCGTGGACAACAGTCAAGATAGGGGAGACTGCGGCGTGGCACTTTGGTTGCAGCGTGCTGGAGGTTGCCAGTGATCAGGCGCGGAGAAAACACAGCAGCGATGGACTGTTGGTGACTCATCCGGGTGCCGTCAAAAAGTAACCAGGGCATCTGTTGCTGTTCAAAATTCCTGGGTACGTTGGCAAGTCTTGCTAGAAGCGACGTTGGCAGGCCGCAGTCACTTGTGTGTATAGCCCTGCATATTATCCATGTGTCCTCGCCGAATGTGGACGACGCGCCACAGCTAGCCGCTTGACATGGTCAGGGGCAGGCCTGACTCCTGGCAGACGATATCCTGCGACGGTGCTTAACGCCCACCACTTGACACTTGGAGAGACGCAGTCAATGCCATGGCAAGGTTCTAAAGTTAATCTATGTGCCTGCCGAGTTCCGGAATGCTTTGTGCTTCATGTGGACTCGATTGGGATAAATTTAAAAAGCAAAGCTGTCTTGAACATAGTTCGAGCCGAAGCACAGAAAATGCACCGCCCATGAGGCGGCGAAGTTGAGCAATTCAGTTAAGCGCCTGTTGAATAAGTACAGACAGGCGGCTGTTTCCGTGGGCCTCATTTCAGCAGGATAAGGTGGTTTTCTTCCAGCGCATTCTTGCCGAGGCAATTGCCTAAGGCACCTATCCAGCGATGAGGGTTACTAAAACTTTGTCACATCTCAGTCATAGGAAGCCTGTAACTTCACATTGGTCGGAAACTTGATATCTGCCTGGCCATTTTCTTTGAATGTGCATAAGACGCTCAATCCAGTGGAAATTGAACTGGCATCTGCAAGGACATGCGCCTAGGTCCCGAGCTGTCTAAATAAGTGAGACTCAAACGTCCTGTAAGCTTACAGTCGTGTTTGTCATGCCTCAACCCACACTAGCAACTGTAAATGCAACCCTACACATGAGCATCTCGCTGTTGAACGATTGCAAAGTGTTACAAAGGAAATACCTGTTTTGCATTAGTTCACTCGTCCAGCGCACTGCTGCACCCCGGGCCTCCAAGAACCACCCGCGTCAACCTGAAGTCCGCCAGTTTTTCAGCATCCTTCTCAACGCCAAAAACGCCAAGTTGAAACTACAGACCGCCCCTCCGTCAGCAAGCCCCAAGCACACTGTCGCTATCATCCGAAGACTCCTCAAACGGCGGGTGCGCCAGTACTGCCCGACCCCTCAAATTCAATGAGCTGCGCCTCTTGTGCGCCCTCTCCTCTTCCTCGCTCTCACTCATCATAGCTACCTCCTCTTCAACTTCCTGTCCATCCACGGTTTCGCAACTAAGATGTCGATATGCCTTTTTTCTCTTGACACCCCTCTTCGTCTCGCCATCTTTTGTAGCAAAGCCAGCATCCGCACCCGGGCCGCTGAGCACAATTTCGACCCCGTGCTTCTCCTGCCTCAACCAGTCAACAAAGCCGGCGACCGTCATCTCCTTCGCGGCCAGGAAACTCTCGATCGTCGCAACCATTTCGTCCTCGCTGAAACCTCGCTTGAGGAGCTCCTTGCACACGCCCCAGAACCGCTTGCGGCGCGAGTACCACGTCCGCGCGTACGTGTCGCGCTGCCACTTTGTCGTGTACCGCTCGTCGAGCAAGCGGACGGCGCGCTGGCCGGCGTGTCCGTGCTCGTACTCGTCCCACTGCTCGCGTACCGTCTCGGGGTGCTTGTTGAAGGCGAAGATGGGCGCTGCGGTGCCGTCGGAGAGGGTCGTCAGGAGAGACGAGACGCGGACGGTGGGGGCGGGATCGTTCCTCGTTTCCGTGGGGACGGACGTCGGAGGCAAGATGCGTGCCGCCTTCTGGAGTCTAGATTCCGAGTCCATCTTGGGGGGCTGGTGACTGTGGAGGCTCTTGAGCTCAGGGGCCTTTGTTAGCGGGCGTGAGGGCCTCAGTCCGAGGTCCACGTTGGTCGGGCTATTGATGGTAGGAGACGTCTGCGTCACGGGAGGCAGACTGACAACGGAGAACTGCCGGCGTTTCTTGACGACTTTCTTGCCAGTGCTGCGCGAAGGCGGTGCGAGATTGGCGTATGGGTAAGGCGAGGCTGTTGTCTCTCTCGATGGAAGGTAGTCAGGGAGGCCATCATCGCAGCATATCGAGTCGACAGTCATTGGAAGATCATCGTCGCAGTAGGTCGAGTCGACAGTCATTGGAAGGCCATCGTCGCTGTAGGTCGAGTCCACAGCTCCGGAGAGGTCATCGACCGCCTCAGATAAAGGCGATGGGAATCCTGGCCCAACATTGGTCCCCTCATCCCTCGACGCACTGCCCAAACGAGCAACCCGCTCCCGCAGCACCTCAGTCCGCACTTCGCCCACCATATCCTCCGTGGCAATGACCCTCCGGACGACCTCGCTCACAACATCAACTTGCATCTGCACCCGCCGCTCAACCTCGGCCTTCCACCCCTTCAGCTGGCCGACCTCGCGCCTCGCGCTCGCCTCCCGCCCCTCCAGCACCGCAATCCGCTCCCGCAGCTCGCGCTCGACCCGCGAAAGCTTGGCCTGGACGGCGGCGACCCGCTCGTCGCAACCTTTATGCAGGACCTGGAGCATGGCGACTATTTTGTCTTGGGACGGCACCGGTGAGGGGGGGTGTGTGGCGGGGAGGATACCCAGCAGATGTGCCTGGTGCGCCCACTGCGCGGACCAGCGGCGCGTCTGATCTTCAAAGCGGATGGGCGTCTGCGGGACCGGGTGGTAGAGCATCGGCTGGAACGGCGGCGGCGTCGGAAAGCGTGGCGCGGTAAGTTGAACAGGCTTTTTTTGTATCGGGGTCGGAGTTCTCGAGAGCGGAGTTTCGGAGCTCTGTTCACCGAGACGGGGGCCGAACGTCGAAGGGAGGGTATCTACTTGGCTGGTCGTGGTTGGTATCATCGGTATATCGGTTCTGGTGTTGATCGGACGCCACGGCGGCGGTGGCATGTCGCCGCGATGGCCTTGATCCTGGGATTGGGCGAGGGTCGCCGAAGGCAGTGCCTTGTCGTTCATATTCCCGCTGTTGGTGTCTAGGGGTGTTTCGCGGGGGTCTCGCTGCGCTCGATCGTGCTTCCAATTGCTTGTGTTATTGAAGGCAGTCGTGCGTGTAAGTCTCATTCGTCAAGAAAGTTCAAGTGAAATACAGTGAAGCGATCCAGTCGTCCACTGTGGCTCAAGTTTAAAAGTCAATGCACTTCACTCATACCGTGCTGTGAAAGCCAGGACTTCACTCCGCTTTAAACAGACTCCGTCATGGCTTCTCGCCCTCACACAAACGTTCTGACCCACGGATGTGTCCCCGGCTCTGAACAAAGAGGCCGTGTACAAACTATCCCATGCCGTCTTTGTCTGCCCCATTGTTCAAGACGTGTGTGGCGCGGGCATTACCAGTCGAGCTCGAGTCAAGGGAGAACACAAAGAACATGCTCCATACCAAGAATCAGTACAAGGCTCCGCAAGCGAGTCTAGCTAGGAGCGCTTCTCAACTCATCGCACTCCCTAGCACCAGCTATCATCGTTTGGGATCGCCTGATAATCCTCCATCCAGCTCGATTAATGACTTGTTGTCGACGCTTCAAGCGTGAAAATGACTCTTGAGGATCAAATAGTATTTTTTATTGCTTACGTGACCTAGTCCGTAGAATAATATGGAATAGCGTCGGAGGTATTGGAGTCATTTATTGCCTGTCGAACAGCAAGAAGCTACGAGGCAACATCTTGAGATGCATCAGCATCATGAGGAAAACCAAGGCTACCAACAGCCGGGCACGTGATGATGCAGGTGACTATCAGAACTCCTGTGCTATACCTGAAAAGAGGGAACAGACTAACGAATCAAATTTAGGTAAAATCATCCTGCCGCGAAAGTCGGTTTGCCACTATGATCGTTCTGTGGTACTAGCAGCCATGCGTGTCGAACTGCTTTCTCGGACGACCGTTCTTTTGGCTGTGGTCGAAAGTCACTTCCTTAGGATTGTTGGCCGTACACTCGAAATGGCTGGAATGGATGGAACACGGGGTGATCGCCTCCATCTCCTTATCAGTGTTAGTGCCATCGTGCCATAGCTTGCTTATGACAGTTCTTCTAGCCCAGGTCGCTGGATCTCCGATAGTCAGGGTGCTATCTGTGGGAGATGAGAACTACTGTGTGGTTTTATACCTGTGTATAACGTGCCGTCGTAATGATCGTGATGGTTGCTTGACGCGGGAAAATGATGATCCGGTCGAATGTCGAGATCAGGCTGAGCCATGCTGACATTCACTAAAGCCTGACTCTGGGTGCCTAATATTGATAATCTTGAGTCTTTACCATGCAAAAGACATGCTCGATCATCAGAACGTAGCAGACGCAGTTCGTAACTTTGAGCAGTGAACACAGCTATAGCACCAATCGCCATGCCTTCATCGAGCTTGTCCCGCTGGGTCGATCGAACGCTATCCCGGACTCAGGCTATGGATCACCCGCAAGGCCTGGACGGTGTCTACGAGGGGGATAATCCGATTGTCGAGTACGTCTCACCTACGTTCCTCTACTATCCGTCTCCTGGCTCATTACGGCAGCATTGTCGCGCTACATGGCCTCAACGGTCACCGGGAGAAGACATGGACGGCAGAAAATGGCGTCCACTGGCTTCGAGACCTCCTCCCCAAAGACCTCCCACAAGCCCGTATCCTCTGTTACGGCTACGATGCGAATACACATTCCACACGAAGAGTGAGCTGGAATAATATCTACGACCATGCGACAAATCTAGTGTCTGATTTGTACAGAAAGCGGAAAATCACGAACGTGAGTGCGCCTCGGTGCGCTGTGGTTATGAACTTGCGCTAATGTGGAGAGCCTTCTAGTCCATCAACCGACCTATCATCTTCATCGCCCACAGTCTGGGAGGAATCGTCCTCAAGAGTGTACGGTGTTCTAGACGTTTTGCTATGCGATTGCTTCGCTAACCTGCTCATCCCAGGCGCTTATCCACTCCAATGGCGCTCAGACTGGCGCCCTGCCCGAGCACCGATCGATCAAACTGTCAACATATGGGATTCTGTTCATGGGAACTCCCCATCAGGGCGGGAACGGCGTGCAGCTAGGCAGAGTTCTGGCCAACGTTGCCTCTCTCTTCGTGGCAGCGAACAACCGGCTTCTGAAGCAGCTCGAGCATGATTCGGAATCGCTCCAGCAGCAGCTGGTGCAATTTAACCAGATCAGCAACGACTTTGTGATCAAGTTTGTTTATGAGGAGTATAAGACTCCGACCATCTTGGGTCACAGCATCATGGTCTGTCTGTACCCCCCTCTGTCACCGTTGACGAGCGTACTGAGCAGAATCAGGTGGTTCCAAAGGCATCGGCTGTCGTGCCAGGGCAAGCAAACGCCGAGGCGATCGTCATCCACTCAAATCATACCTCCATGGTTCGGTATTTATCGAGTCAAGACGACGGATACAAAGCGGTGTCAGAGCACCTAAAAATCATGGTTACGGATGCCCCGGCGGTGGTGCAACTACCATGCCAGGCGGAAACAAGAGTACATGATGGTATGAACATCTAGCCACCTGACAGGTGTAGCTAGCTCAACTAATGGGCTTACTAGCAAGTGGCAACACCAGTTGTTTCACGCTTCCCCTGAGCTTATCTGGACTACCTGAACGGAGCCACTTTGTTGCCAGAGAAGAAGAGCTTGCCCGGATGTACCAAGCCCTCGGCAACAAACCCGGACGCCGCACTGTTGTTGTGCACGGCTTGGGGGGCATGGGCAAGACGCAGCTTGCAATCGCATACATGAGGCAGCACCGCAATCTCTATACAGCGTCTATCTGGCTGAATGCCAGAGATCAGACGTCCTTACACCAGGGCTTCCGGAATGTGGCTGTAAGGATCCTCCAAGAGTACCCTGATCTGGGCTACATGGCGAACGCGGCATCCGATAAAAACGGCAACGCATCGCTGGCTGTCAAGAGGTGGCTGAATGAGTCAAAGAATGACAGGTGGCTGCTGATCTACGACAACTATGATCACCCCGTGATGGAGGGCGTCACTGATGACGTGCCACTCGGGGAAGTTGGCGGCTCGAGTCGACCCAACGAGACAGATCAAGCAGCGCCCGAGGGCTACGATATCCGCCAATTCCTTCCGGATACAGATCATGGAGCGATCATCGTGACGACGCGATCATCCGCAGTCCAGATTGGGGAGCTCTTACAGTTGCAAAAATTGCATGATATAGGGGACAGTCTTCGCATTCTGGAGGCAACCTCAAACCGCAAAGGAGTTCAAGACGGTTAGTGACGTTCTCCCGGATTTAGTAACACGCAACCTCCTGACAAGCTCGACATGACAGATGCTTCCGCCGTAGCTCTCGCCCGCAAACTCGACGGTCTACCGCTCGCTCTATCGACGGCTGGCGCATATATAAGGGAGTTGGCGACGCCTTGGGAACAATACTTGCAAGATTACGAAACCGAATGGAGCAAGTTGCAGAGGCTGAGCCCGCAACTACTCGCATACGGGAATCGGGCCTTATACTCGACCTGGAATATTTCGTATGACAGCATTCGTCAACGAAGCGAATCAGCAGCGATGCTGTTACGACTCTGGGCATTCTTTGGCAACGAAGACTTGTGGTTCGAGCTCCTACGACAAGGGCGGGAAGATGGTCCCAAGTGGCTCCAGGATCTAACAGAGTCCCGCCTTGTTTTCGATGAGAGCATGCGAGTGCTCTGCAGTCACGGACTCGTGGAAGCACATTCGACGACAGTGCAACCCGGGCCCGAATCAAACGGCTATAGCGTTCATGGTTGCGTGCACTCATGGATGGTCCACGTTCTCAATGCTCCGAACGAACAAGGCTTAAGGACACTAGCGATGGTCTGTTTAAGACTTCACGTGCCGGACCTGGAAACTCCTGAATCCTGGTTGATCCAACGCCGACTCATGCTCCATGCTGACCGATGCCGGCAATTGCTCGATCAGGCCGATGACCAGTGGAGTAGGACTAAGGTGGCAGAATCCCTAGCCACCCTCTACATGTATCAAGAGAAACATGAAGAGAGCGAGTTGATGTGCACACAGGCGCTACAAGGCTATGAGAAGTTGAACGGACCAAAGGACATATCAAGACTAAACGTACTTAATATTCTCGGCATCCTCTATCAGGATACAGGGCGGCTCAAGGAAGCTGAGTCAATATACGAGCAGGTGCTTCAAGGCTACGAGAAGGCATGGGGACTGGAGCATACGTTGACGCTCAACACAGTTAATACTCTCGGCATCCGCTATCAGGATACAGGGCGGCTCAAGGAAGCTGAGTCAATATACGAGCAGGTGCTTCAAGGCTACGAGAAGGCATGGGGACTGGAGCATACGTCGACACTCAACATGGTTAATAATCTCGGTCTCCTCTATCAGGATCAAGGACAGCTCAAGGAGGCCGAGTCAATGTTCGAGCGGGCACTGCAAGACAAAGAGAAGGCACGGAGACTGGATCATACGTCGACGCTTGATACAGTTCATAATCTCGGTACCCTCTATTTGCAACAAGGGCGGCTCGAGGAGGCCGAGTCAATATTGGAGCGGGCACTGCAAGGCTACGAGAAGGCATATGGACCGGAGCACGACTCGACGCTTGGAACAGTCAATAATCTCGGTCTCGTCTATAAGCTACAAGGCCAGCTCAAGGAGGCCGAGTCAATGCTCGAGTGGGCACTGCGAGGCAGCGAGAAGGCATGGGGACCGGAGCACATAAAAACGCTGGAAAGTGTTAATAACCTCAGTACCGTCTATCATGAAATAGGGCAACTGAAGGAAGCCGAGGCGATGTATATCCGGGCGCTACAAGGCTACGAAAAAGCACTCGGTAAAGAAGCCATTGGTACCTATATCCCCTATTTATACTCACTTACTAATCTAGCGGGCCTGAATAGCGACCTGGACCGAACAACTCAAGCGAAGGAGCTGTATTTAGTGGCTCTTCCAGGAGTTCGAAGGGTCTTTGGCGAGGATAGTGATCGGTGTAAGGAGCTTGAACGCCGTCTTGCTGGCTTACCCGATCGAGCCTTTCCTAACTTGTCACATTTTTCGTTACGGGCTTTCTTCGCCGAAACCAGGCTGCTTGTCAGGAGACCCCTGCGGAGCCACGGCATAGGGGGCTAGTCAGGGGCTAAGGGTTACGAGAGCGTATATATAAGGACCGCGGGGCCCTCTAAGCTGCGGAGGGCCAGAATTCAGATATATTCCGACCCCCTACCTATATTCTATTACTGCGGACTATATACGGAAGGCCTCTTCACTCTGCTCCAAATCAAACACTAACACTGCTTTACTGTTCATTAGTATGCGTGGCAATATTAGGAGCTACCCGAGTTATCCAATTCACACCATACACTGTCTTCCGCTACATGTCGATTATGCGGGTCACTTGAAAACCACAGAGGATCTTGGTCATACTTTCTATTCATGTTGGGAATGAGGACGCTACTAACGTCTCCGACGTTACGGATACAATCTCGCAGGTCAACCTCAATCTCTGTGCACCTCTCGACGACACCTCTACATGCAATCCTCGGCTTCTGAATGCCCCTGTATCGCCCTTCCATGTTCATCCTCCGCAATTACTACTGCAATGCCAGAAACATAGGAAAACACTAGTGATAATCATCGCAAAACAATGCAGCAACGCAATGATGCAGTAATGCAATATTGCAGGGGGCAGGACAAGGTAGGGTATATAACGCCAGGCGACGAATTTCGCCGCGTGCAATGAAAACAAACCCATCGTCAACGTCATGCCAGTCATCAGTCTACCTCTTTCGTCAGTCTTGTTGTCGTCGTTTCCATAGTTGTCGATCCGCACCAGCGATCGTCTCTTGGTCGGCCGCAGCTCG
This sequence comes from Verticillium longisporum, assembly GCA_019188255.1. Taxonomy (NCBI): domain Eukaryota; kingdom Fungi; phylum Ascomycota; class Sordariomycetes; order Glomerellales; family Plectosphaerellaceae; genus Verticillium; species Verticillium longisporum. The sequence continues at coordinate 5,737,153 of JAETXT010000005.1, read as the reverse complement.
TTGAGAGACGTGCATCACCAGCTCTTCATCCGTGCCCACACCCACCCCTTCTTCTCACCCTCCCTCTCTTCTTCCTCGAGCTCCATGCGATAGCGCCTCACACTGCCAGTCTCGTCGTCGAATGCGACCGGTGTCTTCTCTCGCGGCACGAAACACTCAGGCACGAGGTGACGCCTCACCCAGCCCTTAATCCCCTGGTGCGCAGCGTCAATGGCGGCATACTCGAGCCTCCTCGTCTGGTCGCTCGTCCAGTAGTGTGTCGGCTGTGGCGGCGGCGAGGGTATCGACCTTACGATCTCGCGCTCTTCCTGGTCCTGCTGCTGTGGCGGCGATGGCGGTGTCAGGTCGGTGGGGTGCGCCGGGAAGTGGAAGAAGCCAGAAGCGTGATTCGGCTGAGAGCGAGCGTTGTGCATGGCCTGGACCTGGGCCATCTGCGGCCGCGCAGGGTAGGGCGATGACTTGGGCGAGCGGCGGATGACGGGACGGCCGGGGCGGGAGCAGGGTCGGGAGCGGGGCGTGTGGGGACCCGATCCGGAGGAGGATGCGACGGATGTCCGGCGGGGCTGGTTGGAAAAGGATGTGCGCGGAGGAATTGATTCGTAGCCCGAATCCTGTCGCTTCATCTCGGTAGAGGAGGGGTGAGGACGTTGGTTCTCTTTTTGTGGGGTCGTCGAGTGGACGCTCGTTGACTTGTTGGTGGTCCTAGGTGGTGATGCTGGCGGGAACAGCTCGACATCATGGAAAGAATGGTAGGCCGTGTCGGAGGCGGCAACGGAGGATCGTGAACCGGCAGCTCCCATGTGGGAGAGGCGAGAGATACGGGGATCCATGGTCTTGGGGTCGTCTACGACACAGTCATGGAAATCCCTTTACTCGCAAAGGGCGTGATGATGCCAATGCGTGCAGGTATGGCGATAGGTGGGGTCTGTGATGCAGCGCCCCTCATCAGTCCGTGAACGGCGTTGTTGACAGTGAGGAGGACGCAGGTAAAGGTCTCGCTGTGGAAGTCGCAGAGCCGTCGAAAGAAGTCGAGGGCCACGTTGAACTGACGAGTGCGTGCAGGTGCAGGCGGTCAAATACGTGATACGGTGCGAAATGACCCAAAACAAACGAAAGAGGCGGAAATGAAGGCCTCGCCAACGAAGGTGAGGAGAAGTTGCGGTCAACGGCGGTCGTTCCAGCGACGAGACGTGCCAGGGGCCCAGGCGAGAGTGGGATGTGATGCCCTGGATGGGTCTCGCGGGTTTTCCCTTGTCTCAACTGGAAAGCCGTGCAGCAAGTCGTCGATGGAGACGATCAATAACAAGAGCCAGACGGGTGGTCTAGCCAGGGGAGCGTGGGCACGTCTTGGGGTGACGATTGGACGGCGACGAGCGGTGAGGGCGCGCAACAGGCTCGGCTCCAGGGTGGGTTATGCAGACGGCTGCAGGTGCTGGGATCGGTGGATGCAGCCGAGAGTCAAGACGAACGCGTGTTGTTGTTTTTGGCGGTGGTGCAGGTTCTGGCTGCTCTTTTGTTGCGTGGGTTGGGGTTTTGGGATTTCCTGGTGCTGGTGTCGCAGTGCCGTCAGAGATGCAGGACGAGGATATTCCGGACGGCTTTGTGCGTGGCGTCTGCAAGGGCGGTGTTGTGCGATACACGCTGGGTGAGGCCGCCTAAGACGCTGGAGCAGGAGAGCACGGTGGTGCTATGGGTATTGCCGTTCAACGGTTGAACGGCCTGTGCCGAGGTGCCCAGGGATGGGGTCTCAGTGAGTGCTGTGCTGATAAGTGACAGCCGCTGATAGTGCGTAGATCAGACGAGGGCGAGACAGAGAGCTGGAGAGTTGTGTCATCCAATGTCGGAGGATGCAGCAGAATGGCGGTGATTTTGTTATGTATGATTGTGGTGATTTTAGTTTTTTCCACGCTTCGAGTGAGTCGAGTCACAACGCACAGCAGAGCAAAAGCGGGACAGGACTGATTCGTGCCGTGGGCGAGCGAGTGAGGGGATCGTGGATCGCAAGGCACGCGGCCTAGGCTAGGCGTCGGTGGTGGCAGGGGGCCCGGGTTTTGGTGGACACTGGTGATACTGTTCGATTCGCCGAGAGGAGGCCAGAGGAACGCAGACTGCCGCTTGTGTGCCGCCAGCGGGGTGCTACGGAGGGGCGCCGGGGGGCAGTGGCAGGGCGTTGACGGGGTGCTGGCGGGGGTGTGGTTTGTTTGTCGGGCGGGTTGAAGAGGCGGTCTGGGCCCGTCCGGTACGATGGGCGAAGGATCTGCCGTGGTTCTTGATAGAGGGCTGGTTTGAGGTTGAGCGTGTTATGGCGAGGTCAAGTCATGGCGAGTTCAAGTCAAGATTTGTCGCGAGTATGAAGGCGAGGCGAGGACGAGGGCGAAGAGTCGAGTATGAATACTGAGTCGTCAGGCCGGGTCGGCGTGACAGCCTCACATGTGAACGCTGATCTCGCCCGACCCCTATCGAGGCAGAGGCGTTCGAGACGACCAGTCTCGTCACACAGAGATGCCGTGGCTTGCGACGGCAATGATGTGATTCGGTGGCGGTCGTGGGTGTTGTCTCTGGTTGTGGGCAGGTGACCCCCCCTGGATTGCAGTGCTGTGTAGGCTGTCTTTTCTGATGTGTGTGCCCAGGACCAGTGCGAGTACATGTGCCTGTGCCCGCCTGTCTGCTCTCTTCCTCTTCTGGCCAGGCCGCAACGGTGTGTTTGCAGCGTTCGCCGTCCGATGTCGGGTGGGCAGCGCGTGCTGTGCGTGCGAGGGCGTCCTGGCAAGCTGGCTAGGCCGAGCGGGACAAGACAAGGTTGGGTCGCGGCTTGGCTCCCGTCCCGTTCGAGCTGGTGCTGCACGATGATGGAGTTGTGCAGGACTATTGAGACGATGGGATGAGTGGATGCCAGTCGATGGCTTGGTGGTGTTGATTGCTCGATGGCTGTCGAAGATGACCTAGGTACGGTGCCTGCTAAGGCGCCTGATCCTCTCAGGCCAGGCTGAGGGGCAGAGAGGCAGAGGGAGCGGCTGAGATAGGAGAGGTCGTCGACGGATGAACGAGCGGGCTGCATGATGCCGAGGGATGGCGAAGCAGAGAAGCGTGTGCCGCTGGCCATGTGCTATTTTGGACGCGTGGTCTTGGTGTTTGGCATGAGGAGCTTCGGGCTGCCAAGGCTGCCAAGGCTGCCTCAGAGTAGAGGCGCCTTGGAGGAGAGGCGCCTGAGAGGAGAGGCGCCTGAGCCTGGCCAGAATACCTGCCACAGGTACCTCCAGTGAGAGCGAAATACCTGCCACAGGTACCCCCAGTGAGAGGCCAGGAAGCGACGACGCTGAAACGATCCACCGGGCGTCACGCTGGACAGCGGGCAGGTACAGGCCAGCGGGCAGGTACAGGCCAGCGGGCAGGTACACCTGCCTTGCGCAGGTACACCTGCCTTGCGCAAGTACATGTATACGTACCTCCATGACGATGCTACAATTTGTCTGCATTTCCTCTGTAAGGTATCGAGGCCTAACCTCCAGACATCCAATCCATCATCAGTGGCAGGACGAACATTCACATGCATCTCTGCCGGTCGATCCATCTGCTCCGTCACCTGCCAGCGCGTCGCTACCCCACGCGGCACCCCATGCGGCAGCGATCAGCGGTCCCGATCTGGTCACGCCGACCAACGCAGAACTCTGTTGCCCATTGTACCACGCGGGCAGATCCTGTCTCTGCTTTCCGGCTCAGGCAAGGATGGTTCCGGGTACTTTGTTCTCTGTGAACAGATTCGCAGAAGATTCGTGTCGTACAAGTATTGAATGCACCCCTCATTGTATGCTTCAATTCCATTCGTCATGTTTATTTTCTGCCACTTCGCTGTTGATCGCAGAAGTACTGAGGCCTGATGTCGGCACCCAAGGAGGGCGCCCTGTTCTCGCGGCCAGACCAAGAGAAACGTGGAGAAGGGTATGTCTCATAAACTCCGTACGATAACCATGTACAGGACGAGCCGCGTTACCGAGGCGATATCCTCTGCCGTCTCTCCAGCCTTGACCCTCTGCTGTCATCCAGCCTTGTCAGTCTGTCCCTCCGCCTGCTGAACGAGGGTAGACAGCATTCCCAGCATGTGAACTATGCGCAAACCAAAAGGGAAAAAACAGCTAGCCCCGCCCCGAAACACGCTCCGCCTCCCTCTTCAGCCCGGCGTTGAACCGCGCCCAGGGCTCGCTCGGCTTGAAGCTGTGGCGCCACGGCCAGAACGGCACGGCGAGGAGCCCCTCAAAGTCCTCGCGCTGCACAAACGTCGTGCCGCCGGGGGTCTCGGCGCTCGGCGTGAAGAGGAAGTGGTGCGTGCCCCAGAGGAGGGGCGGGATCGAGCCGACCCACGTGAAGACGTCCTGCGCGTTGGCCTCGCGGCGCGTCAGCGAAAGGCGGGCAGGGTGTTGGGCCGGGACGGCGTACTTCAATGTGAGGACGAAAGGTGAAGCCTTGCATGTTGACGCGGAGGTTGTCTCCCTTTTTCAGGTCGACGGGGCTCTGTCCTGTGGTTGCTGGCTGTATGTCGAAGACGTCTTGCCAGTGGTTGTAGCGCGCAAAGTCGAGGAACTGGGACCGTCAGACGGGTTATGCAGTCATTTGTGGGCAGAGAAGACACGCACTATGGACCGGACTGTTTCTGGGGAGGCCTGGATCTCAATCGAGGCGGTTTGTGTGATGGCGACACCCATGGCGAGATGATGGTACATGGATTGTGATTAGATGTGCAGAGGGTAGTTGAAGTAGGGCAGAGGGCTTTACTGTTGTGATGATGCAAAGAGTGTACTCGAATGCCATGAAGTCATTTATAAGTCCATTTATAACACCCTCAATATCACACCATTATCACACCTTCACGCAGCTCAGTCTCGGACTGTCGCCGGCGCTCGCGTGCCCGAAACGGCGCGAGAAAAGCGCGAGAAAAGCGCGAGTCCCGCGTTTCCGTGCCGAATCCGCGCCGGCGCGGGCGAGGGCTGTCTGCTCTCGCGGCCACGTTGCTGGGCTGATGTGCTTGATTTCTATAAGATGCATGGTGCCGCATGGCATTTGCATTTGGCCGTCTCATCAAGCGATCGTACTCAGTAGTAGCTCAGTAGTAGTAAACACTATCTCATCACTCACCACCATCATCACCACCATCAGCATCATCACCACCACCATCATCACCACCACCACCATCATCACCAGACTAGGTACTCATCATCATCACCATCACATCTACAGTCAAGCGAATACACTTGACATCACACACATCATACTCGACACTCCACACCAACACCACACAACATCCCCATCCAAATGTCCAAGACGGTCGCCTTCCTCGGCGCCTCCTCCGGCGTCGGCCTCGCCACCCTCCGCGCAACCCTCGCAGCAGGCCACCGCGCCATCGCCCTCTGCCGCACCCCCGCCAACCTCACAGCCCACCTGCCCCTCGACGCGCACCCGAACCTGCGCATCGTCGCCGGCAACGCGCACGACGCCGCCGCCGTGTCGCAGGTCCTAAAAAAGGACGCCGCGCACCTCGTCGACACGGTCGTCTTCACCATCGGCGCCCGCATGAAGGGCCTCTCCTTCGAGGACCCCCACGTCTGCGAGAACGGCATCCAGGCGCTGCTCGAGGCCGTGACGCACCTGCGCGCCGACGGCCTCGACGGCCGCCCGCGCATCGCCGTCTGCAGCACGACGGGCATCTCGCGCCACGCGCGCGACGTGCCGCTGCTCATGGTGCCGCTGTATCACCTGACCCTCACGGTGCCGCATGTCGACAAGAGGGCCATGGAGGTCCTGCTCGAGGGCAGCGGCGAGGACTTCACTATTGTGCGGTGCAGCCTGTTTGTGGGCGCCGAGTCGGATGCGACGATTCGCGTCGGCGTCGAGGATCCCGTCGCCGGCACCGAGTCGACGGCCATTGGGTACACCATCTCACGCGAGGATGCCGGCAGGTGGTTTGCTGAGAACCTGGTGAAGCAGGACGGCGCCAAGTTCCTCAACAAGATTGCGACGATCACATACTGAGGGCAGCACGATCACATACTGAGGGCAGCAGGCAAGGAGAGATGGCGGGAGGCAACAGGTTGCGATGATTCCCCGATTGATTCTGTATACACATAGAAGAGCGATGCAATTAATCATTTCATACATGCAGTTATGCGCTATAGGATGGTGCCTTATGTGCTGACGCCGCCTCTCATCAGGATTGCGGCACAGATGGGGAGAGGGGAAGAGCATCAAGTCTCGTCACCGCTCCAAACACCAACAGCATGGCGGAGCAGTAGGAGCATGTCCCAGCTCTGATCTTCAACAACCTGCGATCTCCCGGTGGCCGCCCGGTCGCCAAGCCCGTTCCGCTCTCCACTCTCCGGCTCACCGATCGAATCGATCGGTCCCCGAGCCCAAATATGGCCGACATGTCGACCGCCACGCCCGGTGGCGCTTCTGCCGCCGCGCAGGTCTCGGCGTCGCCGTCTGAGAACAGCATGAGGTCCTCGGCGCCAGCGTCCAAGCTTCGCAGTTGCGTCGTCTGTCGCAGCCGCAAGGTCCGCTGCGACAAGCTGTCGCCGTGCTCCAACTGTCGCCGCGCCGGCATACCCTGCACCGTGGCCTCGAGCGACCGCCCCCCGCGATGGGCGCGCCGTCTCGATCAGCTGGCGGCGCGGCCGTCGGCGCCGCAGGAGAGCGAGCCGGCGGCCGGCGCTGTCATGGACCGCCTGCGGACTCTGGAGAAGATGGTCAAAGACCTCGGCGCTGAGCTCGAGCAGGCCAACGCCGCGAAGAGCGTGGATCGTCTCGCGCCGTCTCCTGATGGCGTGGGGGTCGACGGCCAGAGCCATGTATCGTCGGCGACCCCTGCTGCTGGTGTTCAGCCAGGCATGGGACGAATGGTCGGCCAAGAAAAGGGGCGAAGCCAATACGTTGGCAGCAGTTTCTGGACACGCGTGAGCGACGAGGTAGGCATGCCTGAGCTTCATCGACCTTTGATTCTCTCCCTAACGTCCCCAGCTCGATGCCCTCAAGGCAGACACGCAAGGCCTCGCTGGGGGTGACTCCGATGTCTCTGAGGACGACACGGATTCTCCTGGCCAGACGGCAAGCACACGAGAGTCAGAGCGAGGTGCTTCTGCGCGCAACGGGCTTCTGTTCGGCCATAATCTTGGGCCATCCGCTCCCGACCTCGGCCAATTCCGCCCGCTTCCATCGCAGATTCCCTTCCTCGTCGACGTCTTTTCTGAAAATGTCAATTTTTGCATACAAATCGTGCACATGCCGGCCCTCAGAGACATGATCCGCGACATGCGCGGCAAGAGTTCGGGCAGCATCACTCCGGCCAACGAAGCCCTCGCTTTTGCCGTCTACTATGCGGCTGTCACTTCCATGAGCGAAGAAGATGTTGGTCCTCCTTCAGTTCGATCCCTCCTCTCTGGCCGTCAGCTGACACGCGCAGGTCGCCTCGAGCTTTGGCGCCACGAAAGCAGAGCTCAACTACAAGTTCCGCCTCGGCCTCGAGCACGCCCTCGCGCGCGCCGACTTTATCCGGCTGCCCACCGTGTCGCTCGTCCAGGCCTTCGTCATCTTCCTCGGGCTCGCGCGCCGCCACGACAGCCCGCGCTACGTGTGGATGATGACGGGCCTCGCCGCGCGCATGGCCGTCGCCGTCGGCCTGCACCGCGACGGCACCCACTTCGCCCACCTGTCGCCGTACGAGGTCGAGATGCGCCGCCGCGTCTGGTGGTGCCTCTGCCTGCTCGACATCCGCGCCGCCGAGGACCAGGGCACCGAGTTCTCCATCGCCGACGGCGCCTTCGACACGCGCATGCCCATCAACGTCGGCGACGCCGACATGCGGCCCGCCATGCGCGAGCCGCCCGTCGCGCGCGACGACGACACGGAGACGTCCTTTGCCGTCGCCTGCTACCGCACCTGCCGCGTCACGCGGCAGATCATGACGGCGCGCACGGCCGACGGCGCCCCCGACGTCGCGGCGCAGCACCGCCTCCTCGACGCCTTTCGCACCGACTTTGAGGCCTGGGGCTTCAGCCACCACGTCAAGAACCTCGCGACGCTGGCGTACTGGGTCGGCTTCACGACGACGCGCCTCGTCATCTCGAAGCTGGCGCTCTTCATCCACCTGCCGACGCTGCTGACGGCCGGCGACGCCGACGTGTCGGGGCGGATACGAAACGACGTGCTCGTGGCCGCCATCGAGGTCGCCGAGTTCAACCACGTCCTCAGCGCCGACCCGGCGAGCCAGCCGTGGCGGTGGATCGTCGAGACGTACACGCACTGGCACGCCATTGTCTTTCTCCTCATCGAGGCGTCGCGCCGCCCGTGGTCCGCCGTCGTCGAGCGAGCCTGGGTCGCCCTGCACAGCCGCTGGCTGATCCCGGCGCAGCCCAAGGGCGACAAGAGCGCGCGCGTGTGGATTCCGCTGCGACGCCTCATGAGTCGCGCCCGGAGGCATCGTGATGCTGAGCTCTGGCGGCTGCGCGCGGATCCGGCTGCTGTGGAGGCGCTTCAGAGGCAGGATGAGAATGGCCCGGTACCCGTCAGTCCAGGGCCGTTCAAGGGCGGAGACAGCTTGGAGTTGTTTACCAGACACTGGCGAGATCTTGTCTCCGGGCCGCTACAGGGTGGCCACAGTGATCTTGCAAGTTCCACCAAGCGAGATCACGCAGGGGCGATGCAGTTTGCTTCGCCCTCGAGACACGATAGTTCGGTTTCCGGATATAGCGAGACGCAATTCAGTGAACGGTTTCCCAGCCACGAATATACGCAACCGCATGAGATTTTGGGGGCTTCTCACGACCAACTCGATGAGATGGGTCTGCCGGTGGACTGGTCAAGGAATGGCTCATTGGGCTTAGACCTGACCCCTGGGTCCTGGGATATGGCAGACTTTGACCAGTTTGGCGGAGCCGACATGGACATGAATGGCGAGGAGACCATGAATTTGGGACAGTGGCTAGAATCTGCCACGCTCATGGAGATGGACAATCTGTGAGCTCAAGACAATGGGCACATAGGGACAATGGTAACGCTTGACGTGAAGAGACCAGGGTTGCAAGGAAGCCACGAACAGTCTTCTGTTATATATTTTGTCGAGTTTTATGCACGCTCATCGTACCAAGCCACCCGTACAATTCGAGAGCCAACTGATTAATCTGTTGTGTGAGGCTCGGCCAGTGCTCTGTTCCCGAATCATATGTGTTCTAGCATGTATTCGAAACACCCGAACATCGAAACAAAGTGCCCGAAATTTCAAACAGACAAGCTACCATTCAAGACACTCTTCCTTCCCAATCGAAATGTAAGAACAGGAAATATTTGAACGTCTGCTCTGTTCCTCCAATTACTCAGAGGCTGCCTCGAGAGACATTTAAAGCCACCAGGTGTTGATGTGTGAGTATGCCAATGGAGGCCTAACCAGAATGTCCATGACCCCATATCCGGCATCACAGCGATTGTTCATTGACCTCTTGGTCGACCGCGGCGGACAGGCCTAGGAAGACATCGGTTTTCGTGCGGTCGGATTTCTTCACGGCCTCTACCGAGAGTCGAGATTGACCATTGGTATTCGAGATGTAGCAAGGTGCTACCGAGAGTCGAGATTGACCATTGGTATTCGAGATGCAGCAAGGTGATGGAGTTGCCAAACAAGTGAATAGCGGTAGGATAGTGGGTGGCCGCAATGTTTGGCAGAACGATGAGCTGTCTCAGATTGTCAATGTGAAAGAGGGGGGTCGAAAATGCAAAAGTTTGTTCTGTTCATCCACGTAAAAGTCATGGACGATGAGAATGCCGCCGCGTAACGAAGAAGGTTACCTCTGTCAGCGCTCTTGGCGAAAGGGCACAAGTCAAGACAGTCCCAGTATTTCGGATGGGCTCAGAAGTGCATCTTGATGTCCGGGGCAGGCCAACAGCGTCTCTCTTGGTGCGCTACGCCATATGAAGGGGCATTCATGATCCACCATCGATCACCTTTACTCGACCATCCCATTGGAGGGAGGCCTAGCAATCATAAAACGCAAAGCTAAAAGACATGAGAGGCATCTTGTCAAGATCTTTGTAGACCTTGACCATGTCAGACTACATGTCGGAAACGGATCCGTATGAGACGGCAGTAGTATCTTTACATCTACATATCTATATATTCGGCGCAAGGAGATCATATTTGACCAAGCGTTCAACCTAGTCGAGACGTCAGCAGAGAAGCAAAGGAGAAGGACCAGCGGCGGACGCACATCCTCAATACTGGCCTGGAGGAACTTTCGCGTCTCCAGGCCCATCCACACAAAGAGCATGGAAAAGTCGCCATGCTTGGCCATCTCGGCGCCCGACTGCGCGCTCAGCTGGCGCAGGATGGGCAGCGAGCTGCTCAGGAGATCCATGTCCGGGTTCAGGCTGCGGCCGATGCCCTCAAGGAGCAGGATGCTGATGACGACGTTGACAAAGTCGCCCTCCATGCGCACGTGGTGGCCCCGCACCATGCCGAGGACCTGCTGCAGGATGTCGCCAATCTTGATGTTGCCGAGGGCGAGGGTCCTGCTCTTGACACCGAGGACGAGGTGCTGCATCTTGAGCGCGAAGACCTCCTGGTCGAGGACATCGTCGGGCTGGCGGCAGCGCTCGCACATGAGGTTGCCGGCCTTGTAGCCGTCGAATTCGGCGACGGCCCGGAAGAGGTCGAGAAAGTTGGTGCGGTTTGTGGCATTGAGCTCGGTGACGAGACCTGTATCGATGAAAATGAGTTGCGGGTGGAACCCTTCGTGCTCAATCTTCTTAAGCTCAGCTTCCCATGCCGCGGGGTCTTTGCGGTGGCGATAGGGACGGAGGCGGGCCAGGACTTGCTCCGTCACGTCGTCGCCTTCGTCGGGGTGCTTCTCATGAGAGCCCATGAGGCTGGGCTTTTCTGATTGGTAGAAGCGAACCATGATATTACCAGGGTGCAGGTCGGCATGGATAAAGTTATCAATCAGCAGCATGCGGAGGAAGGCGTCTAGTCCCTCCTCGGCGATATCTTGCTGGAAGACACCGCCACCGTTCTCCATAAAGTCGGCTAGCGGGATGCCTTGGGCAAACTCTTCGACAAGCACATTACGCGTGGTGAATTCGGTGTATGGGTACGGGAACCAGGCTGTGCTCCTATCTTTAAAGTTTTTGCGGAAGATGGCGAGGTTGGCGGCTTCGATGCGCAGGTCGAGCTGCAGTTTCATCATCTCGCCAAACTGCGCGACTTCATCGGGCAACGACAGCCATTCCATCGTGGGGATGATGTTGATGGCCGAGGCGAAGAAGTACATGATGCGCAGATCACGACGCACGGTGCGCTCGACGTTGGGGTGCACCACCTTGACGGCGACATAGGATGAGGGCACGCGCTTCGGGGAGCTCTTGAGCGCCGTCTCGACATTCTTCACGACCTTGTGACGCAGGAGGCTGGGCTCTCGCGGAAGATCGCCATCGCTCGGTACCGCCAGTCCGGGCTTGAGCTTGGCCTTGTACACCTGCGCAATGGCGCCGACGCCGAGAGGCTTCTCGTCAAAGTCGTCAAAAATCTCCTCAAAGGACTTGCCGCCAAAGGCATGGGAGACGATGCGTTTTGTTGCGTGGAGGGAATGGGCGGGGGCGTTGGAGTGGAGTTTTGACATGATTTCACACATTTCCGTCGGGAAGATGTCTGATCGAGAAGCGGCCCATTGGCCGAGCTGGAGGCGCGTCAGACGTGCTGCGACACAGGACGATGCGCACTTCTTACCTTGATGAAGGCCGGACCAGCCCACTCCATGGCCTGCACCAGGAAGCCATACCACCATAATGTTCCGCTCCGCTCGTTGTCGCGGCTGGGCTGGCGAGCGCCGAACCAGATGACCGGCACTGTCACGATGACAGGTACGAAGATGATGACGAGATGCAAGAAGCGGATGCCCGTCATGACTGGTTCGACAACATACGTGTCCAAGCCGATGAGAAGCGAGTGCCATAGCCTTGAGAACCCAACGTCATTGTCATCCAACTTCTTCTTTATCTCGGCTCTGCTGGCCTCGAGCATCCGCCCCTCACCAGTCTGGTCTGTGCCTTCATTGTCCTTTTGTGAAAGCTCGAAGAATGCTGCTGTACCGAGGGCACCGGTGCCTCCAGCTCGCAGCGCTATCCTCGCAAAACGAGCGGTCCTGGTCTGTCGCGGCAGCTGTCGTGTGGTTTGGGTGAAGGAGGAGGCCCAGCAGCGGAAGCATCCGCGATCGAGGGGTCGGATGGCCTGTCGGAAGGCTGGGCGCGCACAGAAGCGGCCCAGCACGAAGGGCGCGCTCATGGGGAGGGTGAAATGAGCGTTGTGGATTGCAAGAAGATAAACAATAATTCTATCGCTCTCTCATGATGCCGTCTAGAAGGTCGAAAATCGATATAGTTGAGTCAATTGTGCCCTTGGAGGGCGTCTGTCGCGTCATGTCATGATGGGAAGGAGCTTTCGTCCCGCAGCCGCGGCGCGACGCATCTCGAGGGTCGTCTTGGTGACGTCAACTGATTGGTCGGATAAAGATCGGAGAAACATGTGCACGCGACGGGACGGAGAAGAGCAGGAGATGAAAATTGTGGGTTGATGTGGATGGATTGATTGACTAATCGTGTCCTCCGATGTCTAGGTACCTTATGTAGCTATATATGTGCCACATGTGGCGGTGTGCGCCACAAAAATGAATCGGTTTGGACATCGTAGAGGTACGTACCGCAGCGGGGCGATGGCGAAATCTTATCGGGCGGAAGGCAGAACGCGATGGGCAGGGTGGATCCACGATGCTCTTGCTGACCATGGGCCTGGAAATTTTGGCTGTCGACATTTCTTGGTGATATCACTGTCTCCTTTCGCCCCCTGACCCTACGATACTCACATTCAACGTACATCTTCCACGACAACGCTACACGCCCTAGCAATCCAGGGATATCCTTCTAATCAAGACTCATCAGCAAAGTCAACATGGGCTGGTTCTGGGCTGATGCGCAGGCTCCCGCCGTCGCTGCCATACCTCACAACCACCCTTCAGATCTCAGCGCCAGGACACCACCAGTATGTCTTTCCATCACTTCTCCTTCGTCACACCGACTGTGTTGACGTGTAAACTCCCAGCCTGGATGCCCCATGCACCAAAAGACCGTCGACGCTCTGAACCCTACGCCCCCGAAACCCAAGCCTGCCGCCGCAGCACCCGCCTCCTGTCCCATTGATCACACCCAGCGCGCTGCCGCACCACCGCCATCCTCTTGTCCGGTTGATCACACCCAGCATGCTGCTGCCGCCGCCGCCGCCGCTGAGACGCAGCCCAAGTCTTTCCTCTCCCAGATCAACCCTCTGAACTACATGTTCAAGGAGATCTCCCAGGCCCCCGCCAGCAACCAGGCCATCAGCCTCCCGACCTCTCGCGAACCCTCGACCATCCCCCGCGGCTCGGGCGACGGCAACTGGGAGTATCCCTCGCCGCAGCAGATGTACAACGCCCTCCTGCGCAAGGGCTACACCGACACGGACATTACGGCTGTTGAGTCCATGGTCGCCTGCCACAACTTCCTCAACGAGGGCGCCTGGGCCGAGATTGTCGGCTGGGAAGATCGCTTCGCCCAGGGCCTCTACAAGGGCTTCAAGATGTGCAGCCGCGGCGAGGAGAACGCCCCCGACATGATCGAGGCCGACCGCACCGGCAAGGAGATCCCGCCCACCCTGACGCGCTTCCAGGGCAGGCCCAAGGAGATGACACCCAAGGCCACCATGATGCAGGTGCTCGGCTGGATCTACCCGTCCAAGTTTGCGTGAGTCCTGTCTCGTGCTCCTGAGTTCGAGGAAACAAGGAATACTGACGATCAACAACAGCACCGAGCCCCCCTTTGACCGACACGACTGGTATGTCACGCGCAAGATGGGCAACGAGACGGAGGAGATTCGCTACATTATCGACTACTACTCCGGCGAGCCTGAGCCCTCTGGTGATCCAGTCTTCTACCTCGACGTCCGACCCGCCGTCACCCCGCTAGCCGCCGCCGAGCGCATGATCCGCTGGGGCACCGATGTCTGGTGGCGTGCCACCGGAGCCGAGGTGCGCGAAGCCGCCCGTCTGGAGAAGGAACGCCAGCAGTGATGAGTCGTCGCTTCGGGCGTTTGCGAGCCTTGGCTCTCCACTCCGGAGTTTGTTCGATTTCTTGAGAAGGACCAATTGGGTCCAGGAGTTCCCGGCGCAACGATGTAAAGATGAGGTGGTTTTAGTGGTCACACGCATGTCACTCTTCTCTTTTTACCCCCCTCTTGGTGCTTGTCTTATTACCGATTTTTTTTTCTGTTATTCTTTTCCATTGTACCAACAGGCTCACGAGGCCGTCATGTATCTAATGTACTCATGTACCCAACGCCAGAAACGACCCATTTTCCAAGATTCTACAGCCGCGCCCTCCCATTATTAGTGCTGCAGCAGCAGCAGCAGCAGCAGCAGCAACGCCTCACGCCGTCTGCGCCGCGAGCTGCGTCACCTGGTCCTTGAGCGCCTGGTCCTCGCCCGCGCCGTTCGTGAGCACCTTGTCGCGCAGGTGATCGACCTGCAGGCCCGCCTCGGCAGGGGTGTCGCCCTGCGCGACGCGGATGCGCGACACCTGCATCTCGAGGAAGAACTTGGGAATCTTAATCTGGCCGACGTCGCCGCCGTTGGACCGGATGCCGGCCTCGGTGGCGAGGTAGACGACGAGCTGGTTCGTGAACGTGTTGAGGTCGTTGTCGGCGAGGGGCTCGGTCGTCGCGAACGTGTCGAGGGCAAACTGCAGCGGCGACACGTCGCCGCCGGCGTCGGCAAAGTTGACGGCCGAGAACTTGACGTTGCCGGCCTGCACGTCGGGGATGCCCTGGATCGTCGTGGTGCTGGCGTCGCACGTCACGAGGTCCTGGAACCCGGCGACGTCCTCCTCGACGATGGCCGGCAGGGCGGTCGTGCCTGTGATGAAGCAGGCGTTGGCCTGGCGGCGGAAGAGGCTCCAGGAGGAGGCTGTCTTGGACGTTAGCGATGCGGTGCGTGCTTTAGGGATGCGCCGTGCGTGGCGCTTGATCGGGGGGGAGGTGACGGACCTGCGAGAGCGACGCTGGCGCTGGCGGCCATGATGGCGACGGAGAACTGCATAGTGACGGTATATGTGGGGATAGCAAGAGCTTCGTGCAACGAGAGACTAGAGGCGAAAACGACAGAGATGGAAATGATCGACGACGGGTGGAAGAAGAATACCAAAAAAGAATGTTCCTTGCCTGAAGGAGAAAGAATGAAAGAGTTCACTGAGTCTGTGGTAGCGAATGGAGAGAATGGCAATCCACGAGCTGATCGTCAGGGCGATGATCGGTTCTTATGCATTGCGATCAACCAGCTCTCGCAGCGGAGGATGTGCCCTGGGCCTCGTCGCAGCTCCTGATCTGTCACCGGGATGCACCATCGAAGAATAGCACGTCGATGGACGGTCTGGCGGCCGTGGTGGCCGCATTGGGACCAGATGGCAGGTCATCTCTGACTGATCATGTTCCAGAAGGCTGGTTCGGAGGAGGTCACGGGCTTTGGAGACGGGTGTCGTCTGAAGGCCGGGCCATGCGACGGCTTGGGTGTGATTCAGAATTGGGTGGGAACAGGGGCTTGAGGTTTCAGGGGGTTAATCCTCGTTGGAGGTTGCATGGCCTTTTGATCCTCGGCTTGCTTGAGAATGGGAGGACGGGAGAATATCGCTCAAAATGATCTCCTCGCGATGAGCACGATGATCGATCGGTCTGATGTTGTTGTGCGGCTCACTGTTGGGATACTGTGATACCATGCAATCAAGTCATGCATCCCATGATCTGAGGGCTCCGAGTGGTGGCGGGAGTCGAGCCGCATAACACGACACCATATTTATAATGCGATATTGTGATTACTGCAGGCGTCGGAATGTTGTCTTCTCTGGCGCTTGACTCTTCGCGTCATGAAATCATGAGGCCCATGGCAAAGATTGACTGCTGATAAGCCCATCGACAGCGGTCCATTCAATAGCTGTCAACCTTTGTAGACATCAATCAGGCCTTCGCGAACCAGTCTTTTAATCCTCGGCACAGCCATCAAGTTATTTGTGGCGAAGGGTTGAAAGGCAGATAGCCCAGTGGACACACTTCCGAAGGTCTTGACGAGCAGAAGTTTGTTGTTCATCGGCTCAACCCGAAGACTTTGTGTCTTGCCACTGGAAAAAGGCATCATGCGCTGCTCGAATCATGTACTGCTGACCCAGAGCTGAAACCGAGTCAGACGTGCTGGCCTGGACAGGGTTAATACCCGCCTTGGCCCTGTCGTCAGCACCTTAAGCTGCAGCTGGATGAGCGAGCACCAGTCATTTGTTGGGCGACAGACTTCACAGCATTTGCTCACTTCGTGTAACCACTCAAGACACTAGAGAGCGCCAGTCTGGCATCGTTATGGCTACGATCAGAGGATTCCATTGCTTCTCAGAATGAATAGAGCGCTCTACCAAAGACAAGATTCAAGCGGCCCATCGGCTTGATGACAAATGCCGCACAGCATGTCCCACGGACGCGGGATCCCAAACGGGAGGATAGATGTGCCGAGATTGACACGCGTGTCTCAATCCAGTAACCAGATCAGGGCTTCACGTCCGAGTCCGAGTGGCAATAACGTCAAACCTTTCGACGGCGAGGCTGGCTGTGAAAAGTCACATCATCCCAGGGAACGTGTTCATGCTGGACCAATCTCGAATTCACATATTGTCAGAAACAACAAACCACCTGGTCTCACTGATCTGAGCCTACCAATAGGAAGCCCAACAGAATTGCATCGCACCCCTGACCAGGCATCATAACACCATGGATCTCCAAATCAGCAAGCCTTTGACCCTCAAATGCGGTCTCACGCTGCCCAATCGCCTTGTCAAGGCCGCCATGACCGAGCAGCTAGCCGATAGATCCCACCTCCCCACACCGTCCTTCCTTCGCGTCTACGAGGCCTGGGCCGCCGGCGGCTGGGGCCTTGTCCTCACCGGCAACGTCCAGGTCGACGAGGTCCACCTCGGCGGGCCTCGCGACACGGCCGTCAGCTCGGCCGTCGAGACCTCGACCGTTCTCGCCAGCTTCAAGGAGTGGGCCGCCGTCTGCAACACCCACGGCACCCCGACCGTCGTCCAGATCAACCACCCGGGCCGCCAGTCACCACCGGGTGCCGGCGACAGGGGCTTCTTCGCCAAGACACTGGCCCCGAGCGCCGTCCCGCTGCGTCTCGGCGACGATCCCATCTCGCGCGCCCTGAGCGCCATCGCCTTTGGCACGCCCAAGGCCATGTCCGTTGACGAGATCAAGGAGGTCGTCAGGCGGTTCGCCGAGACGGCGCGCATTACCGCCGAGGCAGGCTTCCAGGGTGTGCAGGTGCACGGCGCCCACGGCTATCTGGTCGCACAGTTCCTCTCGGCCAAGACCAACATGCGAACAGACGAGTACGGCGGCTCGCCCGCCAAGAGGGCGCGGTTCGCGGTCGATATCGTCGAGGCCATCCGGGCCGTGGTGCCCAAGGAGTTCTGCGTCGGCATCAAGCTCAACTCAGTCGATCACCAGAGCGAGGCGGAGCTCGGCGACTGCGTTGAGCAGCTCAAGCTCATCACGCAGGCTGGCGTCGATTTCATCGAGGTCAGCGGTGGCACGTATGAGGACCCAACGGTAAGCATCCACCCCCGCGTCCGTCAAATCGCTGTTCAAACATGCTGACAAGTCGCAGATGAATCTTGGCCCCAGTGCTGTCGAAGGCAAGTCGGAGCGCACCAAAGCCCGCGAGGCCTTCTTCCTCGACTTTGCGGCCGCCATCCGCGATCAGTTCCCCGACGTGCCGCTCGTTGTCACCGGCGGCTTCCGCACGCGGCAGGGCATGGAGAGCGCTGTCCGCGAGGGCGGTTGCGATGCCGTCGGCATTGGCCGGCCGGCGGTGCTGAATCCGTCGCTGCCGGTGAACACTGTGTTCAACAAGGAGGTCGACGATGCGTCGGCGAAGGTGTACGCGAAGAAGATTCAAACGCCGTGGTTCCTCCAGAAGATTGGCATGAAGAACGTCGGCGCGGGCATCGAGACTGTGAGTTCCCAACTGCCCCGAAATATGACCTCTAGGACGAGACTGACATCTTTGGTAGGCTTGGTACTCGAAGGCCATGCGCGATATCGACGCTACGAAGGCATCTTTGTAGACCTGGGGCTTGTTAGCAAGGGGTATCAAAGGCTGCAGGATCAATTCTCCAAACAAGATTTTGGACCTAAATATCTGGTGCACCTGAATTACTTTGGTCGCGAGACGCATGTCCATGGAGGCATCAGGAGATTGCTGTTGAGGAGCTTGTTTTCAACAATCGCTGTGTTAAAGTGATCGTCTGTTCCAGTCTAATGAGATTTTCCAGACTCTTCGTGTCCTTAGGTCCCTCCCTAACGATCGGCAGCCTGGGTAGTAACGTTGAGTGACTTGGCCTCTTCGTTGTACTTGTCTCTTTGCTCCTCAGACATGGCCCGCCATATCTGCAATACCTCATGAAACTCTTGAGAACCCGTTCCCACACTCCTCTCGTTGCAGAATAATCCAAGGCCCGTGATTATTTTAGGCATTCCGTACACCTGTTTCTCGTATCTTCGGCAGAAATCCCGTTCCCGTGCGACATCCTGATACCGCTGTTTCCCGCCCTCTGTCTGAGGCACATGCACTTCAAGTGGCACACGATGTGGTGCGACGCGAGTTGGGTTGAAGCGATCTGGGTCCTGGGCTATTGCTGTCTCGTACCAGGCCCAGGCTTCGCGGCGGACCGCTTCAGATCGCGTGCGATAGGTCTCCTTTTCGGCCTCGGGCAAAGCAGACCACCGCAGCCCAGCATCGTAGCCTCTGATATTGCTGTCGTTCATGAATATCTGCATGGCAGAGCGTAACTCCACCGCCGATGCAGGTGGCCAAGGCCCTCCTTGGAAATCAGCTTGTGAGATTGGAGTCGCTATTGCCACAGGTTGGCTCGACGCCCTCGGCGGAAATTGGCGTCTGGCGGCAGCCTGGGTAACTGAGATGAGGTCCGGGATGAGCCTTCTTGATATGAGATTGACGGCATGCCCGTATCCTGGAGAATGAAAAGCTGCCATATATCTTGCCGGACATGAACCGTCGATCTTTTCGTGAAAACCATTCGTAAGGAGCTGAACCTGGGCGGCATTCGTAAGCGTCTCGAAATTCCCGCCATCTATCGCCTCTTTGGCCTTGGCGTAGACCTCAATAGGCGTGCTGAGTCTTCCGCCCGTGGCGCGTTGGATGTTGTTGCGCGCCACGTCCGGTAGTGGCCAGCAGAACAGGTCATGAACATCCTGAACAGTGAGAGAGTCTGGCTGGGCGAGCGCTCTTCCGATGACGTCGTTACGGCCAAGCAAAATGTTGCGCTCTTCCTGCGTGAGCTGGTCTTGTTGGTCTCGAGCCTTGTCGTACAAGGATTCCGGGACGGCAGCGTTGACAGTGTCCGCGCGAGAGGAGCATTGCTCTTGACGTTGCTGGAGGGATCGTTCCATGCAAGCCTGTGCAGCGGCCTCAACACGCTCCATATTCTCAGCGTAACCATCCGCATCGGAGTCTGCGTCCGGATCGAACCAGTCCTCCTGTCAGGACCTGAGGGAGGTATGAGACCAACAGGGGATCGCCTGTTGTTTGATCGTAGGAATCAAGAAGAGAGGACCGAGCGCAGTGAGGGAATAGTTATAAGAAAGGTCAACGGACTAAGATTTAGAGAAGGGTATCGATTATTCTATCTTCCTAGAGACCCCCAAGAGACCAACAGTTGAACCCTTCACTCGTTGCACAAGACTCCTTGACATAATAATCGATCTACCCCTGGGGAGCGACGACCGTTGGGACAATATGTCGACCAGAGACGTGCGGAGTACCAGAAGACAGGCTGCTGCAGGACAGCAGACGGAGAACACCGAAGAACCAATGCAATCAAGACCCGATACAGAACAAGGACAAGATACCGAGAATGATACACTCGATGACCTGCTGTTGATCACAGACGAGGAACTGGACCGACAGTTAGAGGAAGAACGGCGTAAACTCGCAAGGAAAAGGAAACACGAAGAACTAGCCGCGCTCCGAAGGGGAGACCCAACAAGCCCACCACCGGGAGCAACCAGCAGACCAGCACCAGCACTTAGGGCAACACCCTACGAAGAACCACAAGGCACGCCCTTCACGAAGATACAACTACCAGCTATTCGGTACAAGGGGACGTCCTGGTCGGAACTTAATACCTTCTTGTTTAGCCTCGACGTGCGATTCCAGCTCGACGAGAAGAGTTTCCGCAGAGATATCGACAAAGTCGCATACGCGAGCAACTGCCTCACTGATGCCTTGCAGCGGAGATGGACATCGCATGTACAGACAGAATACGGGTCCATCCACGAAGTCACCTGGAGAGCAATGGGGGCCTGGCTAAAGGGCGACGTGGACGACGATGATACCCGAGTGCTCCAGACAATCATCAAACTACATGGGCGGGATCAGCGGTTTCAAGCCCCTGGTCAGAAATACCAAGACTTTGTGGACGCCTACGATAGCCTGGAAGCGGAGCTACCCGAACCCCTGCCGCAGATCTACAGGGTAACGCTTTTGCTTGCGAAACTTGACCCAGATCTTGTGCAACAGATCATGGCCCAGGGAATTCCCCGCACAAGAACAGAGCTAAATGGAGCAGCTAAGAGGGCAGAGACCCTACTGCGGACTAAGAGAAGCCTGAAACAACGCTGGGATAATGAGGAGAGAAGCCGAGACAACCCGCGACAGACCCAAAACAAGACCCACGGAAGAACAGCCGACGAGCAACCGCAAGGAAGAGACGACCGAAAACCAGGTAGCTGGCCGAACCAATCCACCACACCTCACGGGCCAACAACAGAACAGCGGCAGACAGACAGAAGAAGGCCCGAGGCCCTAGACGACGTCAGGTGCTACAATTGCAACAAGCATGGACACTACGCTAGCAGCTGCCCAGAGGCGTCGTGTACAAGTTGCGGAAAACAAGGCCACACGCATAAGTCGTGTAAGTGGCACTCGGCGGCAAACCGCGAACCGCTTGGGGGAAGAACAACAGGAGACCCCCAATAGGAAGAACCGCCGCTCCCGAGACCAAAACGGTACGAAGCAACTATTGAACTACGTATTGGCAATAGTTGGGTTAAGGGAGAGGCAATGCTAGACGGAGGAGCCGATGTCAACGTCATCAGCAGCGACCTCCTAAGGGAAGCCGGAGAACAGCTGGGGGAAAAGCAGGGCAAGCTAGGTGGGGCATTCCGAAACAGGGAGACAAGCACCTACGGCGAAAAAGGATCACCAGCCGAGTAACGGATGACCCCGGGACAAAGCGCATGATGACAACAGAGTACACGGTAGCAGACAATATTGCGAACGGGTACGACGTCATCTTAGGAAGACCCTGGCTGGCCCAGGTACAGCCGATAAACGACTGGTTGCGGGGCCACTGGAGATACCCCATCAGGAAACAAGACATCAGAATCATATCGACAAGAAAACAAATCAGGAGCGCAATCCACCAATCCCTAACGGTAGCCTCAATCATACCACAGAATGTATGGGCTCCCCCACGGCACCCCGCAGGAGCACAACAAGAGAAACGAGCCACCCGCCATAGTCCCAGCGGAATACCACGAGTTCAGGGACGTATTCGATGTTGAACAAGCAGCAACCCTGCCGCAGCATCACCAATGGGATCATTCGATAGAACTCGAGGACGGAAAGAAACCACCCTTCGGACCCATCTACGCCCTAGCAGAAAAGGAATTGGAAACACTGAGGGAATACGTAAACGACTCGTTAAAAAAGGGATGGATCAGACACTCCACTAGCCCTGCTGGTGCCCCCGTACTGTTTGTCCCAAAGAAGGGTGGCAAGCTCAGGATGTGCGTCGACTATAGGGGACTCAATAAGATCACGAAGAAAGACCGCACCGCCCTCCCGCTTATCCACGAGCTACTCGACCGGTTGGCAACAGCCAGGTTATTCACGAAACTGGACCTGAAAGATGCTTATCACCGACTACGCATCAAAACAGGGGACGAGTGGAAAACGGCATTTAGAACAAAATACGGCCACTTCGAATACCTTGTTATGCCATTCGGCCTCGCGAACGCACCAGCCACCTTCCAGGCATACATCAACAAGGCACTAGCCGGCCTCGTGGACACAATATGCGTCGTTTATATGGACGATATCTTGATATACTCAACAACACCAGAAGAACACCAGCGGAACACCAGAGCGGTACTTAGAAGACTTCGAGAATGGAACCTCTACGTAAATCCAGAAAAATGCGACTTTAGCACGACAACGGTAGAGTTTCTAGGGTTCATGATCTCCCCTACAGGCGTATACGTTGCGGAAGAACGAATTGCCGCAGTGAGGGACTGGCCGACCCCCGATCCCTAAAAGACCTCCAAGGATTCCTTGGGTTTACGGGCTTTTATAGGCGTTTCATCAAGAACTACTCGAAAATCGCGGCCCCCTAACTAGCAAGAACGCCGAACAACCAGCAGCAGACTTCCAGCTGAATACCACTGACCTAGCAGCCTTCCAAAAACTGAAGTTCATGTTCACGAGGGCTCCTATCCTCCGGCACTTCGATAACAGATTAAAAACGAGAATTGAGCCCGATGCATCAAACTTCGCAATTGGAGCAGTCCTGTCTCAACTGGAGAACGGCTGCTGGAAACCGGTTGCGTACTTTTCAAAAAGCTTAAAGGTGCAGAGCTACGATACGATACGCCAGAAGCAGAAATGATGGCGATCGTGGAGTCTTTCAAGATATGGAGACAATACCTTGCCTACAGTGGATCAACAGTTGAGGTCCTAACCGACCACCTTAACCACAAATATCTCATAGAAAAACCGAAGATCTCAGGACGACAGGGAAGATGGTTACAAGCGCTATCAGAGTTCGACTTCACCATCGAATACCGGGCAGGCAACAGGAACCCGGCGGATGGCCTCTCTAGGAGGCCCGACCACAAGCCAAGTCAGGGAGAACAGGAGCAGGCGAGGGCACATCACCTACCGTCGTGGACAAAACGATTCCTTAATATCGTCGGGGCTATCACCGCGACAGACCAGCAGCCAGACAACAGACCCATTGAAGAAGCTATCCTAGAAGCCCAGGGAAATGACACCTTCTGTGGGGCAAGAAAGGAGCAAAGGCTGCCCGACTGGCAAACAGAAGCAAGTGGCCTACTAACCTTTAAGAATAAGATCTTTATTCCACAGGACAAGGCCCTCAGAAACGAAATCCTACAGCAAGCCCACGATAGCCCAACAGCGGGGCACCAAGGAGTCAGGAAGACTATTGCCCGGCTTAAAAATACATACTTCTGGAACAACTTAACCAAAGATGTTAAGGAATATGTCCCCACATGCCCAATGTGTCAGACAACAAAACCCCGACACCACAAGCCGTACGGCCAATTAGGCAGCCTACCGCCACCCAACGGTCCCTTTGAGGAAATATCCATGGACTTCATTACAGGACTCCCTAAGGTCGGCAAACAAGACGCTATACTAGTTATCGTGGACCGCTTCACAAAGCATGCCACATACGTACCAACCAGCAGTGGACTCACAGCAGCCGGTCTAGCAACCACGCTATGGGACCACGTGTTCAAGAGATATGGCCTCCCAAAAGGCATGGTCTCGGATAGAGGGTCACTGTTCACCAGCAAGTTTTGGACGACTTTGTGCAAGATGATGGGAACAAAGAGACGACTCTCAACAGCCTTCCACCCACAGACCGACGGCCAGACAGAACGACAGAATCAGAACCTGGAACACTACCTCAGAGTGTTCTGCAACTACGAACAAACGGACTGGATTTCCCTACTCCCTATGGCGGAATTCGTATATAACACATCATTCCACACAACAATCCAGCAATCACCAGCAGAAGCACTAATGGGATACAACCCGGCCGGACCGGGGGACCTAGGCCGAGCCACGCGACGACAAGGGAACTCAGAGACAGCAGAACTGCAAGCAGCCCAGTGGATGACCAAGAGAAAGACAATCCGTGGACTCTTGGAGACTAGCAGCAGACACCAGGCCCGCTATTACAACCGAGGAAGAATTCGGAAAGAATACGAGGTAGGAGACCTAGTTCTCCTCTCCACGAGAACGATTAAACAGCAGAGACCCAGCAAGAAGCTATCCGATAAATACCTCGGACCATTTAGAATTACTGAGAAGATAGGTAGCCATGGTCTAGCATATAGGCTACAGCTACCCCCAGCTACAAAGTACATAACGTATTCCACGTATCGTGCTTAGAAAATTGGAAAGGCAGAGAAAACCAACCACTACCTCAGCCACGGGTCAACAAGATACTACCAGCCATGGGAACAGAAGACGTATACGCAGTCGAGAGAATAGTTAACCACAGGGGACCACCACGCAATCGGCAGTACCTCATCAAGTAGGAAGGATACCCAGAAAGCGAGAATTCGTGGGAACCGCGGCGAAACGTGGCAGACGACCTCGTCAAGACATATGAACAATCACAAGGAAGAGCAGCAGCGGATCAACAGCAACCCAATTAGTATTCAGGGGGTGGTCTGGCCCCCGGCCCTACTCCTGAGGAAGAATAACAAAAAAAAAAAGCAAAAGAAAAACCAAGCAACAGGGGAGCACCAGCGGACCACCGGCGGTTCTCAAGCCGCCACCTCGCCATCACCTTCCTGGTTCTCGCCATCCTCCTCATCATCGGCGGCGCCAACAAGAGCATCATGATTCTGGTAGATTATCAGCAGGCAAACAGCAGGTAATCAGCAAGCGACTTACGACCAGGGTGTAATTCTCCCGGATCTCGGACTGGATAGTGACCAGCTTGGCGAGAGAACCGGCAATCTGCTGCAGGGCAGCGGCGGAGACCTCGGCGGCGGCGGCAGAGCGCTCGGCGGCCTGGGCGAGACGATCGGCGGCGGCGAGGCGGCGAGCAGAGTACTCGCCAGCCTCCTGCTGATCGGCAGCAGCACGCTTCTCGGCGCTCAGCGCCTTGTCGTTTTTGCCCTTTTGGAGGGCCTTCTGGCCGGCGGTCTTGGCCATGTCGAAATTGGTCAAAAGAAATCTGTCAGCACCCGAACAACAGGTATCCAGCAGGTGGGCACTACTCACCTTGAAGACACCGGTGTAGCCATTCTTGGCTACGGCCTCAGTGGCCAACTTGAGGGCGCGCATGGCGGCCTGGTGCTTGACGGGCACCTACAGGGGATCAGCTGCCAGACAACAGGGGAACAAAAGGGGGCAACTTACGGCGAGGCACGGCTTACCTCCCTGGGCTGCTCCACAGTAGGAGCATTTGGCGGAACCAGCTACGCAAACGATCAGCCGACAATCAACAGCCAGACAGCAGCTCACTTACTGGCGTCCTCCTCGCAGCAAGGGTACTCCCCGCTCGTGGCGGGATTAAACTGCTTGCACATACGGTCGCAGCAGCGGAGGCACGGCAGGTCTCTGGCGGAGTACGCCTGTCCGGGCTCCCGGCGAGGGTTGGGAGGAAGAGGAGCCATTGCTCTACAGCTGATCAGCCATTGAACCGCGGGGGAAACGTTGAGGGTAACTTACGAGCAGGAAATTGTTTGAATAATAGTACTACCGCTTTCAATCAGCAGGCAATCAACAGGCAGACACCAGCAGACTTACAAGTTGTTCTCGTCGAAGAATTGGAAAACCGGAATCGATCTAAGAACCACACCCAGTCAGCAACCATACAACAGCCAGTCGCCAAGGGATCACCATGAAAGATATAAGGGTAGTATTGAGGAGGGGAGGAATACCGTCGTCGTCGTTGTTGTCGCTGAAGAAGAAGAAAAGACGGAAACAACAGTCAGAAAATCCTCCCACAGATATACCGGAAACCCACAATAGGCTGCCCTGGAACAATAGCCATTCACCGAGTCCAAACAGCAAGAAAGGAAAGAACGAAGAACAACAGATCAGCAAGTCCACACTGAAAGGCGAGCAACTGCTGATCAGCCACAGAAGAAGCCTATCAGATTGCCATTTGAGAACAGAACAATACAAGAATAACTAGGCAGAACCGAGACAAAGAAGGAGAACAGAAGAACATCAGAACAGCAAGACTACACTGGCAGGCCACCACCCGCTGATCAGCCACAGAAGAGAACCATCAGATTACCAAGTAAGAACAACGGAAGAACAAGAAGCAGAACCAAGACGAGAAGAAAGACACATAGAAGCACCAAACTACAGCCATCAGACAACAAAGAACCAACCCAGAAACCCCAGCTAGTCAGCAGGAGGTGCTCATTGAGACAGACACTTGAGAACCAGACAGAAACCCAGAACACACAGACGTCTTTAGACCAGACAATACCAAACAGCCTAAGAGAGAACCACCTGGAACTCAACAGGGACCTTCAACCTAAACATTATATCATGCTTCGGGACGAAGCAAAGAGAGAGACGGGGCGTCATGTCAGGACCTGAGGGAGGTATGAGACCAACAGGGGATCGCCTGTTGTTTGATCGTAGGAATCAAGAAGAGAGGACCGAGCGCAGTGAGGGAATAGTTATAAGAAAGGTCAACGGACTAAGATTTAGAGAAGGGTATCGATTATTCTATCTTCCTAGAGACCCCCAAGAGACCAACAGTTGAACCCTTCACTCGTTGCACAAGACTCCTTGACACCTCCTCTCTTGTTCCGTAATCAGGGTCAACGCGCGCATCTGCCATGTTGGAGTATGCTGCTTATGGGA
Organism: Verticillium longisporum; assembly: GCA_019188255.1. Lineage (NCBI taxonomy): Eukaryota > Fungi > Ascomycota > Sordariomycetes > Glomerellales > Plectosphaerellaceae > Verticillium > Verticillium longisporum. The sequence goes on along the minus strand of JAETXT010000005.1, from coordinate 5,710,325 downwards.
AATATGACGATAGCCAAAAAGTCGAAGAGTATCTAGAAAGCAAGGATTGAATACAAATCCCAGCGGTTTCATCTGGGTTGTGCTCGGAAGCTGACAATAAGACCATTGGGGCGGTGCCAAGACAGGAGCCGTGTGATCCGAAGCTGACAGGATAGTAAGTCAGTAGCCTGCAAATTATTCTCGATCATCTCGCTTCCCATTCCACGTTAATTTTAGCGTTGTTATCTATTGAACTGGTGATAGAGAAACCCACAAACATTTCAAGTTTGACAGTGGCGCTTTTTGTGTGGAACTACGTTCGATGCCTGGCAAAGGCGAGAACCGTTTTGCTTGGGCACCAGACAGTGAAGAAGTTATCCCTTCAGAGTTTTGTATAGAGTGTCAAAAACATGGAACGGGCATACTCATTGACCGAAGTATTTGTGGATTTCTATCAAGTTATTCGCAAATCTTAAGAAAGTCCAAAGATGATCATGACCGTTGATCAGAAGTCAAGCAATCCACAGAAAAGAGGTCAGCTCAAAATACTGCGAGCGAGGGAATGTATGTTTCATTCACTACGTTGAAAAAACCAACAGCATTGATCTAAATGAGTGACGGCGTCAAAACCGAGCCTCGGACGGCAACCTGTTTGGGTGCGATGCAAGCGCAGCGCACGACTCTAGATGGTGATAATCTTGTAGTCACCCTCGAAATGTCCGTCAAACTTGACCTTGATGTCAAGGTGCACCCAAAGCTCGTTCCCGTTCTTCAGATAGAACTTGATGGAGCCGGAAGCGAGGAAAAGGTTGATGTTCAAACCAACGCCATCTTTGAGGTTTCCAAAGATGTTACCAACGTTGATACCAAGAATGCTGACACTGACTCCAATCTCAAAAGTGTTGGTATCGACATAACCAGTGATCTTGGAACATGTTAGACGGATCTTGTAAGACATACACTGGACGTAGCTTCACGGGGCCAAAGCCCCAGTCGAGATCGACTCGGCCTTGAATGTCCCCAGGAGGGAGGCTGCGAGCAAGGTTGACTTGATCAGCGGTCCAGGTGTTGTCTCCTTCCTCGGGGGGAGTGAGGCTGACAATGGCGCCTGTTTGTGAGGATTGTTGAGCTACGTACTCCTCAAAGATGAGTCAGTGGCTGAACCTACCAACGGTCTGCTCAGAGGAAGACATTGTGCAATATTGGGGGTTGAATGACAGGAGCTGGATTGGTTTCGTGGATTCTTTGAGGTTGATGCAAAAGAGGTTATCACAAATCTCCCTCGGGAATGGCTGGTCTTTTATACCAGTTTGAATGGCCTTTGCAGGTCTCAATCATTACAAGATTAGGCAAACTACCCGCAGTCACGATCTAGGACATCCACCACGTCATCAGCTTCGGCCGTGCGTGTACACAAACAGCATATCACATCTGAGAATAATACACCTGAGCAAGTTTGCATCCTTGCTGGCAAGACATCATCCAGCCTGTGCATTGAATCCAGCCAACAAGAGTAAGAGCTCTGGTGATCGAGATCTCTGAAGCGAATATGCCACACTCAGTCGAGAAAAATATTGCAGGGCTAATCCCAGAACTGGAGTGTTACACAAGATGTCACCATCCTGCTGTGCTGTGTGGCCATGGTGGTTCATAGTGTCTGGATATGGCTGATGCGTTCGATGTACATTCATCAACCTGCAGCGCTTGTCAAGAGCGAATGAATATTTTCGAATAATTGCAGTGGTAAATGTATGTCTACATAGTCGCCTTGACTTAAGCTTCCTGGTAGTCTCCTATTCGTGCGGAGCAAATGCCAAAGTACGCACATCTCCGTCACCAATAGTCCCTCTGCTTTCGGGAGAAGATCGTCACATGTAGTCTTGACTTCAGCCCCTCCAAGACTGTGTATGTTCTTAATGATCTGCAAGATACACGAAACCAATTGTCGGTGTGGATGTTTAGTTGATTTGTGACAAAGTTGACGGCAACACGCTCAAGTGAAGTTGACAGAACATGACGGGTTTGGACCTATTAGCTGGTATCTTGCAGATGAGGCAATGCAGAGTGTATTGGCTTGATTGGTGAACAATGCATGTGCTGCTTCGCCGAGCTGCAATTGGAAGGGATAGTCTGCCTGAGTGCAGCTGAATATGTCCGGGTTGAAGGCGGGACGGCCTGGTGGCTTACAAGCCCCGCTGGAGTGGCCCACGGCGGCTTGTCCCTTGCGTCTGTCTGTATGCCTTTATGGCGGCGGCCTCAGCTTTCTCGCCTATCCGCCGAGTTTCACCGGGAGCGGGGTCATGAAATCATGGAAACTCAGAGGCCCGACAGCGACCGAATGTTTGGACGCCCGAAAGGCGAAATGAAGCCGTCATGTTCATTGAAGATGGCGTGAGAGTGACGTGGGAGGTTGAAGTGGGAGATCGGTAGAAGAAACCATGGTTCGAGTGTACGGAGCAGCTGAGGTTCGCATCCTGGACGCCCAAGGAAGCAATCATGGCCATGAGAATCTGGACCGCAGCCTGCAGCATGCGGTAGTGACTATAAGCCGGAAGAAGCCCGCTCACTCCAACATTTCTGCGGGAATCTCCAAAGTATCTTTGCCCCGGAGGAGAGGCAACCAGCATGTCTCATTCACGAGTTAGCTTTTCCTTTTGTTCTGCCGATGCCAGATTGGGGGAAGACGACAGTCAACCCAGTAGCAACCTCGTTTCGCAGGATGGCAACCCAAGTCACTTGGCGGTGGATAGTAGTCTGTGGTGGCCTCAAGGCAAGAAACTCGCTGTCAAGTTTCTCAATGGCACCATCAAGCTGCATGACCGGGTTAAGTTTTATGCTCAGACGTGGGAGAAATTCGCCAACATTGACTTCCGCTTCATCAAGGAAGGCGATGCTGATATCCGAGTTGGCTTTCAATGGTGAGCATCTCCGGCCCAAGTACACAAGAAATCGAAATGGCATCATAGCTAATCACACTATGCCCAAGGCACAACGACCTTGGCACTTGGTCTGAAGTTGGACAAAATGCGCGCAAGTTCAGGCTCGGCCAGAACACGGCCACCGTCAACTTTGGTGAGCTGCACGAGAACAGCGAAGAAGACGACTTCTGCCGTGTCATCACTCACGAGTTTGGCCATGTCATTGGCTGCGTCCATGAACATCAGGCCAACCCCATTCAGTGGGATGAACAAAAGGTTATAGCCGACTGTAAGAGGGACTACAAATGGTCCGAGGCCACCACCCGCACGCAGATTATTGACAAGGAGAGAAACATCAAGACACTGCGCAAGTCCGACTTCGACAGCAGCTCAATCATGTGTTACTACTACCCTCCAGAATGGACAGTTGATGGAACGTCGGCCCCAAAGAACAAGGGGCTTTCAGTGACGGACAAGAGCTTCATCAGCAAGGTTTACCCTTTCCAGACGCGCAACGAAGGACAATTGAGCATTGATCCTGATATCCGATCATGGTATCCTCCCGCACCGCTCAACTCTAAAGCGATCCAATTCAGTCCGCCCTACACTGCTCCTCCACGCATGACTCTAGGTTTGAAGAAGCTCGACTTGGGCAACGCCGCGAACATCCGCGTTCGCACTGCTGCTGACAAGGTAAGCGAGGGCGAATTTATCTTGAATGTGGATTCTTGGGGCGACACGCAACTCTTCAACGCAACACCGACATGGATTGAATTCTCGCCCGCCGATTCAGACTATGAAGGTGAGTACATCCAGCTTTTTCATCGTCCCTGATAAACAGCAAGGGCTTCGCAATCCAATTTGCTAACATCAGTTGCTTCTTTCAGTGGGCGAATTGAACACTCTGTACAACCGGTCCGTCGGTACGCTTGCTGTGCCTGGGGATGATGGAGTGCGTCGCGACATTGAGAGTTTTACCTTTTCCGACGACAAATATACTGAGCCTCCCAATATTATTGTCTGGCTCAATGCACTTGATCTGGACAAAGAACGCAACTGGAGAGTGCGAGCCAGCGCTGTCAACGTAACCTCTTCTGGTTTCGACCTCGCTATTGAATCCTGGGGCGACACTCTGCTCTACAGCGCTACTGCGTCGTGGGTTGCCTATCCCAAACGTCATGAGGGTGTTGCCAGTGGTAGGGTTAGCACCAAGGAAATTCGAGAGTGGTTCCCACCCATCGCCGAGAACTTCAAGAAGATCAAGTTCCCACCCAAATCTTTTGACAGGGCGCCGAAGGTCTTCGTGGCAATCAACGAGCTGGATATGAACTGCTCAGGCAATCTGCGGGTCGCGGTGAGTGCGGAGAAGGTGGATGCGTCGGGGTTTGTCTGGCATGGTAGTTCATGGGGTGACAGCCAGCTCTACACTGTCGGTGCGGACTGGATTGCTTTTGGGTAGATCTCAATACAGAATAGAGGTACACGAAGCAGCTTGCACGTACCGTGATCGCCTGGCAAGACCTGTTGATGCCAAAGGGCGGTCCCTGGCTGAGGATTTTACAATATAGGCAATGTCGAAGGATGCGCCAATCACCTCGCCAGTCTAACTGATCACCGGTTGGTCGACGGCGCAAAACAAGGCAACGGACGAAAGCGACAGCACGAGCCAGTCCCAAAAATGCGTTTGCTGAGATTTCCTTTGAGGCCCTTGTGCTATCCAACGTCTTGTTAGCGACTCGGAAGACGCCTTACAAACATGACTTGAATGTTGGACTGTGTCTTTGTGTTGTTGGCGGCACTTGACTTTCGAGTCAAAGCGACGCCAGCCAACACAATAGCCCTGTTCGGGGGCATTCTACACCGAACCCAACTAAAAAGACAGCGAAATCAAGTAAGTTTGAGTCAAAAGAATGTCCCAAGAATATCAGTCCAGCTCATCTGTCACTTCCGGTGACGGTCCTTATCTAGCATTCTCTTTTCATCTCGACCAAGCACCCACGACGAAGTCACAAACACCATCGCTGACGAAAATGTGTTACCGTGTCTACACCCACACCCTAAAGTGCGACACGCGACCGGTGATATGTGACGGGCGAAACCTTCTCGTTGACCCATACGCCTCTCCGATTCCGTGCGTTTGTAAGCCAAATCACCACATCCCGTCCAAGAGCCGCTGCCGCCATCACGGTTGCTGCATCCGGACTGTTCGACATTACGATTGCCACCGAAGATGCCGCGAACCCGTTATCTACCACATGCATATCCAGGAGCATGTACCACGCAGTGTGCATTTTAGCGAGCACGAACGCGGCTCATCCTGGCGCGACTTACCTATCTTTGACGGCAACACTTTCCCCATAAGCTCTGCACCCGGCGGCTCGAAGCCATATACTTGTCTAATTGAAAGCGTCGAGTTTCGGCGGGCTCGGGACGAGTTGCTGGAAGTCGGACGCATTCTCGACCATGCCGTGCTGGAAATCGACAAGGCGCTCTACACTGCCCGAAAGCACGACAAGAAACACAGATATGCGCACGACTCTTGCAGGTGCGAGTGGCAGAAGAAAGTCGAAAACTCCAAGGAGCATGCAGACAACCTCGAAGTGGCAGTCGAGCATTTTGAAGACTTGTGGCGAGCGTGGAAGCGTTATCTGCGAAGCTTGGAAAGGAGGGGGGATCGGCGAGTGGGTGGACTGGAAGAGTGGCGGCGACGCGAAGGCCGAGGCAGCGAGTTCGAAGAGTTCGATCGACTTAACAGTCTCTACAGGAAAGACATGAGGGTGGATGAGATGGATCACCTGCGAGCGAGGCAACGAACTCGACAAGCGGAGAACTTGCACCAAGAGTACCTTGCGGGGGAAGGAAGGAGACAGGACACTGACTGGCACAAGCATGAGAGGGGATACAAGAAGGCACGGAGCACTTCTGATCACATCCAACCGGGATCAGGCTATGGGAAGACCCACTACGAGTATACTGGCGGATGCGAATCGGGGCAAAGCAAAAATTGTTCTGTTGGAAGTCGGTTCCGGCCTTGGAGGAGGTCTTAGAAAGACGACGGAACATTGGTTGCTTGTCTAGTCTTATTGTGCCATTTATCTAGGAAGGCGGTTGGACACCCTCAGAGTCGCGTGCGTGGGCTGCTGAACAAGCTATGAGAGCCTTGTTACGCTTTGAGAGCTATGATTATACAGAAATCGGAACAATTATCCATTGCGGAATGAACTATACTATCGAAAAAAGCCTGCTTCTAACTCCACTGTCATACGATCTTATGAGCCTTTCATCAGGATTAAGTGAACTTTGAGCGGAAAACTATGATTTCAAGAACATCAATAGAATTATGTTGTTGTTATGTCCTGCACTCTGCTCTCAGGACACAAAGGACTTATGAATCAGAGGGTTACGGCCTAGGCAACAACGCGTTCCTGCCTGCCAAAATAACACACACGAAAAAGGCATCAACAAGCCCGCACACCGGGTTGCTTTTATCTCCCCTCATACTTCTCCCCACCCGCAAAGCGACTAAGCACAGCAGTTGCGCATCACCAAACTGAAGGCTCTCGACGCCGGGTACCCGCGCAATTATCACGCAGATTCAGTTGACATCCAAAACGCTCTCGAGCGGGCATAAGTAACCGTTCTTGATTCCGAGCGACCATTCGACAAGCTTTAGCTCCGCCAGGTATGTACGACTTCTCCGCTTACCGAACTTGCATCACAGTTCCATGCCGCTCATGCCTCATGCCCGCGTAAGACTTGAGTGCGCTTTTGGTTCGAGGAACGCAAGATGAATGATCACTGACATATTCCCATATCAAGTAGTTTATCGAGTTGAGGATACTCATCCACGAGCTGTTGAACTTGGTTAGGTAGTGGTAAAGAGCTTACCGGCTTGATACACGCGGCCGAATCGATGTGACTGACGTTACAGCGCCGTCAGGTATTGCTTAAAGCTACAAAGAGAACCGCTAGACTGCATCAAAAGTCACCATGGAGTGTCTTTCGCATGCCAAAGGTTGCCACTGTCGACAGTGCATCGCGGAGCTTTCCAGCCCCCCTCGTCACCTGAAGGATTCCCAATCGGGCAGTGACGATGGAACCGAAGTCAGGGCTTATCAACCCGCCAATGAACATGAGCGCGGCGATCATCACGATCTAGCTATCCACGGCGTCACTCATGATAGTGGTCCGATCGGAGGCAGCACGTCTCAGGATGACCGGGGCACTTTCCCTTGCAATGCCGCAGCATCGTTCACGACCTCTTCCGAACAAGGCCAGTACTTTCATGTGCAAGGTTCGGTGCAGGGATCCCATCTCTCACAGTATGCCCTCTTGGATCATGCTGCCAAAATGCCAAGCTCGCGGGCTCGTTGGCCTCTGCAGAATGCCACGCCTCGTGGATCGACTACGTCCCGCAGTGGGACCCTTGACAGCATGAGCCAGCATGCAAGCAAGAGTGAGAATGAGAGAGACAGTGACGATTTCAATGAGCGGGAGAAAAAGAAGTTTGCCCGCATCGATTCTCTCACTATTCCCGCCCGCGATTTGGCAGTTCTTGGTAAGCTCCCCCTTGTCGATGGTTCATTTGTGGCCTGAAAGCATCTAACCGCGCCTTCCTTCAGCTCATCACCCAGCTGCCGAGAAAGACTTTCAACATGACCAGAGCTTGGCTTCCGATTCTCTCCCGGCCCGCGATGCAAAGGAAGAGAATGGTGCCCATGGTGATCAGGAAATCTCGCACAGCGATGCCGCCATTGAGACATTGCTCATGGCTCTGAGGGACAGCGCCCCGGCCCAGACAGTCGAAGACCGACTTCTTGGCAACTTCCCTAGGCGCATTTCAACTCCAGAACTGGTGAACATACGCAGGAACTTCTTCAATACGCCCCATGCGAGCCACCCCACCGAGGACCCAGAAGACTCTCTTCCCATCTTGAACCGCCAAGGTGCTCGCAACAGACCAGAGCTCTGTCAACGCCTGCTACACATCGTCAACAGCTGTCTCCGGGACCGCAACCCCAGAATCATTCGCATTGTAGTGACAGTTGTGGTTCTGATCGGCCTTGGAGTCTCGGCAGTCGTGGTCATGGCAGTTCACTACGCAGACCCCAACAAATACCGATCCACTATGATGATTGCTCCGGTCGTCCTAGCATTCACCTTTGTTGTCGTGGCAGGCATCTTCTTTGCCAGCGCCCCCGTTGCTCGCCGCGACGTGGGCGTCGAGCTCGACAACTTGGCTGGCGGCGTCCGTGGAGGTTCTTCTCCGAGTGTCCTTTCCTCGTCCACCGAGTTGACCATCCCTGTCCCTGTCCGTCTCGGGCCCCGCGTCGAGGTCCGCATTCGGTCTGGTCCTCGGCCCCTGACCCCATTCCCCGCAGCTGCCATCGCCATCCCTGCCGTCGTCCCACCTCCAGGAACCCGGCCACCCCGCCTTGTGGCTTCTGCGGGCTCCGAACGGTCGACTTCGGCTAACTAGATTTGCGCTGGCCTTCAGCATTGAGTCTGCCCTCCATCTAGAACTGCGGGTGAAAGAGGAGATGAAGGGAAGTATGCATGGAGGAAAGCATGAAGAGAGGACGAAAGGAAGGATGACAGAATGGATGAAGGGAAGGACCTGGAGAAGACTTGAGCTCCGTATACGACGAGACGCTCATCAGTATGCTTCCTGGATCATGTTCATTTTTTGTAAACTAAGTTGAAGCACCATTCATGTAACTGCGATACATACCACAACTGTGAGCCTTCGTCTTGCAGCACAAGGTCGACGTTGAGACCCGTGATGCTCCACATAGAATCTGGCCTCGGTCCAAACATGTTGCTGGTCCAAGGGGCGAGCATCCCAAATGCCTCCTCCATAGCCCTGATCGGCATCCCCGCAAGAGCTTCCCCAGGTAACTGACCCACTACAACGAACCTGCGCTGCAACCTGCGAATAGAAGTGAAGTCCGAAATGAGATGGCAAAGTGATCACGTAGTAGCGCAAAACTGTCGGCTCATCTCATCGCGGTAGGCTGAGATCGGACGTTTCCCCCAGTTTGGTCCACCAATCTTGGTCTTGCAAGAAGCCTCCGAAGTACGAAGACGCTTTTCCGCCTCCGCATCTTCCATTCACTGCGGGGGTACACACCAACCTTAATGTTGGGCTCCCAATCCGCACCAGACCCTCGCCCAGGATATGACGTCCTTTTTGGGCAGGCGAATCGTACCTCGTCTGCGGGTCAAAGCAGGCCGAGCCCACTGTTGCGACGCTGTTACTTTCTGTGTCCTGGACACAATGTCGATATCTGCCCGCTTGATTGAGGCCAGCATGATGATGATCGGCAGCATGCATGAGAGGATTCCATCGTCCTGCAGAGCTGCAATTCCTGTGCGAAGGGCAATTGGAGCACATAAGAATGTTGGGGTCCAGGCATAGATGTTCCAAGAAAATACGACACATGTAGCACAGCGGTTGCCCCCAGAATCTTTAAATCGCGAGTCCGTCATGGCTCAATTGTCGAGGGCCGTGATCCTGCTGGCTGCGATCTTTCTGCAGTTCCTGAATTTACCGTTTCTTGTCGCTGCGAGTATCCAAGAAAAGCTCGTCGGATTCGAGCCATCCGCCAGGGCCGTTGAAATCCACAGCGCCACAATCCTCTACGACGATAATGACCCCATCGGTATCAAGATTGCCGTAAATAGCCTGGCCGAGGACCTGGAGCAAATCACCGGCCGCAAGCCACCCGTCAAAGCATGGCGAGGCTCCAACCAGACCAGCGACTCTGGCTCTCGTACTTCTTCCCAAGCTGTCATTATTGCCGCGACCGTCGACTCCCCGCTTCTGCAGAACCTCGAGCGCGCGAAGAAAGTTAATGTTGAAGATCTTCGTGGCAAGTGGGAGTCTTTCCACACCACCCTGGTCAAGGATCCTCTGCCAGGCGTTCAGCATGCGCTTGTCATCGCCGGCAGCGACATGCGTGGCGCCATGTTTGGCGTCTACACATTGTCGGAACAGAGTGGAAAGTCTCCGTGAGTCGAATCCTTCAAGCCGCACATCATGGCTTACTATGGACGATTTCTGTATCAACTTTTGCTAACAAGCCGCGATTGCAGCCTGCACTGGTGGGCGGACGTCCCCGTAACCAAGCACAGGAGGATTTATGCCCTCGACAAGACGGTGACCCTTGGCGAGCCGAGCGTCAAGTTCCGCGGCATCTTCATCAACGACGAAGCCCCTGCTCTAACCGGCTGGTGGGCGAACCACTCAAACAGAACAGACTACACCTTCGACGCCGAATTCTACGAGCGCGTCTACGACTTGCTCCTCCGCCTCAAGGCAAACTTCATCTGGCCCGCCATGTGGGCGAGCTTCATCCCAAGCCGGGTCGCATCTTCTTCACCGACGACAACCGGAGCCAGCAGCTGGCGAGCGACTACGGCATCGTCGTGTCGACGAGCCACCACGAGCCCATGCAGCGGGCGTCAAATGAGTGGACTCTAAACCCGGCAGGCAAGTGGAATTGGGTTGAGAACAAGGACAATGTCGTCAAGTTCATGGACGAGGGCATTCGACGCGCGGGCCAGAACGAGACGTACTTCACGCTGGGCATGCGCGGCGAGAATGACGGGCCGATTAACGCCGCTGATCCTATTGCTGTCCTCGAAGATGTCTTTGAGACACAGCGCGGGCTGCTGGCTAAGCACTACGGCAACGAGACGGCCGCACAACGTAAGTTGGACCGATTGACTGTATATAGTGCAGCTTGGACTGATCTACGTATACAGAGGTCTGGACCATTTACAAGGAGGTTGCGACCTACTATGCCGCAGGCCTTACGCCCCCTGACGATGTGACGCTCATGTTTACCGACGACAACTGGGGTAATGTGCAGCGCTTGCCAACTGAAGAGGAGCGGAAAAGATCGGGAGGCATTGGCGTAAGTACATTTGCCCGTGTCCTGATGCCGGAAAACTTCCAGAACGCTGATTCGTGATGTGACTATCAACAGCTGTACTACCACTTTGCCTACGTTGGACGACCGAAAAGCTCTAAGTGGCAAAACTGCAACAACTTGGTGAGAAATCACGGCTCTTCAGGCTCTTCGGAAAGCGCGCCACCAGCTGACAATTATCGCAGCCCAAAGTATACAAAGAGCTGTTCCAAGCTGCCGAGCGCGGAGCAGATCGCATCTGGGTGCTTAACGTTGGTGATATCAAACCCCTTGAGGTTCCTATCAATTTGGCGATGGATCTCGCATGGAACAAGACACGTTTCGACCTGGACAGTCTACCACAGTATCTCGAAACCCTGGCCGAGAGAGACTTCGGCGCTGAAGTGGCCAAGGACGTCGCGTCAGCTTGGTTGGCCTACAGCCACCTGATCGGCATGCGGCAGTTTGAGACGACCGAGCCCACGACATTCTCCCAGCTGAGTTTCGAGGAAGCTGATAACATCGTCAAAGCCTGGAAGTCACTCGCAGATCTGGCTCAGTCGATCAGTGACAGGCTGCCTCGCAATCGCCGTGACGCCCTCTACCATACGCTTCTGTATCCTGCGTTGGCTGGGCATAATTACATCTCGATCGTTCTGGGACAGGGCAAGAACCAGCAGTACGGCTTCGAGCGACGAAACTCGGCCAACGCCGTTGCTCACAGGCTTATCGACGAATTCGAGAACGACCACGATCTCGTCCAGAGATACGACCGCATCGCCGGCGGCAAATGGAAGGGTATCATGGCGACGCCCAAGTTCGATATGAACGTTGCCGACTGGCGCCCGTCGTCGCGTGACGTCCTCTCCAACGTGTCCTTCGTCCAGCTACGCCAGGACTTTGACTACGGTTTCGGAAACCTGGGCATCTACGTCGAGCAATCGCGTAGCGCGCTGTCGCAGGGCCGCATTTGCGCCTCTATCAACCCTTCACTGCCTACGAAAGACGGCTTTTCGCCGAGGATGCGTCTCATGCAACCTCATGGACCCGAGTCTCGCTTCATCGAGCTGTTCCACCGCGGCGATCAGCGCAAGCCGATCCCTTGGTCCGTGGGTGCAGCCGAGTCGTGGATCAAATTTTCCAAGACATCTGGCCAGGTCACCGCCGACGAACCGGATTCACGCATCGATGTCAGCATCGACTGGGCTTCTGTGCCGTCGGGGCTCAGTAAAACAGTCGAAATCCGCGTTTCGTGGGAGCCAGAGCCATACTTCGACATTGTTCACCTGCCCATCCTCAACTTAAACGCTCCCGCAGACTTCAAGGGCTTCCCTGAAACTGACAGTTACATCTCAATCGAAGGACCTCACCACCAGAGGTCATCGGGCGAAGCCAGCGGCGATGAGATTGGCTTCCAACACGCGCCTCTCCTCGGCTCCCGATCCGAATCCGGCTCCGTCGCACTACGCCCGTACGCGGCCGCAAAGAAGGCCCCGGAGGATGCAAAGAAGGCTTGGCTAGAATATGACATCTACATTCTCGGCGGGGCTACACGCAACCAGGTCAACGCGACAGTGTACATCAACGGTGCTTTGGACACCGACCCCGGCACGCCAATGGAGTTCTCTCTGTCCGTTAATGACGCGGCGGCAAAGTTCACGCGCGTCCTGGGCCAGCCGGCCAAGGCGGGCGATACGCCTCCAGAGTGGACGGCAGGTGTGGCGGACCACGTGTGGAAGAAGACCGTTGCGCTTGGTAACCTTGCGCCTGGAAAGCACTCGCTGAGATGGCAGGCAAACTCACCCGAGGTCTATCTCGAGAAGATTGTGGTTGCCACGCAGGGCAGGGTGCCAGATTCCTACTTGGGTCCCCCTGAGACTCGGCTTCTTGAATGATTTCGAGATCTCGTTGTCGAAATAAGCTTTGGTAGTTGAATATGAGGAAAAGTATAATTTACACGCTGCGCTCGCCTGAGGTACGTTATCACGGCTCCAGGGCCCCTATATCGTTCTCCTTGAAGGCTTCAGCGATTTAAAATCAAGGTTATCCACGGGCCTTTTCCCCGCCTCCGATGATTTCCATCGTATTCCTGGCCATTGACAATCATTCAAAGCGCTTCACTGTTCACCGTTATGTAATCGGACCCTGCATGTGGCGCCGACTACTGCACCTTGTCATCTCACGCGCCTTACTAGTTGTCGTCTCCACGCAGATCTTCACTTTCAATGCGAGTCGAATGGTACAGGATGTTTTCTCTCCATCGTGCTCAAGATTTCTTGGCTTCGCTTCAAAGAGTACTCTACTGTATTCGTCGTCTGCCCGGAAAGAATGGCTACATTAAGAGCCCAGAAATGATAAACCTTAGTTCCCAATACGAACATCTTTGGCATTCAAGAGGATGTGCCGCATAGCGCTATGGGGCTTGACACCGCAATTCCTCGTTGGCGCTATTTTAATGCGAGCTAACACATCTGTAAGACAGCCACCCCGGCCCTTGCAGGGGGTGTTTGGATGGGCTAACGTCTGAAGAAGCTTGATACACAGGGTCATACGGCCTAAATAACGCTCCGTGCATGGTTCTCAAGGCATATGATCTCCATGCTAAAGAATTCGAGCTGCATTCAGGCTGCCGATGGCGGCGCAAGGCAGATCCTGTCAAGCTTAAAGGGTGGACATCCCGTTGTGAGAGCAGCCTGCTCCCGCCGACAGACGTTGTCTCAGACTCCACAGTCCACCATGCATCGCTCATCGACATTGAGGCTTCTTATTTGTCTCCTCGCTGGCTCAGCTGCAGCTCAGAGGAAGGGCGGCGGCGGCGGAGGTGGCGGAGGTGGAAGCAGCAACGACGACGATGATTCTTCATCCGGTGGAGGCGGCGACAGCGGCGGTGATGACAGCGGCAGCGGCAGTGGAAGCGGCACCGATGACGGCTCGTCCGTCCCTGACAACTCGGCGCCCTGCGGCTACTTTGCCCGCCTGGAAACCTTCGGCCTGCCAGGCCTCTACTACAACGGCACCCTCACGGTGCGCCACCACATCACCCACAATACTGTCTGGGACGAGGAGTCGGAGCCGATAGACGTCTGCGACAACGACGACAGGGCCGTCAAGACGAGCAGGTACCCGGCGCTCGTGCTCATCGCCCCGACGGGCAACGAGTCGGACACGAACCCGATGCACTGGGTCCTGCGCGGCTTCCAGCCGGCCCACGAGTACCACGCCCTCCTGGACGCCGTCGACTTTAAGCAGCGCTGGGTGTACATTCGGTCAAGCGACTTCGTCATCTCCAACTACACGCGCGAGTACAACACGGTCTTCTCGCCCTACTGGACGAACCGGTACGACGACTCGGACGCGACGGACCTCGAGGAGACGACGCGCGTGTACTGGCCCACGAACATCACTGCCGAGGATGACGGCACCTTTTCTGCGCGAGCAGAGTACGTCCAGGCGCCACCCATCATCGATAGCAAGGACTACATTGGCTCCTTCCCGCGGCCGGGAAAGCATACAAGCCAGTATGTCACGGTGGAGAGCGTGTGCAGCATGAATCAGAGATACTATGAGGATGAAGAGGACATTGACACGGTGCGGGGGTCTGACGGATCGAAAAGGAGGAGACAAGACGATGACGGCTTTGACGAGAATGGCGAGCGCATCTGGTACTCGTCAAATCCGACGTTCTGGCTTGACAGGGGCGCAACCATGGAGATGGCCGGCATCGGCGCGGAGAAGATGACCCTCACGCTCAACAACAGTCTCGACAAGGCGATACCTTGGATGGGAGAACGGGAGGGCGGATGTTACCCCGATGAGCGCGAGCCCTTTGAACTAACGAATTTCAACCCGATGCAATCTGCAGCCTACGAAGGTAAGGGATTGAGGCCGTGGAACGTGACTCTGAGGATCAGTTTATCATTCGAGGGTTCAATCGTTCGAGAGAACAGCACAACAGTCAACGGCGCAGAAGGTGGGAAACTGCTCTTCAATGCAGGCTACAAGCTCGATGAGGCAATTGAGGAGGAGGAGGATGATAAGTCCATAGCGTCACAAGCGACGTTCAAGGGTTATGCTGTCTTAGTTGTGGTCATGGTGGCTGGATTCGTTGCTTTCTAGTCGAAATCATCATTCGTAGATACAGGGAACGGTCATTCTGCGGAGAGCGTACGATATTGGTGATAAACCTCACGCGCCAGACGGAAGCATCTGAGGAGGGTTTGGGGTCTCAAAACTATTGGTACACACACCTCATGTCCTCATAGCTAGGCAGCGTTTGGGAGAAGCAGCAAGCAAATGGCAAAAAGAGAAAGGAAAAAGGTCAAAACGATAGATGCCTTGCAAATTCGCATTCGGGCAAAAGTGATTCAGGGGAGGCTCGAACTCCCGACCTTCAGTGAACCCCAACTCTTCAGACGAGGCGTTAGATGTTAGACTGACGTGATAAACCAACTACACCACCGAACCTATTGATGAACGTGGCGCTCGACTGAAGGATACATGATGGAGCAAACTCTGCCGCGGGCCTGGGCCCGGCGGTGGGGTGGAGGGGAGTAGGGTGAACCCGCTTATCACCATGCACATAAACCGGCGAGGAGGCTTCAAAAATGGTAGGGAGATAATTCAGTATTTTCGAGGGAGCGGGTTTTGCCTAGCTGCTTACCGGCCGGTCAATCTGGGCCGTTTCATGTGATGTAGTTCATCGTGCATTTTGGGCGAAATTCTTGGGATCTTTTCCCTCACTCAGCCGTTTGCAGGATGGATTTTCGGGCTCATGTCCCCCTCACAGGCATGTGGCTGGCAATCCTCCGAACAAGTGTTTCGACGGGTTGTTACCGCCGGGCTACCGACAATCCTCCTCACGAAAGGATCGAGATACTCAGTGCCACCTGAGCCGCGCCCACCGAGACGGTGAGATGCCTGCACGTCTGCTGAGTGGCCCTCAGAGTCGGCTGACGGAGCGGGTGCTCTTGTGCCTTTCGATACCGTAACTCCTTGAAAAACAGCAGACAACCTTCGCGTGATCGACCTGCCTCCTTCTCGAATCCTGTCCATGAGATGAGGCGCGCTTGACTCGTTCTTGTGGAGAGCAGACAATGGGATGGATGTGCCATCAATGGTTCCCCGCCTGCGACGGGATGCCGATCCAATGGCAGCTCCCATTCTCTCAGGTCTTGGGTCTGTGACTGTGCAGATATTGACTTCAGTAGCCCGCCGGCTACCGGGCATAAAAGCGCTACACTCGAATATGTCTTCGTGGAACATATCATGGTTACAACGTCGTGGTTTGATGGGTTCATCGACAAAGACAGAGGGTATTGGCAAGATGTGGCCGCTTCGCGCGTCAATTCCGAGGTGGTAAAGACTGCTCGTACTCTCCGTTCCGAGGGTCATATTAGATGGCAGGTTCAACCAGTCTTGCGTGCTTTGCCGCATTCCAAGCGCAGGAAACGACTTGAAGGAAATTGGACTGCAATTTTTGGAAGATTCTCTTTCATTTTCTTGGCCGTCATTCGTTTCACCCGTCTCGGTACGGGGCCTGATTGCGTAGTCACAAAGGTTGACCCTGTCGTCGCCTAGTCTGTACACAGCTTTGGCGTGGTTGATTGTCGAAGAAGAGGCATCGGTGGACCCGCCTTCGGGATAGCCTACAAGAAGTTCAGTCGGATTATCGAATGAACCTCGGAGGGTTAAGGTCGAAGCATTCGGTGTGCTTAGCCAGCGGATATTCGTCACACTTTGCCGAGAGAGTATGATTGTGTTCGGCAGCTGCGTGCGAACCTTGGTATGAAGATGGCCATCGACAGAACTTCGGGTCGAAAAAGCAGTCTGCGGTAAGCTGATGGTCGTGGCCGGATCGACTACTGTGGCATGGTTTATCTCGATTGATGCATCACGATAGCTGAGCTTACTGCGCTGCTGATTTGGCAAGGCTGTATCGGTAGGGTGCATCGTCATCCGAGTAAGCGGCTCGTGTTGGGATGAGCACGCCTCATGGCAGGGCAGTCCAGTAATATCCTCGATAAAACTGTCGTTCAAGAAGCAATTGAGCTCTTCCGGAAGAACAGGTTCACTAACTGTTCCAGCCTCTGGACTTTCGACGTATTGCTGATCGAATTGGTGCTCACGGGCTCCGTGGGCGGCATCATGGATGAAAGGCGGGTTGATACGGTCAAGGCTGTCCCCAGGGCTAGTGAGCGCCACTTCAGGGGCCCGGACACCGGTACTCTGTGGGAATTGTGATTCTTGGATGTTCAGAGCGGGAGGTAAGAGACTTTCCGTTAAGGAATCGCTCGATAACCATCCTAGGTTCTGGCCTAGGGTACTGATGACACTGACGGTCGAGCTTGGTGCAGCTTTGGTCGAGGCTAGACAGGCGTCACCTGGTTACGTTATCGCGTAAGCTTCCATGCGGAGTTTGATGTCGAACGCATCATACCCTGACCAAAAGCTCCAAGGAGAGATCCTCGGCTCGCTGCTGCACGAACGGCAGGCGGGAGGCAACGCTGGTGTATCTGCACACCTGTCTCATCGACGCTCATGCATCTTTGGGGTCGGTGATACTGAGTCTCGGGCTGGGCCTGCTAGACGCAGTCCTCGGGTTGGCCATTGCAGACGAGGCTGCATAGAATCGTGTTTCTCGGCCGAGGAGTCAGGTTGAACGTTCTCCGTTGCTTGTCGAACCAGTGGCGGCCTAATGCTTCGTTTTGAGATGACTGAATGGCGGTGTTCAGAGAAGGGCGACCCGTGAAGATGACATCCTCGGAGGGTTTGATCTCATCGTGAGGACTGAGGAACTCGGAAGCGAAGCTCTCGTTGCGGGTATTGTTCGCGGTGTAGAAGCGTTCTTCCTCGGTGCCGACGTCGGACATGTCAACAACCGAATATAAGCCAGCAGGCTCGAAACGGTAGGTGATGCCGAATGAGGATACAATAACGGTCAATGCAGGTAAAGGATTTTGCGGAGATGATATGTTCAGGTTTGGAATGTGCAAATGTAGGTCCGCGTGGCCTTGAGACATTGGCGCTGAAACTGGCTTGTTCCTTTGCCGGCAGGCACTACTGGTGCGGGACACAGGAAGGAAGCTCGTCACCACTTTTGCAGTACACCCGAATGAGGTGGGACAGCTACCGCAGAGTCAATACTAAGAGATCGAGACAACAAATTCAAGTTCATCAATCTTCATACCATCAAGAGACAGCCAGCCATTCGACAATTGTGCCTTCGTCTCCTGCAGATATGGCGACCCGGGGGGTTTCAGGAGTCGTGGGAGTGATGTGGGTGCTTACTTATCAAAGCTTATCTTATCGCACCATCAGCTCCTGCCTCCACAGCCAATGAAATTCTTGCGCAACAGAGCCTTTCGAGTTCTGCCTTTGAACATCCTCATCACCCGACCTGCCGGCCTTGTCCCCCCTCCAGTTGTCCACGGCGCTTAACTGCGAGGTGACAACTCCCCGGCCACGATGCCCGAGTCTCCCTCGCCTGCAGCCCCCGCATCTCGAGACCAGGCACCCACGGCCGCCGACCCCGACGCCTACACCAGGCTGCACATCACACCATTCGACGCCGATCTCCTCAAAGTCGTCGTTCCCGCAAGCGCCCTGCCCAAGGCACGAGGCATCTCCTTCCACACCCTGCAAACCTTCCCCGAGAAGCGCTACGGCTTCGTCGAGCTGCCTGCCATGGACGCCGAGAAGATCAAGAAGAAGCTGAGCGGCGCTGTGCTCAAGGGGTCCAAGATGCGTGTCGAAAAGGCGAGACCTGAGCCCGCGGCCGAGTTGGCGAAAGAGGAGGAGACGGGCAAGAAGCGCAAGAAGAAGTCGAGCGACGATCCCGAAGGCACCAAGAAGCGCAAGCGCGATTACAACGTCATGCCCGGCGTCGAGCTTGAGGATCGCAAGGTCAAGCGAGGCTGGACTGTCACAGACGAGGACAAGATTAAGGAGAAGCGCAACAAGAAGGACCGGAAAGACAAAGAAAAGAGCAAGGAGAAGAAGGAGAAGAAGAAGCGGCGCGAGGAGCGGTCAAAGTACACCGACAAGGAGGAATGTCTGCTCAAGACGAAGCTGCCGGCCAATGCCCCCGTCGAGAAGCGCAAGAAGGGCAAGTCACGCGAGACGGTCATACACGAGTTCTCAAACACGACCAAGTACCCCAGCTTCCTCAAGTCGAGCAAACCCTCGGATGCAGCGCCCTCCAATGCCGAGTACGTCGAAGGCAAGGGCTGGGTAAACGACGAGGGTAATGTTGTGGAAGCTGTCAAGGTCCGCAAGCCAGCCGAGCCCAAGTCTGAATCTCGCAAGAAGAAGAAGACGATAGCACCGCCAGTCGTCGAGGATGACACGACGAGCAGCAGTGGCAGCTCTTCTGAGGACGACGACGACTCGGAAGCAGAGGCCCCTGCCGCAAAGTCCGAGAAGGCTGCGACTCCCACCAAGGCTTCCGTGCCGGCACCGGTCGACAATGACGCTACGAGCAGCAGCGGCAGTTCCTCAGAGGACGACGATGCATCAGAGAAGGAGGGGGGAACAAAGGCGGAACAGACGTCTACCCCTCTCAGTGTGAAGGTCACACCTGCGGCTGCCAGCGATGATGACTCGAGCAGCAGCGGCTCTTCCATTGACGAGGAAGCGCCGGGCGCCCCTGCAGCAGATGACGAATCTACCGAGGAGGCCGCCAACAGCCCAGCATCGGCACTCAAGGGCGACGCATCGCGCCCCAAGTCATCCAGCTCGAGCAATAGTCTCACAATCAAGATCCCGCCCGCAACCCCAGCCAAGGTGCACCCTCTCGAGGCTCTTTATAAGCGCGCACGGGCGGGTGAAGATGCGACGACGACTCCGGCCAAGGAGTCTCAGCCTTTCAGTTTCTTCGGTGGTGGCGGTGACGATGACGATATTGAGGAGGACGACGCACTTCCCAGCCTGCAGATCCCCATGACACCCTACACGCAAGAGGACTTTGAATGGCGCAACATTAGGAGTGCTGCACCGACGCCTGATACGGCCCACCCCTCGAGGATTAAGAACTTCTGGGCAGGCGACGAAATGGACGAGGACGAGGCCGACGACACAGCCATGGCCAACGGCGACGAGGACAAAGAGGAGGAGGCTTCTGCTGCGGCTGCTGGACCCTCAGGCGATTTCCAAAAGTGGTTCTGGGAGAACAGGGGCGATCTCAACAAGTCGTGGATGAAGAGGAAGAAGACAGCGGCCAAGGAGAAGAGGCACCGAGAGAACAAGTCACGAGCGAACAGGGCGGTTTAGACATTTCGAATACCAATTGCTTTCTTTTTCTTTGAGCACGGCTATCACTCTTTGCGCTCTTGCGTGATTCTGTGCTGACCAATGCCCCCCACGCGTTGGTGCGAGTGAACCACGAGTCGACGGGGATCGATTATCGAGGCTTGGCTTGCATACATGTGCGCCTTGGCCGCGACATCCACAGCGACTGTCGTTCATTGAACAAAGCCAGCAACGAGAGCAAGGTGCCAGATGACTTCGGTCTGCCTGACAGCAGATGAGGTTCCAGACGAGTAATGAGAAGAGCCTCAACTTGAGGCTCAAACCCGGTTAACAACTCCCCCTAGTACATTCGGATATGGCATCATCGGACGACGTCTGGCGGCGACACGGACTAATTGAGCCCGAGTTAGGCAATGAGTGTTGGCAGTGGGATGCTGATCCCTCCAAGACAGGAGAGTGTATTCCCCACGAATCACACAGCCTGTTGGTCATCGGAATATAACAGACGACGAAATCACCTTGTCGCGTGGGAATGTTGCGTCGGCGCTCATGGGTGAGACAAACGCCAAATGCCAGCTCAAACATTATATGATTGATTGATCGATCGGCAGGCAAGCATATCCCCGACTAGCCTTTGTGACAGCGATCCAGACCAGTCGTCCCTCCCCCCTCGCAATGCAAAGACCATCACCATCACGGCTCAGTGGTCCTGAAGCCGGAGATGGCAATGTCTCTCGGCCGAATGCACAGCAGTCGAGGCACCAGGATCTGGCCCCCGACGTGAATCCCGAGTCCCACGATGCATCACCGCCGCACAACGAAAAGGGCGCTGTTCCCGTAGCCATAGCTCCCGGCGATGCATTGCCGCCGTCCGAAGCTCCGTACGTCGACCCGGATGATTTTGACGAGGGGGGCGCCGCTGCGTGGACGGCCGTCTTCGGAGCATGGTGTACCCTCTTCTGCACCTTTGGGCTCGGCAACAGCGTCGGCGTGTTCCAGGCCTACTATGTCAGCGATGCCCTCAAAGAGTATCCGTCATCGACCATTTCGTGGGTGACTGGTGTTTTTCTGTGGACGCTCAACTTTATGCCCGTCATTGTAAGTCGCATCATCGCATCTTCATCACCTCCAGACCCTGGCCTTGGTCTTGCCTCACAGCTCAGTTCGGCCGCGTCTACGACCGCTTCGGCCCAAAGTGGATCGTCGTCGGCGGCACCCTGACCTACGTCTTCGGCATGATGATGGTCTCGCTGTCGACCGAGTTCTGGCACTTCTTCCTCGCCATGAGCATTGTGGCCCCCATTGGCTCGAGCGCCGCCGCCAGCGCCAGCATGTCCGCGACCTTGTCCTGGTTCCGCAAGAAGCGCGCCACGGCCTTTGGCATCATGATGTCCGGCTCCTCCGTCGGCGGCGTCGTCTTGCCCATCATGATTTCGCGCATGATTGACCGTGTCGGCTTTCCCTGGACCATTCGCGCCGTGGCCTTCCTGTTCCTCGCCCTCATGGGCGTCTCGTGCTGCACCGTGCGGTCGCGCTTACAGCCTGAACCGCGGCCGCTTGTTTTGAAGGAGTACGTCCAGGGATTGAGAGAGCCGGCCATGGCTTTCACCGTATTTGGCATGTTTCTCTTCTTTTGGGGCATGTTTTTGCCGTTTAACTTTATCATTCTGCAGGCCAAGGCGCAGGGCATGAGTCCTGGTTTGGTAATTTACCTCCTCCCGATTATGCACGCTGTGAGGTAAGGTTTTCCCCCTTCGTTTTCAAGTCTGTGAACCTCTTGATTTGGAGTCTCAGCAGATAACATTGGTCAGCATCGTTGGTCGCATCATCCCCGGTATCCTCGCCGACAAGTTCGGCCGTTACAACGTCATGATCTGCATCGTCACCCTCGCCGCCGTCTTCACCCTCTCCATCTGGATCCCCAGCAAGACAAACACAGCCATCATCGTCTTCACAATCCTCTTCGGCTTCTCCTCCGGCAGCTTCACCTCACTCGCGCCGACGCTCGTCGCGCAAATATCCGATATCCGCCAGATTGGCATACGCACCGGCACTGCGTTTGCTGTCCAGTCCTTCGGCGCCCTGACTGGGAGTCCCATCGCCAGCGCCATTGTCGAGTCCCAGGGAGGCAGTTATCTAGGTCTGCAGCTGTTCTGCGGCCTGGCCATGCTCGCGTCTGCGGTCGTCTTCTTCTTCGCGAGACATGTGCAAGTCGGACTACGCTTGAACCTAGTATGATAGATTGTTGCTTCGGGACTGTCCGCTCACGAGATGCGGTCACCATTCCTGGCATCTTTGGGATCGACTGCTCCAATGCAAGCGCCGCAATCATGTTATTTTATTTCCAGCCTACATCTCGGTCTCTCGGCACACGTGCATGTGTACCTGGTAGCGTGGCCCCCGCCAAGTTTCAGACCAAGTGCTAGCTCGATCCTCAGGGGTCGTAGGATCCATCCCTCAGTGTTTGTTCGGCTCGCTTCTACAGGCATGTCGCCCACCTCACTCCAGCCTCGAATGCAGCAAAAAGATTCACAAAAAAACATACAACACCAGGTATTCGCTGGTGGTCACCCACCCGACTACTGATCCGGCCCTTATTGGTTTACCTAGGGGAGAGCGGACGGGATCCCGAGGTTTCCGATAGGTATGGTCGTATATAGCAATCCCAAACTTTAGGAGTGATCATATTGGGAAAACGGCATAGCGTCAGATGTATACCAAGATTCGGAAATTCATGGCTGTAGATCTTGAGGTTTACGAATACTCGGCATCTTACTTGCGTACTTACTTATTAGCTGGTATGGCTGCACACATTCTCTTCGCGCCAGACATTTGACCCGTCGGATATTACACCAGTGACTTGGCAGACGACAGCTTCGATTGAACCCACTAGGCCGCCAAAGGCACCTGTGGACACAATTACAACCCGTCCAGATCTCCTAGCGCCAAAACAGCTAGAAATACAATGGTGAAATGACAAGAGGAGCGACGGTGCGGAGATTGAACATGAGAGCCGAGGGCCGACAACCGAGTCCCACTGCCATACGAAGTTGGGGGAGCTACAGGCTCTGGAAATATGAGTAACGCCGTTCCCCGCAGCCGCGGGGCAAAGGCTTGATCAAAAAAGGCCGATGCGCAGATCGCTGCCGTCATATGCACATGGCGCTGGCAGCCAGCTTAGGTCGTCGTCATCAACTCCTCGGTGGCCGTCTTCATTCGGGCATCGCGTCCGGGGCGTTCCGTTGCAAGGGTCGTTGCGGCTCGTAAATCTCAGATGGCGGCTCAAGGCGAGCGATGCAGGACAGGCGATCGATTTTTCTTGGCATGCCTTGGCAAGGCATGATTGCCGGACTTCAGAGGACACACGTTGCAGACAAGATGCGTTTGGATCTGGGTACAACGAGGACCAGCATGCGAGCGACGATGGACCGAGTGCTCGCTGGTATATGCAGTGGACTTGTCGGCACACGTCTTGTGTCGCATCTACAAATCCCTCGCCCTCCTGCCCAGCCCTGCCCTTACCGCTACGTATGCCACGTGAACCCCAAGAGCCTCTTCTCAAAGACGTGTCATCAGCCCTTCAACCGGCAAACTTGTGCCGACGCGACCATCTTGTTCGGGACATTGATGCGGCGAAAACAGCGCAAAACAAAGACGCGGAGGCGGGCTGGAGAATGCCGGGGAAGTCGGGGAAGTTGGGGCCGGCCAAAGTCCTTAGGTATGACTAGTAGTACTGAACCAAGTCATACCCTATGAGCCGCTATAACATGGCGCGGCCGAATGCCGGAGTGGCGCCGTGGTGGTGCCCTGATCCGTACCCTCTTGCGGGGATTGTTGCGGGCCGGATAGGATGCCACGCACACTATGCCGGTGATGCCCTGCTAAGCTCTGGGGTGCAGAGCATGATAGGTCCTCCTGGCAGACTACCGCCTTGCGGCCTTGGCATGTCATAGGTGCGTCTATACACACTGCGGAGGCCTACGACTCTACTACAACGCTATCCTGGTGGTGGAGACGCAAACTGATGAGTGAGTGACGGCGTTTCAAGCAGGTTGATGGACGTCGTCGGAGCCTGACTGGGGGTTCAGCAGAACGGCAACAGGGCGGCCCCTCACCATGTTTCCCTTGGTCCATCTTTGGCCCACTACAACTGCGATCTGATTCAAGGCAATAGTCCGGAGAGGAGGAGCAGATTCAACCTTACAAAAGGCATCACTAAGAACACTTCCGGACGTACCTGTTCTCTTTTACTCCACGCCTCCCACAATTTGTTTACCCCAGACAAACGTGATACACAACATGAGCAACCCCGTTGATTTCAAGTCGCCGAGCGGCGATCCCGAGGTGGAGGGACACAAAGCTACCGTCGAACATGCCTACGACATCGACGAGAAGGCTCGAGCCGCCGACTACAGAGCTGACGCCATTGAGGCAGAGAACACGGAGCACAACATGGGCGTGCTCGAAGCTGCGAAGGCTTATCCCATGGCTTCTCTTTGGGCCTTTACCATGTCTTGCACCATCGTACGTGGCTCCGGTCTTCTATTCATGTAGGGTTACGAGAATACGCCCAATTGACACGGTGTCTTTCAGATCATGGAGTCTTACGGCGTCTTCCTTATGGGCAACTTCATCGCGCTGCCTGCGTTCGCCGCTCAATTCGGCGTCCTGAACGAAGCGACTGGTAAGATGGTCATCGAAACCAAGTGGCAGTCTGCCCTTCAGGTTGGCGGCCCCCTTGGTGCTATCATCGGTGTGTGCCTTGCCGGCCCCTTGACGGGCCGTATCGGATACCGCTGGGCGACTATTTCTGGGCTTATGGCCCTTAACGCCTTCATCTTTGTCTTCTATTTCGCAAACTCGCTGCCCGTTATTCTGGCCTCTCAGCTACTCGAGGGTATACCATGGGGTATCTTTATCGCCAATGCCCCCGCTTATTGCAGTGAGATCGTGCCTATGAGGCTGAGGGCCCCGGCCACTCAGATGCTGCAGATGTTCTGGGCTATTGGTGCCATTATCGTCGGTGCTGTCACTTATCGTTATAACACGCTTGACAGCGAAACAGCCTTCAGGTACATTTCGCATGCCTCGTCCAAGTACAAGAGGTCAGCTCGTGGTTGCTAATCGAATATCATGTCAGGGTCACTATTGCGTTGCAGTGGATGTTCCCTACTCCTCTCGCCATTCTCATCTGGATTGCCCCCGAATCACCATGGTGGCTCGTCCGTAGGGGCCGTCTCGAAGACGCTGAGCGTTCTGTTCAGCGCCTGGGACGTAACTCTGTGGCTGTCAACCTGAAAGAGTCGGTGGCCATGATGCGTCGTACTATCGAGCTCGAGAAGACCGAAAAGGAGCCCAACCACCTCGAGCTGTTCAAGGGTACTGATTGTTACCGTACTTTGATTGTTTGCTGTGTGTATGCGGCGCAGAACCTGACTGGTAACCTCATCGCGAACCAAGCAGTCTATTTCTTCGAACGTAAGCCAAACCTGTTCAATCAACCCGCCAGTGTCATACTTATGGGTCCTAACATGGCTCTCACAGAGGCTGGCATGAGCACCGACACCGCTTTTGCCATGGGTCTTATCACCTCGGCCTTGCAAAACGTCATGGTTATGCTCTCCTGGATCCTTACTACGTATCTCGGCCGCCGCACGATTTACCTCTGGGGTTCCGCCTTCAATGTCGTTCTACTCGTCGCCCTCGGTGTCGCCGCCTCCTTCGGCAAGTCAACTGCCGCCTCCTTGGCGCAGGCATCGCTTGGCCTCATTGTCTCCGTTCTCTTCACGCTCGGCCCAGCGCCCGCGTCATGGGTCATAATTGGCGAGACGTCAGCGATTCGCTTGAGGCCCCTGACTACAGGTATCGGCCGCGGCTGCTACTATGTTGTCAACATCCCGTGCATTTTCCTTGCAAGCTACATGCTCAACCCCAAAGTAAGTTTTTTTCATGCTAACAAAAGCAAAACAAATGATCGATTTGCTGACTATGGGTGGTAGTCTGGTAACCTTGGCGGCAAGTGCGGGTATGTTTGGGGCGGCACAGGTCTATTCTGCTTGATCATGGCGTATTTTTACCTGCCGGAGATGAAGGGGCGCTCATACCGCGAGATTGATATCCTGTTCAAGCGTCGCGTTCCGGCCCGTAAGTGGACAAAGACGGTGGTTGACATCAACGACGACCAGTAGATGGATCGAAGGTTGAAGGGCAGGGCTGTGTTGGAGATGAGCAGCAGGAGACGAACAACTACCACAATTCAACGATTGTACTTGCTTATAGAGAGTCATACCAAGATATGGAACATTGAAAACTGCACTCTTGAGCACATAGGATCTGATGCTCTATGGCCTTTAGGCCCTTTCTATGCAGTATATAGGACTAGGGTTAGGAATACCTAAATAGTCTCGTTTAGGTATTATAGGGGAGTAGATATTTGGGCTTTCTAGGTTACCTAGAGAGAACCTATAGGCTAAAATAGGTTAACTTAATAACTTATAGAATTTATATAGGTATTTTAAGTTAATTTAATTAAACCTATAAGTTCTCTCTAAATAGAAGCTAAGGTCTATATATAGCTTATACTCCTTAGAATATCGTATTAATAAAGTATTAAATAGGGTATAAAGTACTCTAATAGGTATATAATAATATTATTATATTACTAGACCTAAAAATACCTAGGCCTTATTATTTATTTAGGTTTAGGTTTTCTTTTAAATAGCCTATTTTAGCCTAAAAACCTATTTAGGTAGTAGAGTAATAGGTTTTTAGGGCTTTAGGTTCTTATACTAAGTTTCTGGGTACCTAATAGGTTAGAATCTTTAGGTATTCCTAAGCCTATATAGGACCCTGGGATACCTCCGACGAATCTTCTACTGATTTATGCCCTAGTCCATTCGGACTTCAACGTCTTAGATAGGCGGAGCTTTTGAGATACTGGCTGCACGGGGCCATATTCAATACTGCACAATGTCATGGATACTTGATACTTTGTTGTGTAGCTGGCCTATTTCGATAGTATACAGTCTCTCACGTGGGACTTCCGCGGATTCGTGTACTGCACACGGATCCAAAGTCCAGACGGAAGCACCGCAGAGTAGCTTTGCATCAACTCGATGTGTTCCCATTCTCCTTCATTGCTCGCACCAACCCGCTCCCGTTGGCCATGTCAACCCTCGGCATACTATGGTACTGAGGACACTAACAGTCCCGAGACTCGATACAAAAAGCTAAATTCGGAAACTTTTTGATGACACGAAGAAGAAACATGGCTCATTGGCTCACATCTAATGTATGGGGGCTGAAAGCGCCACGCAGGTGTCAAGAACAACGTCACCGCCACAGAGGTGTTGGTTTGGTCCGTCACGCGACAGGCAAATCGCTCCAATTGACCGGAAATCGCGACTGCCAAGATACCAGGATGCATTGAAGTTGAGCTGAAAACAACCCGATGAAACGAAAACGTCTTCTTTTAGGCTGAAAATATTATCCGTCCGTAGCTGTGTGGGCAGTTGGCTGGAGAGGACCAACCAAGCCAAGGAACCGCGTACCCAACGCCGTGGCACCGGCAACCAACATCTAATTCCTGCGACCAACATGCTGTCCGAAGCACGTGCCGTGCTTTGGAACCATTTCAAAGAACAAACTTATTCTGACTTCACACAGAGGCTGCAAGCATCCAACGCCACTACTTCTGTCCGTCCGGTCAACGCCATGCACAACGTTACGCAGTGGCAGTGCCGAAGCGGGCAGAAAGGCATTGGCGAAAACAACGAAACCCGCCTCAGCCCAACCATCACAGAACATGCGATGGATACTGATCTGCGATGGATACGAGGTGTCAGACATCCTTCCCACCCACCCTCTTCCTACGTCTGCCCAACCACCGCCCTTCCAAGCAGCCGCATGTGCTCATTTTGAACAATCCAGCTTCGGGCGCACAACCGTTCCGCGGCACCCTCCACAACAGGTCGCACGAACCAGTCCTTTGTTTCCCCTCTCTCGGTTCTTTCAGCCTTAAGCCCCTGAACTTAAGCTAGCTCGACGGTGAAGATGAAGCATAACGCTTATGTGTCAAAGTCAGCGCTGGGCGGCACTAACGACTCGCTGAGAGTTGTATTTTAGGGGGAGATCGACTGTGTCTTGGTCGGAGAGTTTTAGTGGCCCGGGGCTGCTCCCCCGCCTCTTGGGGATAAAGAAGTTTTCTTGGCTCTGCGGCTGACGCGCCCGGACCAACGCCTTTCAATAGCGAACATGATGCTGGGAATAGCTTCTCCTATGCACATACGACCATACCTATTGGAAACCTCGGGATCCCGTCCGCTCTCCCCTAGATAAACCAATAAGGGCCGGATCAGTAGTCGGGTGGGTGACCACCGGCGAATCCCTGGTGTTGTATGTTTTTTTGACCAAGATTTTTGGTTTGGGCAATTTTCTGACGTGCTGGTCGGGGTACCTGAAAGCTGTTTCTTTTCTCTCGCTGGAAATTGTGGCAGTTCCGAAGGGAGGCTTGGGGCGGACGTGTTCCTGTACAATTTGCACAATCACGCAGGGCTCACAGGCTCCCCCAGCATGAGACATGCATGCTAGGGATGAAGGTAATCACGGCAATCCGGCCAGACTACCAACGGTGTGCCTGACAGGCTATTTTCCTTCTTCATCATTCCCCTCTGCCACGGGTCTTGCGTCCCAACCAAGAAAAGCTGACTATTGCGTAATGGAGCTGCTTGGGAGGTGGCATTTAGGTTCGACCGACCGGTGCGAAAGCGCCTTGGTCAAACCACGACACATGATGGCTGCGTTGGTCAAGAGAGGTCAGGTTTGGTCAGACGACTAGGAGAATAAACGTGTGGCCGCGTGCGTTTACGAGCGGAGCGGCTGGGTGTCTGTCGTCTTATGATTTCGATTCATCCGAAGTTCTTGGTTGTTCTTTGGTCCACAGAAGCTCAGGACCCCAGCTGTGCCCCAGGCTTCGAGCGACCGATCGGACGATGTCCAAGCAACGTAGCTAGAAAGAGTGGGCACAGCAAGGATTCTCAGGGGGATGGGAGGCCGGATGCTGTGTTGCTGTCCCGCTGACAACACACTCGCATGAGTTGATCTTTTCGATGGGGGGCCCGGGCGCCATACAAATGCTAGCGAGACTCGTATTATGAGAAACCCCTTTCGCTAGGGCTAAGCCAGGGCGTCAACCAGCGCGAGGATCGGCATCCGCTAGAGGCCGGTAATCGCGCGGGTCGGCGTCAGAGAATCCACGAGACTGGTCAGCTCTGGAAGGTGGCAGAGAGCGGGAGAGTGGGCATCAGACGCAAGACGAACAAATAAAATACACGCAATTGTTGCTGCCACACCATGACAGACCATGCAGCACAGAGGCTGGGCACACAGCTGCGTCCCATCTCGTATTGATGACATGGCCAGGCGACCGGCACAGCGAATGCCGCTTCGTGGCGCTTGTCAGCGGACGGCCATCCGTTCATCTCCCTCAGCTGGAAATAGGCAAGCCCGGTTCGAGGCCATGCACTACCCCTGACCCTACCGATACGCGACTTGGGAAAGCCTTTACAGCCTTCACGCCCCAGATGGGACAAACTAAGCATCTTTGGGTCGGCCCCGACTCAGCCCCCCGGCGCTAACTCACGTACTTGGACTCAGGTACAGGGGCTCACGGTCGCCGATTGGCTTTGAGGCATCCGGACGGGCCCAGGCCTGTTCGCGCCCTTGTCCTCTCCTTGGAGGCACCCTGGGGCGGAATGTTTGCCCATGGTGGCTCACACTGTTGGGCTTACACCCCCTTCGAGGCAATATAACCTCTCCTTGCCCACGTTCGCCCATGCATTCCTCTGGCTCTCGTTCAGTTCGATTAGTGCGATCAAGTCCAGATCTATCAGACCTCGACCTGATCTGACCGAACACAATCACCATGTTGCTGCGATTCTCCCTCACCGTCTGGGTGCTCGCCGCACTGGCGTCGCTCGTTGCCTCCCAGGCCTACCCTATCACCGGTGTTCAGGTCGCCGCCGGCAGCGCGGTTCCCTACAGGAAAAACATCAACATCCTGTACAAGAACGGAGGAGCTCCCTGGTACGTCCAATCTGCATTCATGCACCCCAATTTATCCTTCTGCCAAGACCTTCCAGAGAGACTGACAGCTCTTCCGAAATAGGGATCTCTACCTCCGATCTCTGGAAGACCTCTATGCTCAGGATGCCAACAATCGCCTATCATACTTTCAGATCGCCGGTAAGCCAAACCTTAATACAAGGTTAAGCTTAATGAACATTCCTAATCTGACATAACAAAGGCATTCACGGCAGGCCTTACATCGAATGGAACAACGCCGGCAGGAGGAACACCAATGGATGGCAGGGCTACTGCCCCCACGGTGTAGGTCTCAACATCAACAACGGCGCGCTAGAGTGAACATTCCCGACTGCCCAGTGTGTGCCTCTCTTAGGAAGCCCTTTTCCTCCCGTGGCACCGCCCCTACGTGCTGGCCTTTGAGGTATGTATACCCCGGTCTAGTCTCACACTCTTCCACAAGCCCGCTCACTGACACGTCCCCTTTAGCAACGTCTAGTCGAGACCGCCATCAGGCTTGCCAACCAGTACCCCGCTGCCCACCGCGCGACCTACGTCAAGGCCGCCCAGACCCTGCGTGCTCCTTTCTGGGAC
Organism: Verticillium longisporum; assembly: GCA_019188255.1. NCBI lineage: Eukaryota > Fungi > Ascomycota > Sordariomycetes > Glomerellales > Plectosphaerellaceae > Verticillium > Verticillium longisporum. Next base: position 5,679,595 of record JAETXT010000005.1, on the reverse strand, counting down.
TGGGGATACGATGCCCGCGTGCCTCCCGTCACCGTCCCCATCACGCTGCCCGTTCGCGTTCCCAACGGATCCGGCTTGTGGACCATCCAGATCTCGGTCCCGCTGCGCTACTACCACTTCCCCCAGTCTGCGATCGTCCAGTTGTTCAGCTCCTTCTCCCGCGATGCCCAGGTCTTCAAGTGCCGCGCGCCCCAGAACTACCCCAACTCGGCCAACGCCGCCATGGCCAGCCGTTCTTACAGGTCGTGGACCTACGACGCCATGACGCGCTCGGCCAGCTTTGAGGAGTTTGCCTCGACCGGCAGCTCCGGCATCTCCCTCGAAGATCCACAACGCTGTCCACTGGGATGGTTCTTGGGGTTTCCAGATCCTCGATGCCGGCTACTCCGCCCTTGGCCCCCTCTTCACGCTTCACCACCCCAATGTCGACCGTCTCTGGGCCTACCGCCAGTTCATGCGCCCCGACCAGGCCACCCTGACCCGCACCTACAGCGGCGGCGCCCGCTTCAGCACCCCCGGCGGCACCTCCATCGGCCCCAACAGCCCTCTGCAGCCCTTCTTCGCCGCACCCGGCCGTTTCCACACGCCCAACTCGGTCCGTTCCATCCGCGGCTTCGGCTACACCTACGAGGGTCTCGAGTACTGGAAGAAGAACGACGGCCAGCTCCAGCGCGACGCCACCGCCCTCATCAACAAGTATTACGCCACCGGCGCGGCCCGCCCCCAGGTCCGCAAGCGCGAGAACGAGGAGGTCACGCGTTACTTCGCCCAGATCAAGGTCAATGTCGAGGAACTCCAGAGGCCCTGCGCCATCGAGCTGTTCGCCAACGTCACGAGCGTCGGCAACTTTATCGTCATGAAGCAGCCCGCCCAGGGTTTGTTCTACGGCAAGTTCTCCCTCGACAAGGCTGCCGACCCCGTCGAGCTCGCCGACACCGAGACCAAGGTTGTCGTCAGCGATCTCCTTGCCGCCCTGCGCGTCCAAATCACCAAGGTATGTTTCCTTTTTCCTTCTTGTGGTCTTATTTCGTCATCCTCCCTCTCGCCTCAAATAGAAGGCTAACCCTCCATGCAGCACGACGGCACTGTCCAGGCCCTTGAGTCGGTTCCCAGCTTCAAGCTCGAGCTCGAGAACGTCGACGTCACCCCCCCGGAAACCGACACTGAGCTGCCCGAGTACACTGACGCCGAGAAGGTCACGGCTCCCAAGGAGGACCTGGCCGCGGCGCCCCCTTCGTAATGCCGATTCAAGCGAGTGAGGGAGAGAAAATTGAACGTCAAAATCGGAATTGATTCCAGCGAGCATTTGGGAGCATTTTTTCTGCTCCACTCTGTCACCGGGTCCAGCAGACTGGGGAGAAGGTCTGCCCGACAAACCAATATTTCTTATGTCGTACATCACACAACCACATACCATGTTCAGGAGTTTACTGGGCACCGTTTGGGGAAACGGTTTTACTCGTAATATAGATATAATTTGCAAGAAACACCATAACTTTACCCTTAAAAATAATATTCTCCTGATCCCCCAAAAATCGCAGATCCTGTACTCGCCTATTCAATTGTAAAATCGCCGTCAGTCTGACAAATACCCTCATCGTCGAAGAAGCTGGCGGTGTCCACCGCAGGCAGGCTGTATTGAACCCTGTCCAGCAGGGTGCAAAGTTGGTGCACACGACTCAAGTTCTCGTCAACCATGACGGTCGCAAAGGCGTCAAGATAAATGTCGCAGCCTGTGATCCCGCTCTCCATCGCGCTTGCGTATCCTGCTTTCCAGTTAGCATGTGCGGCGCGCAGGCTGTTGATCGCAAACAGCATGTCCTCGGGCCTGCACCACTCCCATCCCTTGGCATCAAGCTGAAGCCCGTCGGCGTCTCTGCCGGTATTGAACTGCAATTTCATGTGGAGCTGTACGTCAAGGGGATACACACCTTCTTGAAAGCAGTCATCGCTGGTCCAGGGGACATCTTCCCATTTGAATTCGGGATCATAGATGTCGCCGTAGCTGCCCACCTTCTCGACGGCATACGCCTCGAGAAGGTCGAGAATGCGTCCATGACCATGGGCGTCTGAGTAAGGTCCCACGCCGGTGCTTTCCGGACCGAAGGCGAGAAAGCCAAAAAGGCTGATGAAGAGACCGATACGTGACATGTCCCAGATCTCGCCGTTGTGATCGCGGCTGAAGCTGAGACCTGGAATGGTGCCCAGGCGGTCTTGGAGGACGAGCCAGGTATCGGCGGGGGTAGTCTCGAGGATGGTGCGGATCATGTCGCGACGCTCAGCGCTCAGGTAGTACCGACCCTCCATGGCGAGGGTCTGGGCATCGTGGGCGGTCTCGTTGTCCATTACTGTGATGAGTAGTTGGCAGTGTCTTTTGCTGGCGAGGGTTTGGGAATCGATATAATATGATTGTTGTGTGATCTGAATGGCGTACAAAGCATCTAAAGTTCTTGCCACGATGAAGGCTCTGTGGCATGAAATCCTCCATGATTTATGCCTTGACATGATATGAGCCTCAGAGTTACTGTACGACATCATGGATCGTGCAAACGACGTTTTCAATCATTGTTCATCACACAAGGCGCTGTCTCCGTACGTCGGACGCCAAATTGACAGTCCAGTACCGTGAGCTTTGTCTCAGCATCATGAATGGCATTGTGTTGAGCAGAACCACAAAGACCCCCAGGGTTTTACTCGAATCTACACGAATTCGTTGATTTGTTATCAACCTTTTGCCTGGCTTCTCAATTTCGTTGGTCTCGGGGACAAAGTTATCAGAAAAATCGCAAAGCGTGAAAGATGATTCGCACATCCCATCAGTGTTAACCTTTGTGGAATAATAAATAGCACAGTTTCACGCATGCAAATGTCTTCTGTAACTGTTTGTCTTCTCGCCGCACCGGAAAATTACTGTGAGAACATTGATTCGATCTTAAGATGTGTCCGCTGTCTATGACTGCCTATGCTTGACGCAGATCTGGCACCCGCTATTCTGGATTATGCGTTCCCATGATTCCTCAAACCCCTCATCTTCTACCTTACACGCGTTAGACCAGTTATCGGCGATAGACCTGGGCCTATACCTCCATGAATGCCGTCCATTTGGATTAACGACGTTGATTCAATACTTATCCTGTGGCCTCAATTGGATAGCTCCCGTAAGGCACTTACGACCGTGTGAGGGCTGCCACTAAGTCGTTCTAGGGCCGACCGTATCACTATCTCAGGTTTCAGTAACATGCGAATATGTGTCGGGCAATGCAACATGAACGAGGAGGGACCATGGTTTCAATGTCGATCCGTTGCTTGGCCCATCCTCATGAGATGATAAACTGCATCCGACTGTCCGACCGAACATTTTGCTCGCTGAACAGCATAAAGAAACGGGCGCGTTGATACGTGACAACCCCCACCACGCCATTACCATCAGTTTCTGAACAAGAGGAGGCCTCTGAACCGCGCGTCGCTTCTTTCCGCCGCATCCTCTCCAGGAGGACGATCGGATCTCAAAGGCATTCATCGAAAAACATGATCAACAGGGCTCACTGGCGGTTCAGCGAGCATAAAAACTTCGACAATGCATGTTGAATCCCTAGATACGGCAACCTGACTCCACAACGGACGACGTCGTAATCTAGGGTGACGACGAGTCGACGACAACAGAGCAAGCAAATTACAATGTGCAGGTGCCTATTGGCTTGCAACAACGATGATGATACCGAGTGTGATGAATGAGAAAAGGAGACTGCGAGTCAAGACTCAAGCCCCTGGACAGCTTACGTATGCTGCATCTACATCCTATTCAGGAAAGCCCCGACTCAAACCTCCGGGAGCATTGACTGATCGGGAAAGGCTCGATCGGATGACAGCCCAACAACCGCCCACATACCGAAAGCTTGTGGCGGGGCTGATCCGAGAACCTGAAGGTCGAAACATGCCAACGGCATTTGCAAGCATCTGAACCCCACGATGGGGCAACGACAACGCGGCTTCTAGCCCCTCGGCAGAGCTGCGCCTTGCATGAGGCTCAACTTATGCCCGGAGAGGGCGACACGTCCTGAGTCGGTTGCGTAGCACAGCAATGTGGATTGACGTCAAAGTACAGGAGGGGAGGGCTGTCAAGTCGTCGAAGATTCAGTATATAGAAGACTAAGTTTTCAGCTCTCAATCGTCAAACCTTCTTTTCAGCACCACCTTTCTCACAGTCTCCTTCTCTCTCACACACGTATCGCCAGCTTCTTGCTTTTCAACGCCTTTTCTTGTTCGTTCTTGAAATTTCACCGTCGCACCCTCACGTTTTCGCCAACATGCGTCTGACTTCTGTCGCTTCGGGCATTGCCTTCCTTTCCATTCAGGCAGCTGCCCATCCTGGCCACGATCTTTCTGAGGAGATTGCCGAGCGCCGCGCCTTTCTCGGAAACATTGAGCGAGCTTCACTGGCTCACTGCGCCGCCAAGCTTCGTGCTCGCGGTGTTGAGCAGCGCAACATTGAACGTCGCGCCGCCCTCCTCAAGGAAGCCCGCGAGAAGCGTAAGTAGACCGTACTAGAACCGTTTCCAAGCTTCAAACATCTGACATGGAACAGTCGCTCTGAAGAAGAAGCGCGACGTCGATACCGTCTTGGCTACCAGCCACAACAAGACCGAGCTCGGCTACACCATCAACACGGATGCTGATACTCTGTTCAGCGGCCAGAACTCCTGTGTTCTCACCCCTGAGGTGACCCAGGGTCCTTACTGTGAGTCGCAAGTAAAACAGCGTTCGGTTCGTTCAGGACTAACACTCCACAGACGTTGGCGGTGTGTATGTTCGTCGTAACATTATTGAAGAGCAGGAGGGAGTCAACATCGTCCTCGATTACCAGGTCATTGACGTCGACACCTGCGAGCCCGTCCCCAATGTGTACCTCGAAATGTGGCACTGCAACTCCACTGGTGTCTATTCCGGCGTGATTGCCAACGGCAACGGCGACTCGTCTGACGAGAGCAACATCGACAACACCTGGCTTCGCGGTATCCAGGAGACCGACAGCGACGGTGTCGCCCAGTTCGAGTCTCTCTTCCCTGGCCACTACACTGGTCGCGCCACCCATATTCACTTGATGGCGCACACCAACGCCACCCTCCTCGCCAACCAGACTCTCGGCAACGACGTCTACGCCAGCCACGTCGGCCAGGCCTTCTTCGACCAGGATCTCATAGACGCTGTCGACAAGATCTCTCCCTACTCCGAGAACACCCAAGACATGACTCTGAACACCGAAGACAGCATTCTCTCCGAAGAGGCCGACACCGAGGGCGTTGACCCTCTGATGGAGTACACGCTGCTCGGCGACTCGGTCGAGGATGGCCTCTTCGCCTGGCTCGCCTTTGGCATCAACACCACCGAGTCCTCCAAGGTCACTCCTGCCATCTTCCTCTACGAGGAGGGTGGTGTCGCCAACTCGGCTTCCGGCGGCGGTGGCGGCTCCGGCGGTCCCCCCGACGGCAACCCCCCCTCCGGTGGCCCCGGCGGCAACGGCACTGCCCCCGGCGACCTTACCTCCGGCGTGGCCTCCGACTCCTCCGCCACCGCTACCGCCACCATCACCAGCTCCACCACGGCCCTGGCCAGCGAGACCCCCAGCGGTGCCTCGTCCACCCGCCGTGCCAAGTGTAAGCGCAGCCGTCCCACCTCTCGTGCTTGAAGCGCGCGTCGCTCTGTTTTTGTGTATTGTCGTTTTCTCTCTTCTCTTTTGCACCACTTCAGTTTACATATTAACCACTGGGACTTCCAGATGGCGTGGCGATGCTCGGGCAGCTGTTCGCCGTATGCATTGCGGTCGTCTTTGCTAGGATTGCATTGGCGTAGCGTGGTTTTGCCAGGCGGCTGGACTCCGCGGGGGCCGCGGGACAGCCTTGGCTTATTCATCGGTGAGAGTTTGAACGTTGGAGCCCTGTGGGCTTTTTCTTGGAGGCAGCGAGGATATATACACAAAAAGAAAATTGACCTCCAACGATGCGTTTCGCGTGCTGGATGATAGTATATTGCGTGGTGTGGGGCGTGTTGATGCAAGAAGTACTGATGCTGGGATGCTGGAGTTGGTCGAGATCAAAGCTGCTGTGTAAGCTTGCGAGACATACAAAACTACAAGCTTGACTGAGGTGCAGCTACCACGGGTATTCGGACATCATACTATGCAGGTATGTTGATGATGATGGAGTCGTTGGGACGATTGATGACATGCCTTGCTCAGGAGATTGAATATTGCCTGAGGATAAATTCATGACTTGTTCCGATATCCAAAAAGCTTCGAGGATTTCCAAGCCTGCTACGGGATCTGGGGGTGGATTTGTAGGTCAGTATGTACCGAACTCCAATACACACACACACACACAAGTTTATTACGCCTGGTGGCCTAGAGCCAATAAGGCACTATTCGCTATTGTACATGGTCGCTTCCTGTAGTCTGTCCGAAACTCCCAAGCCCATAAGGGGTCGTCTTTCCGCTCTTGCTTTCTCGTCTTCTGTCTTTCCGCCGGTTTCTCATGGGGTTTAGATTGTATTGGCAAGCTGCTTGAAGGCTATTCTTCAAGTGTTCAGAGTCCTATCTACGGCGACTGAAGCGGCGCCTGCTGTTATTGACACGAGGTGTGGGTGTTAGGTTCGATTAGTAGGGAAGGGGGTTTGCCGTGATAGGTCTCATCAAGGATCACACATTCTCTAGCCGGCCCGTGGCCTTCGCAAAGCGTATCGTAGCTCGGACTGCTTTCATGTTTGGCTTCCAGTCATCACCATCTGATGTTGTCTTTCCTCCCAGGTGGAAAGAAACGTTGTCTCTTTGTGCGCCAGGGCACATGAGTGTCTCGGCGCGTTGTGTTGCCCACCGTGTGCATCGAAGGAGGAAGTGCTCTACCGTCTCTCTCGCGTGTCCGCATGCGCATTGGGCTGACGCTACTGCCTTGATTCGGAAAAGTGACGCGTTGAGCCTCGCCATGCCTGTCCTGAGCTGGGCCAGCATGCTCGCTTCTATCCAGGAAAGGTTGTTGTATAGTTCTCGAGTGTGCTTGCCAGGAAGAGCTATATCTATTTCCTTCGAGAGTTTTCCAACCTTGTCCGGTAGTCGTCTCTCTACACGTAGTTTGCGTCTTGCAGCATTGAGGGTGGTGGACCGCATCTTCGGGAACTGCTTTTCTGGTGAGGCGCCCTCTCGGCTGGCCTTGCGTGCTTCTCCTTTCGCTCTCTTCAGGAGGTCGTCCTCGAGATGACTAGGCAGCCAAACGGCTGCGATGGTGTTTCCGGTCTCTCGAAGTCGAGTGACCGCTTCGTAGATGCAGCGAACGTACTCTTGTCCAGATTGTTGACGGGGTTTCGAAGTGTCAGCACCGCGGCTTTGTTACTTGTCAGTAACGTTACCCTCTGGCCCCTTAGCTGTGGCAGAAACCGCAGCGCGTACGCCGCCGCCACGAGTTCTCCGGAAAACGGGTTCTGATCGGTCCTCATGCCGTGGGTGAAAGAAAAGGTCTCGGGCACCGTTCCTGGTCCCTCGATGACTCCGCCGACCCCGACCAGCTCGTTTCGTGCCGAGCTGCTGACGGCGATGCGCACCATCGCGTCCTGGTCGACACGCGTCGATGTTGAGTCGTCATTCCATTCGGCAATGGTCTGCATTCTTTCCATCCACGGCGGAAGTGTGAATGGGTTGATGGTTTCCAGGTTCTCCATTGGAATCTCGTTGAGCGCAGTTGCCAGTTGGAAAAATGGTGAGCGGTGGAAACGCCTGAACTTCCGCATGCGAGCAGTCAGTTTTCGAAGCGGGTTGGTCTCGGGCAGTGCGTGGAGATCCGTCCAAAGCTTGATAGCCCTTCTCGTGAATCGCTCTGGTGCACTGGCGATGTGAGCCTCCGCTTCTGCTACGCTCGTGGCTATCGTGATGAACGCTCCAATGATTGCCTGCGCTCCGACCTTTTGGACGCGATTGATTGCTGCCGCCGTCCGATCTTTGCATCGGTGCCTCCAGACGTTAGAGGCATAATCCACCACCGGAGCCACGGTGGCCGTGAATAGCTGCCGTGCTGTCGCCGGGGTCAATCCTCTCAGTCGTTTCAGCTCCATAGCAGCCTCCAATCCCTTGGTCGCCACTCTTGCAATGTGTTCCCTATACCTGAGTCCAATGTCCATGATCACGCCGAGGATCTTGACATGCTGTTTGGGTTCGACTGTTTGCCCTTTGATAGTGAAGGGTTCCGAATCGGACCTTTGGCCCATCGGGTGAAGTGGATGACCGCAGTCTTGTCCGCTTCGAAAGTTGCACCGCTTCTCCGCTCCCAGTCCAATGCCTTTTCGATGATTGCCTCAATTCCTTTACGGTTGTCTTGCGTGGTTGGGCCAGCGACCCAGGCTGTAAAGTCGTCGACGAAGGCTATAGCTCCCCCATAGCAGTTGATCTTCTGTTGTACAAGGTCTGCGTTGAAGAACAGACACAAGATGGGTGACAGTGGTGATCCTTGCGGTAGTCCGGCCTGCGGCAGGGTCCGGACCTCTGATGCTTGGCCGTTGACCTGAATTGTCGCCGTCCGATCTGAGCAGAATGCCTCTACCCAACGGAGCAACTCTCCTGGGAGGCCCCTCGCTCTCATTCTCTGAATAAGTCTCTCTTTACACACTCCATTGTACGCTCCCTTCACATCGAAGCTCACGAGGCTGACCACCCAACGATTTCTCCATGCTGCGTAGATTTGTTCTTGCAGCAGCACTAACGCTTGTTCTGCTGACCTCTGTTTGCGGGCCCCGAAGTGGTTCGTAGGCAACAACCCGTGCGTTTCGACTGCATGGGATATCCTCTCCGCAACAACCGACTCGAGAACCTTGCCGAGCGTGGCGAGGAGCGAGATGGGCCTCCAAGCCTTGGCGATGGTGTAGTCTGCTTTGCCGGGCTTTTTGAGCGGGATGATCTTGGCGTGCCTCCATTGGTCGGGGAGTACTCCTTCCTCTAGTGATGCGCGGAAAATCGCCAGGACCCTGTGCTTGACGGCTGGCCAAATCTGTTTCCAGACCATCGCTGGCAACCCGTCCTCACCAGGTGCTTTCCACGATTTCGTCGCGAAAAGACGGCGTTCGACTTCTTCCATCGTGATGTTGGGCATGTTAACAGCTGATTCGCGTTGAGGTCTCTCCCCTTCCTCTTCGATATGCTCCGGTAGGGACGGGAAGAAAGTGGTAAGCAGTTCAACCGCTTGCTCTTTGCTGTTGGTCGTCCGTGTGCCATCAGCCTTCACAAGTTGTGGCACCTTGCCGAACGCCGCATCGTCGCCAGACTTCAGATACTTGGCGGCCTTCCAGATGTTGTCGTTGTTGGCCAGGAAGTCATTCCAATGGGTTTTCTTCTGTTGTCGAATGGCATCATGGTATTGTTTCGCTGCTCCCTTGGCCGTGTTCTCCAGTGCTTCATCGTTCCGTCCTGCCCGTCTTGCTGCCCTCGCCCGGTTTCTCCAATGTGTGTGGATGTGGCGGAGCTGCGTAAGATCCGCCGTCCACCACCGCTTCGCGTATGGCGATGGTTTGGCTTTCGGTGTCAAGGCCTGTACTGCTCCCAGCACCACTGACATGAGTCTGTCCGTCTTCTCTTGGACCGTGCCTTCCATCGGGACTGTCTCGAGTGCCGTGGAGATTCGGGTGTTGATTTCCTTCCATGGCGCGTTTTTGAATAGAGGTCGGTCTTGGGCTTTCGGGGTCGGAACTGATACGTCAAGGATCGTTTCGATGGTGCGGTGGTCCGACCCGTGCTCTGTCCCGTGCGTCGTACACTTGATCATGGACGCAGCTAGGTCCTCTGACACCAGCACAAGGTCGATTGTCGATTCGTGGTCTCCGCCTTGCCATGTCTTCGTGCCCCGTGGGAGCATGCTGCAGAGGGAGAGCTCGTTCATTAGGTCGATGATGTTATCGGCTTCACCCTGTCGTACCGGAGACACGTCGTCTCCTCCCCATAGTTGATCGTGGCGGTTGAAGTCGCCCGCAATGACCACGTCCACCACCTCTCCTGCGGCTCTCCTAGCATCCGCGACCGCACTACGTATGGTGTTACACGCTTCCTGTAATGCCTGGGTGTCCATCCCCTGCACGTACACGGACACCACCAGTACCAGTCTCTCTGGGAGCCTCAACAGTGCTGCTGTCATGTCCGGAGACTCTATCAACACCTGTTCCGCCCCCAAATCCTTCCTTATCCAAAGCATGCTTCGGATCGCCCATCGTCCTTCCCCAGTCGTTGGTGGGACCATCTTTGTCCATCCGTGATGTCCCATCGGAGTCGTCAATAACCGTCCCTTGATCATCCGTGCTTGTGGTTCCTGAATGACCAGCACCGCTGCGTCCTGAATGTCCTCGTCGTTCATGAGGCTCTCGTGAACCTCGCCGCGTTTTCGCACATTGAGTTGGATTATCCGGAGCGTGCTACTCATTCAAAGAAGGGTAGAGCTTCTTGCAGTTTCTGCTGAACGACGCATGAGGACCTCCGCAGGGAACACACTTGAGGGTAGTCTCAGTGCAAACACTGTGGTGGTGACCCTCCTTGGCGCATTGCCCGCACATCTGGGGCAGGTCGCACTGGTGAGCTTTGTGGCCGCGGCCAACCTGCTGACAGTTGTAGCACTGGTCGAGGCGAGGACGAGATTCGAAGACCTTGGTCCTCCCGGATTGTCCTCCCGCATAAGCGTAACCCTCCGCGAGTAGCCTTTCCGCGTCCGCCTTCTTCGTGAGGTAGATAACCATTGAGCCGTACGCCTTCGGAACATCCCTGTTGCTAAGCCAGCCTACCTTCGCAACTTGAACGTCATTTTCTTTGCCAATCTCCTCGGCGGCTCCACTACGAATGGCATTCGCCTCATCCACGACCACCGTGCGGGACACGTAGTCGACTTTGACGGGGTAGAGTTCGTCTCTCAGCATCCGGGCTCCCCGCGGCAGCTTGGCTCCCACGAGCCGTTTCACCATGGTGTGCTCCTCCTCGTTTCTGCAGGCAATTCTGATTCGAGGCTTCTTCGGGTCTTTGGTCACAGCCAGGCAACGCCAATCGGATTGGCTCTGGTCCACCCTGACCTCGCCTTCCGTGAGGGTACGAACAGCGCCCGGTGTCAGTTGTTCGTCTTGTTCGTCCTCGATCCTTGACGTGTCGATCGTGCAGAAGACCACGTCTGTTGGACCCGGTGGTGCCGTGGGGCCCGGGCCCGCGTTGTCGAGTCGGCTGGTCGGTGGCATTCGGGCAATGTCTGCGTAGGATGGCTCGGACCTCTGCTGCCCTGTAACCATCGTTGCAATCGCTTCGGCGCTTCCGCGTATGCTCTGGGCTTGTTCTGTCATTTGTTCCGTGACCATGTGTAGTTTGTCTTTAGTCGTAAGAAGGTCCCTCTTAAGTTCTCGGTTTTCGTCTTGAAGATCTTCAATCAGTTCCGCCAGTGACTGGAGCTTAACTAAGACTGCTTTGAGGAGCTTCGTTTGCTGCTTCATCGGTTCCTGTTTTGCGAGTCGCGACGTGTCGTCGTCTACCTGTCGCTCTTTCTCCACGGACGGTCGTCCTTCCAACGCCGCTCTGGCATTGCGCCTGTTGGGCTTCCTAGTCGTGATTTCCGCATCGTCGGTTGTATCGTCGATTGTCTGATTTTCGATGGCTTTGCTGCTCGGTTTGCGCGGTCGAAGTCGTCGCTGCTCAACACCATTCCTCCCTTCCTCGTCAGACGCGACGTTGATCGTGTCGTTTTCGGTCGCCATGGCTGCAGGTGGGGCGCCACGTGGAGTGGGATCCACCAGTTCGCGTGTCGCGCCGTCCCGCGTCAAGACCAACCCACCTTCGATCGGTTTGATGCCGTACTTCAACGAAACAAATAAGAAGTGGCGATACAGAGGGTGCTCGAATCCAACTCCAATACATGTGTGTGGAGAATTAAGAGTCTTGTAGTACTCATGATTGGCCTCTATGAAGGTGACCCGAGCGATCGTGATCTAGATTGTGGTGATAGGTAGTCTGGTTGTTCCTGTTGCAGGAAGTGGCGTCGCTGACGAACTGCGCTTTGAAATATTCACAAGGTAAATGTTCGCAGTGCGAGCAGAGAAATGGTCGCCGAGTAGTTGGCAAGCCCAGAAATGGGACTTACACTAAACGAGAACCGAGGCCTTGCCATCCTTCTTAATCACATGGCTGCTCGCATATGCATGAGGGCTGCTGGTCTCAATATGGTTAAGGTTATGAATCAAGGTCAAAAAACAACCTTCAACAAGCTTGCCTATGCGCAGTCGAACCCTTCCCACCTGCCATTTGAGACTCTACCCATTGGCGGCATAATTTGCCTGCACATCATGACGCCTTCTGTGAAATCTATCTGAAGATAGAGTCGCCAAAGGTGTTTCCAGCAGCTCGAATTATGTGACATTTCGTTGTTTGGAGGGGTACTTTCAGCGAACCGCTCTCCAGAGCCCTGACTATGCCGTCCGTTGTGCAAGGCTGGCCAGTAAAGCATCAAATGGACCGTTTTCACGAGATCGATTCTTGTTTTAGGCTTTGAAAAGCACCCACTTCACTTATGCTCTTGCGAGAGTGGCGCTCAGATGTACCATCACCGCGAATCGTCTTACCATTGGCAGTCTTGAGCCTAAGGACGCAGAACGAGTGGCTCGCCGCACCTGGTCCGTGGCCGGGGACGTGGCGCTGGTTGTTGCCAGGTGCAATTTGGGGACATCCATCGAATTCGAATTCGAGTTTGTAGCCCGTCCAGCATCTGATTGCAGGGAGGCCTGAAATTCGGTACGCTGAAATTCGAGGCTGAAGCTGGCGGGTCCACCAGATCTACTTTACGTCAAACGAAATCATGAGACGCATCACGCATGGCGCGCCTCTCTATCCTCCATGTCAATTCGTCTCAACGATAAAGATTGGGAATTGTAGACTGATGTCGTTCGTTTCAGGGATCATGGCCTGGCATCCGAAATTGCTTCCCGTGTCGGACCTTGATGGCTCTTTCAGAGTCGGGCGGCAGGGATGATCGCCACGAACCACGGCCACAGACGACCAGGTGAGCGTGTTCAGGGGTCGCCCAGCCGAAAAGCCGCCCTGCAGGCAGGATGCAGATCCCCGCGATAAGCTGAAGCGAAAGGCAGCTGGACAGCTATCAATGCTCGGCATTGTGACACGAGAGCGAGGCGGCGGGCCAACGTGATCAGCAGTGGGACAGACACCACCCTTGCCCCTAAATAAGGATGAACCAACAACAACAGACAACGTGCTGGATCATCGCTCGATTTTGCTTCAGATCAGGAATCTGGGGACTGCCAAGAAAAGACATGAGTGGAGCGAAAGACAAGGACGGGGGCGGTCGGGGGCAAAGAGAGACAGGACGGGGAGGAGGAGCCAGAGAGGGAGATGTCGAGGGAGGCTGAGGCTTGGAGGAGGAAACTGACAGATCACGACATTCGAGTCACGCGGAGAGAAGGGAGGGAGGGGGAGGGGCGGGATGCAGCTGACAGGGATGGGTCTCAAGTTCAAGCCGATAGTCTGGAGAAAGCTCGGAGCGATAGTAAGCATAACTTTCAGGTGAATGCATAACTACACAGTGGCAAAAACATTATATACTGTGCCTGAGTTTTTTTACTAAGGTCTATAATAGAAATAAGAAATAAGCGATTTAAAGGATATATTAAATATATAATAGGCATATGCCTAGTATATGCCTAGTATATACCCTTAGAACTAAGTCCCTAAGGTAGGTAGGGTATATACCTAGTATATGCCCAGCATATGCCTAGTATATACCCTTAGAACTAGGTCCCTAAGGTAGGTAGGGTATATACCTAGTATATACCTAGTGTATGCCCAGTATATGCCTAGTATATACCCTTAGAACTAACGTGCATGATAAGCAAGTGGGCCAAACAAGCAAGTGGGCCACCTGACCACGACCATGCGACGACAGCAGCATCCCGGTGAACCCTAACGCCTTAAATCAATTGAAACTACTTGAAATCCTCTTCTTCAGAAGCCCTCGTCTCCAGCTGACAAGTTCGCGCATTATGTCCAGGCTCGCCGCAGACACCGCAGCGCCGTTTCTTCGTCCCGTCCCTTGGTTGGCGACTGCTTCTCTGACGCGTTTCCTCATTTATCTGGACCTGAACCTCGATATTGGTTTGTATCTCCTGTCCCTCACCTAGAGTTAGACTCCCTCCTTGCCTGAGACGTGTTTTCTTAGCTCTCCGACGCTTGCTGAGTGTCGCGTTCTCGTCTCGAAGGATCTGGTTCTCCGACTTCAATAGGGCGAGTTGATGCATGATTCCACGCGTCCCCTTGGTAAAGTGGTCTATAGCGTTAAGAATCGACGTCGGAGAGCTTCCTTGGTGTCGGGCGATTCGACCTTTAATAAACTCTGACTGACAGCTAGCTTCAATCGGGTTGTGAGGCGTTTGGGAGACCCAAGGTTCTGATGTATCGGGGACCCCCTCGACGGGCGTCGGTGTCCGTAGCTTCACATCCAGCTTTGAAACCACAATTTCGGGGCTCATTGGGACAAGCCCAGCACCTCTGAACCCCCTTGATATTCCTTTCCGTCATAGCTTCTTTGAAAGCTGCGAAAAACGCGGGAAAGAAGTCCTCCTTCGTGATGTGGCTTGTACCTGCCCTCATCTTCTTCTCAATTTGCCGACCGTAGGCCTGCTTTAGCGGGCCAAAACAGCCAACATCAAGAGGTTGAAGTAGGTGAGATGAATGGGGAGGCATGCATAGCGTAATGATGTTGTTTTCCTTGCAGTAGAGCTCGAACTCAACGGAATGGTGACTTTGGTGCCCATCTAGGATAAGGAGGCGATATCCGGCCGACCGACGGGGCTTGGTATGCTTGTCAAAATGCTGAATCCATTCTAGACCTTTCTCATTTGTTGTCCAGCCTTTGTCTGTCGTAGCGATTACCCAGTCGTGAGGTAGAGGGCTGTCTTCGTACCAGCTTGAGAGGTGATTTTTGCCCGCCATAATGATGAACGGCGGGACACACCACCCGTCTGCGCCAACGCCTTGGATCACTGTCACCCATTCCCGACCTCCTGGTTGGACCATTTTCGTATTAGAACGTCTTTCGGCGTTCGTAACGACCATTCCGGACCCGATAACGCCCATCATAAACCCAGTCTCATCGAAGTTATAGATATCAGGCTCCGCGATACCGTATTTGGCGATTGTGTTCTTTACGAGCGCGAACCAATCGCGAATTGCCTCGGGATCTTCGCATTGGGCTCTCTGATAGTCATATCTGCGAAAGAAACGCGTCTTAAGCTCTGGTTGTCGCCTGACGAAGTTTGAGGCCCAGCGCTTCCCGACACTCGGCGCGTCGCGGTCGGCTAGCAGTCGATTAGCCATATCTTCAACCTCACAAAGCCGGGGAGGAAATGCTCGGGAATTTAGCTCAAGTATGTATTGAACAATCGTTAACTCCTCGAGCTCCGTCAAATTTCGATTGAGGGGGATCCTGTCGCGTTGCGAAGTAATACCGCGTAGTCGACGCGTCAAGGTCATTCGGGGAACACCAAAGATATTTGTCGCAGCGCGTATACTGAGATCTGGGTCATTTTGAATAGCCTGAAGAGCAAGCTGTAATTGACGTTCTTGTGAGGGCGGAGACATCGTTGTTGGTGGAGGAATTAATGGTTAACGTAAGAAGGTCGCGTTTTCGTCGTCAGGTGGCCCACTTGCTTGTTTGGCCCACTTGCTTATCATGCACGTTAGGTCCCTAAGGTAGGTAAGATATATACTTAGTATTTACTTAGGGACCTAGTTCTAAGGGCATATACTAGGTATATACTAGGTATATGCCCTATCTACCTTAGGGACTTAGTTCTAAGGGCATATACTGCATATATACTAGGTATATACCTATTATATATTTAATATATCCTTTAAATCGCTTATTTCTTATATTAATTATTTAATAGGATTATACTATACTTAGTATATAAGGTCCGTATACGTAACTTTATATATACTAAGCAAGCTTACTATTGCTCCGAGAATTTCTCTATACTATCGGCTTGAACTTGAGACCCATCCCTGTCAGCTATAACCTCGGGGAGGGGAAGGGTTTAGAGGCCATAGTTAAGCAAGTTAGGGCCCATGCAGAGGTATAAGCTCACCTGACCATTGGGTATCGACCTGAGCTAACTATTAGGTCCGCTTTTAATTTACGCTAAGCCTATTTAGGAACTAACCTAACTATTAGGGGGTGCTATAGGGTGCGATTAAAAGCTGAATTAGAATATCACGTACCTTAGTTACCTAATATAATAGAGGCCAGGCCAGACTACTAAGTCCACTGAGGCCAGACCACTATGTCCACTGACGCCAGGCCAGACCACTAAGTCCACTAACGCCAGGCCAGACTACTAAGTCCACTAACGCCAGGCCAGACCACTAAGTCCACTAACGCTAGACTACTAAGTCCACTAAGGCTAGACTACTAAATCTATTAAGGCTAGACTACTAAATCTACTAAAGCTAGACTATTTAATCTATTATAATTAGCTTATTAAAGCTATATAATAAAGCTTTTATTTCTTTCTTGTTTTTTTAGAAAATAATCGATTCTAAATCGATTCTAAATCAATTTATAATCGATTCATAATCGATTTAGAATAGATTATCGAAGATAGAGAAATCAGCTAATCTTAGGTAAGCCTATTTTAATACTTTCACCCCATTCTCATACCCCCTAATGGTCAGGTCAGCTCTTAAAGAGGTTTAGCGTAAATTAAAAGCGGACCCAATGGTTAGCTCAGGTCGATACCCAATGGTCAGGTGAGCTATAGCCTCCCCATGCACCTTCGTGCATGCATTCATGCTCCACGCCCGGCGCAACATGCGGGGTATGCGACTTGAATGCTCGAACCGCACCTGTTCTCGACTTGATAGGGGGGGCTCACATGCTCTCTTCGTCTCACCATTCTCACCAGGCAGTGCAGTGTGTTTGGTCGTTTGGCTTCGCCGACGCCCGCAAGACCAACCCCAAGATTCATCGGCAGGGGGAACATCGGATAGTGAGATGATTGATTGCGTGAGTGAGAGGGTGTGAGTGAGCGATGTATCTCTCTCTCAGCTCATGCCGCGGCGGCTGGCATCTTGGGCCATGTGTGTCGTACAAGATGGCGTCTGCTGTCTCACCGGCCCACCGGCGCTCAGACCAAGCTGACGAGAAAGAAAAGAGTGATGGATGCTATGGCAGATGAAATGTCGGTAATCGGGGATTGCCGACAGTCATCTGAAGGGGGCAGCGGGCAGCGGGTGACACAAGACCACGACGCGACCGTGTCAAGGTCGACGTGCAGCGAGACGATGGTGAGGCTCGTGACGGACGACGCCGTGGGAGAGCACCTGTCACCTAAATTGCTTGGCATCTTGCCCATTTGTGCCACCCGCGAAAACAGTCCGATGTGTTTTTGGGCCGCCATTTGTGGTTGCGCTGTATAGGTGTAATGTACCTAGCGTCGTAGGGGAATGGGGGTCGTAGGGAGAATGGGGCAGTCGCCGGATGGCGTCTGGTTCGTGTGCAGCGGCCGACAGTAGTGGCAGAGCAGCGTTGCAGCGGTTGCACAGAGACCCTGACGTCATTTTACAGGGCTCACCGACACCTGACTTTGGCGACACGAGCTGGGCTGGATTGGCAGCTGCAGGGTTGCGTGGCTCAGAAGCACGTGCAGCAAGACGATCAGGTTGCTACCTGCCTTCGTACTGGTAGGCTCAGTTGGGGGAGGGAGATACAGTACCTGAGGAATGGCACAACGAGGGAGAGAGAGCCGCGCTCAGCAGTACCTACCTAATAAAGCAAGCAAAAAGGAAAAACAAAGTCGTCCTCGAACGTCCCGGGCGGCTGGGCTGGGCTAGCCTTTGGGTGCACGCGGCCGTGCCACATGCCACTGTCTCACCGCCCGAAGGTCATGGCGCGCCCTCTAGGATCTTGGAGCGCCCCCGCCTCTCCTTCTCACCTTGTCACCCTAAGGTACCGTCCCAACGGCAAGTCGTACCAAGCTGAAGGGTGCCGGCGTTTGGAGCGAGTTTGTTTAGTGGTGCGATAGGCAGGAGGAGCCAGTGAATAAGCATGAGGATGAGCAAGAGCAACCCAAAATTGGGGGGCGCTTGGGATGTGCATGCGCCTCCATGACTCCACCTTCTCCACCATCGCCCCCCTCCTACCTGCCCGCCAACCCTTGTTCGCCTGGACGCCTTCCCCTCTCACCTGCCAGCCCTCTGTCTTTGCCTGCCTACTCCTCTGCCCCCTACCCTGCAAATGGAGGGGGAGCACTGAAAGAGCAACCTGGACAAGGTGCCCACTGCCGCCTGCCCCCGCCTGTTCTGGTGCTCCTCCTCCTCCTTCTGGTCCTACCTGGTCATCTAGGCCAAGGGTCCTTCCTCGTCTTGGCACGATCTGGCGCCACATGCGCTAGACTCGCAGTCTTGGCTGACTCGAGCTTATTTTGGCTTTGTACTCCATCTTGTCCCAAACGCTGGCTTCCCTTCTTTATCTCTTCCACCACCCGCTCTTCCCGGTCGTTGTTGGCACGTCGGCCCTCCGTCGTCTTGCAACCTACCGTCTGTCCACCTCCCGACCCGTCACAGCAACTCGCATCGCCGAGCCCTCTGCCCAAGGCCGCCGCGGCCACCATCACCCGTCATGTCGGACGACGGCAACAGAGCGCCTCCCCAGGGCGGCGTCATTGAGGGCGCCAATCCCTCCGAGTACAACCCCAATGATCCCATTGTCATCTTCATCATCCAGGTAGGCGCCCATTCGCGAGACTCCACCAAAACCCCGGAGCAAAACTGACGTGTGCGTGCCCACCCAGGCCAGCATGATCCTCATCGTCTGCCACGCCCTTCACTGGCCCCTCGCCAAAATCCGCCAGCCTCGCGTCATTGCAGAAGTCATAGGCGGTATCGTCCTAGGTCCCTCCGTCATGGGACGTATACCAGGCTTCCGCGATGCCATCTTTCCCTCCGAATCTATTCCGAACCTCACATTGATCGCCAACGTCGGTCTCGTCCTGTATCTCTTCATCATTGGCATGGAGACGGACGTCGGTTTTCTGCTGAGCAACTGGCGCATCGCCACCTCCGTCTCTGTTGCTGGTCTCGCCTTTCCCTTCGGCATGGGATGTGCCTTGGCTTGGGGCATCTACAACCATTTCTCGGACGATCCCGGTATCCTGCACATTGACTTCCCCATCTACATGCTGTTCGTTGGTGTTGCCATTGCCATTACGGTGCGTCTTGAGCCCCGCTCTCGCCACTCCTTCTGCGCCCTGAGTCCGTAGTGCTGATAATAGTTTCACAGGCTTTCCCTGTGCTCTGCCGTATCTTGACTGAGCTCAAGCTCCTCGACACGTCTGTTGGTGTCATTACGCTTGCGGCTGGTGTCGCAAACGATGTCGTTGGTGAGTGACAAGTCGCGGCGAATCACTGGTGGGGAAGAGGAACCACACTGACCATTGTCTCACTTAGGCTGGATCCTGCTCGCCCTCTGCGTCGCCCTCGCCAACGCCGGCAGTGGTCTCACGGCAGTATGGATTCTGTTGTCTTGCGCCGGCTTCATGCTCTTCCTCATGTACGCTGTCAAGCCAGCCCTCTTGTGGCTCCTGCGCAGGACCGGTAATATTGAGGATGGACCCTCTCAGAGCATGATCTCCCTGATTCTGCTCATTGCCCTCGCCTCGGCATTCTTCACGGCTATCATCGGCGTACACGCCATTTTCGGCGGTTTCATGGTCGGCCTGATCTTGCCCCGTGAGAATAGCTTTAACATCAAGGTCACCGAAAAGCTCGAGGATCTGATTGGCGCCATCTTCCTGCCGCTCTACTTCACCCTTTCTGGTCTCAAGACGGACATTGGTCTCCTCGACAGCGGCATCGCCTGGGGCTACGTCGCCGCCGTCACTTTGACGGCCTTCTTCGCCAAGGTCATGAGTGCTACGGTGGCTGCCCGCCTCAACGGCCTCGTGTGGCGCGAGTCGTTCACGATTGGTGCCCTCATGAGTTGCAAGGGCCTTGTCGAGCTCATCGTCTTGGTAAGCACTGCACTCTCTTCGACTGCACGTTACTTTGCTAATATGGTGTAGAATATTGGTCTGCAGGCTAGGATTCTCAGCACAAGGACATTCACCATTTTCGTCGTCATGGCCCTGCTCACGACCTTTGCGACGACGCCTATCGTCTCCTTCCTCTACCCGCCTTCGTATCAGAAGAAGCTTGCCGCGTGGAAGCGTGGCGAGATTGACTGGGACACAGGCGCGCCTCTGGGCTCGGCTGCAGCAGGCTCAGACAGCGTCACGGTCAAGCCTGCGACGACTCGTGTCCGCCGCGTGCTCGTCTACCTTCGTCTGGATAATATGCCTTCCATGCTTAACCTCGTCTCTCTCTTTGGCAAGCCCGCGCCCCTCGGCCAGCAGACGGCAGCTGATGAGAAGACGGTGGCTTCGTCCGAGGCACATGCCATTCAGCCAGCTGTCAAGGCCCACGGTCTACGTCTCATGGCCCTGACGGATCGTGACTCCTCTGTCATGACTGTCTCGCAGGTCTATGAGTACAGCCGTAATGACTCAGTCGTCAACATTTTCCGCACTGTCGGCCAATTCCTCAAGATTGCCGTCTCCGGTGAGGTGGCCGTCATGCCCGAGACTCGATTCACCGAAGCTCTGCTCGCCAAGTCGTCCGACATTTCGTCCGACCTTCTCCTGGTGCCCTGGAGCGAGACGGGCAGCTTGACCGACTCGCAATTTGCCACGTCGGAGAGCAAGCTGACATCAACTACTTACATCAACTTTGTCAAGTCAATATTCGCGTCGACGCAACACAATATTGCCATTTTCTTCCCTCAAGGCAACAGCACGCAGCCTACAGCCGAGCCAAAGCAGGAGCGCTCCAAGCTTATGCGAGCCTACTCGTTCAGCGACCTCCACGATGACATACCCGCCATTCCCGTCACCAACCGATCTCACCACATCTTCTTTCCCTACCTGGGAGGCCACGATGACGACTTTGCCCTGATGCTTGTTCTCCAACTCTGCGAGAAGCAGGACGCCACCGCCACTATCATCCATGTCTCTGCCGACTCGGCTCATGCCAGCGATGACGACGTGCCGTCGTTCATCTCGACCAATGCGGACAGGTCGGTCACAGCACGCATCAAGTACGAGGCGGTCACGGCAGCGAACCCTGCCGAGGTGGTGCTCAGCCGCGCGAAGGAGGAGATTCGTGTCGATACCAAGGAAGTGACTTGGCAGAACCTGGTTGTCCTCGGCCGCCGCGCCGAGAAGTACGTCGGCGACGAGGTCAAGGACTGTCTCGGCGCTGCCGCGGCGAACTTGATCGCCAAGAATATCAAGGCTGATCTTTTGGTTATCCAGGCCAAGGCCTCGGGAGTTTGAGTGCTATTTTTGTCACGCAGAGGGTGACGCGCTGGGAGTTCTAGGGTCAGGAACCAACTTGGAATCTTTTACGGGATAGCGAATGTATTTGGTTTCTTGTCATTTACGTTGGATGACACAGACTGGGGACATCGGTGTCTTTGTGGGCATTGCATTATTGGTAGATATGAAGGGCTAGCTTGGATACACGCTGGAGTTACCGCCCGAACAGGGTTGATGACCAATTCATTATATTACACAAGCCGTTGCAGCCTGCTGCATGGTGACATTGCTGTGCGGCATTGTCAGTGGTGATACCCGGCGTTTGACTTCTGCCACATTATCCTGGCCTGCCTTGCTTACACGCCCAGATTTCTCTCTTGCTCATAGACGGCTACTTGGCGCAACGAATGGCCACCATCCTGTTCGGGACTTCGGACATTCACATCCTTTCCGTTATATACAAGTTGGTGCCACTGATGGAGAATTGCACGACCGGCACCCGCCACGGGCTGCCTGCGCGCAAGCACGCCACATCCTCTCTCGCCTCCCCGCCTTTTGTGTGCTGTTGACAATATCCAGCCGCTTATCGCGCTGGATCTCGGCCCGATCATAGAGGCCTTTCGGGTCTCCTGATTTAATTACCGGACGAGAGAAGCCGTCGTTTGGCCTTGTTTCTTGGTACGACCTATCGGAGTCACGCCGAACAGATTGGGCAGGTGAAGGTAAGCTAAGCGATTTGGCTGACCTTGCTCGAATCGCCGCTGACCGGGTGGCCCAGCTAGATGATGGAGGGTGTTTGCCCCAGACAAGGCTTGTTTAGCCCGGGGCCTAGCCGCTCGATCAAGGGAGTTGCCCCAGATTTCAGGAGAGTACCGTGGTTGACAGAACCAGCCGTGTCAGCTGTGGTTGCATCCGTGTCTGAAAGGAGCAACTCCCGGATCGACATGTACCGCTGCCCTGGATCGCACGACTAGGTGAATTCGAAGAACAAGCTTCTCCGGGTGCGCAGATCATAAATAGAGAGCATGGCACGAGGATTCGAACGATGGTGCAGCAGAAAGAAGGTCTTCTCACCCAGTATTATTACTCTTCCTCCTGCCATCCTTCACCATGAAGCTTCTCACGCTCCTTGCCCTCGCGGCCACGGCCACGAGCCATGCCATCTTCCAAAAGGTCTCCGTCAACGGTGTCGACCAGGGCCAGCTCAAGGGCGTGCGCGCCCCTCGAGCAACAACCCGGTCCAGAACGTCAACGACGCCGACTTTGCCTGCAACAAGAACATCCAGTACAAGGACAACAACATCCTCACCGTGCCCGCCGGCGCCCGCGTCGGCGCCTGGTGGGGCCACGTCATCGGCGGTCCCCAGGGCTCCAACGATCCCGACCACCCCATCGCCGCCTCCCACAAGGGCCCCATCATGGTCTCGCTCGCCAAGGTCTCCAACGCGGCCTCGGCCTCGTCGACGGGCCTGCAGTGGTTCAAGGTCGCCGAGAACGGCCTCAGCGGCGGCAAGTGGGCTGTCGACACGATGATCTCCAACGGTGGCTGGTACTCCTTTGACCTGCCGACCTGTGTTGCGCCGGGCGACTACCTCATGCGCGTTGAGCTGCTGGCCCTGCACGGCGCGAGCGTTCGTGGCGAGGCCCAGTTCTACTTTGAGTGTGCCCAGTATGTTCCCCTATCTTTCTCTCCTGCCTGTCCATTGTATCACCGTCGCGTCTGCCGGCCCGCCAACTTCGCCGTGAGTCTGTCACAGCATCAGCTAACAAGTCCAGGATCCGCGTCACCGGCTCTGGCGCTAACACGGGCTCCAACTTTGTCTCCTTCCCCGGCGCCTACTCGGCCACCGACCCGGGCGTGCTCGTCTCCATCTACGGCAACACCGGCCAGCCCGACAACGGCGGCCGCACCTACGCCATCCCCGGCCCCCGGCCCATCACCTGCTCCGGCAGCCCGCCGCCCAGCAGCCCGCCCCCCTCGACGCCTCCCCCTCGACGCCTCCCCTTCGACACCTCCCCTTCGACCCCGCCCCCAGCTCGCCTCCTCCTTCGTCCGGCGGCGGCGGCTCGGCCCAGCTCTGGGGACAGTGCGGCGGTATCGGCTGGACGGGACCTACTACTTGCGCGTCGGGCACGTGCAAGGTTTCGAGCGAGTACTACAGCCAGTGCCTGCCCTGAGGGCAGTTGCGAGACTTTGAGCGAGTACTATAGCCTGTGCCTGTCACGAGGGGCGGGTGAAGCGCTCGGGACATAACGGAGGACCCGGCGAGTGAAGACGAGCAATGCTATTCTAGTGTACATACTTTAAAGGGACGTATATAGCCGAGGACCCAGTCCCTCCTTGCAAATCCACACATACATTGTACCGATGAGGGGCCCTGCTCTGGATCCTGTTTGCTCGCGCTCAGATGTCGGTCATCTTTGACATGTACACAGCAATTCCCTTCGGCTCGGTTTGACCCCTGACCCTTGCAAGGCCTTGTCGCGGAAGTTTGGTACCCAATCACGGACGCAGCTTGGATGACCTCGATATTGATCTGAGGAGCGGCGATTGCCGACGGAGGGCTGGCGCCGGTCTCGTTGGGGATGTGACGCGGAGGAACTCTATTTGGCAGCACAGCGATTCTGGTTTCTGAACGTGAAGCGAACGATGATTTTCATTATTCTGGGGGTGTATACTATATCATGAAACTGCAAGAACCTGACGCCATCGCTGGGGGTCCTCATTTGAACGCTCCCTTGCTGATTTCCTCGCTGACCTCCTTTAGTCGATGAGCGGCCCATTCGAAGTCCTCCATGTCGAGGTAGACCTGCGCACTGAGGCGCGCATACCACCTGCCCGTGTGCACAGAAATGGGGATGAACGTCTTCTTCTCCTCGACGAGCCACTTTTGCGCCCACGCGAGTGCCTGCGCCGTTTCGGCCGCCGACACGACGGCGCCGTCCCCTTCGCCGTCGGCCGTCCTCACGGGCAACCAGACATTGACGAGGCCGCAATTCGTCAGCGTGCCAGCGTCATTCTCGATAATGTCCGTCCCGAGAATCTCGGCTGCCCGTCTGCCGCCCTCCTTGGCCAGCTGCCAAAGGTACGCGACGATGCGCTCCTCCCCACCGAGGACCCTGTCCCGCCACTCGAGCGCATCCTTGATCATGAGAAACGAGGTGTTGTCGACGGTGCCGACGAACTGGAAATTGTCCTCAAACGCCGACTTGCCCGCCTCGCGCGGCGGCAGCGGGTTCATCCTCGCCGACGGCCGCGGCGACACGTACCCGTGGCTCGTCGGCAGCGTCGAGGGCAGCAGGTGCTGGTTGCGCAGCGGCACGTAGAGAAAGGCGCAGCCGCGCGGCACGTGCAGCCATTTGTGGCAGTTGGAGAGGACAAAGTCGGCGTCGAGGGCGGCGAGGTCGAGGGGCATCATGCCGACGCCCTGGGCGCCGTCGACGAGGCTCAGGACGCCGAGGTCGCGGCACGCGCGCGTCACGGCCTCGTAGGGGAAGCGCACGCCCGGCAGCGACGAGACCGTGTCGAAGAGGGCGAGGCGCGGGGTGCGCCCGGCGGCGCGCGCGGCGGCCACCGTGGCGCGGAAGCGCTGGACGATGGCGGCGTCCGTGTCGGCCGGGTAGCGCAGCTCGATGACGCGCTGCGCGACGAGCGGCTTCGTGTCGGTGATGTAGTCGATGGTCTTGCCGCAGCCGCCGTAGACGGTCGAGAAGGAGATGATCTCGTCGCGGCCCGACGGGTCCCAGACGAGGTTGTGCAGCACCACGTTGACGGCCGTCGTGGCGTTGGCCACGAGCACTATCGTCTCCACCGGCGCGTTGAGGTGCGCGGCGAGGGCGGCGCGCGCCTCGTCGAGGTGCACCGGGTACTCGTAGCGGGTGTAGAGGTCCGGCACGGCCTCGGCGCGGAGCTGCAGCGCAAACTGCTTCTCCTTGATGACGCGCGGCGTTGAGCCGAAGGAGCCTGGGCGTTCGTCAGAACGAGCCTCTTGGCCGGGCAAGGGGCCGGGCGACTTACCATTGTTCATGTTTCTCCATTCAGGATCGAAGCAGAATTCGTCCCTGAGGCCTTTGCCGAATTCTCGCGGGCCGTCCAGTGTCATTTTGCTGAGGGATGAGGTTGGGACGCCTTCTCCCTGCGACTGCGAGCCAAGATGCGCAGAAGTGGCCGTGGACGACTCGTTGAAGACCATTTTTGGAGTCACGTTCATGCAAATGAGGATCTGGGACTTCTAAGAGAGATGATCTCGAATGAATTGGAAGCCATCGACCTGGTCTGGGGCCCAGATGAAAAGGCATTGATATTTAAACATTTGTCCGCGCCGGCTCAAAGCCAGCCGACGTCGGACCAAAAGTGACTGGAGATACGGTGACTCGCACCAAGCTCTGTGACTCCAGCGTGAATGAGGGGCAGACATGTCGTCCAAGGGCGTGCCGATGCGACCGACGGCACTCAGGCCTGATCCGATGGTACCCGCTCATGATGGTTCCGCTCTATCTGTCTATTGCTGGAGACAAGGTCATGCCAGATGACCAAGACATGGCTCATGAGAGAGTCCCAGTTTCTTTCGAGCCGTCAATTGGTCTGGACGCTCGTTCTGGTTTGGATATCCTGGTTCGTTGTGATGGCAGGCCGTCAGTCCATGTCGACTGTCGCTGACTCCTAGCCTTGGCACTATCCGCTTCAGCAGCTCAAGGAACTGATGACTCCCAGACTGACTGATGGAGTTTTCACCGAAGTGAAGCGATGGAGAGGAAATTCAAATTCATATACCTGCAACCACTGCGGATGGATTGAAGTTGAGCCCTGATCATGACCACCTAGCTTTTCTGACGACTGCTGTGAGCCAAAGAGGCCAGGCCTCCTCCGTGGATCCCTCACAGGTGGTGTACGAAACTTGGCCACCCGAACAGTTCACAGCCAGTGGAGCCATAGTGGTGCTTATCCTCCCGCATGGCTATCTGAAATACCAATGGAAGCTCCCACCATCAAAATAAGCCGGCATGAGCCTCAGTCCAGGAATCAGACATCCATCCGCTGTCGCCCTCCTGTTGCTGACATGAATGACATGAACACCAGGAGCTGAGCAACCCTTCCACACTGTGGCTGGCCTTCACAGCAAACACCGTCCTGCACCTGAGAGCGACCGTGGGATGCCGCTAACCGAGGAGGTGACCCAAGTTCCACCGGCTTACACCTTTTTCGCACATCATGCTCCAATTCTGTGCTGTCTTCTTTGGATCCAGTGAAGGATCGCCACGGAGCTCTCCTCGCGCTGACAAACGATGGCGTGCCCAGCATATTTGTCAGGGTTCAGGCGCATGAGCGTCTATTGGAGTCTTCGGGTATATATATGATCTATAAACACTTCATCGTGCCACTTCTTGATTGACACTCAACGGACACTCTTCTCAGTGACTGCTCCTCTCTCTACTATCCTCATCCCACATAGTTTGACGTCATAATGACCCTCCCAGCAACACACCCTGCCGTCGCCGTTCAGGCCCCCCGCCAGCCGCTGACCCTGCTTTACGTTCCGACCCGCGAGCCTCAAGCGGGTGAAGTCGTTGTCAAGGTCGATTGGGCTGCCATCGGGCCCTACCATATTCATCAGGCTGACGGCGGTCTCGTCATAGACAGCTATCCGTACATCCTCGGTGACACCTTTGCCGGCACCGTCGCCGCCGTCGGCCCCGGCCCACATACGGGGCCTGAACTCAGCCTGGGCGACTCAGTCGTCGGCTACTCGTTCCGCAATGTCGACGGCGGCAAAGAAGCCGCGCTGCAAACCTACGTGACCCTGCCGTCGTTCCTCGTCGGCCGTGTGCCGAAGAACCTGAAGCCCGAGGAGGCTGTCACGGCGCAGGACCACGTCATCACCGTCTTCCACACTGTCGTACACGACCTCGGATTGCCGCTGCCGTGGCCCCGTCCCGCGGACTGGACGCCCCCCGAGGCCGAGAAGCCCATCTTGCTCTGGGGCGGCGCGGGAAGTGTGGGCATGTACGCCATTGAAGTTCTGCGCCACTGGGGCTACACGAATCTCATCGCCGTCGCGAGCAAGAAGAACCACGCGTACCTGCGGGAGCTTGGCGCGAAGACGTCTTTCGACTACCGCGACGACGACGTCGTCGAGCAAATTCGCGCCCATCTCGGAGGGCAGCCGGTCCCGTATGCCATTGACTGCATCGGACACTTGACGGGGACGCTGCAGCCGATCACCAAGCTTGCTGGCGGGGGTCCAAGGTCGCCGTCATGCTGCCTGTCATCATCAAGGATGCGAGCGAGACGGAGGCGCCAGAGTATCAGATGACCAGCCCGGCGGAGCTTTCCGTTGGGAAGTGGGAGGAGGGTGTTGAGGTCTCGGGCGTGAGGACGCATTTCTACCTTGAGGTGAGTGGGTTTACTTTTACTTGTGGTGGTGCGATAATTTGCTGACGTTTACACAGAATGAGGAATTCAAGGAGAAGATGCAATCGGAGATTGTGCCAACACTCCTAGAACAAGGCGTCGTACGGCCGAACCCGCACCGCGTGGTGGAGGGAAAGAACCTTCTTGAACGGGTTGAGAACGGGCTCAAGTTGTTGAGGAACAAGGAGGTCAGCGGGGAGAAGCTGGTGCTCAGGGTTTCAGAGTAATTTTAGTGCTTCGTATGAAGAGGTGTTGTTGGTGTAAAGCGATGATTCTCGACTGACGCCATCATCGTCACCATTGGCAGTCATGATACGTCGACTACAAAAGCCATTTTCTCAACTCACAAGACGCCACAAGTTGCACACCCTGTCGTCTTGGGCCCTATGTCCGTCTCAAACCCTTACTTTAGCCCACTGAATCCAACCGGTAGCCGTGCTTGCCAGGAATCCCTTCCAGCAAAGCATTGAGCTCCCCAGGATGTTGCCAGGCAAATACGCCCATGGTCAGAAACATTAACGCGCCATCAAAGACGTAAATAAAGACCTCCCTTGAGATGAGGAAGCCGGCGTTGCCCTGGATGTACTCCATTAGGCGGAAGAGCGAGCGCACCATGATCAGCCCAGACGCGACATAGAGGACTGTCAGATACCTCTGCCACGGAATGCTCGAGGCCGAAACCCTTGCAGCGACGCTACGCGCGAATCGTCTGTGGAACAGTGCCGCCGTAACGGCGAAAAGGGTGAAGAAGATAATTTGCACAATGAGACCGAGGATGACGATTCGTTCACCGTTGTGCATGGCATCGAGAGTACCACCAGCCATCATGCCGCCGCCTGTTTTAGTAGTTTAGAAGAATATTGCACTGATGGGCCGAGCAGCTGCTTACCTCCGCTTTGCATCAGAAACGACAAGACATCTCCGAGGACGAATAGCTTCGTCAGCCAGACGCGTCGGATCGGGGAGCAGTGCTCGCCGTCGACGACGAGAATGATGCGACTGAGAATCATATAGATGCTTGCAGCAAATAAAGATGGCGAGATGAGGAGAAATATCGTCTGCGTGACGTACGGAGGGGTTGTCCAGTCTGGGCTTTGTGTGGCGGAAACGGCTCTCTAATAGATTGGGTGGGTCAGCACGATTCTCTGTAGATCGAGATGGCCAACGTACACCGGCATACCCAATTACTTGCACTGTATCTTGAGTTAATACGCTTTTCCTTCCGAGATGTTCAATGACCCATCACTTACTGTAGCCGCCGATCACAATACATACAAAAAACCATGTCTTTGTGGTGACGAGCTTGTAGGTGTGGAATCCTGTGATGCCAAGGAAAATCAACGCGAATATGACAGCTGCCGCCAACGAGGGGTCGTATCTGTAAAGCACGAATTCAGTTTTGTCGTCTTTTCCATCCTCTGAGGCTGCCATTGCGATCAAGGAGTGCCCGAAAATCGGCCTGTGTGGAATGGAAGACCAAAAGGAGCGTGTGTAAGTGCGCTTGGAAACAATAGAGGAGGACGAAGAACAGAAGGAGAATGAAGTATATCTGAGATTGAATGAGAGAGAAAGAGAAGAGAAATTCCAACCTCATCTCTCGAGCGGCTTATTACTCATATCGCAGGCTTGAGGGCGGCTCAAACACTTCCCTATTCAGGGGGCCGGGATTTCGGCACCTGTCAGCCTCGCCTTCTCTAAGATGGAAGACTTGTAATCCAGGAGCGTGCCATTGTCGATCGAAAGTAAGCTCATGATTGGACGAATGTCGGGGAATGGTCGATATGTTCCTGAACTCAGCCCCTCCCGAGATCCGCAGTTGCCGAGCCCTCGGTTTTCGTCTTCTTCGCGAATCCGAGCATTCGGGTGGCCATCGAGAACCCCGTGCACTGTTCGCCATTGGAACCTAATTTGCGGTCCATATCTGTAAGATCTGTTTAAGCGAACCGTATTCGTGATTGCGGCTCCCAAATATGTACAGTGTCCCACCTTGCGCCCTAGAAAAAGGGCCAGCGGTTACCCTGGTGTTGAAAAGTGCGAAGGCGACTCTTAGTCTCATCGTTCTCGCCGCTGTCATCGTAATCACCAAGACCACAGGCTTTCACTTCCGCCATAGGACATGACGTCTAGGCCACCTTGACAGATCCAGATGATGGGGTCGTTCCGGCCAATTGTTAGGTCATCACGTCACGGACATAAAAATTGACTGCAAAATACCAAGGGACGCTCGCAAACCGCGAATACTCGCGTTTCGGTCGTCCCGGATGCTTGCCGGTCAAGACTTCACATGAACAACGTTCACATCATCATAAAAATTGATTAAAGATGGTCAATTTACTCACATTCGGTCCCTCAGGTCCTAGGAACGAAATGAGAGGCTTGTTACGTCAGACAAGCAGCGATTCCAGCCGGTTGTAAGCAGCTCCAAGCATTGCACGACAGTGACAAGAAAATCGATCACCAGCAGAACCAGCTTGACGGTGCTTGGCCAAACGGCCTTCACAAGGGTGGTCTCGCTGCGTTTGTTCAACCGAAGAATCTGGCGATTAACATCCAGACGAATGAACGAGTATTGCGAAATCCTTACGAACAGGTTGAAATACGTATTCAAGACGGAAATGTATATCAATTACATCGGCGATGCATTGGACGCGAAATAACCTTGTTCTGCACGTAGCAGACCGTAGTCACAGACCAAGACACATCGCCACAAGATATGCGCTTTTCTCTCCTTTGACCCTGGTGAGAGGTGAGTCAAGCTTAAGCCCACTAATTCAAACGTTTCTTTTTTTTTTCTTTTCCTTTTCAAGCTCAGAGAGGCAACTATCGAAGGCTCTCATCGGGGTCGTGAAGCATACATGGGATCCTCTGACCGTTCTTTCCGTTTCGGGGTGTCCTGTGCCCGGCTCGCTCTCTCCTTTTACGAACACAGTGAGTCCGGATGACGATAGTGATGGCGGGAGCACCGAGTAGTGACCCGATGACAATACTAACAACGGCAGTGGTGCTGAGGCTTCGGCCGCCGGAGTGAACCGCAGGTATTCCTGCTCCGCCGCACTGTGCTGACAAGGCGGAATCATCTTGCCAGGAATACATTGTTTGGAAGCGCGTAGGTTCATATTGTGGTAATCGCGCCATGAGCGAGCCGTACGGGTAGACCTTTGCGGCTTCAGATACATAATTCTTGGTATGATGTGTCGAGTCTATGACAGGCCTCATTTTGGAGGCGGGATTCGAGCCTCTTCAGGACAGCTTGGACATGCCGAGGGTTTGATGAAGTAATGCGCCTTAGTTTATGCCACCTTTTATCAATTAATTCAAGTCGACCGATGTGTCTGGAGGGGTCTAGGACCTTGGAAGTACAATTCAACGACTAACATGGGCCTGTCGGTGACCAGTTACTGCCAAACTCGCGTTGTAGTTTGGCGGAGAAGGAAAGCATGGCGCACTGTTACAGTCTTCATCAGCCCAGATCATCCCGAAGAGGCCAATTCCAGCTTTATATATTACGTTTAGCGACAAGACGACACAACATGTAGTACTTCCAGCTACAGGTCAGAATTGAAAGCCGCGGCATATCGAAGGTTGTCAGTTTCTGCTGGACCACATCAGTCGGCCCTTTCAAATGGTCTACCATACTCGCTGACTCCTAACACCCCCCTTCCCCCCGAAGGCATGGCTTGTTTATGGCGCGCTCGTGCAGCAGGTCGAATCAGGTGACGACGGTGATGAAGATACAAAAACTACCAGCACCGCGGCATAAGCTGCCGTCGAGCCGAAAATCTCTGCCCTTCTTGCGTTGGTCATGACTTTTACACTCGCCGAGAAAAGGATAGTGAAGATCGCGATCACTCCCAGCTGCACATCTTGCTGTTTGATAAGACGAAGAGCGACGATTGCTCCAAGCAGGAGCAACGCCGCGATAAATGTGCTGAATATTCCTGCTACCCAGGTGATGTGGCTTTCAACGATGTGTTCCGTCTCCTCTGTTAGGCGTGTTGTCTTTTTTGTGTCAGTTTGCTGTGTCGCTATGAGGGATGCCTGGGAAAGAAGTACTTTGAACATCCAATGGTCTTGAAGAAAACGTGACAGGAGGTCGCCATCAGCTGGCCGCCTAATCGCAACTAGATCACTCTGGTTTGTCTCGTCAAGTCTCAATCCGGCAAGTCCAGTGAGAAGCGGACGTTCGTAGCTCTTGTTGCCGAGGGCGTCATGAATCTGGTCTCTCGACTGTGCACGTGCTACCTTCAGAGCCCTCTTTTGAGGGGACTCGAGCGCGGCAATTTGGCTTTGACGTAACAACGCTCCTTCTATTTCTCTCCGCCCCCGGTTAGCAACGACAGATATTGCTTCTGGGGTTGTGAACTAACGATATTCTTTTAAAACATTGCCGATATCCATTTCAATACGCATCCGCTCATGTTCGGGCCGGCCCTCATCTTTTGCGTTTTTCTCAAAGGCTTCCCATGCATGGATAGACCGAAGTGTCTCGTTATTCTGGCTTTGCGCGGCCTGTTGATCAACTTGATCCAGCCTCCACTCGAGGTATGCGAGTTTGCCTTCGAGATGAAGAAGATTTCGAGCGCTGAGTCGATCAAATTTACGGAAAACAAACGTCTCGTAGTCTGGTATGCCGGCAATCCTTCGTGCCAGGGTAGGAAAGCCTCGTCTCTCCGTCACGTTTCGGACATCCATGGGATGGTCAGTCAAAAATGTGTACAAAGCTACAAAGCACTGTCGGATAGCGCTGTGGATTTACTGGCCAGCTAACGCAATCATTTCTTTCAACGTCGGCGGAAGGGTAGATGATTTCAAAGATGAGCGAGGCACGCTAGACACGAAGGAAACAAGTCACGCACGATTCGATGCACTGGACCTGCACTCCGAGGTCTCTAACGCAAGCCACGGTATGACGAACTGCGGCCGGGCGTAGGGCATACTGCCCTCGGGCGGCTGTGCCCAGGATTCTGTTCAATCGCCTCGTTCCTTCTGCCCCCCTCCTGCTGTCAACACGCAACGTCACACGGCATTGAACAAGGGTCGAGCTTCAGCTTTATATGTCGACAAATAGGCGTCGAAGATGTATGCAGTGAAGTTACTGCGCCTCACAGCATAATGCCTCACCGGCTTGCGGCCCAAGGGTGCGAGCGGTCAGGCTGATTTGTGGTTGATGGACATACTGTTCCAGTTCCCCTCGTCGGTGAAGGTGGATTTTCAACATCAGTCAGCGGAGGTGCGACTCTGCAAAGCGCATCAGCAGGCCACGCGGGGACCTCACAAGCCTGGTACGAATTCTTTGGCTCATCTACTCATTCTGGCACGTCAAGTCATTTAAACAAATCAATTTCATCTAGAGTGACATCAACCAAGGCGGATTCATTGATCTGTTTACCAGCCTACCCTTTCGCCAGGGATCAATCTGCACCTTTAGCTGAGTTTCACGAACGTGCAGCGCGAGCCATCCGACGGTATGTAACTTACCCAAAACATTGTCTCGGCCGAACACAGCTATGCAGACACTCGGTCGTGTGCTCGACTGCGCGCAAAGCTGATAGAAGTAACGTAGACGTAACATGTTCGGATTCAAAATCCCAATAGAACCCGAGCACCTTGAACAAAGGGAAATGGAATGGCTACGGAGGCGAATAAGGCGCATACCAATGGAGCTTGATGATTTATTGGGCGACCGTATATCAAAGAATGGGCGGGGAAACGACTAGCGATGAGATTGCAACAACGGTCTCAAGGCTGAGGTGAATATCAAAACATTCATATTTCTGGTTGATCAAGCCTTTTAACGTTTCGATGAATAGAAAAGAAGTCGATGCTCCAAAAGACCGCGAACATTCAAAACGTTCAATGGTTGCTTCCGATGCAGCTACAGTTGGCGATACAGAGAGAATGTCCGCGAACACTCGGGACGATAAACAGTCTCGGGAACGCCATGATCAGACTGGGCGTCTCGAGTCAAAACGCTCCACGAACTGGCCTGCAAAACAAACAAATATCGGGGGCATCAGAAGCTGGGAGGTGCCGGGCACCCTGAATGGTGTTCTTGTCGATGCCCTTCCGGATTGGGGCTCTGGAATAGATGCCGTCTCGGAGGGGTTTGCAAATCGACACAATCTCAAGGTCGAACCAAGCGAAGCTCAACGAATACACCTCCTCAGCGGACATGAAGCAGAGGTTGTTGGCCGGATTGATGGTCACTTCGCATTTCAGGGAGAAACCCAAGTTCATCGCCGCGAGTTCCACGTGTTGCGCAACAGCATGTACGACGTGGTGTTGGGAAGGAAGTTTCTCAACCTGACGAAAACCTTGACGGAAAATTGTCGCCGCATTTTCGAGAAAGTCCGCCCTTGTCTACAACGCGGGGAACGACTCTTCCTCCTTGACGACGCCCCTGACGAGTACCTGCGCTGCGCTGTCAACGGTGCCACAGCCTGTGCGTTTCCTGACACGGGGTCTGATCTGATGCTGGTATCGGGTGACTTTGCCCGGCGTCACAAATTCAGGATTCGGCGCGGAAAGAAATACAGACGACACATCGAGCTTGTCAATGGGTCGACTGTTTTTACCGACGGCATGGTGTTGAACGCCGCACTGCAGTTTGACGATGCGCCGGATGCCTCACGAGAATTGGATTACGATCGCTATCGCCATTTTTCGGAGCACCTTGCATCCATCACTGACAAGGGGAAGATGGATGTGGAATCAAAAGCGAGCTTCATTTGCGACCTTCACGTCATCGAAGGCCTTCCGTGCGACATAATCCTGAGCAACGACTTTATTTTCGCAAATCACGTCTTCTCGGCATACAAGCACTTGTTCTACTCTAGGCCAGTTCTTTCTAGCTCGAGCGCGATGCTCTTAGAACGCAGCATTCTCTTCGCGAGAGATCGGACAGAAAAGTCAAAATGGTTGTCGCGCTGGCGCCGGAAACCAGACGACCGGGTGGCACAGTCGAGTGAGTTCCTCCCTCTGCGCTCAATCAAGGGCGCTTGATGGTCATGCTAACATGACCAAGTCCCTCTTCAGGATCGGTCATGGGACAGACTATGGTATACGGAAGGGTCGAGGAGAAACAAAGAACAGCTCGTCATCGAGGCCCTGCCGGAGTCGCAACGATCGAACGCCCGTGAGCTCGAGAAACAAAAGCAAGTGACCTGGGACGAGGACAATCCTAGACCATTGTTCAACAATCCAGCCCCTTCAGACGAGCCTCCTCCTCCGCCAGATCAGATGCCTCAAGCTCCTCCACCAGCAGTTCTACCTTCGACGCAAGGGCAGGTGGCAGGTGTGGATGGGCGAAGCTGACATGTCGATGGGGAGGATCTGCAAACGCAGCTTAACGAATTGACGAGAATGGTGTCGTCCTGAGGGGGCACAGTTGTCTGTACTCGCAGGAAGAATGAAGATGGAGCAAGAGGTGGGGTTCTTGGGGCGTTGTCAATTTATGACGCCCATCACGGAGTTGGGGTCATCATTTCGGGGGGGAACGAATCAGACAATTTTGTATCATTTGTTCGCGAGGGTTTATCATCATCTGTACCCTGGGCAGCCTTTGAGAATCAATCACGAGGGGGTAATACTGCAATACTCGTCTGTTGCGGCTGATCATGCTTGGGTACAGGAAGCGACCCAAAGTTGTCATTGCAGTGCTCGTTCGGATATTTACAACACGTGATGGATGTCTCCTGCCCCGCTGCCCCTCTTCGTGTCTGGCATTAGTGTCTTCCATTGTCGGCGGGGCCTGTTCAGGAAGTCACTACCAGGGCCCTTTCTCCGACGGAGCGGCTACGGTGGTGTCTGGTCTGGGTCGCTGCTTCCCCGCAAAACATGGGCCGGTTTCTCCAGAGTCACACTCCCGTCGGGGTCGTCTCCTCAGAAATTCTCCAGTCTTTGCCCGGAGTCTGAGCTTCGGCCTCTGACCCATCTCCAAAACGACAACGATTCCCAAGATCATGCATCTGCCCCCATAGCGACAACACCCATATTCACTCCGCTCCGTGCGACGACGCAGCATCGACGCCATGCAGGACGCCAATGGCAATGGTAGCGGCAGCGGCAGCGGCAGCATCAACGTCGCCAGTGTCGCCAGCACTGCCAGCACCGGCACCGTCACCAGTGCAGGCACAAGCACAGGCGCAGCCCCCAGCCTTCACCCCCTAACGCAAACGCCAACACCTCAACTCCTCCAGCTGCCAGTTCCCCATCAAAACCAGTCCACCGGCACGGCCAATGGCTCCTCCACATCCGCCGTGCCCTCGCGTCCGGGGCCTTCCTCCTCGGGCAGGCGGTTCATCCGATCGCGCGAGGGCTGTCTGACATGCAAGTGAGTCAACGGCTGCTGTCTCTTCCTGTCTCAGCCCTGCATCCCGTGCTTTTCGTTGATGCTTTGATCATCTCATCAAGGTCTCTCAGACTATCTACTCTTGCTCCGCTCAACACACTCTTGCACACGCTGACTCTCCCAGACGCCGCAAGGTCAAGTGTGATGAACAGCGACCCAGATGCTCCCACTGCGAGCGACTCAACCTCGAGTGCAAGTGGCGTCCCCAATCCAGCACCAGCCAGCAGAGAAGGCAGATGGCTGCCGCGAGCGGCTCTGTCACCAGTCCTGTTCCTCCTTCTCCTGCCACAGATAGCTCACCCAATGCCCCTGGCTCTCTGCCGGGCCATGCCGTCGATGAGGTGTTCGATTATGCGAGCTTCATGTGGGACTCGGGCGACTTTTGGCAGCAGGTCAGTCCTCTGCTGACAACAGCCAATGCTGTCATGCCATTTCCGCCACCGGATCGGGGCTCCATGAGCGCTCCCCTGGATTCAGCGGGCATCGACAAATTTGACACCATGGGCGGTGTCCAGCCGGAACATCAACCGTTACAGCTGCTGCCACCAGCAGGTGGTAACGACGATCGTCTGTTTGACTTTTTTGCTCGCTCGAACAATCCACCATTGCTCGCCGAGGTTGAGACCCAGAAGAAGTGGCTCGCCATGCGCCACGTCGTCGTTGAGATGGCCCGTGTCTCGAGAATGGTGCGCTGTGCGATACTCGCCTTCTCTAATGTCCTCATCGTTCGCTCCGAAGGGCCATGGGCTGCTGTTCATCAGGGCCATTACGAAAGTGCCGTCGCCGAGCTTGCTGCGTTCGACATGGCATCTCTGACCGAGCATAGCCAGTACAGAGAGCATCTGCTGACCTCCCTCTTCTTTCTGGCCTACGTCGACATTGTGGAAAGCAGGCTCGAGGCAGCTCATTTGCACCTCAAGCGAGCGTATCTTATCTTTCGAGAAGCAAACAAAAGCGGCATCGTCTCGGTCGAGAAGCAATTCTTCCTATGGTTCCGCATTCTCGACGGCCGAGCCGTGTCTGGTGGAGGTGACGGTCTTTTCCTGGCTCAAGACGACGAGTTGATGCTGTTTGACGCCTCTCCGGCAAGTTTTGAGGGTGATGGAGAGGATGGACCAAAAGATGACCTTGTCGACGGTGATATTGAAGCTGTCCTCTTCCAAGTTCTCTACCAACCAGGCATTGTCTTTTATCAGAAGGTACAGAGCTTCATGGGCCGTATCTCCAAGATTGATCCGTGGCATCGCTCCCGAGGCACGGTGGAGGACGAAACGGAGGTCATGAATATTGCTGCTGGCATTGCGACGGACCTGCGTACATTATACGATCAGAGGCCTCCGCTCATGGATTACGCCGTTGCAGGAAAGCTCACGGAGAGACACATCTCGGCCCATCTCGCCTTCGCCATCACCAGATCTTTCCGCACCTACCTTTCCAACTACTACGCCAGCAAAGTCCATCTGCACCGCGTTGCATACAAAACCTTACCTCTGACTCGGGACACGCTCGATGCTCTTATCAACATCCGTCAGCTGGCGCGCCAACTTGTCAACGGCCTTCCTGCGGATGACGCGCTGCCTGTCAATATGCTCTGGCCTCTATTGATGCTGGGTGTGGAGGAGCAGGACCCGGATGAGAAGGCATGGATCAAGACGCAGATCTTGCGGATGGAGAAGGTTGCCGGCAACGCGAGGATCACGGCGCAAGTACTTGAGGAGGTCCAGACCCGCCAAGATGCGGCCAAGATGCGGATGGACATTCGCTCAGTCATGATTGCTGTTTTCAACTCGTCGTTTGCGATTGTCTAGCGGAACCTGAGCACTCGTTTGATCTGCAGCTCATGAGAAGGAGGTACGGCAATGAGGATGGCGGGAGGCGAGGGACCAAAGGGCCATCAGCATTGGGCGTTGTAAGGAGTTGGCTTTCCATGCCGGCCGCGTCAGGAGGCAACGACTTCAGGATGGGACATATGTTGTCATTTATGCGAATTGACATCTGCACGACCAGGAGCGGGCCATATTACCCGGTATCAAGAAATCCCTCGCTGGCTGCTCACAGCGCTGTACGCGTTTCATTGGGTGCCATGACCGAGGACGATCGTCTTTCGGACTAAGACTTGAGCCCCGCGGAGTATCATACTGATGATGGATACCATTGGCCCTGTCTCATCGGACTGCGCCGACAAGCTATCTGCCTCACCCGGCGGGCCGACATCTGCAAACAGAATTAGACACCCTAGTCGGGCATCAGGCCCCTGACAGCATCTCAGACAAGGCGTTCTTCGGGCATTTCAGACCAGACAGAGGCCCATCGAAATGGTAGGCCGACGCAGGGCAGCATGGTAACAGCCCAGCCGGCACGGCCACGGCATCACCAACCATATCTAGTGTCTTTTCTCCAGGTGCCTCCGCATCCAAGTCGTTTGCCCCAGATCGCGAAGCGCGGAGCGTATGTCGTCGAGGCTGAATCTCGTCGGACGCACCCCTGCAACATGCGACGAGCTCGGGTCGGAGACGGTCGCATCGAGACCCGATTCGTGGGCCTTGACACCCACACATCGACTGCCGCCCCGCTGCTAACCCGTTTCTGCTAACTACCGATCGCATGTGAGGTGCGACTCCAGATTCCGGCACCATCATACGAGTTCGTTGACAGCTTTGGCTGGAGCTGTCCCATTAGCCCTCCATCAACCGTCTCCCCGCAGCGAGCTCAGCATTCGGACAATCATGGTGCCCTTGTTCGCGTCGCGTGCAAGCACAGGGCGGGGAACGAGCGGGGAGGAGAGCCGCTGACAGCATTCTGCGACGAGTCGCTCCGTCAGGGCCGTCGCGTCGCGTCGTGTCGAGGTCGAGTCGAGTCGCGGGTCACCGACGTGGGGTGAATGGAGAGACGTGTCCTGTCGGACCCCTCGTGGCGAAAGAATCCGTCGACTCGAGTCAAGTGGTAGCTTCAATCTTATCGGACCTACATCACTTTACTTTCTCTCGTCGCGACTTTGTTTCTCTGGACTTGATTCAACTTCATTCCCATTCTTCCTGCATTTTTCCCTTGCCCGGTGTAGCTCCTTGACGCCCGTCCGAGAACTTGTTTAGTGTCCCCCCTGATACCCCTCACGAACCCGCACACGACACCGACATTACGATGGGCTCTGTTCCGACAATGAAGAAGACG
Organism: Verticillium longisporum; assembly: GCA_019188255.1. Lineage (NCBI taxonomy): Eukaryota > Fungi > Ascomycota > Sordariomycetes > Glomerellales > Plectosphaerellaceae > Verticillium > Verticillium longisporum. The sequence continues at coordinate 5,640,257 of JAETXT010000005.1, read as the reverse complement.
CCGCTGACGGGCGTCCATGTTCCCTGCCTCACGTGGTTCAAAGATGGCGCCGACCAGGAGATCGACTGGGAGCTCCAGCGTGAGCACCTTGAATTCGTCATCTCTGCCGGCCTCGAGGGCGTTGTCATTGCCGGCACCAACGGCGAGGCCGTGACGCTCTCCTCCGACGAGAAGGCCCGTCTGCTTCGCCTGACCCGCGAAGTCGCCGTCCAACAGGGCCGCCCTGATCTCGTCATCACCATGGGCACCTCGGGCCACTGCACTCGCGACGTTGTCGCCGAGACCAAGATTGCCGCTGAGGCTGGCGCCGACTACCTCCTCGTGCTCGTGCCGAGCTACTTCCACTTTGCCATGGACGCCGACGCCATCTGCGCCTTCTTTGAAGAGGTAAGGCTTCCTTTGTCCACGACTCTTGCCGGCGAGCGCGCATGGGCGAACCCGAGGCGTGTCATGCGGCAAAAGAAGCACGCGCTGACGTATCTAGCTCGCCACGGCCTCGCCCCTCCCTACCATGATCTACAACTTCCCCGGCGTCGTCGCCGGCCTCGACGTCAACTCGGACATGTTCTCCCGCCTCGGCGCCCACCCCAACATAGTCGGCTGCAAGCTCACCTGCGGCGGCATCGCCAAGGTGTCGCGCATCGCCGCCGAGTTTGCCCCGACCGACTTCTTCGCCCTCACCGGCCAGTCCGACTGGCTCGTGCCGGGCCTCAGCGTCGGCGCCACGGGCGTCGTCACGGGCGTCGCGAACCTGTACCCCCGCGCCTGCGCCGCCATCTACGACCGCTACGTCGCCGGCGACACGGCCGAGGCCACGCGCCTGCAGCTCGCGCTGGCCAAGGCCGAGTGGGGGTTCGCCAAGGGCGGCATCAACGGCACGAAATGGGTCGTCGCCGCGCTGCGGGGGTATGGGGCTGAGAGGGCGCACTGCCGGCGGCCGTACCCGCGGTACGAGGACGCGAAGAAGCAGGCTTGGATTCGGGACGTTGTCGGCGCGTTGGCTGTTGAGGAAGAGAAGCTCGGCAAGAGGGTGATTGCGTAGATTTGGTGGAGGTCGGAGCGGACGCTGTAGATCAATGGCATTGCATGGAATTGGTATTTTTCACAAGCTGCTCGTTGTGTGGTGATCTGCTGTAAGGGTAGGACGACCCTAACTTCAGGTTTCTGGAAACTGAATTGCCGAATACCGAAGAAGTCATACTGTTAGATCGGAGTAGAGACTCCTGCGATCCATGACTCGATGATATTTTTTTGCCTTGTGAAGAAGGAGTACAGATCTTCTGATTTAGGTATCGAACCTGTGGAGCACGCCCGGCAACGGAGCCGCCCGACACGGAGCTCTTCGTTCTCTAGTACCGCGGTCTGTCGAAGCCATGACTTGACCTGACACTTGTGACAGGATCTGAGAGGTCAAGTTCCGATTCCCGAGTATAAGCCTTTATTTCTCGATAAAAGCAGGAATTGCATCAGAAATGCCCATTTGCTGTTGCAGCCTAGTAATGTCTAAATAAAAGGCGCATCTTGATTCGACGACACAAAACCACACTCAACACATTCCGTGAATTACACAACTCAACTCATTCTCGATAATTCACTTAAATTAGATGATACAGCCGAAGCACTCCATGCTCAGTATCCCCAGTACCCTATTCCTCCTCCTGATGGCCACCTTAAATGACCTCTACTTAAGCCCTCTCGGTGTGGTCCGTCATTCCAGCCTTGCCAACTCCCTCCTCAATACTGACCGCATCATCCTTGGCCAACGGTGTCTGCACAATGCCCTGGGCCCGACGATCACCCTCGTACCCAAAGAGCACGTCCATCTGCTCGAGGGTGACGCCCTTGGTCTCGGGCAGGAAGAAGTACGCCCAGAGAGTGGCGGTAAGCATCCAGCAGGCAAAGAAGAACCAGACACCAAAGTCGAGGGACTCAAAGATGTACGGGAGTGCCTTAGTGATGATGAACTGAATCATCCACTGAGTGAAGGCGGCGAAAGTTCCGGTTAGGTTACGCAGCGCGCCGGGGAAGATTTCGGCGGAGACAATCCAGGGGATACCGTTCAAACCGAAAGACCAGCTAAAAAGAGGTTAGACGATACGACAGTGCTATAGAGGCTCCAGACAACTTACAAAACAGAGTAGATCATGATAGCAGCTGTAGCGGCCTTTCCACCAGCGGCGTTCGACGCAGAGAGCTCGTTGCCGGCCGCGATAATCGGCGCAGGGTTGCCAACCTTAACGTAGGCTCCGACGAACCACAGGCAGAGCGAACAGGCAAGCGAGGAGATAATCGTGGGGTTCCGACGTCCCCAAATATCGATAAGAGCTCCATAGAAGATAATCGACGCGACAGCCTTAACAAGGCCATAAATCCCGGTATAGAGAGCGACGTCCTTGATACCGATAGACCCGAATAGCATCGGCGAGTAGTAGTTGATGGCTGCTGCTCCCGACATGTTCTGAAGCGAGAAGGAGCAGAAAACGAGCAGTAGACGGTTCCACATGCCCTTACGGCTTAATTCGGATAGGCAGCCGCGGATATAGGCCCAGAAGCCAGTACCGTACTTAGCAGCAACGGCAGCTTCTTCGGAGAGACGGGTGTTAATAATAGCAACCTCTTCCTGCATGTATTGGTGGTCCATGGGGAGGTGGCGCAGGGCTACGAGAGCCTTCTCAGCTTCGGCGATACGGCCCTTCTTAAAGAGCCACAGCGGGGACTCGTGTAGGAAGAAGCCTCCAACAAGAAGGAAGCCAGCGGGGATGAGCTGAACGGCCATAGGAACGCGCCAAGCGACGCGGCTGTTTGGGTCCATGTTCTGGTTGACGCCGTAGTTAATCCAGAAACCGATGAGCGACCCTGTCTGATATGTGACTTCGAAAAGGCCTGTAAGGATACCGCGGATCGAAGAGATAGAGAGCTCGGCGATGTAGGATGGGACTGTAGCAGTGATAACACCGCAGCCCCAGCCGGTAAGAGCACGGCCAGCATAGATATTGGCCAAGTCGGTGGTAGCGGCGACCATCGGGACAGCGCCAGCAATAAAGACAAGGTTGGCGATAATGAGCGCCCACCTACGGCCGATATACTCGGTAACTGGATCATTAGTTACAGTTCGAAAGTATAGAGTAGATTAGCATACTAAAGAAGCACATCAAGGCACCACCGAGGGCACCCGCTTGAAATGCAGATGTAATGTTCGAGCTGATGCTGGACTTGTTGGCGTCTGTGATGCCGAAGTCATCCTTGAAGCCGGCGCGGGCAATGGTCGTGCCAATAAAGGCGGAGTCATAGCCGAAACTGTTGTCGCGTCAGTATCTAGCGGTCACTGTTCGAAAGACAGCTGTCACATACAGCAACGAGCCCATGGCAATAATGGACGCCTCTGTGTACAGACGCCAATTGTAGACCTCCTTCGGCGTCGGCCGATCCTCGACAGCTTTGAGACCACCCATGGTTGCTTCGTTGACGGAAAAGCAGTTGTGGAGCTGGCGTTTATCCGCAATCCTCTGACGATGATCTCAACTGGATATTGTCGGCTGGAGACCTCAGAGAGATGATTGTCCCGGTCGATGTTGTAGTTGCCAATGACGAGAGGAGTGAAGAGGGATACCAAGAAAGCAAGACTGGTGGTGAGGTTGTCCTGGGATACTTATCCTCTCGAACCCCACCCGAGCACGATCATAAAGAATTGGGGAAAATCTGGGGAACAGTCAACCCACGTCGTCAATGTGTCTTGTCAGGCGAGCGGCGCGCGAGCACTGCGACGGCGACCGACAGGGGTGTTTTGAGAGGCGAGGGGGTGACAATGGGGGATGGTTGATGGATCGTGGAGCTCCGGGGAGTGAGGGGGACGTGCATCGGGCTCATCCAAGTGGGCAAGGCGGAGGCTGATCTGGGGATAGAGTCATGCTCCATACTGCAAAGCCGATGCCGACGTCGTTGGTGGGAAGATTGTCCCATGCCCACAGGGAGGTCCAAGGGGGCAAAGTTGGCATGAACCTGGTGCTGCCGCGCCGCTTGACTCGGTGCCCCGGTGTTCTGAGGACGGAACCCACCATGTGCACGACGCTGGCCCCGTCTCGTTACCCTCCTGTAAGGCGATCGGAGCCGAGAAGCGAGCCGACCGTCGCGAGCGAACGTCGCGATTGGGTGAAGAGGAAGCAAGCGGCTACAGGGCTTTTGGTCAAAGCATCGGCGCCGCGCTAGCGAGGTTACAGCTCAGAGGTATGAGACTCAAGTTCACCCCCCCTAATCCGGAGAAACCTCGGGGGGGGTAGTTAGTATAATTTTTAGAAGAAAATATAAATTAATAGTATACTATAAATAATAAACTATAATATAGTACTATAATTTTATTATATAGGACCTATATTCGACCTACCCCTAGCCTATATTATATACTAGTTAAGTATATACCGAACTTATACTAAGAGGTGAAAATCTTTATTTCCTACTTTCCTCCTTATATAACTCCGCCTATACTAAATACCCTTAATATAACGTAATCCACAAGCGAGTGGTTCACCCATGCGAGTGGTTCACTTCACCCCGACCCGACAAACATTCCGAGGAAAACCTCAACCCAAACGCCGTAAATCAATTAAAATCACTCCTCCTCGTCTTTTGCAGACGATGAGATAGCTACCTGACAAGTTCTCGCGTTGTGGCCGGTCTTCCCGCATACGCTACAGCATCGTTTCTTCGGCTGGGACCACGACGCGGGACCCGGGTTCTGCAGCGTTTCCTCTTTTATCTGGATATCTACTTCCTTCTGAGCAATCTTGTCCTGTCCCTCGCCTACAGCCATGCTTCCTCCTTCCCGGAGACGTAGCTTTTGGCCCTCCGGCGTCGGCTTAGTGTAGCATTTTCCTCTCGAAGGATCATAACCTCTGACTTCAAAAGAGCGATCTGGTGCATAACACCCCGCGTCCCCTTCGCAAGATAGTCAACAGCATCTAAAATTGACGTTGGGGAGCTTCCCTGGTGGCGTGAGATTCGCCCTTTGATGAAGTCAGTCTGGGAACCTGCCTCGAGCAGGTTAGTGGGCGTCTTAGAGACCCAAGAATCACGCTCCCCGTGGGACGTCCCCGGAGGCGTCGTCGTCCTCAACCTCACATCCAGCTTTGACAGGACTGTTTCCGGGTTATGGGGGACAAGCCCCGCTCCTCGAAAGCCTCCCTGGATGTTTTTTCTGTCATTGCTTGCTGAAATGCAGCCGAAAACGCCGGGAAGAAGTCCTCTTTGCTGATGTGCGTTGTACCCGCCCTCATCCTATCCTCGATTTGCCGACCGTATGCTTTCTTTAGTGGGCCAAAACACCCAACATCGAGAGGCTGGAGTAGATGTGACGAATGAGGAGGCATACAGAGTGTGATGATGTTGTTCTCCTTGCAGTAGAGTTCGAAGTCGACCGAGTGGTGACTTTCGTGGCCATCCAGGATCAGTAGGCGATAACCGCCCGAAGTACGGGACTTTGTATGCCTGTCAAAATGCCGAATCCATTCCAGACCAATATCATTCGTCGTCCAGCCGTTTGGAGATGTTGCGATTCTCCAGTCGCGAGAAATCGCGTCGTCCTGGTACCAGCTCGAGAGGTGGTACTTGCCCGAAACCACGATGAACGGCGGGACGGAGAAACCCAACGCGCCAACGCCCTGGATCACCGTAACCCATTCCCGGTTGCCTGGCTGCCTCATCTTCACATTGGACCGTCTTTCCGAACTGGTCACGACCATTCCGTTGGCGATAACGCCCATCTGGAAGCCGGTCTCGTCAAAGTTGTACATGTCAGCCTCTTGGATGCCGTACTTGGCGATCATGTTATGCACGAGGCGGAACCACGCGTTTATCGCGTCCGGATCTTCGCATTGGGCCCTCTTGTAGTCGTACTTGCGAAAGAAACGCGTCCGGAGCTCTGGTTGCCGTTTGACGAAGTTTGCGGCCCAGTTCTTCCCGACGCGTGGCGCGTCACGGTCGGCAAGCAGGCGATTCGCCATATCTCCGACCTCACCCAACCGGGGAGGGTAAGATCGCGCATCTAGGTCAAGGATATATTCGACAATAGTTTTCTCTTCTAGTACTGTTAATTTGGCAGAATTGGGCGGGCTTTCGCGTCGGGAGGGTTTGCCCTTCTGGCGTCGGAGGAGCGTCGTTAAGGGGACGGTGTAGATCCTCGCAGCACTCCGGGCGCTTAGGTTCGGGTCATTGTCCATAGCTTGGATAGCAAGGAATAATTGACCTTCTTTTGAAAGAGTCTCCATCGCGGGCGGAGGTGGAATCTGTAGAATTCAGGTGTAGGTCGTGGGCCCGGGCGAAGTGAACCACTCGCTTGGGTGAACCACTCGCTTGTGGATTACGTTATTATTAATCCGCTATTACTCTTTCTTATAATTATTTATATATTTTAATAAAATCGTCTATTACGTTTCGCTATAGTTCCTATAAATTCTCGCTTTCTAGGTATCTTTCTTATTTAATAAAGTACTACCGATTATATAGTAGTCCCCTATAGTTAATTATTCTCTTAACTACGTATATATCTTCTATTCCTATAGCTAGTAGTACTTTATTAATCTATAGCTAAAATAGTAATTAGTTTTCTCTACTTTTCTAATTTTCTAAGTATAATATATAGAATATATTATATACTTTATAGCTAAGGGGTAGCTATAGCCTATATACTAGACTATAGCTATTTATCTTCTTAGTAATTCTAAATAGTCCGAGGTATTTATTAGATAGCTTCTTACTAGGTCTCTACTATTTAATCGTTCTCATAGAGAGGAGAACTAGGTCTCCTACTTTATATTCTTTCCGAATTCTTCCTTAATTATAATAGCGGGCTTAATATCTATTATTAATCTCTAAGAGTCTATAGATTATCTTTCTCTTAATTATCTACTAGGCTACTTATAGTTCTATTATCTCTAAGTTCCCTTATTATTATATAGCTCGGCCTAGGTCTTTTAGTCTAGCTAGGTTATATCCTATTAATACTTCTACTAGTAATTACTAGATTATTATATAGAATAATATATTATATACGAATTCCGTTATAAGGAGTAGGGAAATCTAGTCCGTTTATTCGTAGTTATAGAATACTCTAAGGTAGTATTCTAGGTTCTAATTCTATTATTCTATTTAGCCGTTAATCTATAAGTAGAAGGCTATTAAGAGTCGTCTCTTTATTCCTATTATTTTATATAAAGTCGTCTAAAACTTATTAATAAATAGTAACTTTCTATCCGAGATTATACCTTTTAGGAGGCTATATCTCTTAAATATATAGTCCTATAATATAGTTACTAGACTAGCTATTATAAGTCTACTATTAATTAGTATATATATAGTATACTTTATAAAGCGATCTATAATAATTAATATAATATCTTATTTACTAATTTTAAGGAATTCTATAATAAAGTCTATAGATATTTCCTTAAAGGGACTATTAAATAATAATAGGCTACTTAATTAGCTATATAGCTTATAATATTAAGGTTTTATCATCTAATATATTAAATATATAGGGATATATTCCTTAATATCTTTAATTAAATTATTCTAGAAGTATATATTTTTAAACTAGGTAATAGTCTTCCTAACTTCTTAGTATTCTACTATTAAGCTATTATAAGCTTATTATAGGATTTCGTTTCTAAGGGCCTTATCCTATAAAATAAAGATCTTATTCTTAAAAGTTAATAGGCTATTTACTTCTATTTACTAATCGGGCAGCCTTTACTCCTTTCTTACCCTATAGAAGGTATTATTTCCCTAGGCTTCTAGGATAGCTTCTTTAATAGGTCTATTATCTAGTTACTAGTCTATTATAGTAATAGCCCCGATAATATTAAGGAATCGTTTTATCTATAATAATAGGTAATATACCCTCGCCTACTCCTATTCTCCTTAACTTAGCTTATAGTCGGGCCTCCTAGAGAGGCTATCCGCTAGGTTCCTATTACTTACCCAGTATTCGATAGTAAAGTCGAACTCTAATAGCGCTTATAACTATCTTCCCTATTATCCTAAGATCTTCGGTTTTTCTATAAAATAAATATAATTAAAGTAATCGGTTAGGACCTTAATTATTAATCTACTATAAATAAAGTATTATCTCTATATCTTAAAAGACTCTACGATTATTATTATTTCTACTTTTAATATATTATATTATAGCTTTATACTTTTAAGCTTTTTTAAAAAGTATATAATTAATTTCTAATAGCTATTCTCTAATTAAAATAGGATTATTCTAATTATAAAGTTTAATATATTAAGCTTAATTCTCGTTTTTAATTTATTATTAAAGTACTAAAAGATAAGAGCTTTTATAAATATAAACTTTAATTTTTAGAAAGCTATTAGGTTAATAGTATTTAGCTAGAAATCTATTATTAATTATTTAGTATTCTTATTAATTAAAGGGGCTACGATTTTCGAATAGTTCTTAATAAAACGTCTATAAAAGCCCGTAAACTTAAGGAATCCTTAAAGGTCTTTTAGGGATTAGGGGGTTAGCTAGTCCCTTATTATAGTAATTCGTTCTTCTATAATATATACGCTTATAAAGGAGATTATAAACCCTAGAAACTCTACTATTATCGTACTAAAGTTATATTTTTCTAGATTTATATAGAGGTTCTATTCTCGAAGTCTTCTAAGTATTATTCTAGTATTCTATTAGTATTCTTCTAATATTATTAAGTATATTAAGATATCGTCTATATAAACGATATATATTATATCTACGAGGCCGGCTAATACTTTATTAATATATATTTAGAAGGTAGTTAATATATTTATAAAGCTAAATAATATAATAAAATATTCGAAATAGCTATATTTTATTCTAAATACTATTTTCTATTCGTCCCCTATTTTAATATATAATCGGTAATAAATATCTTTTAAATCTAATTTCGTAAATAACCTAGCTATTATTAATCGGTCGAGTAGCTTATAGATAAATAGGAGGGTAATATAGTCTTTCTTCGTAATCTTATTAAGTCCTTTATAGTCGATATATATCCTAAGCTTACTACCCTTCTTTAGGATAAATAATATAGGGGTATTAATAGGGCTAATAGAGTATCTAATTTATCCCTTTTTTAATAAATCGTTTATATATTCCTTTAGTATTTCTAATTCCTTTTCTATTAAAGTATAGATAGGTCCGAAGAGTAGTTTCTTTCTATCCTTAAGTTCTATTAAATAATGCTATTAATAATACTATAATAGAGTTATTACTTATTTAATATTAAATATATCCTTAAACTTATAGTATTCTATTAGGACTATAATAGGTAGCTTATTTCTTTTATTATACTTCTATAAGGGTACTATAGGGGGAGCCTATATATTCTATAATATAATTAAGGCTATTATTAGGGATTAATAGATTATATTCTTAATTTATTTTCTTATTAATCTAATTCTAATATTTTATTTCCTAATAGAATATCTCTAATAGCTCTATAATTAATTATTTATTAGCTATACCTAGGCTAGCTAGGGTCTTCCTAAGATAATATTATACCTATTTTATTAAGAGGGCTTTACTACTTATATAAACCCTAATTCATTACTTTAGCTATACCTAAGAGCTCTAAATCGGTAGGGTAGGTAATATAAGGGTTATAATTATTAATAATTCTATCTCTCCAAATTACTACTACCTACGTAAATTAGATATACCTATCTAATTCACCGATTACGTAAGCTATAAATCACGTACTCCTAAGAGCTATAAATCCTAGCCCTAGTAATTACTATATTAGTAAATCCTATATAGTAATTACCGACCTAGGTATTCCCCTAATATTAGTTTAATACTAGCTATCTTTTCTTTATAGATAGGATTACCTAAGGGATTAATATCGGGCTCTATTACCTATATTAATAGCTACTCTAATACGTTTATAATCCTCTAGTCTCTAGCGTATTAGATCTACTATCCTAATCTATAAAATAAATAAATAAATAAGTAAATAAGTAATAATAGGAGAATAATAGATAGAATAAGGAAAAATATAGCTTAATATTATTATTCCCGTAAGCATTAAATCCCTAGTCCCTAGCGCTACGGATTAATTAAACTAGCCGCTAAAGAGCTCTCTAAGGAAACGAATTAAGTTATAATTAAATAATAGGAATAGGCTTTTAAACCCTTTAATAAAGGAAATAAATAGTAATTAAATAGTATAATAGCTAATTAAATAGCGCTCTTATAATAGCTAGATACGGGCTCCTAAAGTCTCTAAATTATTAACATATTAATAGAGGGTAGAAGAATAATTATTATTGCCCCTTTTATTAGCTTTCTCGATAAGAATAATAGAATTAAACTACCTTTAATAGGAATAATAGAATTAAACTGCTTAAATAGGATTAATAGATCCTATTAAGCTAGTTTAGTAAATATTATACTCTATAGATCTATATATCTAATTAATAAGTTATAGTAATTCTATTCCTTTTATTTTCCCTCTTCCCTATAACGATTCTTTATTTTTAAGATTAATTAGCCTAATCTACTATTTTAGAGCTCCAATAATTACTAAATCCTTATTTTTACTACTCTCTCTCTCTCTCTTTTTCTCTTATCCTAGCCTCGATAATACCGCTTAAGCGTAAAGCCCTTATACCTATTGCCCCTCCTATTAAGAGAGTAGCGAAGTATAAGAACCCGGTTAATATTAATCGTAGGAGCTACTAATCCGGGATATAGTATATATATATAATAATATTCGTAAGGTCCTTTATTTAGGGTATTTAAAGTCTTATCTTATTAATAAGTAAACTAAAACTAATACTAATAGTATATACTATAATTTAGAGCTTAAGGGTTCCTATTATTATAAATATATTTCTAGGTATTCTTATAAATTAATATAAACTTCTACGATCTTTATTTTCTAATATCTATAGCTCTAATGATTATTATTTATAATCTAATTAAAGTATTTAAGCCCGCTATAAAGTTTTTAGCTACCTAGGATAAGAATAATAAGCTAGTAAGCTCTCTTCTCTATTATTTCCTTAATTATCTAATCGTATAATTAGCTAATAGGGGATATAGGATATAGAGAAGTAGCATATTATCGTAAAGGGTATATTAATAATCGCTAAAGAGGAGGAGGCGAAGGGGGGTAACGACCCTAATAAGGACCTCGATAATCTTTATAATGCTAATCGTAAAGCGGCTAAGCGGGCTATAGCTCTATAGCTCTTTAACTACTTCTAGTAGGACTCGCTAGAGTAATTAAACTCGGATTCTTCGGATTCCGAGGCCTAGTCCGCTTTATAGAGCAATTACTTTACTATTTTACTAATTATAGGGTTATTATTTTTACTTCTAGGGTACTCGTTTTTAAGCTTTATTATATTTTTACTAATATTAATTACCTTTACCCCTTAATTATTCTTTTTTTAACGTTTAATTTATCCTTTAATCCTAATTATAACTTTATTAAAGCTTATTAGCGCTTCTAGTACTTAGTTTAGCGTTCCCTTAATTATTAAATCTATAGGGTTATCGCCTCTAGCGATCTAACGAATTTCGTCGACTTTATATTCTTTATAGCTTTACTATAATATTATAAGATCTATTATTAAGCATTTCTCTACTATTATACTTAATTAAACTAAGTATTAGTAGAACGAGTAGCTATTAGTATAGATAACTATCTATAGGAGTAGTAGTTCTAAGCATTTATAGATCTCTTAGAGCGTCTATTTAAGGATATAAGCTATATCGAAGCCGCTAATTATCCTATAGATCTCGCTAATTAGAATTAAATATATAACCTATTTATATTTAATAGATTATTAATAGAAGATATTACTATATACTATAAAGGCGTTCTCTTAATTATAGGAACGTTTATTATTAAGGAGGATAATGAATCCGATCTATAAACTCAGGTCCTTATTATTAGCGAAGGAGCTATTAATAAATATATAAAATTAAGCTATTAAGAGATCTAAGTATATATAATTTAGGCTATAGCCTATATTAGCGATCTACTATTATATACGTTTATTAAGCTATTTAAAGTTATCCTCCTATAGATTCTTAGCTTAGGCTATAATAGAGAAATCGAAGGCTACCTCTAATTAATAGGTTAAAGCAATATAAGTACTACGAGCTCTCTAGGTAATATATTCCTACTCTAAGCTCGCTATCCCTAGGGTTACTAGCTCTAGGCGATTACTTTAGCCTTTCTATTAAATCGTAAGATCTTTAGTTCTAATTTTAATAATATAGCTATTAAAGATACTATTAGATCCTATATTAAGGACGGAAGTAGGCTTTACCTAGAAGCTAGCGCTTTCGAGCTCTATTTATTCCTTTTATATAAATATAGGCTCTCCGAGGTTAAGGGTATCGTTAATCTATATTCCGATTAATCTAAAGCTCTCTCTAGCTTTAATTAGAAGTAAATATAGATCGTAGCCTATTAGAATAGCGTTTAAGTGCTCTTTATAATAGTATTAATAGATTATAAATTAATAGAGATCTAATTCTATAATACTATAGAATAGCTTTATAATATAGAAGACGATTCTATCGGGGTATCTATACTATAGCTCCTTAAGAATATATAGGAGAACGTTATATAATAGATCTATAGTGCTCTAAGTATAAGCTTAATTAATATTATAGAGTATTAACTAGTAGCTACGTTATTATAGTATTAGGGTAATCGCTAGGATTAATCGTTAACTATAGCGTATAATCGTAGGCAATTATATTAATAGGGTTATCTTCTCCTAATTACTATATCCCTAAACTATTAATCTTAACTTCTTATATAGGGCTTAAGGGAGGCCTTTTACCTCTCTTATAAGCTAATATCTAAAGATCTTAATACTAGGAAATACGGATCTCCTAATCGGTACGATTATTCTAGCTATTAAGAATAAATCGATTTCCTCTTAATCGGACTATTTAAATAGCTTCCTAGGGGTTATTATTCTACCTTTATTATATAATTAAATAGCTAGGTTATACCCCTACTATTCCCTTTTAATAATAAATTAATACTTAATCTATAAAGTCCTAGTCGTATTATTCTTACGATCTATAAAAGCCGCTTATAATAGATTTATAGCGTTTATTAACTTCCTAGGTCTCCTATATCATTATAGTAGAATTAGCTCTAAATACTTAAATAGTTCTAAGGTCTTTAGAATTCGAACTACTATTATCTCCCTAGCCTATTAATTTAGCGATCTATTATATAGCTTAATATATATTCCTCTAAACTCCATTAAGCTATTAATTATTTCGACCGTAACTGCTATATTAGAAACCGATATAACCTTATAGGGATTAGTCTATTTCTCTTATTCTCGGAATATAAGAATATCGCTTCCTAGCTCTAGCGATCTTAGTAGTAACTACTTAGTATCTAGTCTATTATAAGTATTAAGAGCATTATTAACCTTCTACTTAGCGATTATTTATTAAAGCTCCGCTATCGCCTTATTAACTGCTTTAACGTACTACGCCTAGGTCGTAATAGGCGCTAAGTTAGCGGTAATCCTAGGCATCGCCCCGAATATAAGTAATATAGATATTAATCTATTAGGCCTAGTAATATCGTTTATTACCTTTATAGCTCCTTAAAGTAGCGATTCTAAGCTTATATTACGAGACTCTACCTTTAAAATCTTATACGCTCTACGTATTAGCTTATAATAGCTCTTAACCTTACCGATTAATTAATAGGCCTCTATAGGGATCTAATAGTAGATTATACCTAAGAGGCGTACTTCTACCCTAAACTCTATAGAGGTAAAGTTCGTTCTAGTATTAATAGTTACGACGTCTAGAGGCCTAAGGTATATATCTAATTAATACCTCTTAAGAGCTTCCTATATTATATAAGCTATAAAATTAGGAATAAAAGTTATAGATTAGAATCCTATATTCGTATCGATTATATAAAGAATAGGCTTTCTATCTAAATATATAATATCGATTAAAATCTCGTAATTAAAGTCGATATCTAACTTTAGGGTAAACTTAAAGTATTATAGAGACTTCCCTTTAATTTAATAATAATAGTAGAAGCGGTTTATTAGCTCTAGAGCGTCCCGATTTACTTCCTAATTTACTCTTTAGAATAAATTCTATAGTTTCTCTATAGATAAGTAATTAAACCGCTTATAAATATATTAGAGCTCTACTTCTATTAGAAATGCTACTTTATTGCTCTCTATCCCTATTATATATATAATCCTAGAGCTAATATAGGTCTTTATATCTAGGAAGAACTATAAATAGCCCTATTTACGAAAAATAGGCGTACGCTCTTAGATCTCTTTAATATGCTTTACTAGCTTATTATATATATTATCTAAATAGACTCCGAGATCGTCTATATCCTTAATATAAAATAGGAATAGGGTATCTATTAGGATAATATAGAACGTAATTCTCCTAATTAGTATTAGAATAGTAATCTCCTCTATTATAGAAATAGGATTTCCTATTCTAAATCTTATTCTAGCCCCTATTCCCTATTTATTAATTATTAAGCTTAGTATTAGAGCTATTACGGCCCTTATTTATAAAGCTCCTATTATAGAAACTAATACTATGCTTATATTAAGGATAATACTATATTATATAGAAGTATTATTAATCTAATATTAAGTAAAGAGCTATTCTATTAGAGCTATTATTTTAGTTTTCGGATTACTCCCCTTAATTCTATATTAGAACGACTTATTTACTAGGAAGTATATAATATAGGTATTTATTAGTTCGCTTTTAAGATTAGATTTAAAAGTATCGTCTATTCCTAGCTTATCGGAAATAGGATTATCTAATTCCGAGCTCTTAATAGGTTCTATTATTATTAAAAATTAATAGTATCCCTTCTATTAATCCCTATACGCTTCCTATATACGTTTCTATTACTCTTTCGAATATTATTATTCCTTAAGAGAGTACTTTATCGATCTATAATCTAGTTTAGAGTATATCTAGTATTTACGAATTCTAGATAATTAACGATTATTAATTCTATATACTAATTACTCTCTATAATCTCCCCTTCTATTAGTTTAATAATATCCGCTCCTATAATATCTATTAATATAGAAGTACTTAAGCATTTTAGTATTCTCCTTTACTTTTAATATACTCTTAAACTATATAGATAGTATATTAAAAGATCGCTCTAGCTTTATTAATATAATCTTTAGCTCTAGGATGCCTTAAACCGCCCTTAGAGTATTTATATAGAGATAAGTCTCTTCTTTAAACGTATAGCTAAGTATTCTCTAATACTACTAAAGCCTATCTAGAAGGATCTAGAGAACTTCTATTCGTAGCTTTCCTACGTTATTAGCTTCTACTATTATAGAATAGAACGTTATCGAGCTCTAGTCTATATAATACTATACTCTATTAATCTCCGAATCGAATTATTATTTAATTACTAAGTATATTTAATAAAGTCCTATATTCTAATTTATATATTCTAGGAAGAAAGTTTATATACGCCCTAAAAGTATATTCGGGAAGAGTATATAGAGCTATATATAGCGGATTTATAATAATTTATAAACGTCTATAAAGATATATATTTTATTATTAAGGATATTATATATCTCCTTAGAGTAATTACTCTCCTTATTCTAGAATAATACGAATTACTTAATTATAGCTCTATCGATTAATGAATTTACCGATTTATATAATAATAGAATATAATACTAAGCTAATAGGTTCTAGGTAATATTTAGGGGTAAGGTCTTATTTCTTTATAATTAAAGTATAATCTCTTATTAATTAGATTACTTACTCTATTAATTAAATAACCTTAGAATTAGGGGCTATCAGGGATCTATCCTCCCCGTTTATAGTTTTCGGATTTAGGATAGCTAGGCGTTCCCTATAAGTTACTACTCGTCGTCCTACTAGTTTTACTATTCCTTTACTCTTTAGAGCATTAAATCCTAATCGATAGTAATCGACTCTATTATATCGGGTATCTCTTCCTATAAAAGCATTAGGACTAGTCTCTTCGACGTTTTAGTATTTACTATTCCTAGAAAAGGGATCCCGCGCTCTATTAGATATACTTTTAGCGTTTAAATAATCGTTATATTATAGGAGTTAAAGTCCTCTTCGGTCTAGCCCTAGAAATCTTCGATAAATGCTTCTAAGAAGTAAACTCCCTTTATAGTCCTATATACGCTTATTATTTTAAAGATCTAAGCGCTCTTAAGATCTACGGATACTGAATCTAGTAATCTAGGGAACCGTAATTCTACTCTATTAACGATAAAGTTAATATCGAGACCCTTCTTAACCTTCTACGTTAAGCGTAATATATTAAATTCTTCTAGAATACTATCGAACTCCTATTATATCTTTTTAATATTCTCTAGCTCTATTATAGAGCTATTATTATAATCTAAGGAGCTTATTATTATTAATTTTATTAAAGCTCTATTATAGCTAATTAACTATTCTATAGAGCTTCGTTTATTAGGTTTAGTAGCTAGTAATATAGCCTAGGTAGTAATCTTAGGCGTAGGAGTCCTAAGGTACTCGAAGTAGATAGTACTCCTATAGATTACGTAATAGGGGATTTCCCTACTACTAAGCTCTTATAAGAGTCTTAAAGTACTTAAAGTAAACGGTACTCTTACGATTACTTATAAAGTATAATTAATAAGCTTATATATAGCGAATTTACTATCCGTAGGATCGATCCTAATTTCTCTAGCTCTAGCTATTCTATATTATATTAAATATAATACTAATTAGTATTAAGAGGGCTTTATTATTTATATAAACCTTAATTTATTACTTTAGCTATACTTAAGAGCTCTAAATTAGTAGGGTAGGTAATATAAGGGTTATAATTATTAATAATTCTATCTCTCTAAATTACTACTACTTATATAAATTAGATATACCTATCTAATTCACTAATTATATAAGCTATAAATTACGTACTCCTAAGAGCTATAAATCCTAGCCCCAGTAATTACTATATTAGTAAATCCTATATAGTAATTACCGACCTAGGTAATCCCCTAATATTAGTTTAATATATTTATAATATTATCTATTATTATATACTCTATTATTATTATATACTTTATCCTAGGGTTATCTATTATTTAGCTAATAATCCTTTTTTCGCTATAAGTACTTATCTCCCTATTTCGGAATGCCCTACCTAGCTTACTCTACTTTTCTTCTAGCTATTCTCTAGCTTCCTTTAGGAGGTTACTATTAATAATATTAATATTAGCTCCTCTATCTAGTATTACCTCTCCTTTAATTTAATTATTATTAATATATAGTTTAATAGTTACTTCGTACTATTTTAGTTTCGGGAGTAGTAGTTCTTCCTATTAAGGGTCTCCTATTATTCTTCCCCTAAATAGTTTATAGTTTATTATTAAATACTATTTATACGATTTATATATATAGCTTTATTTTCTATAATTTATATATAATACCTCTAAATAGCTATTAATATAATATCTATATTTATTATAATTATAGTACTTAACGTCGTCTAGGGCCTTAGGCCTTCTTTTATCTATTTATTACTATTCTATTATTAGCTTATAAAGTATAATAGATTAATTTAGCTAGCTATTTAGTTTTCGGTCGTCTCTTCCTTATAATTGCTTATTAGCTATTCTTCTATAGGTCTTATTTTAGGTCTATTATAAGTTATCTTAGCTTCTCTCTTTATTATCTTAGTATTATTTTAAGCTTCTCTTAATCTATAATAGGGTCTCCGCCCTCTTAGCTATTCTATTTAGCTCTATTCTTATATAGGGAATTCCTTAAGCTATAATCTATTATATAAGATCTAGGTTAAGTTTCGTAAATAAAAGTATTACTTTATAGATCTATAATAGGGGTTCGGGTAGCTCCGCTTCTAGGTTATCGTAGATATCTATAAAGTCTTAGTATTTCTAATTAAGGGCTTAAAACCGCTAATCCTATTTATATAGTTTAATAATTATCTAGAATACTTAGGTATTATTATTATCTATATTACCCATTAATTAAGCCCTTATTACTCTCTAAGTAACTTCGTAGATAGATTTATATTCTATCTATATATACGATATCTATCTCTACTATAAAGTATTAATAAAGTAATTACTTATATATACGATTTTATCGATATCTCTATAGAAGCTCTTCTTATTAAGTTAAAATTATATATCGAAGCTAAATAAGAAAGTATTAAGTTCTAATTAAGATATCCCTTTATATTAAATAATTAATAATTATATTTTTATAAAAAGTATACTTTATAGTTCTTTATAGAATATTATTCTAAATATTAATACTAGTCTATTAATTACTCCTAATAGTAGGCTTATTAGGTCTCCCCTTTAGAGTATAGCTAGTTCTTTATATTTCCTTTTCCTTACGAGTTTACGCTATTCTTCCTCTAATTATCGGTCTAGTTCCTCGTCTATAATTAATAGTAGATTATTAAGTATATTATTCTCAGTATCTTATCCTTATTCTATATTAGGCCTTAATTATATTAATTCTTTAGTATTCTCTACCTACTATCCTATAATAGCTTATCTTCTAGTACTCTATATATCTCTAATCGATATATTATCCTAATAATTATCGCTCCCTAGGGGTAGATCGATTATTATATTAAGGAATCTTATATAATAAGTAACTAAAGGGATTAACTATTAATCTTTTAGGGGTCTCTAGGAAGATAGAATAATCGATGCCCTTCTCTAAATCTTAGTCCGTTAACCTTTCTTATAATTATTCCCTTATTATGCTCGGTCCTCTCTTCTTAATTCCTACGATCAAATAATAGGCGATCCCCTATCGGTCTCATACCTCCCTCAGGTCCTGACAATATCGTAGTAAAGACCACATTGAGCGTAGGTGGATGCCTCGCTAGATATAAACAATAAAACAATGAAATAATTAATAACAATAGGTTACATGCGTATTGATTACCAGCGTTAACCTGGAATCATAGAGACATGGCTTACCTTGAGCTCAAAAAACAGAGACGGTCATCACGATGAAACTCCAATACAATATGCCTGGCCAATCCAGAAGTTGGCCACACAGTCGCGGCTCACTGCTGGATTCCAGTCAAAGAATTGACTCAACCAAATGTCATTACTCTCAGCGAGTGAGCCACAGGTATCACCCGATTCCACAACATGCCACTCGTCGCAGTCGCTCGGCTGGCCGGTATGCGTCGGCCCCGGTGGCCTCGGCTTGGAAGGCCTGGGCGTCACGGACGACGTCGTGGAAGATGCCACTGTGGATGTGTCGCCCATGTCTTCAGAGACGCCGACGCAGTAGGCCTGGTCCAGCCAGAAGTTGGTCGAGCAGTCACGGCCGACGGCCGGGTTCCAGTCGTGAAACTGATCCCGTGAGATGCCGGCGTCGTCTGCCACTGACTGGCACGAGTCGCCCGAGGAAACGATGTGCCAAGCATCGCAGTCTTCAGGCTGGCCCGAGTGGGTGGGCCCGGGGGGAGACGGGGCTCCATCGCCGGTTGTTGCCGTCGCCGGCTCAGTCTCAGTGATGGTGCGGACGACCTGTAGGTTCCAGGACCCGCAGTACCGCCCACCAGGTACAAAAGAGCAGGCAGGGTCAGTGACATTGGTAACAAGTGCGTTCCAGGCGACAAAGTTGTCGTTGTCGGCGTCATAGTTGCGGGCGGCGATTTCGCAGTTGCCCTTCCAGTACCCAAGCTGGTCCGGGGGGAACTGATAGTCGTCGCCCTTGAAATAGTGCACACAGTCCTCGCGGACTCCCTTGGCCAGCGGCGCAGGGGTGTACGGCCGTGAATAGCCTTTTACGGTCGCATTGGGGAGCATGGTGAAAGGGATGCCGGTGAAGGTCGCATTGGGATCGATTGTGATAGAAACATGTCCGGGGCGGCCAGCGTAGGTGTTGACTGCAACGGGCACCCATGATCAGAAGGGGCATATCGAGAAAAGGAAGAGGGGAAGGAAAGAGGGAGAGGGAGAAGGGTTGGCTTACTGTCTCCCACTGGATGTACGCAGTAGCTTTCTTTTGCATACAAGTTTGTGCAGTTGGCATTGATGCCGGGTTGAGAAAGAGGAAGTCATCCAGGGAGATGGCGAATTTAAGGATCACTAGATTACAGTAGTCGCCCGCTTCGACGTTGTACCAGCGGCTGCACGGCTTATTGGACCCCGCGGCGGCCTCTGTTGGCACAGGTGCGGCTATGGTTGGGACCAATGGTGGAATATCGGTAGTCGCAGGCGGAGGCAGCCGAGGTCCTGGAGGACTGATGCAGAGCGTGGTGCCGTTCATCATGCCAATGTTGGAGCACACAGGGTTGATGACCTGGTTCCAGGCCTTGAGCTGGGTCACTGTTATCCCGGCAACGTTGGCGATAGCTATACATGTCTGGTTGACTCCAACGGTGACGGTGTCACAATTGTTGGTGATACAGAGACTGCCTGACGTGGGGAAGTCAGCACAGTATGCGGCGAGGTCATTGTCTGCCAAAAGCCAGGCTGTGGCAACACCCTGGGCCTTAGATATGCTGTAACAGTCATCACTGTTTTGTATCGTATACTGCGTTCCCTCACAAGAGCCCTCCGTAGGTTCAGGCTCGCTGATGGAGTAGTCGATAGTTGTTGTGGTTACAGGTTTGCCCGTGATGCCACAGCTCGACGTAAGTCTCTGATAGAGCGATTCGCTTGCCACGATGGGGCCGTCGAAGTAGGGAGATCCTGCGCGCATACGAAGCCTGGCTGCGATGCAGCTGTCGCAACGACCGGGATCTGTGGTCCCCTCCGGGGCTTCACTGAGATAGTTGAAGGGCGATACTATTTGAGCCGTAAGTACGCCTGTGAGTTACGACAGACGACGTCGCCAAGTGATATTGACCAACCTCCAGGGTCTGTGAAGACAGCAGCCAAGGCTGCAACAGGGCCACAAAACTTATTATTCTCCCGCAGACACGTAAACTCGAATGTGTGCTCGAGTGTGGCCGGAATCACCACTGGCGATGCGAGGAGGTCAAAGTCGGTGGGGACGCTCACATTCTTGCCGCACGCGGACCGGACCGACGATGTCCATGAAGACAACGCCGCGGCGCAGCCCGAGGTACACATACGCTCCAGAGACGCTGGGCGGTAGAAGAAATCTGGGCGAAGATCTTGCACGAGGCGGTCACAAGTTACGTCAGCCAGAAGAGCCTCAGAGGAAACTGACGGGAGGTTGTCGGGCAGACTGTCATTGTAGACCATTGTGAGAGCGGCCGCGGGCTGAAAGCTCAGTAGAGCCCCGAAACCTAAGACGAGAGAGAGTTGAACCATCATGGTGACGGGATGAAGATTTCTCAGCTAGCGGATAAAGAAGCAAAGTACAAAGTCCGTCTGCTGCATGCGTCGTGGGAGAAGACCGGGAGTTGGGAAGGTCAGTAGTTAAGTGACATGAGTAAACTTGGCGATATTTACTTCTGCCCAGGTCTCCCGCCTCATGTGTTGAGATACAAAGAATACACTGTTCCTGGCATTTCCGAACCAGATAAACTCCCTATGACCAGGCATTCGGGGGTCTCACTAATCACCAGGACCAGGGATGACCAACCCCGCGCCGAGCATCTTGAATGTCTTGCAAGTATGTCTGATCTGCTGTCAAAGTACGCCACATCCTCTGTCAGACCAGGTGACACCTTCTGAAAATGGATCAAAGATGCGAAGGCGTTGAAACCATGCGCCGTGTGAACGCCGTAACACGGATCCTGCGAGTCTCTTTTCAGCCGGGATCTCACGTCGGCCTCTGTCATCGGCCGGCGCGTAATCGAGCAGCTCGGCAGTAAAGGCGATTGCAGGGACGGGAATTTCTTCAAGATCCTTCAACGTCATTGATACACACTGAATCACTTTGGACATACCCGAACGGTCAGCTCGATGACCATTTGCCGGTGTTGGGTGACATTTGCCGGTGTTGGGTGAAGTTAACGGCCTCACCGAGGGCTTCTTCCATCACTGCGTAACCCAAAGAATCCCACCTACCTTGGCCAAGTTTCATTTTCGACGAACCATCTGTAAACCTTGCGCAAACTCGCGAAGTCATGTCCAAAAGATTCGAGCCTGTGTTAGTGTAAGATACTATGACACGACCGCATTCGACGGCGAGGTGGCAGCACAATGTCTGGTCCTGTAGAACGCCAAGTGGACAGACAGAACACCAAAAAAAATAACAAGTGAGAAATCGAGATTGGATAGTTAATTTCTCGGGTCGCTAGACCAGAGGGACGGACCGTCGCGTGCTCTACTGTGTTAAGTGGCCGAGAGTTCCCAGAATTCCCGAGAATCTCTGACAGTTGACATTACCCGACCATAGAGTGTTCAGCATTCTCCTCAATCCACGCATCATCATTCTTCTTTGAATTATACATCTGTTGCGATTTCTTTCTTGGCCAAGACACGAAACTAAGACGGCATGTGGGCACAATCTTGGCTTGCCACGAGGACTTTGCTCCTGTTGATATTGGCTACGACGAGTATTGCGGGAGTCGTCAGTCCCAAACCTCATGTCGAAGACGTGCCACATCAGTTAGGGGCCTGCAGAAGCGCCACTCCGTAAGTCTCAATGCTCAGGGTTCTGAGTATGCTCAAACAAAATTCAGGCTAACGCGCCCATAGGTTTCTGGACTTTTCCGCGAAAATCCGCCGGGACTATCAGCTACCGGTCTGCAGTGCTGGCGATAGTCCTGATGACCTCGATCACAAGAATGTGGAGTCTTCCAACAGCGCGTCCCCGTTCGAGGAGCAGTCGTTGTCATCCCTCTTCGCCAGACAGGTTGTGGGAGGAGACGATTATTCGTGTGGCCCCGACCGACCCTGCAAGAACGGCGCATGCTGCCCGAAGAAAACTCTTCAATGCAATTATGGCGAAAAGTACGTCTTCCTAGTCCCACTCTTCTACGCTCAGATCAATTCACTAACTCAGAGCCCAGGTCCTGTGGCACATCGGGCATCTCGCCTAATGAAGTCTGCTGGTCCAACTGTGATGCTAAAGCGAAATGTGGCAAGAACGCCAAAGTTCCTGGCCAAAAGTGTCTTCTCAACGTCTGCTGTGGAAAGTGAGTGCTGCTTTAGCGGAGTGAAAATCATCAGCTAACGGCTCTGTGACTTGTAGATGGGGGGTTTTGCGGCATGACCGAGTGAGTTGACGAGCCTCCCCTTTCCTGTCTCTTGTTAATTGACGCCCGTCGAAGGGACTTTTGCGAAGTCAAGGACAATGGTGCCACCGGTGGTTGCCAGTCCAACTGCAAACAGCCAGGGCCTAAGGGTAAGGGCTCCAAGCAGTTGGATCGTGTTATTGGATATTACGAGGCATGGCGATATAACTCCGAGTGCCAAGGAATGGTGGGTGACGTCGTTCTTAGAGTTGCGCGTACAGCAAGACCAGATCGAGCGACAACTGACGAAGTGGCCATACGACACATAGCCCATGAAGGACATACCCATCAACTCGTTAACCCATCTTTACTTTTCCTTTGCATTCATCACCCCCAACGAGTACAACATCATTGGGATGGACGGCCTGCCATCCGAAATCTTTAGCAATTTCACCGACCTGAAAAAAGACAATCCGAGTCTCAAGATGATCATTGCCATTGGAGGATGGACACACAACGATCCAGGTACGTGCCTTGGTTATCTGCCCTGCGCAGCAACACAGATTAACAATGTTTACTCAGGCCCCCTGCAGAAGGTATTTAGCGACATGGTCAGCACGAAGAAGAACCGGTCGACTTTCATTGAGAACCTGATGGCTTTCCTCCGTCAATATGCGTTTGATGGTGTTGACTTTGACTGGGTATGAAGCGCCATGTCCGTGTGGATCGTGGTAATAGTTGACGGTTGCTAATATGTATCAAAAACCATAGGAATACCCTGGTGCTGACGACAGAGGTGGCGTGCCCGACGACGGCATCAATTTTACCCAGTTCCTCAAGGAGCTGGAAGAGGCAAATAAGAAGCAACCGAAAAGGTATATTGTCTCTTATACTGCTCCGACAAGCTTCTGGTATTTGCGCCACTTTGACCTAAAGTCGATTGAATATGTCGACTTCATCAACGTCATGTCTTATGAGTACGTATCAACCGGCGATGAACACCACGGGGGGGATAGTTGGCTAACTCGATTGACCCACGTAGTTTACACGGAGTTTGGGACAGAGACAACCCGATCGGATCTCACATTTACGGACACACAAATCTGACTGAGATGAGTCTGGCGTTTGATTTATTTTGGCGAAACGACGTGCCAGCCGGCAAGCTGAACATGGGTCTTGGGTTCTACGGCCGAGCCTTCCAGCTCGCCGACCCGGCCTGCAATAAACCTGGTTGCGTGTTCAAGGGAGGGCCATGAAAGGGGCCTGTAGCGGCGAGTCGGGCATTCTCAGCTATCGCGAGATCATGGAGGTCATTAAGATCAAAAAGCTCAAGCCTGTTCATGACAAAAAGGCCGGCGTCAAGTACATCACCTGGAACACTGACCAGTGGGTGTCGTACGACGACAAGGAGACGTTTAAGCAGAAGAAGGACCTCGCAAAGAAGCTCGGCCTCGGCGGGTTCCTGATCTGGGCCATCGACCAGGACGATGATCAGCTTTCAGCGCTCTCGGCCGTGCTGGACCCCAAGCCGCTGGGTGACTTCCGTTCCGACAAGGCGGACGACAGCTGGACAGGCTCGAACGAGAAGTGCTACGTCTCCAAGTGCGGCAAAGGGTGTAGCCCGGGCGACATCAAGATCACGGAGCAAAAGTGCGGCAATGGCAAGAAGAGCCAGCTCTGCTGCCCGCTCTCGGGCGCCCCCGATCCAAAAGACTGTACCTGGCGAGGTGGCCCCAATATCTGCAACGGACGCTGTCACGACGACGAAGTCATGACACACATGAGCAAATGGGGCGGCGGCGCCGACTGCTGGGACGGCAACGCGGCGCATTGCTGTAAAAGCCCGCTCGGCGAGGAGAATTCGTGCTACTGGGGCGGTGTCGCCCAGAAGTGCAAGGCCGGTCATCTGCCCCTGACCTTCTCCGGCACCGTACTCAGCATCCTTGATGATATTGCCGAGGTGATCCTCTTGGTCGTCGGCCGCGCCGTTCCCCTTGCAGCGCTCACCGGCCGCGTACTCCTCGAGGTGCTCGATCAGCTCGACCTCGACACAGACGAGTTGTATTGCTGTCCCGAGAATGATGTCGACCGCTGGAAGAATTGCGCCTGGTACGGCAAGCCAGGGAACTGCTTCGACGGTCACTGTCCCGATATGAAGTTTGTGCAGCTCACCGACAGCTATTTCGGTGGCGGCGGGACATGCGGCGGCCAGTTGTCTCGCGTGCGAACCTTCTGCTGCGAGTCGGCAGCCGATCCCCTTTTCCTCCCTGTGCCGCTGGAAAACCTGTTTGAGCACCCGCCCGATGGAGACAGCGTCGACACCGATTTCAGCCTCAAGACGGACGATTCATCGGCTAGCGGTGATGATGAACCCAATGAGGCCGCCTTTCAGTTTGTCGTTCTGGCTTCGCCTGACGAGCTGCAAGTGTCGGTCGACAAGCGCGACGGCTCCCACTGGGATGTCTTTGGTTGCGAAGATGCCGTCACAGAAGGTGAGCATACCGTGAGCATGGTCTGCACCGTCTTCACCGAGAGGAGCAACTGACAAAAGATAGGTCTCGGCCACAGGGTGCCAGGAAGCAACCTGCAGGTGCCCCCCGGATGTGGCCCTGGCAAGTACGACGACGCGAAGAGCATGGAGCCCGCCGACAGTGATGACCATGTCAAGCTGCTGCCGCGCCGTCTCGCCCACCTCGCTCCTCGAAAGCCCACGGTCTACTCACTGACGTTTGACTACGACTTTGGCCGTGTCCCGCGCGATCTCGGAAGCACCCAAATGCGCATCGACTTTAGCAACCAGGACGACTACTGGGACACAGTCGTCGCCGGGTCGGTATCCAAGAAGAAGAGAGACCTCACCAAGCGCACGCTCGCCGATGTGGGGGACAACCACGTCAGGTGGCTCGAAGAAGAGTTCAGGGACGACTATCACTTTGGCGGACTCGAGACGCGTGACCTGCACGAACGCTGGTTTGGCACGAGCATTCTTGAGTGGCTCGCGCAGCTTGTCAAACCTGAGATCAAGCGCGAGTTCATGCACAGATATGATGACACCCTGACAGCCAAGCTCATTGATGAGACGTGGTCCTGTTCCAAGGGCGACATTAGCTACGAAGGCCACTTACTCGCCCAGGCCCTGCTTAAGATCAAGGTCGAGTCCAGCTTTGGCTTCACCCTCATCGTCAACGACCTCAGTCTGCCACTTGACCTGAGCCAAAGTTACCTCACCTTTTACAACAAGGGGGCAATCACGGGCGTCATGATCCTTGAGGCCGTTGCCAAGGTGTTCTATGAGAAGAAGAGCGTCATATTGAATATTCCCTTCCCCGGCGCCTCCTTCAAGATTCCGGGTATCGCCACCATTGGTCCTCAACTCACGGTAGAGGGCAGCATTGATGCCTCCTTCGCCGTAGCAGGCACTATTGAGACTAAGCTTGAAATTGCCAAGTGGGAAGTATGTCTCCGTCTCCCCTTTAATCATCTCCTCTTTATGAGACAGTCATGATGAAGACTTCACATCACTCAAGCTGACGCTTAATGTTTTACGATGGCAGGTCCGACAAGTCGTGCCCGACAATGGCGACGATGCGTACAAGCCCAAGGAGATTGGCAAAGGCGACACCAGTCTCGACCGCACCAGTCTCGACCGCACTGGCGATTTTGGAGGCATCAAGAAGCCGGAATTCTACGCCGGCGTCGCCGTTCAGGGCGACGTCACAGCCCGGCTCTCGGCTGCCGCCGAGTTTGGCGTCCGGTTCGCAGACAGGTGGGATGTCGATCCAGCCGCAGCCGCCGTCGTCGGCGAGGCCAGTGTCATGGCCAAGCTGACGGCAGGTGTCTCTACCGATGCCGTCTGTCCCTTTACATATAGCCTCGACGTCGGTGCTCGTCTGTATGCCAAAGTCCAGGCGCCCAAGGTCTTTGGATGGCCCGGCGGCCAGTACGAGCTGACGCCCAAGTGGAACAAGGGCATCATCGAGGCGGGAACCTGTCCTAAACTGGGCGCCATCCCGTCTAAGAGAGACCTTGATCTCGTTGAAGCGGCTGCGAATCTTTCTGCGGCCGACAACCCGTCTCAGCTGGGGAACACTGACTTCGGTGGTCACAACGAACTCGAGCGGCGATCGGGTCATCTGGCCAAGAGAGGAAGCGTCCACGGCCCCGTACTCAGGCTCCCCGTCGGCAAGTTCTTCTGCCCGCCGTCGAGCGACGGCAGCGAGAACGAAAGCAGCTCCTGCAAAGATGTCAAAGCAGCATGGGACCAGGACAAGTACCTCAATGAAGACTACGATGGCATGCGTAGAAGGAAGAGAGAGGCCCCAGAGGACGATCTTCTCGACGTTGACGACGAACAAGATCTGGACGATGTGGAAGGGGAGATCCTGGCGCACATCTTCGGGAGGTCTATCAGCAAGAAGCCCATCAAGGCCTGCAGCCTCAAGACGACCTTCAACTACCCAACAGACGGCTCTCTCGATAGCGATGCCCTCATATATGGCTGGGAGCAGCCCGACGTCTGCGGTAGCTACGACTGGGGCGGCCCGCTCGACGCCCGTGTCGCCGGTACGTCCTACCACTCGGAGCATATCCTCGAGGCGCAAATGGTAGTGCAGTTCTTCGCGTACATGGACGAGAAGATTGACTCGGTCGCGAACCCGGACCCGAACGCCAGCTCCAACAAGAAGAAAATCTCGTTCTGCGAGTACGTCAACGTCATGTTCGACATTGACGCCATTGCGGCCCCGGGCCTCGACACGGCGCGCGGGTTCGCCGCCATGCTGACGCCGATCAACCACATCGCCGCCCAGTTCCCAACGCACCAGTGGAAAACGGAAGAGTACGTCTCGCTCGAGGCCGTCATCAACACGCCCGCCAAGGGGAAAGCCTGGGGCACGGACGACAACATCATCAACACGTCGTCGTGGCTGACGGACAGGCTGCCGACGGCGGCGGGCGCGCGAGCGATGCTCAAGGCAATGCGCGCCCTCGTCGGGTCCCGCGTGTACCACAACGATGGGACCGTGATGGGCATTCTGCGGGCGCAAAAGGCTCGCGTCGGCACCGTCCTCGACTTGCTCGACACGACGCTGCTACCGGCGAACCCGCCGCAGGGGTTCACTGCGTGGCCGCAGCAGGGTTACGGGTTACGGGCTGAGTGGGACGCGTTCATGAAGGGCGAGTTTCTCCTCATGCAGACCAAGACGATGAAGGTCATTTATGACTTTATTGGGCCTCTGAAGGAGCAGTGGACGGGCGATGCTGTTAGACAGGCCAACGAAGACCAGCCGGGGGACAGCACGGCGGTTCTGGCAACCAAGCAGGGGGTCAGGAACCTCATTGATGACATTGAGGCCATGGACGACTACCTGGCGACCATGCCTGCTTGGCAGTCGGCTTTCTGAGTTTCTCCTGGTGAGATGCCTCTGGACAGAGAGGACGTTTTAAAACACTTGAGGTCGGGTAAAGACAGCGAAGAGATTCGAAGATGGGCTGACTGAAATTTGATGCAATGTCAACCATTTGTATCTCGTCATGATTGTACTTTGCTTTCTCCTCCGCCTGCATCTCTAAGCAACACTGTAAGGCTTGATCTTCCGTTGTTCCTCAAACGTAAAGTCTAGCCACTCCTGTCGCCCGAGGCTTCCAAACAGGTCCAACACGCTCTGACTTGGTCTCCAGTCGCCCATCTGCCACTGGACGAGGCCTTCAACTTTTCCCTTGTCGTCATCCTTCGCAGCAACGTAGCGCACGCCCCATCTATGCACGCCGTTCTCGGAATCGTACGGCGCCTCGTCTCCGTACTCTTCGGCCCTGCTGTCAGAGGGACACCACGCCAGGTAGGCGAAGAGCTCGGCGTCCTCGAGGGCGCCCATGTTCTTGACAGCCGAGGCAAAGGCCGACAGCAAAGGCTCGATAGTTTCGGGGCTCGGCTGGGTGCGGAACACGTCGGGGAAGGAATCGACCTCTTCGCCGCCCTCGGGATCCTCGTTCCACTGTTCGTCCACCTCCTCGTCTTCGGTGGTCGTCTGCAGAGGCGGGTAGTGGTCGGCTTTGGAGACGACAAAGCCCTTGGGGTGGGGATCTTCGCCGCGCGGACCGACGAAATACCAGCGGCCATCTGGTCGCAGCGGGTGAAACTCGATGGTCAGGCGTCGCAAGTGTGACCACTGCGTCGACGATGGCGCATCAGGGGAGGGAAAGAGATGTTCGGTCAGAAAGGCACGGAGGTCGAGCTCCTGCAGCTGGGCTGCCAGCATGCGTAGTCCCACAGACAGGGGATCCTGCTTGGCTGGTGCTACAAGATCCGGCATGGCCAGCGCCTGGTCATCGTCACAGGCAAGTCCAGGCTGCCAGAACCACAGCCTGGCTTTGGTTAAGGTGGCGGGGACTGACGGACCCAGAAACTCTTTCTGCTGCATCATAGCGGCGCCGAACTCGTGACGCGCATCGCGCCAGGGTCCTTCCCAGACGCGTGTGAAGTGGCGCATGGGCCGGCCTGCGGCAGGGAAGGGAAGCCGCTCCCACAACCATGGGCAGTCGATCTCTGCCACGTCCGGGAGATGGGCGAGGCATGCGAGGGGTACCTGGAGCGATACAGGTCGGACACGGCTGAAATAGAAATCCTGGCGAGGCCCGCTGCCCGGTAGAATGCGAAGCTTGCGCACAAACGGCAGTGCTGGGAGTGTCTCTGGATCGTGTAGTGTCAGGCGGCGAGCGTGGTAGATGAGATGCTGGCAATGTGGGAAGCGAGTAAAGGATTGGCATCCGACCGTGATTTCGACTTGAATCCCCTTTTCCTCGTCTATGGGCGCCAGCTTGGCGTCTGCCAACGAGGCGGCGGTTCTCGCGTTGTAGGCGGCCAACTGTTCGTACAAGGCGTGAAGCTGCGCGGAGAAATATGCGCCGACTTCGGTCGTCTCCTTGACAGGCTCGCGGCAGGGAAGAGGGTTCTCTTGCGGGTTTTCGAGTGGCGGCATGTCCACATCAAGGTGGATGTGGGAGAGCAGGCGGCCATCCTCGGCGTGCTGAGCGGCACTCTTCTGAATCGAAGCTTGGACGCGGGCATGGACGTCGGGTTCCAGGATGAGGATGGTCATGGCGAGCTTAGGAGAGAAGAAGGTCGATCAAGATGGTGAATTTGATGAAGAGGAGAAGCGGTTGTAGAGGTTTGTGGATGCAGTCTGTTTGAATAGGCACCCACCGGCGTTGTCTGGCAGGAGCATTGCACAAATCCGGGACCCACCTCCGTCCAAGCATCACGATGTTTCCTCATCAGTGTACAGCATCACATGGAGAAGGCAAATGTCTGTGGCAGCCCGTTTTCACTTATCTTGCCACACATGGATCGCGTGCCCTGCTGTGAGACAATCTTTGGCGTCCACATACGGGAAACACTTTGCTTCTGACCCGTTTTAAGGTTGAGGCTTTCGGAATTCTGAAAGTTTTGCCTGATACTCTCTTACGCCCGCATACCTGGAGATTAGTAGAACACTCTGGCGCCATCTGGCATCCACAAAGCTCGAGCGACAACTGCATCAGATGACGAGGAGCGGATGAGGGCGGCAAGGGAAAAGCGTTCGCGCCTCGGATACTACTGGCGATGCGGGACTCGCCAGTGACAGCAAAGAGAATGGACGTCGAGATCAGGCGTGTTTGCTTGCAAGTTGTCATCGGTAAGCAGGAAGCCTCGGTCTGAGCTGTGTCGCCTCTGGAATGACTTTTCGACACACATCAGAAAGCTGCACTCGTCGCAGTTAGTCCTGAGCTGCCCCCTACCGGGAATGAAGCGATTCCACTTCACACTTGAACGGTATCATATCAAAAATAGATCTTCACGCACCCGTGATGTTGGGAATACGCACATTGGG
Organism: Verticillium longisporum; assembly: GCA_019188255.1. Classification (NCBI taxonomy): domain Eukaryota; kingdom Fungi; phylum Ascomycota; class Sordariomycetes; order Glomerellales; family Plectosphaerellaceae; genus Verticillium; species Verticillium longisporum. The sequence continues at coordinate 5,609,224 of JAETXT010000005.1, read as the reverse complement.
TCCAAAGATGGCTCAGGTCGCGCTCTGGAGGTTAGCGGAGAGGTCATATAGGGGAGGGCGCAGCATCCCTTTAGTGCCCAAATTTGGCCTCAGTACTTCGTATGATCGACAGCCGAGTGGCAGAAAATATATATCGCTAATTGAATTAAAGGACATAGCGAACTGTACATCTAGATGTCTGTACGTTACCTAGGTATGTTTCACAGACGTACCCGCCCTTAATCATGTACTGAGCTAGTCCCTGCCTAGATGTACATCAAAGCTCTTTAGGCAGGCGGTGATCATTGTATGTGCTGAGGCCAGATTTGGGCACTAAAGGGATGGCAGTGGCCAGCACCAAACATCAATCGATGCTTCGAAGATACGCGCAAGCTGTGTCAAGTCTTTTCTGAGAACAGCCGAGGGTACAAGTGTGCCGCAACGATCCGGGTTGTGACGGCTTCATACGCATAGAATCTCCTACACAGTCCAATGTGGTCGTCAGCATCGGCGTTTACGGATTGCAGGGTCCACTGACTCAGGCTACAGCGACTCATGAGCTATGGACTTCGTGCACGATTCACTCGTACGAAAGACGGTTGAGCGGACGAGGGGAACCATGGACAGACCAATGGAGAGCCCTCACATTGGCTTCTTGGACTCGATTAGAACCATGCGATACGTCTCCCCTTCGACGCCTCCTTCTCGAAACCCCTAGGCAGCAAATAAGAAGCACGCTGATGGCCAGACCTGCTGCGGAAAGCGACCGCCCCGGGTGCACCAACCCCGCATATCCTTGACAGAGGCGGCCTAGCTCAAAGTCATGAACCGTATTAGCGTCGCTGGGGGCCCCCCAATAGCAACAGAGAGGAGGCAACGTCGAAGCCCTGGATCTCGAAACGAGACGCCTCCCCCTACCCCAGATTGCGGTGAAGTCGGGGATAAGCAGGACACTATTGAACCCCCGCGGATGGGAGGGGCAGTTCTCGTCCCAACTATGCCATGTTATCGCCGAAGCGATGACCCTTTGACGGCCAGGAGCCGGTTCCAGAGCGTGGGGATCGTTGCACATGGTCCCCTCTAGTTTCGTAATAGGCAACGCGGGGAGGGGAAAAGGAGGACAAGGTATAGCATACGTTGAGACTCGCCAGCTTTAAACCGGAACAGTTCCACAGCCATCTCCAACGGGTCTCCCTCTTCTCTTTCTTTCTCATCCAGGCTCATGTCTGAAGCAAAGTCGGTTGCTGTCTTGAAGCCTGTCACTCATATCTTCTCACAATGGGCGTGTACACGAAGCTTGCCGATGACATCAACGAGGTCGATGTCATCATTGCCGGAGGTACGTTGTGGACATTTCTCCATGTCGTCCTCACTGATAATGGTTCGCCTTTGACGAGGTCGCACATACTAACTCTGAATTCTTACTTCAGGGGGCACTGCGGCATGTGTCGTGGCAGGACGCCTGGCTGAAACTGACCCGAAACTGTCGATTCTGGTGATTGAAGGCGGCCAGGACAACCGCGGCGTATCCAATATTGAGAACCCCGCCTTCTTCCTGGACCACCTGTTGCCCACGAGCAAGACTGCCATTTTCTACAAGGGCAACAAATCGGAGCAATGTGCCGGACGCGAGGTCATTGTTCCTTCCGGCGGTGTCCTCGGCGGCGGATCCTCCATCAACTTTATGATGTACACGCGTGCCCAGCGCTCGGATTTCGACTCCTGGAAGAGCCCTGGATGGTCTGCTGATGAGATACTACCATTCCTCAAGAAGGTAACGTCCCATCCTGTGTCTGGCTAAACTGGGAAGCCAGCTCACACTCTTCGAAAGCTCGAAACATATCATGGCCCGGGCGACAAGAGCCGTCATGGTGACAGCGGCCCCGTGCACATCTCCAGCGGCACGTTCCGCTCCGAGTTCTCGGAGAGTGAGTTCATCAAGGCCACGGGCGAGGTGGGCTGGCCCGAGATCAAGGACCTCCAGACGCTGGACGCCAACAACGGCGTCGAGCGATGGCTCCGCTATGTCAGCCCCGAGGGCAAGCGACAGGATTCTGCCCGCGTCTATCTCCACGAAAAGATGGACAATGACAAGTACCCCAACCTCCACATTCTCACCCAATCCAAAGTCGTCCGTGTCCTGCTCGACGACGACAAGCGAGCGGTGGGCGTCGAGTACACGCCGAACCCAGACTTCCAGGCCGTGCTGGAGACGACGAAACACCCCAAGAAGCAGGTCAAGGCGCGCAAGCTGGTCGTCGTCTCCTGCGGCGCCTGCGGCACGCCACCTGTTCTCGAAAGGTCTGGCCTCGGCGACCCTGAGATTCTGAAGAAGGCCGGCGTGGACGTCAAAGTCGACCTGCCCGGCGTCGGCCGCGACTACCAAGACCACCAGCTGATTCTGTACCCGTACCTCTCGAGCTTGAAAGAGCACGAGACCATCGACGGCATGCTGCGCAATCCAGACAAGCGCCAGGAGCTCATCGACAAGAAGGACCCCCGCGTTGGCTGGAACTCGATCGACATATCGTCCAAGCTGCGCCCCTCGGACGACGACGCCTCGGTGCTCGGTCCCGAATTCCAGGACGCCTGGAACAAGGACTTCAAGAATGCGCCCGACAGGCCGCTCATGCTGATGGGTCTCGTTTCGTGGTGAGTTCGCGAACAATTCTTCACTTCCGCCGTGCCCCTCGCTAACCGCAGAACAAGCTTCCTCGGCGATCCTGCGAGCGTGCCCGAGGCCGGCTACGTCACAGTCGGCACATACACGGCGTACCCGTACTCCCGCGGCCACATGCACATCACAGGCCCTGAAGTCTCCGACGCGCTCGACTTTGACCCGGGCTACCTCAGCGACGCCCACGACATTGACCTGAAGAAGCAGCTCTGGGCCTACAAGAAGCAGCGCGAGATTATGCGCCGCACGGCCATGTTCCGCGGCGAGCTCGCTGCCGGGCACCCCGCCTTTGCCGAGGGGTCTGCTGCCGCCTGCGCGGCGGTCGAGAGCGCCCTCAGTGACGTCAAGGATATCGAGTACTCGGCCGAGGACGACAAGGCGATCGAGCAGTGGATTCGGGAGAACGTCGGGACGACGTGGCACTCGATTGCCACAGCCAAGATGGCGCCGCGGGAGGAGAACGGTGTTGTGGACCATGACCTCAATGCCTGGGGAACCAAGGGGCTCAAGATTGCCGATCTGAGCATCCCGCCCATGAACGTCGGCGCCAACACCAACAACACGGCGCTGGTCGTCGGTGAAAAGGCGGCAGACATCATCATCAGGGAGCTGGGACTCAGCGCGTGAGGGTTGTAGGGGGGGTCATGCGGGTGTATCAGTAATAATCCGGTAGTTTGGGTCTTCCGCACGGGAGTGCTTTCGATGCAGCGTAACAAATCACTTGTTTCAAAGCACTTGTACGGCGGCCTCGCTCGTCTACCGCTTGTAATTACTTGAATGTCATGTATTCATGGCCAGTCGGTAGGGTACGCAACGTATGCATGCCCCGCCGCCAACCTCAGCCAGGAGAGGGCGTGCCTCGCACTGAATAACAGGCACTCTCCTCGCCCCAAATGGTATCGCCTCCGCCCGACCCTCCGAATCCATCTTTCCTAAGACCGGTGTTTTCCCAAAGCCACAAGCTTATTTCGCCTGCTTGCTGAGGGCGCTGGCGGCCTGGCGGTCGTGCTCGTCAATGTCCTCGGCCTCCCAGGGGTAGTTGATCCAGGCGTCGCCGACGGTGCGGGCGGCGAGGTAGCGGCCGTTGTCGAGCATCTCGGCGGGCAGAGTGCCCTTCTTCTGCTTGTCCTTGTTGTGGAGGACGAAGATGCTGAACTGGGTCTTCTCGTCGGTGCCGAGGCGCTGGCGGGCGGCCTCGACGTCCTTCTCGAGCTCCTTGACGGCGTACTCGAGCGTGGTGCGCGTGTCGTCGACCTCGTCGACGATGAGCACGCGCTTGCCGACGAGGTTCTCCATCTCGCCGAGGGCCGTCAGGTCGAGCCACTGCGTGCGCGTGACGCGGGTGCCGGGCACCTCGGGCACGCCGGGCGTCTCGTTGCCGGCCATGGTCTCGGACAGCGACTCGTAGAGGGAGAGGCCGATGGCCTGGATGGGGATGTTGGGGCTGCCGGGCTGGCGGAGGAAGGAGCGCAGGATACGGGCGGGTACATAGCCGCCGCCGCCAATGGCGATCATGAGATGGGGCTTGAAGTTGGCGAGGATCTCGGCGGCCGACTCCTGGCAGAGCTTGTGGACCTGTTTTTCTCGTGTAAGCTGGGGCTGTCTGTTCAGGGGTGAGAGTCGAAAGCGTCTCTGAGGTTCAACAGGACGCGGGTTGCTGCATAAGCACTGTCGCACAAGAGAGGGTGAGGGGCAACACGTACGTCGTTGTAGGTGACGTAGATCTTCTCGATTTCGGCCATCTTGATGGTGTTGGTGGTGTACAAACTAAGGTGTTGAGGGTATCGCGGAAGGGGAGAAAGGCTGAAGCAAGGAGGCAGAAAAAACGTGGATGAAAATCACCAGGGGAAAAGAAGAAGAAGAAAAAGAAGAAGGCTGCCAGGATCGCGATCACCATGTCACCCCGCCTGCCCGTCTCGATCGAAGTTTTTTCCCAACTGCCCCGCGCTAGGCTGCGCGACACCCAAAATGCCCCTCCAACGTGGTGCACATGCATCGGAATCCGCCGATGGCTGCGGAAGCACGTGATGGCGGCATGATCCACTCCAGCCCCGTCCTGCTTTCGCAGTACAGCGATGTCCTTCCAGCGGGGTATCCGCTGTACATGCATCAAGTAAGCGCTGAAACCTTGCGCTGTAGGGGAGTGTCTGACGTCATATTAGCCACAAAGCACTGCCATCCATCACTTAAATCACACGCAACTCGAGGACTGTATTCAACAATACTGGCGCTGGAATTTATCAGTAAAGCTAAGAACTAAATGCAAGAGCGCTTGTCAACCAACGGGGCACCATGGCCGCCATATCTCGCCGACATCCGCCTTGTCTTGTCCCGACTCAAATTTCAGGCGATGGACTCTTCGCATGGGCGGCTTGACCCTCGTTCTCAGGATCTTCTTCATCTGCGGGACAATCCGGCGGCGCCTCGACGTGTAGTGCCCTGGGCGTCTTCCCGCTGTCACTCAATTTCATGTTCTCCCTGGGCCTCTCTGACAGCTTTGTCCTTTCGTAGGAGGTGGGCGCTCTATGATTAAGCCATGCATGGAACGGCGGCCTTCGAGCCATGAAGAAACCTGGCCGCGGATACGCTGGTGGCCCTGCCGTGCGCATGCGCCAGTATCGATAAGCAGTTGAACTCGCGGTGATTCGTAGTGGACTTCTGATACTAGGTACGTCGACGTTCAGATGGCCTGCGTCGTCGTCTGCCGCCTCTGATTGTTCAGGGCTGTTTGGTGCTGTCGGGCATTCTGTCGCATTTGATGCGCGAGCCGCGTTGACCGCAATGACCTACTCGCGGGTGTGCTCCATTTGGGCGGTCCAGGTCGGGGGCTCGAAGTTGGCTTCGGCGTATGCCTTGATGAAGGCCAGTGTGCCGATGTAATATGAGCCGGTGCTACGTGGTGATGGATCCATGTTGTCGACGATAATGTGCGGACACGATGCGTAGGAGATTTTGAGGATGGTTCGGAGATATTGATTTCCTGATGATGTAGCGAATGTTGGCTGCACTGGATGGCTCAATGATGGTGCAAAGCTATCGTGGGCCAGGTAGCTGAAGGGCATTTGTAGACACTCATGGGCTCGGTGGGTTACACTTTGATGGGCTGGGGAAAGTGCGCCTGCGTATGCACCTGCTTTGGTCACAGTTTGGTGTGGCCAACGATCTATCACCTAATCGCTCCTGACCTCCATCATTGCAGGGAACGGACATGATGGTCACCTTTCTTCATCATCCATACCCGCCATTTGCAGTAAACCCCAGCCGGTCCAAAATGCAGTGAACGACCACGGCAGGGAGTTTCATATGATCTGCACGTATATCATTTAGGCTGCTTGCTCTACTCACCATCGTCCCTGAAAAGAAGACTCCGAAGAAGCTGGATCGCGTCGCCCCCACACAAGTCCTGGCACTGAACCTAGATCTATTTTCAATCTCTCTCATCTTCGGTGCACAATGCCTTCGTGCATCTCATACCGTCTAGAGCCAACGGTAGGTTTCAACACCAAGCCGCGAAGCATGCGAAGGCAGCCAAAGCAACCAGGTGTAACTGCAGCCCAACGGGAGCATTGAACCGGACACCGGACGTTCATTCCAGGGATAGTATGGAGTGTTGAAAACTCACTGACAAGAGACCTGACAGATGAGGGCCCACGATCGAGCTTGCCGAATGACACAAGACTCATACGACCCGAGCCAAAACCACGGCCACACGCTCCGAGCAACATAGGGCGGCGTAAGATCCGACACCGCGTGCGACAACCGAAGAATGACGCCGAGCCGATATCAACATAGCCGTCTGTCGAGGTTCCGATCACAGATCATCGAAACGACAGAAGACGACCAAACTGATGACACATGAGAAACCCCATGATGTTGCGCCATAGCGGAACCACCATCAGGCAATGTCGATGGGGCTGAAATGGGTCGGCACCGCGTCGCCCCAGAACCTTGCCGTTCCCAATTGACGAAGCGACCCAGAGCCTCGGAACCCATCCCACGTATTGATGCGACGCCATCTGCCCCAGAGATGACCTGACTTATAGGCGCGGAAGCCATATTCTTTGGGGTTTGGCTGTTAGGTGTTCATCCTATCCCGAGACCACCATTCCAGATGCCGCCATCGTCGTCTGCTAGCGCGGCGGGTTGCAGCTCAGAGGTATGAGACTCAAGTTCACCCCCCCTAATCCGGAGAAACCTCGGGGGGGGTAATAGCATATATAATTCAAGGTATACGGGCCCTATGCATTGAGGATAGTATTATCTAGAAAAGGTAACGTAATCCACAAGCGAGTGGTTCACCCAAGCGAGTGGTTCACTTCGCCCGGGCCCACGACCTACACCTGAATTCTACAGATTCCACCTCCGCCCGCGATGGAGACTCTTTCAAAAGAAGGTCAATTATTCCTTGCTATCCAAGCTATGGACAATGACCCGAACCTAAGCGCCCGGAGTGCTGCGAGGATCTACACCGTCCCCTTAACGACGCTCCTCCGACGCCAGAAGGGCAAACCCTCCCGACGCGAAAGCCCGCCCAATTCTGCCAAATTAACAGTACTAGAAGAGAAAACTATTGTCGAATATATCCTTGACCTAGATGCGCGATCTTACCCTCCCCGGTTGGGTGAGGTCGGAGATATGGCGAATCGCCTGCTTGCCGACCGTGACGCGCCACGCGTCGGGAAGAACTGGGCCGCAAACTTCGTCAAACGGCAACCAGAGCTCCGGACGCGTTTCTTTCGCAAGTACGACTACAAGAGGGCCCAATGCGAAGATCCGGACGCGATAAACGCGTGGTTCCGCCTCGTGCATAACATGATCGCCAAGTACGGCATCCAAGAGGCTGACATGTACAACTTTGACGAGACCGGCTTCCAGATGGGCGTTATCGCCAACGGAATGGTCGTGACCAGTTCGGAAAGACGGTCCAATGTGAAGATGAGGCAGCCAGGCAACCGGGAATGGGTTACGGTGATCCAGGGCGTTGGCGCGTTGGGTTTCTCCGTCCCGCCGTTCATCGTGGTTTCGGGCAAGTACCACCTCTCGAGCTGGTACCAGGACGACGCGATTTCTCGCGACTGGAGAATCGCAACATCTCCAAACGGCTGGACGACGAATGATATTGGTCTGGAATGGATTCGGCATTTTGACAGGCATACAAAGTCCCGTACTTCGGGCGGTTATCGCCTACTGATCCTGGATGGCCACGAAAGTCACCACTCGGTCGACTTCGAACTCTACTGCAAGGAGAACAACATCATCACACTCTGTATGCCTCCTCATTCGTCACATCTACTCCAGCCTCTCGATGTTGGGTGTTTTGGCCCACTAAAGAAAGCATACGGTCGGCAAATCGAGGATAGGATGAGGGCGGGTACAACGCACATCAGCAAAGAGGACTTCTTCCCGGCGTTTTCGGCTGCATTTCAGCAAGCAATGACAGAAAAACATCCAGGGAGGCTTTCGAGGAGCGGGGCTTGTCCCCCATAACCCGGAAACAGTCCTGTCAAAGCTGGATGTGAGGTTGAGGACGACGACGCCTCCGGGGACGTCCCACGGGGAGCGTGATTCTTGGGTCTCTAAGACGCCCACTAACCTGCTCGAGGCAGGTTCCCAGACTGACTTCATCAAAGGGCGAATCTCACGCCACCAGGGAAGCTCCCCAACGTCAATTTTAGATGCTGTTGACTATCTTGCGAAGGGGACGCGGGGTGTTATGCACCAGATCGCTCTTTTGAAGTCAGAGGTTATGATCCTTCGAGAGGAAAATGCTACACTAAGCCGACGCCGGAGGGCCAAAAGCTACGTCTCCGGGAAGGAGGAAGCATGGCTGTAGGCGAGGGACAGGACAAGATTGCTCAGAAGGAAGTAGATATCCAGATAAAAGAGGAAACGCTGCAGAACCCGGGTCCCGCGTCGTGGTCCCAGCCGAAGAAACGATGCTGTAGCGTATGCGGGAAGACCGGCCACAACGCGAGAACTTGTCAGGTAGCTATCTCATCGTCTGCAAAAGACGAGGAGGAGTGATTTTAATTGATTTACGGCGTTTGGGTTGAGGTTTTCCTCGGAATGTTTGTCGGGTCGGGGTGAAGTGAACCACTCGCATGGGTGAACCACTCGCTTGTGGATTACGTTAACCTAATTAATATTTAAGAGGTAGTCTAGCCCCTAGCTTTATTCTTAAAGGAGAATAATAAAAAAAAAAAAGTAAAAGAAAAAACTAAGTAATAGGGGAGCATTAGCGGATTACTAGTAGTTCTTAAACTACTACCTCGCTATTACCTTCCTAGTTCTTACTATCCTCCTTATTATTAATAGCGCTAATAAGAATATTATAATTCTAATAGATTATTAATAAATAAATAATAAATAATTAATAATTAGGGTATAATTCTCCTAGATCTCGGACTAGATAGTAACTAGTTTAGTAAGAGAACCGGTAATCTACTATAGAGTAGTAGCGGAGACCTTAATAGTAGTAGTAGAGCGCTTAGCGGCCTAGGCGAGACGATTAATAATAGTAAGGTAGCGAGTAGAGTACTTACTAGCCTCCTATTAATTAGTAGTAGTACGCTTCTTAGCGCTTAGCGCCTTATCGTTTTTACCCTTTTAAAGGGCCTTCTAGCTAATAGTCTTAGCTATATCGAAATTAATTAAAAGAAATCTATTAGTACTTAAATAATAGGTATCTAGTAAGTAGGTAACGTGCATGATAAGCAAGTGGGCCAAACAAGCAAGTGGGCCACCTGACCACGACCATGCGACGACAGCAGCATCCCGGTGAACCCTAACGCCTTAAATCAATTGAAACTACTTGAAATCCTCTTCTTCAGAAGCCCTCGTCTCCAGCTGACAAGTTCGCGCATTATGTCCAGGCTCGCCGCAGACACCGCAGCGCCGTTTCTTCGTCCCGTCCCTTGGTTGGCGACTGCTTCTCTGACGCGTTTCCTCATTTATCTGGACCTGAACCTCGATATTGGTTTGTATCTCCTGTCCCTCACCTAGAGTTAGACTCCCTCCTTGCCTGAGACGTGTTTTCTTAGCTCTCCGACGCTTGCTGAGTGTCGCGTTCTCGTCTCGAAGGATCTGGTTCTCCGACTTCAATAGGGCGAGTTGATGCATGATTCCACGCGTCCCCTTGGTAAAGTGGTCTATAGCGTTAAGAATCGACGTCGGAGAGCTTCCTTGGTGTCGGGCGATTCGACCTTTAATAAACTCTGACTGACAGCTAGCTTCAATCGGGTTGTGAGGCGTTTGGGAGACCCAAGGTTCTGATGTATCGGGGACCCCCTCGACGGGCGTCGGTGTCCGTAGCTTCACATCCAGCTTTGAAACCACAATTTCGGGGCTCATTGGGACAAGCCCAGCACCTCTGAACCCCCTTGATATTCCTTTCCGTCATAGCTTCTTTGAAAGCTGCGAAAAACGCGGGAAAGAAGTCCTCCTTCGTGATGTGGCTTGTACCTGCCCTCATCTTCTTCTCAATTTGCCGACCGTAGGCCTGCTTTAGCGGGCCAAAACAGCCAACATCAAGAGGTTGAAGTAGGTGAGATGAATGGGGAGGCATGCATAGCGTAATGATGTTGTTTTCCTTGCAGTAGAGCTCGAACTCAACGGAATGGTGACTTTGGTGCCCATCTAGGATAAGGAGGCGATATCCGGCCGACCGACGGGGCTTGGTATGCTTGTCAAAATGCTGAATCCATTCTAGACCTTTCTCATTTGTTGTCCAGCCTTTGTCTGTCGTAGCGATTACCCAGTCGTGAGGTAGAGGGCTGTCTTCGTACCAGCTTGAGAGGTGATTTTTGCCCGCCATAATGATGAACGGCGGGACACACCACCCGTCTGCGCCAACGCCTTGGATCACTGTCACCCATTCCCGACCTCCTGGTTGGACCATTTTCGTATTAGAACGTCTTTCGGCGTTCGTAACGACCATTCCGGACCCGATAACGCCCATCATAAACCCAGTCTCATCGAAGTTATAGATATCAGGCTCCGCGATACCGTATTTGGCGATTGTGTTCTTTACGAGCGCGAACCAATCGCGAATTGCCTCGGGATCTTCGCATTGGGCTCTCTGATAGTCATATCTGCGAAAGAAACGCGTCTTAAGCTCTGGTTGTCGCCTGACGAAGTTTGAGGCCCAGCGCTTCCCGACACTCGGCGCGTCGCGGTCGGCTAGCAGTCGATTAGCCATATCTTCAACCTCACAAAGCCGGGGAGGAAATGCTCGGGAATTTAGCTCAAGTATGTATTGAACAATCGTTAACTCCTCGAGCTCCGTCAAATTTCGATTGAGGGGGATCCTGTCGCGTTGCGAAGTAATACCGCGTAGTCGACGCGTCAAGGTCATTCGGGGAACACCAAAGATATTTGTCGCAGCGCGTATACTGAGATCTGGGTCATTTTGAATAGCCTGAAGAGCAAGCTGTAATTGACGTTCTTGTGAGGGCGGAGACATCGTTGTTGGTGGAGGAATTAATGGTTAACGTAAGAAGGTCGCGTTTTCGTCGTCAGGTGGCCCACTTGCTTGTTTGGCCCACTTGCTTATCATGCACGTTACTATTTACTTTAAAGATACTAATATAGCTATTCTTAGCTATAGCCTTAATAGCTAACTTAAGGGTATATATAGTAGCCTAGTACTTAATAGGTATTTATAGGGGATTAGCTACTAGATAATAGGGGAATAAAAAAGGGGTAACTTATAGTAAAGTATAGCTTACCTCCCTAGGCTACTCTATAATAGGAGCATTTAGCGGAACTAGTTATATAAACGATTAGCTAATAATTAACTATTAGATAGTAGCTAACTTACTAGTATCCTCTTTATAGTAAGGGTATTCCCCGCTTATAATAGGATTAAATTACTTATATATATAATCGTAATAATAGAAGTATAATAGGTCTCTAATAGAGTACGCCTATCTAGGCTCCTAGCGAGGGTTAGGAGGAAGAGGAGCTATTACTCTATAGCTAATTAGCTATTAAATTATAGGGGAAACGTTAAAAGTAATTTATAAATAGGAAATTATTTAAATAATAATATTATTACTTTTAATTAATAGGTAATTAATAGGTAGATATTAATAGATTTATAAATTATTCTTATTAAAGAATTAGAAAACCGGAATTAATCTAAGAACTATATCTAATTAATAACTATATAATAGCTAATCGCTAAGGGATTACTATAAAAGATATAAAAGTAATATTAAAGAGGGGAGGAATACTATTATTATCGTTATTATTATTAAAGAAGAAGAAAAGACGGAAATAATAATTAGAAAATCCTTTTATAAATATATTAGAAACTTATAATAAGCTATTCTAGAATAATAGCTATTTATTAAATCTAAATAATAAGAAAGGAAAGAATAAAGAATAATAGATTAATAAATCTATATTAAAAAGTAAATAACTATTAATTAGCTATAGAAGAAGCCTATTAGATTACTATTTAAGAGTAGAATAATATAAAGATAATTAAATAGAATTACGTTAAAGAACAAGATTAGAAGAATATTAGAATAATAAAACTATATTAATAGGCTATTACCTATTAATTAGCTATAGAAGAGAACTATTAGATTATTAAATAAGAATAATAGAAGAATAAAAAATAGAACTAAGATAAGAAGAAAGATATATAGAAGTATTAAACTATAACTATTAGATAATAAAGAACTAACTTAGAAACCCTAGCTAATTAATAGGAGGTATTTATTAAGATAGATATTTAAGAACTAGATAGAAACCTAGAATATATAAACGTCTTTAGACTAGATAATACTAAATAGCCTAAGAGAGAACTACCTAGAACTTAATAGGGACCTTTAACCTAAATATTATATTATACTTCGGAACGAAGTAAAGAGAGAGACGGGGCATTATATTAGGACTTAAAGGAAGTATAAGACTAATAGGGGATCGCCTATTATTTAATCGTAGGAATTAAGAAGAGAGGACCGAGTATAGTAAAGGAATAGTTATAAGAAAGGTTAATAGACTAAGATTTAGAGAAGGGCATCGATTATTCTATCTTCCTAGAGACCCCTAAGAGACTAATAGTTAATCCCTTCACTCGTTATACAAGACTCCTTGATAGATATGCAGCATGCTAACTTCATGGTGCCGCTGATCGTTAGATATTCCAATATAGGATCATCATCTCTTATTATGAAATTTGATAATACTTATTGATATGCCTATGGATTCTTGTGCTATTTAATGTGAGGTGCTCCTAGCGAGGCTGCCTTCCTAGTGTGTTTCCAGGCAACAGGCAGGTTACTAGAATAACGATATTCCGAAAGTGAAATCATAACCAAGTCACAATGAATCGCCATCCTTTTTCAATGCGCTCCTGGAGCGCGTCTCGGCCCCTCAAGGAGCATCGCAAGTGTTTCACAGACCTCTCTAAACTCCTGCTCGATCTCACTCTTTCCCTGTTCACCACTTACCTCCCAGCGTCTGTAAAGGGGTTTGCGAGCGGCTTGATATTTGTCGATAACGCGGCCAGCCTGTTTCACTGTCTCAATAACGGCGTTAAACTTGTGTTGAACCCCGACCTGCTCATTTCTTAGTTTGTAAACCCACAGCTGACTCTCGGCCTTGACCAGTTGTGCTTCGAGGCAGTGAAAGACCAGAACCGGGACCTTCTCGGTGCCCCTCACTACCTGGGACCCGAGTACTGGACAGAGCCTGATCATCATCTCGAGGTCGGCTTTCAATTCATTCAGTGCTTTGATTATGATTTTGATGTTTCCGTTCTGACCGTCGCACTTCGGAAGTCGACGGGTATCAGCATCGCCCTTGTCTGTGCCGTCGAGGGAGACAGCAAGGGAATTGGTCTCATCAAAACTCGGGAGGGTTGCGGTGAAGGTTGGTTCTGAGGACGCACGTCGAAGCGTGTTGGAGCCGTGTCTAGACGTGACATTGTTTGGCGAGCGGCTCAAATCACCATTTGCATCTTCGTAGCAGTGTGTGCGGTGTAGCATGGTGTCAAATCCGATGAGGTGCGGTGATTATGTCTGTCAAGTTTGATGAATGACATGTCGACGCTTCTATGGGGGTGAAGAGTGCCCTCCCTATATGGCCTTGGCGACCGTGTTGAACAACAATTCCGTGCGCCAACCATTGATACTGTTCTTTTCCAATATGACGGCGAGATGTACCAATACACACCTGCATTGTGAAGTACAAAGCAAGAAGGACACATTGTTCTTGATTGCAGAATTCAGCAACAGTCTCCCTCTCCCTTTGTTTCGAGTCCGACAGACACAGAGCTGTTATTCATTGCATCTTCTTGCACCGCAATCCTTCTCGTCCATTGCAGTCTATTCCAGGCGCATTGCCTTGCGCTCGCCTGCGTAAGCTTCAGTGGGACGGCTGAGCATGGTGTACATTCGCCCGAGCACACATTTTGGCAAAGGCTAATCTCAATTGCCATGTCCTAGTGCTTCAATATAGCATGTTGAAAGTTCAGACAGGCCGAGAAGATGTCTAAGTGTCACGAACAGCCGTATACCTCACGTCCAGAATAATTCATCGTGATCTGCCGTGTGTTGCAAAAGTCTTGGTATTGAATGCCGATGCTGTACAAGTAATCAACGCAATGAGTCATGGGGCGGAGTGAAGTCGTCAAAGCCAGAGACACAGTCGGGCGTTCAACCCCCCAGCGTGCCCTGCTGCCTATGCTGCTCCTTCAGCCTCTTCTCCGTCTTCATGAACTCCCGAATCCCGACCGGAATGTCCGCGTACAGGCCCTCGTCCCACGCGTGCTTTGCCGGTCCCTGCTCTGGCGGCTGCGGCACCCAATCCACCTCGGAACCGCCGCCGTCGTCGTCCATGCTGCCGCCACTGCCAGCACTGCTGCTGCTGGCCTGCTCCGCCTCCGTCTCCGCCAGGGCCTCCGCCTGCTGTGCCGCCAACCTCGCCTCCGCCTCCTTCTTTGCCGCCGACCACTCCTCGAGCTCCTCCTGGAACAAATCGTACACGCAGTTGACGCACCCGCTCATGCAGCAGTTGTCGGGTTCCACGGGCCGCGGCGGCACGAGCACGCCGGCGATTGTAACCGTCTTGGCCCGAGCGGCAGCGAGACGTTCGGCGCGGGCTCGAGGACCGGAACGGATCTCGCCAAACACGAGGCGGGCTTTCTCCTCGGCGGTCGCTGGAGGGGGACTAGGCACTGGCGGCTCCTCCTGTTCTGTGGCTTCAGCATGGGAGGGTTCAGCCGGCGCGCGCTGGGGAAGTGGGGCGGTGGACTCACGCTTCTTCGCGGGCTCCTTCTTGGCGGAGGGGGCGGCGGACGCGGGAGGCTGCTCGGGCTTCTGGCCGGGGATGGGCTGGGGGTCGTCGAGCATGGCTTGGTAGAAGTTGCCGATGGGGTGGGCCTGCTTGTTGGAGGGCACAATGGGCGCAGGGGGCGTCTGGGACTGGATGGTGTGGGTGGCCGAAGACGCGAAGCGGGCGGCGGGAGCGCGCGCCGCCATGATGGAGCGCATACGGGGGAGGATCCTGGAGACCGACATAGTCGTGAGTGCCGAGGGCTGCGTGGTCGAAGGGGTGGGTGAAGTTGGTGGTGGTTAACGATCCAGAAAAGTCATCGGGGATCGGGATGCGCCGTGGAAAGCCGGGATGATTCACGTCATAAAGTCACGTGCTGAGGTGACTAAGCACATCTCGAAGCACTGCAGAGCAATTCACAAGAACAGATGGAGCAAGATTTGATGACAGATCTGTCCAGAAGCTGGAAAAGACTTGAAGAAGTACAATTGATTGCTCGTCCAGATTGTGACCAGTTCGCTCGAGGCGTGGTCGCTCCAGGTCCACGGTGTACTTCGTAGCTCATGACGAAGTTGACATTGAACCCAATCCGGCAGGCGGTCAGTACAGCTCCCACCTCGACGCGTCTGGGGAGTGGCACAAGCACAACACCAACCAATGTACTTATGCGACAAGTCCTACAACACCAGCACCACCCGTTTGAAGCTCTCGAATGTCCATAACATGCGACTATCAGACCACCCATAAACAACATGGAGGACTCCTCCGCGCCGAAGCGCCGCCGTACCTCCCCTCGAACTAGTATTCCCATCCGGATCGCAGAAAGAGCGAACTCCCCATCAGTCGCCGAGACCCCTACATCACAGCCTGCGCGTCGTCGACCTTCTTTCGCCTCTCCCACCAAGGCAAGCCTGGCGAGGACAAATCCAGATATTCTGCGCCGTCGCTCTACCCAGCCGCCGAACGAAGATGCGTCCCCGCCCCGAGCCGTCTCGCCCGGCGCAGAGCCCAGTGAGCTCAGCAACCGCGACATGACGACAGCGCAAGAACCCAGGCCACCATCGCAGAGTGAACGCGCCACGGGAGCAACCAGAGCTAAAGACGGCGGACTTCGTGACCGCTTGGCACGGCGATCCGAGCAGCACAATTCCCCAGCCCAGGACACAGACCCTGCCTCGATGGGTAGCCCAGCGCGTCGTCCCCCGCGAACTGGTGGGGGACAGCTCCGCGCCAAGCCACGACGATCGCCTGTCAAGCCCAACCCTAGGCCCCTACCGCCGCCGGATCCCGAAGATGAAGGTTTTGATCCGTTCGCCAGGCGAGGTTTGAATCGTACGCCTCCACCAGGGTCACAGCCTGCCGCGCACGAACCAATAGACCCAGTGGACGCAACACGAGACCTGGAGTCGTCTCAAGCACATCAACTGGGCGAGTCGCAACCAGGATCAGAGATGCCGGAACCAGAAGAGCCAGAAGAGCCAGAGCTACCGCCGACACCGACACAAAAGGGACTCGAAGACCCAATTGTCACCACGCCGCCGACTGGCATCCACAACACGCCGTCTAAGCGCAGTGGAAGACGGAGGAGCGATCGCGGGATGAAGAGCTCGCCATTAAAGCAGCCACACATGCGACCATCTGACACTGGAGCACCATCCAAGAAGAAAAGGCAGGGGAAAGCAGCTGTGCCTTTCGTATTTGAAGGTGAGGAGGACGCTGCGGCCGAGGAAGAAGCAGCCAGGCCAGACGATGGCACCGGAACGCACTTTGCGCGCAGGGTGCCACCGTTTGATCCATTTGGCGAGCAGCGAACGCAACGGGACAAGCTGCAAGCAGAGATTGCCCAGCTTCAGGCCGATCTAGAGCTCGCGACAGCTGAGAATGAGCGGGAGCGCGTGCGAGTGCAGCAGAGCGTACGGCGAAGTTCTAAGCAGCCTCAAAGCTCCTCAAACCAAGAGGAACTCTTGGACATGCTTCGCCGACATCTCCTCCCAGCAGAGCAAACGGCACCAGCGCCAGACGCGTCGCAGCCGCTGTTCGACCTTGCTATGGACCCTACGTCTTGGTTTACCCTCGCCTCTCCAGCTCTCCCCCTAACCTTGACCGCAGAAAGCGAGTCCACCCCCGTATCTCACCACCCCATTCAAATGACAGCCGCCGAAGAACTCCCCCATCTCCAGATTTTCACCCCGTTCTCCATATCCCAAACGACATCCATTCTCCCCCGCGAAGACCCTTCTTTACCCCTCCTCCGCCAACACACAATCAACGTGTCTTCCAGCCCTCCAGGTCTCTTCGGCGCCAGGGTCGAGCTAGTAGCCAACACATCCACCCTCCGCGTCGACTCCCTCTCCGTCCCCGCCCTTGATCCCTCCGCCGTGCCCGAACTAGGCCCCTGGATCGCCACCCTCTGCGACCGCGCCGCCAACACGGCGACTGAGCGCAACGTGACCCTCCTCACCTGGTCCATGGCCGAATGGCACCGCATCGCCCTGCAACGCGCCCACTTCTGGGCTCTCCTCGCCGCCGAGACCAGCGACCCGCAGACCCTCCTCGAGAGCGCCCGCGAACTCCGCCAGCGGCGCAGGAAGAAGCGCCGTCGCGATGACGAGGACGAAGACCTCGAGGGCGATGCGCTGAAGAGGCCATCGAGGACGGATCTCATCGCCCACATGGGCCGCACATCTTTCGACATTCCCATTCCCGATGATTCGGTGGACGAGGCGCATTGGCCGCGGCTTCGCGTCTCGTGGAAGATACACTTTGATTGGACGGGTGAGGGGCAGAGCACAGTCGGGGTGTTGGCTGGGCTGCCGGGGAAGTGTACGTCATAAATCCAATTTTTTGCCGGATACTCAATGACTGACCAAATGCAGGGCACAACGCAGATGACAGCAAGGCGCTGAACGGGCTGCACAAGGTGTTTGGAGACATGGTACGCAAGGAGGAGACGCCGATGAATGCTGTGCGGACCGTCGTTGCGCTGCTGGCGGGCGATGGCGGACGATGATGCAATGCTTGGATTAGAGCCTTGGGAGGACGTATTGGTTTATGAGGTGATACTAGGTTTACGAACTTATGACAAGCTGTTGAGAGTGTATCTTGGCACACCCTTCTAAAACCATCGATGCATCATGCGATTAATGGCATGATAGTGAACGTACCACGGGAGAAGAATACTCCTGCATGACAACGCTGTTGTGTATCTATATACGTACCGCAAGACAACGCTGTCTCTCTATGCTAACCAGATAAATTCGATCCAGGTCGACAATATCACGTCATGCTCAGGGCCAGCTTCTTCGCCGTGAGGCAACACGCGGCAGCGCAGGATCTACCTCCGAGGGTGGCGAGGTATCTGATGGGGACCATTGTCGATCCCAAACGACAGTCTCGTCGCTCGAGGTGCTGTCCACATCCGAGTCATGGTCGGCGTCCCATCCGTCGTCCAAAGTTCGTCCTTGGTCTGAAAGGTCTGAACTCGAGTCACCAACGGTATCCCTACCATCGCCAGCATCTTTCTCGTGTTTCTCTGCCTGTTTGCTGTTGACAATCTGCTCGGCATCTTCAACAGTCCGTTCGATGGTAGCATCGTCAAGTTTTGAACTAGCGTCGGTTATCGAGCGGGCAGATGGGAGTGCGCTCCTGCTTTTCTTGACACCTTGTTTGACCCGGATCGAAGGCAGCATCGCATTGGTGGTAGGTCGCTTGGTAGTCCACCAGCGACGGCGGATATCCCGTGCTGTGTCGCCGTGAGGCGGAGGGTTGAGAGCGAAGCTGCGAACTGGGCCGGTGTAAAAGGCGTTAAATGGGCTCGACGTCACAGCACTGGAGGCCTTGGGTCTCAATGAAAGTGCTGCGAACTCCAGTCGCCCTCCATTTGGGGAAATAGCTCCCTTGGCAGGCATGGCGAGTCAGGCTGCTCTGGTAAACTACAGGCGGCCTTGAAAGGGAAATGTGTAGTAACGATTGTAAACGAACGAAATCAGGCCTGACAAGTTGTTGGAAATACTGCAATGTATTACTTTGCCCCAATGGCAGTGCCGTCAAGGCAAAGGCAAGCGAGCGAGCGATTGAAGATGGCGATGTTGCAAGGTGTCAAGCGACCTCGGGAGCAGCAGAAACTCCAGATCAACCCGGAGGCGGCGCCAGAGCGGCTCCACTGCCAGTACGATTTTTTACCATTACTTTCAACATGGACTCTGTCCGTATGAGCCTAACCGTGCCTGCTTATTTGGCCCTTGCTTCCTCTACTTGTTCTCCTTCTCCTTTCCTTCCCTTAGTCGACATCCACACCCAGAGCGCGCAGGTCCACCTTGGCGAGATCAATCTCGGCCATGAGCTCCTTGTGAGCCTCGGGGACGTCGTTGAAGGTCATGACATTGAAGCCCAGGCGGGCGAGGAGGTAGGCGCCGAAGGAGACGACGAACCAGAAGGGAAGCTGCAGGGGGGTTGCTGTTAGCGATAGCTCGACATGTCGAGGCGGAGTGGGAGCGGAGAACATACGACCGGGACGACCTGCTCCTGAACGATTGACGGAAGAGGCACGAGCTCAAGGAAGAGCGCAAGGTAGAGCTGCGGGTAGGTGTCAGTTGGGAGGAAGCGGCATGTTGGATGGAGGGGCAGGTCGTACGGAGCCTACGAGGAGAGCGAGGGAGATGGTCTGCTGGGCGCGCGTCATGGTGGGCAGTTTTGCGGTGATGCCTGACGTTCTGATGCAGAATCTCGAGGCTGGAGCTTCTGGGATGGGTGGTGAAATGAATGTCGTGGGCGGTCGATGTTCCGTCGTCAGTTGGAGTCGTATCGCGTATCAGCGGAAAAAAGGAGTCGCGACGCTGGCATCTCGGGCGTGCTCCAGCCAGCTCCTGCTGACTAAGGGAAGGTCCCCCCCTTGCGTCTCCCACCCCTGGCATCTCTTGACCACATTTGCCTCGAACTCACATCATCAGTCGCCTGCATCTCCAGCAAACGTATCAATCGACCTCCATCGCCATCTTCCCGCCGTACCAATGCCCTTCCGCAACTCGTACTTGTTAATCGTGTCCGCCGCCGACATGTTCATCCACTCCCTCGCAAACTCGGGCGGCACGGTCCCCTTCTCCTGTGCCGCCTCGAGCAACCACTCCGGCAGCTTCTTCTCCTCGACCCAGTACTCGCCCGTCTTCTGACACCCGTTGGTCCGCTTGCACCGCCCACCGCAGCAGGGGCATTCGTAGTTGCGCCACTTCTCATCGTGGTCGCGCCGCCAGTAGTTGCACTTACCCGCCCAGCAGCACCCTCTCCTCGTGTGGCCCATCTTGTCGTGGCGGTAGTCGTACCAGAAGCGGCTCGGGTAATCTTCTGGTTCCTCTGGCGCCCCGAGCCGTAGCGAGTCTCGCCATCCGCAGAACCTCACGTTGTCCCTGTCATAATTGACACGATCGCCGGGCCAGATGTGCAGCGCGTAGTCTGACTTGAGCAGCATGAAGGCGTCGCAAGGTACGGATGATGGGTATTCTGCTTGGCTGGCTGCCAGATCATGTGTTGTCAGAAGCTGCACTTCAACCTGCTCGGCCTTCAAGCGTTGCAGGAGCTCTATGTTCTGCGTTGTCGCGGCTTGTTCTCGGGAAACGAAGACCGTAAAGTCACGGCGTTCATACTTGGGGTCCTCGACGTCCACTGCCGAGCCCTGGATCAGCCAGTCTATGGCAATCCTGTCGCTTGTTGTGTCGAGGCCAAGGATATAATGTTGTCGACAAGCACGGGGTCGTGGCTTGCCCCTCGTGATCTTTGCTGATGGCTTGTCTTGGAATACCCAGCACTCGAGGTTGTCCGCTACACTGGCTTTTTCTTTCGCTTCGATGTTGGCATCTGACACGATATCGGTGTTGCCTGGGTCTTGCCAGATGGTGCGGAGGTAGCAAATTCGGGCATCCGAGTCCTGCCACGCCGGCGGCATGGTGCTGAGGTCAGGAAACTCGTACAAGCCTGTTCGAATGAGCGATTCCCTCTGGGTCATCAGCGATACAAAGTCGGTAGGCGACGTGCTTTTTGTACCGAAGCCGTAAGCAGCAAACAGGTTAGCTTGTCCAGCACCAAGCCTGTCATGCCGCGTCTAAGCCACACCACCTTGCAGCACAAAACAGTCATACGCCGACGGCAACACGAAATGATGCAACCTTTCCGTGGAATGGCTGCACAGCACTTAAAGAGTCGCAATTGCTACCCTGAAAGTCGGGGTGAATTCGCGCTCGAATCTGACGAAATTGACAAAAAGCTAACTTCCGATCGGGGAATTGAACCCCGGTCCCCGGCGTGACAAGCCGATATCCTAACCACTAGACTAATCGGAATACTGGATTGATCTCCGAATTGTGAAAGCCGTCTCCACTTTGACCATCATATCTGTTAATAGTAAGCTTCCTTTTTGTTTCCTTCATTTTCTGCCACTATTCACGATCCATTTCAAAAGCAATCTTAGGAAAACCTCCGCGGTGCTATTAAATGTCTGGTTTCATAGGCTGGTGGTCATATCTATACAATACTTTGTTCTCTCAGAAGGTACCCGCGTGCAAGTTTGGACGATACGCATCAACAGGACGCGGCGGGCCAGGCACCGGCTCCCCAGTCGTAATTAAGCTCGTCGCATTGGTGATGATCTCATTAACGGCCAGAATGTTCTGCAGCGTGACGGGTACCTGCTTCTTGACCCACCCCAGCTCGGAAGGCAGCCTCTCGTTCTCTGTCCCAAGGACGTCAGCCCAAATCTTTGCACATCGAAGACAGCACCGGGCAAAACTCACGGATCCAGTACTCGACGAACGCGCGGCTGACAGTGGCAACCTCCATGTCGCCGAGCCCAATGATTGGCGCCGCGACCTCGCCGATGCTGAACTGCTCCATGGTCGAGGTGAACGTGTACGTCGGGTTGGTGGCGCGCGAGGTCACCTGGCGGGCGATCTTGCTGTTGGCGAGCATCTTGGCATCAATGACATCGCCTGTCCAGTAGCTCCGCGTCTCGTCAAAGACGGTCTGGTTGAAGATGTGGTTGTTACCGAGGAAATCGTCTGTGCGACTGAATCGGAGGGTTAGCTATCAAGTATTACAAGGTCTTTGTCTCGACCCTCGAAACTCCGTGAGATCTGATCACTCACGTCAGACTGCCGTCGTGCTCGAGGATGTTGTGCACGTTGAGTTGATCCAGTGTGAAGAAGGTGGCGTTTGGTGTCGGGTTGATGTGTATGGCCTGCTCCCACATCAGGGTTGCAAGGTCACGGTCGAAGCCGATACCCTCGCCGAGCGCGAAGATGGCATTCTCCTTTGTAATGTTGCGGCCGCCGTCGTGGGGGAGAAAGTTGTGGTTCGCCAGTGTGTTCATCATCGGGCATGGGCCTCTGACTGAGAGTTGTCAATATTATCTTCGCAAGTTGAAAGAATTGGGCTTTCTTACAATCTTCAGGGCCGGCGGGCTCCCAAACACCTGGCTCTGCTCGTTTGGACAGACTGGCCATGTAGGAGGGAGGGTAGGCATGAACCAGTGCCACGGCGAGCGACGAAGAGAGGATAGTGAACTTCATATTGGCCATTTTGGTTGAGTGGTGAGAAAGTGTCAAGAGAAGGACGCTGGACAAACAACATCAAGGCATTATCTCGACGGGGAACATCGATACTTAAGGTCCTCTTCCCAGATGGCAACTCTCTGGCCCTCCACTCAGGTGCTCACATTGCCCATCCGTTGCTATGACATCTTGTTCCATTACGCTTCCACAATCGAACCCGAAAGCCTCGCGTCCAGAAGACACCAATGCTCCAAAAGCAATGTCAATGTCACACTTGACCAGCAATGCCCAGAAGTGGAGTCCAACCACCGGCACTTAGCAGAGGCGTCGATCTGCAAGATCGCAGATCCCGCGTCATGGCGGCACATCGGGGAATTACGCTCCCAATGACCATCGACGTGATTACGCGCCCCTGCAAGGCTGTCCCGCCGCAGTGAAGCTCCCTACTCCCACCACAGAGCGTCCTGGTTCGTTCTCAGTTTCGGTATGCACGGCCGTTCTTCGCGTTTCTCGGGCAAGTCTTGAATGGTGTCTTACTCGGCTTTTTGTGGAGAAGAACCCGAGAGCGCTCGCGATGGTCCGAGGAGTGGTCCATTGGTTTGCTGTGCCTGTTATACGTCAAACAATGGGGCTGGGGCTAACGATGGAGATGTCAGTGCGGTTACACTCGTTCAGGGGCTCACAGCATTCTGTCCGGGCCATTCGGGTTTCTCGTTAAGCTGTAACTCCGGAGCATGCATCGTTGTATGACGTTCCAAGATAGTCAATGAAACTGACCAACAGCATCCTGACCATTGGACACAGACTTCGTGGGTGTTGATTGAGGCTCGGCCCATCAGGATTTTGCTTCATCTCCGCCACACAACCGTATATACCGGACAGTGTTCTCCGTGTACTCAGTCATGCTGAGGTGGAAGCGCAGTCCATGACCTGGAAATGTCACGAAATCCTTGTATTTCTTGCTTGGATTGACAATGCGCATGACAAAGAGCTCCGTCTGTCCGCCTTGTGTGCCGTAACATCCGGCCCTGTTGACTTACTTCACTTGGCGCTTGCTTTGATGGCCTGATATCACAGGACATACCCCGACTCGTATGTCATTGCTGCGGCCAGGAGACAACACCAGTGGGACACACTACTCACGTATGCACGAGGCAGTGCTGGCAACCCTCTCGCAGTTTGGAAGCTCCAGGTACAGGCCATCGGCAGAGTCCGATTACTTCGCCACGTAGGCTTACGATGCTGGGGTTATCAGGATGGGCAGACATAGTTGGGTGCTGACATTGCAAGATCAAAAAGGGCGACACGCTCCAGCCCATGATATGGCAACGCAAGACATGATCACCGCTTCTTGATTGCCTGACTCTGGTGCTCTCGCCCAGCTCAGCTGTTCTGCAGATCAATGTTAGTGAAGCGGACTGATCTACATGTAAGCTGATTTCGGAGTTTACGAAGACCCGAAGGCCCTAACTGTAACACAGAGCAACAATCATGAACAAATCAGATCCCCCGCTTTATCATATCCGGGCTCATATTGGGCTCAAACCATGTTTGAGTGGCTGAGTTGCTGGAGCCGCCAAGGTCATTCTAGACGATACCTTATATGCTTCATCCTTACGGGGTTCACGACATCAACAATGTGCCGGTGAATCTGCAGTTCACATAAAAATAGTCGGGAACCCACGGAATGTCTTGGAGCAGGGTTAGTGAACTCTGAAAGTCACAAGAACATCCGTGAATCGTCAAAGTTGGCCGCATCTCAATCACTACGGATCTTTCTGTGTTTCCACTCGATTTCCCCGTCTCGGGTGCTCTAATCAACCAAGCAAAGTACGCGGAGTCCTACATGCCGTTTTGACTAATCTATCAGAGGAATTTGCATTTCTGAAAGTGAAAGCTCTGGTGAAGTCGAGGGGTCTTCAAGTCCATTGCTCTTCGGCCTCCCATCCACGACTCTGAATGCTGAAGCTTCTGACAACATGGTTGTTCAAGCGACCCGTAAATCAGGCAGTCCAAAGTAAGAAAATGGGGGTGACTGGGATCAGAATAATCAAAGGCAGTCCGAGCAGGTTGTTTTGCGTTGATTGCTAAGAGGTAAGCAATCTACATCCTGTTTCTTAGGCCATGATGAATGTCTCCAACAGTTGACTTGACTTGCGACTAGCTCATCATAGACTTACTGATGAATAACGCGATCTGGTCTCGGGCTTGAGTATTTTAAAGCCTCGAGCCCCAGGCTCTCCTAAGTACCTTATAATAGTTTGTTCCTGCTCCCGATTTTGTGTAAGTTGTGTGAGTAGAATATACGCTGCTTGAGAGAAATCTCGTGTATAATCTCAGACACAAGATAAATGCTCAATAAGTCTCCTACAAGGTGCAATATAAAGCCTTTTACCAGAAAGCAGCATGATTCACGCCCAGGGCGAGTACTGCACCCATAACCGGACGGGGCCGGACCCACAGGCCGGGATGACTGCCGGACCCACACGGGGCGGGCACCGGACGTTCAGCAGGGCGAGCACCGGATGCTGATGCTGCCGGCAGCGGATATATCGTCTCAAATTTAGCATCTGGAAAGAGTGTAAGGGACGAATATCAGTACTTCGTCTAAACTTCCAATTGGAGCATTTTCGCCTAAGTTGTCTCCGAATTAGGGCATTTGCCCGAGCTGCAGCCAAACTCCCATATCCCTAAATTCCAATTGACCAGTTTCAGCAGCTCCAATATGCACGCCTCTTCCCCAAAACCCAGATATGTCTCAATCAATCAATTTCAATGGAAGGAAGAAGCATCTCGTCCCGAAGGTCACTCTCGTGCTCCTGCTTGATGTCAACGCGGGGATGAGCATGCTCCGAATGAGCTCTCTCACCATCAGACTCCCCAGCGACAGTGCGGACGCTGGCGGCGGCGGCGGCAGCAACAGCAGCCCTGCTCTTGTTCTTGCCATGACCAATTTTCGAGGCCTTGCCCAAGGCGTCGCGCTTCCGGAGGCCACCTTTGTAGACGCGGTTGAGGAAGCACTGGGCATTGTGCGCCTCCCTCTCGAGATGGCCAGCTTCTTTGCGGAACTTCTTCGCTTGCGGACGATCGCCGCGCTTGTCGAGAGTCTCTCCGTGGGAGAGCGCCAGCTGGTGGATGGTGATGGTTTGTTCGGCGTTCTCAATGTCCTTGTACAGTCCCTTGTCGGCCTCAATCTCCTGGACCGCGAGCGCGACGTCGCCGAGGTCACAGTGCTCGCCGTCCTGGTTGTAGACAAGATGCTTGAGAAGGAGGGCGGGGTAGCTGCCGCCGTAGATGGCGACGACGGTGATGGCCTCGCGTTCGGTGAGCTTCTGATGCTCTTTGACCTTGTTCATGATCGTATTGACCAGGTAATGGTCCTTGGGGTCGGTGCGCCAGTAGTGGCTGTTGATCTCCTCGGTGATGTTCTCCGCAAGTTCGGTTTTGGCTTGACCCGGAGCGCTGCTTTGGACGAGCTGCTTGTGAAGGAAAGCCTTGGCTGTGGCCATCTCGTGCTCAAAGCAGAGGTGGTTCTCCACGAGGATTTGGTTATCGGCCCACTCGGGGACCTTGCAGCGCTGGTACCATTCCGAGAGGGAGCGGTTGTAGGTGTTATTGTAGTTCACGGGCAGCATAGCCTCAAGAGCGAGGAAATCGACAATGTTGGGATGTCGCTCATTTTGCGGGCTGTTGCTGTCCTTGAGAGAGTTCATTATACGCTGGTAAACGGCATTGTCGGAGATGAGTCGCCGGAAACCGTTGTTCTCGATGCGCTGGTTGATAAGCTGTAGCATGGTGGGAGTGTAGGTGGCTTCCGCGCGGATGTATGACTTGGTGAGAACGACGCGACGCGCCTTCTCATTATCGTCAAGCAGGTTTGTGCGGCTGGCTGCGGAGACAGGTCTCCGAGGGGTTGGATTATCGGCCATCTGAGGTCAAGATTTTGCTTTGAATAGGATGTGTGTTTGTTCTTTCGTGATTGATCAAGGAGGATGGCAATTAGTAGTTGTGAGGTTGTGAGGTTGTGAGGTTGGAGGTTGATGAAGGAAGGCAGGTCAGTTCCTCTCTTGAGAAAGGATCTAGATATGTGAATCCAAAGGCACGGGCCAATCAAAGAGCCACTCAAGAGGAAAGCACGAGCAGGTAAGGCAGGTAAAGTACCTAGAGGAGTGAAAGCGGACACGGTCATATCAGAAGGAAAAAGCTCATACGGCCGGAGACAACACCATTCACAGGATGCCAACCACCAGTCCACAGGACGCAGAGCGCCGGCCCGCTGGACACCCACAGGATTAGACCGCCGGCCCACTGGACGCACACCTCCGGCTTTGAGGGTACAATTCACTGCCTCATGGGATGCCGATCGTCTGTCGGGATGCAATGAACTTCGGGAGAGCTGGAAAGTGACGTTGTCCAAGGAGATGCTGACCTCTAGCTAGTTGAAGAGAGACTGTTCAGGACTCCATGTCGAATCTAGTCCAGGTAGACGCAGACTCCCCATGAGCGAAGTCCCTCAGCATTAGCGGCAAGACATTGTTAGCGGTTTAACAAGACACAAAATTCCGGGCATCTCGAGGATGTTTCCAGGAAGCCAGAGACTAGGTTCAGGGCATCCAGTCAGGATATTGAAAATAAAATGACATCAGTATGGAGAGAATGGACAACAACATCAAGACAATTCAATAGTAAACACACGGTACCGAGACACGAATGCCATGGCTAGTGACGAAAGACCCCAACTTAGCCCCAATAAGACGCAACGATTCGACAATGCCAAAGAACGCACGTTCAGAATCACAAAGACCATTGTCTGGACAGACAAAGCTTGAATTGAACTGCAGATCATTAGTGTAGCTCTCACTGCGAAATGAGCAACAAATCATACCGTCATGTGCCTCCGATCGAAGGCTGAAAGAACCATATCATCCTTGTTCAATCTGGTGAGAGTGACGCTCCAGGGCATGAATGAGAAGGTGGCCACCAGAGGGTGTTACGTGAGTCGTGGCAAGCAGAAACGAATTCTATGGCTCGCCACCCACCATAGTGGTGAGAGTGAGTGGTCGAGCTGGCGAAAAGTACTCAACAGTGTCCGAGGCTGCAGGATTCTCCTCTACACATGGTATGATTGAGATTGTCAGGGTTTGCATGCCATGTAGCTCGAGAAGCTTACCTAGCTGCGTCATGAGATATGACGCTGAACAAGAAATGAGCAATCGCATTGGTGAGTCCGAGCAAGAGTGCCAGGATGAGCAAGTCATGCCTAAAATAGGGTGAGCCAAACCAAAGAGTAAGAACCGACATGTGACATCTCCAAATAGTGAGGTTGCATCCTTAGACGAGAACTGATAGCAAGGACGTGGCCACTCCAACCATGCATGATTCAGGAACATGTCATTGACTTTACCAAAGAATTAGAACACTACGCCCTCTCGTCGAACTGTGGAGTGCCTTCTTACGCCCTGTTGTCGTTGACTCTGTTGGTGCTGCCCTTAGCGCACTGCAAGCTGCGCTCCACGCCTTCGGGTGTTATTGCAATGCAATGGCAGCTTGTCAAATGCACCCTACGGACACGGGCAGATTAGCTTTCAGGCCGGACCAGATCCGATGCATCAACATATTATATGAACTCTGTAAACATCGTCCACAAATTAAACCTCGCTTCCCTCAGGCGATGGAATCCTCAACTCCATATCGCACAATCAACTTACCATACCCCCCCACAAGCCATGCCCCTCAAGCCCCCCGACGAGGCCATCCTCGCCCAAGCCCACATCGCCCCCGATACCTTCGACCTAGCCCCCTCCTACCGCGCCCTCCTCCTCACAGCTTCCAACATCGCCCCCGGTCCCAGCGACCCGCACTCCGAGTCCCTCCTCCTCGCAGCCGAGGCCTCGGCGCGCGCGGCCACCGCAGGAGACACCCCGGTCACCGACCGCCCCCACATCGTCGCCTGGCGCGCAACCTACAAGGCCTTCGGCGCCAAGCCGAACCGCACGCGCAACAGCCTCGAGGCGCTGACGCGCCGCGCCGCGGCCGACGGCGGGGGTCTGCCGCGCGTGAACCGTCTGACGGACGTGTACAATGCCGTGTCTGTGCGGTGCCAGATGCCGCTCGGCGGGGAGGACCTCGATCGGTATGACGGGGCGCCGTTCCTGACGCGGGCTGCGGGGACGGAGGTGTTGAAGGCGTTGTCGCCGGATGTCAAGACGGCGCAGAGGATCATTAGGGGTCCTGCTTCCGAGTGATTGCGTAATTACAGTGTTATGCCATCGAAAGAAATGAAAGTTGACAGAATGTGAATCACATTGCACACGACGCCCTAGGGTAGATTCAAGATTACTTCATTATGTATATATCGCTTCTAATCACGCTTCGGTATGCAAAAATCCAAGAGGGCCTCTCAATAGAGCACCCTCTCCTCCCAGAATGGTGCCTGCTCGACCTCGCACCCTACTCTCCCGTCCTCCTGCAGCCAGGCACCCTCGTCGGTGGCCTCGACCTTGCCATACCGTGCGCAATGCTCCACCTCTTGCGCGCTGACGCCGCCCTCGTCTTTGGGGATCCACAGCTTCGGTGCGGGCTCCCACATCTCGGGCGGGTAATATGTCTTGAAGACATAGTCCTCGGGGTATGTCGATGTTGGGTCTGGAAGATCCTTGGGGATCAGTTCACGCAGGTGCGCGAACGAGTCGAACGTTGAAGGATGCAGGAACCGCATAATCGGATTCGGAGTTGGGCTGTATTCTGGCCTGATAATGGCGTCGATGCGCTCGAGGACCGGCCCGAGGCCGATCTTGTGGAGCTGGGCTGTGACGGCCTTGACGTACGCGTTCCAAGATACTTTGGCGAACGTCCTGCCCAGCGAGGCGCTGCCTTCGAGACCTGGATTGGAGCCCCCTCGGTTGCCGAGAGTGACGTGTTCTGGACCGTCGTCTTCTTCGTCTTCGTCGCCGTCTTGACCAAAGATGTGAGGAGAGGAGTCGGCCACTCCGACGTCGGACAGACCAGGGAAGGGAAGTCGTCGGTCCTGCTGAGCTCCTCGATCTCGAGCGCAAGAGTGCGCGGGAGGTTGGCCAACAGAGGGGCTAGGGCCTCGCTCAGGCTGTAATGGAAGAGCGCAGTGAAGATGAGGAAGATGATCATAAAGATCATAGGGTAAAAGGCGGAGCGGAGAACGAAGAGGCCGACCAAGCAGATCTCGGAGAGGTAGAGGCCAAACAGGAGATGCTTGAGAGCCCGTGGGTAGCAAAGACCGCGGGTGTCGATAGATGAATCCTCGACAAACAGCAGGTTGTACTTGCTGACGAGGTAGATGACGTACATGCCGACAGAGGCAAAGCCGAGAACGACTGGCGCAATGCAGGAGTAACTGATCGCGATGACTCCCATGTTGGTAAAGACGGGAAACCACCCTCCCCAGTGGACAGGACGCACCCTCTTCCAGACGCGCCACTTTACGCGGGGGTTCTGCACAAAGCGCGCCATGATGCCATGGCGTAGTAGATCATAGAGGCGAAGGAGGTTGCCAGCGCCGACGGCAAGGCACTGGATGAGGATGTAGGAGAGGTAAAAGTTGGACGCTTTCGGGAGGTTTTCGGATAGTAGATCTTTCGCGCTGAGGGGGTCTTTGAGGATTTGGCTGAAGGCTGCGGACGCGGCCGACGTCAAGGTCGTGACGAGGAAGACCTGGACCACCTGGAAGCCGAAGTAAAAGCTCTGCACGTAGAGCTCAATATCGGATAGCGAAGGTTCGCCAGCGACGCGAGCACATCCTGATTGCGTTAGTAAAAGGGCCGATATTCGCGGTATTATGTGCTTACCTCTCAAAATCCATGGCACGATAGCCATCAGCAACGACAGCGCCAAAGCAGGCAGTAGACCCTGGATGACCCCGAGAACGACCTTCGGAAGTAGCATGATCCATTCCAAAAAGAAGACCATCTGGCTCAGCTTTTCGATGTTGGTCAATGTTCCGATCAAGGCAGATGGAATGGACCAGAAGATAATGGCAGCTACAATCGCCGCCAGCATGGCGAAGCGTCGCGCCATGCGAGCGAACCAGTTCATGCGCAGAGAGTCCCAAACGATCTCGTCAGGCCGGATGCCGATGAAGCGTGGCGACATGAACATGGGTTTATCGTGGGCCAACGTCTGGTATGCGCGCTGAGCGTCAGACTGCGTGGCGAACTCGATGAAGACCGACTCTAACGGCCTACCCTCGGTGCCGCGGTGAAGTTTCCGCCGCAGCTTGGCAATGGCAGGGTTAAGCGCCTTGAGGCGGCGTCTTGTCCACTTGATGGTGTCGACGCTGCGGAGGAAGTTCCCGAGGGGTCTATGGCGGGGTCGCTTGTCGGCCGGAATCCATTGCCCGGCAACAGAGCCATTGACGTCGGGAAGTGTTTGAGGGAAGCCGGCGTGCTTCTCTGGATCTTCTGAAGGCTTCGGGGACGGAGGCGCAGAAGGCGTGCCAGCTGGGAGTGGCGTCGTGGATGTTGAGGGTGAGGAGGGTCGCGATGCGTCGGATATCGACACAGGTATGGCTGCCGCGGGATGGTGAGGCGAGTCGGTTGGCGGAAGCAGGTACCCCGGAAGAGCGGGTGCGGCGCGCTCACCGCGCCTTCTTGCGCGATCTGCCATTTTGATGAGTTGGATCTCAGCCCTCTCTAGGCGGGTGGCGGTCTTGGTGCGCTCATCGACGAGGTGCTCGAGATCGATAGTGTCTCGAAGGATCCAAACATGCTTAACCGAGTCACCAAAGACCTTGCGAAGGCGCGCAGCATCGCGATACGCGGGCGGTACACACTGGAAGAGAACGGTGCGAGATGATAGTCGGTTGGCGTAGTATGGCGACAGCAAGTAGGCGTTGCGTAGGTTGATGTAGTAGATCGACTCGCGATAGATGGTGAAGAGGATGAAGCCTGGTTAGTGTCAGGAAAGGGACAAACCAGTACGCACAACAGAGGACAATACCAAAGAAGACCCATGCAACGGCAACATGAGCGAAGAATGTGTTAGGATCGCTGACATTGCCGATCGTCACGCGCTCCAGCTCTGTCAGGCCATTTCCACCGGTTGCATGCAGAGGCATGAGCACAGGCCAGACGATGCAGCAACCGACGAAGCAGATGAGTGAAAGCACCTTGAGGTATCGTAGGAACAGGAAGGCATCCAATGATGAATGGTTCAGAACAAAGTCGTCGCCTTGCTTCCAGAAGGGTTTCAGCCAGTTGAACCATCCTTGCGGAAGAGGTGTACTTCGCTCCCTGTTGCCAAGTCAGTCTTCGAAATTCAGTGGCGAGGCAAGCGTCGTTCAAGCTCACTCTGCGAACAGGCTGTGCAGGATGGACCGCGGTGAGTACACCCGTTGCACTCTTCTGCGGAAGAACCAGAATATGATGAGGCACACGGCTGAGTAGATGAGCACAGGCAGAAGAGTGCTCGTGAGCGAGGCCAAGGACGCGGAATCGCCCTTGTTGCCGAGCTGCTTGCTCAGCGTGCCGCCATCGCCATCGTCGCGCGCGGAGCCGGTGCGAGGATCGTCGCCAAAGTCCATGGCGGCGGGTCACCGTTGGGGCACCGTCGGGGAAGCAGACTCGTTGTCTACCTGGTCATGTCGTGTCGTCCATGCAGTTGTGGCGCTACCGAGCAACGTTGCTGCTCACAATATGCGCTGTGTTGTCGAGTGCCGCGAGTCGTGTCGCTGTGGTCTGCAGCAGATTAGGTTGAGCAGGCGACAAAGTCTGTCACACGCGGCAGGGCGGGTGAGTGGTGAAGTCAGATCGAGAGGGGTCGCTGCGGCTGATGGGGAGAAGGGACTCGGCGAAACGAGGTGACAGCAGGCGGCAAGCAGGCGGCAAAACGGGCGGCGAGTGCGATGGCACTCTGCTGGACAGAACGGGCGTCGGGACTTGGGTATTTAATCGGCGGTTCTGGACCACCCCTGGGCTGCCTCGCCCGCGCCTCAATCTGGGGGCCTCCTTGTTGGGCGAAGGGCATCGGTCAACGTGCCAAAACGGCCCAAGGCGACAAGACAAGGTGGTGTGTCTCCTGTACTAGTCGCGTAACACAACATCGGTCGAAAAGAGTGGTAGCGTGGGTACCGTGCTGTGCTGTGCCTGTCACGTCGATGCAAGACAAACGAGCGGTGGCCGCCGTGTCTCATCCCAAGAGAACCAATCGGTAGGGCAGCCATGTCGATCCCAGGGCCAGGGGTGGGTGACCCATGTGTTGGTTTTCTTCTATCCTCTCGTGAATTCCTTTGTGACTGGCAACGCCCAGGCAGCGCCGTCGGCACCGGCGCAGCGCTATCGTTGAGAAAAATCGGGTATATCAGGGGTCGGGGGTCCCGTTGGCGTCAGCTTGTCAGCGCTGGTCATGTCGGGGATGTGGCGGGGCACCGGCAGTGTTGATGGCTTCAAACGGCGGCGATCCCGAAATGGATGGATAAATGATGAATGAATGCATCTTTTCTTCCAGGTTCTCCCAGGTTGGCGGATGCTGGAACTGGAATGGAGACAGAGACACTGTGCAGTAGGGAAAAGAAAGGTCGAGATTGGCCGTGTCCAAGGGCATTTACTCCACTCCAGCCTTCGCCAGCCACTGCCCTCGGATTGCGCGATGCTATTGGCTAAACAGATCATCAGAGGGAGATTGGCCCTCACCAAAAGTCCCAACTCTTTCTCTCCCAGAGTCACGACGTCGTCCCATCTCTCACTTGCCCGAAATCTGACATGTCAATTGTCATCTTCTGCATGGTGGAGATTCTTCAACTTGGACCCTATAGTTCGATGACTTCGATGGATCCCACGACGATCTGTGACTCGGAGCCGATGACTCGACTGGTGCGAGGCGCGGAGCAGGTTCAACACCCGTTGCTGAAACACCGTCATCCAGACCCAGCCAGCAGGATAGCCAGTCCGAGACCTGAATCGGCGCCCATTCCTTCCGACGCCATCACAGACGCCATCACAGACACCATCACAAACAGTACAGCGCATTCTGCGTCCTGGGGTCACAAAACCTTTTCACATTTGCGCTGCTGTTCCTTGCTTCATCTCGCGTTATGTGGCACAACTATTCCCGCTAACAATCGCCTACAGGCATCAAGAAATGTCCGTCGACAGGAACATCATCTTGGCTTTCCCATCGCAAATGTCCACTACGAAGCGCAGTGGACCGATCGCCACCACGCGTTGCTCGTCTATTTTGCCTTCCCGTGGTCTCACAGGCCGAACCACCCCGGCCGACTGCTTCGACATCTCCTGACAACCCATGTCTGCCACGAGAGCTGGCTCCGGGCAGAGGAGCTTCGTTGGCGTGACATCCATCTCCTGTAACGCCCGCCATGCCTGTTGCTG
This sequence comes from Verticillium longisporum, assembly GCA_019188255.1. Lineage (NCBI taxonomy): Eukaryota > Fungi > Ascomycota > Sordariomycetes > Glomerellales > Plectosphaerellaceae > Verticillium > Verticillium longisporum. The sequence continues at coordinate 5,575,388 of JAETXT010000005.1, read as the reverse complement.
AGCATCGCAAAAGACACATATCCAAGCTCCTGCGCCGAAAGTACATGCTCCGACGTTGCCGCTGCTCCTCTTTCTCCCGCGAAGGTGTCCTAATGCTGTTCTCAGCTCCTGGACGATGGCCTTCGGTAATTCGCAGCTCGTGATCTTGGGGACGCCGTTCTGACGAAGCCCGCGAACCTTCCAGCCTGTCTCCTCGCGAGATTGCATCGAGGCATCGACGCGTTCGTGGACTGCAGTGGGGCAGCATAACGGTTCCTGCGTCTCAGGGGCAGGGGCTCTACCCCTCACAGCTCGTCGTGGCTGGACCCTCCTCGGCGGTGCTGGAGGGCCTCGCTTGCTGACACGTCCGGAGCTGGCGTGGCATGGCTTGAGGATACGTCTTGGCGCTTCGCTAACTTCCGTAAGGGCGCCGGAGCGGTACTTGATGAGACTGGCGTGTATTTGTCCTGATGCTTGGAGGAAGTGCTCGAGGCAGAAGACGGTCTTCCGCGGCGCCAATACCAGAAGCCTACCTGGATGCACCATTCTATCTTGTGTTGGTCAATATATCAATTTTTATGTCGATGGAAAGCTTTGCTTTGAGTGGAGGAGTCGGTCCAAGAGTCGCTATTTAAGACAGCATTTCTCCAAACGTCTTTCGACATCGACCTCCGTGTCTTCGCTCTTTCCTGAGCCTCGCGACAAAGGGTCAGGGCGAGGTAGCTATCTTGGTTCCCTTGTTAAAGGGAAGGACAAAGGCGTGCGGTCCCCCGTTCCTCTGTCCACAAAGGACACACATCTCGCACAATGTCTTTGATGTCCCATCGAGATTGAGAGATCATGTTTACGGGGATGATGAATCCGTGTCCTAGTTTGGACTCACGACAACGGATGTGGTTCCTCGCCCTCGTCGCACTATTCTACCTGCCGTTAACAGAGCAAGCATTTTCACGCGTCTTCTCGAAGCTATGAGCATCAGGGTTTCTCGGAACGATCCACTCCGTTCTGTTTCATGACATTGTTGTCTGGCTACTGTTGATGTAGCTTTCCTGGCTGATTGATCGAGAAATGATAACTTTTTCTATCACGTTTCGTTACCATAAGACGAAAATAGAGTCCGCATCCTCATACTGAATTGGGGAGTATGGAGAGTACGGATCACGACCTGAGCACAATTCCATAACCTCGTCAATCTGAGCAGGTAAAATGCCAAAGTCCCGCCTGACGAAGAAACCGCATTTCAAGTTGCTCAAACGCCCATCCCGAATGGCCGATGCCACGCTAATCCAGGCCGCAGCGGCGAAAGTGGTAAAAGGGCGTCGTACCGATGTTGATAACTCCGTGCCCAGCTGTGTTGCTGTCGAGGGTGGGATGACCGAGATGTTTTGAGGCTCCACGTACCGGTCCCGCTCATCGCAAAAGCTGAAATATTCGATGCTGGAAGGCAGCATGTTCCCCACGTCAAAGCGATCAGGGTAAGGGGGTTGAAATAAGATCTCCTCGATCCAATGTGAAAAAAGTTTCAAGCGCCGGAGCTTGGGTAGCCGTAAAGGGCTAGAGAGACATTCTGTCATGTCAAGCCAGCTGGAATCGAACTCACTGTCTTGTAATGTCAAACTTTCCAGGACGGGGCAATTGGTAGAAAGAGCGTCGAAGAAGGTATTGGCATAGAATTCGGTGTTGTCACCTCCACAATAGACGCCCGAAATGTTCAAATGTTTCATTCCGGAAAAGCATTGAAGCAGGTTTTCTGTAACGTCAATACTTTCGCACGACATATCCATGTGTACAAAGGCATGTTTGTCCGGACGAACTCCTACCGCGCCAGGATTGACGTCTAGGCGTCCAACAAGCTGCCTCAGCGAAGGTAAAGTGAGCAGCGAAGGGAGGAAAAAGGTGCTCAGTATGGCACGTCCCCACTCGTCCGTTCTGTCGAAGGTGAAAGCCGCGGTTTTGAGTTTTGGGAAAACTAAAGATCTCGTATCTCTTTCTTTGAGAAGGTCGGCCAGTATCTCGTTCAGGAAGGTTTCACCGAAACCGTCGGGATCCCGGGAGTATCCTTCATCGGATGGCAATATATCGTGGATTAAGAATTTCAATCTTCGCTTATTAGGCAACATGCAAAAAAGCATGGCATAGGCAACGTGCAGAGTCGAATACCTTTTGTTGAACTCAATAGGATCCAGTCGTCCGAGTTGAGTAATGTTATAACGGCACAGGTTGCAGGTGCAGATGTTTGGGCTAGACGTGGCGTATCCTTCGGCAAACCCTGGCCATAAGCCGAAGGTGCAGGCTTGGTGGCCGGCATGGCGACTCGTTGTCTTTTTAATTTGCTCGAGAACCCCTGCGTTCGTCTTGGGACTTTCTTGTGCTGGCGTCGAGGGTCTTCCAGGCCTCGATGTCTCTTGTGAATGAGCCCAAGAGCGTTTCCGAGGCTGTGTAAATGAGATTATATCTCACATTGACATCGATGACGTAGTTGCGGAGGTGCTGTTTCTCCCTCAATGTTCTTATGAACAGGATGGTTGAATACACATCTTCAAGGGTAAGGTGAGAAACGAGCACCGGCTGCGCGATGGAGAACAGGTGCCGGGAAGTCAAGCAAAGGTTGCGCAATGGTGTGGTCGGTGCTTCATTCTGTTCTTCGAATGGATCAATATCCTGTAGGAATAACTTGGCAATCTGGATGATCATCTCGTTGGGAAGACGCAGCAGGCCCGAATTGGGCATCATATTCTTTTGATCAGACTGATCGTGTCAATGATTTGATCGTAAAGACAAGTCCAGGGCTGAAGAGACAGGCCGGGACGTTTCTTGGCCGTTCTTGAGGCATGTATAAGGTACAGAAGTTGCTGAATCGACATCTACCAGAAGTTGGTTCTCTGAAGGCGGGTGGTTCGTCTAAAATAAATTAACGTAGAAAAGTCTGATGTGGTGGGAACGGCAAGCACGTCGTAGCTGAAGGAGTTATCTGCACATCTCCATGAGGCAGGAACAGGTGGATATCTTTCCAGTGTTAAAGATTTTTGATTGATCAGGCAAGCACGAGTCTAGATTTACCTACCTTAGGTAAGGTACTTGAAAGGAAGGCGCAGACTTTTTCTCGCCTCGCTGCATTCCTTTTTCGCATGGAAGGCACCCGAAACAGGAGACACCCTCAGTCAAACGACCGACGTCAGCTTGTAAGTGTCATGTTTTCATGAATGTCCCTAGGCACTCAAGCAGTGTACGTGAACTGGGTTCTTTCTTCACTTGTGCACACCTCCAGGAGCACCGCATCATCAACCAGTCTTCTTCTCGCAGCAGTCCCGGTCGAACTACAAGCAGCCGTCTGAGAATAAGAACATTCTTCTCAACACGTGGATCAACAAGCTACTCAACATAACCAAACCCCTGCTACTCAGTCCTCTTCGAATACCGGGTTTTTTGAGATGCACAAACTCAAGGTTTGTTTTGACCTTCCCAACCTTCATGCAAACTTTCGGTCACTAATCGGGGTACATTACAGACTGCTTTGAGGAGGTAGCCAACATGCCCGCCACATCAACACTTCTGAGCCTTCCCAACGAGGTGCTCATTATCATTGCGAAGTACCTTGTTCAGCCCTGGAACAACAGGGACGTACACACTTGGCGGGACGGTACAAAAGCGCCGACACCTTGCATCGCAAATCTCTGCCTCACCTCAAAACGGCTTCGAGATATCTCTCAGCCATTGCTCTTTTCACAGATCACTGTGAAGAGTTACCTGCAAATGTTGCATCTTTTGAGGAGTCTTTTGAGAGAGCCCTCTCATTGTCAGAAAGTCCAGTCCCTCAGAGTCGGTTATGGCAGGTTCAAGCGTTTCCCATCGCGCAAGGACTACGACGAGGTGCTGGCGACTTTCGAGGCTTGGGCAGACGCTGCAAGCGAAATCCCAGGCAACATTTCCCCGACCCTACAAAACGTTTTGAAGCGCATCGAGGCTATTACAGGTTTCGACTTTGTTCACCACAGCGAGTTGATCAGCGATCTCGACGAACCAACCTTTGCAGCACTTCAAGCCCTGAGCTACTGTGACGTCCGTCAAACCAGGCCTGAGATGGACTTTGACTCAGAGAGCCACTATTCGAGACTGCAATTTGTCATCCCCGTCCTGTTCTGCTTGGTACCACAGGTGAAAGCGCTGTCAGTGATCTACAGGACGGAGGAGCACGAAGATCTCTGTGAACATGATATGGCCGATGCACCGAAACTTGACCATGTCATAGCCGGTTTGTTAGCCGATGATCTTACAAGTTCAAAGCTTCTCCCAGAACTCGAAAGCTTGCATTTTCAGAGCAGTGCGCCCTCCACGGGCCCTCAATGCCATGTTTTCCTGCCAACGCTGGCGCGACTTCGCAGCATCAGGCACATGGGTGGGATTCTTGCAAGGCCTCTTTCTCAAGCAGCTTTCCAACTCATCTCCCTCGACATGTCGACTACTATGACCAGGACCGCCGGTTTGTTGGATGTTCTCGGATCTTGCCAAGACTTGGAACGCCTAAGCATTACTCTCGAGGCCGTTAGCTTTCGCGATGAAAGTCGAGACGAAGTTCAGGTCTTTATCGACGAGCTGGCGGACACTTGCCTGTGCCCGAAGCTCGTGAGTTTAAGAGTGGAACAAAAGGCCCATGACACTGCGAGCCAGCGTGTCTTCGAGGGCTTCCTGTTCAACTTGCCCAGTCACTTTCCAGTACTTCGATCATTGACTATCTCTTTGTGGATGGAACGCGAATTTGGTCCGACATGGCATGCGAAGCACATCAACATTGGGTCGCTCCTTCCTGCCACCCTCGAGTACCTCCATGTCGAGGCGACATCCGAACACGCGATGCCTTGGTATGCTGCTATGGCCCCCAATTACAAAGAAGGCGATATGGAAAGCTTCATGCCAGTGCTCGTCTCGTCTTGGGCCACCGTTGCGGCCGCAATCCGTGCTGGTCATCTCCCGTATCTCAGATACGGATTTTTCCTGGACGAATGTCTCGGCGTGCTTCCCGGGGAGATCTCCAAGGTTGAAGAGCAGCAGGAAGAAACCGACGATAGCACGGAGGAAACGTGGACAGATGAGAGGAAGACAGATTCGTCGCCGTCAGAGGCGTCAGTGGTGTCAACACATACCAATCGCCAAAGGGCTGCGGAACAGTCAAAAAGGGATTAAGTACGGGTTACACCGCTGAGCGAGATGGGGACCACAAATTCATGACTTGATGCCAAGTCGAAGGGGAAATTGTTTGTAGCTTCGAACTTGGTATGACATTGCAGAATTGTCAAGAATGGGTTGATGATACATCTCGAAAAGATTTCTCCTTGTGATGCTTAACGGATATCTATGGTGAACCATCATGATGGATGCGTGGAACGGGCTGCCCACATCCGCTCGGTGAGTCGGTGACGTCGTTTGTCAGCGGGCATTCAATTCAGAGTCAATACTGGTACAGGCACCAAAGTCTAGAAGCTTCTTTGATGGCCGGCGCAGCTTCTCGAAGAACCTTGTACCACGCCCAACAAGATGCCGCACGCATCAAGCGCAACTCCCTAACCCCAACGCGCTCCCCTCAATGCGGCCGCCCGCCCCACGTTCCAGACGACTGCAGCAGAGCTCAACCCCAGCACAGGCTAGCTCGGTCCCATGATGCGCTGGCGCTGTAAAAGGCCGATAGCGCAGCAGCGGGCGACACGCTGGCTGCGGATGTACAGTAGAATTCATTAAGCAGGTACACGTCCGCAGAGGGTCCAAGCAACTGAGCCGGCAGCGGGCGCCCGGTGGTCTCCGATGATTCGGTACCTGGAAACCAGACGTCCGATCTTTGATCTTTCTTTCTCGCCTCGGTCTGATTCGATGATCGCAAGGGAAACACGACGTCAGTCCGAGGCAAACGCACAAAGGCCGCCGCCACTGATGATGAAGCGCGGCATAATTGCCCTGCTTCGGCAGTCGTTGACGGGGAAAAAAAAAAAAAAAAAAAAGGCTAAATCGAGAAGAGCTGGCGCAAGGGCGAGATGGCAACACGCAGTTTCCGGGGCTGGAACGCCTTCTCCGAAAGAAGGCCAATCAGCCGACCCAGGACCAACTGGTGAAGAATCCAGCACAAAACGCTCAGGGGGCGTAGTACCTGCAGATGGTGGACATGATCAACCCCCGACGTCACCTACCTAGTTCAAGGACATCGAGGGGGGGGGCGCTGTCGGCCTTCGAAGGGAGGTAAGGGTCCGCATCGGCCAATGGCGTCGATGGATGCAATCAGCCCCTCCACCAAGCATCCCGCTTTTGCTCGCCCCTGCCGCGTGACGCTGGTGGGGAGGGAGAGCTTGGTGGGATTGGGAAGGAATGAGTGGGCGACGAGTGGTTCCTGTCGCCGCACAAAGAACGCAGCAGCCGCCATTGGACAGGCGTGGGTCTGGTGGTCGGTCGCCACTGACGTTTCCTCGCGACTGTCTGTCTGGGTGCTTGCTGGTGGACGCAGTATTCGCGCAGAGACGGCACGCGCAGAGTGGGCATCGTACCGTATCGTGCGGGTGGTCTTTCCCGATGGGATATGGGGAGAGGGGTTGTTTTATTTAAGGGTGGGAGGATTTCCGGTCCTTCGTCTTGTTTTCTCTTCTGCATCAACGAACAAGACTTCAATCAACAAAACAAATCACTTACCTTTTTCCCCACCAACCACTATACCAACCATCAAAATGAAGGGTGACTGCGGCTGCTCCGGCCCTTCCTCCTGCAACTGCGGCTCTAGCTGTATGCTCCCATCCATCCCCCGCTGTCGCTGGCTTTCGTTGCGCAGAACACTAACATGTCACTTCCAGGCTCTTGCGCCGCTTGCGGAAAATAAGCATCTTCTCCATTCCGACAACCACATTACCATCAAACAACATGTTCCTACACTGAGCTTGAGGGGGATTGGGTGTCGTTTATGAGGAGGATGGGGGATGATGAGAAACGAAGTTAAAATACCATCAATCGAGAAACACATCTTGACTGACATGCTGCTTCGTGTGACTGTTCTGCCGAGCTTACCAGTGACTTTGGCTTTCCATCAACACACAATGGGCGTGGCACTCGACCCCGCCCCCACCATGACTCTCAGTGCTGACCCCACGGCATCCCCAAATGCTCACACGCCCGAGAGGAACAACTTGCGTAAAATCAACAAAATCGCGATGGACATTCGAGAAAGAGTCAAAAAGTCATCATTCAAAGAATACTCCAACCAGCAACAGCTGCCCAACCACTCCACCGCGCTTCGGCCCTTACCGCGCGCTACCCTCCCCCTCTCAGCCCACTACACCACAATGTCGACCCAGATTCGAGCCCATTCAACGACATGCCATCAGCGGCCCGCATGATGCCCGTCATAGGCTCGCCTGCCCGAGCAACCCCTCTGTTACACATGCATGCGGCCTCCGCTGGCAGCGATCGAGACAACTGGGGGCCACTCAGGAGCTGACCTTCCCTGATATAGGGCCCAGAGGGGCGAGTCAACACGTATCACGAATTTCGTGCTGTCGGCCTTGGCTTGGCTGCCTACTTGGCTTTGGAGGAGACATGCGCGTATCATGCTTGTCAGAGTGATGGTGCCCATTTGTTCTTCAAGAGACTTTGTCCGTCAAACGGCTGCTGTGAACCTGTTGTCGCGGCATAGCATCGACACATTGAGACATCGCGAAGCTTGACAGACAGAAACACACAACCTTCAGACATCAGTAGATGCCTCGTTTGCTTGCTTCTGAATTCCACTCCAGTCGCTCCCGAGTATACCACTGTAAACCCACCAGGCCGCGTCATCACCTGCACTCCCCTCAGCCAAGCACCACAACCCCCCAAATCCTCTCCTGTCCCCCCTCCCCTCCGCCGAGACGAAGCCATCGCGGCCACTCGGCAGAAACGGGCAACCACATCTGTAGCGGTCTTGGTATGGCGGATATGGCACCGCAGACGCCCCAACACCGTCTTGGCGGAGGCCTGAAGAGCGCCCACGTTGCGCAGCCAAGACGAGACAAGGGTGAATCTCGTTCGTCCTGAGGCAGGAGGCACCATTTCTCTGGGGAACAAACGCATGTCATGGCTGCTTCCTGCGCGTCCGAGGCAGAGGGAGGCCTCTCGTCGATGATGAATGTCTGTGATATAAAAGATGGAGCCAGAACGGTCTGTAGGTGTAGAAATAAAGAACTCAATCAATTGAACAGCATAACCTAACTCTTCGTCCATAGTTTGCCCTCCTTTTTGAAGCTCCTCTTTCTCCCGAATCGAATACCAGCATAATGCCCTTCCACGAGAGCGCCCAAGGCATCACGGTCGAAGACGGCCACATGCTCAAGGCCGAGCTCGCCAACGTCGAGGGCGAGTTCGTCGAGGCCGAGTATGATCTCAACGACTGCATCGGCAACAACAATGGTGCTTTCGAGTGGGGTGGCGGCGGTGCGTCTTCTTGTCCCTTTCTTCCCCAGCATTTCGCATTTCTGTCATTGTATCCTGACACGGTCGGTTTGGTGTGCGCATGTTTCACGAGAAGTCATGCCCAGAGACGGACGAATTTCGCTGACAAACACAAGGGTTCGCCAACTCGGCTGAGGACATCTCGTTTGAGCTCGAAGGCGACGACGGCGTGCCGATCCTGCGCGCGAGGCTGTACAATGTCGAGGGCGAGACGATTGATGCGGATATCAACCTCGCTGAGAGGCTGCAGAACAACGACGGTGCCTTTTCATTCGGTATGTTGACTTGCCTTGGTACGTGACCTTTTGCTGACTGTGACAGATGGCCACCATGAGGAAGAGCAGCAGGAAGAGGAGGCGGAGCCTGAGGAGGAAGAGTAGTCAGCTCTGCACACCAGTACATAGCTGCATCAGGGGCATGTTTCTAGTACAAGAGCCAAGGGTGCAAAGCAACAGGGGCTTAGCTTCGTAACATGATATCCAAAGCAACAACAAATGTGGCCAATCACTTCACGTTCAAATGTCGGCCCAACGAGTTGACAGACCCAATATGTTACACAGTGTACAATGTATCCGTACATCCAGCCACCACGGCAGCCAAGCATCAGCAGCATCCCCCTCTCTACAGACCACCCTGAACCCACGACGCCTCGCGGTGCTTCTCCAGTCCCGCGTGTCCCGTGACGGGTAGATCCCTCTTGGCCAGCTCCTTCTCGATCAGCTTCCATCGGCCAACCTCCTTCTCGCGGTCAATCGGCGTGATGCGGCGCGCATGTACTGACACGTTGGGCAGCGCAAAGAGCTCGCCGCGGCGCTGCAGCGTCTCGACAAGTTTCTTGGCCGGCGGCGGGCGCACGATTAGGTTGAGAATATGGCGGACTGTCTGGGCGCGCGCGAGCTTGGGATCGGGGAGGAGGTGGCCCGTCAGCTGGAAGACACGCTTGTTGATCTGTATGTTGTTAGTCATCGTTCCAGGACGGGGAAAACAGGGGGGACGTACGGCAAATTTGAGCAGAGGGTCAGCGAGAGAAATGTCCTTCCACTCGACATCCCATGTGGCGACAAGCTCCCGCGCCTCCTCGGGCGAGACGTGCTGTCCCAGCACGGTGGCTTCTTCGGCCTCAGGCGTGGCATCCTCAGCGAGGACAGCTTCGCCAGCAGTCTGCGCCTGCTCTTCCTTCCGCGCGAGCTTCAGCTGCCTCTTGGTCGGCGCCAGTCCCTTGACGACAGCATTCGTGTTGCCGCGCAGAGCGACGACGCCGTACTCGGTAATCTTGACGCGGAGCGCCAGCGCGCGGTCGAGCGCCGCCCTGTCGGTGCCGGCCCAATCAGCGCTCAGCCTGATCTCGTCCCTCTCCTTGCGGAAGGCCAGGGCCTCGACAACAGCCTGGCGCGTCAGCACCTCGAGCACGGCGGCATCTTGCACGCGCTCGGCGGCGGCAAACGGTGTGTACTCGCTCTCAGGGCCCCAGTGGCCCTCGCGCTCCCACCAGCCTTCGTAGCCGCCGACCTCCTCGAGGCCCTCGGCCGACAGGGCGGGCGTGTATCCGTTGATGCCGACATCGTTGACCTCTGGGGCGCGCGTCGGTTTGAAGCTCGTCTTGAGACGGGAGAAGGGCCGGCTGGGGCGCGTGTTGCTGGAGGCGGCGTCGGGGAAGAGGGAGCCCAGGTCCCTCGTCTGAGATTCGAGCTCTGCGAGTTCAGCCTCGTAGGCCTCGAGGTCCGGTTGTTGAGATGACGAGGACTCGGACTGCTGGGCGTAGGGGTCTGCTGGGCCCGGGGCCTTGCCCTTCCAGAGGAGCTTGCGGAATCGGTCGGTCGTGTCAGAGGAGGATGGAGCGGTTGTCGAGATGGGGCGGAGGGAGAGGAGGGGCGTCGAGGGCGTTGATGGGGCCAGGAGCCTTGGGGCTCGTATACGTGTGACGCGACGCATTGTGATATGCGTGTGGGTGTGGGTGAGGTGGTGGTGGTCGTGATGGATGGGAGGTTGTTGGATCAATTCCGCTCGGAGGTCAATCAGGAGCTTCTCTGATGCTGCATATCGATGAACTTTTTCGATGTCGCGTGGGCCAATGGCGTGGAGTGCCGAGACTGGTCCGTGCGCCAAGGCCCCTGTTGTAACACTGTCGCCTCCAAACTCCAAGATCATTACGTACTGACAAGGCAGATATCATCAGCGTGAAGCCAAGCTCCTATTCCGATGCCAACAAAATGCATCGATTATCTCTGCTCCTCCTACTGCTGAGTGCCCTCGTGGCTTTCGCATCAGCAAACTGTAGGTGCCCCCCCCATCCTCACCTCCCGATAAGCCCCTAATCAAGAGACCAGCCGCCCCGACCTTCTGCAAATGCACCTGCTTCAAGAACAGCACCATCGTCGCCCTCGGCCCCCAACACGACGACCAAAGCCCACCCGCCTCTCTCCGTCGCGACCTCTTCTCCTCGATCCTGCCCTTCGGCAATGTCCGCCGTCGCCACACCGCCGCCGAGGACCGACAGCTCGCGCCCCGCGCCGCCTCGGCCTCGTGCTCCCAGTGCACCAAGGCCTTCTGCCTCTCGCGCGGCATCGACTTTTGCCGCGAGGCCAAGGAGGACGATGTTCAGACCATGTGCTTCCAGCGCGACAGCAACAAGGACCGCGTCATTGTGTGGGGTTTCATCCTCGGCACGCTGGGGCTTCTGGGGTGGGCGGGCGTCAGGAAGGCTGCCGAGTCGAGGGGGGTGAATGGCTATGGATTCTTGGGGCGGGGGCGGGCTTGAATTTTTTTTCTTGCGAAAGGTGTTTGGCGTTTAGAGAATTGGAATATGGGAGACTACCGATTTCGAATTTGGTACGAACTGTTCGTTTGCGTGGCACTGAACACCGTCAGAGCGTAGGCTTCATGTTGACTTGAGATCACCAGTGTACAATGGAATGGCATGGCATGGCATGGTCGTCACTTATTACGGTTCCGAATACTTGGCGTGGGAAAGCAATGAGCAGCATCATCAGCACGCCAAATACCGTGGTCATTATCCGGAACACCATCCCAGTAGTCAAGAGCTACATGCAACTTTTTGTGTATCTCCCCCCCGCCACTTCGCAGCGCTTTTTTGCTACCATCAGACCCTATCCTCGAAAACTCATGTTGCCTTCCCATACAGAGCAAATCTTTACTCCTCCTCAAGGTGCGTCACCTTGTGGGATTCAGCACCATTCTTCGCGACGGTGCCGTTCTTCGCACGCCTCTCGCGCACAGCCTCAGCAAGGTCGTCGAGCACCGTCAGCGTCGACTCCCAGTCGATGCAGGCGTCGGTGATGCTGACGCCCTTCTTGAGCGCAGCGGGGCCCTCGGCGGGGACCTTCTGGTTGCCCTCGTTGATGTTGCTCTCGATCATGACGCCGACGATGGAGGCCTCGCCCTGGCGAAGCTGGTCGCCGACGACCTTGGCGACCTTGGGCTGGTTGCGGTGGTCCTTGTTCGAGTTGCCGTGCGAGCAGTCGACCATGATGGCCTGCTTCTGGCCCTTCTTCTCGAGCGTCGCCTTGGCGTCGGCGATGCTGGCGGCGGCGAAGTTGGTGCCCTTTGTGCCGCCGCGCAGGACGCCGAAGCCGTGCTCGTTGCCCTTGGTGCGCGTGATGGCGGCGAGGCCCTGCTTCGTGACGCCCATGAAGTGGTGGCGCGACGCGGCGGCGCCAATGGCGTCAAGGGCGACGCCGAAGGTGCCGTCGGTGCCCATCTTGAAGCCGCCGGGGGAAGAGAGGCCCGAGGGGAGCTCGCGGGGGAGCAGCGCGTCGGTGGGGCGGGCGCCAATGGCGCCGACCGAGATAAAGTCGGCGAGGAACTGGGGCGAGATGGTGTCGAGCATCTCGGACGCAATGGGCATGCCCTTGGCCGTGAGGTCGCGGAAGAGCTGGCGCGACACGCGCAGGCCCTTGTTGATCTGGAACGTCGAGTCAATATCGGGGTCGTTGATGAGGCCCTTCCAGCCGACCGTCGTGCGGGGCTTCTCGAGGTAGGCGCGCATGACGATGCAGAGGTCCTGGTTGAGACGGTCGGCGACAGCGCGCAGCCTGTCGCAGTACTCGAGCGCCGTGGCCGGGTCGTGGATCGAGCAGGGGCCGATGATGACCAGGAGGCGGTCGTCGCGGCCCATGACAATGTTCGAGGCTTCGTCGCGGCCCTTGACGACCGTCTGCATGGCCGCCTCGGTCATGGGGAGCTCCGAGATGAGGAGCGCCGGCGGGATGAGGGGGTCCTGGCCGAGAACTGCCAGGCCGTCAGCGGTGCTCTCGCAGCAGTATTTAGGTACGAGGTAAAGCATAGTGAAAGATAGAGGTAGACGGGTAATGGGAATGCCAAAGTCTTTCAGAGGGAGCGAGAGGGCATAGTCATGCAGTTGATCCTTGGAGAGGCAAGAATCGTTCAATGCTCTCGGTATCAACGCCTCAAGCTCTGCTTTTTGACCTTCCTCCCACCCCCTCTGACGTGGTCGGTCGGTGAATGAAACGAGCCTGGAAGGCACAGTTCCTCTGCGTAGCAAACGGTGAGGCCATTCATCGAGGAGAGAAAGAGAGAGAAAACGGGGCGACGTCATTGCGAGCCATGTTGAACAATCTCAATACCACCACTGGAATGCCAGGAGGATAACGAGGAAGGGATATTCAACGGGCCGTCCCGCAGATGAGACCTACTTCGCACATCGTCGGTTGTGACGGGTTCCATGGCGAGACCGGGCATCTTGAAGAGCTGCTGGTTGTGGTCTGGTGTATGTGGTATGCGAGGGGCAAGGTTCGGAAGTCGTAGTCAAGATCGTCGTCGTTGTCGTCAGGGTCTGAGGCAGACAATCAGTTTGTGAAGCTCCAAGACAGGTCAAGAAACAAGAATCCTCGGAGGCAGGTTCGCAAACGAAATTGAAGAGACAATGGAGAGCAGAACACGAGAGAGATGACTCGAACGAGAAACTGAGCAATGATGCTAAAAATGCCCAAAAACGCAACGCTCAGAACAGTGGAACCCTCAATGCTGCGCAGCGCGCAAACACACGTCAAACAACCGGGTACAGTGTACCAACCAGCACAGCAACAGAGCATGAGGGAGGGGCAAACCCAAAGGACGCACCTTGGAAAACGGGCCGATCAAAGGAGGTACCGGGACACAAGCCTTGAGAAGAGGGTTTGTTTGATTTGGCAATCACAACGAGAGAGGTGGACTCGATACAAGAAAAAAGTTGGAGACTGGAAGTTCACTTGGTAACAATCGTAACCGCAGCAAGAAGGGCTTTCTTTCCTCTGGCTGCAATGACTCAGAAGAGCAAGCGTGGCGGGGAGAAGGTCGTTTGACCACCATGACCACCACATGTCTTTCCCCTCCAAAAAGGGCCCCTCACCAGGAAAAAAAAACCCAAAGGTGGCCTGCCTGACACCGGAGGCCCTTCGGAGGCACCCGTCCCGCTACAGGCCCCCCCAAATCGCCAGAGACAAGAAAAAAAAGAGCCATCAGCCGCGATTCTCTAATGCTATGCCTCTGTTGGCGCACTCCCTCTCTCTCTCTCCAAGCTCCTCCTGCACCTCAACCATGTCCTCTGTTCCTCTGCGATCGCGGGGCACTTGACCACCCCTCATCCCCATGTACCGCGGTACCTCCCCTGCACGTATTCACTTGACGTGAAGGTACCCCTCTACTCAGACAAACACCAGCATCACTGACCGCAACTTCGCCCACGCCCTGTGCAGCCAGCCAATGCCCCTACCCAAGGCCAATGGCGCAGTCCGGCTTTGCAATTGGCGTCCTTCAGCTCGTACGATGGCCCGTCGCGCGACTCTGGTGGGAACAAACAGCAGCAGGCACTTGACAGGGTCAGGGTCGCCATAGGACGGGGTCTGCCGCGACGTCATTGGCGGGGCTGGCCTCAAGCAGAGCCTTCCGAATCGGACCCTGACCTTCTTTCACCGAACTTCTTCACCGACGCTGGCGGCCTTCTTGTGATTTATGTAACGTTTGCTCACTGAACAACCTACCTTACCTTACCTTACGCAACCAGGACCAAAGTAGCAAACAAAAGAATGTGATATTACACGCCCCATCACAAGACGAGGGCGAGAGAATATGTTCAAAACGCTGCGCCAAACGCTCCCAATGCAATGGATATAACCGAGTCCCCCTCCCGAAATCAGCTTGGCCGTGTTTTCTGTTGGCCCCAGATAAACAACCAGAGATGCAAATTCCCCTATCGTACCATCAACACGCTGGCAGTCCAGACAAGACGTCCGTCATGACGCTGTCTTCTTCCGAATTCAATCCCTGATTGAAGCTGCCGCGAACAACCCAGTCTAGCCACGAAGCATGTTCTGGTGGATCCAGGTTTATGTTCTGGCACCCGAGCAAGACTGCCATGCGCAGTATCCGCTCTTCCTGTGCCTGTTTGACAAAAGAAAATCTCGATCGTTTGCGTTGAGCTGCTTGAGACGGCGCCACCGCTCCTCACGCCGGCGAATCCGCGCTGCTGTCAACCACAACATGGCCACCTTCCTAGGATACGATTATGTGGTTGAAGTGACCAGGCACCTTGAGACGGCACTTCTCGCAGTCGGCTCGGTAGCCAATGCTGAAGCTCTTCTTCATGCCCGGTTGCCACGTCCACGTGTTGATTGTGTGGTGCGACCGCATGTGTCCCCGGCTGCGTCCTGGCGAAGGCGTGGCGGGTGCCGAGATTGTCTCCGTCAGGGGTGCCATGCCGTCCTCGCCCTCCTCATGCTCATGCTCATGTATGTGCTCGTGTTCGGCAGCCGCCTCGGCATGTGTTGAGAAAGAGGGTGAGACGTCCATCATGCCGATGTCCTCTCCTCGAGGAGACAATGTGGATTGCTCGAGCCTCGCCGTCAACTGCGAAGGGAAGCCACTGCTAGCACCACTCTCGAGACACATGCCCGGGCTCGCAGTGCGTGAGTCAACTTCCGAGATGGGTGACGGTATGCGGCGCTGGACGTCCGAGTGCCAGCCATCACCCGTCTGCATGGTCCTCGGCACTGTGCGGTCCTGAAAAGCAGTGCTGTGAACGTGGCCCATGTTGGACAGGCCGTTCTGTTGCATAATCACAGGGCCCGGTCCACCCCATCCGGTGGCGCCGCGCAGCTGTGGGGCAAAGCTCGACTGCATGGGTGTTGGCATGCGGCCGGAGAGATCAGTCTGGAGAGGATTCGGCTGTAGATACTGGAGGTTGTTCAGAGGCGACATGGCTGTGTCCATGGCCATATCCATGTCTCGGTCCACGCCTGGTGAGTTCATGCCCAGGGTTGGGGATGACGACCAGGGCGAAAAGTGCGAGGCCGGCGCCTCCGAGTCACATTCGGTATGTATCTGGGAATGGGGTGTAGATGAGAGGGGAAAGATGGGCGTGTTCCGCTTCTGGGATGTAGGCGAGGTTCGGACGGGCAATTGCAGCCGTTTCTATCGAAGCAGTCAGCGTTGTGGCAGGCCAGCAGACAGGCGAAGCGCCATCGACGGGAACATACATTACGGTGTTCACTGAAGCCGCAAGATCCAACAGAGGCGTCGGGGTCCTCCTCACGGAGCCTCTTCCGAGCGGGATCATGAAATGGCTGGGCGAACATTGTTGATCGCTGCAGGCTGTAGCGAAAGAAATGTGGTTTATAAGCAACAATGCCGAGATGATGCTGTCGCAAAGTGATGCACAATGATGCCGAAAGATGACCGGCAAACGGATTGATCGGTCGACGATCTCGATGTACGACGCTCGACAATGAAGGCGAGCAGAGGAAGTATGTCGATAGCAGGTCCAAGAGAGCTGCTCAGCTGCAAGGGACGTCTAGCTGGGGTATCGGGGGGCTCCAAGTCGAGGCGAGCCAAGGCAGGTAGGCGGGGAAGGTCGTCAGCTGTGCCTTGGTTGGGTCGGTTGCGCCTCCTATGAGAAGCTGTGGCGGAGTCGGCTCGCCGGTGCGGTTGCGGAGGCTCAGAAGAAGGGGGGGAAGGACGCGCACGTAGACAAGTACGAGAAGGCGCAGGCAAGGTAAGATAAGGTAGATGAAGTCAGGGATAAGAAGCTGGAAAATGGAAGCGATGAAGTAAAGGGGACAGAAGGGCTGGTGCCTGGTGCCGTCGGCAGAGAGACAGTGGGAAAGAAAGAAAGCCGTGAGTGCTGTTTTCGGCTGGTGCCGGTGGTTGGTGCTTTCCCGTATCCCGTCTTGTCTTGCCCGTGCTGCCTGGGATGGTGCCACCAACAGCGAGAGCTTGCCAAGAAAGCGTCCACAAGGAGTGAGAGTCCTACAACACCAGGTTCGAGTGTTCGGGGAACTTCTCGCAGTCGAATCAATTCGGTTAGGATTGATTCAATTGGGCGTTGAAGTCGAAGAAGAAATAAACAAAGAGAGGAAATCAGGCAAACAGTGTCTGTCTGATGGGAACCCGCCCAAAGAAAAGAGTCGGCCAGCGTCAGGTGCTTCACTAATACGGAATAGCCAGAACCAAGCTGCAAAACCTTACGTAGGGTTATCAGGGGGTGAAAGAGACACAAGGAGTGGAAGAAGAAGAAATAAGCACGCCCGACCCCAGCTAGCCATGCAGAAAGGAAAACCAAGGTCCTAAGTAGTGCGCAAGTGACAAGTCCAAGCCCACGAAGCCACGCCAGGGAGAGGGAGACACAGGAAGCACACGGAACACCAGATGGCACCTCTGGATCGTCATGACAAGACAACACCGAGTCAAGCGAGCCTCAGGCGGGCGAGGCACAAATCCTGCGGTGCGCTCGAACTGTGAATCTTCTCATCAAAACAACAGCCTCGGCGGCCATTGCCATCATCAGCATGCCCCTTGGTCTCCGCGGTGACCTTCGCGAGCTGCGCCCTGAAGAGAAGGAAGCGCGGATAGTTTCCCCTTCGCCTAGGAGATTGTCTGTGCAATCCTCCGACCGCCGCCACGGAAATGCTCCGCTGGCGACAGGTCGGCCTGTCAGATGGCGGGTCTTGGCTGTTGAAGGAGCATCGAGAGGGGCCGCTGTCTGGAGTTCGGAGAAGGTTCTCTGTGGGCGTAAGGTTTCAGGATTGCTTCATGAGGGACCGGGGTGAACGTTATGTTGGGACGCCGGGGGCACAAGGTGGCAAATGGTCGCCACAGAGACTCTTTGTGTGATCAATGCCGTCTTCGGTCATCGTGACCTTGTGTTGCAGCCGAGGTCATCGTAGATTAGTAGCTGTGTAATGGTGTTTGTGTTGATGTTGGTGATGATTCTCTGGTCCTTTTAGCCGTGATCTGGTGGTTCAGTCCACTAGCATTCAGCACCACAGGCAGGGCAATACATCTTATAGCTATTGAAACATGGGAATGATTCTTTAAGGACATTGAATAATTGATTTTCGAATTTTGGGATTCCATCCTCATCATGTTGACGCAGTGTTTTTTTTTGGGGGTTGAACTTGACAATATTTCCGTAACAAAACATAATGAAACCTAACTGCTAACGACAAGTCTCCGGCCGGCCACACTCCCGAATAGTCTGCCATCGTCACTAAATTAAATTAAATACATCTAACATCTAGAACATTTCTTGAAGGGACATGGCGTCGGGCCTGCCGAGTCTGGGTGCTCACGAAACTGCTGGAAACGAAACATCAGGCTGAGTTTCGACGTGAGCCTGGCCTCAGTTCACCTCTTGATGCACATGACCCAGGGTCCGCCGTAAGTAACGCGCCGCATCCACTTGAAAAGACCAAGGCACTCATGATCCCTCAACATGACAGCTTCACCTGTGAAGGTAGTATTCCGTTCTCGCACAGGCACGGTCTCAGTTCTTCCGGCCTGGGCCAAAGTCGCGAACGCCGTCCGTGGGTCACGTCAGCCTCGCCCCGTCGGGATAGAGCTCCGGCTGCAGAAACCCCGAACGTCCCGCGAGCCTATTCGCCTTGCAGAATTGACGTGACACGTAGTAGCAGAACACACGCTCACACGCACACACAGAGACATGGAAAATGAAAGTGAGCCGAACTGGGAAACATAATTTTTTTTGTTATTACCCCACGACATCAAGTCCACCAGACGCCGTCTAATGCAGGTACATGTCGTACAACTTGTCTACAGTATGATGATACACGTTGCCCTGCACTTATGCTGTGCAGCTTTCATCCCCCCCAATTTTTGTACTGATCCCAATGGTACAGCAAATTACACCCGTGTTCGTGTGACGGTATAATCATCACCACCAGCCCTTCTTCTTCTCTCCCTCCAACCCTACCTTGTCCAGCGGACCCCCTTGACGCTGAGCCTCCTTCTCCTTCTCAAACGCCGCGTGCGCAGACTCGCGGATCGCCTCCTTGCCTCCCTGCACGGCCTTGACAACATCGCTTCCCGTCGTAGACTCACCCTTCGCCGCACTCGACGAGAAGGGCCACCAGCTTCCTCCCGTCTTTCCACTCCTAGCCTCGAGAGCCCTGAGCTCCTCCTCCCTTGCCAGCGCGTCGAGCACCGGGCTCGGCTCCTCGGTCCTCGAGCTAGCGGGTGCGGCGGCGCCCAGGGCAATGGACGCGCCAGTGGGCGGCGCAGGCGCCAGCAGACGGGGCAGCTTGGCACCCGTCTCGCGGGCCTGGGCGTTGGCGTCCTCGACGAGCTGGTTCTGGTCCTCGGTCGCGGTTCCGTTGATGAAAGCGATACGGGCGGCGGAGAGGGAGTCGGCGTCCATGGGCTTCTGGGCATCGGGAAAGTCTTCGCGACGCATGCGGTTGTAGGTGACCATGTCGTAGACGGAGTAGACGGAGATGAGGCCGGCAAGGGCTGTCATGTTGTTAGCTTGTGTGTTCACGACGACCGACTGTCCTGCGTGTAATTCTGAAGGGGAGGCATAGTAGGATGCCTCCCGCCGAGGGATCCAAGAATGTAGGTGGCGGCAAAGGGTAAGGAGGTAGCCGTACCAGTGAATCCTAACAGTCCTGCAATAGTGACGCGATGCGCAACATCAAAGAAACGTCGTCCACCACCGACAGCCTTGTCAAATCCAGACACCTGGGCCTTTCGTGCGGCCTCGTGTGCAGCTCTTAGCCTTCGAACGCGCTCCTCGGGCGTCTCGCCACCCTTCTTGGGTCCATTGCCTGATAGCCTGCTCGCGGCGGATGGAGCTTTCGATGTGGCGGCGGATACAGGGGGTTGCTTCGAAGAGGCGTGCGGGGTGGTGGATGTGAAGCGAGTTGCGTCCGAAGCGCTCCGGAGAGGCATGCGCGTCGCCATTGAGGGTTTTATCGGCATCTTGGTGGTGAGCTGAGGGATGGTGTTCAGGAGAGACGTTCGGGGTCTGCTGAAGATGCCGCCGATGATCGTTCCATTTCCCGGCTGAGATTTTCAGGGATTGGCGCAGATGGGATTGGCCGAAGATGGCAGCTGGCAGCGACTGTCAAGGGCTGGCGCAAGATGCCTCCTCAAGTCTTAGACAATCAAAGGAACGCTGTAGACCTTGGATCTCTGGGACAGTTCGTTTGTTCCGAGCTTTGTTCCGAGCAATCAGGTAGCAGTTTCTACCAAGCTTCATTGAAAGTCCTAATGCTGGAGTATCGCAATATCCCAAGAGTTCTTTATCATGCGAGTCGAGCAAACAGAGCTCGATGACAACAAATCTAAAGTCATTCGGCTATCGAACAAGTCACGGCCATCATACTCTTATCAAATAGTGGCAATCGAGTATTGAGCATCTTCACAGACAGGACCTTGATCACGGTCCAGGCGTTGAAACTGGGCGTTTGTATGGGAAGTGCTGGACAAGTGGGTGATGGACAGTCATGGCCATGTCGCTTGCCAAAAACAATGCAATAAAAGCGGTCGGTTGCGGCAGAACTGCCCACATCAGCCCAGTCAGTACGTACCCGCTTCCTCATCACCCACGACGCTGCTCGTTGGTCAATGGACGAGTAGACCCCGGTCGGTCATGTGACCCTGCACCATCGACCCAGTCCCCTCTCAGATCCGCTTCGTGGGTGTGGGCCCCACCCGAACAATTTGGGCAGGCACAGGAATTTTTAGGGCAAGCGTTTTTTGCCGACTCTGACTGTCGATTGCCTCCTCCTCCAACTAACCTCGCAGCAACCCTCATCAACAACTCGGTCGTCAGCAGTCCAAGTCAAAATGGTATGGCCTATGGTCACGGCGCATCCTCATCGTCCGTACTGACCTTCAATCCCAGGCGATTCAGGGCAACCAGAAGCTCCAGAGCAACCGTGAGGCTCCCCCCCACACCGATTCGATTCTCGACGACGAAACGCAAGAACACGACGACGAAATAGACAGACGACTGACTTTGTTCCTTCAGACTTCCGCAAGGATTGGCAGCGCCGGGTTCGCACCCACTTCGACCAGGTATGAAACGACCACGGGCAACGAGACGGACTTTTTCTTGTGTGAATCGCGACAGAGGATCTGATATTTTCTGGAATTTTAGCCCGGCAAGAAGCTCAGCCGCAGACATGCCCGCCAGGCCAAGGCCGCCGCGGTCGCTCCCCGCCCTGTCGACTCCCTGCGCCCCATCGTGAGGTGCCCTACCATCAAGTACAACCGCAAGGTTCGCGCCGGCCGTGGTTTCTCCCTGGCCGAGCTCAAGGTACGACATGCACCAAACCACCATCACCTCGACATGAGGGGGACGGAAAACAGCGACCCCTCGATCTTCCCCCATGAACCCTACTGACACCCACCACAGGAGGCCGGCATCCCCCGCCGCTTCGCCCAGACCATCGGCATCTCCGTCGGCGGCCGCCGCCAGAACCTCTCTGAGGAGGGCCTCGCCGCCAACGTCGCCCGCCTCAAGGCCTACCAGGAGCGCCTTGTCCTCTTCCCCGCAAGGCCGGCAAGGCCAAGAAGGGTGACTCCACCGAGACCGACCTGTCCAAGATCGAGACCGCCTCCCACATCGCCAAGGCCCTGCCTTTCGCCCCCGTCGCGTCTGGCTTCTCCGAGATCAAGAAGTCCGAGATCCCCGCTGCCGTCGAGGGCGGTGCCTTCAAGGCCCTCCGCCACGCCCGCAGCGAGAAGCGCAACCAGGGCAAGCGCGAGAAGCGTGCCAAGGACAAGGCCGACGCCGAGGCTGCGGCCAAGAAATAAGCGGGAGGCGGCATGTCGTGAACGGCATCAACCACCTCTGTCTGCTCATTTCCTTTTTGGTTCGTTCGTTTCAGGCTGGGGCTGGCCGGATTGCATGGTATCGGTTCATTTTACGCGCAAAACGCTGCTGCACGCCTCCTTCCGGCTGCTTTTCGGACCATCCGTGTTTCCGTTCCGAGAGGAAGCCCGGAAGTCGGCTTCTTTCTTCTTTCCTGGCCTGGGCGTGTTGGGGTAGAGGGGGAAGAACAATGATACAATTGAGGACGCGGGTCAGGAGGCAGAAGAAGAATACCGCCGCAGCTGCATTCGTCCTTGGGCTGGCGTATGTACTCAGACGACTGCAATGGGAAAAGCATGATCTGAAGTGGGTACATGATATCCAATGTGAACTATGACCTTGCTTGCTGGATATGTCTGAACACGGGGTGATGTGATGTGCCATGTGAAGTGTCATGATTCGGAGATCTGGGTGTCATCTGACTACGCTACAGATTCTTTGGCGGCAGCAAAATCTCTTCGGCCACCCGACTTAGGCTTCCTTCGCGCCGTCATCCTTTCGACCCTCGGCCACCAACTCCCCGCCTTCCTTCAGCATCTCGCCCAGTGCTGCTCTTCTCGCCGCAGGAAAATCCTCCTCAGCATGCTTGACCAGCTCGGACACGAGCACCAAGCCGTTCTCCCGATCAACCCTGGCCATCCCTTCCGCCTGCTGCGGATCAACCTGCTGCGGCTGCAGCCCGTCCACGACGGAGGCAGCATCCGTACTGATAGTGACCTCGCCCCCGTTCCCCGCCGTCTCGGCCGAACGCTCTTCGCCCTCTCTTCTCCCCGTGATGCTCTCCACGAGCGCCTCCCACGCCCCGGGCACAGCAAGCACCTTGGACACGACGCCAGCGCCGTCCTCGCTCCTCGCCATGAGCGCAAACACGAACCACGCCTCGCTCCGCAGCACGCCAAACTTGGGCTGCACGACGAGGTGCGCGAGCGCCTTGCCCAGCGCCCCGTGGCGCCGGTAAAACACCTCCCGCCGCGGCCGCGCGACGTCCTCCCCGGTCGGCGACGACGACGAGGGCGGCGGCACGACGGGCGCGCCCTCGCGGCGGAACACGTACCCGTCGTCGCGCGGGTCCCAGTCCGGCAGGAGCGGGGGCACCGGCGTCGTGTGCAGGACGCGCACGACGGCGAGGGCGGCGCGCGCGGCCTCGGTGCGGGTGTGGGCGGCCTGGGTCGGGTCGGCGCGGGCGAAGACGTCGAGGAGGCGGTGCAGGAGGGTCTGGCTGTTGAGAGGCGAGAGGGGGTCTGGGGATAGGGGAGCGCAGATGCGGCGGACGTTTTGCGGCGTTGATGTGAGCAGGAGGCGGGTTAGGGAGACGGCGGCAAAGTGCAGCTGCGGCGTCTGCATCGAGGTGTTTGGGTCGAGAGACCAGATCGTGGGCAGGAGGTCGGGGACGAGCAGGTCGCCGAGCAAGGGCCGGGAGGAGGCGGGGATGGCGAGGTTCTTGAGGAGAGAGGGGGCCGAATGGAGCAGCACGGCGTCAAAGGGACCTTGCGCTGGTTGGGCGGTGGCGAGAGAGACCTGAGCGGCGGTGATGGCGATGACAGGCGTGTGCAGTTGGTGGTTTGAGACGAGTGCGAGCGAGGCTTCATCTGATCGGGCGACGTTGCCGAGACAGAGGCAGGCAGCGGCTTGGAGGGAGGGATTCCCAGGGGACGACAGCCAGGACTGGAACGTCTGGAAGACGGGGAGTTGAGTTCGTAGACTTGGTTGAAAGTCGGCAGGTAGCAGAGATCGGCCAGAAGCTGCATGAATGTGTTTCGTAGTTGCTTCAGTTGGGCCTCAAGGTCTTCCTCGGCGACGGCGGTGGGATCAAGCTTTGCGGAGATGTGGTAATATGCGCCGAGCAAACTCGGCATGCCGTATGAACTGACAAAGACGGTTTGCAGGTTCTCAAAGGAGAGGTACGACAACGCAACCAAGGTCAACTGGATGACGTCGGCAGCGTCGTCAACAACAGCCGGACTGAGGGCAAGGTTGAGGAGGATCAGAGGCGTCTGCGGATTGGCGACGGTTGCCTCGGATTCTGACTGATCAGCTGCTGTCCATACATGAATGAGGTCAATACGTACGATGGCCAACGAGCATCTCAAAGATGGTGCCGACCATGCCGAGAAGATGCTGGCAGTGGGCGAACCGGGGGCTGGCAAGGAGGTCGACGAGCTTCGCACTGAGGCCAGCATTCGAGGCTGCGAGCTGCGTTGACTCATAATCCATCATGACATTATGTATGACCTGGATAGCAAACGGCAATAGGCTGTCATCCTCCAACTGAGCCAGTAGGGCTGGCATGTGGTTGGATGAGACGACGCGCGCGCGATTCTCATCTGCATGTTGTCATCAGTGACGTCCTGTGCTGCGATCATGGGATCCCACTTACCAGCATCGGCGCAGCAATTTCCAGCTAGTCGCAATATCTGCAACTTCAGGGACTGGCGTATTGTGTCAACGGCAAGGATGCCGAGGAAGAAGTCAAAGACGGCTGAATCCCCAAGCGGGAGCCTCCAAGACGCTGGCACTCGTCAGCGCTATGGCCGTGTTTCGCAAGGGGAGATGGGCTCTTACCAGTTCTGCTCCCGTTCGCGAGGATCTGGGCAACTGCATCGATCTCTTCAGAGCCTGCATACCACAACTGCTGGACCGTGTGAAGGACATCTGCCAGGGCTCGTGTCCGCTGGAGCCGGTCTGGGTCTGGTAACAAGGCGGCATCGCCCCCCGCCTGGTTGCGAACTAATTGACCAGTGTTGTCATGGGTCCAGTTTTGCAACAGCGAGTCTATCTCTGACGCTGTTAATAGGTTGGCGACAGCGGTGGTGTGCTGTTGGTGGTCGCCAGGAGTGACAAGCTCGTCCACAGCTTGAGGAATAACATTCTGAAGCGGATTATCCATGTTTGGTGCTTGTAAAATCAGGTTCTCGCCCACTGTGACTCGTAGCCGAGTATGGGTCCTTGTAAAGGTGAATAGAGAACCTGAGCTATATTCTCCGAATAAAGGCGAATGTACTGGAGTTGTTGGGGGACCTCGGGCTGAGCTTCGAGTCGAATACAATCTCATGTGCTTGTGCCTGTGAGTATGGCGAGTCTGCCATAGAACGCGTGGCTGGTGTTGTCTTTAGATGTGGCTGCATGTGCCACACCTTGATGCTAAACAAACAAATGGGGTCTTCTCAGCACGTGATCAGAACACCAAACTGGACGCTTGAGAAACGAGCCATAATCATCACTAGGTCACCTACGACGCGTAACCCATCCATCCTAGGGAATCGTTCTGCGAGGCACCGCGTGCTCATCATCACGCAAGCTCTCCATGGATCTGGATGCCAGGCAACTGCACAGTGCAACCCGCCAAGCGGCAGCTTCCACGGTGTTTCGCGTCTGGGCTGAGGATCAGCAAAAAAGGTGCCATTTCACCAAGCTTGAAACGACGGTGATGCTGGGTTTCGAAGCTCATCGCACGATGTCTCACTGGTCGGAGACCATATAACAACCTCCTCGTCTTGTGGCAGGAGACCCTGTTATCAATGTCAGAACTCCAGATATTTCAGATCAATTTTGCCAGCCGAAATACCGCTTCAGGCACACATCCAACAAAACACCTTTCTCGCCATGATGCCTTCCAACAGTTATCCCCACCATGCCAACTCGACCAACCCTCGGCCTCAACCCCGGCGTGGCCCACAGCCCGCCAGGACAGCCTCCCCCAGCAGCTCTGCTAACGGCCAGGGGAAGAAGCCCAGTGATGGGGCCGGTGCGCAGATGAACCAGACCCTGTCGATTGCCATGATGACGACCCCCGTCAACCCTGTTCCCTTCCCGCTGCCAATACCCCTCGGCATCGCCATGCTCCTCACACCTAGCGGGAAAAAGCAGCCACCAAAGCGATCAGCATCTCAGGCACCGAGCCAGCGTCGCTGAGACGCATGACTGCAGAGGCGACCATGGACGATCGTCAGCCAACAGCAACCACATCTGATGGAGCCACGCAATCCGAATTCACCATCACGCAGATACGAAACGCAGCCGATCTGGAAAGCTTCCTGCCGTCTCTCTGTCGTTTGCTGCAGTCCTGCGTCAATCCCGAACCGGCCATCTCGGCCCTCGACTTTCTCGCACCTCTTTCCGATGCCGATGCCACCGCGTATTGGCACGGCCTTTGGCTGGCGCTTTTCGACCCAAAACCTCTCATGTCGCTGTTCGTACTTACGCGTCCCACATCCTCAGCCATTGAGGCACTTGGAACCGTGCAGCTAGTGTGTAACCCTCAGCAGACGCTTGCCCATACGGCTAGGATCCACAATCTACTCGTACTGCCGGCGGAGAGAGGGCAAGGTCTGGGCGGCAGGCTCATGGCGCACGTGGACTCGTTTGCCCTGACGGAGCTGGACATGTCATTGCTGCTGCTGGACGCGGCAACCGACACGGCGGCGCGCGCGTTTTACTTGAGAGCTGGGTGGACTGAATGGGGCATCTGGCCGGATTATGCACCTTATGCTGACGGGGAGTTGGGCAACTGCTCCTTTTTCCACAAAAGTCTTGGAACAGCATAATGGCGATGCCCAATCCATCAGCATCTACAGAGTCCTTGTCGGTCAGATCCATCTATACCTATCTCATCGTCCATCGCGTCCCTCCGTCTCCGTCATCTGCTGCCCCCTGCATGTCGCCCGACTGGGCTCGTCCGCAGCTGAGGCTCCGTGCAATCTGTCTTTCCCGCATTGGCTGGATGGCGCCCGCTCTTCCGCGACCGCCGCCTACCTGGGAGATGACAGGTCTCTTCTCCAACCAACCCCGAGCTGCTCGTGCCCCCCCTGCTGCCGACTCGGTTGGCGGCGCACGACAGCGACCACGGTCCGTAGGTCCGCCCAAGTGCCAGCGCGTACCAGGGGGTCTTCCAGTCTCCGCTGCAAGGCCAGGTCCAATCGGGATCTTTACCCTGCGGTGCGGCTTGCCCTCGCAGCGGCCGACCCGTTGGGAGCGTCCGGCCCGGGGCCCCCCACGCGCGCCCACGGGAAGCTCGTGGGAGGACGCCCGCTACTTAAGCCTCATCTGCCCTTTTGGGAGCGACGTTTGGCCTTTTTCGTTTCTGGTCTGTTGGCCTGCTTCGGGACGCCGAGGCTTGATTGATTGTTACTTTTCCGTGAGAGACCTATTTTCCTGCCACTGGCGATCGCACTTTACTGATTCGTTGAGCAGAAACCCCTCCGTGCCCTGGTCTGTAGCCTTGGAAAACATGGCTTCCAACCGCACAATCGTGTTTTCGGCGGTCGCTGCGGTTGTCGTCGGTCTGGGGATTTGGCACTGGCGAGACGAACTTTTGCCGGCTTCACAGAAGAGTAAGCTCTCGCATCATTGGGGCCCAGAAATTTACTTTCGCCGATGATCGCTTTTCCGTGAGCTGGCCGTCAGCGTTGGTGTCTGTCATCCGAGTCTGAGGCTGACGAGCACGCCAACTGCGGCAGGAAACAAGTCCAAGTTCAAGCCCGGAAAGGATGGACGTTACACCATCTCGGCCAAGGGAATCAAGGCCCAGGTAATACAAAGGATACCTGTGACTTATCTCATTACTCACGTCACTGAATCTCATTCTAGTTCATCCCCTACGGCGCAACACTTACCAACCTGTACGTCAAGGACAAGCAGGGAAATGACGTCGACGTCGTTCTGGGGTACGATGACGTTGATTTCTACCGTAAGTACTGAGCTAGTTGTGCACACTTTGTTCTGACGTGGCCTAGCCGCCGACCCTGGCCACCCTGTGTACAATGCGATTCCCGGCCGTTACGTCAACCGCCTGAAGGGCGCGCAATTTACCATCGGTAACAAGACGTATCACACGGAGAAGAACGATTCCACCAACACTCTCCACAGCGGCAGCAACAACTGGTCGTACCGCTTCTGGGATGTGACCAGCCTCGCAAGCGACTCAATCACGTTCTCCATCTCTGATTCTGAGGGCGAATCCAAGGGCTTCCCTGGACGTGTAGAGGCGTCCGTCACCTACAGCGTGGCCGATGGCAAGTGGAACATCAAGATGGAGGCCACTTCCCCCGAAGCCAAAACCCGTGAGCCGCCGAGTATGTCCCCATTGTCCTCCTTATAGCTGACATATTCAGCTCTCATGCTCACCCAGCACACCTATTTCAACCTTGAGGCCTACCGCAACCCTTCCACCGACAACATCTGGTCCCACACGCTGCATATGCCCTACGCCAAGCGCTTCCTCCCGATTGACTCCTTCGGCCTCCCCACCGGTGCCATTGCTTCCGTGACCCCAGACCACATTATGGATTTTGCCTCTCAGCCTGACCTCCCCTTTGGCCGCGCCCGCGACACCCCTGAATTTGCCACCAACGCCGGCACAGAGGGTTACAATCACTTCTGGCTGTTCGACGACGTCCCCTCGACCGAGACGGTGGTCCTCACACTTGCGAGTCCCTGGAACGGCATCAAGGCTGATCTGAGAACGGACCAGCGCGGCGTGCAGATTTACTCTACGGGGTGGAGTGATGGATCTGCTGGGCTAAAGAGCACGCAGGGAACAGACAAGGTGAAGAACATGGGGCGAAGCTCGGCCGTGGCCATTGAGCCGCACGACTTGGTGGACGGTGTCAACAAGTAAGTTTGTTTTTCATGATCAGCGGTGCGACGGGGAGCGAGCAAACATGCTGATTCTGTAGCCCGCAATGGGGACGCACCGACGCGCAGATTACCGGACCGGGAGAGAAGTACACGTGGGAGGCGTCGTGGGAATTCGGTCTGTTGGAGTAGTCAACGTCGCAGCAGGCGCGCTTCGTCCGGAAAGGTTGCCTCGTCCTGAAAGGTTGATCAAGCGGTAGCATCCGTCATGCCTTTGGAAAACTTTCGCTGCTGGATGTTCACGCCCGAGGACTTGACGTCTCCGGGATGTGCCGTTTCGTCTCTTTATTTTCTTCCGCAATCTTTGAGCAGCATGCCACTGCTAGGCGTGTCAATAAGTACGCAGGACCAATGTTTTGATTTTGATGGAAGTCGTCGCTGCGCTATACAATGAAATGCCGGAGACCTTTTGAAGACTATTTGGCTCTGGGAGTCCGAGCCTTTTTGTCGCAGGCTCTCGTATCAGTTCTGGAACCCATCATCGGCCCAAGACATCAATGCTCGCGACTGACCCTTGAGATGTACCCAATGGTGTATTGAAGTGACTTCGGCCGTGATGTTTTCCTCTTCCAGGTTGCAACTGATTCCCTTCAGCAGCTCAAGCTCGAGGCCGACCCCCTCACGTTGACTTGTTGACCTCCCATAATGGCACCGTCTTGAACATACGACTGGCATTCGTACAAGCTTTGCTGCTACGACGCCTCGGACAATACTTGCACAGGTCGTCGAAATCAAGGGAGATGTTTTCCACATATTTGTACGTCTGCTTTCTCCATGCCAAAGGCTCGAGCTTAAGGGTTGATCAATATACCCCGCGGTTGCGGGCACGTGGTGTCATCCTCGAGAAACAAGCTTTGCCAGGGGCAAGCCGCGTCACGGCATCAATCATGCAGGTACCCGGAACGCGAAGTTTGGGGGCAAAATTTTGTTGATCGCGACTCTAAACTCTGCCCTGAAAGCTCCAGGCATTACAAAAGTGGCCCACGCCGGGCACCATCCTACCAATGAATAAAATAACAGTCCCCGTCTGTGCTTAGAGGGCGAAGAGGGCCGCTCCACCAAGAATACCGGCTCCGATGATGTTGACGCCCAGGGTAGGGGCAGCTGCCTTGGAGCTGCTGGTGTGGCTGGTCGACGAGGAACCGGTGGCAGTGTGGGTGGAGGACCTGTAGGAGGCTGTTAGCCGTCGAAGTCCATGGACGAGTCACGTGGGACCTGAACGTACCTAGTCTCGACAGCCGTGGTGGCAGAGGTGGTAGTGGTCGCCAAGGCGGGGATGGCAAAGGCCGCGGCGAGGAGGAAGTTGAGCTTCATGTTGAAAGAGCGTGGTGAAGTGTAGATGTGAAATATCAAGTCGGTGTGCTGTGAGGGGTGAGTATCTTTCAAGCAAAGCAGGTCAAACTGGGGGGGCTCCTTTATACAAATCCCCCCCTTTCCATTCAGCAGTGTAAGTCGTCGGCCTCCTCACGGCGTTGGATGGCTTGTGACGCGGCAAGCGGCAAGCAGGGCGGAATGTTGCCCATGGTAAGGGTATGGCATTGCGTACGCGTCAACTGCGTGGGGCCATGGCTCGACCACCAATATTGCGATCGTATTCCTTTTTTCGCGACTTATCACAAGGAACTCCTCTCAGCCGCTGTTAGGTCGGTCAGCGCGTTAGTTTCACTCAGATTCGCGAAACATGCTGATCCGCGTCTGTGTTCCTGAAGCCGACGAGCCGCGATGTACATGTAGGCGACCCAGCTTGCGCCCTCTCCACGAGGGAGCCTCTTGTTCATCTAGTAAGTGTTCTCAGTTACGGGTGTGCCTTCTCATTCAGAAAGTCGGGATTTGATATTCCTCGATTTGGTTGCACATCCTGAGTACGTAAATTTCACACTGTCCAGAGACATAGTCCGGCCCAGAATGAAGCCTACAGTCTAGAACTGATCACCGCATCACGGCAACAGAAAGGTGTTCAGGCAGCAGCATAACTTGCCCGACGCCAACGAGATTTGAAGTCAAAACCCGGCACTAAGGTAGGGAGGCAGGCGAAGGTGGAAACACGAGTCAAGCTGCCGGAAAGAAGATCCGCTAAGAGCACCAGCAGTTGCTTTAGTTCGAATTGTTGCGTCTGCCTGATTGGCCAAATGTGTATAACGATATAACGTGCATGATAAGCAAGTGGGCCAAACAAGCAAGTGGGCCACCTGACGACGAAAACGCGACCTTCTTACGTTAACCATTAATTCCTCCACCAACAACGATGTCTCCGCCCTCACAAGAACGTCAATTACAGCTTGCTCTTCAGGCTATTCAAAATGACCCAGATCTCAGTATACGCGCTGCGACAAATATCTTTGGTGTTCCCCGAATGACCTTGACGCGTCGACTACGCGGTATTACTTCGCAACGCGACAGGATCCCCCTCAATCGAAATTTGACGGAGCTCGAGGAGTTAACGATTGTTCAATACATACTTGAGCTAAATTCCCGAGCATTTCCTCCCCGGCTTTGTGAGGTTGAAGATATGGCTAATCGACTGCTAGCCGACCGCGACGCGCCGAGTGTCGGGAAGCGCTGGGCCTCAAACTTCGTCAGGCGACAACCAGAGCTTAAGACGCGTTTCTTTCGCAGATATGACTATCAGAGAGCCCAATGCGAAGATCCCGAGGCAATTCGCGATTGGTTCGCGCTCGTAAAGAACACAATCGCCAAATACGGTATCGCGGAGCCTGATATCTATAACTTCGATGAGACTGGGTTTATGATGGGCGTTATCGGGTCCGGAATGGTCGTTACGAACGCCGAAAGACGTTCTAATACGAAAATGGTCCAACCAGGAGGTCGGGAATGGGTGACAGTGATCCAAGGCGTTGGCGCAGACGGGTGGTGTGTCCCGCCGTTCATCATTATGGCGGGCAAAAATCACCTCTCAAGCTGGTACGAAGACAGCCCTCTACCTCACGACTGGGTAATCGCTACGACAGACAAAGGCTGGACAACAAATGAGAAAGGTCTAGAATGGATTCAGCATTTTGACAAGCATACCAAGCCCCGTCGGTCGGCCGGATATCGCCTCCTTATCCTAGATGGGCACCAAAGTCACCATTCCGTTGAGTTCGAGCTCTACTGCAAGGAAAACAACATCATTACGCTATGCATGCCTCCCCATTCATCTCACCTACTTCAACCTCTTGATGTTGGCTGTTTTGGCCCGCTAAAGCAGGCCTACGGTCGGCAAATTGAGAAGAAGATGAGGGCAGGTACAAGCCACATCACGAAGGAGGACTTCTTTCCCGCGTTTTTCGCAGCTTTCAAAGAAGCTATGACGGAAAGGAATATCAAGGGGGTTCAGAGGTGCTGGGCTTGTCCCAATGAGCCCCGAAATTGTGGTTTCAAAGCTGGATGTGAAGCTACGGACACCGACGCCCGTCGAGGGGGTCCCCGATACATCAGAACCTTGGGTCTCCCAAACGCCTCACAACCCGATTGAAGCTAGCTGTCAGTCAGAGTTTATTAAAGGTCGAATCGCCCGACACCAAGGAAGCTCTCCGACGTCGATTCTTAACGCTATAGACCACTTTACCAAGGGGACGCGTGGAATCATGCATCAACTCGCCCTATTGAAGTCGGAGAACCAGATCCTTCGAGACGAGAACGCGACACTCAGCAAGCGTCGGAGAGCTAAGAAAACACGTCTCAGGCAAGGAGGGAGTCTAACTCTAGGTGAGGGACAGGAGATACAAACCAATATCGAGGTTCAGGTCCAGATAAATGAGGAAACGCGTCAGAGAAGCAGTCGCCAACCAAGGGACGGGACGAAGAAACGGCGCTGCGGTGTCTGCGGCGAGCCTGGACATAATGCGCGAACTTGTCAGCTGGAGACGAGGGCTTCTGAAGAAGAGGATTTCAAGTAGTTTCAATTGATTTAAGGCGTTAGGGTTCACCGGGATGCTGCTGTCGTCGCATGGTCGTGGTCAGGTGGCCCACTTGCTTGTTTGGCCCACTTGCTTATCATGCACGTTACAGTAATTTGCGTCTTCCGTTCATGAAGCTTGGCACGATAGGAATGAGAATAGCTGGGGGTAATCCTGAATTTGCGACGATTGCTATAATCAGAATTGAGTGCGAATGAAGGTCGCATTACGACTGCTTTGTCAAAGATCGATGTGTGACTGGGCGAAGAGCTAGCACCCGCTGAGACAGAATTCTCGTATCAATTGCCGCTGTTCCGGCCGATTCTCCCGACGTACGCCGGGAGTGGAATGGTCACCAATAAGTGGCTTCGGCGTGTTGCATTGACTGCCTGCCTTAAGATACCTGTGGCAGTATATGCTGCAACCTGATCCCAGGAGTTTCGGTGCTCCCTTCTTTCCACGTGTGACGTCTAAGCCATGATCCACATCGCATTGTTCTCGATTTCAGCACTGCCGCCGACGTGAGGCTTGTGGATCGTGTCGGGGACGCTCGTATCCTCACCAAGGGAGCCTACCGAACCACCAGTGGCAGGCAGCAATTGTTGCTATTCTGGGACTTAGTCACCAACAATGAGCATTTAATTTCAGAACCTAAACATTAGCACAGCATACTGAGTGAAACTAGAATCGGTTAGACGCTAGGAGGGTGACGGCATTCCCCAAGGCTCTCAAATCCTGGATTGGTGACATTAGTCTCAAAGAGGCAATTTTTATGTATGGCGGGCGATTACAGGCCATCGCATGTCTGAGCGACCTGCCACTCTCCCCACATTCGGATCTTGATAAACAACATCTTCAGGGGTCATCAAAATTCAAGAAGAAGGCTGCCTTGGTAGTGTTTCATTGGCGCCGAAAGCTTGAGGCAGCCACGACGACGGATACAAGGTCAACGCGGCCTCGTTCACTCGAGCAGTTTGATAATTGTTGAACAGCATGCAGACGCGTGCAGTAGATCGAAAATGAACAGAGTAACAGATACAGTAGATACGATGGCTGGGTAGTAGCTGATCGGGGAGTCATGCATATTTGCGAGACGCGGGGGCGCCTCACGACAGATTGGGCCATCCCTAAATCGACAAAGTTATTGACCCCTGATAGTGCTCTTTTATACATTATGAACATCGCGATGTAACTGAAATGATCGTGTGTCCGTATTAAAACGGGCTGCGTTGCTCTTGTTGAATCCATACGCGTTCATAGTTCGTTAAATGTGTCTGCCAGAGCTTTGAGATTGGAGTACCAGCGGGCTGAGCCCGGGACACGAAGGCTACAGTGGTATAGTTAAATACCTGCCATGTAGATCTCTCCGGCTGCGAAGACGTAAGATCCAGATGGCTTTCTGTCCCATACATCATAATTGACCGCAGCGCAATATTGTGAGATACCCGTTCACTATGCTCACAGCTACTCTGTGACATAGCCTGTCAACCTTGACATGGAAGTAATGTCATATACGGTTAGTTCAGCAGCTGGAGTATCTTCACGCATCCATTGGCTACACCATTTCTCTCTGCTAGCATCTGATCATCAGCCGCCCCGACGTGGTTGTTGAGCCAGGGTTTCAGGAATATGACGAACCAAGACTCAAAAGGATGTACACCACCAAGTGGCGCTTTCAACAGCACATGAAGCGCAAAATTCACCGAGATTCCTGCACGTGAACGAAGTAGGCTCCACGTATCTCGAGTAATCCTGAGTCTGAGTCGTCTTCGCCCTCTGTTTTGACGCCCACTCTTGCAAATTCGGATTTTGGAAAGGGAATTGTGCGCTGGATGATACGATCGAGATTGAAGGACAAGAAACTGTTGCAGCATCCAGACCAGTTCACAGGCCAGAATGATCGTCTCGTCATAGACAGAACTAACGATAGATGCCAACGTGATAGTATTTCCTTCTGAAACTGATGCATACACCATCGAACATCCGAGGGAAGTCTCCACTAGCCAGGCAAATGGTATAACATTGGCTTCTTGTCAGCGATAATGGCGGTTGAGATGTTTCGTGCCTTGGATATGCCTTGTGAGGCAGAACGTGAAAGGATGACAATAATGAAAGCAGCAATAAACCATGCATCTAGGACAGGATGGCGTTACAGACGCTCTCACAATGATGGCACGATCGGGTGCCCAAAGTCGGGCCCAAAAGGTGGATTGGAAGAAAACGGACTCCCATGCGTGGCATGATATTTGTTGAGTGATTAAAATGCAACGTGACCCGAGGAAAACTCCGAAAAGCAGATGGGTCGGACGAGGTCATGGCTCCTATTACCCCAGAGGACTCTGATGAAATAGGCAAAGCCGTGACCAATTGAGGCGAATGAACGGATTAGGGCTTCGGCAGCCAGCAGTGATGCGGTCACGATGCATCGGCAGAGAATCAAACAAGCGATTGACACCGCCGATTGGTCAGACTCGGGCCTGCTTTTGCGCACCATTCAGGGCGCCGGTTCTAGTCTATCAATTACCTGATTTGGTCGTGATGATCTCTCATCTGCACTAGGCTCCCCACAGAGACGACCGGGGAACACGGAGCCGAAAGGCCTCGGCTTTCCCCTGCCCCCAAAGGGAAAACTGTCGGCAGTCAAACGACCGAGATATAGGGTCCACACCATGATCAGACGGCTTAAGTACGGGGTAAGCACCCAGAACCAGGGTGTCGATGGTGGGCTACGTGCGGGGGCGGAGCAATTTGAAGCTTGAGTATGGGGTTCTTCTGACTCTCCACAGAGCCCAAGCAGCACCCGGACCACAGCCAAGACCAACTCCTTCTTGGACAAGCATAAATTACCAACTCGTCGCTCACAGCGGAGCATTCTGCTACCCCGCGCATGACGTACGCCAGTCGAGCTTCACCTTGGCCTAGATGAAGCCGTTGATCTTCGGTCCGGTCCGGGAGAGACCAAAGTCTTGGTCGGAATAAGCTCAGTCTCCCACGGGTCTCCATGTGGGGAGGTTACTGACATTGTACAACTGATCTGCGGGGCGCCACATGTTCTTGATCATCCGGAAAGCTATAAAGCTTCCCGAGCCCTGCGCATCATTTGACACCTGTTCCTCTTAGGAGACCACCATCTTCATCCCAGCAGTGCCCAAGTCGTGTGCCTGTCATCAGTAAACATGAAGTTTCTCAACATCTCTGTCGGGCTTATCGCCTCCCTTATGTCTCTCAGCACCGCAAAGTGCGAGAAGGCCTGGCCCAAAGGTCCCTTCGTCACCTCTGGACGCGACATCCACAACTCAGACGGCGAGATCGTGAGGCAAGCCGGCACCAACTGGCCCGGCCACGGCGAGGTCATGGTACCCGAGGGTCTGCAGTACCTTTCTGTGGAGCGCGTCTTGTCCGAAATCAAGAGCCTTGGCATGAACGCCATCCGATTGACCTTCGCCACGGAGCTTGTTGATCAGATCTATGCCAACGGCGGTGAAGATATTGACATCAAGACTGCTTTCCTCGAGGGTCTAGGCACTGAAAACGGAACAATCGTCTTGGAGAAGGTCCTGAAGAACAACCCCAGTTTCACTCCCGAGACGAAGCGACTTGAGGTAAGATCTCTTCAACCGACTTTGCTAGCATTTCCTAATCAGATGACTAGGTTTACGATGCCATTGCCGCAGAGTGCTTGCGCCAGCACATCTACATCACCCTGGACAACCACATTTCTTCTGGCGAGTGGTGCTGCGGTGGTGAGGATGGTAACACCTGGTGGGGAGACACCAAGTTTGATGTTGACAACTGGGTTCGCGGAGGCGCCTACATGGCCGCTCATGTAAGCTTACACACTGCGAAAATGAGGCTGAACCGCTTACTGACTGCTCATAGTCTGCGAAATGGCCTGCGCTCATCTCTCAGTCTCTGCGTAACGAGCCCCGTCCTCCCAAGAACAACGATGCTCTGCTTCAGTCGTCCTACAACTGGCGCGACTGGTACAAGTACATGCGAGCTGGAGCCGACGCCGTCCACGCCGCCAACAAGGACGTCCCCATCATCCTTTCGGGTCTCGACTACGACACCTTTGTGACTCCCGTCTTCCGCGGCACCCCCCTCGAGCCTAGCGACCAGGTATTCAGCCGTGATGACTTCGTGGGCTACGGCAAGGACAAGCTGATCCTTGAGATTCACAACTACGAGACCAACACCAACAGCTGCGACTCGCTAAGGTACAACCTCTACAACAAGGGCTTCCAGGCCATGAACGCCTCCGACCCTGCGACTGTCAACGTCTTCCCCGTCCAGCTGACCGAGTATGGCCACTCTATGGAGGACGGTTCCTGGAAGGCCAAGGTGTACCAGCCATGCTTGGCCAAGTATCTCCCCGTGGTCAAGGCCAACTGGCTCATTTGTATGATCGTGGGTCGCTACTACACGCGCCAGGGTGTTCAGGAGTTCGACGACTCCTGGGGTCTTATGAACCCTGACTGGTCTGGTTGGAGGAACCCTGAGTACGTTGAGCAGATGCTCATCCCGCAGGTCGCTGCGACTCTCGCCTGAACATGAGCATGGAGAATGTGTACATAAGAAATGAATTTGATGACAAATTTAATGACCACATGAATCGTATTGCGAATGTGCTTTCTCGTATTATAGATTTGAGTACCACTATGATCTCGACCGTGATGTTTGGTTTGCGCCCGAGAGCATTGAAAAGGGTGTTCCTCGATTGAGAATTTTTGAGCGAGATTATTGCGTCGCCAACACAACACTCCGAGACCCGGTCTACGATGCGACACAGAGATTATGCTGCCATTTCACAGTGATATGTCGCCTGCATTCCCGCTGCACGCTTGTAACTCAAGAAGGAAGGCGGATTCACGTCAAGCAAGGTACGCGACGTATGAATAACAGCGTACATAGCATCACACTATGCGGGACCTTGGATGTCTTGGGGCAGTCGAGCAGAGGGTTGTTTTGTAGGTGGATCTTGGAGTGGGAGCTTCTTAATAGGGACAAGTGAGTGCCCCCTCATCCCCTGAATACGAACTCGGGATGGGCTCGTAGCGATTCTTAGGGCCGTAGGGTGACCTTCACATTGAATCGCTATCCACCTGATCTCATGCGACAAACTGTAGGATCTCATGTGCGCACGATGAACTTCGTTTATGCAGCAGTATGCAGGGACTGGCGATTCGCCAGAGGAACAAGGGCATGATTCCCATGATGTTTGAGGGGTTGCGTCTTGGCCCTGGCCATGCCTCTGACGGATGATTAGTTTAAAGGCCACTAGACTCCAGTATCATGATACGCAACAGAGGTAGGTCATCTCGAGGTCCCCAATTGCTTCTTTTTGTACGATGCGCATCGCAGCAGCTGTCGTCTCGGTGCTTGCCCTTGCTGGCCCTGGTGCTGCCAGAAATAGCCGCCGGGATCTTGACCCTGACACCCCACCATCCGCTGATACCGCGACGGCGCCAAAAAAGTTCATCCTTGAGCTCGACCAGAACGCCAACAAAAATGCGATAGTCAAAGACCTTAATGGACGCCCTGGAAGTCGCGTCCTCAAGGTCTTCGACTCCGAAGTCTTCAAGGGCGTTGCTATCGAGTCCGACAGCGAGAACACTGACTCGCTCGAGGCTATCGTGCCCGTCCGCAAGGCATGGCATTCGAAGCCCATTCAACTCGTTCCTGTCATCGCTGGAGACTCCTTTAGTGACGATGCTAAGGCCCTCAACTACTCTATTCATTACATGACGGGTGTGGACAGGCTTCACGAGCAAGGTCTTTTCGGTAAAGGCGTCAAGGTTGGTGTCGTGGACACCGGCACCGAATACACTCATCCCGCTGTAGGTTAATCCTGGAGTCAAACTTAAGAACAAACACAAACTGACTTTGTGGCCCAGCTTGGGGGATGTCTTGGAGTTGGATGCAAGGTTGCAGGTGGTTACGACTTTGTCGGTGATAATAGTGCGTACCAGCTCCGGAGATGTTTCTGCGTAGTCGCTGACGAGAGACAGACAGTTGGCCGTACCCTGGAGAGGAGCGACAGCCCGACAACGATCCGATGGATTACGGTGGACATGGAACCCATGTTGCGGGCATCATTGCCGGCAAAAGCGATGAGTGAGTCTGAATCGGCATCTTTCCTGATACGCCAGTACCTTTTGCTCATCATCAACCAGGTTCATCGGCGTTGCCCCTGAAGCATCAATCTATTCGTACAAAGTGTTTGGACCTAATGTATGAAAGTCAGTGAAGAACAGACCAAATAATCCTTACTGACAACATAGCAGGAAGGCACTGGCGAAGAGGTCTTGATCGAAGCATTTCTGAAGGCATATGAAGATGGGGTGAGTCTGTGCAACCACAAGTACTCAGTCAAAGCTGACCCCATTCAGATGGACGTTATCACAGCTAGCGTTGGTTCTATCGGCGGCTGGGGTAACAATGCCTGGGCACTTGTTGCCTCTCGCATCGTGGACCAAGGCGTTGTAGTGACCATCGCAGCCGGCAATAGCGGAGATGTTGGTCCATTCTTTGCCAGTAGTGGTGGATCGGCCGAGAAGGTTCTGACCGTCGCTTCTGTTGAAGCCTCGGTCGTTGCCGCCCGGCAATTCGCGGGAACCTTCCATCTCGACGGGCACTCGAACAGAACCATCCTGGGATACCGTCCCGCTGAGGACAAATTCCCATCGACGGTTGTGGACTGGCCAATTGTTCCCATCACTCTCAACATCACGGTTGAGGGCGGCGCATGCGAGCCACTGCCTGAAGACTTCCCCGACCTTTCTAAGACCGTTCCCTTGGTACGTGTTGGGGGCTGCGAGACGTGGCAGAAGCAGCGTTGGGTCCAGGAGCGCGGCGCAAAGCACATTCTATTTTACATGGACGACACTCCTATTATTTCGTTCTCTGGATTCGGTTGGGAGCAGAGTCAGTGGGGTCTTCTGTCGAAGGACGCTGGCGAAGCGATTGTCAAGACTATCATCGCCGGCGGCAACGTGACTGCGGACTTCTCGCTTGACCAAGACAGCAACTACGTAGCTATGGTCAACGCTGGTGGTGGTCGCCCATCTGACTTTACGTCTTGGGGTAGTAAGTCAACGCAGCAACTAGACTTATTGAGAACAGCCGACTAACTTGTGGCAAGGCACGTTCAACCTCGAGCTCAAGCCAGACATTGCCGGACCAGGTGGTAGGATTTTCGCGCCGTTCGTCGGACATCGTTATCGTGACCTCAGTGGTACCAGCATGGCAACCCCGTACGTTGCCGGCGTTGCGGCACTCTACATTGGAAAGCATGGTGGTCGTGCTAAGCATGGAGCTGGTTTTGCCCAGACTCTGCACGCTCGCATCGCCAGCTCTGGCCGCTCCCTTCCCTGGTCCGACGGCTCGACCAAGGACCACCGGTTCTGGGCGCCGCCTATACAGGTGGGTACTGGCCTGATTGATGCTTATGCAGTCGTCAACTATAATACGCAGCTCTCCTGGGAGAAATTCTCGCTCAACGACACGCACCACTACTCTAGGTACCACCAAGTTGACATCACCAACAACGGCGAAAAGGAGGTTGAATATCAGTTCAAAGTCCAGGATGCTGGCGGGTTCGAGTCGTACTGGACAACTGATTCCGCAAGCGCCGATATATATGCGGTACCCAGGATCAAGGACTATGCCGAGATTGAGCCCTTCCAGATCCGCCCCAAGGTCAGTCTCCCGTCAGGGACGTTCCGCGTTGCGCCTGGACAGACCAAGATTGCCAAGTGAGTTGACCATTTGACCATTCCTGAAAAGTCTGAAGGCAGTGTTTGTTCATATCGTGCAGGTTCTCTTTCGGCGTTCCGGAAGGGTTGAACACTTCCCGCATTCCGGTGTTCGGCGGCAAGATCCTCATCAGCGCCAGTAACTCTGAAGCACTCTCTGTTCCTTACTTTGGTGTGGGAGCCAGCATCAAGCACGAGTTTGATGACCTGTTCTACACGTCGATTGGTTATCCAAGAGCCACATCCGGTGTCAACCGTACGGACATTAAGCAGAAGTCGAGGTGTGTTGTAACGCATGTTTTCCAGCAAAGTCGCCCATACTGACGAGGAGTAGCTTTACCTTTGACCTAAGTTTGGGCTCTCAAGACTTCGTCAAGCTGGTGCATGCCCTTCAATGGGGTACCCGAGAGCTGCGATGGGATGTACGTCATCATCAAGGGACGGATGCTCGTCTCAGTACGAAGTTCTCGTTGAAAACTGCTTGCTGACGGAAAGCCAGATTTTTGAACCTTCGTACCACGAGCGCCAGTGGAAGTACCCCCCGGTTGTGGGCGAGAACAACTACGTAGGGTCTGTGGCCAGCTTTGATGTCTACAACAACCTCAACTACCCGGTCTTCGACCCAGCTTCCAACGACGAAAACAACACGTTTTCATATCCCCTGCAAGATGTGTCGCGTGACGCACCTTACGAGTCGTGGTGGCTCGGCAGGTTGGCCAACGGATCAACAATCGCCCCGGGCAAGTACAAGTAAGTTTCTGCTCCCACTTGAGAGATCACCGTAGGGAGGATGGTGGGCTGCCGAGACGCAGTCCTCGGTGGGTATCATACCGAGATTGACCTTCTTTATAGGATGCGATTTGCTGCGCTGGCGCCTTTCGGCAACCCTAAGGCTTCGGATAACTGGCACATTTGGGACGTCTCTGAGATTGAAGTGCTTTGAGTCACATCAGGTGTCCAATCGAAAGGCTTGATACACAGCGCAACTCAAAATATATCTTTGCGGTAAGGAGTGTGTTAAGGAGGCTCAGCAGATGAGGAGGTAGTACGCAGCAGCCGTGTCGCATAATGGTCGCCATTGAGCGTTGATTTGTCATCGAATATCAATAGCAAAATAGAATGCCTCTTGAATTCCGAAGTAGATATATGGTATGGCGCAAGACGTTTGTTCGAGCCCTTCCTCACCGTAAATGACATCGGGCAGGTCCTCCCTGATCGGCGCCAAGATCCGAGCTGACGGCCCTCCATAACCCGAGAGAAAATCTGAAAGAAAAAAACCTTAGAAACAGCAGTAAATACTGTTCGTCACTGAGACTCGTAATCTCGTTTACGACTCCGAATCTGCCACTTCAGATCTTCATCCTCACATCGGCGAGCCCTGGTCCCTCACAGCACCTGAGTGGTGGACCCACAAAAGGGGGGCCACACTCCGGCCACCGGCCCATCTGCCGGGACACCTCCGGCATACCCAGACTTTTCGCCTCGAGGGATACGAGTCCCTACAGACACTCTCGACCACGGTCCGGCAGCTGTCCCATCATGCCGCCGGGACTTCGGGCCAGCTTGGGTGCGAATGGATTTCGGGGTGCTTCTGCGCGCCCGACGGATCTGGACGACTGCTGACAAAGTGCTGTTGCAATGTCTGGAGTACTTGAGTCTTCGATTGGGCATTCTGCTCTGGTCTGACATGTCTTTCGAATATTCGCGTCGATAGACTGATGCTATTTGAAAATGAACGGAATGGCTCCCGCAGCAACAGCAACCAAGGATATGGACCCTCGATCTGGGTTAAAGAGAGGACAGCCTAAGGGCAGCTGGTCTGACGATATCAAGATTGAAGAGACGCCCTCCGTAGGAGAAGTTCCAGCTTTCACAAAGTCATCTTGGTGCTAAAGACGTGTAGAAGAAAAGCAAGAGCTCGCCCACACAGCCGCAGCGGACTGGGCTGGCAACACCCTCCTCGCCGCAACTCACCGACGCGAGCGCCCCGAGCGATGACCTCGCTTCACTGCTCTACTCTCCCCAGGTGACCGCAAAGATCTGGGGCATCGCCCAGCAGGGCTTCAACTCAGTACGTCTCACCCGTCATCGTCTCCCTAAACACTCCTTGTACTGACGCCTGTCCTCGCAGCCCAACCCTCCAACCCTCTTCCCCGAATACACCAAGCCAGGCGGCACCAAATATGTCTACCGTGAACTAGACTTCTGGACCAGTGGCTTCTTCCCTGGATCCCTATACCTGCTCCTCGAGCGCCAACAGAAATACAGCCACCGGCTTCGTACCCTCCTCTCTAGTGCCGGCGCATCCGCAGACCAACAGGACCCCGAACCACACCTGTTGCAGCTTGAGTTCGCCTGCAAATGGTGGACCGAGACCCTCCATACCAACGCCCTCCTCACCAACACGCACGACCTCGGCTTCATGATCTGCCCCTGGGCCCGGCCGGCCTGGGACCTCCGCCGTGACGCCCGCGCGTACGAGACGACCCTGACGGCGGCGCGGTCCCTCTACAGCCGCTACGATGCCAAAGTCGGCAGCCTGCGGTCCTGGGACGTCTGCATTACGAAGCGCTACTCGTTCCTGACGCCCGACGACGGCATCCTCGTCATCATCGACAACATGATGAACCTCGACCTGCTCTTCTGGGCCGCCGCTCAGCTCGGTGACGCCGCCATGCACGCCGCCGCGGTTCAGCACGCGCGGACAACACGCAAGCACCACGTCCGCGCGGACTCGTCGACGTGCCACGTCGTCGTCTTTGAGCCCGACACGGGCGCGTTCCGCGCGCGCATCACGAACCAGGGCCACGCGGATGGGTCGGCGTGGACGCGTGGGCAAGCGTGGGCTATTGCTGGCTTCGCGCAGACGTACGGATGGACCCGCGAAGTCGAGTTTCTGGACACGGCTGTCGCGTGCGCAGAGTACTTCCTGGCCGAGCTGCCGGTGAGTCGTGTCCCGCCTTGGGATTTCAGGGCGCCGGGGGAGGGCCCGCAGCCCACGGACACAAGCGCTGCTGTGATTGCTGCGTATGGCCTTTTGCTGATCCACGAGGCTTTTGTTGCCCTGGGGAAGGAATCGGGGTATCTGGAGCATGCGTTAAGCATCGTGCGTGCAGTGACGAGTAAGCACACAACTGGGCCAAGCGCCTATCGCAGGGCGAACAGGAAGATTCAAACAGTGGAACAGGGCGAAGTGACTGAGACTGTAGGGATCGAAGTTGATATGGGGGCAGAGTGCGAGACGATCCTGGGAGGCGCCACGATCAACAACTATGAGTTTGCGCCGCGGCGTTGGGCAAACCACGGGTTGGTCTATGCAGATTACTATTTCTTGCTGTTCGGCAACAAACTGTTGGAGATGGGGCTGGACGTGAAGTTGATGGGCGGTGTCTAGATCATTTGCTGACCTCAGGTTGGGTCAATTCGGTTCGAATAATGTAGATTCAATTAATCCATCTACGACGTCGTCTTGGTCTTACATGTCGTGCTCATTCTTGTGGGTTCTTCTCTGTCAGCCCGGAGAAGACGCTAATCCTCTGTGCAGGAAGAAACGAGTAGTCAAGATATGTGCTGAGGTCCCCGAACTCTTCCATGGATGAAGGCCCCACGCCATTCACAGGGGCACCATTTTCAAATCGACGGCTCGGTGGAAGTGCGTTTCCTGCTACTGGCGATGCCGCCGCGGTGGGGCCCCTGCTTCCTTGTTGATTGTAGAACGAGACAGGCAATGGAGGAAAAGCGAGGGAAATACTGTCCGGTGAAGCGTCCT
Organism: Verticillium longisporum; assembly: GCA_019188255.1. Lineage (NCBI taxonomy): Eukaryota > Fungi > Ascomycota > Sordariomycetes > Glomerellales > Plectosphaerellaceae > Verticillium > Verticillium longisporum. The sequence goes on along the minus strand of JAETXT010000005.1, from coordinate 5,531,768 downwards.
GGTCGTAGTCATTCATTGCCTGGTATGGCCCAAATCCGTCCTGGTTTTCCTGATTGGGTTGTCCAATTACCATGCTATGCGGCATGTTGGGCATGGCGGTGCGGACGTCGGGTGCAGGGTCTCCCTCAGGTTTTGTCTCGTCGAAATAAACGGAATGGCTGAGATCTAGCATACCATGACCTTGTTCTCGAGCCCGCACGAGGCGCCGTGCGAATTTTGATGCCAGGTTATCTACTTGGTCGCCTGGCCCATTCCATCTTTTGACATTTCCTGGAGGCTGTAGACCAGTGAATCAAACCCTTGAGGCAAGGGAACGCTATAGTATATCGCATGGGCAAGGAACATGCGTCCGCAAATGAACAGGCAGAATGCGAACTGAGGGTTCGTAAGAGCCGTCGATCCTTGCAAGAACTTCTCTGCAATGATTGCCACCTCTGTTGCTGCTGCCAGACATGTCTCTGAGCTGGATGCGGACGGGAGTCTGAGGCCGCTCGTTTGCCAATCCGGGGCCGGATACGCGATGCCCTGATGTAGAAGCACCACAGCCGTGTTGTGTGATATATGCGCGAGAGTTAGGTTGGGGTCAAGAATGCCATCGCAATTGAGTGCGCAGGCCTCTCGCCATTGCTCTGGAAGGAAGATCTTCCATCTGTGTCCCAGTCAGTTGGGCTGTTCATGCTGGTCAAAGTCCAGGAGCTCCCGAAAGGTTGACCTACTGAACAAGGCGCAAGTCAAGCTGCTTGAACTTGAGCAGCCACATCTGCACCTCTTGTGGCTTTGTCACATCGACTGCTTGTTGTAGAAAGAATGATGTGACGAGGCTCAAGCTCTCCGTTGCCTCAATACAGTAAGCAAACCCTCCTATCGAATCCTGGGCTTCGCCTTCGGGGCGAGCAGCTGGTAATGGCCCATTCGTACCACTTGAAGGGTCGGCAACTCCGAAATACGGTGTTGGTGTCTGCAGAGGATGGCCTGCTTCCCAAAGTGCGCCCTCACATGGAAGCCTCCTCTTGACGTCGGCACTTGTTAAGGAGAAGTTCCAGCCGGTTGCGATGCTACAAAAGCGGTCCAGAAGAAATGTATTCCAGAAGACACGCCGTCGTTCCTCTCGTTCGACCCAAGTCTTGCATGGCTTCAGAAACGCAATCCGTTTAATTAATGCTCTCGCGGGCGGTGTTTGGTCTTCTTCCACACTAAGTTGGAGTTGTTCTACTGTTCGTGTCATGCTGCCAACGATAGACTGATCTTCTTGTTAGCGAGAGCTCAAGGAGAAAACATGAGGCAAACAAACCCAAGCTGAAGGACCACGTCCGCTTCCAATCTGAACTCGTGTCAGTACTCAGTCATCTGATATTGGGACAGAACAACCAGCTAACCGTATCGAAAGCGCAGATAATGAGTGCTTGTAGGTTCTCTACAGAGAACGACTCCATGCTCTCCACAATGACGGCCTGTCGGTATCTCTTGGTCATTTGAGCCTTTGCTTCAGGCGAACCGAGACGGGCGTCATCTGCAAACCGAGCACAAGTGGAAACAATGGCCTGGAAAACGTTTCGCAGCCGAGGGCGCTCAGCGGCGTCGGCCATGCGCTCCCTAAATTCACGAACATGAAGCATGGGTATCCAGGGGTGCAGGTTCGCGAAGTAGATATCGACCAGGGAATCCACCAGATCTGGTGGAGGCAACGAAGCGGAGTCCTGGTATGGGAGGGCCGAACAGCGCTTGCAGGCGTCGCCGCTGGTTCGCGTTGGGCGGGTGTCTGTGTTCTGGAGGAATCCTGGCCACTGCGACGAATAGAGCTCGGCAGATCCGGCGACAGGGCCGGACTCTGCCAGGTTAGACAGTGTCGATTTCAGATGTGACGCGCATTCCTGGAGCGACAAGCCGGAATCTTTGGACAATCGACCTGGGCTCGAATCTCCTTGGCCGGTGAGCGAGCTGAGCTGGTTGAAAACCTGCTGCCAGAGAACTCCCTGGCCGAGAAACATGGATTCCAAAGTGGCGACGCGTTGGCTAAGGTTCTCAACGGCGCCAGTCCTCAGGCCCGGCTTGTTCTTTCGGTCATCGTAGAGGCACTCGACGTCTGAGACTCACGTCAGATGCGAGACTTTGCGATGCTCCAAGATGGGGAGCAAGAAGCACGATGGCAGGGCAAGGTCATACTATAACGAACACAGGCGGAACAAGGCTGACGCCTAGTGCACTTGGCCTTCTTTCTGCGACACGATTGACATGCAGGTCCCTCGGGATCAGCAGCTTCATTGAGCGCCGTGTCGTGGCGTCTCTTTTTAGCTGGCCTCGAGGAAACAAAGTCCTCCCCGGCCGAGTTGGAATTTGGCTCATCGTCCTCCACGGCAGCCATATGTGACATTGGTGTTGTGGGAGGCACGGAAAGGGAACAAAGCTGACAATCGTATGGGCAATTGCGTAGAGGAGACGCGACCGAGCGAGAAGGAGAAGCGTGGTGTTGGAGGAAAGTTCACGCATGAGCAGGATGCTTCCTAACTGCCCCTGACCATGCCATGTCACTCAGGCAGTCGACGACCAAATCGGTACTGGCGCACGAGGAAGAGTGGACGTGGTGGAAGGTACGATTGTTTGCCATGTTTGGGAAGCAACGACCGCGAGGGCCACCAGGCTGGGCAGCTGTCACCCACTAACAAATGGCTATTGGGGATATGATTGGCTCTAGTAGCAGTGGGCAGGCGAACCCTGGCCATGACTGCGGGGACGGTGCGGAGTGCATCACGTGCTTGCCCAAAGTCCACCCCGAAGCTGCGCATGCATGCGCTGAGCGTGCCATCAACAGCCATCCTCCCAAGCTGAACATCATCCGTGAATTGGATTTCCCCAGATCAAATTGACATTCGATCGCGCACATCAGTTATGATGTGAGAAAACTCTCAGCACCCCAGAATCTACCCCCGAAACATCCCCCGCATCCCCAGAAAACTCCACCATCGCTCCACGTCTCAGGCTACAAGTACTAGCGCTGCCGTCAATTCAATTCTATTAATTCAAATAGTTAAATAACTAATTAAATCACTCTAATTTCACGATTTAAATAGTTAGATAACCCTATACGGATTAATTAACTATTTAAATACTATTAAATTATATATAAATCTCAGGATTTCTATATTCTAATATATTATATAACTAAAAAGAGGAGTTATATACTAACTTAAAGCTAACTTAAGCTTTAAGTTCGTATATAATAGTAACTAAGGTAGGATTCGAACCTACGTCTTCTATTATAAATGCTAGATATTATACTACTAGACTATATAATCTTATTATATTAAGAACGCTCTAATAGCGATACTAAGAAGGCTTCGTAGCTAATTAACCCTACCCTCTAAAATATTATATAGATATATAATATAGTTCTAAAACCTCTAGCCCTCTATTCGTAATATTACTTTAATCCCTCCTATAGCTATTCTACGACCTCTATTTTCCGAATATTAACCTATTAACTTTAAGAACCCTTAATATATCCTTTACGATCTTTAATTCGATTCTAGTTCTAACGATATTATTATAACTATTAGAGACTTTATAATTAGATAATATAGTAGATTCCTACCCTTTCCCTATTATAACCTAACGTCGCTATCGTTTTACCCTTATATTATATATTATATATATATTATATATAAAGGAGTAAGGGATCGTAGAAGCTAGATATTGTAACAACCAAGGAAGCAGGGTGGCCGCGAGTTGACGACCCCGCGATCGGGAGACACGATAAGATAAGAAGCGGACCCACCAGGCAGAGCACGTGATGGCTCACCCAGACATAATAGTGAGCCGATTCGCTCACTAGGGACATAACAGTGAGCCAGGGGCTGGCTCACAAGATAACATACCGTGATCCTAACATCATGGATCACCAACGACTAACAAGTGAGCCATCCAACATGAGCTCACCACCCAAACAACAAGGACAGGATGAACGGGTATATAAGGACGGGCATTCTGTACTTGTAGATACATTCTTTCTCACGACAGTGATCAATCTAAGTCTTACCTTGTATTCATTGTAACGAGTGCGCAACGCCTTACGACACCACATCGTCTCAGAGTCACAACCTAAGCTTCTGCTAACAGCAACCCTAACCCTCTGACAGCGTTCCCCTCTTCGGAAGCTGCCAGGTCGTAACATTTTGATCACTCTTGTTCAGTAGGTTTACCTTGTGACACTGAGCAATACTCACCACAGGAACAATGTCCACCAACAGCATCGGCAACAGCGCCAGCAACTTGGCCGCTATGATCCAAGAACTTCGTTCGGAGAATGAACAGCTCCGGGCCTCGATGCAACAGCTCCAGGGAGGATCGAACATGAAAGCCCTCCCCCTCAACCATTCGACGGAAACCCTAGGGCACTTCAATCTTTCATCACCCAGGTACGCCAGTACCACAAAGCCAACGAGAACCAGCTCAAGTACTGGGGCGAGAAAGTCGCCAACGCCTCCTCTTATCTCAAAGGGGATGCCTTGCATTGGTTCGAACCCTTCGTTCGAGACTACTCTACCCACACCAAGAAAGAAGATATGAAGAAAGCTACCCAGGACGTCTATGCCGGCATGAACGCTTTCGAGGAAGCTATCAAGGGAGCATTTGGAGACATAGACGAGGAACGACAAAACGAACGAAAGATCCTTCAGCTCAAACAGACGGGACCAGCCACTAAGTACGCCACGGAGTTTCGACTCTTAGCCACTCGACTAGACTGGACTGAGTCCGCCCTCATGGCCCGTTTCTACGAAGGACTCAAAGACGTCGTCAAGGACCACCTCATCCGGGAAGATAGACCCGAGACTCTCACCGAGTACATCGCCATGGCCGTCAAGATCGACGATCGCCAGTACGAACGCAGGATGGAGAAAGGACGAAAGCCCGCCACAGGACCATGGAACCCTCGCGTCCCCCACCATCGATCCAATCAGGGACGCAAGTATCAGCACGACAAGCCCCGCATCAGCACGGCTTGGGGGCAGACCACCCATGCAGGCCCCATGGAACTTGACAACACCCGCCACGGCAAACCCAAGGACCTCAAGGACACCAAGTGCTACAACTGCGGAAAGAATGGGCACATGGCCCGAGAATGCCGCCAGCCTAAGAAACCTTGGAAGCCAGTCAACGAGCGACAGCTCAACCACACCCAGCACCAGGACCATGCCAGCACCAACTGGACCTTCTGTTATCAGGACAGCTGTCTCACACACAAGGACAGCAAGGAGCAGAATGGATGGTTCCCTAGGGCGCCCACGGGGCAACGAACCCTAGCCATGATGACAACCACGAAGAAAGACAAACGTATCCAGAAATGGGCTCGGCAGGTAACACCCGAGACCCAGGAAATCGACACAGATGAAGAAAGAGCCTACGAACACGCTCACCCAGAACCACAATCGGCTCCCCATGTGGGACTGATGAACGACACGGAATGGGATGAATACACTCGCGCCGACGAAGAAGAATCTCCGCTCGGACAGATCCAGCTTCACATGCCTGTACAAGCATATGAGGTTAGCAGCGCCAGCGAGGATTACGACCCCTTGGTACCCTGGAACGAACTCATCTACTACGGGACCAAGCCATGGAAGGCCAGCGCCCGAAAGCGAGAAAGCACCAAAGAAAACGTACGACTCATGGTAGGAGACCACCCAGCACTCCACCACGCCCACAAACAACACTACCAGTTGTTCTGGCCCGAATGCGTCTACGACGACTGTGAATACCACTTCAAGGAGAAGGCCGCACACCGGTTTCTCCCGCGCAACCACTGGATCGAGCCACGAGTAACGGTGGAATTCGAACAGGAGAGTCGCAAATGGATCCTGCACATGGACGAATACAGTCAGGGCCGGCTCACGTTCCGACCAGACCCTGCTTATCACGACAAATGCTACCAAGACAACGCCAGATGGGAAAATTGCGATAACGACGCATGCATGAAGCACTACATCGCTAAAGCCAAAGACTGGAGACTCCATCGTATGAAGGACGTCAGGAAGCCACTCTTCCGCGTTCACTACAAAGGCGACGATAGGGACGAAAACTCAGACGGACCATCCATGACATGGCCGCCTACTACGCCACCCCCTTCGGGAAAAGGCAAGCGTCGGTCGAACAGGGACAACGACCGACGAAGGAAGTAAGAGCAATCTGCTCAGCCGAACGAACCCACGGCACGAACCACCTCTACGTAAGAATAAACGTAGGAGGACGGTGGGCAAGCGCGCTACTAGACAGCGGCGCCCAGGGCAACTACATGAGCCCCGAATACATCAACAAGAATAAGATCACGTGGAGGTATAAGGAGGAACCCTATCAACTCAGCACGGTGGAAGGACAAGCGGTCTCATACGGAGGAGGGATCGTGAACACGGAGACTGCGCCCCTCCAGGTGTTCATCTCTCGCCGTCAAGGTCACATAACCTTCGACATCACCAACATGGGAGGAAAACAAATCATCCTAGGCATCCCATGGCTCAGACAATGGAACCCGCAGATTGACTGGACAGCTGGCCGCGTCCAGTGGAGTACGTCAGCCCCTGAGGAAAGACCCACGAGCGGTCTCTCAAGCGACCTCCAACTAGCCCTCACGAATAGGGACAACTCAGAGGAGACAACCCCGGAGGAGCTCACAACAGAACAGCAAGAAAGACTGCAGAACGTACCCAAGGAATACTGGAAGTACGAAAAGATCTTCAGAGAAGAAGTCGACACGGTGCTACCTAAGCACACACATTACGACCACGAGATCCCAATCAAGGAAGGAGAGAGCCCCCGGTTCAACAAGATCTACGGATTGAACCCTCGACAAATGGACACTCTCGACGAATACCTCAAGGAGAACCTCAGAAAAGGATACATCCGACCATCGACATCCCCAGCGGGATATCCGATTCTTTTGTGCCAAAGAAGAATGGCAAAGAAAGACTATGCGTCGACTACAGACAGTTGAACGACATTACCATCAAGAACTGCTACCCATTGCCTCTGATATCAGAACTCAGGGACGCATTAGCAGGAGCCAATTGGTTCACAGCGCTTGATCTCAAAGGAGCGTATAACCTCATCCGCATCAAGGATGGAGAAGAATGGAAAACAGCATTCCGAACACGACGAGGACACTATGAGTACTTGGTCATGCCATTCGGATTGACCAACGCCCCGCAACCTTCCAAAACATGATCAACGATGTACTGCGAGAATTCCTGGACGTCTTCGTGGTAGTATACCTCGATGACATTCTGATCTTCTCGAAGACAATGGAAGAACACAAGGGACACGTCCACCAGGTCCTCACACGGCTACACCAGCACGAGCTGTTAGTGGAACCTGAAAAGGCCAAGTTCCACTCACAGGAAGTAGATTTCCTCGGGTATACGATCACCCCAGGAGAAATCAGGATGGAAAAATCCAAAGTAGCAGCCATCAGGGAATGGCCTACACCAAAGAACGTCAAGGATGTCAGAGCATTCCTCGGTTTCGTCAACTTCTACCGACGATTCCTAAAAGGATACAGCAAGACTGCCAACCCTTTGACGAGCCTCACGGTCAAGGAAATAGAGTTCGCGTGGAACGAACCCCAAGAAAAAGCATTTCGCCAGATTATCGATGCCGTCCTCAGCGAGCCAGTCCTCCGAATGATAGACCCCGAAAAACCCATGGAAGTCGAGACAGATGCCTCCGACTTCGCCATTGGAGGACAGTTAGGACAGAGGGACGACCAAGGACGCTTACACCCGGTAGCTTTCTTCTCGAAGAAACTACACGGACCAGAGCTCAATTACCAAATTCACGACAAAGAACTCATGGCAATCATCGAAGCATTCAAAGAATGGAGAACGTACCTCTCCGGAGCACGACACGAAGTCAAGGTCTACACTGACCACAAGAATCTCGCACACTTCACAACGAACAAAGACCTCAACAAACGCCAGATTAGATGGGCAGAATTCCTCTCGGAATTCAACTTCACCATCATCTACCGCAAAGGATCTGAGAATGGCAGGGCAGACATTCTGAGCAGACGCTCAGATCATGAGCAGAACACGCCCCCAACATTAACGCCATCCTGGCGAAAGACAAAGAAGGGAATCTCATTCCCTATCACCGTACGCTGGCGGTCACCACTCGCGTGACACCCGCCAGACCACCTACGGAAGCATTGGAACTGATTCGACAAGTCCACGAAGCCAAAGCCCACGGACACCAAGGAGTAGCGAAGACATTCGCCCGACTCAGGAAACATCACGACTTCAAGGGAACCAGACAGGACGTCACAACAGTCATTCGCAACTGCGACCTCTGCAAAAAGAGCAAAGCAGAAAGGCACAGGCCTTATGGAGAACTCAAGGCTTTGCCAGTACCAGCAGCAGCCTGGGAATCAGTCTCATTGGACTTCATCACCAGCCTGCCCCCGTCAAAGGAACCCTTAACTGGGACCTCTTACGACAACATCTTAGTAGTCGTCGACCGACTCACGAAGTACTCGTACTTCCTCCCGTACAAAGCCACAGGCACGGCAGAAGACCTCGCCTATGTATTCCTCCGAAACATTGTGGGACAGCACGGACTACCAAAAGAATTAGTATCGGATAGAGACAAACTCTTCACCAGCAACTTCTGGAAATCGCTCATAGCTCAGCTTGGAGCCAAACACAAGCTATCCACGGCTTTCCACCCGCAGACAGATGGACAGACGGAAAGAACGAACCAGACTTTGGAGCAATACCTCCGGTGTTATATCAACTACCAACAGGATGACTGGGTCACACTACTACCCATCGCACAGTTCGCATACAACAGCTCACCAAGCGAATCAACGAAGGAGTCACCCTTCTATGCCAACTACGGATATAACCCAACAGCCTACGCGGAGCGCCGCGAAGCACCAGACACGCCAAAAGCAACCAACATTACGGCCAACATCCGCAAAATTCAGGACCATATCAAGCTCGACCTCGAGCTCGTACGAACCAGAATGACCACGTACGCCAACAAAACAAGGATGAAGGGACCATCCTTACAGGAGGGAGGTAGCGTCTACCTTATCCGCCGAAACATCAAAACCAAACGACCAAACGACAAATTGGACTTCAAGAAACTAGGACCTTTTAAAATTCTCAAGAAACTCTCGGATACCAACTACCACCTCTCATTGCCAGAGAACATGAAGATTCACCCCATTTTCCACATAGCACTTTTGGAACCAGCACCACCGAACGCACCACTCGCAACCAGCGTGGAAGTAGAAGACACAAACGAATACGAAGTCGAAAGAATCATCGACTACAGAAAAACGAACAAACAAGACGAGTACCTCATCAAATGGAAAAACTATGGGCATGAAGAAAACACATGGGAACCAGTCAAGAACCTGAACTGCCCGCAGTTGCTTCAAGAGTACCGTCATCCGGCACGGGACCAAGATCCGAAAACTCCTCTCCGAAGCCCAACGAGGACCAGTCCACGACGCCGCTAGCACCCCACTCCTGAAGGTCCTGCACCACGTTGGCCTCCTGAGCCTCGAGACTCAGGTTATCCCCACACAGAGGGAGGACGCCGTCCTCCTCATCCAACTGACGAATCCCTCGAGCAAACAACTCTTCACCACGAATCTTCGCCGCTTTCCGCATCTTGCGAAGACGGGACAAGCGACCCAAGGCCGTCGCCAATTTCGTTTGAAGCACTTCCAACTCCATTTCAGCATCCTCAATCTCCGCTTCTCGTTTCTTCTGCTCGGCAAGAGCTTTTTCCACTACACAATCATTAGGCCAGGCATAAAACCACACCAGGGACCAACTCACGCGCAGAAACCACGCTCACACCATCACAAGAGCGACCGCGGCGGACGCACTCCCCACAGCGAGAAGAACCCGGAGCAGTCTTACAGACGAGGTGTCGCTTGAAACACCCAGTACAGGGCATTTTGATTTCGCCCTCGGAATCGATCAAAGCAGCGAGCGCTTTCCTCTGGTCGGTTTTGACGGATGAGCGTTTTATGACACGACCTGACATTTTGTCATGGTTAGTAAGGATGACAAGAGAAGGACCACCGTGGGTGGCTAAGACCTACTACTTATGGCCGCTGGGACATCGGCCTGGAGGAGGAGTATCATGTAACAACCAAGGAAGCAGGGTGGCCGCGAGTTGACGACCCCGCGATCGGGAGACACGATAAGATAAGAAGCGGACCCACCAGGCAGAGCACGTGATGGCTCACCCAGACATAATAGTGAGCCGATTCGCTCACTAGGGACATAACAGTGAGCCAGGGGCTGGCTCACAAGATAACATACCGTGATCCTAACATCATGGATCACCAACGACTAACAAGTGAGCCATCCAACATGAGCTCACCACCCAAACAACAAGGACAGGATGAACGGGTATATAAGGACGGGCATTCTGTACTTGTAGATACATTCTTTCTCACGACAGTGATCAATCTAAGTCTTACCTTGTATTCATTGTAACGAGTGCGCAACGCCTTACGACACCACATCGTCTCAGAGTCACAACCTAAGCTTCTGCTAACAGCAACCCTAACCCTCTGACAGCGTTCCCCTCTTCGGAAGCTGCCAGGTCGTAACAGATATATACTTATAGGCTCTTTATTATAGAGATCCTTAAAGGAGATATAATTAGGCTAAGCTTCTAGCTCTATTAATAATATAATAAGACTTATAACGTTTAGCTCTTTAAAGCTATTTTAACAACCTCTATAATAACTTATTTATAGAAGAAGTATAGGGTATTCGAATCTTTAAGTAAATAGATAGAGGAAGACTCTTTAAATACTTTAGAGTTAATACTATAATATATTATAATATATAAATCTTTAATAGATTAAATAGAAGAGCTTATTTTTATATTTATTATAATAATAAATTAACCCTTTAATATCTTTAATAGCTTATACTTTAATTAGCTCTTTATATAATTAAATCTTTATATTATCCTAATAATACCCTAGGGACGAACCTCTCTCCGATAGCATCTCTCTAGGATTTTTACTATAAAGAAGAAATAAATATAATATTAATTAATAGCTTCGAAGTCTTAGATCTACTTTATATTTAATTATTAAACTTCGCTAAATAGCTTAATAATATTAGCCGTTTCCTATTATTATATAAGCTATAATAGTATTTAATAATAATATCTTCTTATTCTCCGATAATAGTATAGAAGCTATATAGGCTAGAATACTATAGCCTTTATTATATCTATTATTAAGGAATAGGATATCTTAGATCGTATTAATATCTTAGTCTTAGATAATATATAGATTAACGATTCTTATAATTAAGAGCTATTCTAATAATTAATTCTATTTATAATAATTAATAATATATTAAAACGATAAATATAATATTATAGCTATATCCTAAACCTTACTAGAAGGGCTTTCTTATATAGAGAGGATAATAAAGTCTTTAAATAAGAAGTATAAGCCTTAGAGCTATTAAGCGATTCTTAAGACTCTCTTTATTATTAGAGGAAGAGGGGACCTATTAATAAGCTTTATAATATCGTTAAATAGGTTTATTCTTTACTATAATATAATAAATACTTCTAAATTATTATTAAAGAAGCTTAAAAAGCTAACGATAACTTCTAAATCTATTAATAATCTAATTTTAAGCTCTAGCTTATCCTTAATAATAAAATATAGTAGAATTTAACGTTTTTAATACTTAATCGGGCCCTTAAGAAGTATAATAATATCTAAAGCTTCCTCTAGAAGAATCTCTCTAAACCCGACCCTTATAAACGTATATTAGAAGATAATATTCTAACCTTTAAGGATTAATGCCTCTTTATAGAACTCCGTAAAGCTCTTAAGCTATTATATCGATAAATAATATATATATAGGGATAAGCTAAGAATAGAAGTTATAGAGCGTTCTAGGAGATATTCGTAAATATAGAGTATATCTTAGAATAAATAGAATAATAGAAGTCGTTCTTTAATAACTTCTCTAATATTAGAGATTCTCCTTAAATATCTATAATTTATTAGAGAGGTCGTTAACCTTATATATAAAGCTCCTTTATATTCTTATTAATCTATTCCCTCCCTATATATATATAGAGTGAATATTCTATAATAACCTCTTATTATTTCGAGGTATTCTCTAAAGACTTATAATAATACTTCTATCTCTTTATTATAAATATATAGAAGAAGAGTAATTAATACTATATTAAGCTAGTAGAATCTCTATTATATATAGTAGCTATTATCCTCTACCCTAAGCTAGGAATACGATAGCTAGAGGCGTAATAGACGATATTAGAGTAATTAGTATAGCTTTATAAGTCTCGTACTAGCTTACGTATCTATTAGGAGTAATAATATTACTAAGGTTAATTACTATTATAGTAGGATATATTATTAATAGCTATAAGCTTTAATAAAATATAAGCATTATAATAAACTATTAATTTAATACTATTTATGTTGAACCAATATTAGGGGGTTCCCTAGGGCAGTGATCTCGGTAGGGGATCACCGATATGGTGATCACCGTGGCTGGGATTCACAGCTCTCAGGAGCACGTGAATCACAGCTTACGTGATCGGTGAATCAGATGGGTATATCTGACTCACGTAGGTAGTGGTAATTCAGAGAGAGATCATCAACTACATCACAAGACTTATATCACCTACCCTACCTATTCAGAGCTCTCAGGCACAGCCAAAGCAATGAAACGGGGTTCACATAAGCAGTGAAGCCCTCTCAACACTGATCAGTGTTGCGTTCAACGTAACACAGAACAGCTAGAGCTGGAAAAGTCAGGATCGATCCCACGGATAGCAAATTCGCTGTGCGTGAGCTCATCGGTTACACTTTACAAGTGATCGCAAGAGCACCGTTTGCTTTGAGTACTTCAGGACTCTTGTGAGAGCTTGGTAGCAGGGAAATCCCCTGTTACGTGATCTGTAGGAGCACCGTCTGCTTCGAGTACCTCAGGACTCCTACGCCCAAGATCACCACCTAGGCTATATTGCTAGCCACCAAACCCGACAAACGAAGCTCTACGGAACAGTCAATCAGCCGTAGCAGAGCTTCAACAAAATCAGCGACAATGAGCTCCTCGGATCACGGCAATAGCTCCGTGACAGAGCCAGAGAGCGCTGAAAAGATGCAACAGGAGTTCGACGGCATTCTGGAAGAACTCGGCATATCACGCCTAACGCAGAAGGTCAGGAAGGGTCTCGATATTGACTTCATCGTTAATGGAGCAGAATCACGGTTCCCTGGATCACTGGATTCGGCATCCGCAGATCTCAAGAGCGCCTGGATCCTTAAGGCAATGAGCGCATACGGGACCATGAAGGGAGTTCACCTCCTGGAGGCGTTTATCGAAGACTTCCAGGGCTGGACCGAAGAGGACTTTGACTCCTGCAATACAACGATCACTCGAGCGCTGAAGGTGTATCTAGCAGAGCGCGGGATCCCTCTTCCAGGAGCAGCAAACGCTAAGACGTCGAAGAGACTAGTCCCAATGCTTTCATGGGAAGAGATGCCCGACGCGACGGAGTCGATCACTGCCGACCGGGATTCAGTGCTCCAAAGAGCAGAGGAACAGCGAGACCAGTGGGACGACGAGCAGCAACCCACGGGGAACGCCCAGCTATCCCAAATCCGAAAACTACGAACGGGGAGGACAGATCCCCGACAGCCCCTGGTTCCAGGGTTGTCTGATCAACGGAGCAGGCAATCCAGCCAACGAGAGATCACGCCTCAATCGCGAAGAAATGAGACCCCACCCCCAAATGTCACCCAGAACCCACCAGCTTGGTACCATGCTCTGCCGCCACACGAATCGGTGAATTCACCGATCGACGGAGCTGTAATCAAGCAATTCGCATCGCTCTGGAACAAGGAGAGCAATTACTCTGGGGAGACATACGATATCCTTGACGATAAAATGCGTATCTTCACGGACGTTTGCGAACTGCTGCAAATCCGCTATACGCAGCTCCACGCGCTCTTCCCGAGTATACTTTCAGGGCGCGCGCAAACTTTCTTCCTAGAGCACATGAACCGGAGCATGGGACTCCGTCAAATGTACCTAGCGATCAAACAACAGTTCGATTCGGAGATCAACAGAGCACAGTATCATACAGACTGGAGCTCGATGACGTTCCACTCTATAGCGGCAGAAGCTGATAACGCAGGAAAGCCGCGAATGGAAGTTCTCCAGATCCTTCTGGATAGGCTTCAGCGGTGCCAGAGAGCACTTGGCCCTGCGTTCAAGGAAGAGACTCATCTCTATGTGAACACTCTGAGGGCGGTTCAAGGCGTCCCAGAGCTGAAGATTGCACTAGCAAGGCCGGAGCGATCTTTCAATGCGCTATCCGCACAGCTCAAGAGCACACTGAAGGTGGAGGAGAACACCAGAACGCCTGGGCACTTCTACACCGACAGACGTTATGGGAGCGGATATCGCCAAGCCAGTGGAAGGGGAGATCGCAGAGAGCAGTCGGTACGCAGAACCAATGATCGTCAGCCATCCAGAATTCGCAAATGCTGGATATGCTCTAAACGAGACTGCAGATCGACGAAGCACTCTCCCGAGGAGCAACAACGTTCGAAAGAGCAGTGGAAACGCATGCAGGAAGCGCGTGGGGATCAGCGGAAGGGATACCGTCAGTTTTTAACAGCAATGGAACCTGCTGAGAGCTCGGAATCAGACAATCCCACTTCCGATGAGCTGGGAGCAGACGATGCCTTTGGGTCTGATCCCGAGAGCGAACTGATGAATGCCCATACTGCACACTTCCTAGCAAATGAGTCGTTCCAACACAGAATCAGGGGGAGCAGTCCGAAGGCTGAAATGACAGCTCCGATAGAGCAGCTCTTCACCCAGTATCAGATCAATAGCACTTCCACGTGGTACGGCATCATCCCTGATACAGGCGCGGCATCAGTTTCCACAGCAGGAGCTTCACAAACAAGGGCCCTAATAGCCCTAATACCAAGCCTAACAGTCAACAAGCAGGGAATAGGGGCCAGAGTGAGATTCGGAGCAGGAAATCCCATTTCCACGACGGAGGAGATCACTGTTCCAACGCCAATTGGGAGAATCACGTTCCATATCGTCCCAACGGATACCCCATTCCTGCTTTGCATCAAGGATATGGACGATCTCGGAGTCTACCTAGACAACACGCGTAACGAGCTGGTAAAGCGCGTTGGGGAGATCCAGGAGCGTACGCCCATTTTTCGCAAATGGGGCCACCCATGGTTCTTCCTGGATACGAAGACCCATACCAGCTCCGGGATCACATACATGATGGGGACAGAGAGCGATGGAGCAGCGTTTCTGACAGAAGCAGAGCTCCGACGCATTCACAAGCGGTTCGGTCACCCATCTGTAGAGAAGCTATGGAACCTGCTCCAGAGAGCAGACCAGGACATGAATCGGGACGCTCTGGAGCTGATAAACCACTTCTGCCACCATTGTCAGATCAAAGGGAAGTCCCCGCAACGCTTCAAGTTTGCCCTGAGGTCAGATATCGACTTCAATTACGAGATTTTGGTCGATATTATGCACTTGGATGGAAAGCCCGTTCTTCATGTGATCGACGCGAGCACAGGATTCCAGTCCGCAACTTTCATTCCCAATTTCACAGCTCGCGCGACGTGGGAAGCTCTCAAGAGGTGCTGGTTGGATACATACCTTGGGCCTCCAGACGTCGTAACTGTTGACGCTGGAACGAACTTTGCCTCCGCAGAGTTCAGGGCAGAGGCACGCCTCCTAGGCATGACCTGCCATCAGATCCCTGTAGAGGCCCATTGGTCAATCGGCAAGGTTGAGAGCTACCATAAGCCGATACGCAGAGCGTACGAGATCTTGAAGGCAGAGTCTCGCGACACGAGCCTAGAATCGCTGCTTCAAGGAGCTGTGAAGGCGGTAAACGACACCGCTGGGCCCAACGGATTAGTGCCTACACTGCTCGTATTCGGGGCGATGCCCAGGATCACCGCCAACTCAGCGCCCACCGCGACCCAGGCGCAGCGCGCCGAAGCGGTCAATAAGGCGATGGCGGAGCTTCGGCGAATGGTCGCCAAGCGGAAGGTCAATGACGCTCTCAATACCCGTAACGGACCAGATACCAAGCAGTTGCTGCCGAGATCGCTGGAGCTGGGAAGCGACGTTCTTGTGTTCCGAGAGCGGGAGAAATGGACCGGTCCCTACAAGGTCATATCGGTTTCTGACACGGCGGTCACGGTCGAAATGGTTAACGGCCCAACGGAGTTCAGAGGAACACACGTTAAGCCGTACAACAGATCGCCGGATCAGCAGGCTGGGGAGACAATAGTGGTTCGAACTCCAGAGACCCCAGAACCATTTGAGTACCCAGAGCCAATTCTACCACGACGACGCGGGAGACCCAGGAAGTCAACAAACGCCACGAATCTGTTACAGGCGGCTTTCACGGATCGCAAGAGCAGTGCGACCGGGACTTCACAGATCGAGCGCCAATTCATTGTCAAAAGGGAACAGCAGGGGTACGACCTAGCTGTTCAACTACGCAATGAAGGCAGAATAACGACCCCTGGGAAGCCATTTGAACAGTCCGACTGGGAGGAAATCGACTCACTCCTGGCAGCTGGAGTGATCGTGCCGATCAGGAGATCCGCGTTTCCCAGTGCTAAGATCTTTGGATGCCGGCTTGTAAGAGAGGTGAAAGGCCTCCCTCAAGCCCCATATGAGAAGTCAAGACTGGTGGTTCAGGGACACAGTGACTGGGAGAAGACAACCCTGCTAACGCAGTCGCCCACGATCATGCGCTGTAGCCAACGACTGATCCTAGCGATCACCCCAACGCTACAGCAACGTGGCCACCAGTTGATGCTCCGTGATATCAGTCAAGCCTACACCCAGAGCGCTACAGATCTGTTACGCAACGTTCTCCTGCGCGTTCCCAAGGAGCTACAGCATAGATACCCCGACGGAATCGTCTTCCACGTTGTGAAGCCGCTCTATGGCATCGCAGAGTCAGGTCTCCATTGGTTTGTAACCTATCAGCGCCACCACAGAGAGCGCCTAAACGCCGTTCCAACGGGCTACGATCCGTGTTTGCTTCTAACCAGAGCTGGAGAGAGCTTTGGACTGGTCGGAATGCAGACTGACGACACCCTCAACCTCGGAGAGCCCGCGTTCATACAAAAGGAACAAACAGAGCTCGAAAGCGCTGGCTTCCGGGCAAAGCCTGCTTCCGTCCTTAACGCAGGATCTGACGGCGTCTTCAACGGCTGTATCATCAAAGTTGGAACTGAAGATCTCACGATTCAACAGAAAGGCCAAGGTGATCGCCTAGAGCTGGTAACCCCAGGGACAGCGAGCTCAGAGCAGGAATACATCGCCCAGAGAGCTCGCGGTGCCTATATTGCTTCAACCTGTCAACCAGAGGCAGCCTTCGATTTCTCTGTTGCAGCCCAAGCCAAGAACCCACAGGAGGACGACTTTGAACGGCTCAACAAACGCATACAATGGCAGATCGCCAACGCAGGCCGTGGCCTGAATTACGTGCGCCTGGATCTCTCAACGGCCCAACTTTACGTATTTGTTGACGGCTCCTTCGCCAACAATAAGGACCTAAGTTCACAGATCGGATTCGTTGTCCTCCTTGGTAACGAACGTTCCTGCGATCAGGAGAACGCCTTCACGGTGCGCGGCAATATCCTCCATTGGCAATCCATTAAGTGTAAACGGGTTACGCGTTCAGTTCTGGCTAGCGAGATCTATGGGATGGTTAGCGGCTTCGACGCGGCTTATGTCCTTAAACAGACGCTCCAAAAGATCTGTAAACGCTTAGAACTGCCGCTCCCACGGATGGTTATCTGCACCGACAGCTACTCGCTCTACCAATGCCTGGTTCAACTGAGCGCGACAGCAGAGAAACGCCTAATGATAGATCTCATGGCGTTACGGCAAAGCTACGAAGAACGCGAAGTCGACGAAATTCGTTGGATCGCCGGAGGCGATAACCCTGCAGATTCAATGACCAAGGGAGCGCCAAACCAGGCACTGGAAGCGCTAGTGAGCTCTAACGAAGTCACAATCAGGATTGAAGGATGGGTCAAACGTCAAGAAAAGAACAGTCAGGGGGCAAAGGCAATTGATATTAGCAAAAATGCAGCAAAGCCTAAAAACGAGCACCCCAGAAGCAAAAACGACGACCCCGCGATCAGCAAAACAGCAAAGCAACCGCTCCGCAAAGCGGACTAGGCCTCGGAATCCGAAGAATCCGAGTTTGACTGCTCTGGCGAGTCCCACCAGAGGCAGTCAAAGAGCCGCAGAGCTGCGGCCCGCCCAGCCGCCTTGCGGTCGGCATTACAAAGACCATCGAGGTCCTTGTTGGGGTCGTCACCCCCTTCGCCTCCTCCTCCTCGGCGATCGTCAGCATGCCCTTCACGACGGCACGCCACTTTTCCTTATCCTATTCATTGTTCTCCTACTGTTAATTGTTCACTTTAAGGCTGGAAGAGCAGATCTAACGCGCCGAAGACTGGAGATTGGAAGCGCGTTGGAGCGGCTATCGACCCTAGCGACAGCTCCCAATATTGGTTCTCACGGCTGTTCTATCCACAAAGAAAAGAGAGCCAGTGTTGAACCAATATTAGGGGTTCCCTAGGGCAGTGATCTCGGTAGGGGATCACCGATATGGTGATCACCGTGGCTGGGATTCACAGCTCTCAGGAGCACGTGAATCACAGCTTACGTGATCGGTGAATCAGATGGGTATATCCGACTCACGTAGGTAGTGGTAATTCAGAGAGAGATCATCAACTACATCACAAGACTTATATCACCTACCCTACCTATTCAGAGCTCTCAGGCACAGCCAAAGCAATGAAACGGGGTTCACATAAGCAGTGAAGCCCTCTCAACAAATTACCTATATAAAGGAGGTAATAGAGAAGGAGAATATTAAGGCCCTTAGTATTATAATTATAGATTTCGATCGGAAGCTTAAAAATACTCTTAAAATCGTATTCCCTCGTCTCTTATAGTAAATTTATATATAATATATAAATAAGAATATTCTCCTTTATATAAGAAGGAAGTAGAATAGCTACTTAGAAGGTAATACTATAATTAGAGGCCTTTATAGTAGCTATATAAATAGCTATTCCTACTATTCCTATAGGAGATATTAACTATATTAATTTAATTAAGTAAATAATAATATAATAGAAAATTCTATAATTAGCGAAATCGTCGAAAATAGCTTAATAATAAGGGTATTTCTAGCTATTAGTTTAATACTTAATATTATAGATAATAGAAATAGTTTATAATACCCGAATTCTATATAATTATTATCGGATCTATTATTAGATTAATCTCCTAATAGCTTCTTATTCGCCTAGAAGTAATATATTAATACTAAAATAGAAAGAGCATTCTAGCTTATATAGGCTTTACTTTATTATAGGTTTAATCCTAAATAGCTTAATTTACTTACTTCCTTCCCTTTCTATACTCCTAATTAAAAAGCTAATATCCTAACCTTAGAGCTTATTTACTATTTAAATACTATTTAGCTATTATTCTATAAGTAATTCTATAAGTTTTCTATTAGGAGATTCCGAAATTATAGCTTTAGATCTACGTCTCTAGTAAAAGGAGCTTATACTAAGCTTAAGAGCTACTTTCTAAGAAGCAAAAGCCGAGCTAACCTCTATACTCTATAAGAGCGAATCTCCTAAATAGTTAATAAGAAAAAGGAGTAATATAAAACTTTAATTTAATTATAAATACGCTATTTTAATAGTAAATTCTAATAGGAATAGATTACGTAATAGTTTATATTTCTTATATCCTTTAAGGCCCTTAAGAAGATATAGGACGAGCTATAAATAGCCTTAAGAGCTAGGAATTCGGATTAATTATAGTTCTAGCTATTACCCTATTCTAATAGCTTTACTAAGTAATAGGGGCTACCCTATTACTATATACTATATTCCTATCTATCTCTTAATTAGCTATTAACCCTTAAGGATATCTTATTATATTAATAGCTTAATTAGAATATTATAGGCTTTATTATCTACTCCCCCTCCCTCTTCTAGCTTCTATTTATTAATTCTACTATAAATAGGCTATCCTCTAAAAGGCTTATAAAGAAGCTCTCGAATTACTTCTAAATAAGGTCTTAAAAGGCGCTAAATATATTAAATAAGAACGCTTCTAGCGCTTTAGAGAGGCTACCGATAACGCCTCTATTATAGGGTCCTATAATACCCCGATTTCCCTCGCCTCTATTATATAAACTACTACTTCTAGCTAAGTATTATCGGAGTAAAAGCGGTTAGAACTACTATCGTTATATTCTATACTAATCCTACCTTAGAAGTATACTCCTATTATCCGGCTAAGGAAGAAGAGGAAGATTAATAGTAATAAGTAGATAGAGCTTATTATAGTATAATTAGCGACCCTTATAGAGGCGTCTCGCTAGTAAGAGGCTACGTAACGTCTCTTAGCCGAGGAGTAGATGCATAGTGCCTCTCTATAACTATAGCTATTACTAATAGCTATTATTACGTAGCTATTATAGGATATACTATAGTTCTAGTAGTAGCTATAATAGTAGTTTTAGGGCGAGTAGCCCGGGCTATTTACTCTAGGGGCTTCTAGAGACTATAGCTAGTAATAGGGAGGGTTCTAAATAGCCTCTAATTAAGGCTAATTTAGCGTTTACTATAGTCTTTCCGATATCCTGATTTATAATATAAAAAAATTAGTACTAGCTACCTTAGGCCGCTAAGGGCTACTAATAGCCGTTTAGCGACTCGCTTGCCTTGCTATTCTATTAAGTAACTCAAAGGTATAAGAGACGAGGATAGGTATATAGTTGCTATAGCTAATTTTAGTAGTAGCGCTGTATTTATGGCTTTACCCCTGTCTATTGTGGCTTTACCCCTGTTGGGCAGAGCAAATATCTAACAAGGGCCGAGCAAATATCCGTCCCCGGTTTCGAGGGGGGCCAGTGGCTGGATGGTGGGCTGCCGAGATAGCGTTCAGGAAATGCCCGTCATGCACGCACGCATACTTGCTTGCTCGCTGGCAGTGGCGCGAAATTGATCGATCTCTATCTCTACTGGAACCTGTCACGCCTGACTACTTGACTGGTTAACGGGTAATTCGAGCGGAGAATTGACGGTGTATTGTCAATTTCTGCGTCTTCCAGGGGGAAGAGTGAGATGCAGCAGAGTGACGTGACATCGGAGATTTTCTAGATACCACTCTGACTCGATTGAGTCGAGGCCACTGACGCTGCCAGGACAAAGTCAATCTGGCCAGAATGATCGACGACCGATGGCATTGTGGCCCTCTTCCGACCTGAGGTATGTGTGTGTGGTGACTTGGCTTAAGAGGCGGCTCTTAATGGTCTTCAGACCCTCGTCAAGCCAGACCGAACGTTCAGGCCTCCAAAGCTCCCAAGTGGCTGATAGCAGACGGTTGCTATTGCATCAATGATACCTGATCACTGCTACGCTATTGAAACAAAACGATCAATCCAAAGACAAACACACATGAACCATCCCACACTGAAGCTGTACCGTCTCGTGTGAAGAGACGGCCCAGATGGCCATTGCCCCCAATCCTGTCTCGGGTAGCAGCGTGGCCTGAGCTTCCCATCGATTGACCTACTCTCATCTCGGTTTGCAGAATCTTCTCCATGCGTACATACCAGCTTTCTCTCGTGTGCAATTACTGATATGCTCGCTTGGAGGTATACGGGTTAAGCACCTAGCTGTCGCCAACCCTTGTCGTTGACTCCTTTTGACTCCTAGTCACGCCCCCCTTCTCAACACCAACACCAGACGAGTTTCAGAGCCCCTGTCATCGCAACCCTTCAGTTGGGCCAAAACGTCAAAGCTCAGTCTTCAGCAGCGAGTGCAGCCCCACCACGCTCACGTCGCTGACATGACGCCCATCAAGCGGTACCAAGCAGAGGAGGGGTTCGAGGCCTGCGCAGCGCGTGGCATAAGGTGACATCCGGCCGCCAAGCGAGCATGATCGACAAAACCGCAACCCCTGTGGTGTTTGGTCGTACAGGTGTCAACCAGAAAGGATGGAGAGCATATCGAGGCAAACCCAGCCAGTCTCGTCATGCCATGCAGACCTGAGCACGTTTGTCAAGGGATTGACGTGTAGAGCGAACGGCACAGACGCGTCCCGGATCGTCACAATGACTCTCGGATGCCCTATTCTACCTGGGTAGTCACCATCTTTCATGCCCTTTCGTCTCCGAGGCCAGGTCTTCTCAGCTTTCTTCCACCCACACCTCATGCGAGCGCTTTGAGAGACTGGGTTGCGCTACGACACCCTCACCCAGCATGATCGCATCACACCTCAGGTCGATCCCCTGCATCTAATTCCTAATTTCCTACCGTCGTAGGCCTAGGGTTTATACTTTATCACCCACATGGCGGAGTAACGCATCGCGAAACCCCTTCCCTTCCCTTTTCCATCTTCGATTCTTTCAACCACCACAGGCCGGGTGTGTTGGCGTTCGTTTGCTTCGGTTCTCCCGCGCTTGAAGCGCAGACGCTGCTGGTTCAGCTTCGATAATACCTTTGGATGAACGTTCATCGTCCAGTGCAGGCCTGATCCTCAAGGCATTCGACGACACACAACTCGCGACAGTTCTTTGAACAGCGCGAGACAGCCTAGCGCAATGGACAAGGCCACGAGGATAAGCATCTTCGCGAAGCCCGCCACAAGCCATGAAGCGCCACACAAGGCGAGGGTAGTGTCGCTTGACATACCACCACCAGTTCCTCCCAAAGATCCGCCTAGGCCAGCGACGAGCTCGACGACTCGATCCGGGCCCGCGACAAGACCGGTCGCGAATGCGACAACTAAGCTCAAGGATGCGACAATGTCGTCGAGGCCAACTACCAGCTCGACAAGACCCGGCACATCTTCCACACTCGCGGGAACCATGTCCTCAATACAAGGGGCGGGATCAAAGATCAAAGCAGGACTACGGCCGCTCAAGCTAGCAGCACTCACGTCGCACCCGACGCGCCCGATGCCGACCATCTCGCGACCACAGACAGCTTCCAACACGACAGTCGCGAGTCCGGTACGGCCCATGACAAGTTCGACGCGGAGGTTTTCTCGTTCAACTACGATGACTGGAAGGACAATCAAGTATGGCTCGGGCAGATATGCCACCACAGAACTTAGCCCTCAGCCGTCTGATGATGAGGATGACCCCCTGGTAAGGACTACCTGTACCGATTTTGTTCTCAAAGGCCTGCTCGACTGACAAGCGTCCAGAACTGGCCTCTGTGGAAGAAAGACCTCAATCTCTTCGCACTGCTCGTGACAGTGTGCCTCGTGAGCGCCATGAAGACAGCCTTCATCCCCGTCGCCGCCAAGCTTGCCATCCAGTTCCAGGTCTCGCATACCGCCATTGCATCTCTAACAGCCGTTCCCTTGATCTTTTCGTCTATCACAGGTCTCGCCAGCGTGACCGCTTCCAAAATCTGGGGCAAACGTCCCGTCTATCTCCTTTCCATGGTATTTCTTTTCATCGGCTCTTTGTGGAACATGCGCTCAACCACCTTCGGCACTACCCTCGGCGCTCGCATCTTCCAGGGCATCGGCTGGGGCGCCTTCGATACGCTCATTCTCAGCTCGATCCACGACACGTACTTTGGACACCAGCGCAACCCACGCCTCGCTGCCTACGACATCTTGCAAGCCGCGACAGCCTGGGGGCCCCCGCTGCTCAGCGGCGTCGCCATGCGCAACGCGGGCCGCTTCGAAATTCATTTTGAAATTCTGAACACGTTCTTTATCGTCGCCATCCCGCTGCTCGCCTTTGCCGCGCCTGAAACGGCGTACGACCGCTGGTTCATCGGCAATGCGCTCCCCTCCGCCCGCACGCCGACCTCGACGACGGCCCGCCGCTCGATCGGCAAGTTCAACCTCCACGTGCCCAACACGCACGAGGCGAGGCAATATCTGCGCACCATGAAACCGATCTCCTCCTTCCGAGGCTTCGTCGACAACCGAACCCTCCTGCAGGGACCCCGCGCTCTCATCGCCCCGACCACTGCACTGCTGGCGCTGGCCACTTTCCTGCCGTACTCGGCTCTGTGGACTATCGCGCATGTTGTCTCGCCGCTCACGGCCGCCATCCTTGACGAGGCACAGATCGGTTCCCTCCTCTTGGCGCCCTTCATTTGCGGCGTCTCGGCCGCCGCCCTCTTCGCCTTTTGGCGCCGCAAGGCCAGAAAGGACTTTACCCTGCTGAACCTCGTCGCGGCCCTTGGCGTCGGCACCGTCCTCGCCGCCATCGGGATCCTGTCATTCGGCCTCGAGATCCACGGCAGCCGAAACATCTCGTTCAAGCTGCTGTCTGTGCTCGCCGGCTTCCTGGCTGTGGGTGTCTACGTGCTCAACGCCCTCGCGAGACCTGTCATCTACCGGTCTGCGCAATACACGAGCTCGAACCTGCACGTTTGCTTGCGCAACGTAGCCGACATGGACGCCGGGCTCGTGTGCTGGAAGAACCTGTTTGCTGCATTTTTTATATTGGGGGTCGCGAGCGCCGTGGAGGCCCGAAGGTCCGCAGGCCTGCGATCGTCCGTCATTGGCATTGGTGTTTCCCAGATCTTTGTTGCCCTTTTTGTTGGCACCGTCTGGTGGTTCATGGATGAGAGACTCAGGCGGTTGGATGGGCGAGTAATGGGACTGGTTGACCTGGACATGTTGAAGAGAGCCGGCAGCTTCTTTGACGAGGATTAAATGCATGCAAGCGCCATCGAGTGGTTTGCATGTGAGGCAGATTTTAGTTATGCCACTACACTTTTACAGAGACTTTTCTACTATCATCATCACTCAACGTGCTCCTTCTTTGTTGAGTCTGCATTGCGGGTGCCACTTGCACCAATACGTAATAGCTAATACAGCAACAATAAAGTCCTTGCTGTCAGGAATAGGTATATGAGGACTGCCTAGGTTACGGGCAGCCGCCCATAATGCCGAGCGCATGTCGTGCTCACTCACGGGATGCAACACCTTCGGAAGCTCCCGGAAAACAGGCGAAGCAAAGAACCCTTTACCAGGCGTGTCCATATCCCCTCCGAAAATAGCGATCACCATGAAAGTGTCATGATCCCTGTTCAGTCGTCCCATGTCTCGAACGCCCCAGATCGGTTTCGTCTCGTCCCAACTTCAGGCCGGTATCCGAATGCAGGGTGCCCCGCACTCGGCTGTCTACTTCTTAGCTCTCTGCTCCCGCACACTCTGGAGCTCTTGCCAGTATCCGGGGGGCACAGCGAGCAGGAACTCGGAGCCGAAGTTCTTGATGCATCGGATCGGGTCTTCGAGCCTGCCATCGATCAGGCAGTCCAGATCACAAAGGATGAAATCAATCCAAATTCTGCGAAGCAAGCTGCGCTCTCCCTCTGGCGTGTTCGCCCAGATGTACCGGGTCGCCTTGAGGATAAAGTCTTCGTCGTAAAACTCCCAAGGCAGGCGTACGAGGCAGTTGCGCAACTTGTAGAGGCAGATGTCCTCGAGGCTCTGAATTTCGCACCGCTTGGCCAGGGCGTACAGCTTTATGTGTCGGAAGATGGTGGTCGAGCATTTTGTCTTGTTGATGGGCTTGTGCTCGGCGTCCTGATCACCAGGAAAGTACCCCTCAGGGGTGTCGTGGCGGCTCTCGACGAAACGAAGACCGTGATGGTAGATCGCGCCCTTTTTGCCTGTCCAGCTGTCAATCCACTCCTTGAGATTGTAGATGTCGTCATCGTTGCCATCGTTGGCGTGTTCGGGGAAAATGTCGGTCGTGTAGTCGGTTCCGTAGGCAAACTCGACGAGGTCTGCGAAAGTCGTAGGTTCCACGTCCTCCCAGAGGAACTTATCTACGACGTTACCTTCGCCTCCTGCTGTGATATTCTCACGTATTTGTGGTGAAAGAGGGAGCAGAATGCATTCATGCACTCGAAACTCTTCGTGCTCGAGACCGATCTTGAAGAGAACAATGGGAGATTTGAGGACCCTGGCAGGCGTCAGCATGGTCTTTCAGAGGCCTGCCCATTGCATGTGAGAAGCCACTGCATCGCGGAAACCTACGATCCCATGTTGGGCTTGCGAAAATTCGCCATTGTGAATTGCTGGTCGTGTTCGTTTGAGAGGCGATATTGTCTATGTGTATGTGTTCGAGAACTGGCAGAGTGATGCACAGTTTTGAATGTAGATCGTGATGTTGTGATAACACTTCCACAGCAAGGATGGTGTGTAGATGTAGAAAAGGAGGTCAGAAGCACGACGAACCTTTGATGGGCTATCTTGATCTGGCGTGGAAACAGAGGATAGTACGCAGTTGAATGGGAAGCAAGGCATGAGCCTGCTGTAAGACATATTCATCAACAGCTCTTGCCATGTATGCATGGCAGATATTACGGAAGGTGACCCTCTCTCAATCCACAAACACCATGTTCGTCATAGTGAATATGTTGGGGCAATGCACACTCCAGCATCGACTAAGTGGTCATTCATCTCACACGACTTGAGTGTATGTTCAGGAATCGATTGGAACGTATCAACAATGCTACGAGCAGGGCAATTTCCTCGCAAGAACACCGAATGGCCTGATAGATGATATTCCACCGAGAGGAATGAAACTAGAATGTCGCTAACTTCTTCTGCCTCTGGTAGGCGCTCGACATTGTGATGACGGTGTTACATTGTATGAAGGCAACTCTATGCTGCTGGGGACTTGTATTGCAAACGAACCCACGCCCACAAATGACTAACTACTGATTGTTGCAAGGGTTTTGTAGCAGTATGTACTAATTCTTGGTAAAATGATATGCCTTTGCGTTTCAGTCCTTTTCATATCAAGTTAGTTAATAGTATCGTCAGAGAATGCTACATGAAATCCGGATTGCAAAGTCATAGTCACAAGCAAGACGCAAACAGTCACAGTGAGCAAGTAAGTAGTAGGCAACCAGTATATACTCGAACCTAAAGCGAAGGTACATGTGCAAGAAAGTTATATATGTGCAAGAAACCACAACCAAAGATATGTGCATTTTCAACTCGTATCTCCCCATCATCATCGTCATGTCAGGGGACCGGAAGGAGGCCACCGTCTCGCGCTCCCGCTACCTCGCCGCCGGGCTCACGCCGGCGCCGCCCGGGGGCGGCGCGCCCCAGAGCCGGAGGGGGAGGAGAAAGAGGAGGGGAAGGAGGGGAGGGGGCGCGAGAGGCGGAGGACCAGACACCCAGCCCCGGACCGCTTCTTCAGCAGGAAGAGGCGCGCGCGGCGAGCCGCTTACAGGCACTGAGAGTACCACTGGTTCTGGGCCTGGCAGGTAGAGCCGGTGGCGCAGACGGAGGGGCCGGTCCAGCCCGCGCCACCGCACTGCCCCCAGTTGGGCGCGGTCGGGGCGCCGTTGGAGGCGGTGGTGGTGGGGGGACGAGCGACGCGGGTGGTGGTGGTAGGGGGAGTGACGGGGCGAGTGGTCGAGCTGGGAGGGGTGACCGGGGGCTGACGGCGCCGGAGGTGTTGTGGGTGGAGCCGATGGGACCGAAGCGGATGTTGGACCAGGTGACGGAGGCGTTGGGGTGGTTGCGGATGACATCGGCGGGAGTGCGGCCGGTCTCGGGGCAGCGGCCACGGGCGACACCGGGCTCGCCACGGCGCTCAGGGGGTAGATGGAGTCGAGCCAGAGCATGTTAGCGAAGTGGTCGGCCCAGACGGACAGGACGAGGACCATGGGCAGGCGGTAGGCAGCGTTGAGCTGAGTGTGTCCGCCAATCTCGTCGTGGCGGTTGCGGTCACCGAAGATGGTGGGGTAGGCCGTGCAGAACTCGGGAGTGATGGCGGCGTTGAACTGGGTCAGGCCGGTGAGAGTGGGCTTGGGGGGAAGGATGACGTTGCCGTTCTGGATGAAGACCTGCTCGGAGACGTTGTCACGGAAGCGAGAGATGACGGTGAACTTGGAGCGCGTGTCAACGGTCTTGCCCGTGCCGTAGAACTCGGTGTTGCCGAGGCGGTAAGGGTTGTAGTCGCAGCCGTTGGCGTCGCAGCCACCGCCGTAGCGGTCCTCGGAGTAGGTACCACCGCAGCTGGTGTCGGTGCAGACGTGGTAGCTGTTGTTCTTGCAGGCGTGGGGGTGAAGGCGAACGACTCGCGGTTGGACTCCCAGATGTCGATCTCGGCGCAGCAAGATCCCATGGCACCAACACCGGCGTTGTCATCGGTGGGCGAGGGCTCCCAGCCGACAATGTTGCCCTTGCCGTTGATGAACTTCAGGTCACGGGCGCACTGAGCGTCACAGTAACCGGTACCGTACTTGGCACCAGCCTTGTTGTTGGGCTCGTCAGAGAGACCACCATCGGACTTCATGGGGACGAGGTAGAGGGCCGAGTTCATGCCGCAGGGGATGGTCGACAGGTCGACGTCGAAGGCCAGCTCGTTGTTGTTCAGGGTGAACATCTGGTACTTGGACTCGTTCTCCATGAGGTAGGTACGCGAGCCAATGTTGGTGCCAAAGTTGTGCTGGGTGACGAACTTCAGGGTGAGGGCATCGCCGCTGGTCGAGACACCGTAGGTGGCGCCGTAGTTGGCACCCTCGACGGCGCAGTTCTTGGCGCAGTCCTCGTCGCCGGTGCAGAGAGCGGTCCAGTCGTTGCCCTGGAAGCAGTTCTGGTAGCCGCTGACGTTGTGGGCCCAACGCCAGTTGGCGTCGATGTCGATTTCACCGTTGACGGTAGGACACTTGCTGCCGTTCCTGCCCGTGCAGCGCTTCCAGGTGATCTTGGGGTGAACCTCGGGCTCCTCGGTGCCGACCTGCTGGGCCATGGCCACGGCCAGCAGGGAGAGGCCACTGAGAATCGCAGTCTTCATTGTGACGGTTGGAGTGGTGGGAGATGGAGGAGAGGAGGAGAGTTGTTGGAGTTGACGATTGTTGGATGTGGTTGAGAGACTGAGGATGAGGATGAGAGGAGGGAAAAAGAGTGATGATGGTGCCGGATTTCCGTCCTTCTTTATATCACGATGATCAAGTGCAACATGCCGCTCATCTCGCCGCTTTCGACGCGTTCCAGTCAGTCGCCACTTTTGCCTCGCGGCGGAGAGTGGCCATCCGAGCATCTCGTGAGTTTGCCTCCCCCCGGCCGCCCCTCCGTGAGCCGCACAGGCTTGTTCCTGTCCCGTCAGGGGTAAACATGTGAGGGGGCGCTCCGGGGTGCCGCTCTGTAAGGAGAAGAGCCCAGATGACATCGTGGTGTTTCCCCGCGATTCACACCCCCAGCTTGACCCAGCCACGGCCCGTCGTGGCCTCAGCGGCTCGCAGGAATCTTCATCCGCAAACCCATAGTGCTTTGCCCCTCATGTGTGGGCCGGTAGCTACCCCCAGGCGAGCCGGTTTCCCCAGTTCAACGGGTCACGAGAGCTGGTTCGCGCCAATTTCTCCAATCTTCTTGCGGCTCGACCTGTCGGTTCCCGGATGACTGACCATGGGTCCAGGTCCTGGACAGACTGTGGGTGAAGTGCCTCGATGGTCACACACGTCTGTAGGCGAGGTAGGATCTCATGCTCGCAGACGCCGTCTCGTCGATCCGGGTCATCCCTTCGAGCGATAGACTTACACTCCCACGTGTTGCATCGACCCCTTCTTCTCACATAACCTTCCTCGCAGTCCAGAAACGGGCACCCCAAAACGGGGAGAGGTGTCTTTAGAGTTGCCCTGGGTACCTGGGTAGCCACATGTGGCGACGCCGGGGCAAGCCGTATGAGGATGGAGCTCAAGACGGGTAATGGAGAATCGCAAATGCCATGGGTCTCCTCGTGTCTGTGGACCCTTGCCAACACTGCCCAGTCGCCTTGTCACTGCCCAGTCGCCTTGTCATGACGGAAAAATGCTTGAACCGCCGAGGACGCTCCTGTGGCCGATCTCTCCAGTCAGTCCCCTTCTCTGCGTGGTATGTGCGTCAAACTCTGTCGGGCGTTTTGCTCGGTTGTCGTCGCTGTCGTCGTCGCTTGGACCAGGCGGGCGAGGAGATAATCCCCTAATTCTGCTCTCCGGAGCATACAACGCCGAGAAGGGAAAATGCCAAGAGGCGATGGCATGCCAAGAGGCGATGCCCAGACCTGGGCGCAGGACAGGGGCTCTGCTGTAATATATTCGTCCACCACTTGATGTGCAGACGCGGCCTCTGACAGCGAGCTTGACCAATCTAAGCATCGAGTAGTCCAGACCCGGAACCGGCACGTCGTCACATTGCCATGACTTGGAGACTGAACGCCTTGCTTGGTCGATCCAACCCTCCATACTAACTTCAATCTAGCAAGCTCAAGCTTGACCCCACCTTGATGCGCCCTGAACTTGGCCCGAAAGGGAGCCGGATTTGATCATCCGCTGCATTCCCCCTTTGGGCACCCATGCCCGGCCGACGATCAGGTGACGGCCCTCTGGAACGGCGACCAGCCCGGCGTCAGCCAGCGCGATACCCTTGAACTGATGCTTGTTTATCTGTGGAACGGATCTCCGTCCCTCGCAGCCTGCCTCATTGTCTTGCCTCTGTCAACGTAAGATTGCAGGGTTATGGCTGAACAGACTGTTCCTCTTCGGGGCCGGAACTCAATCACAACATGGGCCGCTGCATTGGTACACGGGCATTCATTTACAGGCTTCCGCCTCCATTGGCTCGCAGTGTCGACCCATGTGGCTCTCATCGTGGAATCTCGATTTCCGAAGCCCAGAATTTGCGTCGTCGTTGGCTTCGCAGCGGCAACTCTCAGCCGGATTGCGGTGCCTCACTGATGGTGCGGCAGGCCTTCCGTCCCTGCGTGATACTCAAGATAACTTATCGCCGCACATATCGGCTGATACACAAGCCAGATACTCGGAGAGGCGTGGTGTCACAGCTCGAAAGGAATTACCGGACCGTGAATGCCGTTGGTGGCTGGCTTTCCCCACGATGGAGCCCCAGCTGCCGACGGAGCGTACACTCCAGCCAGTCCATATGAGTACCATGCCGCCGCTCTTCATCCTATATCTGCTGGATTGTGACGATAATTAGCTTGTTTGAGGCGGCAGTTCGGCAGCCCCGAGCTGATGAGCCATGGTAGATCCTTAATACTTCACCCGTTTCTCGGGTCAACGTTCCACGCGTCGCTATCTTCGTTCTTCAGTCTTCGGGTAGCAATGCTCCATATATTTTCTTTGCTGACTAGTGAAAACCCATTCTTCTTTTTTCATTGAGAGTGGACATCTCTGAGAAGGATGGAAGGAACGCTCGTGGAGGTTTGTCCAACTATTGTGGCAAACATCCTGACCTTGTTGCTCGAGTTCAATAGTTTGCAAGTGATCATCGCTCGACACCCACTCACCAGCATGGCATTCAAGCTTTGGCAAGTAAGGAGCTTATCAGTGCCGATCTGGCAGATCGACCCGAGGAGTGAGACCGTCGATCTCCTTATTCATTCGTTCACTGCACCTCGAGACGATCTCTCCAGTTGTTGATCGGCAGCCAATAGAGACGTAAATGAACCACAGCTGCACTTTTGTGCGAGGGTTCATCACGAATTGGTGGCGCGTACTGTTCAGGTCTTGATCAGTTTTGAGTTTCTCGTTCGAGTGCAACGTTTTGCCACTTACAGCCAAGACCTTGCAAACCATTAGCCACAAAGCTTCGATTTGACTTGTCAAGAAGAACAGCTCGTGTGCAACCATGACTCGAATCATGTGTTCCACGATTGTCGGCCAAACGCATAGTATCTTTGATGTTCACCTGTTTTAGAAGATAATGGAAGCAATAAGCGGAGAGTTTCTCGTCTTCCCTGTAGTAGCCAGGTTTTTTCAAACGGTCTTCTTTGCCTCTTCGTAGCATATCTTCTCCCATTAAGGCCAGTCAGACCTCCTGCACAGAACACTCAAGCATGTTTCCTTGAAGCTGCTAATCTTTGAGGTTGTCCCCGTATGCAGGCATGCAGCTCCGAACAAATAAGGCAGTACGGATAGAGAGAATGTCGTGATGCAAAGGCCGACGACTTGCGTCTTCCGAGGCCTTTGTCATCCTTAAGCCTTCAATCAAGCGCCACGGTGTACTCGTCCTCACTCAATGAAGATTGGAGACCCTGACAGGTACCAGAACTGACGCTATGGTTGGCGTTCAGAAGAAATCATCTTCACAGCAAGTAAAATCGTAGTTTTCACGCTGGTGCTGTAGACTTGTTGTAGACTTGTTGTAAACTTGTTGTAAACTCGTTGATCATCCAAGTGGTGTATGTTGACTCTTGACAACACTACGTCAAACCTCCCATCCCACAACTCTGGTGCGTGTGATTAGTGCTCTAGTTGAAGTCTACAACTTCTTGTTCACGGCAACATGGCCGCGGTGGTTTTGAATCACTACAACAGGGCCAATGCAAAAACAATCTCGCCATGAATCCAAGAGTTTCATTCGTGACATTCCATCTCGGATTGTCAATTCGTCATCATCGTCGTCATCACTACTACAACAAGACTCACAAACATAAAAGTCTTGAACTCCTCGCCCAAAGCAACAAACCGCCAATGCTATAAGCCACCAGTACATGCTACAAGCCGCCAATACATGCAGTTACTCCCGAACTGATGCCACATCACAACCTAACGCCTCGATCGCAACATCCCATCGAATAGACTTTTTGGGTTCTTCCGCTCATGAGAGTGTTTCAACTCTCCATTTAAGCACGGTAGGTGGTCCAGAAGCTGTGGATGCGAGCATCCTGGCCAGGGGTGAACTCCTCGTAGCAAGAGCTGTGGTCAATCATGTTAGCAAGCTGGTCTGTCTGATGGGCTTTGGGGGGAAGAGAGCTCTTCAGCACTTACTCGTCAGAGTAGTCCATGTAGTTGTGGATGGGGTCAAGGCCAGCCTGGCCGGGGCAGGAGTCACGGCCGATAGGGCAGCCGCTGCTGAAGCTGGCCTGAGCGGGGGTGTCGGAGACCTGGTCGCCGGAGCCGGTGCAGCCGCCCTGGAAGGTGTGGTAGAGACCGAGCCAGTGGCCGACCTCGTGGGTGCCGGTCTTGCCGAGGTTGAAGCCGGCCTGGGTGCCGCCGGGGACGGTCTGGGCCTTGATCGAGACACCATCGCGGATGAAGGTGGTGCTGCCGCTGGTGGCGCCAGAGGTGGGGAAGTAGGCGTAGCCCAGGGCGTTGTCGACGAGGGTGACTTGGGTGTAGAGGTTGAGGTCCTTGTAGGTGCCCTTGCGGAGCGCGCGCTTCATGGCGATCTCGTTGCTGTCACGAGCCCAGCCGGTGTTGACCGTGCGGTCTGTACCAGCCAGCCTGAAGGCAACGTCGTGGGGGGCGAAGTCCTGGTTGAGAACGGCGATCTGGTCCGAGACCATCTTGTCCTGTGGAGAGTGTAAGCACCTCTATTCAGATGAACGTTGTTCTGTCAGACTTACAGTCAGGTAGCCGTTGGCCACGGTCTGAGAGGCAGCGACAACGTGGAAGTAGACGTTGACGTTGATGGTGGCGCGAGCGGTCAGGTTGCCAGACTCGAGAACGCGAGCCTCCTGGGCAGCGAGGACCTTGGACATGCCAACGTGCTCGGCGGAGGGCTCGTGAGTACCACAGCCGAAGTTCCTGGGGGCTTCCCGAGCGACATGGCCGGAAACACCGA
Organism: Verticillium longisporum; assembly: GCA_019188255.1. NCBI lineage: Eukaryota > Fungi > Ascomycota > Sordariomycetes > Glomerellales > Plectosphaerellaceae > Verticillium > Verticillium longisporum. The sequence goes on along the minus strand of JAETXT010000005.1, from coordinate 5,498,064 downwards.
CAGCCGTGGCGGCGGCAACGAAGAGGCTCTTGAAAAGCATGGTGACGATTGAAACTCGAGAGGCGAAGACTGAGTCTGGACAGAGAAGCGATAAGGTGATGATGAGTTGGATGATGAGAGCAAAGACCTATACCAGTTGCGCCACTCGTCTCCTCTTTATATCTGCTCTCTCGAACACCCTCTGCGTCCCCATTGCTTGAGTTGACGATAGTAGTCATATCGAGAACCGACCTATTCGGTCACTTGATACGTCTCCATGCTGGCGTATGGCGTCGAGAGCCACATCTTTTACCACATGCCAAATGCAGCCAAGTTCCACCCCGGATAAGAGATCGATTGAGTTGTATACGACCAGGGTTGGATTGGTTATCCGGCAGAGGTGCGGAGGCGGTCCGGCGCTAAGCATTAGAAGAGAAGGTCCCCCGCCGGTAGAGGTTTTAAGTGCCGGTCCTGGCGTCGGGCACACCTCAAGAACGGACGGTGGTGAGCAGAGAGCACTCAACATCAAGGAAATTGCGGATGGAGGGCGGGTAAGGCCAGGAACCCGCTGCCTTGGTCAAAGGCCTCACGAGTCGTGCGCCCCCGTAGTCGGCGACCCAAGCGTGCCGTGATATCCTACCAATTGCCTCTTCCAGGCACATCGCCTGCACCTTTAATGTACATCACCCGAAACAAGCGCCGTTCTGGAAAACAAGCTTCCTAAAGGAGCCAAGGCATAGATTGAGCTACATTCGAGGATCAGATATCTCAGGTCACTGGAGGCTCCGGCTGCATCGCGGGGGAACGGGAGTTGTTCTTCGCCCCCATCTTCTCCGAGGAGCCATGACGGCTTGGCAGCTCGAGTGGCCATGCTCTGTCACGTTGCCGCCGGCAAGTGACCCAGGTCGTGATAGTTTAAAGGGGGTCGGAGCTCGCCGACGAGAGCGAACTCGTCGTAAATCACTCGCTCTGGCAAACACCCGCCTATTCTGGAAAAAGATAAGCCAGCGGTGTGGCAGCCTTGCACGAATTAGTCCCTATCCCGTCCGTGCCTCTTTTCCCCTTTCTCATCCAGCGAAGCAGGTGACTCAAATCGCGGGAGGCGATTGACTGCAAATGGGCCTGATCGTCGCGCGCCTAGAATCACTCAACGGCGCATGACAGGGTCCCCATGCGTAAGTGTAGCGAACTGTACAATGCCATTGGCCAAGTTCTCTCGTCGGCACTTGGTATTCGTAATTGATACTTCGCACCGAATTGCTGTGTCACAGCAAACAACGACCTGTAATACGAGTCCGAAGTCGGTCGTCGTGTAATTGGAGTGAGGGACCAATGGTCAGCAATAACTTCACTGGTGAGGGGGAGGTGAACGCCGCCCACACGGAAACGACTTGCAATTTCCCTTGTTCTCATGCCCTTCATTTCATTGCGAAACAGACTACTAAACGACGCCTGTAGCGAAACGGCGGTGCGTCCACCAGGAGACTCCAATCCCAGGCAATAGAAAATGTTTTCCATGGCTCGCTGAAATTGTCTTTTCAGCCGTTTGATGGATCGCTCCCATGTGGTTCGTTGGCCCAAGTGCATGATCGTCCCAAAACCAACCTCGGCGCGATTCCGCTTGCCAGAACTCCAGCTGCCAGGCCACCCCTGACAAGGACACACGGCCCCATTCGAGGTGAGTGCGAACCCACCTTGGGAGAATCGATCTCGTCGTGGCCGAAGACAAACTTTGTGCGATCCCATTGTCGAGCATCTTCGTCATCTTTCAAGTATCTACCTCAGGTCCTGTTGTCTGAACTACCGTAGCACCCGGTGCAATGGTATTTGTGGCTGAGGTGCAGGACGCACCTAAATTAAGGTTAATCAACTCAGAAAGTCAAAATCAACCATAATGAAGCTCGATGGCGTCATGGTTTGAGCTCCTTCAGCAACAAACAGCTCGCGATTTAGGACGCTCAGCCGTCCGCCAATTGGGGTGTCCGCATGAGATTCATCATAGGTAGGTAAGATGTGTTTACTTGTAATACTGAGGCGATTGACCTGTGTCAGATTTCAACAATTGGGGTGAGATGTTTCTTGCGCGACTCAAGATCACCGCGGAGCCGGGCCGTTCCCGCGTCGTCAGTTTGTCTGGGGAAGAAGATCGCTCCAAATTGATGATCCGGCGAGCGGCTGTGCCTCGCACCAACCATGCTGCATCTGATCTACCAGCTGTAGATCAAAATCTAGTATCCTAGGACGAACAATGCCACGCCTTGTTCTCAAATGCACCAGGAAGGAATATAGAGCATCTTTCAAAATGTCAAATTTCGCTACCTTTGTAAGGTGCATTGACTCATGTCCAGGCACTTCACCATTATATCCCCCAGAGGCAACAATGCCTACCAGCAGGCAAGGGAACTAAGCCGTTGACGTCTCAGGCTTCCGTGCATACACCACACGTTGTAGGTAGTAGCCGTGCGTTTTTCTCGCCTTCAGCTCACGCCTGAACTGAGCACAGTACATCAATATCTGCTGTTGAGTCCATCCCTCAAGCAGACCAGCCATGAAAGACACGTAGCCCTCGACGTCCGACTCGAGCGTCAGCTGCGCGAAACGACCAATCTCCTTCAGCTTCTCGTCCCTTGGCCAGCCTCCCACAGGAATCTTCATCGTTGACGAGGTAATATCCACAAACCCGGCCGCCTCAAGCCCTTTCTCTGAAGGCTGTCCGGGATCGGTGTGAAGACGCGCCCCAGCTTTTTCCCACCCTCGATGAAGAACTTGCCCCATTCAGCCATGGCGCTGTCATGTTTGAGAGTGCCGTCGTCGCTGTAGCACATGGCTGAGCCCTCGTAGCTCTCGACCCATCCGCCTGGTTGGCAGACGCGGCACGACTGTCTGAAAAGCTCATACCAGTCTGTGACACTGCCGAACAGGTATCGCATGTGGACGTAGTCGAAGGAGTTCTCAGCAAAGCTCCAGGCTTTGGTGAAGTCCTCAATTTCAAATCGAAGGTTTGGTGGCACCCAGGAGGGTTGGATCGGGGAGATATCGGTGCCCATGACCTCGCTGCTGGGATTCTCGTCGGCAAAGTCAATGGCCCAGATGCCTGTGCCTGTGCCAACATCCAAGACACTTTTGACCGACTTTTTCTTCAGCGGCGCAAGATGGAGTTTGCCGTCCATCGACAGGTAAGAGAGGTGGTGCAGGATGTCAAGTGACTCGTTCTGCTGGTCGTCGTTCGATGCCCAGTATGTCGCGTCACCACGGTCGGAATGGTACGTCCGACCGTTAATAACGCGGTACTGTAGGATGCTAGAACTGATGGAGGCGCTCGAGCTTGCGCCTTCGTCCATGAACGCGGAGTCGTCGTCCTCGACTGTTGCCTCCCGATTGCCTTCGTCCTGTGCAGCTGCCCGTCAGCTATCCATGTCGGCGTCATTTCGCTCTTCCCCGAGAAGATGCGTCTCGTGCGGCCACTCACCTCGGCTTGTGGTGCCGTGTCGACCCAATGTGATGGTGCGAGCATGCCACTGGGTTGGGCTGTGACTGTCGCCATCGTTGACGGATCCGCTGCAAACTGGCTCATGTTTCTGTCTTCAATCGCGTACAGATCTGATCCGACTAGATATGTTTCGGTGCGCAATGCGGCCTGTATTGGAAGTTGAATCGCAGAGCAGACTGCACCACTTCAAGACGCAGAGAAACGAGAGACAATCGGATACGCCGAGATCCCAACGCAGTCTGGGCCAAGCACCTCTCATTCATCCTCGAAGGCCACCCACCCAACAGCTCCTGTTTCTTCTCGATTCTCACATCTGCAGTATGCGGGGTCAATTGCTCAACGTCACGTCTTGAATATTACCCAAGCCACCAACCGCCGCCAAGCTCCTGTTTGTGCAGCGGTCAGGATATTGACGTCAGTACCCACCCGCGATGATACTGTAAATGGTATCCCAGACCACGGCACTGATTGCCGTGTTCTGTAGCTTACGTTGACGATGCTGATCGTATCTGCGGCACTGCTTTACCTACCCCGCGCCCATGTAGACCGGGCGGAAAGGGTTCTGCTTCAAGGACTGCTTCATCACGTTGGGGATCCGCTACTTTTCCTTCAATCGTAACTCGAAAAGCCTACTTGTTTTAGGGGCTTACGATGTGTCTTACTCGGGGGACTGTGTGATCGCAGGACAGTATAAGCCCGCCATGTTTTGGTGTTTTGTGACCGGAAGACTAAAAAGTCACGTAACCTTCCAAAACGACATGTTGATTCTCCGGACGCAGAGGGTTCTCATGTGCTGGTTTCATTCTGAATTCAGACTGGCTTGCTCTGTATTCCATTCTCTTAGCATGATTCGTTCAGTGTGCCAGCTACACTGATCTGTCTGTCCGGCTTGCCAGGTTCTTTTCTTGGCTTGAGAGTTAGGATGGAGATTGGAGAAAAGGTTAAGCGAGCTCAAATGGCACCCGAAGATGCTTACATGTGAATTCGTCAAAATCAGAAATGGCTGAGGCTGACACGGATGTAGGAACAGGTGCGCAAGTTTTTGAAACTCTGGGAGGCGCCAATGCCCAATGCTCATGCTAGCGCCCGCAACGGAAGCTCGATTCAGCTACACTCTTCAGGTCTCGTCATGCGCAATGTTTGGGACTTCCTTTGAGCATGTTTTGATCATGATCCGTTGGGTCCGTTGCGCATGTTTCGGCTGCTGATGGCGCAGATGTTCTCGCAGCCGACGAAAACATGAGGGAAGCCTCGAGACGCACGCTTCGTCAGGACAGGTATAAAGGCACACCACGAGACACGACGGTGTCCCGCAGTGGACAGTTCTATGTCTCGTAGCAGTCAGTAGTTTTTTTATCTCTCTTCTTTTGCTTTACAAAGGTGCTGTGCATCTGTCTCTGTCGCTACGCATCACGACGGTCACGACTACTCAGCGCTCTAATTCCGTTACGAGCCTACCCAAACTACCCACTGGTTGGCGCTCAATCAACTCTCGATCATGAGAAATACGGCAATCTTCGCTTTGGCGGTCGTTTTGCCTTTTGTTTTTGGCCACGGCGATGAAGGCAATGTCGCCGCTGAGGGCCTCGCGGCCTCAAGCGTCTCAGTGCAGGACTTTGGCACCGCCTTTACAGCCGGCGGCATCGTCCCCGACGTCCTCGCTGCCTTTAACCCGACAGTGGCTTTCTACGCCAGCTATAACACGGGAGATGGTCAAGGCGCCGCGCTGATCGCGCCGGGCACGGAGCTGTCCACCGCAGAGGCTGTGGCCCCGCAAGAGTTCAGCGTCGAGGGCATCGCGAATGCCACCAACGTGACCGACTCGACACGCTTCATCATCGTCATGGTAAGTGAAGCTTTCGCCTCGCCCCTGGGTGTTCCGCAGGTTAGGTTCTCGTAAGGGCTGACTTGACAACCAGGTCGGGCCTGACGCCCCCAGCCGCGCCAACCCCACGAACCGCAGCATCAGACACTACCTTGCCGGCAACTTCACCGTCGGCACGAATGTCTCCTCAGTCCTCTCGACGGCGTCGACGCTCGTCAATTCTTCTGCGCCGTTCACGAGCTACGGCCCACCGGCACCCCCGCTGGCACGGGCGTGCACAGGTACATCTACCTGCTATACGTGCAGCCCGAGGCGCTCAACGGCGCGGGATTCGATTCCGTGGGTCTTGTTGCCGATGATAGGCAGAAGTTCGATGTGGGTGTCCTCTTCGCTGCCAGCCGTCATGCTCCATGATGAGGCTTAGGCGGTTTCCTGTGTCTTGACTGTTGGCTGATGATGCATTACAGCTGGTCCAGTTCCGCACCCAAGCTGGCCTTGGACCGGCCATCGGAGGAACCTATTTCACCATTGATGCCGCTGGCGGCAATGGAACGGCTGAGGGCAGCGGGAACAGCCCGGTGCCCAGTTCGGGTTCAGTATCCATGGTCTCATTTGCGGGTTTCCTGGCGACATTCTTCCTCGTAGTCGCGCTATTGTAGGGACATCATCTGAGTAAGTGCTTGGGAAAAGACTCGTAGCAATCGAGCGAGAATTGGGACCATCCTACCGTAGATGTGGTTCAAACGTTGGAGATGTCTTCTCCAGACAGAGCGGCGGGCGGCGATGACCGGGACGAGTCTAGAAGAATAGGGGCAGACGCCAGCTGGCTGCAGTTGTGCGGCTCGTGTTCCACTGTAAACCTTATCTGCAGTATTAACCATCATCTCATCTGACAGATCGCGAACACGCGACAGAGTGAAGAAACGTCGGCATCGGGATTCTTCACGTTTCATCATCTTCTTACCATTGAGCGACGTCATCCAGCTTACCAGCAGTCGCAAGGTCTCCGCAAAGCCCATCATGTCTGCCTCACCTAAGCTGCGCCGGGACTATGTCTACATGATCATTTTCGGCATCCAGCTGATTGCGATTCTACGTAAGCATTAACCTCGGATGTGATTCTCTGAGGCGATTTTGTCTTATTCGTCGAAGAAAGCCTGAGCCTAATGAGAGCCAGTTGTCGACCTCCCGCCGTTCTACCCGCCCACAATGGGCAATTCTGAAGGCTCGCCTTTGCGCATCCTGTTCCGCCTGCGTCAGTACTACATTGACGCTTACAACGACCGGTACTTTGTCACGCCGCACGACGAGCTGCCCTCGTGGTTCCTGCTCTTCACCTATCTCGAGATTGCCTACCAGCAGCCCATGGACTTCTGGATGCCCCCCCTCCCCGAGGACCACACCAAGGGCGCCTCGCCTGGCCTCGTGCTGGAGGGCCTCGTCTACGGCGTCGAGGTCGCCCTGACGACCCTGACATGCGTCTTTGACGTGCCCTACTGGGATCGTGCCGTGTACAGCACGTCCGAGAAGGCCAACTTTATGTTCTTGATCTACGGCCCTTGGGTACTCATCCGTACGTTCAGCCGAGTTTCCTTGATGTTGAGGTTGTCGCAAACTGACAGAGTCTAGCGAGCATTCTTGCCTACGACATGGGCCACCGGCTTTTGGCTCGGGCGAAGGCGGCGGATCAGACAAAGGCCATTAAGACAAAGAAGAACGAGTGAGCATTTGCCATCTTGCCTCTTCTTCTGGAGGCGGAACAATTTTTGTTCTAGTCATACACTTCATGCAGGCGGGAGGGAAAGTGATCCCACCCATGTAACAAGAGATAGAAAAATAAAACCCATGACGCTCCCCAGAACATACAGGCATACAGCCAAAACCATTTGTCCACGGCGTCCATCTCGCCAATATGTAACATCACGTCGTAGAACGCACCAATCAACCACACATACACACATACACAGGTGCCTTGGTCTATACTGATACCCCTCAGTCGAGACGTTTCGAAGCCTTCGAGTACCCCCATCCGTTCCCGACGCCGACCCCATTGACACCGTAGCCCAGCGGCGTCGCACCGCCGAGGGTCCTGTTCTTCAGCCTCTTGGGCAGCACGACGCCGAGGAAGTAGGCGCCGGCCACGGTGACGCCGGCGCCAAAGCTGACAATGCTGTAAAAGACGGTGCTCGCGTAAATGTGGCCGCCCATGCCCTGCCACTCGACGGTGCCCTCCGTCTTGGGCAGCGCCGGCGTCGGGAACCAGCGGACGGAGAAGGAGAGCGGCAGGGGGTCGCCGATGACGAGGCGCTTCGAGGCGGTGCCCTGCATGTGGCTCAGCGGGCTCGTGCTGTAGGCGGCGCCCGAGTCGAGGACGCCCGAGTCGTGCGGGTGGATGTGGTGCTTGGGCACCGAGTGCAGGAGCACGTTGAGGTGCGTGCTAATGTGCAGGTGCGACAGCTGGAGGGTGCCGGCGAGCGCGAAGACGAGCGGCACGTACTCGCGCTCCGGCGGCTTCTGGCCCGCAATCTCGACGTGGGGCGCCGGCCGCGAGGGGAGCCGGCACGAGAGCGGCGCGTCGTTGTGGATGTAGAACTCGAGAAGGTGGAAGAAGGGGTCGTCAATCATGGGGATCGTGCAGTTGACCTCGCCTTCGTGGCCGTAGGCGAACTCGAGCGGCTTGCCGGTCTCGCTGCATTCGGGGAACGGGATCCAGATGAGCTGGTGATTCGCGTCTTCGAGGTGTTCGCCCGTGTCTCTGATGTTCTCTGCGTCAGTGCGTCCATCGACTACCGACGGAGCGGGGGGGGTTCTGTCCTCAGAGAACAGCGTTTCTTGTTTCTCCGGAGCGACTGAGAAGGGAGAAATGCACTCACGAGCTGCGGTTCATGCACTCGACCTGGATAGGAGCACCATAATGATACGAAGGCAGGCTGTCGTCAATGCCTGCGGCGGCGGCGAGCTGGATGAGGCCAAGGCCAAGGCCGAGTAGATGCGTTAACACGGCCATTGCGAGCGATCTGATAAAGGCGCGCGCACAGTGGCTGACCGTCAGAATGAGGTACTTTTATGGTATCAACCTAGGCATATCTTCGGGGCGCGTCGCGAAAACGGTCCCTTTGGCATCCCTCAATTGTTCGGATACGAACAACTGGTCGTATGGCGAATTCCTAAGCTGATAAGCGTCTTATCAGTGTCATGTGATTATTCAGGGGTCACTCTCGGCATCACATCCGAGCGGAGCATCGACCACTGTGCATGCGAGGAGACCATCCCAAGGCGCTGGGTCGGCAATGGCATCACATCAAGTAAGGTCAGCTAGCCATATGTTTTCTTCATCAAAAAGGTCCTATCGCTTCCTCATTGCAAGTATGCACCTTTGGACGCCACTTATCCTGCCAGAGAACACAACAACACCATCCATCCTGATAACCCAACTCCACATGCCCGGGCCGTGCTTTCATTTCCACCTCTTGGGGACCATCTCATCGCCATCGGCATGAGTGCATGCCGGTGGGGTATCTCATTTATACAGACTACGAAATCAAAACCATCTGCTCCTTGCCACACTGTCAAGCCCGACCTATCCAGCCCGCCGTGACGAAAAAGTCAAAAATACGTCCACCCTTGTGTGAGTCCAGTCGGCAGATCTCACGGACCTGCTTCTTCTTAAGCGCGCCGTTGCCCTTGACCGCGTGGCTCATGATCTGTTCCTTGATCATAATGTATGGCTTGGGCTGCAGTCGCACAATCTCGCAGAGCTTGACTTCTTCGGGCGTCAACAGATGTAGGTCTGGCGCCGACTCTTGGGTGAGAGTCATGGGCGTGATGCCGGCAATAGGTGTCGGCATGGACTTCTGGCGCGTGACGGGGCCTGTGCCGTTGGCAACCACGACACTGCCGTTTGTCGCTGCAATGTCGCCGTGGCCGTTGATTGTGGGTTTTGTCTCGCCAGTCTCGCCGTTGACCCCATTTGTCTGTGGCGCCAGGCGAATCGACAGCTCGGGCGCCAGGAGCTGAGCCGCACCGCTCGGTGGATCTGGCACGGCGGCGGCAGCCTTGCTACGTTGAACGGACGCCAGACGGTCGCGGTCCATGGAACCCATGGGCACAGCCTTCTGCACGCGTGATGCCTTTTCTTGCTCGTATTTCTCGCCGCTTCGAAGGTCGCCGATGCCCATGTTGCGCCAGTCTTGTAGCTGTCCGATGGCTTGTCGGAGGTTGAGCTCATCCATAAGTCCGATGTTGAGCTCCTCGAAATCGTCGTGGTTCATAATCCGTGCGAATGGCTTGGCTTTCGTCAGGAGGTCTCTCTCTTCCTTGCTCTTCTTCTTCTCCTGCTTGTTGTTCTCCCTATACTCTAGCAGGTTGTGCTCGAAAATGACCTTATTGCGGTTCACACGCTGTGTGAGTCGTGCATTGTAAATATCCATGACGGTGAGTTTCAGATCCATCTCCGGCTCGATCTGGCCGGTTCGCTCGTTGATACCATCGCCTGGATCGAACTGCATGAGTTGCACCGCCTCTTCCGCCTCGTTTGCGTATTCTGTTTCGAACTCGAGACGACCGGGCATGTATCCTTGGATCTCGTGGCAAGATGGTACTGACGCCGTTGGTTTCGTTTTGGGCTGGAGGGCTGGGGCGTTCTTAGCAGCCTCTTTGCGCTCCTCGATCCTTGCCTTCTTCTTCGCTTGGAAGTCTTCTCTTGAGATCTCGTTGGCCAGTTCCATATCGTGCGGGCTGCATCTTTTCGGCAGAGGGAACGCCGGCGAGTCAACGTAGATTTTGAGATAATGATCGCGTACTTCATCCTTGTTGCGGAAGCCGCCAATGTGGTCGGCAATGTCAGCCCACGATCCGAGACCGTACGTCTCAGCGCCCTCCAGCATGAGCTGCTCCTCGTCCGCGCCCCAGTCGGCATCGAATATGGGGAAGGAGTTTTGTTCGATGACGCGGAACGGGTGGGTATCCGGTTTGTGGTTGCCGCTAGAGCTGCCTTGGGAGAAGCAACTGACGCAGAGATCGTAGTCGGGGCATGCGCTATGCGCGCATCTAATGCGCACCTGCGAGGGGCGAGGTCAGTCCAAGATTCGCATGCGGCGTGCCACGCGCCGGGCGCAAGGACTCGGGTTGACATGAAGACTTACGGTTGATGTGATGTCCACCGAGCAGACATCGCAGTGGTATTTGACTCCGCCTTCGCCGCCGCGCGTGGCGGTCTTCTTTCGAATCACGCCCATCGCGCCCTCGTCTCCAGCTATTGTGGATACCTGGGGAGATCCTCACCCAGCCGAGGCAGACGAAGAGGACGGGTTTGAGAGAGTGGCGGTATGTTGCACTCGAAGAGAAGTCAAAACTGCGTCAGCGCGTCGCCAGATGATAGTTCGAGACGTGCTCGGAGGATTGGGTAGAGCCGGATTGGCCCGGCTGATTCAACGTGTCTTCGGGGATGGATTGGCGGCGCGTTGGTTCAGCGGTCCGTCGGAGACGTTTGCGTTGTGTTCACGCAGGATATTTTACATGAGCAGAGAGATAATTGGGCGCAATCGCTAGTTCGGTCTTTGAAGCAATCGTAATCGATGTTTGGTGGTCTGGAATTGATGGAATCGGTTGGACGTGTTGTGACGATGCTCAATGTCGCGATTCGATGTTGCCCCGGATCGGAAGCTTGATGGTGGAGAAGCCTTGGAGAGCCTCCCTCATTGGTGGGGCCTCGACAGGTACGGATGATGACCTAATCGATAATCGAGGGACCCTCGCCGCGTTCGACTCGGTGCACGTGCTGTAAACACACAACGTCGTGGTCAATGGGTCGTGTATCAAGCATGCTGCGAAGTGCTGCCAAGTGCTGCGAAGCTCTTTCATTCAGACACGAGATGATCGGTTCACCAGGACCATGTTTACTACTATGGATGGACATTGTCACTGGATGCATTACATCTCCTCGGATGTAGCCTATTGCCACTGGTTCGTTGAGTGGGTTGACAAGTATTGGACCACCCACTGTTAGGTGCGAAACCTGTCTGTACTACCATGAATTCATACCCGTCAAGATGAAAGTTGTCGACAGAGGCGAGTGTATCCTCCCAAGACAGGACGAATGCGCCGGCCCGAAACCGGGCCGCAAGATGCAAGGCGCGTCGATGGAGGCGACTGCAGCGCGATTTGACAAGACAGCACTAGCTGCTAGTTCGTCATCCGGCGTACCCATCCATTTCCACCCCCGGAATCCTGGATGAAGATGCTGGTATTTGCTTGCCATTTCCCTGGCTTCGTGTCAAGGGCCTGTCCACACTGCGAGCCAGCGGACTCAGTCAGTCTGGAAGAGGATTGCATAGGCTCGGAGCCCAGCACACCCTTTGAGCACAATGGCGATTCTTTCGACGAGAGAAACCGCGCATGTTGGAACTTGGACTCGGGTTACTGACACCAATTCCGCAACTTTCCCGACAGCACCAAAATAGTCTCACAGTCCAGACTCGTAGCATGACGCCCCGAGCAACAATCACAAGCGCATAAAATCCCGCCGTCCCCTCAGAAGCTACCCCACCATGTCACCCCTCATCGATCGGTATCATAGCGTAGCGTACTTGCCGTTTTTTCGCCAACTTGAGTGAGGGGCATCATCTCCAACTCTCTGTCTCATTTCTCTGAGGGATCCCCGTCCTTTCAATCCAGATTCCCAGGTCAACTTCAGAACCAAGAAAACCGCTCGTCACAATGCCCGACCACATCCTCGACGATATCTCCCATCGCAGATACAATCCTCTCCGAGGCAATTGGCTGCTGGTCTCACCACACCGGACCAAGCGTCCCTGGCAGTAAGAAGAATCTCCTATACTTACAGACGGTTCAGGAGAGACCACCGACTAAAGCGTCAACTCAGGGGCCAGAAGGAGGAGCCCTCCAAGAACAAGCTCCCCGAGTACGATCCTGCTGTGAGTTCCAGCCTAGAGGCTTGTGTAGTGGTCTTTGGCCCATTTGTTGACGGTCTGGAAGTGCTACCTGTGCCCTCGCAACGCCCGAGCTGCCGGCGATACGAACCCAGACTACAAGAAGACGCTCATCTTCGTCAACGACTACAGCGCCGTCAAGGAGGAGCAGGCCGAGTACAACCCGCCCGATGCTTCGACCGACCTCGCCTCGTCCCTGCTCCGCGCCGAGTCGGCCACCGGCCGGTGCTACGTCCTCACGTTCTCGCCCAAGCACCACCTCACCCTTGCCGACATGACGCCCGCCGAAATTGTCCCCGTCATTGAGATCTGGACCCAGATCTACGCATCTCACCTCGACCCCGCCAGCGCCCTCGCCAAGCAGGCCGCGCAGCTGTCCCTGCCGGCGCCGGCGCCCGAGGCCACCATCACGCCGCCCAAGGCCCAGCTACGCTACATGCAGATCTTTGAGAACAAGGGCGCCGCCATGGGCTGCTCGAACCCGCACCCCCACGGCCAGATCTGGACCACCTCGACGATCCCCGAGGAGCCACGCGCCGAGATGGAGCAGATGGCGAAGTACCGCGCCGCCAACGCCGGCCGGCACCTGCTCGCCGACTACGTCAAGGTCGAGTTGGAAAAGGAGGAGCGCATCGTCTTCCAGAACGAGACCTTCCTCGTCGTCTGCCCCTGGTGGGCCGTCTGGCCGTTCGAGGTCCTCGTCCTGCCGAAGCGCCACGTCCGCGCCCTTGTCGACCTGACGGCCCAGGAGAGGGAGGACTACGCCGAGGCCATCCAAGAGGTCACGAGGCGGTACGACAACCTGTTCGAGACAAACTTCCCCTACAGTACGTGCCGCGCCCATTCTCATCCCCCTTTTTCTGCCGGTTTTGGGGGGTCTATATAGTCTCAGGAGAAAAATGCTAACAATCATCCCCCTAGGTGCTGGCATCCACCAAGCCCCGCTCGACGCGACCGACGAGGAGGCCGACAACAGCTACCTGCACATGCACTTCTACCCGCCCCTGCTGCGGTCCGCGACGGTCCGCAAGTTCCTCGTCGGCTACGAGCTCATGGCCGAGGCGCAGCGCGATATCACCCCCGAGCAGGCCGCCGCCCGTCTGCGCAACTGCGGAGGAAAGCTGTACCGCGATCAACTGGAGTAGAAGCCAGGAGTTTAGGTGAAAAGCAAAGCGCGAAATAGAACAAGTTAACGAAGAATTGTGTATCATGACGCGTCAATTGACGCTCGCTGCGTCTCCTAGCGTTCTAGTGATGCAATGTGCCCTCTTCCTCCTCCTCCTTTGGTGTGCAGCGTGCGCCGAGCGAGCCCCTCCCCCGGCTTGTATTTAACCCCCTAGTTAAGGCAGCTGGACGTAGTAACCCCTCTGCATCGGCATCCAGATCATGGCCGTTGTGGCGACGATGAGGGGCGACACGGAGGGGGCGCCAAACTTGACCGTCTTGAAGACGAACATCTCGCTGAGGAAGTGGCCGAGCGCGACGACGTAGGTCCATAGGACGAGGTCGTACATGTGGGCGTGCTCCAGGTGGTAGGCGGCGTACATGCGCACGACGGCGGCGAGGAGGGTCCAGGTCGCGAAGAGGCGGGCGGCGAGGGGCGTGACCTGGTCGGTGGCATTGCCGGCGGCGGCGCGGTTCGTGGCGAGCACGAGCTTGTGGACCGAGTCCTCGGGGTCACGCAGGGCGGATTTCGGCGCCAGGCTCGTGTTGGTGACAAACTTGTTGCAGTAGATACGGCGGGTGAAGTGGAGAGTCAAGAGACACTGGGCCGAGTTGCCAACGGAGATCAAGGAGACCTAAGAGGGTGGGGGACGGCATTGGTCAACTTGGTGTCTTGGAATGCTGGGCGAGGAGGGGTAGTCAGGACCGTACGAGTATCATGTAGTAGGGAAGAAGGCCCTGCGAGGAGGGGAGGAGGTCGGCGATGGTGACCATTGCAGCGGCGATTTCGACAAGTGTATTCGAATGGCGAGCTTGGTGTGAGCTTGAGGGTACGTGGCGAGCGCATTCAACACTAGAAAGGGCAGCCTCTGCTTCTTGTACTTGGGCGGCGTCACAGGATGAAGACAATCCCTGATTCGGAGATTGGCTGACGGTGAGGTGCAGCAGCGGATCTTTTCGAGCGCCTTGGGTGCTTATGCCAGCTTCCAGGGCAAGGGGACCCCCTGAAGTCGCTTCCATAGCAGTGTGCGGCTGCCAGCAGCTGTCGTCTGACGTCGGCTTCTTAGCTCCCCTCTGCTGGGGGGGAGGACGCGTTGATTGATTTTCGGTCGGGAGGTGTGCACCTCAACAATTTCGGCCGGGGCTCCGTCTCGTCTGCGAACTGTTTGACTTTCCGTGCCTGAAGCCTCGGCCCCTCTCTCCTTTTTGGACCTCTGTCTGATCTGTCCAGACTGGCGGTTTTTTTTTTGCTCCTCCACTTATCGCAAGAATACCTATTTGACAGCCAAGATGCAAACCATTCTGACGGAATTCCTCGACAGGCTGCCGCCGTCGGCACTGACTGTGCTGGCAGGCATTGGAGCTCTGTTTGTTGCGACCAAGGCCCTGTCTTACTTCCAGTTCCTCCTAAGCGTCTTCGTTCCCAGCGGCACCAGCGTTAGTTGGCCCTCGTCCACCTAGTCGCAACTCTTGACCCTGTGCTGACCGGATGATTCGCAGCTTCGCAAGTATGGCAAGCCCGGTAGCTGGGCCGTTGTCACCGGTGCCTCCGACGGCCTGGGCAAGGAGTTCGCTCTCCAGCTTGCTAGCAAGGGCTTCAACGTCGTCCTCGTTTCCCGAACCAAGTCCAAGCTCGAGGCCTTCGCCGCCGAGCTCGAGCAGAAGTATCCCAAGGTCCAGTCCAAGATCCTGGCCATGGACTTTGCCCGTGACGACAACGCCGATTACGACGCCCTCGCCGCGACCGTTGCTGGTCTCGACGTCGCCATCCTCATCAACAACGTCGGCCAGAGCCACAGCATCCCCGTCTCCTTTGTCGACACGACCCGTGAGGAGCTGCAGAGCATCGTCACCATCAACTGCCTGGGCACCCTGAAGACGACATCCATCATCGCGCCTATCATGGTGCAGCGTAAGAAGGGCCTCATCCTGACCATGGGCTCCTTTGCCGGCTGGACCCCCCCCCCTACCTCGCCACCTACTCCGGCAGCAAGGCCTTCCTCCAGCACTGGAACAGCTCTCTCGCCGAGGAGCTCAAGCCGTCCGGCGTCGATACACAGCTCGTGCTCAGCTACCTCATCACGACTGCCATGAGCAAGGTCCGCCGCGCCAGCGCCCTGATCCCCACGCCCAAGAACTTCGTCAAGGCCACGCTTGGCAAGATCGGATCAGGAAGCTACCAGAACTGGGCATACACCTACACCCCCTGGTGGACGCACTCAATCATGGTCTGGGCTCTCGAGAGCACTCTCGGTACCGGAAACGCCCTGGGCATCTGGTACAATGGAAAGATGCACAAGGATATTCGCAGGCGGGCGCTTCGCAAGGCCGAGCGCGAGGCCAAGAAGGCTTAAGATGTGCACCTCGCCGATTTGATATTCTGCTTTAGGATGAAAAAGCCAAAGGCTGAGACTGTTTGGAACTATGAGGCCGTGATGTACAGCTTGTCAGGCGGCATGGTGCTGAAGAGAAGAAACTAGGGTAACCAGAGGACGAATATGGACAGACCCATGATCATGTCGCAGGCTTCATACAAAACGGCTGGATGCGTTGTTAAAGAGGAACCGTGATGAATAAACGAGCGTGGAATCTGTACGTCTTGGGTTTCTTGAATTGACCATGCATCGTCATCATTTTCGTCGACATGTGACAAAAAGTCGGGGAGAGTCATGCTCAGTCATGGAGCTCGTTTGGTGGGCCCCAAGCTCTCCTCAGCCTTGCCCCCGAAACGGGCTAAGCGCGAGGTACCACCCAGAGCACCTTTCCAGCTCCAGTCGTTCCCTGTCGCGAAAATTCCCACGCGCTGCCCGGGAACAGGTGCAGCCTTTCGACCTCCGACGCTCAAGCACTGACAATTGCCAGCTGCATCTCGCTGCTGCTTCGATAACTCACCCTGTCACCTTGCTCCATCAAAGGGCCATCCATCAACCCGTGGGAGGAGACCCCAGTGCCTTCGCCAACCCAGCTCCCTCGACGGCAATTGCTCCACCATCTTCTTTTCTTGTTGTTGATGGTGGTTGCATACCGCGACAACAAGCCTTCGCTGGCCACGCGCTGCCTCGATCGGTGAAGCCATATCGACCCTCGACCCTCGACCACCTTCCATCCACGACCTCTCCAGCTCGAAAATGTCGTACCCAGCAATCACACCGGCGCGTCCCGTGCCTGGCGCGTTTCTCAATACCCCCGCCGCCTCAAGGTTCCAATCCAACGATGACCCCGTCAGAAGGCGTCTCTTCGATGGGAACGCAAATCCTGCGCCCAGCAGCAGTCTCGTCCCCAGGCCAAATCAGTCCTCCGCCACGACCTCATCAACCTCTGGTATGAGCGGCGGCTTGGTCGCTGCCTCGCACATTCAGCAGCAGGCACCCGATGTGCCCCCTGTCACCAAGGCGGCCCAAGCCGTCAACGAGTTTCTTCAGCGGGATCAAAACTATCCTGATCTAGAGTCGTACGCCAAATGTGAGATATCTCCAGCCCTTGCATCATCCACGCCGCCTTGAGCTTCACTGACGATTTTCCTCTAGCCGGCTCGTCCTCTGAGTATGACCTCGTCAGCATTGATTCTGCTTGGGCACCCTTCCACAAGACCCAGATGTACCCAATCCCGAACGAGATCTTCAACCACTACAACGCCAGTCAGCTGCAAACACTCATGGGACTGTTCGCCGAGATCAACCACGCGTGGGTTGCTATCGATAACTCACTGTTTCTCTGGGACTACACCCAGCCTGAGCCCGAGCTCATCGGTTTCGAAGACGTCAAATATACGATTCACGCTGTCGCACTCGTGCCGCCGAAGCCTGGCATTTTCGTAGCCGACATTACCCACATGCTCGTTGTCGCGACCTCTCAGGAGATAAACCTTCTGGGTCTCTCCGCCAAGCCCAATGCATCTGGTACCAAGAGCGTCTCGCTTTACCAGACCAAATTGGACCTGCCCCTACGAGGAAGCGACGTTCGGATCATCACTGGAACGACCGATGGACGCATTTTCTTCGGCGGCAGCACCGACACGGATATCAACGAACTGTATTATCAACAGGAGGAGCGGTGGTTTTCAAGTCGATGCGGCAGGATCAATCACAGCAACCCAGGTTGGACCGGCGTTGTGACTTTCCAGTCTCCGTTCTGGAACGCGAAGACCCCGGAATACCTCGTACAGATTGTCGCCGACGACTCGCGTAAGCTTCTCTACACCCTTTCGTCTACTTCGACGATCCGTGTGTACCACATGAGCGGAACCAACGACCTCGTCAAGGTGATCGAGAAGGAGAAGAGCCAGTGTCTCAGCGATATCGGACACATGATCATTCGCAACTCACCTCTCATCACAAACAACTTGAAGATCGTCTCTATAAGCCCTATCTCGTCTCGTGAGACCACTCGCCTGCACCTCATGGCACTCACCAGCTCGGGGTGCCGCTTCTTCATGAGCGCTACTGCCGGCGTGTACGGGGAATCGTCACTTCCGCCGAAGAGCATGATGGTACAATACATCAAATTCCCGCCCCCGATCAGCTCGGTCGCACTGCTACGAACAGCGCTGGCGACACAGAGTTCCACGCGTCGTCGCGTGCGCTTGAGGTCAGCAGGCTCGGCGAGCGGTTCGCTCCTGGCTACTTCCTGGACTTTGTTGTCAAGGAGTCGCAGCCCAACTCAGATCTACTTTTTGTCTCTGCTCCCGAGACTGGCCGCATCAAGGCGACTGGTCCGACCTCTGTGCTGAAATACTGGGAGCATGGTAACTGGATTGATATCGGTAGCCGAGCCGAAGCTGTTGGCCTCATAACCAAGCCCTTCGCAGCCTCGAGCCAGCCGCTTGGTTTCGGGAACGAGCTCGCCGTTCAGTTTGACGATGAGCCTAGCGAGTTTGCGGTCCTCACCAACACCGGTGTCCACATCATTCGCCGAAGGCGACTTGTCGACATATTCGCTTCCGCGCTGCGGACCGCCGTGGGAGGCGAGGGCCTCGAGCATGAGACTCGAAAGTTCATCCAGCTCTACAGCCGCGTTGAAACGATTGCCTGCGCACTCGCAGTCGCTTGCGGCCACGGTGGAGATTCTAGGCCTGGCGCTCCACGTGCGATCGATCAGGCCACCGAGGATCGTGCAAGGACGGTCTTCGTTGACTACGGTGGAAACCCTACCATTGCTGAAACCGACAGCACACCTCTCACAACCGCCTCAGTCCGGCTATCTTCGCGACATGACGCGCTTTGCGTGTACCTCACCCGTCTCATCAGGACGCTGTGGAAGTCTGGTGTTGTCTCTACAGGCCTCAGCCCAACCGGTGGTATCAATATCGTATCCAGGGTTCCTACAAACAAGCTTGTCTCTGTCCAAGAACAGCTGGAGCGTCTTAGGAGGTTCCTCGACACGAATCGTGGATTTATTCAGGGACTTTCTGGCCCGTCAGATCTTCAGCTTGTTGCTAGCAAACAAGAAGAGGTCGCGCTTCAAGCTGAGCACCAGGCTCTTCACGCGCTGCAGAAGCTGATGGAGAGCATCTCCGAGGGCATCTCGTTTGTGATCATGCTCTTCGACGAGCGTGTCAACGAGATATTCATGCGGCTTCAACCAGATGCCCAGCAGCAGCTGAAGGAGCTTACCTACGAAAAGCTCTTCTCCCAAGCCTCCGGTCGCGAACTTGCTAAGCTTCTTGTCAAAGCCATCGTTAATCGCAATATTGAAAGTGGCTCGAATGTCGAGACTGTCGCTGACGCGCTGCGCAGGCGGTGCGGAAGCTTCTGCAGCCCCGACGATGTCGTCATCTTCAAAGCCCAAGAGCAGTTGAAGAGGGCGACCGAACAACCACCCAATAGCAACCAGTCCCGAAGCTTGCTGCACGAAAGCTTGAGGCTCTTTGAGCGTGTTGCTGGCAACCTCTCTTTCATCAACCTTTCCAACGCCGTATCCCAGTACATCGATCTCAAGTACTATGCTGGCGCCGTCCAGCTCTGCCTTGTTGTAGCGCACGAGAAGGACAGGGGAAACACCGCCTTGTCGTGGGTGAACGAGGGTAGGCCTGCTCAGGATCCCCGTGCAAATGCCTTTGCGGAGCGCAAGCGATGCTACGATCTGATCCATGATGCTCTTCGACACCTCGACGCCGCCCTCAGCAGCGAGCCTGAGGAGATCGACGGCAGGCTTACTTTGATTGGCACCAAGCGTCTGGAAGCATATGAGGTTGTCAACAGCACTGACGACGAGGTCTTCCACTTGGATCTCTACGAGTGGTACATCCAGCAGGGCTGGGCTGACCGCCTTCTCAGCATTGACTCACCACATGTCATCACATTCCTACAGAGGTTGTCAGCCACGAGCGCCGATCACGCCGACCTTCTTTGCAGGTTTTACACACAAAGGGGTCGCTACTTTGAGGCCGCCGAGGTGCAGGCCGAGCTTGCTTGCTCAGACTTCAACCTCGGCATTAAGGAGAGGGTCACCCTTTTGTCGCACGCCAAGGCAAATGCGCAAGTCCGAACGACTGGCATCAGCTCGCAGCAGCAGCAAATCCTCATTCACAGCATTACCGCGAGGCTCGATGTTGCTAACATTCAAGCCGACCTCTTGCAGCGTCTGAACGCGGACCCCCGCGTGGAAGAGAGGAAAGAGGAGATTGACCAGGCCCTCAACGGCCAGGTACGCGATGTCTCAGAGGTAAGCAGCAACTACTCTTCGTGGCAGACAGCGATTTACTAACACGAAAAAGCTCTTCAACAACTATGCGGACCAGGCCGGTTACTTCGACATCTGCCTCCTGATTTACCATGTTGCCGACTATCGCAACTCCACCACTGTGGAGACGACATGGGCGTCTTTGATCGAGCAGACACATGATGAGGCCACTAGGAGGATGCAAGAGGCCGGTCCTGGCATCTCGGCACTGCTCACGCCGTACGATGCTGTCTCTCAAAAAGTCCTCAATATTGCCCATCGGGTCAGCCTCGACAGCTTCGTGTTCCCTATTAAGTTCCTCGTCGCGGCCCTCAGTCGATACTCGATCGAGTATGGCCAGGACGGACAGATTGGCGCCAACCCCGTGTGGCCCATTACAATCTTCTTCGAGCTGAAGGTGTCACATATCACGATTCTCAATGCCTTGGAGGATATCTTCAACGCTCAAGATGTTGGCTTCACGGGCAACAACCGCATTCGCGTGATCGAGCTCATCGTCTATGTTGTGGACAGCTGGCAGAAGGAATGCAAGCGCCGGGCCAACTCGACCGCCCGTGGCGATGCCGTCTGGCAGTCAATGAAGGAGCTTCTCGACTCGTGTGAGGAGGCCCTGCCCCCAGCTTCGATGTCTATGGGTAATTTGAACCCTGGTGGCGCGGACGTGGCCGACATCCGCCGCGAGGTGCGCACCGTCCGACGTGAGGTCGAGGCTCTCTCCGACAGGGGCCCGGCTGGAAGCATGCGCTTCCTGTAATGAGTGTGGCAAGGAGGAGATGTCTGGCACAGCGAACGGACGAGGAAACACTGGAGATTGTTGCGTGGAGTTGCCTGCATTGCATTGTACATAAATGAGCTTGGCGGGATGAGCTGAAGGCCAGGTTTGGTTTGGGCCGGCTCTGTAAGTTTGGAATGGATGCATACCTTTGTCTATGTTGCTCAGCTCCCTGCTGCCTCGAACAGTGATTCCTATCAGAGTCGGCATAAGACCTGTAACAGCCTGCATCATAATTATGTTACCGGAGACTTTGTTACGGGCGTCGCCTCAGTAGCCTGTAAGTGCAAGCCTAGCACATGGAAGCTCAGGCTTGGCTCGACCTCTCAGCCTACCAGTTTCGGAGATCATCCAAACTGAGCTTGCCGCACCACCGCTGACGCGGAGGTGCATGGATCAACAGTCACCAGGGCGCATCCATTGGAATTTGATCACCTGTCATCCCGTCCTACACCATGCGTTGCCTAAGTACAGACAACATTGTCAATCTTGGTCGAAGATCGAGACGACGTCACTTTGAGGGGCTGAATGAGATACATCAAAGAATAGTTTTCCTCCAAGCACAAGTATCTGAACTGCAGCATAACCTTTCACACTGAATATATCTTGTGACCGAAAGGCAAGTACTTAATTGCACACACTCATCATGTCGACACAGCCGCTCCTAGGAACCATATCGGGCCAGTCGGGCAATAGAGATGAAGACAGAAGCCAAGTCAGTGAGCCGCCACCTACCATCGCTCATTGAGCCTAACACCTCCTGCAGACAGGCAGCTTGGCGACCTTCCTTTCCATCTTCCATGGCGGCCTCGTCGCGCCAGACTCGACGACACTCGACTCGCTCCAGGCCATCCTCAACGAGTCCGACGACGCCCTCCGCGACGACCTCACGGAGCGCTGGCGCGACCACAAGCTCCAGGAGCTCAACTTTGTCGGCACCGTCGGCGCGCTCCTCGCCGCCTGCCTTAGTTCAACGGGCTCGTGGCCCGACGTCCTCGACAACGGACGCAAGCAGCCGTGGAGCATCCGCGCGTGCTGGTACATCGGCCTCGTGTTCGCGCTGTTCGCCGTTCTCACGGCGCTGCAGCAGAGCTTGCGGCTGCACCGCCTGAGCGCGCACCGCGAGGGACTCAAATGGATCCGGAAGAGCATGACGGGTGAGAAGACGGGTGGCGAGGTGAGGGTCAGGACTTGGCAGGTGTATGCGTGGCAGGCGAGCTTGGTGTTTCTGGTGGCGGCCGTTATTTGCTTGGTTGCGGGGATTCTCGTGCTCGTGTGGGTGTCGACGGAGTTTGGGCCGGATAAGAAGCCAGAGGATGGCTGGTGGGACGACAGTGCCAAGGTATTATTTTTCATCTTCCCCTCCTGTGGTTTGAGAGACTGACTCTTCGTACAGATGGCTATCACGTTCACTGTTGTCGTGGTTGTGTCTTTGGTCATGTTCCTGTTGACTCAAGCGACACTGGCTATGGAGGGTATCAAACGGTGATCAGACCAAGCTGTGTGGCACGGGAGGCTATTTCATGCCGCTTCAAAACACTGTGGTAGCACTTGTTCTGTGCCGGTTTTGCAATAACCGTCATTTCTATACTCACAGTATCATATCCCATGCACATGATCAGCACAATTCATCGCTTAGATCCTATCAATCGTGTTGTCCACTGGGCACAGTTAGTTAGCTATCGTCTTGGTCAATCTTGTAATGGACGCTCTTCATTTCGTGCGTCGACGATTCTCAAAAGCTGCACAACAGCTGCCCCATCCGATGAGAGGTCACTGATCACATCTGCACCTGTGCAGATGGACTTCCAGTTGTTAATCACAGCTTGAATAGGTTCTTGCCCATGGCGTAACGATTCTTCGAGTAGACTCAGAAGTAACTTCTGACGGTCTTTGGACAGATTCGCGTGATAGACGGCAAACTTCAGCTTCTGATGCTGATGCGCCAGTTCCTTCGCCACGTCATTAATAAGTAAGTCCGACACGGTGGCCTCGTGGCCTTCTTTTTTGAGCTTTTTTGTCAAGCAAAGTAGTTCGATGTCCTTTTCGTGGAGGACTCTGTTCTTTCGGGCAATTACAGCAAGATCTGACATGACTTGGTTGTCTAGCCCCCGAATGATCTCTTTAGACTTTTGGAGCATCCTGCATTGGGCCTCTATCGCCTTTTCTAAAACGTCTGAGCGACTTCGAAGGGCCTTGCCATTGGCGGCAAAATCCGCAAATTCGATGAGGGCATGGGGCTCATCGATGGCCTGTTGGTGGGGGCCCTTGCCAGCGTCGGCTATGTCTACACTGTTGAGATCCAGAGTTGCGAATGATATTGTGTCAGACATGATATTGGCTGAATCTGACTCAGTTTCTGCTGTTGAGCAGCATGTGAGCGGGATTGACACTAGTGTAAGAGATGTGGTGAAGTTGAGCGGCCTGAGGTCGGATGCTGTGAAATGGTTGCTTAGACTGACCAAGAAAATGTGGT
Organism: Verticillium longisporum; assembly: GCA_019188255.1. NCBI lineage: Eukaryota > Fungi > Ascomycota > Sordariomycetes > Glomerellales > Plectosphaerellaceae > Verticillium > Verticillium longisporum. Next base: position 5,474,727 of record JAETXT010000005.1, on the reverse strand, counting down.
TTTGCAACTTAATTCTCGTACAGCGTTGCCCTGGCTGCATGAAGGACGAGAGGGTTAAGTAATGAGAGGCCCAGCAGGTGGTGCCTTGACAGCAAGGCTGCTCAGTGTGTGGACAAGACTAAGTCGTCTTGATATTCTTTTGTCACAGTGTTTCGAATTCAACCATCTCGAGTGAGAACAATAACAATGGCTCATACGAGCTGTTACGAAACGACCGATCGCCTATCGTCATGGCGACAAAGGACATTCGCTTGTGTGAAAGCAGATGTCTTGTGGTCTGCTTGTCGCATGGTTAGTTTCCCTTGCCTACCATACGGCTTAGGAGAAACAACTTCGAGGTACCATAGTTGCACGAGCGAAGGATGGTCAAGATGATGCTTTGAAACCAGGAAAGACGTCGACCTATGTGAAATTGACTATTATAGCAATCATAAGCTGAGTATGACAACCGAAACTCCGAACAACAAACCCGCTTGAACCCCTCAAACCCAAATGTCAAAAACACTGCTGGCGCCCTTGTCAAGAAGACTGCTTCATACAAGCCAGGACTTTCAGATACCTCATTAGGTCGTTCGCAAATACTAATATCGCCAGGAATCAGTCAGTCAGACCTTTCGTCTTGCAACAGAGTAAGCTAACGTACTAGGAATGCTTGGACACAGACAATTACTTCTCATTTCGTCGTGACACACGCGTCTGCTTTCCAAACATCTCTCGCAGACTGGCCATCTCGGTTTGCACTTGATGCAGCTGCGTCCGAATCTGATTACACTCGACGCAGTCCTCCTGCGTCGTCGGCTGCCCAGACTCACTGGGTGCCCTCGTCGCATGCCCCGATGGACATCGATATGACCCGTTGAGAATTGAAGTATGTGACGGGCCAGCACGGTGCTGATCCTTATCCTTGGTGAAGCGTCGCATGCTGCTCTCCAGCTGAATGGAGAAGCTGTGAGAGGGTCTCGGGGATGTGGGACTCGACGGCGGGAAGTGGCCGTTGGTCAGGGGTCTGCTAGGGCTAGCAGGCTGCAGCTGGCGGTCGCTCATCGTAGGCATGCTGGCGGCTATAGGGTTCCACTCATTCAGTCCGGGGGCTTGCTGGTTTGATTCAGGTCGATCGATGGTGAGCAGGATATGTCGCATACGGAGCGGATTCCAGAGAGGTTTGAAGACGAGTTTGCAGGATCAAACGGCACCAGCGTCCGCGTCCCGACGGTCAGAGATGGAGATGGTCTGCTGGGGATCTCGTGATGGGAGCGAAGGGCCACATAATTGGTGGAATAACCGCATTGTTGAGGGCAACGCAGAGGACGCCCTGTGGCTAGGCCAGACAGACCCTTAAGAAATCCCCATGTTCCCCGCATAATAGGAGCATTCCGGAGCGGCGGGAGGAACAGATCGCGTGCGACGCAGCACCGAGGACCGATTCCCCGCGTGGTCGCGCCCCTTTCCACCGAAGTGGCGTAGAGAGACAAGTGTCGAGTCATGCGCCGAATTCGACGATAAATTCCAGACCATCCGCCGTAGGATGAGCATCGGCAGGAGATGCTGCGATGCTTTTGGTCTTATGAGGTCCAATGCGATTCGAAAGTGGATGGAGTTCTGTTTTATTTGTCCCGTGATGCGAGAACCTGGCAAACTAAAATGAATGACAGGATATTATGCCGCGGCGAAGCTGTAAATCTTGGACCCTGAAATGTTTGTGGGCCTACGTGGGCTGTTCGAGGTTGATTCACCGTTGCGAGACGCATTCTTCTTGGAAATGGGGCACGAAACATATTGGGCTATGAAGTAGTTCATCTCAAGATGACTACTACCTATCTACTTTTAACATACGGCACCCGCTCTTCGTCCATGCACAACACGTACGAGCAGCCTGGTAGACTAGAAATCCAGTGCGCTGTTCAAGTTCGGCATTGATAGTGATGAAGTAACAAAGATGTAGCCTAAGCTTGAAGTCAGAAGAAGTCATTCATCTCTGACATGTCTCCTATGAAAATTGAGGGTTCGTCTGGAGAACGCCCTCCAGGATCAGCCTCTCAACAGACTATACGGTAATTAATCAATTGTCAATGAGGTGAAAGCTCACACAGTGCTCCTGTAGCATTGAATATCCTGGGCCACGAATGATAGCTCAAGTAGTGGCCTGTCCTTGTGAGACTGGTGCCTGACATCGACTAAACACTTGGAAGTCTTCTGATCTGGGTGTTGATTGCTTCAACTGGGTACAGTCTGACGCTTCTCAAAGGTTCTAGCTGGATGATGTCGTTGCAGATTCCCAAACCCAGTGGCCTGAGAGTTGGAGCTCCAACTCGGAAAAATGACATGATGTATGAGATATCGCAGAACAGTGCCGCTGAGAGGAAAGTACGCCGGCGGCTGATGAGAGTTTCTCGGTAGCTCTGACCAAAGTCAATATAAGCTGATCGGTCTTCAGCCTGTGAAAGCACCATGAAAAGTCCAAGCATGTTGCTTTAGCTGTCAACCGAGGGATCGACAAAGAGCATGTCCTGTGACCAAGTCGTGCTCACACTGGCTCACCTTCGCTCGGCTCGCAGCCGATTTGGAGGGTAGCAATGAAGACTGACGTACAGGGGCGCTCGGGTCGAAGGCCAAGCTATGATGAGCCCTGGAAAACAGGACAATACAGGCCCTGGTGCGGAGCTGTACTTGTACTGGCTGGACTCTTGGGTAGTGTTCCCCCGCGATCCCGCACTGCACCCCGCCAACTGAAATCGCAAGCCCACGACGGGCCGCTCCATCCGATTTCTTGGTACCAAAGTACCTGCGGTGAGGTACCTTCCTTGACTGGACTCTCCACCCCCTCAATCTCAACCACACCTCGCCAGGAACACCAGCTTCCCATCACACCCTTTCAGATTCCACCAACCCCTCATCACCATGTCGCACATATGCAAGCGCCTTCGTTCGGACTATCGGAGCAATTCTACGGACGGATCACCCGACACCTGCTCGTGCTAGCACTGCACTGACGTCCCAGGGGGGGTAGATCTTATCCAGATTCTTCAACACCCGACCCATGTTGGGGAAGCCTGTCCGACCAGGGATACCAAGAAACAAGCTCAGGGCTTCCGTATCACATATGGACAGCAATCGACATGTTTGATGGGTCCAGAATCTACTCGAAACTATGGGCTCGCCTGGACAATTACCATCGCGACAAGGGACAGAATGCCATCTGCAACTCTCGTGTCCTGATTTTGCGAGGCACCTTCGTGGGTGACTATGGAGACGAGCTGCCACAGGCCATGCGAGGGACTCTGGGTCCTCTTTCTCACAGTAAGCTGCGGCGGCGCTACGTGAGCCATGGCAGCATCGTCACACCCTTGCCTCGGATCCGACGCGAGAGCCGACCGGTGACGAGCAGGGCACTTTATTGTGATGCCTGTCGGGCGACTCGTGGAAAATCCACGGCCCCAGTTACCATGGCAGTAACGATGTGCCGAAGATCGTCATCTCGCACCTTACTCTCTGCATCTCCATGGCACTTCGGACGTGTTCAAAAGGGAGCCTGGTCGCCCACGAGGAATTGCTCAGGGATCCGTCAGTCGGCACAGCACCGGCAACACCCTGTTCGGCTGCCTGGTCTCTTTCTTTCGACTGCTCGACAAACGTGTAATCCATCGTCATGAAGTCGCCTACTTTTGCGACGATCGTCGCCTTCGCCTTCGGCACCGTAGCCGTTCTGGCTCAGGGCGATCCAGCGCCGAAACCTCCCAGCTCTCGGCTCCGTGTGATTCTCAACCCCGCCCGCGTCCGGGCCCTTGACGAGCCTGACTTCAAGCTGTGGACCATTACCGGCGAGCCCAAGAACGTCTCTACCACCTTTGGCGACACTTCTATCACTGTCGCCGCCGCCAACTCCACCATCGCGGGCGCGTCCTACAAGTGGCACTACACCCGCCGCGTAGCGCCCTTGGGTGAGAGGGTCGTGGCTCAGGGCATCTCGACGAACACCGATGATGCTGGCAACAAGCCCATGACCATTTCCATTACGGGACTCCCAGCCGGAGAGCACTCGCTGCTTACCTGGCACAACGCTTGGGACAGCCTGAAGGCAGTCGCATCTCTGACCGTCAAGGTCAACGGCGAGGATGCGGAGACGGTGCGCCGAGCCTCTGTGATATGATCCTCAGATGTGGCTAACTCGACTCAGCTTGCTCAATCAGTGCGCGTGGACAACATCTGGGAATCTGCTCATTCTTTCGTCCAATTCACTGTTTCTGGTGCTAATGATACAACCAACATTGAGTTCATCCCTGCCGGCGCCGACGGCCGTGTCTTCCTGAACGGCTTCGAAATAGATACTCCCAACACCGACAACGTTGTCAGTTTTCCGGAACCGAACAATCGCGACGAACGTGTCCAGCTCGAGGGCGGTGACACTTATGAGGCATCCTGGCGGGCTCCCGATGCCGAATCACCAAAGTACAATGTCTACATCGGCACGTCACCCACAGAGTTGACGAGCTTGGCCTTGGGTCTGGACAAGACATCGACCACGCTTGACGGTGAGTTCTTCCCCTACCCATTCCGCGAGCGCTTATTTGACAAAACAAATAAGGTCTTGACGTCTTTGGAACGTTCTATTGGCGCGTGGATGTCGTTCTAGGGGATGAGACCTACATCGGTCACGCTTTCATGCTACGTGGCGCACAGTTGGCGTTCCCTGGAGCTGAGGGTTACGGGTAGGTTCTTCACGATAGTCTTTCATGGCCTCGCTGACCATGGAATAGCCGTTTCGCTCGAGGCGGTCGCGGTGGTCGAGTCATCCATGTCACCAGCCTTGAGGATAGCGAAGAGGAGGGCACTCTGCGCTATGCTCTGGCCGTTGCTCGAGGTCCTCGCTACGTTGTTTTTGACGTGGGAGGCGTCATCACCACCACGTCTCGCATGGTTGTTAGCGACCAATACGTAACAGTCGCCGGCCAGACGGCTCCTGGGAAGGGTATCATCGTTCAGGGGCACCCACTAGGCCTGTCTGGTGCCATTGATACCATCTTCCGCCACATCAAGGTGCGGCCCGGCACGGTCTCTGGCGAGACAGTCGACGCTATGGGCATGGCAGGCTCCAATCACTGCATCCTGGATCGCTGCTCCATGGTAAGCCATCAATCTGCTGCTGAATAGTGATTATACTGACCAGTGACAGGGCTGGGGCATTGACGAGAACTTTTCCTCTCGTAACGCGGCCAACATGACCTTCCAGCGCAGCATGATCTCCGAGCCTCTCAATGTCGCCGGTCATAAGAACTATCCGCCCGGCCGCGAGCACGGATTTGCTGCGACGGTCAGCGGCAATGTCGGCTCTCTGCACCACAACCTCATTGCGCACGCCGAGGGCCGCAGCTGGAGTATGGGCGGTGGTTTGGACGACGAGGGCAAATTCGGAGGGCGTCTCGATATTCGCAACAACGTCGTGTACAACTTTGGTGGGTACTTCACGGCTATGATACAAAACAGCACACTGACGGTATTAGGTCGCCGTGTCACAGATGGCGGTGCGCACGAGGTCAACTTTGTCGGAAATGTCTACAAGCAGGGCCCTGCCAGCAATCTCACTTATGCTCTGCGTGCCCAGTATGAGAACCAGCTGCCCGGCCAGCAACAATACTACTGCGAGGGTAACTCCATGCCTGGCGTCTTCGACCAAGACTCGGTGCAATACGCATCTCCCGATGGAACGGGCTCCAACAAGAACGTCGCCTGCTGGGCCGATGTGACGATTAGCCCGGCTCCCTCTTACCGCAAGTTTTACGATCAGCCGTACGTGCGCCCCTTGACCCTTGCATCCTCTTTCTCGTCTAACTTGACCAGATTCTTTCCCTCATATGTCGAAACACAGCCATCAACCGAGGCCTACAAGCGTGTCCTCTCTGACGCTGGAGTCAGCCAGCCGGTCGTTGACAATCACGACTCTCGCATCTTCAATGAGACACTCACGGGCACCTACACGTACAAGGGCTCCAAGTCCGGCAAGCTCGGTCTTATTGACAACCCAGCGGACGTAGGGGGTCTCGAGGATTTCCCCACCGTCACGCGCGAGGCTTCCTGGGATGCCGACGGCGACGGCATCGCCGACTGGTGGGACGGTTCCACCGGTGGTGATGGGTATGAGCCTATCGAGGGGTACATCAACTTCATGGCGGATCCCCACGTGTATGTCGCGCCGGGCAAGTCCGTTATTGTCGACCTGAAGGATCTCTTCCGGGGATTCGAGAAGAAGCCCACATTTACTGCGGCGGGGGCAGACAAGGGAAACGTTGAAGTAGAAGGATCGTGGGCCACGTACACCGCTGGTGATGAGGCTGGTATCGACTACATTGAGCTGACGGTCAAGGATAGCGAGGGAGGCAGCTGGACGAGGACGTTTGGTGTGGCCATCTTTGAAGGGGCGCCGGCTTCTGGACCTCCCAAGTGTCGCAGGGCAATGCAAGTCTGAGATGCGGTTAGAGCAGGCAAAGCGAGCAGATCGTGGTCATCATCCCGGCAGAAACAGCATAAAAGCCAGCGAAAAGGGCCCATTACATGATCTGTATTCCTCTCGTTTGAGTGACAACAGCCCTGTTCCTAGCAACTCTCATATTCACGCCCCAGCTGCATAAGGACTCTTCCTCCTCAACCCTTCGCCAAACCTCCACAGCAGCCACGGGCCAGGCCACCCAATGACAACACCCACGCCCGCCAGCACCGTATTCCCCCACCCGTACCCCAAGCTCGCGTAGACGTCCGGTCCGAACAGCGGGAAGCCAAACCCCGCCAGGCTCCGGAGCACAGTCGCAGCGCCGACGGCACTCGCGGCATACCGCGTGTACGAGTCGACGAGGAACCCTGCACGCACTGAAACCCGATAATGGTACCCATGGCGAACAGGGCCGCGCCGACGTTGGGTCCCATCCAGTGCGTGCGCGCCTCGGCCGTCCACCCGTACACGAGCAGGCCGGCCGGCACGAGCACGGCGCCGGGCACCATCATGGGCACGCGAAACTCGGGGCGGCCGACACCGGCGCCGCGGCGGCGCTTGAGCAGGGCGTAGACGCGGTCCTGCAGGGGTGCGCACAGCTGGGCGCCGAGGAAGAAGCCGACGCCGAGCGAGAGGTAGTTGAGCCCCGCGCGGCCGACGGGCTGGCGGTAGACGTCCTCCCAGAGGGCCGGGAACGTCGAGAGCACGAGGTACATGAGCCCGTAGAGGTACATCATGTAGAGGGCCAGGCACTGGATGATGAGCTGCGTCGCGAGCAGGCGGAAGGGCCGCGTCAGGGCCGTGGCGAGGGTGGCGCGTACGGTGCGGTCCGGGTGGTCAAACTCGGTGTGGAGGGCCTCGTTGCCCGTTTGCTTTATGAGGCGGGCCTTGCGGTGCGCGAGGAGGACGGGCGTGAAAGTTTCCTGGAGCACGAAGAAGCCGACGGCCTGGATGGTGGCTGTGAGGATGGTCGTGCTGTAAAAGATCCAGCGCCATGTGGTCTCCTGCGTGACGTAGCCGCCGGCGACGGGACCGAGGGCCGGACCGAGGAGCGGCGTCAGGGAGTACATGCCCATGGCGCGACCGCGCTCCTCGGCTGTGAAGAGATCGCTGAGGACGCCGCCGCCGATGGCCAGGGGAGCGGAGCCGCCGAGTCCGGCCAGGAAGCGGAATGCAATCATCTGGCCTTTGGTCTGGGCCAGGCCACAGCCCAGGTTAAAGAACATGTAGAAGAGATTTGTCAGTTGCAGAGCAATGATGCGACCGTAGAGCTCCGAAAGAGGGCCCCATGCCAGGGGGCCGAGAGCGTAAGCGAGGACGAAGATGGACATTATTAAGGCCTGCTCCGTGGAGCTGGAAATGTTCAGGTCTTGGCCTATGCTCTTCAAGGCCGGAGCAACCATTGATGAAGAGACGGGGGACAAGAATGTAAAGCAGGAGACTGCGGATCGTCAGTTACACCAAGGCCGAATACGCTGAGACACACTCACCACAAAAAACAGCGGCCCATTTTCGATGCTTCGACCAGTGCTTCGGATTATCCGCATCATACGGTCGGTCCCACGCTACCAGGTTCGGATCTCTCTCACCCCGTTCTTCTTCTTCTGTCTTTGCTTCACCATCATGCAGGCCACAGAGTTCCAGATCCCGCCTGCTTTCGATACCATCACGGACCTCCGAGATTGTCTGCGATAGCGTAGACACAGGTCTGCTGCTGCGTCTGCTGCTACGCGGTTCTGGTATAATCCTGACCGGCGAGCTATGGTAACTGTCCGAGCTCGAGCTCGAGTGTCGTGGAGTGGCTGGCTTCTCCTCGTTGGACCGGGTATCGATTACCGGCCGTATGGCCCGCTCGAGATGATGCCTCAACGTCTCAAGCGGAGGCTCTCCAGCCTCTCTTGGGCCGCTTTTCACATTTTGGTTTGTGTTCAGATCTGGCATGACCTTCAAGTAACGCAACTCAGTTGCATGGCAAGTTTCGTGGTGGTCACCTCGTAATCAGAGGGCGTGTATTGAAACCACCAGACAACAAAGTCAGGAAAACCGTGTACCTTTTTGATCAAGCAATACAGTGGCAAAGACCAGAAGGAAAACACAGGCAGGAAATAGGAAAAGAAGCATGCTTCTTAAGTAAGAGAAGAAACCTCGACCTCCAATAGCCCACTTCACACATCTATGCAACTGGGATTTGCCCACAGCCAAGATCCATCGTGGCATCTAGCAGTGAACGTTCCGCCCAATGACACGTCGATGACCGTCCAGATCGATCGCCCGCAGCACCGATGCCGCCCCCCGCAGAGCGGCGCTAGGCACTGCAATCCCGATTAGACGGGATGTTTGGGGTGGCCCAGATTTAACAGGTGGACGTCCGAGGACGGGTAAGTCGGCGTCACTGCGTGCTAGCAGCGGACTACTTCAGAAAAGACCATTGGGTTCACGGTTTCTCGCCCGTTCTGTACGTAAGCTGATGGATACGAAGACGGGCGGTGGATGCTTGTGGCTGCGTGCCGTCGAAATCTGCCTCGGTAGCCTTCAGTCAGCCAGATGAAGAGGGAGGAGAGTCAAGTGATTAGTGTTGCGATGTCGGCCGGGAAAAGAACGTCGTTCGGTGCCGCGGTCGACGCGCCGATGGAGATTTCTTGCCGCTCCGTCCGTCAGTCAGATCAAGCTTTGTGTAGCAGCGGCATCTTTCTTTCATCGAATCAGGGGTTAGCGGTGGCAGCCAGTGTGCGAAATTTGACCAAAAAAAGCTTCTCAAGTTTCCGTTTTCTGCTGGTACCAAATATTGTACCAAGTCCCGTAACTAAAGCCTACCAAACGCCGAGAACCATGCTACAGAGCATCCCTGGTATCATGCGCCGCGCCCTCGCAGCATCTAGACCTTCGTGTCGACCTTCTTCGCCTGGGGGGCGCCAGACTCGCCGTTCTCCTCACGCCCGCGCTTTCCGTTGTCGTTGACCGGCTTGCCCTCGCTGTTGGTGGCCTGGATCGTGGGCTGGGCACTGTGAGAAGAGACACGTTAGTAGGAGTTCGACAAGACATATCAAGGAGATGTACGTACGCATTGCGCTCATCGTTGCGCGAGTTGTCGCGGCCACCTCGGTCCTGGAAACCTCCACGACCGCGACCACCACCACGGCCACGTCCACCACGGCCACGGCCACGGCCCCCTGCCGCCACGGCCTCCACGGAAGCCGCCCTTCTGGTCCTGGTCACGGCGGCTCTTCCAGTCGTCCTTGTCGCCGCCGTTGGGGCGACCGCCACGTCCGCGACCGTTCGTCTTGCCGGACTTGCCACCCTTGCCCTCCCAGAACTTCCTAGCCGAGGCGCTGGGCTGCATCTCACCGCGAGCAATCATGGCGCTCTTCTCGGCGACATAGGCGCCCTTGGACATGATCTTCAGCTCGTGGCCGTTGTACTTGGGCTTGGGCTCGAGAGCCAGGAAGGCCTTGGCGCCCTCCTCGGTCTTGAACTCGACGAAGACGGAGCCCTTGAAGAGATTCTCATCTGTGCGACGGAGACGGACGGCCGCGACATCGCCGCCGTGCTCGGTGAAGAAATCCTCAAGGTCGAACTGGGTCTTGGGGGTTTCGTCACCGAAACCCTTGACGTAGACAGCGCGCTTGGTAACGTCGTTCTTATCGACGGTGAGCTTGTAGGGCTCCTTGCGCTTGACCTGCTCCTCGCCCTCCTCGCCGATAACCTCGAGGACGGTGCTCTCCTTGAGCGCGCTCACAAGCGTCGCGTAGTTGGGGTAGCATCGCATGCGCTTGAAGTTGTGAATGTGCTTGACGTCAACGGGCTTGTTCTCGGGACCACCAGTGAGGTTCCAGAGGTGCTCGTCTGAAGGGAGGTTGGCATCGCTGAGGTAAAACTCGACCTGGACATGCAGTTAGCGGACCGGTCGGGGTTTTCTGGGAAACGTGGCCGCGCCGGCAGGAACCAAACTTGCCTGACGACGCATCTGGTTGGGATCATCCGACTCGGGCAGGAGAGAGGCATCGAACTTCTTGTTGTTGCGGCTGTCGCGCTGGTCGTGCTGGGCGCTGGTCTTGATGATCTTGGGCTCCTCTGTGGTCGCGGCAGCAACCTCGGCCTCAGTCTCAGCAGGCTTGTCGGCGGCAGCAACCGTCTCGTCGGTCTTCTCGGTCGCGGCCTCGACAGGGGCGGTCTCAGCGGCAGTCTCGACAGCAGGCACAGCCTCGTCGGTCTTGGGGACCTCCTCAGCCTTGGTAGGCTCAGCGACGGCGCTCATGGTCGTGGTTGTGCAATTTCAGGATCGAACTCCGTAAATTTTGAGTTTGAACGTGATTGAAGATGAATACTCTGGTCGAAGGAGAAATGGCGCCGAGATAGAAGTAGGTCGTGGCACAAAGGTAAGTCGCGTGTGTTGTGTCTGACAGCAGAAAAAGTGTGAGTAACCGGCCAAGTAAAAGTTGCGGGTGCAAGGTAGGTGTAGCAACGGAAAACGACAGGGGACTTTGGATGGTGGCGGGGTAAAGCAGCAGCGGCGTGAAGAGGTTGGGATGCACGTCGATGGGGTGAGGACAGAGACGTACAATAGATTGAAGCTTGCCGTAGCAACTGTCTGTAGAGTTGTCCAAGATTCGACAGGGTCAATTGGCAATGCTCATTGGAGTAAGGAAGGTAAGGTAGGTGAAGAAGGTAGACTGGATCCAATCGAGTCTGGATGGAGTTTTTTTTTTGCGCGATGCGCTGAACTGCATGCAGCAGGCGCCAGGCAGTCTGCAGAGGCAGGAGCTTTCCCATTCTGCCGCGCGCAAGAACTCCACACCGCCTGCAGCACCCACGTATAAGCCCCACATCGCGAGGCGGGCAAGTGGGGTCGCAGAAAATTGTGAGCCCGTCTCGTCTCAGCTCAGGGAAAGAGGAACCTGAGGTACGGCTTGCTGACATAAGACGCCCCTTTGGCAGCTGCTGGCCCAAGCTCGACCAGCCGGAGGCTGATGGTAAGTTGCACGTGACCACGAGTCTCGGGGGTGCTGCACGCCAGACCATCACCAATTTTTTGGATGCCGCGTCGCATGGTTCTCGAGTGTAGCCTGCACGCCCAGCATACCTCAAGGCATATCGACACTGCCCCGAGGGCCAATTCGCCAACATGAGAGCCCGACGCCCCAGATTTTACAGCTTGAAAAAGCCTGTATGTGACAACCCGTCCCGAGCATGCCCCAGAGCACCTTCTCTCGCTACCCGCTCGCCCCTTGATCACTCGCCATGCCAGTGCTTCTGATCTGAGCAGCCATGACCGCCGCTAACGCAGTCCTTTTATAGAGAGTCCGCATGTCATGGAATAAGTTCAACATGTACAACCTAGCTCGTATGCAGCTCTCGAGAAACCGCCGATCCGGGACCTTCTTCCAGCAAAAATGGGCAGCCAAGTCTCTCACCCGTGGTTATCACGGCGGCACCATGCGCGAGGGCGACTGGGAGCGCATGTTCTCTCGTCGCCTCCTCGGCACTGTCGACATCGACCCTGCCTACCTCGCCCGGTACGACGGCTCTGAACAGGCTGCCGGCCGCGGCTCCGGCAGGGACCTCGATCCCAACGACCCCAGGCCCGCCGTCTCGGCAGACCAGTTCTCGAAATCATGGAACGCCCGCCGCCGCAGGTTCGAAAATGAGGCCAACAGCGAGAGGTCCGGTACCTTTCACCACATATCTGCCAAACGCGTGGTCGAAAACGACGATATCTGGATCAAGACGAACGACGTCGCCAAACAAATGACCCCCTATATGCAGATGACCTACGCACCACTGGAGAGGCGGTTGGAGGTCGCCATCTTCAGGGCCATGTTTGCGAGCAGCACACTGCAGGCGAGACAGTTTTGCATCCACGGCGCCGTCAGGGTCAATGGTCAACTGGTACGCAGTCCTCTCTCTCTCTATCTCTCGCTCTCGCTCTCGCTCTCGTACCAAACCAATTCACGAGGCTCTCATCATCTGACACTTTTTTCTTTTTACCTTTAGATGCGATCCCCAGGCTATCTCCTCAACCCCGGCGACATGTTCCAGGTCGATGTCGAGCGTGTCCTCTACGCCACCGGCAAGCCCAAGAACCCCCAAGAGATTGCGCGTCTCGACAAGCTCCTGCGGGAGCGCGAGGAGCGCGAAGCCGCTGCCGAGGCCAAGGACGCCGCCCTCCGCGCCGCCAAGCGCCAGGAGCTCGCCGACAAGCTCAAGGCCGGCGACCGCGGCGGCGGTGAGGGCCCTCGGCCGAGGCCTCAGAGCAGGCCGCAGGCGAGACGGCTGTCGAGGCAGAGTCGGAAGCCGCCGTCGAGGCTGCGGCCACCGACGCCGACGCGGCCGGCATGCTCGGCGAGGACGGCGAGCCCATGACGGAGGACGAGCGCGCCGCTCAGCACAAGCGCCAGCTCAAGAAGCTCATCCAGGACGCCAAGACGCTCCTCAAGGACAGCCAGGACAAGATGAGCGCCAAGCACAAGCAGCGCGTCCGCCTCTTCCTCTCCGAGGCCAAGCGCGCCATCTCCCGCCTCGGCAAGAACGCCGCGGCTCTCGTCCCGGACGCCGACCTCTCTCGCGACTCGGTCATGACCCAGCTCGCCACCATCCTCAAGGGCCTCAACCTCGACCACGCCCAGCAGGCCAAGGCTGATGCCGACGCCGCCGACGGCCAAAAGGCTTCGTCGGCCGCCGACGCCGCCGTCGACAGCGCCGAGCCCACCCCCCAGACCTGGGAGCAGGAGCTCCAGACCCTCACCAAGGCCGAGCAGGACGCCCTCGCGCGCCTCCTCGCCGAGGACGCCGAGAACCCCGTCGACGTGACGAAACCCTACCTAACCCCCTGGCAACCGCGCCGCTATATCGCCCCCTTCGCCTTCATCCCCCGCTACCTCGAGGTCAATCAGAACATCTGCGCCGCCGTCTACCTCCGCCACCCTGTCGCCCGCCGCGGCGAGGCCGAGGTTCCCACCCCCTTCCCCATCGACCAGAACCAGCTGGCCTTCAACTGGTACCTCAGGAGGCGTTAGAACGAGATTCAGCGTTCCATTTAGTAGAGCTTAAGCGATATAGGCGGGTTCTTGTTGATAAGTGGGAGAGGATGTGGGCCGGTCCACGTGGCTCGTGACAGGGTACTGGCTGTACAGCAACCATCACGACGTGTACAACATTGGAGTAACTATGTAGAAGGTCAAAATGTAGTCTCAATGTATCATCATCAACACTTTTATTCGTGATTAGCGTTGTAGGGTCAGGTCACTGTAGTGTTGAGTGAAGAGCCTATGCATGACAATTGGTGATGCACTTGTCATCGTCAAGGTGATCAAATTCAGGAAACTCATCTTCAATTCGCATACGAAACCAGTAACTAAGTAAGGTAGAATACCTGCAAGGGAAATGACATGCTAAGAAACGGGAGGACAGCTCTCGTCAGACGCACAACGGACTGACCGAAACCCTCGCCATCTTCCACACCTCCGCACCTCTATAGCCTTATCCGACTAGAATACACACACAACAGTCGCAAGCAAGCTGCCCAGCGCTTCGCAACGACAGGAGCTCGATAGGAACTGCAAGGGATAAAACAAGGCTCCAAAGGTATCAGGGGTATTGAGAGTGCCGTCATATTAAGAGAAACCCGAGATGGGTAGCGAAACCGTTCCGTCAGAAGAACAAGATCTCGACCCTTTGCTACGGCAGTTTGCCTCTGCTGTCCAGCTATTGCTTCTCCGCAGCGTCTCTTGCTTTGCCCTCCACCACGAAGGGCAGGACAAAAACGGTGTCGCTGGTTGAAGTGTCCCAAGAACTCCTGGTCGTCATGATCGTAGCCTCGCAGAAGCTCGATCCGCAATCTGCAATCTTTTCTGGATTTTGTCTTTCCGTTCATAGCCTGCATCAACCCACTGCTTGACTGCTTCATGGAAAGACTTTTGGATGACGATGAAGGGTCGCCGTTGATTAAAGGAAAGCTTGCGAGAGTGTGATTAAAAAAGAGGTCGAGAGAAGGGCGGTGGTAAGAAAAGACAAGAATCTGACAAAGAGGCGCATTGAGCTTTGTGTGTATGGGCATCATGGGTACTCAAACATGGGGTCGTGGAAGAAGCGAGTGGGCAAAAGGCAACGTTAAGGGGCGCTGACCACCTTAGCGGAGCGAGAAGCCTCCCTCTTCTTGGTCTCCTTGCCCTCTATGGGACGACCGCTCTCGATCCTCTGCTTCTTCTCCTCGAGATCCATCCGTTGGCGTTCTAGTTGCTCCTTCATCTCTCTGTGGCGAGCGTAGAGCTCCTCTTCGCTCTGCTTGAGCTTGCTCTCCTTTTCGGTAACCTTCTGCTGGAAGACCATCTTCATCTCGGCCTCCATCTTGGCGAGCTTCTGCTCGTGCAGCGCACGCTCCTCCTCCTGCTTGACAGCGGGGTTGACCTCCTTGAACACGCTGGGATCCTGGGACACACCCATGGCGATGAGCTTGTCGGTACGGTAGTTCTCGTAGAGGGTGTTGTTGGTGTGCTCCTTGAGCTCCTCCATGTGAGTGCGGATGAGCATCTGGCGAAGCTTCACAAAGTCGCAGTGCTCCTCGTTGTCGACCTCGATGATACCCCAGGGGTAAGCACGGCCACGAACCTTGCGACCGTCGGCGGTAGTGATCTCGTTACCAGCACCAACAACGGCGAAGGGAACCTTGGACATGATCTCATTGTTCTCGGCAATGGTCTCCTCGTCGTCGAGCTCGTACCTCGGGCCCTCGAAGATCTGAATTCCGTGGTACTTGATGTCGGCGAGAATCTGGTTGCCGGTTAGTCAAGTAGCGATGTAATTGGACTGCACATGCAACTTACGCGAGCCTTGAAGCTAACAATCTCCTCATCGGTCAGAGTGTCAGACTTGGCAATGACGGGAATCAGGTTGACCTTGGTGTGCAGGCGGCGCATAACTTCAATGTCCAGAGGCTTCAGGGAGTGGCCAGTAGGCTGGATGAAGAACACACAAGCATGGATGCGGTTATCCACGATGTTCATCCGGTTCACCTTGTTCTCAGCATCGAGATAGGCGTCGTAGCGCTGCTCAATGTTGTCGACAATCGGGCGCCAGGACTCGTCGTTGTTGACGAAATCGCCGAAACCAGGGGTATCGACAACAGTCAGGCGCAGCCGAACGCCAGCTTCTTCGATGTCCGCGCTGATGGACTGAATGGAGACAGTCTTGGGAACAATGTCGAGGCTAGGTCCCTTGCGCTCCTTGGGAGGGTAGAGCGAGGTGTTGAAGAGTGTGTTCACGAGAGTCGACTTGCCAAGTCCGGATTCACCTTGAGGTTCCAGGTCAGTTGATTGTTTTACACAGAGGGATAAAAACCACATACCAACGACCATCACGTTGAAGTTGAAGCCCTTACGGACGCTCTTGCGGTGCCATTGGTTGGGCAGGTTGGCGAATCCAACGTAGCCAGTCAACTTGCGGCGAACGATGTTGCGGAGGTCGCTCGAAGACTGAGCGGCCGCGGAAGCACTGGGAGCAGCGCCTAGAACCAGAGTCAGAAGGAGTGATCGCGCTTGGATTGTCCAGTGTCACTTACTGGAGGGCGCACCAGCCAAGGGGGCGGGAACCGCGGCGGCCCGTTGCGGCGGGGGGGACGCGGCAGGAGATGCGTTGGAAGAAGCTATGAGCAAAAATGTCAGCAATCAATCGACATTGACTATGGTAAGCTGTTCATAGTGCTACAATCGTGCAGGAAGGCAAAGGAGACTGTGCTAACGCAGACGTTTATGGCCAAGGTCACGGTTGGCCATTGCCTTTGCTTTCACGAGTTGTTCCGTTTCGGGCTTGGGCGGCTTCACGACCGCATCGAAAAGGTCCTGGAAGAACTCGTCTGGAATCGTGTCCCCGGGGGCGTCGATGGATGGAGCATCGACATAGAGCATGCTCTTGTAGTGACGAACCGTTGGCTGAGCTGAAGAGGGCCGCGAGCCAACAGTGTCGTCCTTGCTGATTGGCAGGCTACTGGATCTTCTCGAAGGAGATGTGATGACTTGGCTGGGTGTTGGCCGGCTGACCCATGGTGCGCTATTGTTGGTGCTCTTGTCGAAGTGGACACTTCGGGCTCGGGCCTTAACGTGTTCGACCATTCTCATCGCCATTGAATGCTAGAGAGTTTGTGGATGGGTATTGGGGGGGTTTCCGTGTGTTTCGTTCGCGTGCTTCCAAAAAGAGGGTAATCTCTGGTCTACCAATAAAGGACCAAAAAGGTAGACACCCAAGAAAATGGTAGATGGGGATTTATTCGAAAACCGTAACGAGAGCGCGTGGTGTCGACGTTGTTGGGAGAACGTCGAGGGGCCTGATTCAAGGCCGGGAGCGAGATGTAGGCCATGTTTTGCATTCGGTTGAGAGGGTCATGCTTGCCCGGTGATCCAATCCAGTTCCTCTTGCCTTCCTTTCCAATGCATCACGCTGCTCGGGAGAGAAATGCGCTTACCCATTATTGAGAGCTCGGGAGTTGGAGCTGTTCACGAATACGTGGTACCTAGGGAAGGAATGGTAGGTTCTGTGCAGTAGAAAGTCAGCGACGGTTGATGACTCCTGTGCGGAATGATGGCATTGCAAGAAAGCCAGAAAAGGGGGGGAGCAAGCATCGATGACCATTCAACCACAGGGGAGGCAGCTTCGCGTCAACGACAGGACCGCACCGCGTTGAGATGCGTCCCGCAAGAAGTTTAAACGATTCTTCCTTCCATGGTGGAGTTGCCCGCCTCGAATTCTTGCATTCAAGCGAATCCAGGAAAATTCATTGCACGTACCTAAAACGTGGTGTAAAGTCGCGTGTCAAGGGCGTCGCAGGACTTCTCTGGAAGAAGGGCTCTGGCGATGTTGACGACGCTCGGTGGTATCAAAGGAAGAAATACTGGCGAGATGCGGCAGTATGAATGATGGGGGAAGGCAGCCTCAAAGGGGGATAGAGGTCGTGATGGCGAACGAACGTCCTTGGGGTTGGGAGGAAAGGAGATGGGAAATTTAGGTCGAGGTGATGACAGGGAGCGGCTCGAGCAAGGGGACGTGGACCCAGCGTCCCCAAGGCAGAGAGTGCGCATGAGGTGGCCGGCCACTGGAAAGATTTGGCTGTGCGACCCCGTTTCAGTGGCCCAGTACCTCTTGCCGTCCCAAGCGTCCCTTCCTACGGCGGCTTAGGTGGCCGTTGCTTTCCACCAGCAATAGGGGCTTAAGACGCGCTAGGCCTCTTCAGGACTAGAGGCAGGGATGCTGGGCTCGAGACGGGGGGGGCGTGCCTTGGGTGGTTCGGATGCGAGCTCGGTGTTTGGCTCCTTGATGTCGACCTTAATGAGAAGGGACCCGCCCACTGCCACTGGATGGAAGCACGGATGGGGACTTGACCACCTCGATGTACCTCGCCCGCGAGCGCCACGCCAGAAGGGACTTTGTATGATACGAGGGCCTAACAAATACCCCTACAAACATCATAGCCCAGTCGAGTCCAGGGGTCGCTGGCGCTCACTTGCGCGTCTGGATCCTCTCCATTTGCCTGTGTCCGGGGAAGCCCAACCAAGACCCGAACTGTTAGTGATGCACTGCGACATCTGTAATTAAGACGTCCAGCCGGCCTGCAATGTCCTGCCACGGCACTCTTCTCGTCTGTCAGGTGCTTATCCTAGAGACCGGATACCTGAGGTGCCTTATCTTGTGCCCACCTAGGTGCCACCTACCTACTTACCGACGACCTCTCATCGAAATGGCAGTGGGCAAACGGCAGATGACAGCACCTCTGAAACAACAGGGGACTCTGCCTGCCTGAGGATCGCAGTGCAGCCTGTGCGCACCTCTCGAAAACGAGTCAACCACCTGGGTCATCAGACGACCCGGGAAACATTTCGATATTGGCCGGCGGCTCAGGCAAATTACCCTCTGCGAGAAAAGGAAACCGTCTCAAGTCAACCGCTGCAATTGCGGTTCCTCAAGCGGGCTCCGATGAAAAAAGCAAACACACAGACTCTGGCAGAGCACTGACCAACATGAAGATCAGAAAACCCCGATTTCCGGCAAAAGAACCAAGGAATAGCCACTCATTGTGTGCCATACCGATCATTCACTGTTTCACAAGCCATGAGAGAACGGCCGAGAGTCCAGTCCCGTAGATGGCAGTTCTGCAGACCAAATTCAACCCAAGGTGGTTGGTCGGTTGTTCCCAGCAACATTGAGTGTGGGATGATAAACACAGCCGTCTTCTCTTCTTTGTCTATTCAATGGAATGGCTAGCGCACATTTGATTGCGAGGACACCGCATGACTGTTCTCGCAATCGCCCATGGACCCAACTGCCAACCATTGGCTCATCGCCTGTGGCTGGCCGTCAAAGTCTATAAAGGAGAGCCAATGTCAGCGTGAATAGATGCAATTTTTCCTAAGGTCCAGATAACATTGGACGGACACTGCATTATTAGACCGATCTCCGAGACAAGATCTAGGTCTTTCCCTTCTTCTTCTTCGGAAATGCCCTCTCCCTGTCCTCGTTCACCTGTATAATGGCTTGGCTCGCCCCCTCCCACGCCGACCTCTTACCCGTCGGGAACAAACGATAAACGTGTGGCGAGTACACACCCCACGCCACGAGGTTGTACAACCTGCGATTTCGCAGCCAAAACCACATTCCCTTGAGGCTCCAGCCCATGTACTCATACAACCCTGTACCAGCAGTGTCGTGCAGCCATCTCATCCACGGGTACATCTGCCCCTTTCCCAGCATTGTCGCCGGAAAAGTTAGCATCTGACGAGCGAGCCATGTTTGGTACTCGTTTACTTGCACCGTCATCGCCTCCTCGCTCGGGAGAACCGAGTGACCAGCCCAAACCTGTGCGATGGCCATGGCTTGGAGCTCGCGGTATGCGGCTGCGCTTTCGTTTATGATGCAGTAGTTTGTGCATGCGAGTGAGTCGGCGTAGCGTGGTGGGAAAATCATCGGATACAGGTCTGGAAACGCTGGGAGCGAAGCGTCCAGCTGCGTGCTTGGCAGATCTGGCAACAGCGAAAAGTCGGCTCGATAGCCCGTGCAGGCGATGATGGCATCGACGTCGTCGATGATGTCGCCGTTATCAAGCTCCACAGTCCGTGGGCCGATGATCCGCTTGACCCCCTTGACTGAAGCGATTCGCTTCTCGTGAACCAGCCGCTTCAGGTGATCATTACAGATGATGGTGGTGACGTCTCCACTGGTTTCCTCGAGACCCCATTCCACATTTTGCTCGGCCTCCTCGCCGTTGAAGTGACTGTCCGAGTTCTTCTGAAGTAATCCATCGGCAAGGATCTGGAATATTCCAGGTGCGTGGTGCTCCGTCCACAGAGCCATACGAGAGATCTTCCAGGAGACGTAGCTGTCGAGAGGACCATCCTCGTTGGCCCGAGGAAGGATCTTTGCGCCGCGGCGGTGGGCAAGGTAGACTTTCGCGGCATATTCAGTAAGTTCCTACGCATATTAGTCGTTGAGTTTATAAAGACGAAGGGGCGTCGTACGCAGGCTGTATCACCAGCCGAGTTCCCCATGCCCAAGACGATGATATTTTTGTCCTCGAAATCAGCAGGACTCATTTATTAGCAAACGAACAAACAATATTGCAAATATATCGAGTACCTACCTTTTGTAAGCTTGTCCATGTAGAAATTGGCCCTCGAATTCGTGTACATCGTCGATCTTAGGATGCATGGCAATGGTTTCTGAGCCGCTCGAGAAGACCACCCTGTCAAAAACTTGGGGTTCGGTTTCGCCTTTAATATGCACCATCCATTTTGAATTTGTTTCATCGCGTTTGATAACTTCAATGGTTGTATCGAAGACAATGTGTTCATATAAGTTGAAGTGTTTAGCATACTGACGATAGTATTCGGACCACTCTTTTGATGACACATGGACAGACATGCCTGAAAATGGTCAGTATTTTCACGCACGGCGAAGATGGGGGGCACCTTGCCGTCAGGGAATGGAAAGTCTGTCATTGGGCACTTGGCTGGTGATTAGAGATTGCTTAAACTCGCTAATCGGCATGGAAGGCTCACGACATATTTGCTTAGTTGCGAGCGCGTCCAAGGTGTTGCCGACGTGATGGAGGTATCAGCATCGAAGGTAAAGATGCCGCCGACATCAGACCTGCGCTCGTAAACCGTCACGTCGAATCCCACTCCACGAAGCTCCTTCAAGGACGCCAAACCAGCCGGACCTGCTTATAATTAGCGTCCAGGTCTGCTTCGGGGCTCCTCAGCTTCATACCGGCACCGATGACTGCGACCTTTGGGTTCGTGGGTCGCCCTTGGCTGGGGGAAAGCAATGGTCGACCCATGTCTGCTTCGAGCCACTCGTGCGAATGTGTTGGCGACGGTAGAGGAACCCACGTTGCTGAATTGGGAGACCTCCAGACACGCGGCATGTTGTGTGGGCACGAAAGCCAAACTCGAGACGAAACGACAAGAGAGGAAAACGGTACATCATATTGACTGATGCCGCCGAGAAGGGATTTCTTCTTATTACTATTAAGATATTTTTGACCCAATGGCTGCCTGATGGTTCTTTGCACTCTCGCTTGGTCTCCAGGTAGCCTACTAGTGGTGATGTCTAGAACAATGGAAGCGGCTGGCGGGAACAATACCGAAGCCGTCCTTGAGGCACAAGCGACCGAGCATCAGGCAAGTGGCGCAAGAACAATATATGGGTATTGCGTGCACAATCACATGGCACACTCATGAAAGTGTTTGCCGACAGCTGTGAGGAGAAGTCCGTTGGCTTCGAGATTCGCACGACGTGCGAGCCTGCGAGGAAGTCGAGAGTGATCCGGCATGGCGCTAGGTGTCAGGACAAACACCCGCTTACCTCAGCGTCTTGGCTGGAGAGCAGGTAGGCATTCATACATTGTCGCATTCCCTTCCCACTAAACCTTGCCTTGAAGCACGCAGAACGAGCACGACGAGGATGTAGTCCGTCGCAAGGCTCAGAGCCAAGCACGTGTTGCCTCCCGGATCGAGTCAGTCCGCATGAGGCAGCGACGACCAGGAACAGGACCAGGAACAGGAACCAGGACGATGTGATTCACATGTGATCCAATTGGCGAATCATTGGCCCCGGAGCTTCCTGGCCGCGAGCGGGACCTGGCGGAGTCGAGAGGGTACTTCCTTCTTGGTAGCGATTGACACTAAAGATAAGGTACCGCGTAGACCCCACCCCCGGCCAAGCTAGGAGCGACCCGGTTTTGGCATTGCCCTCAATGATGTCAATGGGCGAAATGCAATCGAACTAGATCGTGACCGACGCGTCAAGTTTGTTGCGGGAGAAGCAAGCCAGGCAGCCAAAGAAAAACCCTCACACTTCTTTTTTTCAAGAACAACATCTCCTCTCAACCATACGTTGGCTGCACATGACATGGTCGCACACTGCACCGAACAAAGGCGGTAGCGTCGGATTGCAAAGCCTCAGCTGATTCGACCAACCCAACAATCAGATCCGCGCTCGTTCTCTCTTGGCAACCCCCCCTCCAAGCCGGTAATGGCAAGCACCTAAAGCTTCTATCGCGCGCCCAAGAACTTTAAGCATGAGGTCGATCGTTACCTACATACGCTCCTCAGTGGGCCATGCGAGATGGTTTCATTCTCAGCGAAAAGGCTTTGATGCCCTTGCAACACACCGATTGGCGAGCAAGCAATTCCGCACCGGGTTCTTCACAACCACCCCTCAAGACGAGGCTAAGAAGAAGACCCGAGGCATCCCTACTGTCCCCGCTGTTATTATCGCTGGCGGACTGTTCGTTTGGGCTCTCTATCCTTCAGAAGAATTCGACCAAATCTCAGAGGCTCAGACTTACCGCCGCGAGCGACAGCTCCAGCGAAAACGCGACAAGGAGAAGCTGGAAAGAGACGAAGAGCAGGAGCGCCAAGACCGACAAGCAGCGAAAAACGCTTCGTCGGCCGCGTGGAACACATTCTCTTCCAGCTTTGAAGCTTTCTCCGATGCGGCTGATATAGAATGGTCTTCCCTCTCCGACCGAGTTGTTGGCTTTATTCTCCCGGAGTGGTCCAAGCAAATTCCCGGGTTCGTCCGCAAGCTGCAGCGTGAGTTGTCCTTGGCGCCTGGGTCTCTTGCTGATGAGATATGGCGTGACGCCCACGATCCCTTCATCAACCCCGAAATCCGCCATGAGGCGACTGTCCGCATCTCGACTGATCTCTGCGACGATGAGAAAGAGTTCCTCGCCCGTCGCAAGATGATCACACGAGTTGCCCTGGCCAAGTACCTTGAGATTGACGAAAACGAAATTCATCCTGACGATGTCCCCGTTATTGCCATGTGCGGCTCTGGTGGAGGCTTACGAGCTCTGGTCGCTGGCTCTGGTTCTCTTCATGCAGCCGATCAAGACGGACTCTTCGACTGCGTCACCTACACTTCCGGTGTTTCCGGCTCCTGCTGGCTTCAGACCCTCTACTTCTCCTCCGTTGGCGGCCGCAGCTTCCCCGCATCCTGGAGCACCTCAAGTCTCGTGCCGCCATTCACATCGCCTACCCACCCGTTGCCTTCCAGGCTCTTGTCTCTGCTCCAACTAGCAAATACCTTTTGAGCGGCCTGGTGGAGAAGCTGCGCGGCGACCCTCAAGCCAGTTTTGGCCTTGTCGATATTTACGGTCTGCTTCTGGCCGCTCGATTTCTCGTTCCCAAGGGCGAACTCGAGGTCTGCGACAGTGACTTCAAGTTGAGCAACCAGCGCCAATATATCAAATATGGACAGAATCCCATGCCAATTTACACGGCAGTTCGTCACGAAATCCCAGGTATCGATGACAACGAGCCCGTCGATAGCGTTGAGGCCGCCAAGGAGAAGGCCGCTCGAGAGGCATGGTTTCAGTGGTTTGAGATCACGCCGTACGAGTTCTTCTGCGAAGAATTCTCCGCGGGAATACCAACTTGGGCCCTCGGTCGTAAATTCAACAACGGCGTCGATGTGCCTCCTGAAGAGGGCTTCCATCTGCCAGAGGTTCGCGTGCCGTTCCTCATGGGCGTCTTCGGCTCAGCTTTCTGCGCAACACTCAGCCACTACTACCGTGAAGTCCGACCCCTTGTTCAGTCTCTTTCGGGTTTTATGAACCTCGACGAGATCATCTCTGGTCGCTACAACAACGACCTCGAGAAGGTTCACCCCATTGACCCAGGGACTGTCGCCAATTTTGCCTACGGCATGCACGGCCGGCTCCCTGACACCACTCCGCCGAGCATCTATGATAATGAGTACATCCAACTCATGGATGCTGGTATGAGCAACAATTTGCCCCTCTACCCTCTCATGCGCCCTGGACGTGGCGTTGAGGTTCTCATCGCGTTTGATGCCTCCGCTGATACGAAGACGGATAATTGGCTTGCCGTCGCAGATGGCTATGCTCGTCAACGCAAGATTAAAGGCTGGCCCGTCGGTATTGGCTGGCCCAAGCCTGGCGAGGCACCCGAAGAACTCACAAAAGAGCTTGAAAATGCCGAGGCTTCCGATCTGAAGGATGCCGACAGAAGGCTCAACGAAGCGCAGGTCGAAGAGAAGAAAACTCCAGGCAAAAACACCACTGACGATCTGGGGTACTGCACCGTTTGGGTGGGAACGTCGCAGGAGCGGTCCACCAGCCCGCCTCCGCCATCCAGAGCTCTCGATGACTCGACGCACTGGCACATCTCTGAGCCGGACGCGGGGATTGCGGTTGTGTATTTGCCGCTCCTCGGGAACCTAGAAGCCGTGCCAGGTGTTAGTCCTGGCGAGTCGGACTTCTTGTCAACCTGGAACTTTGTCTACACGCCCGAGCAGATTGACCAGGTCGTTGCCCTAGCCCGCGCCAACTACGCACAAGGCCAAAGGCAAATTCGCGAGACGGTGAGGGCGGTCTATTTGCGGAAGAAGAAGCTCAGGGAGGCCAAGGAGAAGGAGCGAAAGTCAGAGCGATACCGGGGCCTCGTCAGACGGGGAATGGGGACGAGATTGGGCGAGGGCGATCAGTTCAGTTGAATGATCGCGTGTTGTAATGGGCGGCAGCATGTGAGAGTCAGATACCCGGTTGAGCGTGTAGCATTGTACATCTAGTTAAAAGAAAGTTGGTAAGGAAGATAGTGGTCTATTCAAGATAATTTTGGCCAGGCTGCGTCGCCATTTGACATCAGCGTACATAAGGTAGTTCGCAGGGGACATTGGGCAAGTAGCAGAGAACAAATGTTGTACAGATCTATACATCTACATCGACGTACACACCTGTCTCCTAGTGGTGGTAGTAATGTGAACAAAATATACACTGCCCATTTTTCAGGCACACCGGGGTTCCACAGCTACCCATCATGCTCTTCCTTCTTCCCCTTTTCTCATTTCCAAACAGGCTTCCAGGCGCCTTCGCCTTTAAATAACCTCTCCCATGTCAATATGCACCGGCTGCCACGGCTTCGCGCCCTCACTCAGCATGTCGCTCGGCACCCTGCTCTTGGCGCCGGGGCTGTACAGGTACCACGCCTTCAACGCGTTCATGCTCGCCTTCAACCGCGCAAAGTCAAGGCTCGCGCCGGTGCCCTCACCGAGCTTGTCCTGCCCGCTGTAGATGCCGACAACGAAGACGGGCGTGCGGCTGTGCCGGCCCGTCTCGGACAGGAGGCGCGCGACGGGGGCTTCGAAGCCTTCGCGGGCGCACAGCATGGCGAGCTCGCGCGTGGGCAGCTTGAAGCTGAAGAGGCTCTCGAGATCGACGCGGCGGGCAAGGATGTGGGCGTCGACGAAGGAGCGGACGCTCTCGCGGCCGCCGTGGACGTAGAGGGCGCCGACGAGGGCGCGGACAAAGGCCGCGTTGGCGTTCTGGCGGATGTCGGCGCGCTCGGCGGAGGCGAGGTCGGCGGCCGAGGTCGCGTCGTGCGGGTTCCGCGTCGCCTTGTGGACTGTGTCGCCGAACTCGTCGTCGTATACGATACGGGAGCTGGTGCCGCGGCGCCACTTGAACTTGTCAATGTGGGCTGCCTCCTTGCGGACATAGCCCCAGCGTGTGTGCACGACGCCGGCCTTGGGGTCCAGGGAGTACTGCAGCAGGCCAGGGTCCACCTCTTCGCCGGGGGCCGCCGCCATCTCGACACCCCATTGTTGGGCAATCTTGGCGAGGGAAGCAGGACCGGCGTAGGAGCGCATGGCCTCGAATAGGATAGCCATGGGCAGGCGGGGGTAGGCAACGACGAGACGCTCGGAGGTATGGTAGCTGATGAGGGAGGAACCGGTCAGGGCGAGGTTGGCATTGTTGAAGTGCGGGTTCGCATCGGCGGATGGGTCGACAAGACAACGTGCGAGAGTCTGGAGGGGGAGCTTTGAGGGGAGGGAGAGACGAGCATGAAGGGCGGCGAGCTTGGGGGAGGTGAGAGCTCTGTCTTAAAGGAGGTCGAAATTGGGGTGTGGTAGGAAGGAAGGGCAGCCTCGAGGGAGGATGGGGTCGCGCTGGTCGATTGTAACCGTGACTGCTGGAGACGTGGTACGGCTGCGGCTGTCGCTGTCTTAAAGGAGGTCGAAATTGGGGTGTGGTAGGAAGGAATGGCAGCCCTCGCTTGAGCGGTGAGCAATTGCCCAGTGCATCGTAATGTCCGTACCCTCTTCATCTGTAATGATCGAAAGAAAGAAAACCGTGTTGTACAGGTGTAGAAGTGGGTTGCGGTGGGACGAATCGCTGGGTCGTCTGCTTCGTCGTTCGCCTCGTCACGAAAAAGTTTCCCGACTGTCGAGACGAGTCGTGGAGTCGTGTGAGGTACAAGGGTCCCAGCGCTGGGATGCTTAGAGCTAGCTCGGGTTAACAGGTTCTCCGGGTTCCGCTTCTTCCGACCCGCCAGGAATCCAGTCGTGCATCACGACTTCAAGAGCCAATCCACGAATTACGGCCTCGCCAATTGTCATTATCCACGAAATACCCCCATCAATTGAAGATACAGTCAAAATGGTAGGCACCAGAGATCCCCCATGATGCGACCTCGCTAACGTATTTCACAGGGTGGCGGTCCGAAAGTCCCGTGAGTTCGATCACCCCCCAACATCGTTTCCTCGAAAACCCTCTAACCTCGTCTCCGAAGGTACCCCAAGCACGTCTGGTCGCCTGCCGGTGGCTGGTACACGCAACCCTCAAACTGGCGCGCCAACACGGCCGTGATGGGTCTTGTCATGTTCGGCGTCATGTGCGGTGTGTGGAAGATCAGCTCGGAGAAGGAGCACCGATACATCATGCCAAAGGAGGGCGCTTTCTTCCCCAGCAGATAGTAAGCCCTGTGATGTTCTTCCGAACGATATCACTATGAGACTGACATTCGGTAGCTGGTCGAAGCAATTGATCGAGTACGACCAAGAACAAGCGGCGAAGAAGAAGGCGGCTGGCGAGGCGAGCTCATAGATTTCGAATTGGTGGCAACGTGGAGGAAATGTATACTTACGGCTCGCGAATGAGAAGAAACTTGAATCAATTGGGACCAATTGGGACGATGCTTCTCTGTGGTTCATGTGCGGCGTGTTTTCTTCCGGCGGATGAATATCTTTCTTCGAACGGTCCTGATCACACCTGGCAACACCATCCTCGCTGTCTGGAAGCCCTTCAACTTCCGCTCCAAAGTATCCATCAGGTATATCATTGGTGTCACGAAGGTAAATGGTAATCCGGTCTCGTACGGTCAGCGTCGAATATCATCAAGCGAAGTCGGATTGGAATAAATGCTCGTTGTGCAGGAAAGCGATGCATTTCCAAAGCCGAACAAGCGGCCAACATCACAGCAGACATTGCCAGCAAGGCATACCTCTCACGCCACACATGGCCTTTCGACTGGTATATTCACATCGTATCATCAATGGTACAACTACGATGTCACTTTGGTGGTCTGTAGACTGTTACTTCGGCCTCTCTGAATGCCTTTCAGGGTCTCGCTGAGTGTGAAGTTGGCCTGCATGGGTTGGACTGGTTACAAGGACGTATCTATGCAACACCACTCATTGGACTCACTCGACTCCTTTCTTTTCGAAATGCTGACGACCTTGCTATTGCAGCTGATCAAAAACAGCATTTGTGTTGACTCAACCACCGAGGCCAAAGTGTTCGATGGTTTTCTCGGTGCCTATCTCTTCCGCTGACATCTCTCAGATTGGAATTTTGATCGAGGCCTGCACTCTCTGTTTCGCATCTGCTCATTGTTGTCTGTTTTGAGTGTTGACCGTTTGACATCAGTACTCTGCTTTTCCGTGTAGCCAACTTTCTGGCACGCCTAGTCATGCTCGGAACTCGGGGACGGCCTGACCACGGCATGGCATAGTGCAATATCGACGCCACTGCCTTGTTTCATCGCAGCACTAGTTGATATCAGAGGATCTCGGCAGGCATTGTAGCGAGCCTCTGCAAAACCTCTCTAGTCAGTTGACTCCAGCACAACAGATGTCAATTGTCCACTACCGTCGGAGTACGAGCGCTTCTTCGGCCGATTTTGATGCTTGCGAACTCGTGACCTGTCACGACGAATACGCGGCCCATGTGGGACAATGCAGAAGGTTCAACAACGCTGCAAACGAATGCTTCTTTGGCCCTGAGCCCAATGAAGCCAGCTACCGATCAGCAGGATGCTGAGAATTCGCGCCTTGAACCCTGCTTGTCGAATGTGGCTGAGCGAAGAGCGTTGTTTTTCAGGCCCCGGTAGCCCCGAGCGGAATGAGAAATCTTGGTTAAAACCTCCGTTGGTAAGAGACCTAGCGTCACCAGATCCTGACTCAGTCTCCGAAGGTTCGGCCCACGATTCCTCCGCGGTGGACTCTCGACAACCGATTGCGGCACTTAAGAGCCTCTTCCACGCAATTCAACCTGGCACTCACGGTTTGTAAGACTTATGTCACAGATTGATTAGATTAGATCGTGCCAACGTTCCGGCTGATTACCTTCATCTGTACTTGACAACCCCGCCAAGGAGGATCCTTGTCTGAAAAGGCAAGTTGCTTGCAGAAACGTCTGAACTTTATTGCACTCGAGATGAAGCGGTCCCGCCATACTGGTTGAAGCCATGCACCTGGTTCGGGGCTTTGCCGATGCCACGAGGCTCCTGAAGTGTTCTGGCCCTGACGTGGAGCCCTGAGTCGATTTTCGCTGTCATGGGCAGGAAACAGGCTATTCGGGCTTTGTCTCTGGTCTAATCTGACGATTTAGTATAAAAGGTGCGATAGACAACGGTCTGAGAAACTGCTCTGTCGTCAAGGTTAGGCATTTCTCAGCCTTGTTCTCTCACCTGTCTCGTCCGTTCCGTAGAGTTTCGGAAATGCACTCCTCACTTCTCCTGATCACGCAGCTAGCTGCTGTTGTCCTCGCTGGCGAACCATGGATCAACGAGGTCGATACGGGGCTCCAGACTTAACTTCTTGGTACCAACTACACAGAGGGAACACTGCCCCTTCTCAAGGATATTCGTGCCCTCCCCGACTTTGACTGGGCAGCCCGCCAGCACCTGAACGACCAAATGTACAGCTTCTACCGCACTGGCACGGCAGGCGAGCAAAGCTACCGTCACAACCTCGATATCTGGAAGTCTGTCCAATTCAGGTCAAGACACCTGAGCGACGTGACCAAGCTGAACGAGACTCTTGCCACCACGATTCTGGGCTACAACTTCAGCGCTCCTTTCTTCATTGCTCCCGCTGCCCGCGGCGTCTATGGCGATCCCGAGCGTGCTGAGCTTAACTTTGTCGAAGCGGCTGGCAAGGAGAACATCCTGTACATCCCGTCCATGTACGCGTCGAAGACCATCGAGGAGATCGCCGCTGGAAAGTCCAACAGCACCCTCAACGGACCCCAGGTCATCTTTCAACAGATTTACACCAACGCCAATCTCTCGGTGACTTGGGACAACATTCGCCGCGCCGAGCGAGCTGGTGCCAAGGCCATCGTCTTCACCATCGATGCTCCGGGCAATTCCGTCCGGCACCGTGCCGCCCGCTACGACACCACGAACGCCAACTCTGTCTCGTCGGCTCTGACTTGGGATGTGTATGATCAGATGCGCAACCAGACCAGCCTGCCTATCATCCTCAAGGGTATCACCACTGCCGAGGACGCCCTGCTGGCTGTCGAGAAGGGCGCAAAGGCCATCTACATCTCCAACCACGGCGGTCGTCAGCTTGACCACACCCCTGGCCCCCTTGAGATCGCCTACGAGATCTACCGAAACGCTCCCCAGGTCTTCCAGCAGGTGGAAGTTCTTGCGGACAGCGGTATTCGCTACGGCAGCGATGTTCTGAAGCTGCTCGCCCTTGGTGTCAAAGCCGTGGGCATGGGTCGACCGTGAGTACACAGCACATCTGGCCATCACTGAAATAAGGCGCTAACAAGGTCCGCAGATTTATGTACTCGAACGTTTACGGCCTCGAGGGTGTCACCAAGGCCATCGACATCATGAGGACGGAGATTGTTCGTGATGGTGCCCAGCTGGATGCCACTAACCTACAGAATATTAGCACCAGTTTCGTAAGTCTTCTTCGCTTGCTTGCTCGTGATTGAAGCACGGCCTGACCAAATCATAGCTCAACACTCGTCAGTTGGAGTCAAATGTGTACCTGTTTGACCAATAAATTCTTCTTGCATTTGGTGATGATTTATGAGCATGCAGCAAGGATAGATTTAGTTACACGCAAATACCTACAATTTCAACCAGCCTTGAAAATCCAGTAGAACCGTCGCGAACCTGCATTGCTTAAGTACCTAGGTTTGATTGGCTGTGGTGACCCCTCTATCCTGAAAAGTGAGGTGAACATTCAAATGAAGTTTCTTCTGCTTACATCTCCTGTTTACCAGTCATAATCGCAGTGCAACCAGATCCGTGAAGGAGTGGTGCAACCCAAGATTGACCATCTTCCGATGCAGTAACGCGAGTCATGCCAGTCTGGACCCGACGAATCCGAAGAACGAGGATGCGAGAAACACGACTACGAGAAAATACGAGACTAGCGTCATTCATTGGTGTCCAGAGCGGCATTGCCGTTCTCCACCTCGGGATCGTTCACGTCTTGAATCGAACACGGCCTCATCCCATGTGCCCATTGTGAAGCTTCGCCTCCCAAGCTCACGAGGCGCCCTGGCTCCCAGGCAGCCGTTGGTCTAGAAACGCATCCAGACTGTGCCAGGCCGGCATATCGGCAGCTCAATCATGGGTTTTCAATGGCAGCTCGGGTCCTGCCGACTGACTAGCACCCACATGCATTGGCAGACGCGAATCTCTTGACATCATGCAACTATGCTACAACCCAATTGTAAGACTAATGTAGCCCTTGAGCTTCCTCAGGGTCCAGCTGGAGTCTGAGACGGGACAGCTCCCATTCATAAGCGCGACCATCCCGCTCGTCAATGTCATCGCTCTGTCCTTGCCAGCAACCTTGTCTTCATTCTCCTCTGTCGGCGATAGGCAATACCGTCGAGCCATCACCTACACCTCATCATGTCTGGCGACGATAAACCACTACCCCGCTCACCAATGCCGCGACGGCCATCATCCTTTGCACCAGACGAAGCAGGCCCAGCCGACTACGAGGCGACACCAGAAGATGCGCCTCCACGATATTCCGAGCAGACTGCCGCCGCCGAGCGTATACTCAACGACGCAACGGGGGCAACTGGTATGATGTTCCCAGGACGCCGTGCGCCGTCTTCAAAACCTACTAACCACCCGTCTCAGCGGACGGACGTATCGGCATCAACCTCGACTCGAAGCTTTGCAGAACTCTCTCGATTCTCGTTCCTCGGAGAGAGTCAGTCCTGCCGAGGACTGACCGGCCCACCAGTGAACTTCCTCCTGCCTACACTGAGCAGATCGATTGGGGGATTCGATTGAATATCGTTATCCAGGTTGTCGGCAGCCGAGGCGATGTTCAGCCCTTCGTCGCCCTCGGCAACGAACTTCAGCGCCACGGCCACAGAGTTCGCCTCGCCACCCATGACACCTTTGCCGACTTTGTACGGAAATCTGGCTTGGAGTTCTACCCTATCGGTGGGGATCCGACAGAGCTCATGGCCTACATGGTCAAGAACCCCGGACTGATGCCTTCTATGAAGAGCCTGCGGGCTGGCGATATCCAAAAGTAGCGAACCATGGTCTCTGAGATGCTGGAAGGCTGCTGGAGGTCGTGCATCGAACCGGACCCTTTAACGCAGCAGCCTTTCGTCGCTGATGCTATTATTGCGAACCCGCCGAGCTTCGCCCACGTCCATTGTGCTCAAGCTCTCGGTGTTCCGCTGCACCTCATGTTCACCATGTCCTGGAGCAGCACGAAAGACTTCTGTCATCCACTGGCCAACATAAACGTCAACAATAGCAGCATATCACCAGCTGTTGCCAACCAGATCTCGTACATGGCGGTCGAGTGGATGACTTGGCAGGGGTAAGGGGCTCATATCCATCCGAAGTGCATGCGAGACTGACTTGGAGATAGACTTGGCGACGTCATTAATGCGTGGAGGCAGACCCTGGACCTGGAGGATGTTCCCTTCTCTGAAGGCGCTGGCCTGCTTGAAACTCTGCAGATTCCATTCACGTATTGCTGGTCCCCAGCCCTGATTCCCAAGCCCCTAGACTGGCCGAACTACATTGGTACGTATCCCACAAACTAACAGGAGTGTTCCTACAAGACCTGACCATGATAACAGATGTGTGTGGCTTCTTCTTTCGAGACGCTCCACAATACACTCCTGAGCCGGAACTTGACCACTTTCTACGCAGCGGGCCTGCGCCTGTTTACATTGGCTTTGGCAGCATTGCCATTGACGACCCCGACAGACTGACGGCGATATTGGTGGAGGCCGTCAAGCAGACCGGTGTGCGTGCCATCATCTCCAGGGGTTGGAGCAAGCTCGGCGCCAACCAGCCCACCGATAGCGACATCTTCTACCTCGGAGACTGTCCTCACGAGTGGCTGTTCCAGCATGTCACAGCCGTGGTGCACCACGGTGGAGCTGGTACAACGGCGTGCGGTTTGCTCAACGGGAAACCAACGGCTATTGTGCCGTTTTTCGGCGAGTGCGTATTGATGAGCCCAAATTCACTCAAGGCCCAACATACTGATGCAGTCTACCTAGCCAACCCTTTTGGGGCACCATGGTCAACGCCGCTGGCGCGGGGCCGATGCCCATCCCGCAAAGACAGCTCAATGCTCAAAACCTTGCCAGCGCTATCAATGATTGCTTGACGCCCGGCGCGCAGGCGGCTGCCCAGGTCATGGCCGACAAGATGCGCCAGGAGAACGGCGTGCGACAAGCCGTTAATTCTTTCCACGCCAACCTTCCTCTGGATAACATGCGATGCGACATGTTGCCCGAGTTCGCTGCTGCTTGGTCCTATAAGAAAGACGCGCAGTATATGAAACTCTCCAAAGCCGCCGCGGAGATCTTGACTGACAGCAAGAGAATCAAGTGGGCTGATCTCACACGGTAAGCGAGTGTTGAACTGCGATTGATTGGGCTTTGTAGCTAACTTGGATCAGCTACGAGCCTCGCCCCATTGACATTCAGCGTCGAAGGTGGGATCCAGTTACAGCCGTTACGTCATCAGCAATCAGAATGTATGCCGGCATGGCGACCTCGGCGGCAGACATCGTTGTCAAGCCCGTACAGGCGTTCACGTCAGACCGACCCGGCAGCAAGCGATCGAGCAGAGAGTCGAGTCCGCACCCTGCGGAAGATCCGTACGGCAAACCTGCTGGCCTTGATGTGCCCATGAGTAACGCCGAAGGCAAGAAGCCAGAAAGGAGTCGTGCTGAGGCTGCGCTTGCTGGCTCAGCCGGTGGCGTTGGCGGCTTCTTCAAGTCCTTTACGAAGGGCATCTATCTCGACATACCGCATGCTCTCGAGGAAGGCATGCGCGTCGCGCCACGTCTGTATGGTGGTGAGGTCTATGACCCAGGCGTCGTGACGGACTGGAAATCAGGCGGCATCGCGGCGGGCAAGAACTTCAGTCACGGCATCGTCGAGGGCATTGGCGGCCTCGTCATGTCACCTGTACGAGGTGCGAAGAAGGAGGGCGCCGTGGGTGCTGCCAAGGGCGTGGGTATTGGCGTGTTGAATCTAGGGACCAAGGTGTCGTCGGGCGCTTTAGGTCTGCTCACATTTACGAGTCAGGGTGCATATAAGAGTGTACGGGCGTCGATGAGGAGGGATACCCGAAAGACGATTAAGCAAGCGAGACAGACGGAGGGTGAAGCTATCATGCGGGAGGGCAAGCAGGTTCCTGATGCGGGAGCGGTGCTTAGGGCCTTTGAGCGACTGGCACTTCGGGCTCCGGAGACGAAAGGAAAGCATTGGACAGATATTATGGCGCCGAAATGATACCAATATGGATGAGACCACTGCAATAGAACAGCTTTATTCTCCCGACTTGGACATTCCCTCGAGGGCCTCAATGCCTATCGCAGTCTCAAAGGCTTTCATAGTGGGGTCGCCGTAAATCTAGACTGAGGACGATACAAGAAAAGGCAAACGAGAAAGACCGAGTACCATTTCCCTTCTGCAAGACATGGCTGAAAGGTAGACCGAGCATCGATGAATGTTATATCCATTCAACCTGTCGTACTTAACTCAAGCTAAATATGGTTCACGACCCAGACTCACGGATCGGCCATTGCCGTTTCATGAACCAAGGCCAGCCAGCCTTCTGAACGTCCAATTCTCCATTATCCTCAAGCCGCCATGCAAAGTCGCAACGTCGTCGCCTTCAGCCTGCAGCTGCCCATCAAACTTCCCCATAACCACCTCCGTCAAGAATCGCCCCAGCGGCTCCGTCGGACAATGCATCCACGTCGCCCCAAACCCCCTCATCAGCGCCGCCATGAGAGGTATCATCGGCCGGTACAGCAAAGGCGACTGGGGGACAAAAGGCAAAATCTCGGCATGCTGTGCTGCATCCACAAACCCGGCGCGAAACGAGTCCGTCCGAAGACGTGGCTCACGGAGGCGCAGCTCGGACAGCAAAGTCTCTGCTTCTCCCTTGACGACGCCGTAGTAGGGCGTGAGAAAGCCCGGGGTCTGTGTGGCGCCTCCGGCGGACACGTAGACGAAGCGAAACGGCTCATCCGCCGACGCGAGGTTGGCGAACGCTTTCGCTGCTGCTAGGGGGTAGTCTTTCGTGATAGTCACGTAGTCTCTGGGTCCCCGTCAGTCGTGTGCTCTCGTTGACGCAACAATGCTACGCTGGGGCTGTACTCTTTGGAGGCCTGCGTCTGGCTGACGCCGAGAGCCCAGACTGCGCCGGTGGCACCCTGAAGCTTATCCATGACCTCGGGTTCATACTTGGCAAAGTCTTTGTGGATGATGACTTCTACTCTAGGATCGTCTGAGTTTTGGGCCATGGGAACGGGCCGTCGACTGAGGATGGATATCTTCGTGATGGCGTTCGTCTTGAGCATGGCATTAAGGACACTGGTGCCGACAAGGCCTGTGGCCCCCGTAAGAATGAGGTGCATGGTGAGGTGTTGGGGTGTTGGAAGGATAGCATAGTAGACAGATGCTCTGATGGTGACTGCTGCTTGACAGTTGAGAGTCGTCGTGGTCTAGGGCGCGAATCGTCTTGGGCTCGCGATACTTCCGGTGTTAGTAGCCCGGAGTTAAGAAAAGGGAGAGATAGATCTCCCAGGATCGGAGTTTCGCTGCAACCGTAAGTCAAGCAGGAACTCCACTCATCATGAGCGGAATTGGCGGAGCTCTAGAGACTGGTGGGTGCCTTCTCAAGTCGCAACATTTCGAGAACGAATAGTTGAGACGTGGTGCTGATTCGCAATCTTCACACGGCTGACTGGCCATCAGCTTCAGGATCAAAGCGTCAAGTGACCAGGAAATACAACAAGCAAATGATACAATGTATCTTTTTCAAATTGAGTGGCCGAGTTGACTCTCTGGGTATCAAGCCCCCCTGAACGCCCGTCCAAACGCCAAAAGAAGTGCCACGTAGGATCACGAATACACTCTCAAGCCCCATCGCCTCATCAGTAAAACCGCGGTCCTCCCTTACGACGATCACGGTTATTGTTCCGTGAGTAGGGACCGCCGCGACCACCGTCGTGTCTCCTATCGCGATGCTGTTGTTGATGGTGCTGCTGCTGCTGCTGCTGGCGCTCAGCCTCGGGAATCGCCTCGACCCGATCGATTTCAACATCCTCATACTCTTCGTGCAAGTATGAGTCCACAGCCTTCTTCTCGACCTTGGCCTGATCCATGTCGAAAACGTAGCGCATCGTGCCCCCGGTGCCGCGTGTGCTGCGCTTGACAGGAGGGTTGCTCCCCGGCGCCGAGCCCGTCGTGGCGGGCGAGCCGGGAGTGAAACTTGGGGTGAAGCTTGGGGTAATGGCGGGCGTGAAACCAGGCTGTGGCTCGTCCACCTTGCATTGTTCACACCAGACGAGGTAGCGGCTGACCTTGCGGCCCCTGTCGGCGCCATTCTCCTTGATGCCCGTGTCCACTTCCGCCATGACCTTTCTCTTGATGTCGAAAAAGTGCTGCTCTTCGTACAGCGAGCCCACCTTTGTCGATTTAGGGTGCTGGGTGTAGAGGTCGAGGAGATCCAGCATCGTTTCGACAATGTCGGCGCGGGTCGTGTGCCAGTCGGACGGCTTGACCTTTTGCACCGCATCAATGTGTGCCCCTGTGACGAGCGCCGTGAGCTCAGTCACAGCCAGGGCCATTGTCCAGGTGGTCTGCTTGATCGGCGCAAAGGTCTTGTGTAGGTCGATGCCCATGTCGTACGTCGTCGCAAAAAAGCCTTTGTCGCCGAGGGGCCCAGGATCGTCTTGATCGCCTTGACAAAGTACTTTTGCGCGTACCGACTGCGAAAGTCGAAGCCGATCGTCTCCAGGATCAAACGTTCTAGTCCTATCACTATCTTGGACGGCTGTTCGAACATCTGGAAAAGGGTGGGGGGTGGTCAGCAGGCACGTCCAAAATAGCAGCGACACCGAGGCGGTGCTTCACAAGGGGTTTATGGAGAAACGCCAAGAGCACCCCCCTAAACACCACACGCATACCTTGTCGTCCTGTGTGGTTGTGAACTCGGCATTCTTAATGTTGTACGCAGCACACAAGATCTCTTTTGATTTTTTGATGGTGTCCTCAACCTTGCAGGCCAAGAATAGGGAGGCGAGGGCGGCATCCTGGTAGTTGTACTCGGCATCCCTATGGCAGAGACGGAAAAGGTGGAAATAGAAGCACGCCGTATCGAAGGTGCGCACTGGCCTGCGCCGCATGTGTCAGGAAATTGTTTGCCAATCTGGACACGATTCTTCATGGGATCCTACAGGTGAAGGTACTCGCGGACGTTGTCCAGCAGCTGCACGCCTTGCAGCCGGTACATGTCTTCTCTGGCCGGCTCGCACCCGTGCTCTTTCAACATACGCTGCAGCTTCTGCTCGAGGGTGAATAGACATGCGACCTGGACGTGACCAGGGTGCGGACCCTTAGGGGGTTCGGTATGATCGAGAGCGACGACGCCTTCGGGGACAGGTGGTTGAGGAGGTAGCTTGTCGGCATCTTTGGCGGTCGTCTGCGCCCGAGGGCCATTCGGAGCCATGCTGGGCAAGGCTATGGTAGTCTGATGGGTGTTCTATCGGTCGCGATCGAGCATAGAGTGGCGCATACGGATTTGAGTAAGCTGTCGGGATGATCGCGAGGAGGATGCGAAGATGTGAGGAGTGAACGCTCTCCAAAATGTTGATGCAGTCCCCTGGCTTGCGACTCGGCCGCTGTAGAATCGAGGGTCAAGACCCGACCTGGCCGCTGGTGAGATCGATTCAGTGGTAAAGCGGGATTGGGAGCTAAGGATGTGTCGTGCTGGGGAGGTGAGTAAGTTGAGTATCGTCGACTTGTTGAAGTAAAAGCCCGGCACGAGGCAAGGCTGGAGCTGTCGCGACTGAACGATGACAAAGTTGCAGGAGCATCTGCATCTCAGTGGAAAGACTCGAAGTGGGGAGCAGATCGCCTCATTGGCCAATCACCTTCCCCAAGCTCCACCAGCCTCCCACGGCGCTCACTTGGGATCGTCCAGGAAGCCATCTCGACAGTCTTGACAATCACGACAAAGCAGTACATTGAAAGAAGTCATGTTGTTTGATCAAACTGTTTAGTTGATTGTATGTCGTCACAGCAGACGACAGGTGCAACCATAAATGGTCGGGATTGCGAGCAAATAAAAAACTTGGCTTTCAGGCCTCCCGGCCTCCTTTACTCCTTGCGATGCCCCCTAATCGTACATGCATCTCCTCGTCATGATAGCCACATTGTACGCCACGAATGACCGTGAAGTCCCTGTACTAGCCTGGAGTCGAGCTGGAGAACGCCCCGTGCTTGTGCTGATCCCAAGCAGGCATCATTTCATCATTGTACCGGGCTGAGAGAACCTTGGTCAACCATCATGCTCTGCGGTTGACGATCAATGGAATGGCAGGACGTACATACCATGGTGAAATGGTCTTGTGGTCGGCCTCTGCACCTACTGGCTGGCCTCGACCAGGTCGAGAGCGGCAGCCTCGAGTGCGTCACGCGGAATGACGGGAACATCAGGCGCCGCGGTGTTCGGAGGCAGAGTGGGAAGATCCAAGGGGAGGTACGGACGGGCCAGGACCACGGCCGGGAGGATGGCAACGAGAAGAGTAGCGAAGTGCATGTTGATTGTCT
Organism: Verticillium longisporum; assembly: GCA_019188255.1. Classification (NCBI taxonomy): domain Eukaryota; kingdom Fungi; phylum Ascomycota; class Sordariomycetes; order Glomerellales; family Plectosphaerellaceae; genus Verticillium; species Verticillium longisporum. The sequence continues at coordinate 5,436,580 of JAETXT010000005.1, read as the reverse complement.
TGAGGGGGAGAAAAATACGTTGATCGTTGCTGATCTTTCTTGCTGATCGAACAGTGGCTGATGAAGTCTTGATATCGCAATGGTCAAACAAAAGCAGTCATGTTATCGGAGGGCATGGGTCGCCAAGAAGGGGTGGACGGCCTCCCATACTTATGGTGAGGTGAGTCTCTCGCCTCGCAGAAGGGGGCCGCATGCGTCGGCACCTGATGCCGTGCGCGCGGGCGCACTCACCAGTTCAGCGTCGATGGCTTCTGACGTGGTAGTCGTCTGAACTGTGAAACGATGCTTCCATGGTGGATGTTGCAGCATCCGTTTCAGGAGCCACGACGAGTTCGCCGCGCCATCGACTCTGCAGGCCAGAAACGGGACGTTCCCCTGACCATGGTGCGAAGATCAGCAGGTCGCGTTAGCATCTCCGGACTTGGCTGCACCATGCGAAGCGGACATCGTGAAGCAGACGTCCAAGGTGGGAAGAACGATGGCACTTCTGACGAGCGTGGGATGTACGATGGCACGCCCGCATGGACATTGGATCTGGAGTCGAGGTAAGGTGACTGGAGTTGGGGTGAAGGGCCGTGCATACAGCGTTCACTCTCCCTGCGAGTTCCACTGTTTCGCCGGACTACGTGCCGGTGCTTGTGGCCGACATGCCGCGAGTGGAGCCTGGAGGAAGCGGACCATTATATCGCCGATTCCAAGCGCCTTGTCCTGGACGCGGCCAATGGGAAGCTCGGCTTGCCACAGCTCGAAGTTGCCTGCCTGCCTGCTTGGCTTCCTATCCAGGGCCGTTCGCTTGCGTCACCTTGTTCTTGAACACAGCATGATCATCAACATCACCAACAAGGACTTTGCTGTCCACACTTGCTACGCACGACCACGATGAAGTCGATTCTTCCCTACAGCCTGCTTGCCCTGGGTTGCCTGGCCACGGCATCCAAGCAGAACCCTGCAGCTGTCGCCGCCGCCGATGCCGACGATGATACGCCTCTTCCCCTCATCATCTGGCATGGCCTAGGCGACTCGTACGACGGTGAAGGCATCCAGCAGGTCGCTGAGCTGGCCGATGCCGCTTTCCCCGGCATCTACTTTCACATCGTCAAGGTTGGCGCCGACCCCAACGCCGACCGTTCGGCTACCTTCTTTGGCAACGTCTCGACCCAGCTCGAGCAGGTCTGCGCCGATATCGCCGCCGACCCCATCCTCTCCTCGGCCCCGGCCGTCGACGCCATCGGCTTCTCCCAGGGCGGCCAGTTCCTTCGCGGCTACGTAGAGCGCTGCAACGCGCCCCCGTCCGCTCCCTCATCACCTACGGCAGCCAGCACAACGGCATCGTCAGCTTCCGTGCCTGCAAGGATGGCGACCTCCTCTGCAAGGGCGCCATGGCCCTGCTGCGCTTCAACCAGTGGTCCTCCTTTGTCCAGAACCGCCTCGTCCCCGCCCAGTACTACCGCGACCCGGCCCCCGCCGAGTATGAGAAGTACATCGAGTCGTCCAACTTTCTCGCCGACATCAACAACGAGCGCGCGACGAAGAATGACGCCTACGCCGAGAACGTGGCCCGCCTCGTCAGCTTTGTCATGATCATGTTCGAGCACGACACGACCGTCATCCCCAAGGAGACGTCGTGGTTCGAGGAGGTCAACGGCACCGAGAGCCTGCCGCTGCGCGCGCGCAAGCTGTACACCGAGGACTGGATCGGCCTGCGCGCGCTCGACCGCAAGGGCGGCCTCAAGTTCAGGAAGGTGCCCGGCGAACACATGCAGTTCACCAATGAGCAACTCAACGCCACGATGCACGAGTTCCTCGGCCCAGCTTCCAAGAAGTTTGCCGCTGAGGCGCCCGAGCTGCCTCTGGAAGACGCGTGGTCTCAGGAGCTGTAATGATGAGACGATATGTAACGAGTGATAGCATACGAAGACGGGATGAATTTTGCTTTTAGGTTTAGGTTTGGGTGAATTGAACATTGTATTCTGCCACGTCTCTGCTCTCTAAATTGCTTGTGACCGAGGTTTTTTTGCCCCCCCCTTACAAAAAAAAGGACCAACTCCATACGCCTGCATTCATGCATGGTACATACATAAGTCCACCGCCCAGCGCTCTCACTTTTTTCGGATTTTTGTTGTCTCCTATTCTTCAGTTCTCGAGCGCCGCCTTGGCCTTGGCCTTCTGCTTCTTCAGCTTCTCCTTGCGCTCCGCAATCTGCGCGTCGAGCTTGCCGTCGTCCGCCTCGGGCACCGCCTCGGTGGTCTCCTTCTTGGACTTTTTGCCGCCAGCCGCCTTGCCGTCCTCGCCGGCCGCGAGGGCCGACTTGCGCTTCTTGCCAACATTGGCCTGCTGCGCCTCGAGGGCGGCCTGCTTCTCGGCCTCGGTCGCGTCGGCGACGACGTCCTTGTCGTCGATGAAGAGCTCGTCGGCGGCCCAGATGGGCAGCGCCACCGTCTCGGGGCCCTTGATGTAGATGCCGCGCACGTTCTTCCACTTCTGCGGCACGAAGCGCTCGACGAGGCCGGCCGTCAGGGCGTTGACATTGTCGGCCACCTGCTGCGCCGTCATGCCGGCCGTGCCGATCTTGACGGCCGTGTTGGTCGACGGCGTCAGGCTGACGTACGCCGCGCTCAGTGCCTTCTCGATCTGCTCGGCAATGTAGGCCGGCGTGCCGGGGTTGACGTTGGCCTCGGAGTTCTTGGGCTTGGCCGCCTTCTTGCCGTCGGCCGCAGGCTTCTTCCCCTGCACGGCGACGGGGATGGGGCGCTTGGCGGTGGACTTGTAGAAGGTCTTGCCGAGGGCCTGCGCGTGGGGCCGTTAGCATTCCTATTCTGGTGATCTCCCACCATGTTGCCATCGCACGGCGTGCGGCAGAGCGGGCCTCTCTTACCTTGGGCAGCCTCGTGACGATGCGCTCGTCGCCGAGGAAAATGTCGTGCTCGGCGTAGAGCTTCCGTTGCGCCTCGTACTGGGAGAACTTCTTCTGCAGGTGGTTGATGTCGATGACGCGGGTGATGCGCTTGCGCAGGGCCTCGGGGAAGGCCTCGTCGTCGACGGCGTCCTTGTAGGCGCGCTGGGGCGAGGCGACGATGAGGCAGATGGTCGAGTCCTCGGCGTGGAAGCTGTGCGGCACGGGCACGCGGCCGGGCTTGAGCTTGTTCGTGTCGGCAATGTGGCGCTTCGTCGTCAGCGTCAGCCAGATGGGCGTCTGGGCGGCGACATCGTCCTCGTCCTCGAGGAGCTTCTTCTTGTCCGAGTTCTGCGCCGACTCGGTCGCTGACTTTTGAATGTGGGCGAGGAGAGCCTTGGAGGCCTTGAGGGTCTGCACCATTCATGTTAGACACTGGGTACGTTGACTGGCAGAGGACATCGCGGTGAGGGTTTCAATGTACCTGCTCAGGGTCAATGGTGACGGCAGAGGTCTGCGACCGCGTCGCGATTTCCTTGGTAGCGGCCATTGTGTCGATTTGAGTTGAATGGAGTCGGTGACTTTGAAGGTGCCCGTCCAAATAGGTGGTGGTTGGATATGGCGGGGACTTTTCTTCGCAAAAGCTTCGTTCAGTCGTCCAGATTTTTTTTCGGCAGGGGTCTTGGGCAGCCGATAAGACAGTAGATCGGGTTCGATAAGTGCACGGTCCACTTTGGCCGCTTGACCGACAGTGGTTCTCGGTGGAGATCTTGACCGAAGCAGACATCACCAATGACCTAGCATGGAGTTGTTGGTGTTGAGGTGGTCTAGACTTTGTGTCATGTGTCTTTGGTCTGCATGAAAGTTGAATCCTGCCTCTATCGTCTTCTTTCTTGCTCTTCGCTATTTCCATTCCGACACCTCCACGATACGAGAATACGATCCCGTTGCGCGGCCTCTATCCCATGCAGCGCCCTTGCGTGAATTGGCGGTGGCCGGTTCTTTTTCTTTCGCCACTCAACGTCCATGATGTCCAAATTCCTTCCTGCTTTTCTGATCAATCACATGGCCGTGTCATCACCGCCCCAGAACCGCCCTGCCCAACCTCGCGTCTCACTCGTTCAGAGTGCAAGCTGCAAGTCGGAAGGCGGCACACGCCCAACTTCTGCGGAGCGGGCAAGCCCGGTGAACCACTGGCAGCAACGCCGCTGACTCATCCGCCATTGGGCATCATGCCCTGTCCCAAAAGACAGAGGCAGGTTAGATCAGCAGGAAGAGGGGGCACGAGCGGGCCTCAGATGCGTTCGGCGAGGAGTCGCGTTCTGGAGACAGGGACGCCCAGAAGTGGCATAGCGGAGTGCACATGCAGGCTGGGGGAGGGTCATTTTGATTTTCACATTTTCGGGGGGGCAGAAAGCTTTCCCACAAGGGAAAGCAAGCGTCATGACATTGGTTGGCCCGCGGCGATTCGTTCCTGCGCCAGCCAGCCGTTCCTGCCTGGGCTGGTGGGGGGAGGCAAGACGTGATGGGATCATATGAGACCGGCCAGGCTTCATCCCAGAGGGACGGGCACGTCAGTGAGCACATATACACACGACTGAGGGAGAAGAAGGGAAAGGTCAGATTTGCACACGACCAGACAGACATCTGACAGCCGACTGTGGAAATGATCGGTTGCGCAAATCAGCAGCGGCGCAACGAGACAAGACAGGACTGGCCTGTCGCTGCTGGGGGGGAGACGGGCATAAAATATGTTGCGGCTAATTGGCTTCTGTCTGGGTTGGGACTTGGCCGCGGAGGTGAAGCGAGAAGCGAATCCATGGGGAAAAAAGGCACCTGCTTGACATGGAAGGCGCGCACTGGTAGAGCGAGTAGGAGCGTGTTGGTGGAGACGTGTATTTGGGAGGCTGGCACTTTGGGGGGAACCGGCCGCCGGAGGGGTATGGCGGGCATTTGTCGACGCGCCGTCGTGCTTGACGGAGGATCGACGATGGCGCCGGCGAAAATTGGGAAGAGAAACTGAGGGATGCAGTTACAGACTATTGGGAGGAACTTCCACGTCGTTTCTTTCACTTGAGGCTCAATATCTAGAGGGCCATGAGGGAGGAGGGAGGAGGGAGGGCAGATATTGAATCCACTCTCTGGCTCGTGGCTCGTTGCTCGTGGCTCCGTGGACGTGACAACCCACCGACGTCATGCCTGGAGACCCCTGTAAGAGGTGCCCTGAGAATGCTCGATCCAGGTGTCAGATGCCCTGGAGAAGATCTCACTACAGCGCACTTACAGCGCACCCCAGCCCGACCCAGCGCGTCTCGACGGACGTGTCAGTGCCCACCTTTAAACGCCAACGCGATGCGGCCGCGTCTCAGACCGCAGCAGCAGAACACGACCACGAACCGTGACGCTCCTCTCTCATCCGGCCCTCCCCAAGGCTAGGCCCAGATCAAAAAGGCCCAGTCCCGCACCACCACATTCGCCTGGCCTCTTCCCACCCGACCTGCAACCACTTCTTGAAGAAACACAAGCAGAAACCAATAACCCCTCCTTTCCTTGGAAACTCAGTCTTCCTCGTTCGGTTCTCACAGAAACCTCGAATCTCCCCTCGACTACTCAAAGTTCCTGCATATCGAATCCCATCGACCAGTCACAGCACCAACACTTACACGACTCAACCTGGAGCAACACGCGAGCCACGTCCACGTCTGATATTGAGCCTCCACACGCGAAGACGCGCTATATCACGACACTTTCAGAGGGAATCACGTCGAGATTCCCTCCGCCAATCTTCTACAACACCCTATACCATTCTCACATCGACTGGTCGCGTCCACAATGAACTCGTCGCCGCCTCGGAGAACCATCGAGCCTGTGCTCCCTGTCGCCGGCGTCAAGCGTCCTGCACCAACCCTTCTGCCACCATTCGAGCCTCTTTCCTCCTCACCAGGCTTCCCTCGGCCGCTTAAGAGGCAGGCACGAGACGGCTCCGTTGGAGGTGCCGGTGCTCACCTCAAGTATCCCACGCCTGTGCCCACGTCCAGCACCGGCATCCTCTCGTCCTCGCCGCCGCGTGTCGCCCGCCGTCCCAGCATTGTACGTCCCAGCATTGTACGTCCCGGCTCCTCTTCTGCCGAACGCGCCCCTCTCGCCTCTGTTCCCTCGATCGAGCTCAACGACAATGGCGAGACGCTCCTCATGGGCCGCTCCAGCAACTCTTCCCACTACCAGCTCTCCGGCAACCGTCTCGTGTCACGCGTGCACGTCAAGGCCCGCTACGTGCCTGCCGCCTCGCCTCTACACCCCAACAAGATTGAGATCGTGTGCAATGGCTGGAACGGACTGAAGCTGCACTGCCAGGGCCGCACGTGGGAGCTCCTCAAGGGAGACTCGTTCACATCGGAGACGGAGGGCACCGAGATCATGGTGGACGTGCACGATGCTCGCCTCATGATCCAATGGCCTAAGAAGGACCACCGCGATGTCCTCGGCAATCTCTCAGACTCGTCTTGGGAGGACTCGCCGCGTCCCCAGGCCCGTGGTGTTGCCGCTCTTCAGTCGAGCCCGATTCGCCGCGCGCCGCGTATCGAGACACCCGAGTCTCCTACCCCGGCCACCACCAACACATCCTCGCAGCGCCCCCAGTCACTCCTGCCCGGGAGCGCGAGCGACGAAATCCAGATCTTTGAGGACTTCAGCGCCGAGGATGACTTGCCCAAGCACGGCGAGCCTGGTCCGGGCGTTGGTCAGAGCTTCATGACCGAGGTGACCAACTCGTTCTCGTCCGACCTCAGCGACCCTGATGAGGACGAGAACCCCGATGAGGAGAACGACCCCGTTGTCCACTCGTTTGGTCCCTTTGGCGCCAACATCTCCAACCGTCTCGCCTCGATCACCACATGCTCTCCCAAGCCCACGACTCCCAAGCGTGCGCCGCGGCCACACCAGCTTCCTCTCGCCTCGTCCCCCATCCTCGCCAAGGTGAAGGAGGAGGAGGTCGAGCCGTCTCCCAAGCGCGAGCCCTCGCCTGCACCAGCGATTGAGAACCCCACGGTCAAGAACCACGTCGTCAACCAGCTCGCCTTCTCCCGTCTCTCGTCCACGCCCCTGTCTGCCATTATGAACGCGCTGCCCGCCGAGGAGAAGCGTGGCCTCACGAAGAGCACCCTGCGTTCCATCATCGAGGGCACCGTCTGCATTGGCATCATCTCGCGCCAGGGCAAGGATGCCGCCGGCCAGGCCCTCGAAAGCGAGTACTACTACATGCCCGAGGGTGACGACGACGAGCAGCGGAGGCTCGCCGTCACCGATGGCCTGCGCAAGCCGAGTCTGCGGGCGTGCAGGAAACAGCACAAGGTACGTTCCGTTTACCCCCCCTATACCTGCCTTCAAATGTTCATCATGTCTAACAATGGAAATAGCAATACTACTGGAAGCGCCCCCGAACTCCGTGATCGCTTATACCACTTTTACACCTTGACCTCTTCCCGTGTCTATACTTTTTTCTTGGCCCGCTATCCCCTTGTCACATAGCTGCATAGCGAACGGCGTCTTGTCTTGTTTTGTAGTCGGAGCCCCGGATGGGGTATCTTTTTCTTCCCCTATCTTCATGAAGGTCCTGACGACCTTGTCATCTGTATAGGTCGGGGTGGTCTTTACCTGTTCTTCTTGGTTTTTTTGGTGTCGGTGTCGGGGAGGAAGGTAGTATACCCCCGTCATGTCATGGCCAGCGAGGCTGGCGTCGAAGGCTTGACGGAAGGAAGCATGGGATGGAGTATGGAGGGAAAGCCCGTGTATTAGATAGCGAGTGGTGTCTGACGTTGACTCTGGTGAATTGAAATGTTCAACGGCAAGTACTCAAGTTTCCGCCTTCATGTGACATGTCAAATTGAGAGAGAAATGTTTGTTCGGGACATCGAGATCCCCGGATGACCTGTGCACACCACCAACACCAAGACATGACGTTGAACCTTCGCGCTCACACCCGATGCAACCACACGAGCGAGTGTCCTGTCGCTCGTTCCATCCCACCACCAAATTGTGACAAATGCACTGCAAAAACTCGCCGCCAGCGTCAGCCAGCATCTTCCAGCCTGCCCGCCAGCCCGAGGTGAACATACTGGTACAGTCCATCACACAACAGAAAGGCAACGCTACCCCGAATGCGTGCCACTGCATCGTACCATGCCCCATCCCCCGCACCACATCTCACCACTGCCAGTCATCGAAACCGTGTGCTGGTCACGGCACCTGAATGTCAAGCGTCATACCGTCTCCTGCACTTCCCTCGCGTAGACCTCCGAAGACCTCTCACCTCCGAGACCTGCTAGCCTGTGAAGTACCCGGGGGAACGGATGGCTGCTCAGTGTTCAATCAGCTACCTGGGTAAGGTAGACAAGACAGGCAAAGTTACCGGGCCATTCGCACGCATTCCTCCAGCACCCCCTTTCTTCTCCCGTGTCAGTGTCAGGCAACCAGCCCGCTTTGCGTCTCCCTAAGGTACCTACCCCGCAACAACATGCCTAGACCCAAGCCACGCGAGAGGGAGGGGGGAAGGACCCCGAGTGTGCTCACCTCATTTTGCACCGCATATCAGTCTAGGGTCTCGCGATCGGCAGCACGCCGGGGCGGGCGGCAACGAACGCGCCCCAGCGGGTAGGCAGGAGAGGGAGCGAAACGCCCCCCGATCGGGGACGTGGGCAGGTGCAACCCGTAATATGGGGGGAGGCAGTCTACACTTATATGAAGGGAGGCAACGTCCCCCATTAGGCAGGCACGACTTGACGACGAACACAAATCCTACCAACATCTTACACAAACATCACCTACAAGAACCACCAAAATCATCCACACTTACCTAAGTCAAACACACCCACAACCGGGACAGTATAAACACCATCGTTGACAAGTTGAGCCAAGAATCGCAACAAACATGTCGGCACCAACTCCCGTCAACACCGCCGTCCCCGTCGCGCAGAGCCAGCAGTCGCCCCACGCCGCCGCCGAGGCCGCCCGCGCCATTGAGCACACAAACAGCTGGACGCCGCCTGCCTTTGAGCGCCGCCAGAGCTGGAAGCAGGAGGACCAGAAGCGCGAGCTGCAGATGAGCCACATCAACGAGCGCGTCAAGACGGGGCCCGGCTTCACGGAGCGGACGTAATTTTGTTTCCGCCCATTGTTGACCATCCTACATGTATATTCCCTGCATCAGACCGAGGGCAAGCAGAACTGCGGGACATAAAAAATTGGAGATCCAGGGTCTGGTCAGGAATCCGGCGTTCATGGCGTGGTATGGCCTCGAGCAACACAAGACTGTCACTATGCAGGTAGCTCCAGAAGGCACGGCATCTCGATTCGAGTAACATGTCCAAAAATTGATTCAAAACAATTCCTATCCTATCCTATGCTACCTGCCTGCCTAGATGCGCTGTTGTGGCCGTAGCCCAAAGAGTGAGAGCGAGAACGCCGAGTAGAGGATGGTGCGTCGCTTGGCGAGCCCCTAATCATACAGGTCGAGGGAGGGGAATACTAGCCCAACTTCGACCCAAACCAAAAGCAGTTCGAATCAGAAACTAGCGGTGTCATGCCGCATCAGAACGGTCCCAATCTCAGTCGTGTGGTATCAGAAAAACATTTGCAACCCAGTCCTGCCCAGTCCCATGAAACAAAAAAAAAACTGAAAGGAGAAAAGAAACAACGAAATGGGTCAAGGCTCGTTCATCGGCCCATGCCTTTGAACAACATCAGAGCCGACTCCCTGGACCCTTCCCATCAGCACCGCCCGTTCTGAAGTACTGGCCAACGGTGCCGAAAGCATACGAGATGCCTCCAACCCACGCGGCACCCAACAGCACTTTCTTGGCCTTGCCGGCCCTCTTTGGCTCCTCGTCTGCTGCAAACCCGCTGGCAGCAGGGCCCGCGCCTGATGCGCCGTAGCCTCCTCGGTAAGGCGGGGGAGGCTTCTGGTCCACCTCAGCACTGTCATCTTCAAAGTTCACGAACCCTGTCGGGCTCGCCGAGTACGAGTGTGGGGTGACGGGCTGGCTGCCCATCATGTCAATGGGGTTCACCCTTGGGGGCTGGTATCTCGTGGCTTGTTCCGTTGTCGAGTGAGTGCTGATCGCCCCTTGCTGGGCGTTGCGGACCTTGCGAAACACAAGGACGTCTCCGTTCCCAGAGACGATCTCGTATCCCTGCGCCTGAAGTGGTGCTAGGTGCGGGAAGAACTTGACGGGATTGGACAGACGCATCATTGCCTCCGGTGGTGTCAGCGGGACAGAGCTGTCTATGGCAAGCGACGACGTCTCAGCAGTGCTAATGGAATTGGTCGTCGGATCGAAGGCCAAAATCTTGTAGTATGATGGCTCGGGAGCCGCCTCCTTGGCAGGCTCAGCTGCCTTGGAGGCTGCCTTGGCCTGTGTTGCGGCAGCTGAGACAGCGTCGCTAACTGTTCCATAGGTTCTGACAAAGGTAGGACCAGTAGGCTTGCCGCCGCATTCCTGCAGGTAGCTAAGCTCTAGTCCTTGAGGCTCTGTAGAGTATGGATCTGCGAGTGTACGCAGTCGATCGGCCCGCTTCTGGCTGTCAAGGAGAGACGACCCACGGTTCAACGCCGGCTCGATTTTGTGCAGAGCTGGAGTGAACGCTTGGGGTTCTATGGTAGACTCAAGCTTGGGAAAACTCTCGTCAAAGGATGCAATATCCTCATCGCCTTGCTCTAGCTCCCGTGTGCCGTTTTCGAGCTTCTTTTGATATTCCATAGCGGCAGCATTTTGCCCAAGCTTCGCGCTCCAAGAGACGGCAAAATCCTCAGGGAAGTCCTTCACATAGTTGCCAGTGACGTTTCGGGTCGCGTCACTCGAGTCCTGCGACTTTAACTTGGACTGCTTGAGGGTAGTCTTGGCTGCCTTGTTCGCATTCTCCCATTCCCGACCATGGCGTGAATTGTCTCTTTCCAGTGATTTCGTGTCCAGGGCAATGCGCTTCTTTTTAGTTGCACTCGCAGACAGCAATGACTTGGCACGCACATCGCTTGCGCGCAGTAGATCAAGATCCTCTGCCTTGCCGTCAGGTTCATTGTAACGAAAAGCTCCGTAGTTGAACGAATCTTCTATTACAGCGGAACCATTTTGCTGCGCCGGAGGTTTGCCATCGGGCTCATTGTGCTGGAATGGCTCGGAGTAGTCGGAGAGGTCCTTGTACCGCTTGCTGGCTTCTTCGGGGTCCATAGGAGGTTGCCCGTTGGGTTCGTTCCAGCGGACTGGCTTGTATTGGTCGAGATCGTTATATTGCTTGCTGGCTTCCTCTGGAGTAATGGCGGGCTTGCCGTCAGGTTCGTTGTGAGCAAAAGGCCTGTCATATTGGTCCAAATCATCATACTGCTTACTCGCTTCTTCAGGGCTCATGGAAGGCTTGCCATCGGGCTCGTTCCACCGAATTGGCTGATAACTGTCGACGTCATCGTATTGTTTGCTGCCCTCTTCAGCAGTCATTGCTGGTCGGCCGTCGGGCTCATTCCACCGGACAGGCTGGTAGGCATCCAAGTCCGCGTACCGCTTCGACAATTCCTCTGGGGTAATGGGAAGGTTCCCGTCGGGCTCGTTCCACTGAACCGGTCCATACTGATCAAGGTCTTGATACTTCTTCGAGCGCTCTTCAGCGGACATGGGAAGCTTGCCGTTCGGTTCGTTCCACATGATGGGCTGACCATATGCGTCCAAGTCTGTGTAGTGCTTGGATCGCTCCTCAGCCGTTGGTGGCAATTGGCCATTGGGCTCGTTCCACATGACAGGCCCGTAACTGTCGAGATCGGCGTAGAATTTTGACTGCTCTTCGGCACTCAGGGGAAGTTTCCCGTTGGGTTCATTCCAGTAGACGGGACCATACTTGTGCAGGTCATCGTACTGCTTAGAAAGTTCCTCGGATGTTGGCGGCAGTTTGCCATTGGGCTCGTTAAACAGTACGGGCTGATATTGGTCGAGATCGGTGTACTGCTTCGAGACCTCTTCAGCCGAAGGAGGAAGTTTACCATCTGGTTCATCGAATCGCACTGGGCCGTATTTGTCCAGGTCCGTGTAGTGCTTTGAAAGCTCCTCGGGGGTGGGTGGGTGTTTCCCGTTGGGTTCGTTGAATCGCACAGCACGATACTCGTTCAGATCTGTGTACTGTTTGGAGAGCTCTTCTTGTGTGGGCGGCAGCTTCCCATCAGGCTCATTGAATCGCACGGGACGGTAGTCATCAAGATCCGTGTATTGCTTGGAAAGCTCCTCGGGGGTGAGCGGGGGCTTTCCGTGGGGTTCATTGAACTGCACGGCACAGTATGCGTCAAGATCCGTGTATTGCTTGGAAAGCTCTTCCTGTGTGAGCGGCAATTTCCCACTTGGCTCGTTAAAATGCACAGGCTGATAACTGTCCAGGTCGGAATATTGTTTGGATACTTCCTCTGCAGAGGGAGGAAGGTTGCCATTCGGCTCGTTAAAGCTGATAGGGCGGTATTTGTCCAGATCTGAGTAATGTTTCGACTTCTCTTCGGCAGATGGCGGGGCCTCCCCATTGGGTTCCCTCCATGCGACAGGGACGTACTTGTGAAGGTCGTTATATTTTTGAGTGCCCTCGGTCGCCGCAGGTGCCGAAGACGCGACATCAACGGGGCCGTATTTGTGGAGATCATTGTATTTCGGCTCGACATCGTGAGCGGTATCCACCTGATCAACGAGCGGTTTATATTTGTGGAGATCATTGTACTTCTGCGCCGTGCTGGCGTTGGCTGGGGCAGAACTGCTCAGGACGGGCTTGTACTCGTTGAGATCGGAGTACTTGTTGGACCTAAGCTGAACGGTAACCCATGGCTGATCATCAATCTCGACCTGGCGGTATTTACGCAGCTCCTGGGCCGATGGTGGGCCATCCGAATGCACTGGTGTCCTGAGGAAACTAGCCTTCAAGGCTTTGGCGAGGATCGTGTTGCGTTCAGTGTACGTAGGGATCCTACGATTGGTGATGGGGTCAATTGGAGCGTAGGGACTTGTCAATGATGGTGTCGGATCGTTGCCAGACCCTCGGCTTGTGAGGTGGGTGCGGGCCTGCCCGCGGTGTAATGAAGCTGTCAGGGCACGGGTGGTGGATGTAGATGAGGCACTTTGGAGAAGCTTGGCTCGAGCCGAGGCAGAGGATGCAGTTGTCGTCAACATGGTGAAGACGAGCTACGGCAGTCTATATCATGCTAGTAACTGAGAGAAGAAGAAGTGAGCAGACACGAGCTTGGATTCAACCTTTGGAAAGAGTCGGGGAGCATGCGACATTTGTTCTCTCTGAGGCCTGGTACAAGTGCGGAGAAATCAGGAATGACGAAGGTGGCAGCCCGTGCTTTACATGGGTGATTCAAGGCACGCAAAGGCCAGGGTGCGTAGATAGACCAGGGGTTGAGTGTGAAAGTGGACTTACATGGGAGTGTGGAAAGATCACCGGCGCTCGTGTGATGTTGGATGCAAGAGCATGAAGAAATAATAAGAAGGTGAGGAAGATTGAAATACCAGGTCAAGTGCTGGAGAAGTAAACACAAAGGAAACCAGCTGTTGCTTCCTTCTTCGGCTCAACGAGCTCGAGGTCAGGCGATTTGGGGGGGCGCGCACCTGGGGAAGTGGCCGAACGGGGGTGCCTGCCTTCCAGCCGGATGAGGTCGGGCGAATGCGAGGCCTCATTGCCGCCATTGCCCGCGATAAGACACGCTAATCGTGATTCGGCCAATGGGCGGCGTGGGCGGAGGCTCAACCAACGCGGGGTAGTGATCCACTTGCCCCGTACCCTGTGAAACCCACCATGCGAGCCAATCATCGCGGGCTCGCCTAGCTTAGCCCACCTTGGGCGTGAGAAGTGTCATCACGTGTCTCAGTTTGCTCAGTGCCCCACCATGACAGCATCGGTCAGTCAGTCCCTACCTTGAGACCGATGGAGGGGCTACTCCAAAATCTGATCGGCCTGAGTCAACTGCTGAGTACGCCAAACGGGCACTCGCCTCAAACCGGAAGCAAAAAAGACCTCGCGCCGACGAGACCCGTGATAGCTGACGCTGCTCTTTTCTTTCATCCTTCTGTTTGCGAAGCTTTTCATTGTCGCGCAACTCCGAAGCGCTCGTTAGGTCAAGTCGGCGCCGACTCTTCCCCCGCCCACCGCCTCGTTTCGACACTCCCCCCATCGCGACGCCATCGCCCGCACCTTTGCCCCCGATGTCACGAGCTCAAGGGAGAAGCTCTCGATTTCCTGGCGCCAGTGCCTTTTCCAGCAGCCCCCATCCGGGTACGTCAGGGTTCGGCGGCTTCTCGTCAACCCAGACCGGCAGCGGGCTCTCCTACCTGACCGAGCCTCCCGATTTCTCCTCCATCTCTGATGCGAATGTTGGTGTCGCCTTCAAGAACTTGCTCAAGAAAGATGCTACTACCAAGACAAAAGCCCTGGAGGAGCTCGTGGCATACGTGAGAGCGCACCCTCACGAGCAGCATGGAGGGGCCGAAGAGGCGATTCTGGAAGCTTGGGTGCGTCCCCCTGGTGCCTGCGAATTTGTGTGCGAGCAGCTAGTAATGTATATAATAGGTTCAAGTGTACCCTCGTATCTCAATAGACAATGCCCGACGGGCCCGCGAGCTCTCCCATACCTTGCAATTCGAACTCATGAAGTCTGCGAGAAAGCGCATGGAGAAACGGGTGCCGAAAGTGGTTGGTACCTGGCTCGCGGGCACAACAGACAAGGATCGCGCCGTCGCAAACGCGGCCAGCCAAGGCCTCTCGTCCTTGCTGACCAACATCGACAAGGTCCTCGCTTTCTGGAAGAAATGCCAGCCTCAGATTCTCACGTATGCGGCCGAAGCGATACGAGAAACCAAAGATACCCTCAGCGACGAACGATCGACGACGGCCGACGATGCGGAGGCGAAATACTTTCGTGTCGTAAACTCCAGTCTGTCTTTGGTTCTTGAACTACTACAGAAGCTGGAGCAAGCCGACCTTGACGCCGAGGCGGACTCGTACGACATCTTTTTCTCGGAGGACGTGGTATGGAAGAGTGCGACCTTTGCCGACTCAGCGGTCAGGAAGGTCACCTGCGAGCTTCTATGGACCTGTTTGGAGAAGAGACACGATGCTGTCGCATCACAAGTGTCAAGACTGAAGAAGATCTTTGTCACAGAAGGACTCAAGAGCAACCAGACCGGCTCTGCTGTTGAGTATGTGAGGGTCCTTACCCGCTTGACGCAAAAGTTCCCCGAGATCTGGTCATCAAGCAGCGACAAGAAGACGCCTATCTCTCGTCTACAGCTTTTCTTGGAAAAGGGGTCGCAGGGTAGCTCGGTCAAGTTCTGGGGCTACCTGGAGCAATTGCTCGCAGTCCTTCCAACCGAACAGCTGACTTACGAATCTGCGTCAGACATTTTAAGGTCGTTGAGAGTTGGTATTGCGAGTCGCGGAGAACCTCGGATCAACGCACCATCAGCATGGACATGCTACGTTCGCGCCGCAAGGCACTTTCTCACCTTGTTGCCGTCCGACGGCCCTCAGTCTCAATTCCTTCTTGACCATATTTTCCCTCTCATCAGCCACTACCTGAAACCCACGACGGAAACGACGGGTTGGGACGTGGGAGGCAAAGCAGGTACACCGGTTCTCGTGGAAGCATTCGGCATCACCGTAGACCGTCACCTTGAGGGGGCTCAAACAGAGACTGCAGATGCATGGCAGCGGCTATCTTCCGAATTCTGTTCCAAGATATCCAGCTCCCTTCCAGAGGTGTCGAAAGACTACGAAAAGTCACAAGATGCCGTTGCCCAAGAGGGCGACCGGTGGTTCTCACTTGTCGGTCAGATTCACACCAAAATCCCTGCTGCGCACCAGAAAGCGCAGGTCCTGGACCGTCCATCTAAGGATATCGTGTTTCGCGCCATTGAATTGCTGGCCAACAGAAATCTCAAGCCTTATGGCGCTGCAAGCGTACTGCACAGTGTCGGCCGATATGCTTCCTTCATTTGGGAAGACAAATCCGTCTCGACAGAGTTCGAGAAATTCTTACTTGAGCAGGGTCGTGACCACATGGACTTAATCCTTGCCTCACGGTCGCGTAAAGACCTCGTCGCCTGTGTTTCAGGTTTGGGAGCTTCACAAAACCAACACGCAGCATTCTCCACGATCTGGAAGACTTGGGTAGATACCCTTATCCTTCAGCAAGAGCAGCCTGCGGCACTCGAAGCTATCGGAAGTTTGGCAACGTCACAAGGTGGAA
The DNA here is from genome assembly GCA_019188255.1 of Verticillium longisporum. Classification (NCBI taxonomy): domain Eukaryota; kingdom Fungi; phylum Ascomycota; class Sordariomycetes; order Glomerellales; family Plectosphaerellaceae; genus Verticillium; species Verticillium longisporum. The sequence goes on along the minus strand of JAETXT010000005.1, from coordinate 5,420,426 downwards.
TAACGTTTGCCTCGTCTCATGCAGGCTACCAGGACTTGTTGGCAGCAAAAGCGTCTCAATCCTTGCAAGGTTCTACCGATGCATGGTCATTCCTAGAGGAGGCCTTCATCAAAGAAACTGTCACTGATCGTGTATCGGAAAGTATCGTTCAAGAGGCACTCACTCTTCTCGGCCGAGACAAACAACAAACCGACAACGCCGTACGAGCCCTCGAGATTATTGCCAGCCGTAACTCTGCGCAACTTTCACGGGATGATACCACGCACATGGCTCTCATTACATCTTTGCTTGGCCTAGCTGAGTTGGACGATTCTACCATCTCATCCCGCGCTAACACATTGCGATCTCTCATCGACAAGCCATCAGGCGGGAAGCAAGCTGCAGTGGCAATCATACAAAGAAACTTGGAGGATGCGAATCAGCAATCACTGGGGTAGGTCGTAACCTATGTCTACAGTTTGCAAAGTGATTGATCACTGACTGATAATAGTATCAAAACACTATGTCACCAAGCTATCCAAGCCGCCGAGGGCGGCGATGTTGCTATCAAAGATCTACTCCCAAACACTACTGTATGGATGCAAGAGTTGCAACCATTCCTCCAAAGCGACGTAGATCCTTCACTGGCAATCGCGAGCAATATTGCAGGAGCTCATTTCCTGGTCCAGCCTGAGGACTCTGATGAGCAGAAGCGCATACGAAGAGATCGGGAAGGGCGCTCCATTCCGGCCCGCATGGCGCTCTACACTGCTCGGCTTCTTACGTCCCAGATCAATCCTCAGGGGTTGCTGGAGAAGTCCGATGTCAAGATTCTCTTGCTTCTTGCAGTTTCAATTCAACTGACCTCGGATCAAATCACGTTGAAGGATACTCACAAACTATGGGCCAGTCTAGCATACAAGGAGTCTCTGCCGTCAGCGGAAAGCCTAGTCTCGACTTCCCGAATCGCAATCAACGAGCTTGCAGAGAAGGCAACTGGATGGAGTCATGGAACGAGTGCTGGAACCACAGAGTTGGTCAACGGCTTGCTTGAATTAATGGTCACAAAGACAAGAGACCATACGCCGTTGGGTCTCTACAGCGCCAGAGCCCTGAATGACCTTATCGGGACTCTGACAGATCGTCATGGACCACCCTCGTCGGTCGATGATGTGCTTGCCAAATTTGACGCGGTGAAGGCATCACCTACGACTATTCTCAGCGCTGTTGCTCTCTTAGACGGATTTGGGGAGGTGCTGCAGTCGTCAAAGCTTGTCAATACGCTTTGCAACCGGCTGGTCAGCGACGCAGCAGGACTTTCAGCCCAATCTGAGAAGACCTTGCCCACGCTTGTGCTCCTCAACACCTGCACCCGAGTGTTTGGTGTCGGAGAGATACCCGTTGCTAACAATCGATTGGTATTTGCAATTCGTCAAATCACCTCTTGGCTAGACGACCCGGTTGGCTTAACCCCAGCTCTGTCGGCGGAGATTTGTCGAGCATTGCACATGCTGCTTCCCAGCATCAAAGACGTATATGGACCGCACTGGGAACGCACGATTGAGTTCTGCACAACGCTCTGGTCCAAGGCTGCATCTGATGATCTGGAGGACGCTATTCCTTACATCCATGCGTCTCTGAGGCTTATGAATGCCCTCGAGTCTATCTCTGAGCCTAACGATGACCTGGTGGACGCCATTCAGGAAGCCGCTGAGAACAAATCGCGTGCCCTCTTGACGCTTCTTGAGATGCCGAGGGAGAAGAGCACGCAGCCGCTAGAGATTATTGACGGTCTCATCTGCCGCCAGGTTGAGAAGATCCCACTGAAGCATGTTGCCGACCTCTCAGACCTCTATGGTCTCGTGTCTTCAGAGTCGCGCGACATTCAAACTGCTGCCTTCAGCTTGCTTCACCGGTCATTGCCAGCCAAACAAGAGCAGCTGTCGATTGATGTTCTTTTGGAGAAGTCTGGTATGTTTTGTTACTATCTTGAAGATGGTTGATCGGTACTAATGACCGTAACAGACGCGCGTCTACCTGATGAATTGCTCTCTCTGCTGCTAGAGGCGCCGACCCTAGAAAAGTATTCAGACGAGGTTCTCGCCCAATTTCCCACCGCGATCCGATCTTACCTCCTTACATGGTGCCTCGTCTTCGACGCCTACAGCACCGCATCTCTCAAGGTTCGAAACGACTATACTGAGCACTTGAAGACCGAAAATTACGTCGGCCCTCTGATGGAGTTTACGTTTGACGTTCTCGGTCACTCTGCCGCTCACGCCTTAAACCTCGATCGCGAGGGACTCACAATCGAGCAGATCAGATCCTACGACCTCAAGGTTGCCGATTCAGAACCCGAGGAAAAGAATCTGCACTGGCTCCTTGTCCACCTGTATTATTTAAATTTGAAGTATATTCCTGGTCTTTTCAGAGCCTGGTACATAGAGTGCCGCTCGAAGCAGACCAAGATTGCAGTGGAGGCATGGATGATCAAATACTTCTCACCCTTGATCATCTCCGAGGTTCTCGATGAAGTTGCCGTCTGGGCGTCGTCGCAAGAGGCACCGGCTGCAGATGAGAACGAATTGGTCGTCAAGGTAAGCCCGACGGCCAAGGAAATCACAGCTGGATACGAAGTCGACGAGTCACTGGCGTCCATCGCCATTCGAGTTCCGGCGGGCTACCCTCTTGAAGGCGTCAACGTCGTCGGACTCAACAGAGTTGCGGTCAATGAGCGCAAGTGGCAGAGCTGGTTGATGACGACTCAGGGTGTCATTACTTTCTCGGTAAGTTTTCTTCTCCCCTTGCACCACGATCTCGCGTTCTGGATAATAGCATATTACTGACACCTCGACAGAACGGCAGCATCATTGACGGCCTCACCACCTTCCGTCGCAACATCGTCGGTGCCCTCAAGGGTCAGAGCGAGTGCGCCATTTGCTCCTCCATCATCTCAACGGATAAGAAGATGCCGGATAAGAAATGTTCGACCTGCAAAAACCTCTTCCACCGAACCTGCTTGTACAAGTGGTTCCAGAGCAGTAACCAGAACACATGCCCTCTGTGTCGTAACCCGATCGACTATCTTGGCTCGGATGTGAAGACGAGGAGGGCAGCAGCTGCGTAAAGTAATAGAGTATCATAGCCTAAGAGCCTAAGACACAGCAAACAAAACAAGACGCAAGGGGTTGACCCATCAAAGGTCAGAGTCCAAGCAATTGGGTACTTCGTGCTGGAGCGGTCCTGAGGAACCAGTCTATAGATTTGCAGCTGTCATTGCATGGGCGTGGTGGTATGAAGCATTCGAAGAATAGACACTAACTGTGTTATCACCGAGATTCTGGCTGTCGCGAGACCCCAATGATTGATAATGGCACATGCTACCCAGGTCGACTTAGAAGAGAAGGTCTCGATGGTGCTCAATGAGCCAAGACGCGATCACAATCTCGCACAGCCTGCGTCGCTCGGGATCCATCCGACCCATCTCCTCCATTTCGTTATCCATGTCATCATTGCCATCGTCGTCCGTGCCAGAAGTGTCAGCGAGCAGCGCTCTCCATGCAGCGTCTGGGTGAGGTTCTTTTCCCTTCCGCTTCTTGCTGACACGGCCGGCAACGACACGAGCCATTCTCGCATGCGCCTGAAACTCACGCTTATGGTCACTCCACCTGGGCTTGTCCTTCTTCCGCCCCGTGAGTCCCGCACACTTCTCCGTCTCCTCTTCCTCCGCCTTTTGCTTCTCCTTCTCAGCACGCGCGGCATCCTGCTCCTCTCTCTGCTTCGTAAACTGCCTCGTCTCGCAGCCTCTGCACCTGGACCCGAACCCGGCGGAGATGTAGGCGCCGCACTTGGGGCACTCGATGATGCAGCCGTCCTTGATGCACCGCGCCTGGTCCATGCCGTGCTTCTTCTTCGGGCAATGGTGCAGCGTGCGCCCGCCGGGATTCTTGTCGTTTAGGTCGGCGATGGCGTGCGGGTTGATCATGGCCTGAATCTGACGGTTGGACATGCCTTCCTCTCGGAGCATCTGAACGCGCTCGTTGTAAGGAACAGACGTGTCGAGGGCTCGCTCGCGCAGAATCGCCTGGGCCGCCGTCTCGGCCGTTTCGTCGGGGAGGGCATTGGTTATGGCGAGGAGCCGGTCTGTGGACTGGGGCTTGATCTTCATTCCGTGGCCTTTAGGCTTGCCGCGGGCCATGAATGCATTGAGAATGGCGCTGGGATACATTTCGACGAGGCTCTCGTGGTTGTTGTTCTAACAAAGTGATTGTATGTGGGTATAGACTTGTGCTGCCGGAGGAATTGACTCGGATGGAGGTTGATATGCTATCCATTGGTTTCTTTGTCATAGGATGCATCGTAGCTAACAGTAAAGGGGTATACGATGACATGACTGCTGGTCGAGGACAAAGGACGATAGCAAAGGAGACCTTGGTCCGTGGAATGTAGTCCTTTCAGGGCTGAGAACTCCTTCATTCTTGGTGCTCAATCGTCTGTAGTACTCGATTTGATGCCCGTTGGACGGTCTCTCTACCAAAAGTTGTTGACTCTCCAGCTTTGCCGTTTTGCCGAGGTTTCTGCCAACTTAACCCAGCACATGGAGAAGCCATCTACGGGGGAGTAGCAGAAATGATAGGTCAGATTTTATCAACCAGTCTGTTCAGTCATGAAGTTGTGAAGCAAGGCCTTTACACTGTTAGACCATGAGCAGAATGATAGTTGGCAAGAGAATACGCACCTCTTCAGCAGTCATCCTTCTCGAGTCGAATCGAACGATGTTGGCGACTAAGTCACGGATGCCAGGGTCGATGTCCGGCAGGATGTCCTTCCAAGCCTTCCCCTCGATCGTTCTGTACATCTCAAAAGGCGGCGTCTTATATGTAGTGGCCTCTGGCCATGTCTCTTTCGTGGGCGTTCCGAGTGTTTTGAAGATGCTCAAGATCAACCCCAGTTGATTGCCATCCTCATGTGTTGGCCGTGACTCAAACAGGGGTATGGGTGGATAGCGACAGGCTTCGGCAAGCATGGCCCCCGTGGCCCAAATGTCAACACCGGTTCCATATGACTTGTCGCCGAAGAGACACTCCGGAGCACGATATGGACCCGTGCCAATGTCGAGAATCTTGTTATCTGCGGGCTCAGATATGATCGACATGTTCGGGTGCCATGCAGTGCCAAAGTCAGAGAGCAGTGCTGGTCCCCCAGGATTCTGTAGGAGAATGGCCGCTGGTTTGATGTCGCGGTGAATGATGCCCTGTGCGTGTATGTCCCTCAAGGCGGTGAACACGTCTGTGAAAATGCTCCGAAGGCGGTTCACCGGCAATGGTTCTTGTTCAAGCACATCGGCGAGAGTGAGTGGCATGTATGGAAATGCCAGAACGAAGCGCTGCTCGTGGTCTCGGAAAGTTTCGAGTAAAGGGATACATGGCCGTTTGAGAAGGGCGAGAATTTTGGCCTCGCGCTGTGGGTTGTGTGGCTCAATATTGCGCGTTTCGACAATCACCTTCAAGGCTCGATCTTTACATCGAAAAACCTCCGATGTCACGCCTTCTGCAACTGGCATGCAGTTCTCATAAGGCCCAATAGCAATTCCTACCTCGGACGGATGATCCTCGCCAGAGTCCGCAGACTCGGCTAGCGGGGGTGCGACATCTCGGACCAAGCGGCAGGCGTCTTCATACTGTTTCTGTGCTTCAAGACTGTTATTAACAGCAGGTTTTCTGCCGATGCAACGTACGCAGAAGACCTTACCCGGCTGGCGCTATCCCTGAAAGCTTGGTTCTCGAGAGCAAAGGCCTCGGATTGTGCGGTCGCTGCAACCTCATGATTTGCTCCCTCCAATGCGTTTTTGCTGCCAATCAGTCAGAAAAGATGTCACATGTGGCGGCTTTGAGTCTGATTGAGGGTCTTTTGGCTTACATGTTTTGTATGTTCTCGAAGCGATCGCTCGCAGAGACAGCGGGCCGCCAGTCTGGCTCATCGGCCGCCATGCTCGCGAAGAGCTTATTTCTGTACAGCACAAGTGAAGGTCGATTATTCAGCCCTCCGATGACCGAAGTTGCGTGATCGGGCCTCAGCGTTCAGCAAAAAAGGCGTCTTGTGGAGGTGCAAGGTATTGAGAAGATCGTCAGATGGAGGGATCAGGGAGGGTCATCTTCCAGTGGCTTTGACACCGTGCATTGGCAGTTGTCAGTGGTTCAAGCACTGTACGGGTGGCGCTGTGGCTCAGAACAACACCACGCGAACCCGCGTATTGGGTGGATCTTGGCAATGGCGATCGATGCCTTCACTCTGCCTTCATCTAGCGCCTCGTGCTCCGCATATTCCTCGTCCTTGGTTGCTTTGCGATCCGATCCTAGGGTTCCTTACGTCGTTGTAATCCAACATTCGCTTGAGTAGCGCAGCCGCGGAGCAGCTCATGGATATTCCTATGGCTTCAGTGCCCATCGAGTCCCTTTCACTGGCTGCGGAGGAAAAAGGTACATATCGCAGGAGGTAAACTCTCTGGTTTGTGATTTGTTACCAAGAATAATATGCCAGCCTCAAACATCCCCCTCGTTGTCCCCTCCTGGGTCCGGTCTCTTTTCTGGCTGGGTTCACCGCCCGGCCTAAGGCGGAGTCACCCAGTGGGTGTTTGATCTCCTGCGATTCTCAATCTTTTCCTCGTTATAGTACTGACCTATAACTAGATTAATACACAAAGGTTGAAATTGGCCCTTATTTCTGATGGCAGCGCGAAGATGGCCAGCAGCCTGAGCAAGCAATAGTCAAAGTCGGCGCAGGAAACGAGTCACAGATCAGTAGCACTGCTGACCCCTTGAGCTTCTGTTCAAGAGCACTTCGAAAAGGCCGAATAAGCGCTAGGCCACCATCGATAATGATACGCTGCTGCCAGTCCAGTTCACACGTCCTTGCAACTTTCAATTCAGGACCGTAGAGCAAGTCCATGCAGCAAACTAGCTTGCAATGATGCCCATCCTCAGATCGTCCTCTACTCGCCAACTTGGCGCTAATTTCCTGAAAGCGGCTAAGGCCCTGATCGTCTCAGCTTTTGAAATCGACTTGAGTTCAAAAGCTCATGGAATGTGGCCCGTGCCTATGACGCTTTACTTAATTTAATAGGCGTTTTATACTAAATAAACGGTAGGCTAATATTTAGCTAAATATTCGAAAATTAATATACTATACTAGTAGGGCCCCTTATTCCTTTTAAACCTTTCCTATTTAAGTAAGGATTTACGTCTTAAGCTTAAATACTTAGATAAAGGACTTAAAACTAAAAGGATACTATATTCTAGGCTATTTATATACTAAAATAGAAATATCTTTATTATCCGCCTTAGATTTAGAAACGCTTAAGCTCGATAATAAAGAAAATAATAGAATCGATAATACTATTATATTAATTATATTCTTCCTTATCGATATCCTAATACTACTTCTATAGTTCTATAGGGAGGTATTATAATAATAAATATTCTAGTAAGCTATATATTCTTAATAGCTTATAATAGCTTAATTAAAGGGCCTAGAATATACGTTTATAGGTATATTTCGGCTCTTAAAGCTAGAATTCCGAGTATTTATAAAATAGGCTAGAAAGTAATATTATATCTAGGATTCTTAATATCGATCTATAGAATAGAAGCTAATAGTTTCTCTTTATATTATTAGCTATATAATAACGTAGAGAGTAATAGAGAGTCTATTAAGAGTCCTTTAAAGCTATATTCCTAGGATATTTAACGAGGTCTTATAAGCATTATACGAGCTCTATATCGAATATATATAGCTCTTTAAGCCTAAATTTATCGATAAATATATTAAGCTAGATAAGTAATATTAGTTATTAAAAATTAAGTAAGAAAGATAGGGGCTTAGAGGTACTTCTATAATAGCCCGCTAGCACCGTTTCAGCCAGGTACCTTTTTTCCAAAAGCTTTTCAATTCAAAAGCTGAGACGATCAGGGCCTCAAGTCGAACGACGGGCAAACAGCTCGACCATTGGAAATCGGGCTGTTCGATTGCTTCATACGCACCACTAGATCAAAATCCTGTCCTGTCGTCCTCCCCTGGCGACCAGGTCGGAAAACTTGTACGAGGAGCCATTAGAGTTCCCCGCTCCCTTCACTTACATGCATCCAGCAGTGCCGCCAGGTCTTGTATGGACGGGTTCTATTACAACCCAGCAGCAAGAGGGGCAATGCGCCGGTCGACCGGCCCGCGACAAGGATCCTCCCCGCGTCTTTTTCAAAGCCGAATATCCGACGCCGACGGAGGGAGGCCGATTAGGGAGCTGTCCGCGGCTCCCGACGTCAGTTGGTTTTTGTCGGCAGAGGTTCGCGCGACCTACATCATGGCGCATGTCGTGCCACTGATCCTGACCCCCCTGCCCCCGACGACTTGCTTTCCCCTCTCTGGGGGATGAGGGAATCCATGTCGATCTGCAGGACCGACCAGAACAGATGGCGATGGACTGTGCCTGAGATCGACGAGCCATTCTCGACCTGCCAATTCCGCCGCTACGCCACGACTTGCATGTACATGGTAGCATCCCGACGGGTTGCAATGCGCCGTGTGGGAAAATGGGGGTTTTGGAATGAAATAGATACCGTCGCCCAGCTTGCACGGGGCAGCATTGAAGGGGATGTCGATCACATCGTCTGTTTGTCGACTTGCGATTCAAGATCGTTGTGCAGAGCCTCGCAAAAATGCTGCTGTCACGTCTCCAGATCTTGCCTTTGCTGGCCTCCACATGGCTCTCCGGAGTCAGTGCAGTTGCCGCGGATGCGAGCATTCAAAGCCTCCATGAGAGACAACAGAAGATTGTGAGTATAGTCGGAATGGGTCGTGTACCCCAAGAGACCGCTACATTCAGCTACCTGAACCTCCGCGCCTGCTTCAGCGTTGAGATGTCGTGTACTCAGCGTATCTAATACTTACTCTTTCACAGGTCACCTATGATGGCAACAGCGTCTTGATCAACGGCGAGAGGCTGATGCTCTTCAGTGCCGAGTTCCACGCTTTCAGGTATGGGCTGTGTCTCTTCTTCTGGGACCAGGATATACTGACAATAGATGAAGAATGCCAGTTCCCAGTCTATGGCTTGACATCCTGCAGAAGATCAAGGCCATGGGCTACAACTGCGTTTCGTTCTACGTCAACTGGGGCCTCGTCGAGGCAAAGCCTGGCGAGGTCCGCGCTGAAGGCATCTTTTCTCTCGAACCCCTCTTCGAGGCCGCTCAAAAGGCCGGCCTCTATCTCTTTGCCGCAAGTTGAAGTTCCGGCACGACTGCCGCAAGAGGGCAACAGCTGAGCTAACTCATTGTAGCGGCCCGGACCCTACGTCAACGCTGAAGTTACCGGCGGAGGCTTCCCTGGCTGGCTTCAGCGAGTTCAGGGAGCACTGAGGACGAGCGATGAGGCTTACCTGAAGGCGACCGACAAGTAAGCCCAGAGAGACGCTGCCATGAGACGTACCTGCGCAGTTACTGACCTGCACAGCTACACTGCAGAGATTGGCCGCATCATTGCCGATGCCCAAATCACCAATGGTGGCCCGGTGATCCTATTTCAGATGGAAAACGAGTACATGTTCGCCGTCGAGCCCTACCCATTCCCTGACTTCAACTACTGGAACTACGTCGACAACCAGTTCCGCAGCGTGGGTGTCGTTGTCCCCTACGTCAACAACGAGGCATGGAAACTAGGCGGCGTCACACCTACAACTCCTGCTAGCGTTGACATCTACGGTTTCGACTCCTACCCACTCGGGTTCGACTGCTGGAACCCGAACCAGTGGCCTGCTCAGGGCCTGCCTACGGACTGGCTTCAGCGTCACCGGGAAATCTCTCCCAACACCCCGTTCACGATTGTCGAGGTACGTTGTGGCCCAAGCAGCATCTGCGAAACCAGGACCCTGATACTGACGCCTCAAAGTTCCAAGGTGGTGGCTTCCAGCCTTGGGGCGGTGCTGGTTTCGACAGCTGTGCTGGTCTGCTGAACCACGAATTCGAGCGTGTGCTGTTCAAGCATGCTTACGCTGCTGGAGCGACACTTTTCAACGTCTACATGGTATGCCGTCACTGTTGAATCCAAGAATTACTCCTGACAGCCAATAGACTTGGGGCGGAACAAACTGGGGCAACCTTGGTCACTCCGACGGCTACACCTCCTATGACTACGGCGCTCAGATCACAGAGGAGCGTCTTGTCAACCGCGAGAAGTACAGCGAGTCAAAGCTGCAGGCGAACTTCTTCCACGTCTCGCCGGCTTATCTCGAGGCTGAACGCCACTTTGCCTCTCTCGACTGGACGGACAACAGTGCAATCACTGTCACTCCCGCGACGACGAACACCACAAAGTTCTACTTCGCCAGGTACGATGGCATGTAACACTAGGTGCTCTCGATCGAAGCTAACCAGCCACCTTAGGCACACACAGTACAGCTCGCTGGAGACTGTGGCTTACAAGCTCACCGTGGACACTGTTGAATATGGAAATCTCACTGTTCCTCAGCTTAGTGAGAGCCTGTTTTTGACCAGGAGAGATTCCAAGATCCACGTCAGCGATTATGCCGTCGGTGACAAGACTCTCGTTTATTCTACCGCTGAAATCTTCACCTGGTAAGCTTCACAATCTTCTCGACTATTTGCGAGCCCGTCTGACAATACGCAGGAAGCAATACAAGGACAAGACTGTCCTGGTTGTGTATGGCGGTCCCAACGAGCACCACGAGCTGGCTGTCGAGGGCAAGGGGGATGCCGAAGTCATTGAAGGATCTGATGTTGAAACCGACCAGAAGGATGGCTACACGATCCTGAACTGGGAAGTCACGGAGGATCGCAAGGTCGTTCGCGTGCACAAGGACCTCTACGTCTACATCTTGAGTTGGTTCTCCCAGTACTCCTCCCCTCGACATCACTGACATGCAACAGACCGTAATGAGGCATACAACTACTGGGTTCCCCCGACCGAAGCTGACCTTGGGACCGCGGATGTTATCGTCAAGGCTGGTTACCTCGTCCGTACCGTCTCGATTGACGGATCTTCGCTCAGCTTTGTTGGTGACGTCAACGCTACAACCCCTATTGAGGTCATTGGCGGCGCCCCCACCTCGTTGAAGGCTCTTGAGTTCAACGGAAAGGCTCTCGACTTTGAGCAAGATGACTCGGGTGTGGTGTCTGCCGTGATCGAGTTCAAGACACCCGACATCAAGCTGCCCTGCCTCAGTCGCTTGAAGTGGAAGTACCTCGACAGCCTGCCCGAGATTCAGTCCGACTACTCCGACGACGCTTGGCTGGACGCCGACAAAGACACCTTGAACATTGCCAACCCCCTGGACACTCCCAAGAGTTTGTATGGCGGCGACTATGGCTTCCACACTGGGTCCCTTCTCTTCCGCGGACGCTTCACTGCCAACGGCGAGGAGGCCAGCAGCGGCAACGCTCTTGACCTGACCACGCAAGGAGGTAACGCGTATGGTACTTCGGTTTGGCTCAATGACCAGTTCATTGGCTCTTGGGTTGGGAACGCCGTCGCCCCCGCTCACAACAGCACGTTTGATCTCCCCAAGCTCACTGAAGGCGAGGAGTACATCATCACCGTCGTTGTCGACCACATGGGCATGAACGGCAACTGGGTCGTTGCGGAAGAACAGCAGAAGAACCCCGTGGTATCCTGAACTACGCGCTGTCTGGCCACAAGCAGTCTGACATCGCCTGGAAGATCACCGGCAACCTCGGCGGTGAAGACTATGCAGATGATGACAGGGGTCCGTTGAACGAGGGTGGCCTGTTTGCTGAGCGTCAGGGCTACCACTGGCCTCAGCCTCCTTCGGATAGCTGGGAGGACAGCAAGGGTCCGACTGAAGGCATCAAGGAGCCCGGCATCGCTTTCTACTCCGCAACCTTTGATCTTGATCTCCCCACTGGATATGACATCCCGCTCTCGCTCACCTTTGGAAAAACCACCGACGTTGCCTACCGCGCACAGCTCTTCGTCAACGGCTACCAGTTTGGCAAGTTTGTTCACCACGTGGGCCCTCAGACTCGTTTCCCTGTTCCCGAGGGTATCCTCAACTTCCAGGGCTCCAACCACCTCGCCATCTCGCTCTGGGCCATGGAGGACGGAGGCGCCAGGATCGAAGGTCTCAAGTGGGAGGTCGGCATGGTCAGTGCTACAGGTTTTGGACCCGTCGAGCCTGCACCTCAGCCGAAGTGGCGTGAGAGGAAGGGCGCATACTAAGCTTCTCGTCAGGAAACAGCCAGTTGGGGAAATACATGTGCTTGCAGCTTCAAAGTAGATCCTATCAGATATGACCGTCTTCTGAAAACACATATACCAGTTGTTCGTTTGCCATGTATGCCCCACTGTTAGACTGCTCGGTCTCGTGAACCTGCTCGGCGCGGGGTATCGCACTCGGAAGACCAGGTCCCATCATTGACTGCCGGAGGAGGTCGGTCTATCCGCGACCTCATTTGCCCGCTTGTTGGACATGTGTTCCTGGGGTCACATCCTTTCCCCAAGTTAGTTACTTGCATGCAGCATCCTAATTACCCGGCACCTAAGAATGAGGGGTACAGACCACTAAAGCATGTGTTGCGGGTGAACGTCATCTGTCGATGGAATCTATATAATGTATTGTACCGAATTTCGCTTACACAAAGGGCAGCACGATGCTGAAGAAAGGCGCTGCCGGAACCATAAGCTTGAGATTCTACAATGAAGCTGTTCGAATATTTGGCTTCGGCCATTTTTCTGCTGCCAAGTAAGCTTGACCCTGGTGAACAGGGCGTTCGCTTCACTAACAAGGATCAGCAATCGTTGATGGCCTCATCAATCCCATAATCCCTGGATTCAATCCTGACCCGAGCATTATTAGGGTCAAGGATGATTACTTTCTCGTGACGTCGACTTTTGAGTATTTCCCTGGTGTACCTATTTACACCTCGAAGGATCTGTGCGTGCACATCTGTCGTCCCTGACGGAAGTTCTATCACTTACATGGAATTAGTGTCAAGTGGGAGCAGATTGGGCATGCTCTGTCTAGACCATCACAGTTGCCGCTCCGCGGTACAGCGCCCAGCGGTGGTGTGTTCGCCCCGACGATCAGATACCACGACGGAATTTACTACGTGACGACAGCCATTTTCGATGTCATCAGCCCTCCCGATAATGTAAGTCTTAGTGTCTGATCATTCACACTAGCTATGCCGTCTGCTCACGCCCCAGGTCACTCGCGTTCCACGATCCTTCTATGTCACTACGGACAACATCTGGGACCCCGATTCCTTCTCCGAACCAATCTACGTCGACCAATGGGGCTTCGACCCGGACCTCTTCTTCGACGACGATGGCAAGGTGTACTTTACGAGCACCTTCTCCGAGTTTATCGACTATGGCAGCTTTGCCAACCATATTACGGAGATTGACATAAAGACGGGCAATTCCCTCTCCGAGTCCCGTGTTCTCCACACCACCACGGTCCCTGAAGACGTCGGCTACCCGCTGACCGAGGCAAGCCACCTCTACAAGATTAACGGCACCTACTACATGATCTCCGCCGACAGCGGCACGGAGGAGAACCACTCGGCCAACAACTACCGCGCGTCTTCTCTCGAAGGGCCCTGGGAGGCGAACCCCAACAATCCAGTCCTCTGGAACGGCAGGGACCGGTCCCTGCCGGTCCTCGCGACGGGCCACGCCGACATTGTCGAGGGCACCGACGGCCGGTGGTGGGCCGTCTTCCTCGCCACGCGGCCCCAGAACCCGCGCAATGCAACCGGCCGCCCCCAGCTCGGCCGCGAGACCTTCCTGTGCCCCGTGACGTGGGAGGACGGCTGGCCCGTGTTCAACGGCGGCGCGCCCATCACCGAGCACATGCCCGGCGTGCTGTACGACCTGCCGCGGCCGGCGAGGTGGCGCGATGACTTTGACGGCGGCCTCGCGGACGGCGCGTACTACCACCAGCGCACGCCGTACAAGGACTTTACAGACTTTGCGTCGGCGCCCGGCAAGCTGCGCACCCGCGGCAACGTCTACGACCTGTCGCATCGGGAGACGCCGGCGGCGCTGTTCCGCAAGCAGGTCGACGTCAACACAACGTGGAGCACGGAGCTCAGCGCCTTCGAGCCGTCTTCAGTCCGGCAGGAAGCCGGCGCGGCGGTGTACTTGAGCATTCACTACCACAACTCGATCGCCGTGACGCGGTGCGAGGACAGCGAGGCCCGGTGCATCGTCGTGCACACGCGGACGGGGCCGGACGCAACGCTCAATACGACGTACATTGACGATGAGGGCGTCGCAGCAGGGAAGCCGGTCACGCTCTTCATTGAGGCGCGCGATGTCGGGTACCGGCTGGGGTATGCGACGGGATGCGGACGGCCGCGGTGGGTGGCGAGCGTCGAGAACCGGTGGCTGCAGGCGTTCGTCAGCGGCTGGCAGAACTTTGTTGGCACACATTTCGCCATTTACGTCACGGGGACCAAGTTGCCCATTCTCAACCCGGCAGTAAGTCGTCCTCACACGATGGGTCGCGATCAGCTTAGGAGGGTGTTTACTGACTTGTACCAGGACTTTGAGTATGTGCAGACAGAGTTGATCTCAACGAACCTGACGAGGAATGACTGAGGGCTGGATGGTGTCCTTCAAAACCGACCGGAAGCACAATGTTGGATCACGACTGTCCTAATGTGTGTTTTTGCAAGTATCGATAGCTGTATGAAAGGTCGAGTCCAAGATCATTCCATAAAACGTCGCGCAACCCACTCAAACACTGCTGCCCAAAGCATCAAAGAAAATGTGGTACTGGCTTCTCGGATGGGCAGTCTCTGCAGTTAGACATTAACGTCGCCGTCTGACAGGGGTCTCCTTCCGGTGATGAAGCGATAACAAGTGATGAGCCTCAAATCCTTACTCCGAAACTCCCTCTTGACGCCCTCCATCAAGACGCCTGCCTGGTCCTGTGAATAGTTCCAAACCCGCGTGAACAGCGCTGGCGTATGGGAGTCGACCGACATTTGCATGTGCGTAAGCTCGTATCGTCCTAATTCTTTCAGGGCCGGATCCTTGGCCCAGGGTCCGATTGGGATGCGATATACGACTTCTTTGACATCCTCGAACCCAGCATCTTGCATCCATTGCTTGTGGAAACGCGCAATGTTGATGGGCTTGCCAAACATGTGGGACGCCTTGTCAAGCTTCTCAACCCATTCAGTCGTCCACGGAGCGCGCGCCATGCTGTCGTCGTCGCTGAAGATCCAGGCATCGTATTCTTGCATCTCGACGTAACCGCCAGGAACTAGATGCTCGCGCACGTTGCGATAGAAGCGTGCCCAGTCACCAGAGGTGCCCGACAAGGCACGGCCGTGGATGTAGTCGAATCGCTCGTCGGGGCCATAGGTCCAGGCATCTTCGTAGTCATCGACGTGGAACTTACAGTTTGGCGGCACCCAATCAGGCTGGATAGGAGATAAATCGACGCCGTAGACATGGGCGTGTGGGAATTCATCGGCCATGTCAATAGCCCAGATGCCCGTACCGCAGCCGAGATCGAGAATGCGAAGGGATCCGTCGGCTGGCGGATCCTCAGCTTCTGCGGGTGGCGAGGGCAGAGGCGCCGTGTACAGGCTGCCGCGAAGTAGGAGGCGCCATATGTGATGTTGCAGGTCGAGACGCTCCTGCTCTTGGTCGTCGTTGGGCAGTACGTATTGGCCCTCGCGATAGGCGTGGTATCGTCGGCCGTTCTCGTACTGGTAGTGATAGATGGAAGAGGATACAGAGCCAGTGTAGTTTGTCGCACTATCAGAGCCGTACGTCGAATCGTTGTCGTTGTCGTCGGGGCCATAGGCGTCCTGAAGCTGTTAGGCGATTTTGTGGGGGGTCGGTGGGAGGTTTGTCATGGCCTTACATCAACCTGCAATGGCTCTGGTACGTCTTCGTCGTCGACGGGATTCAGGATATGCTGCAGTGAATGGACGGCCCTTGGCGAAGCGCCCTTGGGAGAAGATGCCTTGGGCGAGGAAGCCTTCGAAGAGGACGCCTTGGGTGAGGACACCTTGGGTGAGGACGCCTTGTGCAACGCAGCTTCGGCATCTCCAGGCGGCTGTTCCAGCGGCGTGGTAGCGAGCGAGGGCAGTGCCGCAGGGGGTGGTGTGGGGGAGGACATGGCTCGAGCACAGCACAGGGCTGCTCTAGGTCGCGGTGTGTCGATCACTGAAGTCGAATCTGTTGGGGCCGAGAGAAGGACCAAGAGCAATTGTGCGCCGATGGAAACAATTGTCAAGAATAGAGAGGTATGGTGCGCAGAGTCAGACAGACGAGGCTAAGAAAGGTTATGGAGGAGAGGGTCTGGACGGAGAGTGTGGACCTTCGGACCTGCGGTCACGAGAACGAGAGTGGCCATTCAACGCACTCAAGGCCTGTCTGTCTTCAGGAAGGAGCACGAGCTAAGGTACGGCTTCAGCGGCAGGAGGTGCGAGATGGATGCTACAATTCTCACAAAGGGAAGTGGATTCGTACGTTTTCCCCGTTTGGGGAAGGAGCACAGGCCGGGCGTTACAGCGCCACTTGCACCTGCTGCAGGACAGGTCATTCTTGCCTTGCCCACACTACCAAGTCGATGGGCCGATCCACGTGTCCAGTGCCTAGTGCGGTGACTAGAGCAGGCGGGATCGACCGCTTTGCGAACAAGACAGAAGGTGAGATGCGCGTCCAAAGGGCATATCTCGATCGTGCCTTCTTTGCCAATTGTACCGAAGGTGCAGGTAGGTTAGCTGATAAGTACCTTAAGGTAAGGTGCCTAGGTACCAGGCAACCGGAAGGCAAAGCAAGGCACTTTCTTTGCCTCGTTCAACAGATCAGATCTGCGATCATGAGCCCCTGAGATCTTCGTCATCGCCTACGTAGGTACCTCAATAGCTACCTCCGACAGATCTGGGCTCCCCAATCTGCTTTGGTGCCAAGCCTGAGCTGTCCCTGCTTTTTACCCTGCCCGAGCAAAGGTGATCAAATCAAGCTTGAGGTGAGTGCAGCGCCTGCCTTCTTGCAGGCCCCTACACACAGTTGCGGGCACGGATCACACAGAACTCAGTGTGCCAGGACCCCGGCACGGGCCAGCGCCGGGCACCGGGCTCGGGGCTCCCGGCACTCGTGGGGGGTGTCACACCCTCCAGGAACTCGGTGACAAACGGACATTCTTCCCCTGCGCGCCCAAATCCCTGGTGCGAGAAGCGAATCACAATCAAGTTTAACAAGATCGAGGCCACTTGGTAGCCTGAGAGACATTGCAACTGGCCAAACCACAGGAACAGTTTTAGCGCTCCAGGTCCTTTTGACTCGCTCGATCACGTGAGTGCACGTGACCTGCCAGCACAGAGCTATATTCGTCTTAGGTAATCAAACAAAAATTGGACGCGATACCGGAGTAGACGCCGACTCATTCTCTGGCAGTTGCTGTACTCAACCCTAGCAAATACGAACGCAGTCAGCACACCATGGCATCTGGAAAGGCACCTGCAGAAAACATGCTTTGGGGTGGCCGCTTCACAGGTTGGTTTCTGCCTGCCGGGAGTTCGAGTGCCAAGTGCTAACCCCAGAATGACAGGCGGCCTCGATCCCCTCATGCTCCAGTACAATGCAAGTATTCAATACGACAAGCTCCTGTTCAAGGAAGATATCCTCGGCAGCATTGCGTTTGCGCGCGCAAACGCCAAGTCTGGCATCATTTCCAACGACGAATTCACTGAAATCGAGAGAGGCCTGCGGGAGGTTCAGAAGGAGTGGGAGGCTGATACCTTTGTTATCATGCCCAACGATGAAGATATCCATACCGCCAATGAGCGCCGGCTTGGTGAGATTATTGGCAAGGACATCGCCGGCAAGCTACACACGGGTCGCAGTCGCAATGAGCAGGTTGCCTGTGACATGCGTCTGTGGCTTCGCAACCAGATCCAGGAGATTGAGGGCCACCTGATTGCCTTGATTGAGGTGATTGCCGCCCGCGCTGAGGCCGAGAAGTAAGTCTGATGATCCTCCAAATCTAGCAACCCTCCTGACCTTGACAGCGGCGTTCTCATGCCTGGATATACCCACCTCCAGCGTGCCATGCCTGTTCTGTGGTCGCAGCATCTGTTGTCATTTGGCTTTTACTTTGCGAACGATCTTGAGCGGCTGCGCGAGACTTCAAAGCGTGTCAACAGGAGCCCACTTGGCTGTGGTGCTCTTGCTGGCAATGGCTTCAACATTGATCGCGATATGATGGCCGAGGAGCTGGGCTTCGCAGACATTCTATGGAACTCCATGAATGCTGTTAGTGACAGAGATTTCGTCACTGAATTCCTGCAATGGGGTAGTATGCTCATGCAACATATTTCTCGATGGGCTGAGGATCTTATTCTGTATTCCTCTTCCGAGTTTGGCTTTGTTTCCATTGCCGATGCTTATTCGACTGGAAGTTCTTTGATGCCGAACAAGAAGAACCCAGATGGCTTGGAACTCTTGCGAGGAAAAGCCGGCCGAGCATTTGGCCACATGGCTGGCCTTATGATGACCCAGAAGGGCCTGCCCAGCACATAACAAAACCACTTGCAGGAAAGCTGCGAACCCATGTTGGATCATGTGAAGACTATCTCTGATAGCCTTCAGATTGCACAGGGTATCCTCTCCACTCTGACCATCAGGCCAGAGCGGATGAAGGCTGCCCTAGATCCGTTCATGCTGGCTACTGATCTTGCTGATTATCTCGTACGAAAGGGTGTACCCTTCCGTGAGACGCACCACATTTCTGGGCGATGTGTCGCTACGAGCGAGAAGCTAGGTATCCCGATGAACGAGCTCTCACTGGAGCAACTTCAGGCTATTGATAGCCGGTTTGGGGAGGATGTTGCGCAGACATTTGACTACGAGCGAAGCGTCGAGATGAGGTCGGTCAAGGGTGGTACTAGTCGGTCAAGTGTTCTGGAGCAGATCAAGGTTCTTATGGCCACGCTGGCTTAGAGAGGTTTGATAGCCGAGAGACTCTAATGACAATTCCTTTGGAAATTCAAAGTCGGAACGGTAGTTGGGCGTAGGCTCGGTAGTAGCCTGGTCGGAGGGACTGGGAGGTTGAGGTGATTCAAGGTGATGCTCACTGAGCAAGCGTGGTCAAAGCCCGAGCAAGAGCAGCTCTGCTCCCTTGGCTGGCCTGGGCTACCCGTTGCCCAGTTTTCGTGCTAGACTCGGTCCCTTAGGAACCTTACCTTGCTTGCCTACCTACCTCCTAAGGTAGGTACCTAGGTAGGTAGGTACCTACCTAGTCGGGTAGGTACCTAGGAGGCAGCCTGCGCTATCCAACCGCCTGGATACCAACCAGGATTTGCGTTCTGCTTCAGCGGGGCCCGATCCCAGTGTGCCGTTCTGGGCCTCGTGGGAACAGGGGTCCTCCTTCTAGCCAGCCCTTTCCCCTCCATCCCCTCAGTTGCCAACGTGCCAAAGTCTCAGCTCTTCAGCAAACCACAGCATCGCATTTTGGTGTCAGACACGTGAATTGACGCTGCTGAACGAGAAAGGACACCAGACGAACCAACCAACGGGATCCCACTCGCACTCGCTCCAAACCACAAATCGCCCACCATGGCTACCACTGGCGGCACCTCCCGTCTGATCGCCGTCGTCGGTGCCACAGGCAACCAGGGCGGCTCCGTTGCCCGCCGCTTTCTTGCTGCGAACTTCCGCGTCCGCGCCATCACCCGCAACCCCTCTTCGCCTGCTGCCCTCGCCCTCGCCGAGGAGGGCGCCGAGGTCGTGGCGGCCGACCTCGACGACCCCGTTGCTCTCGCCGCCGCTCTTCAAGGCGCCAACCTCATCTTCTCCGTCACCAACTACTGGGAGCCGTTCTTCCGCCCAGACTGCCGCGCCGCCGCCGAGAAGCAGGGCATTACGTGCCGCCGCTTCGCCTACGATGTCGAAGTGCGCCAGGGGAAGAATATTGCCGATGCGGCCGCCAAGACCGTCGACACGCTGGTTGAGAATGGCTTCCTCGTCTCGACGCTGAGCCACGCGGGTCGTTGCAGTCAGGGCAAGTACAAAGACCTGTACCATTTCGATTCCAAGGCCGACGTTTTCCCCTCCTACGTCGACGAAAAGTACCCGGCGTTGGCTGCCAAGATGTCGTGCATTCACACTGGCTTCTTCTACACGAGCCATCGCATCCTGCCCAACTCGTACTTTGGCAAGGTAGGCAAACCTCCGACCTCAGTGACTGATTTTCCATTTTCGTGCGTGCTAATCTTTTTGCAGCGCCCCGATGGCACCTTCCAAATGTCCTTCACCACGGCGCCTGACCGTATGGTCCCTCACTTTGACCCGGTTGCCGACATGGGTTCCTTCACCTTTGCCGTGTCTCAGATGCCGCCTGGCAAGGCCGACATGGCCGGGGGAACCACGGGCAGCTGGGCCGAGTGGATCCAATCTTGGGGAAATCTGACTGGTCACCCCGTTGCTTTCAACCAGGTCACATTTGATGAAATGGTGGCTGCTACGGGAGAAGAGGCTACCGGCATTGAGGTTGCATTGATGTTTGAATACACCACCGATCCAGGCTATGATGGTGGTATGGATCTGCTGCGGGCGGAGGATATTAGAAAGGTAAGTTCTGTTGGCGGGGTGAAGTGCTGATGGACATGTACTGACATGAGCAGGCTGGCATCGATTGTCCAATGACAAGTCTCGAAGAGTGGGTTAAGAACCAGGACTGGACCGATATCATTGACAAATGATCTTCATCGACAATGCCATGATGAAATATGAAGCAAATTAGACGATAACAAAAGTAGATGTTCCTTCAACAATCAATGATCTACGATCTCTCCCTCACTCAGCACCTGCAGTAACATCTAGCCGAGGGTTTTTGCAGAAATTGCTACCCAGATGTCGTCAATAGCAGCATCAACTGTTGGCACGCAAGTACAAAGACCTTATCTCATCTACCTACCTACGCAGAAAGGTCTACGGGGCCCTCATGCTCCTAGTGAGCGGAACAAAGAAGATAAAGGCTGCTTAACAACAACGCTACATGGTACCCGACACACAGCGACTGACAATGGCTTTGTATCTCGTGCTATGTGGTTTCGATATCTTTGTCAGGACTTGGGCCACTTCCTTTCAACATATCCTACTCTCGAGGTTTAGGCCAATGGCTTCTGACAACCACTGAATATTTCTTACAAGGAAATACGATTGAGCAGCCCCAAGACACTCGGACCTACGGTCTGGTCTAGACTTTTTTTACTCACTAAGATGGATGAAGATGGTCCGCTTGACAACGTTGTTGATAAACCTATCAACCGACCTGAACTCGTACACTACCTAGTGTATATTGGTCCTCCACGGTCTTGGCCCGTGTACTACTTCATTTGACAACAAAGCGATGGTCTCAACAGAATCATCGATTCTACAAGCTAGAGCTGCCTCTGAACTATGGCATTGCTCAAGCTTCAGCTTGAAAGGATAGCTTGACATGAGACACGCCTACACAATACTCAATGTCAAGCCAGTGGGTCATTCTTCTTCCCAGACAAAGTTGCCCGCAAACACATTCTGCGGATCCAGAAGCATTGATTTCACTCAGCGAATCGACGTCTGTTGCAGATTCGCTCCTCGGAGGGATCAATCAACAGCATAAATATGCTTCATTGGAGCCACTCGTAATATTTCGCCTCTCTTCCTTCATCATTCCATGTTCGACTCTTTCCACCTACTCAGCACAGTTATCACTCACTCTCCAGCCATGGCAAGCAACCTTAACCAAAGCAGCAGGTCTGCCTTCGACAACCAGGCTCAATACCTCGAGCGCCCCATGCAGTACTCCCAGTACCCTCCCCAAGAACTTGTTCAGCCAACCATCGACGGCATCAGTACGCAAAATCGCTCTTTCCGTCCGTCTGGTATGAATCCGCAGCATCATTTCCAAGGCTGTCATGTCTTTCAAGTGCAGGGCAACATGACGCTCCCTTCGATGCATTCGATGCCTTCGATGCCTTCTCTTCTGCCAGCACGCATGATCCAGTCCTCCGCTGGAGGCATGCCTCCTGTACATCACTCTTCTGCCGAGGCCGGACCTCGGCGCTCCGAACCTGAAGCCCACGTCACTAGTACTATCCCGCCCATCCGGCGCTCCGATGACGTGCGACTTCGGAATGGGGAGGCTCTGCAAGTGCAGCCCAAGCCTCAAGCAACGGATCAGCCTGCTGATGATGGGTCACAGCCTGCCCAGCATGTCTGGGACGAGAACCCCTCCCAACCTAGACGCGGCAGTATTACTGGCGATCCTATTCACTCTTCTCCTGGACCTCTGACCAGTGCCGGCCTCGCAGTTCTTTCGCCAGGGCAACAGGCCGAAATTCACGAGTATCTTGGACTTGTCGGGTACTATGGAAACCCGATGTATCCTGCCCTTCCAAGCAACCTCAAGCCTCGGGTCAGCAACACGAACCCAGTCTTGAATAATTCTGTCGGCAATTCCCAGCCAGAGCCAGAGCCCCTGATTCAATACATTACACCGGCTGATATCAAGTTAATGCGTTCCTCGCCAAGTCACTCCGTTCGACCCATAGCCTTGCGACGCGGCTCCAAGCAGCCCGCAAACGTAGCAGTTGACACCGAGAAAGACCATTGGCTCCCTGACGTTTGTGACACAACGGTGAAGCGGTGCACTAGCGACGACGATGTATACGACGCAACTCCTGAGGCGGTTCTCCGCCATGCCGCTACTTCCAAGATCCTGCCTACGATTCATGCTTCTGCGAACTCCAAGGGCACTGCCTCGAAGCAGAACAGCATCCCGAAAAGTTCCGTCGGGCAGCCTCAGAAGGAATACCATCCTCGCAGCACCGAATACTCCATGGCCAGAGCTCGCAACTTGCAAAACGAAGAGTGGGCAGCCATGTTCCGTCTCGCAGGCCCTTCCGCTGACGTGGATGGTGTTGTGCCTGCAGAAACCAGAAAGTCAAGTGACTTATTGATCCAACCCATAATGAATGCGGAACAGAACATTGCCCCAGGCGCCGTGCGCGATGCCGCTGCAAAGGTCAATGTGTCTGAGCCTAACGCCACGGCTAACCAGCATATGTCAATGCCCGAAAGGACGCGCGAATCTGCTAGTGCGTCTGGCGCCCCTTTCCCTGGGCCCGTTGTATTCCCGAGCAGAGAGAGTCTCAACCGTCTCTTCGCGGCCCCCAAGACTCCACCCGAACTCAAGCCAAGCGGCATGTCGGATACCCTACTTCGTCAGTACATCCTCGGCACCCAGGCCCGCGACCTTGCAGCCACTAAAGAGATCGCCGCCCTTACTGAGGTTCTCGAGACAACGGACAATGCTCTTCGCGCCGCCCATGTTGAGCATGCTGCTGCCCTTGCTCAGAAGCAGGCACAGTTTGATGCCTACACGCGCCAGCTAGACCAGACTCTCTTCGGCGTCGACGGCCGCAGCGAAGACGCGCTCACAGCGCAGTTGGTTCGGTCGCTTCTCAGTGCCCTCAAAGAGAACGCCCAGCTCGGCGGCCGTGTCCCGGACCCTTGTGCTGCTGACGACGGCGCAGAGACCAGCCGCACGCAACTCCTCATCGAGCAGCTCACCAAACAGCTGCGACTTGCCAACCGTGAGCTCAGCGTCTCAAACGACCGGTACGAGCTCCTCAAGCAGCGGTTCGACGACCAGGCTGTGGAAGCGGAGAAGAGGGTGACAGAATTCGAGGAGTATCAGGAGAGCAAGTTTGCCTGCTTCGTAGAGCGATCGGCTTACATGTTTAAGGAGAAGCGCCAGATTATCGAGGAGACACAAAGGCAGCTCAAAGAAGAGCGCCACGCGTTCGAGGATGTCATGGCGGCTCTCCAGCGCGAGCGCGCGGCGCACGAGGACGCCCGCCTCCAGATCAACATTGCTGAGGTCGCACGTCTCGCTGCTGCCGCAGAAACCGATCAGGTCAAGGCGCGGTGCCTGAAGGCCGAGAACATGGCTGCCATGTACCGCAAGGACTACGACCGCAAGTGCGCCGAGAAGAAGGAGATCTCCTGGGACCTGGAGACTGCCAAGGATGACTTGCGCGCCCACCACGGAGAGGCCGGGCGCATGGTCTGTCAATTCGATGCCGAATTGACCACGACGCGGGCGGTGCTGGCCGACGCCCAGAAGGAGCTCGAGGTGGCGCACGAAAACATCCGGCAGCAAAAGGTGGAGGAAGCAGAGCTGCACCGCGCCTCTCTGACTGAGCTTACCAAGAAGGATGCTCTCATCGAAGAACTAGTCGAAAAGGCGATCGAGTCCGACGGCGAGCTTAGCAATACGCGGGACGAGAACAAGGCCCTCCGACGCCGGCTGCTCGAAGTCAAGGCTGAATCGCCGCACAGCTGCTCTCCTACGATAGAGTTTGCCACGTCCTCCTCTGTCAGGGCGAGTTCGTTGAAGGACCGGAGCGCAAGTGATGCAGATTCCGAGTGCTCGCCAACCATTGACTAAGGTACGTACGTGCGCCCTCTCATATCACTATCTGACACGGAGAACACGAACCAAGTGATTTAGACTGGAAAGGAATGGGGTTGTAGCAGGTTGCCGGCGTAGGATCGTTTCGGATAGATTTGCTTTGGGTGCGAGATTGCCACTGGAGTTATTATAAGTAGACATGATTGGAATAGACTCCTGAAGCAGTCAGACAATTTTTGGATGAACACATTATGAACCTGCGAATTGGGTCGAGAGTGTCTGGTTCCGTGACTTTATGGCATTGCCGCCAAATCTGTGCTCCCCCAATCCACGGTCTTGCTAACGCCTGGGTATCTTCAAAAGGTCGCCGTACGCGAATGGACCCGTGTGCACCTTAAAAACTCTCCTCCTGACTCTGCCTCACGCAAACGCGCACCCGTTTCCTGAACTCCTTGGTGTCCTCTCGCAGCAACCTCCCGGCCTCGACATTGGCGGGCGACTCGGTATTCGGGCTATGGAACAGACTCAGGACACTGACGAGGATGCTCTCGGGGCTGCGGACGGAGCTCCACCTCTCTGATGCCTCCTCGTACGCGAACTCATCCTCGCCTGGCGGGTGTAGGATCGAGATGCACAGCTTGCCGTCGGGGTAGATGTTGGGGTGGAAGGGGATCGGGTTCTGGAACGTCATGGAGGGCGGCATGTCGGGGAAGTTTGGCGGGAAGGTGAGACGGGCGCGGAAGAAGCCGCCTGACAGTATTCATCAGCTTTGCATATCGCCATGCGTTAGGGTTCTGGACATTGTGCTGACCACCATAGTACTTGCAATCGTCATTGATCATGAGCATGACCTCCCACTCGAAGACGTTGCTATTGACGAGACCGACGGAGACGCCAGGAAGGTCCTTCGCGGCCTGACCTTTGGTCATGTCTTTGTAGTAGCGGGCGAGGAGGAGGGAGGATCCTGAGGGAGAGGCCATGATGGGTGATTGAAGGCGCTCCTAGGGGCGGACAAGGAGAGAGGAGAGAGGCTGAACGCGGGGTAGAGAAGCCAGTTGATGTAGAGACAGACTCAAGGACCGCAGACGAATTGGCCGAGAGAATGTGGCTGGCGAACGACGCTGCGAGTATATGGGTGCAAAGATCCCGGCGTTTGCAACAATCGTTTGTCGTGTCGCGGTCAGGGCCAATGTCGATCAGCTGGTCATGGTGGGGGTTGGAACTGGTCTGGCCTGGTCCAGCAGCAGACCGACCCACAGCGTTCTTGGTCGTTGCCGATGGCGGGGTCCGTTCTTCACCGACTGTTTGACCGACTCGGTGAGCACGAACAGGTTCGAGTCGACTTTCCAGTTCGATGTCTCGATGTTTTGTGCCATTGCACCGGGCAGCTCTGCCACCTTGAGTGAGTTGCAACGAATAGGTACAAGTTGACCTCGTTGTTCATTTCTAGGGTATCATTTAGCCTCGCCATGGGCAACACGCGACTCACTTCTTCGACGTCCCAAACCCGGCAAAGCCCATGGCAGCCATCATGTCGTCCTCCTCATGCTCGCCCTCAATCCTCACATCGTCCCCATTCTCTGTTTTCATCTTCTTCGCTTCTTCCCACTCCTTCCGCCTCCTTTCGTCGGCCTCCTTCCTCTTGCGCCTCTTCTCTCCGGCCTCTCTCTCGTCCTCTGCCCGCCGCAGCTCCAACCTCTCGTGCAGACCTGTCGCCTGCTGCTTGACAAACTCCTCCTTCTGATCCCACCAGTATTGGATCCTCGCCTTGACTTCCTCGGGCGACGCCCTCTCCACCTCCATCTTCTGCCCCGTTGCCGCCAGGTGCTGCGGCGTGTTCATGTGCTCGACAAACTGTTTGTTGTCTTTGAACGTCAGGTCGCACGCCTCGCAGTAGAAACCCGCACTCCTCCCCCTCTTGCCGACGCCTGCGCCTGCCGCCACGAGCTGCGTCTTGCCCACCTGCGACGAGAGGTCGAGCCCCGACTGCCGCGCCGTCGTCATCGTCTCGTTGCCCGTCAGCGGCTTGTAGTACTTTTTGCCGGCGAGCTTGGCCTCGTAGCGTGCTTTCGCCTCCTCGCGTTCCTCCGCCTCGCGCGCCTTGGCCTTGGCGGCGTATTCATCGAGGTCCCAGGTTTTGCGAAAGTCCGTGTCGCCGGCTGGCGCGCCATAGGCGCTGCCCTTCTTGTCGGCCATGGTGGTGGTGTTTTCGAGAGGGGAGATGACTCGGTTCGCGCGTGTTTGATCAATGTTTCGGCGGACTCGCAGGGTCGGTGGCGGATCTTGTCTTCGTATTTGCTTGATGGTGTGAATGGTGGTGATGTAAAAGTCGAGCTCCGACTACCTACCTTTGTTGCAAGTGGAAGCTTGCTCCATCAGAACGAGAATGTTGACAGGGATGCGACACCTGATTTGGGTGCAAGCTTGTTACTACTGCCCCCACTGGGCGGATGAATCCGATAAGCTCCTACTTTTCCTTCCTACATATATCGCGGGGTGGGCAAGACAAGGTGCCCGTGTAGCGCGTGCAAAAAAAACATTTGTTAACCAAGCCAATGATTGCAGCCTCTCGCTGTGATCTTCTCAAAGGTGATGAATGCTCTGGACAACAGTCATTGCAGGAGGACATCGAAGGATTGCGCCACAACGAACCATGTCCCAATGGAAGCTCGGTGTCCTTCCTACCCCCCTGCTCGCCAGCTGTCTGCAACCCCCGCCCCATCCTCGTCCGAGGGGGTCTGCTGAACTGGGAGATCACAATTGTAACAACCACCACGCCATGCCGCCGCCCTGAAGTACTTTGCACATCATTGGCCGCCTGGAGCGCTGTGCCGCAAGGATGCTTGTTGAATATATTGAGGATGGTCTACTTAAAGTCGTGTCACAACCACGTTGCACATGCCAGCGGGAGCAGCCAAGCTTTCACCGTCAGCGTTACCACTGCCGTTGGGCACACAACGCAACGACCAGCAACGGAGTCTTGACACACGAATCTCCCACTTCAACTAGCCTGGAGCAAGCGGCTGTATGGCGACGCCACTAGTCCCCCTTCCCAAGTTCAACGGCATCCCCGTTCTTGACGGGTTCAAGACTACGAATTACGTCGAAACACTCGAGGCACTTCCCAGGATTCAAGGTCTCCATGCCATCCGCTTGCTGACCATTCTCCCTGGTGCCTTCGCCGACGAGTTGCAATGCACGTTGGAGCGGTACTTTATCGACAGGTCCGGCGAGTTTGAGACTCTTTCATACACGTGGAAGGGTGCAAGCTTCACCCAGCCGCTGGTGGTGAATGACGACCGGTTCCTCGTGACGTCCAATGTCGAGACTGCGCTGAAGCATCTGAGGTACCCTGATAGGGCGAGAACTGTCTGGATCGATTCCATCTGTATCGACCAGCGGAATGTCATTGAGAAGAATGCACAGGTCAGGTTGATGGGGAACATCTACAAACAGGGCACACGAGTTGTCGCTTGGATCGGCATGGAGAACGAGGAGGAGGACGGCATCGGCACACAGGCTCTCGATGTCGCTGGTGCCTTTGCCCTCGCTCTGGAGATCGGCAAGGAGGGGTCGGCCAAGTACCCGGACGTCATCAAGCGGCACTCCGAGTACGCACTCTTCTCGCTGACGAAGCTGAGTGACCGGTCCTACTTTCGTCGCCAGTGGGTCATCCAGGAGATATCTCTTTCCCGAGAGATCACCGTCAAGTGTGCAACCCATGAGATTGGCTGGAACTCGCTCTCTGAGGCGGCCGAGGGGATGCGGTGTTTTGGACAAGACCCGAGGGCGAACCTCTTGTTCGGCGGGACCCGTCGTATCTGGGACCTCTTTGGTATCCGTGCCATGGAGTTTTGTCGTGAAAAGTCGGTAGCCGGTGACTTTTCCAACGATTTGCTCGAACTCTTGCAGACGACCAGGGGCCGAGAAGCCACTGACCCCCGCGATATGGTGTACTCGCTCATGGGCATTTGTGGCAAGGACAGCATGCCCGTCGATGTCGACTACCGCAAACATGTCGTGCGACTGTACAAGGAAATTGCCAAAGACTCCATCTTGCAATCCTTGAACCTCAACTTTCTCCGCATGTGCGATCACTGGAGCAGGGACGAGGGTCTCCCGTCCTGGACAGTCAACTGGACACACATCTGGGCCGGACAGTGGATGAACCGCTCCCTCGACTTTCTTCCACGGCCCCCTGCTAAAGCGCGCCTCGATCCCAACTCTGACGATCTCGCCTTCTCTGATGATCTCAACTTTCTGACAATCAAAGGCCACCTTGTCGATGTCGTCATCCTCTGTCAGGAACACACTGACATGCCGAAGAACCCCAAAGATTCTATCGGCGACGACGAGATCTACGAGGTGCTCAAGGGCGTCTTTGCCAAGGCCGAGAATCTCTGCGTGAGTCTGATGCGCCCTGGTCAAACGCCCGAAGAGCGTCGACGCGAGTTCGTCGAGTCATTCTTTTGGTGCTTCACGGGCGGCGCCAAGACGGACTTCACCAAGGATGACCTCGCAGACTTGCATGACAAGATCATGGCTGGACACGTGCCCGAGGAGGACCGGAAGTTCTGGAACAAATATTCGCTGAAGCTTGTGAGGTTCCTCGCCGATGCGCGCCTCTTCGTCACGAGGGGGCAGTCATCGGATATGCAGAGAGGGTGTGCGATGCTCGGCCGGGGGACCTTTTGATTTCGTTTAAGGGTTGCACAGCCGAGTCAGTGCTCATCAACAGGGCGGTTGGCGACAAGCTCGAGTTGATCAGCGGGTGTTTCTTGCATTTCTCCCCAGAGGAATCGAAGGCGCATCAGAAGACGGTGGACGATGTCAATGATGGCACCTTCAAGACGGAGAAGTACACCTTGCTCTGATCATTCGGTGGTGGAGGTGATAGATTGTCTTCTTGTCGGTATCGTGGGAAAGTGTGAAAGGCAAGCTTGGGATGCTGAATCAGGATATCGCAAATACTCCGTGAATGAATTGGTGTTGAATGATTGTTCGTCCATCATGTGCTTCGATCGAGACAGCAAATCGACAGGGTAGATACCTAGGTACCTGGACAGGGGTTGATGGTGGGGCAGCGGCCTCCACCAGACATTTCACCCCTCCAGTGACTTCTTCACTTTTACCCCGCCAAAACTTTTGCGCCGGACCCAGCTGTGTGACTTTGAGAATCAAACCTCGATCTCGAACTACTCCGTGCAGCATCACCCTAGCCCATCATGCTCTACCTCGTGGGCCTCGGACTCTCCGATGAGACCGACATCACCGTCAAGGGTCTCGAAGTCGTCAAGAAAGCCTCGCGCGTCTACCTCGAGGCTTATACCAGCATCCTCCTCGTCGACCAAACCATCCTCGTGCGTGCCCCCATCCCGATGCAACCACCCACCCCTCCAACCACCGCTGAACAGATGAACAGGAAGCCTACTATGGACGCCCCATCGTCGTCGCCGACCGCGACATGGTCGAGTCGAACAGCGACGAGATTCTCCGCGACGCCCAGACCGAAGACGTCGCCTTCCTCGTCGTCGGCGACCCCTTTGGCGCGACAACCCACACCGGCATAGAGCTGCGCGCGCGCGAGCTCGAGATCCCCGTGGCCACGGTGCCCAACGCGTCCATCATGACGGGGATCGGCGCCCCCGGCCAGCAGCTCTACAACATTGGCCAGACCGTGTCCTTGGTCTTCTTCACCGACAGCTGGCGGCCCGCGTCATTTACGACCGCGTCAAGGAGAACCGCCAGATTGGCCTGCACACGCTCGTGCTGCTCGACATCAAGGTCAAGGAGCAGAGCGTCGAGAATATGATCCGCGGCCGCCTCGTCTACGAGCCGCCGCGCTACATGACCGTCGGGCAGTGCGCGCGCCAGATGCTCGAGATTGAGGAGGAGAAGGGCGAGGGCGCCTACGGGCCCGACAGCCTCGCCATTGGTGCCGCGCGCGTCGGCGGCCGGACGGAGAAGTTTGTGGCCGGCACGCTGAAGGAGCTCTGCGATACGGACGAGCTGCTGGGCGCGCCGCTGCACAGCATGGTGTTGCTGGGCAGGAGGACGCACGAGCTCGAGCACGACTACGTCAAGGCGTTCGCAGTGGACAAGGAGGCGTGGAGCAGGATATGGAACGAGGAGTACGGGAAGCAGCTGTAGAATGTTGAAAGCGATAAAATTAATTCATCGTGTGTTCATGGTCTCATGGCCATCTGATGATGGGAGGGAGGGCTATTTATTGTACAGGGCATAAATCTCGATCCATCGGCCGCGCTGCTGCTGTCCATTACTGCGCCAGGGACTGCGAGGCCCTCCACTTTTCAATGTCGTGCGACGAAATCTCCCTGAGCTTGTTGACCTGAGCTGCGCTGCCGGTGACGATACCCTCGGCCACCTGCGCCAGCTTGCCGACAAGCGTCTTGTGGGAGACGGCGTACGTGATGGTGTTGGTCTTGACACGGATGATGCCGATGCGGGGGTCATTCTCCGAGCCGTCGTGCTTGCCATCGCCAAGGTCGCCCAGCCACGCCTTGAGTTCGGAGCTGTAGTGCTTCTTGACAAGACTACGGTCGGTGACCACTTCGGAAACACCCGAGACGGACGCCCAGTCGCCTGAGCTGTTGATGAAAGAGATGTTGACGTGAGGATCGCTCTTGATCTCGTCCGTCTTGTTGGACTCGGTGTTGGTGTGGAAGAGAAGATCAATACCGCCCACCTCCTGTGTCTGGTCAGTAGGGTTACTAGAGGAGTTGAGAGGCCTCTACGTACAGAGGCGGCCAGTGCCATGGCGCGCGAAACGAGGTTGCCAGACGAGGCATCACGTGTGGTCATCATGGCGAACTTGGTGGCATTGATGAACTGGGTCAAGTCCTCAATCTTGGTTTGAAGGGACACCTCGTCCTGGTTGGCATCCTTGTAAGGGTCGGCAGGGCGATTGCCCGTGTCGGCGTTGGAGAATTGCTGGTTGGACATGGTGATGGGGATCTGTGGTGTGACAGCGCCAAGAGTTTGTTATGTGTAGGAGGACTGGAACATGGCTGAAGGCATTCATTCGAAGAGACAAAATGTCCTCTATATACGACGAGACGCCCCCAGTTGTACCAGCACATGGAGGTACCCGAGCTATGACGAGACTTGCGTGGCTATTGCTCTCTCAGTTGGGTGGAATTTCATCATCGATTTGTGTGTTGAGACAGTGATGGAGGGGCACGATGCAGACAGCTGATGATGAATGACGTCAAGGCAAACATGGTCGAGAAGCACAGACAGGCTGGGTGCACATGGCCAATTGGTGCGGTTTGTCCAAACAAACACTGGAGATGGAGCGGATTCGATGTCCTTTGATCTTCGCATTTTGTTTCGATCGTCCGCGTCCAGGAGAAGAACGAATGAAGACTGAACCACAGTTAGGTAGGTTGTTAGCCTGGCAAGCCTGGCCAGCTGTGGCGCGACGGGGTTTTCGATGCCTTCGCATCGCTGCCGGGTCTCCTTCACCCTGGTATCCTGTCGCTGCCTGCCTAACATGGTTGGGGCCGGAATGGCAAGTGGGCGGGCATCGGCTGGCTGCTGCGCATCAATCAGTCTTCCGCCTGCCCCTCCCCCACCCATCCAGCCCAAACGGAAGCAAAGCTCCTGGATCCCGCCGGCTCCCCATCCTGTACTGCTTTACGTTGCATCGCATCATGCTTACCAGGTCATCGCCAGTCATCGGCGAGCGACGACCTGTCAGTCACCCTTCGGGGGCCTACGTACCTGGGCATACATGCCTTCGCCGTATTCCACCGGCCATCATGTTCCCCAGGCGCCCTTACACGTCTGTCGCTTTTCCCTTGCTCACTGCAGACGGACGTGGGCAGCAAAGGAAGCAAAGGAAGCTTGACGCGGCCTACTGCTGCTGCCGCCTGTGTGCCGACCCGACGACCTCTTAGCGTCATCGCTGGCCCAAACCTCGCTCGGATATCACATCAAAGGCCCGGCGCCATCGGTTTGGTGGCTGTTAGAGAATGGGCATCCCCAGCGCCAGTGAGCACTAACAACGGCTGGAGCACTGACCTGTGCCCTCCCATCCGCCGTGTTGGTTGTCTGTGAGCAAAATGCGGGCTGCTGCTTTGAGTCGGACGCTCGTGCTCGTGCTCGTGCTCGTGCTCGTGCTCGTGCTCTTTCTTTCCACGAGGATGCCCCCTTCTTTGTCAGA
Source organism: Verticillium longisporum (assembly GCA_019188255.1). NCBI lineage: Eukaryota > Fungi > Ascomycota > Sordariomycetes > Glomerellales > Plectosphaerellaceae > Verticillium > Verticillium longisporum. The sequence continues at coordinate 5,387,805 of JAETXT010000005.1, read as the reverse complement.
AGGCATGACTCTGCTGTGATCCTGCCACAGCGCCGCCCCTGCCTCCACTCTTTCCCTCTCTCTCACTTGCTCACCACACGCCGGATGCCGGTCAAACACGCTTCACCCAGTGTCCGCCTTTCGTTCGCCATCACCGCCCGCCCGCTTTGAGGCTTTTCACCTGATGCTGGTCGTCTCTCTGCTCCTAACTCATCTTCTAGCATCTTCCTAGGAGGACTCCTCGACATGACATCTGCCCACTGCCCATACTGACGATCCGAAACGTTCCGACAATCCACATCCACCCAACCCCGATTTTCTCACCATCGCTGTTTTCGGTTCTCGCTGTCATCTTTTTCGGTCTGGACCGACATCGCTGCATTTGTCTTGTCATCAACCGTCCCTGCTCAACAGCGGGTTGCTCCTTCGACGAGTTTGAACTGGATCTACCCGTGGTGCCTGCCTTCCTTGTAACACACAGGCAGCACGTGTGGGCTACCACAACGTTCCGGCCCTTGGTCCTTCTAGTCTGACAGTCGCCAACGCTGCCGAGTAGCAGACGATTTGGGGGACGTACTGAGGGACGTACCTCTTATCTACGTATCATCCACCTTGTCTCACGACTGCCAATCGACTCATCGCCCTTTCTCACGACGAGACATCGTGCCTGCCTTTCACAGTGCAATTTGAAGACGGAGAGGTCTTGCTTCGTGTCACCCTGCAACTTGGCTGCTGCTGCTGCTACTGCTGCTGCCGTTGCTGCTGCTTCCACAGGCAGTCACATCTGTACCTTCACTCATTAAATCGACATCATTTCTCTCGGCCCTCTCTTACCTCGATACCTGGGTACCTGGGGACGCGCCTGCCTCCCGTTTCACGTCGTCAAGATCGATCCACCTGACCGATCAGCGGACTGAGGCAATCTGGGAGCACTCATTCTCGGGGAGGATCTGCGCTACCAACCCTCGTCTCGATTGCAGCTCGACCGTTCACCATCGCCGGCCTTGCCGCCCCGGCCATTCATCATGACACGTAACTCGGACTTCGTGGTATGTTGCCGCTCTGTCCCATACCTCTTTGTGCTCACAACTTGCTGACTCAACCTAGGATGTCGATCCGTGGGAGACCCAGGACAAGGAGGACACGGCTGAGGCTTATTACAACCAGCCTCTCCGCCAGAAGCACCGCATACTGGCCGATGAGAACCTCAGGCTTAAGCGACTGCTCAGAGAAAACAGCATTACATGGTCGCCCATTGCCACAGCTCACATTCATGCCGTGAAGCATGGAAACTCGGGTCGCATGACCCGCCGCCGCTCTCTCGCTGCCGCCCCAACGAACCCATATCTGCCTACTGAGGTTCTGCTTCGCATACTCAAGTATGCACTCACCGCGCCCCTCTCGATTTTCGACCCCCTCCAAGCTGAGGCCGGACACCGTCACCGCCGAAGAGAAGGCACGCGGGAACCAGATCGCCATTCATTTTCTCGCCACCTGCAGAGCCATGCACACGGAAGGAACCCGCATTCTATGGGGTCATAATTCCTTCACATTCACCAGCCCCGAGGCCCTCCGTCACTTTGCCGAGCTTGACTTGAACCATCGAAAGGGCATCAAAGGCGTCACGTTCCGCATCATTGCCCAATTCTACGATGACAAGAAACGTCGTCACCGCCTGCATCATACCTATCACCAGTCCTTAAGGAAAGATCATCAACTACCAGTCAACATGCGCGTCAACGAGCAGACCTACGCTCGCGGCGGCTTCCGCTGCTACTCGTGGTCGCAGATTGTTGACTTTCTCGCGGCGCTTCGTCCCCCATTCGACCCGAAGCACGACAGGAAGCAGATCAGGCCTCGCCTGCTACCTGCCCTAGAGTCTCTCCATATCGACCTGGTCAATTTTACAGCCGACAAACTTCCCACGTTTGGAAATGACATGCACAACATGGCCTCACATGAGTTGGGATGTTCTTTGAACGAACTCTACGTGACTGGCCTCCCCATCGACGACCCCGGAGTCAAGGCCTCCGCCGAGCTTACTGGTCTCCTAAGGGATGAGGGTCTTTACATGACGGGAGTGCCTGCCTATGTGCAGACTAAGCGAGGGGTTCTTCCACTCAGCGGCCATCCCATCTGTGCTCGAGTTATTCGCGCCTACAAGTCCCTTCGGGTCGGCTCGCTGGGCGCATCCACCGTCCCGATCGATGATGAACTTAGCGATAGCGAAGATACCGACTTTGACGCCTTGGACGGGTCCGGCCTGGACGCTCATCACTCGCATATCCCCACGATGCCTGCTGCTCCTGCTCAGGAAGGCCATCCGACCTCTCATCGAGAGGACAAGGTCATCTGGAAGCGGGTTCCAATCTCGCGCAACTCCGGGGAGCGGAGGTGGGTGGAATTTTGCCGCAGCAGTGGGTATCCCATCGAACCACCCGCTGATAAGAATGGGAATGACGATGATGAAGAGGATGAGGACAGCATCAGCATCTGTCCTTGTTGCGGTGAGCCTCATCCCGGCACCTTCCTTGATCAGCTCTTGGATGAGGCCGACTGACTAAATGAGCTCAACTGGTATTGAATGCCATTCGAGTTGATATGGTGCCAAGTCTCCTTGTTGTCGAGGTTATCGATGGCACAGTGGTTGGGCCGACAAAAAGGGTCTACTGGTTTTTCTGTTCCTGTTCTCTTGAAATGATACCACTTGTACAAAGCGGGCGGCGACCGGCTTTACAGATTATTGGAGTTTGCATGATCGCAGGCCTGGTTGCGCGCCGTTTACCGAGGGTGACTCGGTGTATGTGATAGGGATAGACTTTTGCGATCAACCAACGATGCATTGGTAATGTATGCAGATTTATTCTCCCCCAAATTAACGAGTGGAGGTGATTGACCACGGCGAAATCATGTCATGACCATCCTGGTCGGAATCAGCGAGGTTTGACAAAAGAAATGACGATCGCAAATGCGAAACACGCTGAAAGTCGGGTTTTCAGCATGAAAGGAGACATCAGGCTGTTCGCACATCATCTACGCTTCCCAACGCGAGGTTCAGCACAAGAAACCCAAGGACGTCATGTCTTGCAGGAATCACGGATCTGGGAAGGTATTAGAGCAATACAGAGGCGGTCACTGCATTCACATTGACTCGAAATGGACATGTTGCATCAAAAGAAAAAAACTCCAATGTACATATCCCTGACGGTATTCTCAACTAGAGATCTGCAAGACACAGGAATCCTCATCAAAAGAAAATTAGATACTCGAATGCCGCTTGTGCTCATCATTGAGGGCGGGATAAAAGCCCACCATCCCCCCCTCATCTCTTGCCCCCGAGATCATCCTCGCTCTCCTGGAAGACGCTTCTGCGCAGCGGGCTCTTCGCCGACACGTAGTCCTCGCTCTCCTCCGTCGGGCCCCCCGTCGGCGGACTGATGGCCCCGGGGCTCGTGGGCGTCGCGGGCTCCTTGACTGGCCTGGCAACCTGCGGGACCCTCTCCGCCGACGACGTGGCCGAGCTGACCGTCGCTTCGCTGATCTGTCTGAGGTGGCTCTTTTCCGGCTCACTGAGGCCGGAGACGTTGCTCGCCCGTGCGCCGGGGCGCCCGCCGCTGCCGGTTATGGGCGGGGACGGCGGCCCCGGCGGCACGGGGGAGGGAGACTGGCCGCGGGACTGGGCGCCGAGGACGCCGGAGGAGCGGGAGATGGAGGACTCCTCGTTGCCGGAGACGGAGCCGTAGTAGGAGGACGGGTTGCCTGAGGGGCGGGCGCCGGGGGCGGCAAAGTGGGAGTGCTTCGAGATGATCTCGACCGGTGTGAGGCCCGTGTCGTGCAGTTCGGGCGGCCGCGACGTGTCTGGGAGCTCGGCAATGAAGACGTCGTGGAGCTCGGCGTGGGGGCTTTGCCGATCACGATCAGGAGCGGAGGCAGCGGCGAAGGCGACAGGCGGGGAGCGCGGCGCTTCGGCCATGTCTGGATTAGACTTTGTCTCCTCGGTGGTGACGGTCGGATCCTTGGCGACGCTGTGCTGGCCGCGCATCCAGGAGAGGATGCGCATGCCGTTTTCGTCCGTGCTGGCCGCGCTGTAGTCGCCGCGGCGAATGTGGCGGTGCTTGCGGCAGAGGCAGAAGCCGACGACGAACGCGGTAAGGACTACGAGACCGACGATGACACCGACCACGGGCGCGACCCATTTGGGAGTGCCGCCGCCTCCGCCTCCGTTGTTGTCGTCGTTGTCGCCACTGCCATCGTCGGGGATGTTAGGCCGGGTGTTGTCTTCGATGACAGGGTAAGGGAACCACTGCTGAATCTTGTCCGTGTCGTACTCGGTGTCGAAGACTTCTGCCAGCTTATCGTCGACCCATCCTCCCGACGCAGCTGGACTGGTAGCTGTCGCCGAGCCTGTAGGGTTGCCTCCGATAACAGCCAACACAGCACTGGGCACGGTGTAGCTGGCGTATTCTCGCGGGTCATACGAGTCCATCCATTCAGCACTGCTAAGGTTGTACGCCTGGATGATGCTGTTGTGCCTCAGACACGCCGGAGTATTCCCCGTCAATTGAGTCGTGCCGCCAAAGGACAACATCTGATCGGGGTAAGGCTTGAAGCATTTGTGTCCCACCCGCGCAAAACTGTGGCCTGTGTTGGCAAAGTCCAACCGCATCTCGGTGACTCTGGTCCAGGTGAAGGAAGGCAGCGAGAGGACCCAGACCTCGTCGCTAAAGTCTTCGCGAGGGTCGACACCGGGATATCCGCCGTAGTAGTAGATGTTGTGGCTGGAGGCGTCCTGGGCGGACGCGAGGACGGCGCAACCTCGCGTGCTGGCAGTCGGTGCGCCCTCGGACGGCTGCTTGTACCACTCGTCGCTGGCAATGTCGTAGACGTCAATGTCCTGCATGAACTTGTCGCTCTCTTCCTTCTGGAGTGGGTGTCAGCTTTTGTCCTGCCATCATTCGGACCCATGGCGAAGAACTCACACTCTGCGCCGCGTTCTCCGACCTCCGCGTGGGCGACACCCAGTCAGGATAAGTGACGCCTCCGATGACCACCAAAATGCCCTGTTCACCAACCGGGACCCAGACAACCTCAGGGTTGGCCCGTCCCTGGATGGTCTCTGGCAGCGTCGTATTCGTCCAGACGGGCGTCAACTGGTCCTTCATGTCCAGCGTAATCAGTGTATGCGACACATTCGCCGCATTCTCTGACATATTGGCGCTCCTCTGGAAGACCGGCCCCCATTCTGGGCCCCTCATTCCGCCAAAGTACCAAGCCTTGTTCTCAGATGGCGCACTGGCGGCGCCTCCGTCGGTGATGTACCGCGAGACGCCGTCGAGCTCGTTTGTGACAAAGTTTGGTCTGAAGTTGCCCCGTTCCGGACCATACTGATAACGCTGGTACGTGAGCACCTCGTCTTCCGCTGGTGCCTTGTCGAGCTCTGCCTTCTTGACCAGGCCACCGAACAGGGTGACTTCGGCGTCGTTTCCCAGCAAGGCGCCATCGAAAAAGTTGGGGGATTCGCCTCGAGCATTAGAGCCGAAGCCTCCGCGAGCCTTGGAAAGTGGGTCGAGAAAGGCCGTCAGGTTGTCAGAGGTACTGAACGGCTGGCTGAAGTTGAAGGTGAACATAAGGCCCATCGGGTTGTCTGAGTTATCAGTATTCATCCAGATAGCTGGACGGTGGCCAGGGCGACTGACTGACAGAGTCCAAGGGGCCATATTCGCCGTTGGAGAGGCCTTGCGACCATATCATCAGGCCACCGTCTAGGTAGACCGTGTCTCTAATGACAGCAGCTAAACGCCATGGGTCAGCATCAGGCTGTCCGCTGTTCCGGCCAAGAAGGCAGAGTAACCCCACCTCTAGGTTGGCCCCATAGACACAAAGAGGCATTGACCTGGTTTTCCGTCCAACCTTCATACTGCGCAGAAACCGACGCCGCAAGGGCGGAAAGGAGGACAGCAAGATACGGACGACTCATTTCGAGGGCTGTGTCGTGGGTGGACGCCGGCTACGATGAGGTAGAGAGAACAGGAACGAACAAACACTCCTCGTGATCAGAGCATCTCAAGTCGGCAATAAAATTGCCAGCAGCGGGTTCGAGGGGCAAAGCGCAATTGTTCTGGCAGAACTACAGGACAGAGGAGCGCGAGAGCAAGGGAATGGATGGGGTGTGGCAAGTATCCAAGAGCCGCTACCCTTTGTTCACAATGGGCAATTGATATCGAGCAGCAACTTACCGTGGGGAGTCGGTCAACCCCGCGGACGGCTTCACACCCACTGGAGCAAGGCCCAATAGATGGTCGAGTGGCAAGGTGTGGTAGCAGTCCAGAACAGCACACGTGCCCAGGATCGACACTGGGTGATCCTTTCTGGTCTGGCAGGTAGGGCTGGAAGGACGTTCGCCGACAGCCTCGTGGCCTAGAGGGGAGTCAAGTCAAGGGAAGATGGAATGTGAATGACGGACAGACAGGAAATGCGACCGGCACGGCCACCAGGAAGAGCTGGGACGGCCTGGAAGAGCCTCGGGAAAGCATCGGCGTCGTGGGGGGAAGAGCGCTGCAAGAGCGCCCAGAGGAGAGGGACGTTGTCTATCCATCCGCTTGTCTGAGGGATGGTCAATGACAGCTTTGATTGGGCCCCAAAGCCAGACACGGCAGCGCCGAGGATGACACATCGGGAGCAAGTACGGATTGGAGGGGATGCTGCGAGGATGTAGATGCTGGTTGGCGTCGGTCATCTTCGCCCATGCTTCCGCTGGCTAACACGCGGTGCTAGGGGGGAGACGGTGGTGGGGACCAACTGCAGGTTCGTGGCATGGATCATGGATACGTGGGATTGGGTCAAGAGGCACAGCCGGCCGCTGGACGGTGAGATGTCGGACTGAAAAAGCCTAGTGCTGATTGGACTGCATACTTTGCATGTCCATCTTGTCGGGCGTTGAAGCAGATCTACCCCTCGTGCTGTGGTCTTTATAGGAGGGTAAAGAGATCAGAGTCAGTCGGGTTCCTATCCTCTTGAGGATTGTCCGATCTTGTTGATTCCACAGGCGGCCCAGTCCGGGGTGTCGCCTCCTTCTTCATCCGTTCTTCGCGGAAGCACTTGGCCACCTTGGCCTGCAGCTTGACCCATCGGTATGTGTGCAGCGCAGTCTGCGCGAAGAACGCCTGCAGAGGAAGGCTGTTTGGGTTCAGTTTGCCATGTTCAAGTCTTCGCTCAACGAGGAGTAAACATTCTCCAAGCGGGAAGGTCGCGCTCTTCCTTTCGCCAGTACCTTGCATGCTACATGGGTGATGTCTACATGTGATAGAGCTTCTCCGAGAAGGTCCAGAGTACGGATAGCCTGCACCTAGGCCCATGTATGAAAGACGGGCGAGAACATCATCATAGCCCGAAACAAGAAAGCACCGATTGTAAGTCGTTCAGCCGCCTAGTGCCGTCGAGGTGACGGCACCAGAGACGCGCAAGACAGAAGCCTTTTGCGACGTAGACACTTGACCCAAGGAAGGCCAATCGATCACGGTAGCTCTTGTGCTATCATGCCAATTGCGATTCTCGTGTGAAGTTCGCCGGCCGAGCTAGGGCTGTACGTGGAATGCTGGAGACCATGTCTTATGTTCCAACATCCTCAACAAGTAGATAGCCATTTGGTGTCTCGCCGTGTCTCTGACCTGCCGCATGAGTACCGAAAAGTCGAGACGGCGGTTTTCCCCAGGCCTGAGCAGCCTCGGCGTTGGATCGAGCGCAATGGAGGTCGACGCTTGAGGAATTGGAATTTCAGAGTACCAAGTGCAGATCAGTGTCGTACAAGACTGCGCCTGCTTCGATAGTTTGAGTAACGACAAAGGTTGCGGTTCCATGGAAGGTTCGTTCTTCGGGTAGTCCACCTGAGCTTGGCCGACTGCGAGCCTGGTCTTGCAACCGCCGAGGATGCCATGCCATGGTCGTCTGTCTGAAGGTCTGCAGAGCAGGGCCAGCGGCCCGGCAGCTCAGATGATGGCCCAGACGACAAAAGAAAGAAGGAAAGAAAAAAGTCCAGTTCGCCTAACTGGCGTTCCAAGCCCGCAGGTCGTTTACGGTTGTGGCAGTTCCCGCCGTTACTTCGTACGTCGCATGGGTGGATGGGCAGAAGGTGGTGTGCTGGCAGTGGCGGATGCAAGGGAGACCAACTGCACGATGGCTGATAAAGACAGCAAGGAGGGCTCCAAATGGTACCGGTGCCCACGCTGCGCGACCTGAAGAGGGGAGCGGGGGCTGCGGGACGCACGCACGTCGTGACAGGGGAGCTCGGAGCTCTACTACTATTCAATGATGCTACCGTGTCGGGAGACGGGGAGCCAGTATGCCAAGCCGAGAGGCAATGGTCGATGGCCTGTGGGTGTGTGTGGCGTGCAGGTCGGGTCCATGGAATGTGAGCTTACTCAAAGGTATAGCGGCAAGGCTCGGCCATATCGACGAGGTCCAGGCAACAAGAGGTTATGATCAGTTGCATTTTTGCATCACGGGCCTCAATCTGCGGAAGCCATTGCCGGGAGATGAGGGTGGAGCATATCCGGTCATCCGCCTCATCTTGGTCGAGGGCTCAGGCATTGTTGGCCCAAGGCAGTGTCTGTTGGTGATTTGGCCATGCAGAGAGAGATAGACGACGAGGCAGGGCAAGTCGGTCAAGTCGTTGGAAGAGGTTGGTGTCAAGGTGGGGTGAAGGGAACAAGGTGTGCCGGGGGGGGGATAAGCAGGCTACACCGAATTAGGGCTAGCAGTGGATTGGGATGACAGGTTCCACACGGGCCGCAGCCCTGGAAGCCCTGGAGCCTTGTGGGAGCGAAGCATCCACCAATGATGTGCCGCTCTGTTGGGGGCTGCCCCGCCCGGCCGAGGGATTTTCCAGGCCTAGGCTTGTAGCCAAGTACCCATCTCCTCCCGTTTCGATGCTGCTCCTCCCCGTCCACCAACCTTAGATGTCGCTAGCCAACACCTTTGTTCGACGACATGCCCGGTACCCAGGCTATTGACACACACGTGCTTGTCGAAGAGGCCTAACTTGCTTTGTTGATCATGGAGAGCACGTCATGTCGATGTCGGCTCGCCTGGTCGACATGACCTTGTGGACTTTGTCGATTCTGGTGTTTCACGAAGCTCGTCTGCTGGTGCGAAGCTCGTCTGCTGGTGCGAAGCTCGGCGAACTAGATTCCCTTTGACAACACCATCTCAGTCGCGCCACGATAGCTAGCTGCTTCTTATGGACGATCCGCGGGGCACCCTCAACGGATGAGACCCGACGACACCACCCAGTCAGGGACAGTACCTGATCAGCCCCGATCAGCCCCCCGCAAGCCCCGATGCGCAAATGCCGCTTGTTCTCTCGTGTTTGGCCGGCGGCTGCTTTCATATACGAAGATGCGACTGATCTGTCGACACGTTCAACTCACTCAATGGCGGTGCTGTAGCTGGCCACCGAGCCTTGCGCTTTATCGACTCGAGTTGGTGGTCTTCTTCACCGGCCATGGTCCCTCTCACCCACAGCAACGGCAGATATCCAGGACAACAGCCGACGGTTATTGTTGTTGGGTAGCAGGCGCTTCGCAGGCCCAGTCTCTGCCTGCACTGCACGACCAGGGTCTGTCAACTATCACTGTCGATCATCCGCCGTATCCACCCAGCCTGGCGATTCTGGCACATTGACGGCCAGCACGTAGAGACGCACTGCTCCAGCACAAGCGCACAAGTGTCTGCCAAGGTGCACATCAGAGCACGATAATCGACTGTTGTGCATCACCACTTGACTAACTCTCTCCACCATTCTCTTCGCTGTCCCTCACTCTTCTCAGAACCAACCTCAACGTCCGACGGCGCACACACAATCAATGACTGGACCACGTAGTCGGCACTGCCCCCCGGCGGCGCCCTTGTAAAGGCCATAGCTGCGCCAACTGACAGTGAACTTCGTACCTCAGCCCTAGCTATGGACCTTGATCCCGACAATATGACGGGCACTGGTTCTGCCATTGGATGTTGTCGATTGACAAACTCTCCACCAGGTCTTGTCAGCTCGAATCACCTGGGTTTAGGTTTCCCTCGCAACGTCCCCTCTCACCTCACAGCTTCGATCGGGCTGGGTCACGTTGTGGGTTACGCCGACAATCACAGTATTGAGTCCAGGGCCTGGTCTTCGTCATGACACCACCGACAAGGGTGTGCATCCTAGTATGCGCATGCTGACTTGCGTGTACTGCACGATACCCCCATGATGCTGGGTTCCTCTTCGCAGCAGTTCTCCTGGGATAGCCTTTGCCTTTTTTTTTCCTACCTCTCCAGCCGGGCCTCAATCAAGCATGTCCGTCTCAAGTTCGGGTGGTATCGTTGCAATAGAGGTTGTAGCCTTTTGCTTTCATCTATTTGTCGGGACTGAATGTCCACCGCGTCAATGAGGTCAAGGCAGGCTGTCCTGCCAAGCTCCTAGATGCGATCGCATCCATGGCTCTTTGTTTGCACAAATCCACACTCGTCCACCCTCTTTTTCTCCCGGGCCGGGGGGTCCCCGCCACCGGACGTTGTGCCCACTGGCTTACATGGGAAAGCTCGGCGGCGAAAGCTCACCCTTGTCGGGCATATTCCTTCGACTGAGCCAGGCAGGTCATGGGCAAGCTTGGTGTGCGTGGGAGCTCTGTGAGGCTGCCTTGGCCTCCAGCGTTCGCCTTCTCTCTCGATCCAAAGCTCATGCCGAAGTATGCAGCATTCTTTTCCCACACCACACCTGCGAGCTGCCTTACATACATATGCTACCCGCAGGTAGCATTTTGCCCCCATCCCCCTTCCTGTTCCTCTTCTGCCCCCAACCTGCGCGCATCGGGCTCCTCAGAAGCTCAGCTTAGCTTCCCTCACTCCCTCCACACGCTCGTTAGCCAGCGTTCGTCTCGCTTTCCGGTATTGCATCCTCTGTTCAGCCTCAGTTGCTGTGCAGACAGAGCAAACCTCGTTGGTTTCTAGTACAACTCGTGATGGTATCTAAAAGCCAAGTGCTGGCCGTGGGGGCCTACGCCAGTCTTGCTCTGGCCCAGGCATCACCCGACGTCGCCAGCTGCGCGGCTCCAACAGTAACCGAGACCGTCTACGGCTGTTGCCCAGCTCCGTAAGTAAATCAACCAAGTCAATCGTCTGCAAGAGCTCGAATTAACTTGCCTTCAGCTCCACAGCTACTGTGACCGTTACTCAGACTGTCGTTGGGTGTTGCCAGCCCCCAGAAGCGTGAGTCTCGCGTCAACGCAAATCACCATTCCTTTTTGGCGATCTTATAAAGTAACATCCTCTTAGCTCGACTGTCAACGTCATCTCTACCGTCTATGTGACCGATATCGTGAGTGATATCTATACACAGGTCGTACCGACCACTGAGTGGGAGACGATATCCTACGCCGTGACTGTGACAGAGGCAGTGTAAGTACAGCGAGAAAATCACCAAATCGGGACGAACAAATTCACTGACAAATGTCATAGATGCACTGGACCTCCGCAGTCCGGATATCCGCCCATTGAGACGTACCCTGCCGAACCGTACCCTGTGCCTTCCAATGCTGAACCTTCTGCGCCAACCTACGGAGAGCCGCCAGCCCCACGACGTACGCCGTAAGGCGCATCAGGGCGCCGCCCCTGAACTGCCCGATTGTGTGTACTACACAACGACCATCTGGGAGACGACAACTCAGCTCAGCACCCAGACTGTCCATCAGCCAACGACGTACTACGAGACCGAGACTGTCGTGTCCGGGTCGGTGTCGACATATGTTACGACTTACTTTGAAACTGAGACTGTCGTGTCTGGGTCGGTTTCGACATATGTTACGACCTACACATATGTCAGCGTAGTGCCCACGACAGTGGTGTCCGATCGCACAGAGTATGTGACGGAGACGTACATCAGCGTCTCGACCTTGACCGAAGAAGTGGATGTGACGGACTACCAGACCATCACCAATACGGCCACGGTCACTGCCACTGCCACTGCTACGCAGACACTGGTAGAGACTGAGGTCGTCACGCTCCCGGGCGAGGTTACGACTATCGCCGGAGAGGTGACAACACTTCCTGGACAAATAATAACAATCGCCGGTGAGGTGACTACACTCGCCGGTGAGGTGACTACACTCCCTGGTCAGGTAACGACGTTGCCGGGCGAAACCATCACGACGACAATTACAGAAACAGGCCCGGAAACGACAGTCACAGTCACCGAGGACGGCGAAGTCATCATCTCGGTGGTTCCCGGCCCTACTTCCGTCATAACGACAACTGTCGTGCTCCCTCCTGTCACAGTCACTGGCCGTCCTCCCGTGACGCCTTGCCCGGCGCCGACCAACATCCCAGGTGTCAATCCCGACATTCCTTACGATCCAAGCTCCAACCGCACTTGGGGGTGTGAACCTGGCTTCGTCTGCAACCCGCCCAAGCCCGAAGGCTGTAATTTGTGGGCCGATTCCCCCGCGAACGACTACGTCTGTCTGCCCAAGTACTGCATTCCCTCGCCGCATTATGCGCTCGCTACTTGGCCCGAAGGAGAAACGAGCTACTACCCACCTAGTGAAGGCTACTTCAACCTCAACCCCAATGCTTTCGGCTTGCCCTTCTCCATCTTTGACTACGAAACGATTGTCAAGACGTGGAAGCACAAGACATGGACCATTACCACGGGTAACTGGGCTTCGGCCACAGAGCTCTCTGTCTACCCTCCTCGGTCGCCAACGACAACCACAATTCCAGCATCTACCCCGGCTTACGAAACGCACGCTCATGGGTATGGAAAGCGTCAGAATGATGATGACGACGACGATGAGGATGACGGCACCACTGCTCCTGCCATCTGCTTTGATGACTGCAACAATTGCTATATCGAGGCCGAGGCCGTTGGCAAGTCGCCTCGCCTGTGTGCCTCCGACTCACAGTTCCGCGCTGACTTGCTGACCTGCACCACCTGTATCGACGCCAACGCTGTTAACGGTGTGCTGACTCGCCGTCTTTACGTGACACCCAAGTTTGGTCAGTATCTCGACTATTGCGATAGTCGGGATCCTGACGAAGTTACCACGTCATCGATCGCGTCTCTGCCGCCGCAGCAGTCGGCCGTCGTATCAAGCAGTGGGTCTGGTGGCGATGTCACAACCACATCGGCAGTAGCTGCGGAATCCAATCCGTCGACGCAGCCCATCTCGTCTGCTTCGACATCAGAGGAGGTTTCTGCCACGAGCGATGCAGAGACGACGACCTCGACTGTTGTGACGACGACAATAACAACGACGAGCGAGCCCGTGGCTTCGGGTGTGTCCTCGGCGACAGAGACAGCCTCCCAAGCAGAGCCTGAGACGACCAGCTCTGCCGAGCCCAGTGAGAGTGTAGAGTCCAACGCCGCTGCTGAGGGCAGCACCACTGCGACTGGGCCGTCTAGTGGTGCCGGAGCTTCCGGCTCGAGTCCTTCTGGGGAGTCCGGGAGTGCCTCTCAAACCGGTAGTGCCCCGGGCGTGTCGGGGACTGAAGAGGCTTCGCCGTCGGTTTCACCGTCTTCTGCCAGCGGTCAACCCGATACGGGAGCTAGTGCATCGGAGTCAGGTGCTGCTGGGCCCAGCTCTGGTGCCCCTGGTGTCCCTGGTGCCTCTGGAAACGAGTCTGGCGTGCCCAGCACAACTTCAGGGGTTGCAACGGTACCGACGAACACGGACGGCGAACCGATTACGGTTCCCACTGCCGCGGCGAACCGTCTTGGTAGCGGTGTCCTTGCGGCAGCTGTGCCTTTAGTGGTGATGATGCTTGTTTGATCGGATCGCGGATTTTCTTCTCACTTTAAATACCCCTTTATTTTCGACGTAATGCTTCACGACCCTCCTTATTGATAACGACCTCGACAGCGACACGACCACGAATTCCACAACACTCTTTTGACACGGCGGGTTCATGGATATATGCACGGAACGGGAAACATGATACCCCTTTTGCACTCTTTTGGAAACGGAAACATGATGAATCTGTCGGCGCGCTGTTTGAGACTTTTGGACAGCCCAAGGCCTGGGAAAGCTTGCCTTGGGCTCGGTCCAGGATACAGCATTGTTTTGGACGACGGAAAATATTTATGCTTGGATAGAACTGAATTTCCTCGCCAGGTGATAGCCCTGGCTTGGTGCCTTGATTTGATGGAGATGATTGACAATTGATAACGCCCACAATGATCTCGCGCGCTTCGATGGGGTGTGTTGAAAGCGAGGACTTGCTGTCCTAGCTACTCGGCATTGAACACCCACCGCTCAGGCCTTCTCCGTTCTCTTGTCTCGCTGAGATGCTTCAAACAAAGCAAACAAGACGACAACAAATGTTCGAGTTGATCCTAGACCGAATCCGTCAGATTCACCTCGGATTATGCTCCGTCTATAGTCGATCACAAAGACCAACAACAAAGCCCCAGGCCGCTCGGAGAAGGCGCCACAAACTACGAGCTGCGCCATATTCTTTGTTGTACCCAGTGTCTGCGTCTGAATGACACGTCCGAGGAATGGAGCTGTGGCAGATGCTACAGACTTCTTTATAGAAGCTTGCTCGCTGTGACAGGTTCTCACGTCTGAACGTCTGCTGATGGCTGACAGTTGAAATCAAATCCAGAAGTACAAGAGTCGTTCCACTGTTGTCGCTTGATCAATCCGCGAAAGTGAACATTGCCGACGGTAGACTCGGACATCTTACAGGACAACACAGAACTTGGCCGGTTGACTAGCCCACCATGGCCCACAAGTCTTTTGCAAGAATAATCCCAGATCGCGATCTGGAATACGCCTACTCTAGCTACGACAAGGACGACAGGCTCCAGCTAGGCAAGACGGCCACAACCGACCCCAACGACGAACGTCAGATCCACCGGCCCGAGAAGAGGGATGAAAGCCGCCGCAAAAAGAGCAGCAGCGGAGACCAACCAGTCGACAGCCAGGACACCACCACCACCACCACCGAGGTCCAGCTGACGGGACGGACAGTGCCCCGCGCCTACCCGCCTTGCGACGCCTGCGTCACGCGCGGCCGGAGCTGCTCGCAGTACCGGCCCTGCGCATCGTGCCACGGCGCCGGCGACACGTGCACCGACTCGCGCCCCCTGCACGCGCTCGGCAACCTCGAGCCACCGGGCCGAAAGCGCAAGCTCGGCGGCCTCACGGACGAGCAGGGCCGACCCATCAAGCGCGGCCGCATGGAAGTCCTCAAGGGTCCCTGTGCGTCGTGCGCCGAGGCGGGCACGGCGGTGCCGTGCGATGCCGACCACCGGCTGCGCATCGAGTGCACGGCGTGCGCCGACGTGCGCGCCGTTCGCGGTCCGGACCACGAGTGCGTCGCCGCCGAGACGACCGTGTACATGCCCAAGCGCAGCCGGTGGACGCGCGCACCATACAGCAATATTGCGCAGGTCGTGCATTGGGGGTGCGAGGGGTGTCGCGGACGGTCGTACCGGCGGTGCGATGTCGACCCGCGCGTTGGTGTCGGATGCACCGAGTGCGCCGTGCGCGGCCACGAGTGCCGCTTCATGCCGGACAAGAGGGAGCCGGACGACGTCAAGACGCTGTGGCGGCGACCTCTGAAGGCCGAGTTTGAGCGCAATCCTGGCCCGGCCTGGTGGCGGCGGCGGTGCGGGCGATGCGCGGCGCGGGGCCTCAACTGCTCGTGGCTGGCCGACTACCGCAACATTGGCTTCAAGTGCCAGAACTGCGTCGACGAGCAGAGCAAGGAGAGGTACAAGGTGCCGGATGCCGTCGTCGAGTGCTTCGACGCCGAGGACGGGTACACGTTGTGCCTTCGAGAGATGGAAAACATGCGGGACGATGGGAGCCTCGTGTTGCCGACCAAGATTGTGAACCGAAAGGTGCCGTGCTCGCTGTGTCGCCGCGGTGGCAGCCGTCAAAAGTGTCGCGAATATGAAGGCTTGGGCGACGTCGCATGCGTGCGATGCAACACGTGGGGGTTGCCCTGCTACGACAAGGCCGACGAGCCGGGGCACCCGTCGGGGGATGCGGACCACTCTGGCGAGTTCCCCAAGCCAAAGCCATACGCAGATTTGCAGGTCATCGGCTGGGGCTCAGGCACGAGGACCATGATGGAGTATTCAGTCTGCAAGCCGTGTGAGGCTGGCGACCACAACTGCGACAGACAGCGACCTTGCGACAAGTGTGTCGAACTCGGCGATGCACAGCAGTGCACCTTTATCCCGAGGGTCAAGGACATGCCGGCAGGCCTTTTCCGGCGATCCGCATTCACAGGTGCTGGCGTGGTGCCAAAGGTCTCCATGCTGCCGCCGTCCTACTACATGGCTCTCGGCTTTGGCCCGTTCGGTGTGGATGATGACCGGGCCGGCCCGATGCGGGGCATTGGCGTCCCGGGTCCGCAGTGGGGCATGTGGCAGGTCCGGGTTTCGGACCCGGATGAATCCAATACGGCCACCAACAACCGGCCCGAAACCCGGAAACTCGTCCGGCGCGGCAATCGGGTCATCCTGCATCGGAAACCTGTTGATACTGGCGAGCAGCCACCGTCTGAGGACGATCCTCCGAAAGACGAGCAGCACGATCAACGTCTACCCCAACCAAAGGTCAAGAAGCAGAGTGAGCCTCCTGTTGTTCTTGGACCCCAGGGTTACCCCGTGTATCCCGAGGTGAAAGAAGAAGAAGACGAAGACATCGTCATGTATGATGGGTCCTTTGATTTCGACAATGACCTCGACAACGACGACGAATCGATGGCCATTCTCCATAACGACTATCCCGTTTTTGAGCCCTGCCCACTACCCACAGAGGAGGACCTCGACGATGCCGCCATCTTGGCCGAGCTCAACTCTCTGTTTGATCCATCATCTCGCTTCCTCAAGGCCTACCTTGGTGAGAATGCGCTGCCGCCCGTCGATGGTGAGCTGGACGGGTTGTGGCTCGTCCCGCCTCCCGAGCGCGTCCTCCTGACGCTCCAGTCCCAAGATGCCAGCGCCGTGGCTCGCCATCCCTGGGCCGCTGCAGAGGATCCTACGAGACGTAACGACCGCGCAAACCACCTCCTGACAAAATGGCAGCGCCCTTCCGGCACAAACATCCTCGCCGCCATCCCCGACGAGCAGGACGTCTTCTCGCCAGACCTCCAGAACCCCTGTCCTCCCTGCCGCGAGCCCACGAGGCCCGACGACACGAGTCAGACCTGCCAAACGCCCTGCCCCGACGAGAACGCCGTCTGCGCGTCCCGCCACCACCTCTTTGACCCAGCCGGCCCCCGCCCCGTCTGCCCAGCCTGCGACACGCGCTCCGTGACCGACACGCTCCACGGCCCCAACCGCCTCACGGGCGCCGACATCCTCTCGCTGCGCACCTATGCCTGCTCCCACTGCACGAGCGCCGAGGTCCAGACTGGCGGCGGCGCCACCGCCGACAGCAATACGACCATCGCCCGCAGCGCCCAGCACCCGCTGACGGGCTGCCTCTGCGGCACCAAGCTCCTCGGCCGCCCGCTCTGCGCCGCCCACCGCGCGACCCTCGCCGCGCGCGCCGTCATTCAGGCGGCCCTCGTGCGCGAGTGGCAGGTCGTCAACTTTGCGCCGGACCAATGCATGTTCTGCAAGGTCCGAGGCGGCGGCGACATGTCGGCCACTATGCCGGGCCGCGACACACCGAGCGTGTTCCACTGCAGCGTGTGCGCGCGGGTCGTCGAGGACGGGGGCCGCATGCCGACGCTGTTTCCAGGGTACGAGGGCTGGGCCGCCGGCGCCGGGGCAGCGGCGTTTCGGGCCAACGAGGGGATGCCGATGGCGGCGAGGGTTCCGGCTTGGGGGGCTGGGGGGCCGGGTTTGTAGATGCGGTGAAGCGGCGGAAAGCGTCGAGGTGAGACCTGCAGAGGTGGACGTATTGATTCTCGTTCCGCAATTTCGCTGTAGTAGCAGTAGTGATGCCGTGTCTTGCTTCACAAGACGCAGGAAACCGAAGGCATCTCGTGGGACAGGCCTACGGGCATTCCGAGTCATGAGCAGATTGGTGTGCCGTGTGAGACGATTAAATCCGAGCATGTTCTATCCTCTGCCGCGAATACCTTCCTCACGCGGAACGGTTGTTGTCGTTGCGTCGACCCAGAAAGGCACCCTTGGACACCCGCCGTGGCGACTACACCATGAGTTTTCTCCCCTTTCCCAGCTCCGTCCAACCCACCCACTGAACGCCCCCTCGTCGCGCGTTCCTGTCAGGTACCGTCCGTTGCTGACCACGGTTCATGCAAGCCCCAACGCGAGGCAACGCCATACCCCTAAGACAAGAATAGTGTTCTTCCCCGCCGCCGCCGCCGCCGCCACGGCCGCAAATCACCGTTCAGCCCACGCGCGCGCAGAAGTCTTGCTGTCGTTTCTTCTTTACGAACCCATGATCGTCCTTTCCCAATCTTCCAGAACGGAAAAGAAGAGTGACAGAGACAGAGACAGAGACAGAGACACAGAGAGAGCGAAAGACGCCGGGGAATAAACCATGATGGCGCTGGTGGCAAAAGTCCGCACCGCCCTTTCCAGCACATCGCTTTTCTGGAAAATCCAGAAAAGTCTATGCCCAAAGTATCGAATCCCGTGCACAAGAACACGACCCCCTCCTTGTGGAACACGACTCCTCAGCCACCAGAAACACACGACTCGTGGCACGCCACCTAAGAACGGGGGGGGGCGAAAAAAAAGAAAAAAAAAAGATCAACAACTGTGCCGTGAACAGGGGGGCGCAGAGAGCAGAGAGACTGGTCACATGCAAGACGCAAGGGATGGACACGCGGCAACTGTCAAGAGATGGACAGGCCGGACGAAGGGACAGCACGGAACATCAACAATAGAGCAGAGAGAAAGAAACACGAGGATTTTCTGACCTGACTAAATGACCGACTTGACTGGCTGTTGTTGGACGACGACGACACCACCATTACTTCCACTACAAACACCGAGGAAAGCCATCTTTCAAGAATGGAACGAGAGGAGGGGGATTGGCATGGGGAAGTAAAAAGGAAAGAAAAAAATTACAGGAAGCTAAGGTGGGCGATAAGTGAGCGAGAGGGACACAACATGAAGAAGAAAAGAGAATGGAAGAAATGAAAAAAAAACAGCCAGGTACCTCATATACCCAGAGGAAACAGATGTGAAAGAAGAAGAAAAAAAAACATGGTCAGGCTTTCTCTCTCCTCCCCCCCTCTGCTTCTCCCTCTTCCCCTCTCACAGGATGGCCCGTCTAGGTACGCTATCGCTTCCCCGCCAACATCCCTTCTTCCCGTGCTTGCTTTGCCTCCCTGGCCCACGATGGCATCTCTCACACAGGCGTGTCATGTGTCTGCGTCCAAGAAATAAGTCTTTGTCCGTATCCGTGTCCGTGTCTGTGTCTGCGTCCCGTCTGCCCCTTGCGGGTCCATGTAGCAAGTAAGCAAGCAACCAAGCAAGACGAAAGCGTCTCTGTATCAAGTAGCCCGCGTAGACCAACCAGCCCAAACACGCATCTGCGTCAAGTCAGAACAGAAACCGACTCCCCTTCCCATGCAACAGAAAGAAACGGATATTTTCTTGCAACTGCGACTGCGTCTGTCTGCCGTGACCGCGCCCGAGCATACACCGACCGTGGCAAGAGGGTATCTCGGGTTCCGCCGTGGTGGATCGCACAGCGTCCGCGCGGGCAGTCCCGAGCGGCCCGACATCCACCACAAAGCGTTCTTGCTCCACGTCTTTCGTGCCTCCTCTGCTGGGGCCCTCCTCGGCACAGGCGCTTTCGCCACTTCCCTCCCCCCTCCCCCCCTCACTGCGCTCCGACTCGGCCTCTTCGTGGCCTCGACGTGACACATAGACCCTCTTACATTAGCACGCACTTCTCGCAGCAGCCCGCCTCCTGTTCTTCCTTGTCCATGTCCCTGGGCTTCGGCGGCCCGTTGGTGCCAGAGTTGCCACCACTGCCGGTTGAGTATCCCTGCATCTCGCGGTTGTATCGTCGAATCTCGCGCACAATGTCGTAGAACGCCTTGTCGACATTGATCCGGGACTTTGCCGATGTCTCGATGAACTTGCAGCCGAACGACTTGGCGAGTGCCTCGCCCTCTGTTTGAACGCTTCGTCAGTATAACTCCGAGTCTTGTCCGGTCAGCCTCACATACCCTGCCTCGTGACTTCGCGCTCGCCCTCGAGATCGCACTTGTTGCCGACGACGACCATGGGGAAGTAGTCCTTGTCCTTCACGCGCAGGATCTGTTGCTGGAATGTCGTGATCTCCTCAAAGCTCTGCCTCGAGGTGATGGAGTAGACCAGCAGAAAGCCCTCGCCCGTGCGCATGTACTGCTCCCGCATGGCAGAGTATTCCTCCTGACCAGCCGTGTCAAGGACGTCGAGGAGCGCGACCTCCTCATCGATGACGCACTGCTTGCGGTAGGAATCTGTAGTTCATCTTGTCAGTACGGTAGGTTCGCTCCCAATCAGCTCCATAGAGAAGCGTCGGCGGCCGAGTGAATTGACGAACCTTCGATCGTCGGGTCATATTCGTCGACAAAGTGGCTCTGGATCAACTGGATAGTCAAACAAGATTTACCGACGCCACCACCACCCACTACAACCAGCTTGTATTCTCTAAGAAACTGCGGTGCACAACAGCATGTCAGTGATGCGAACCTTGGACCGGGACGAGGAGAGCTAGCGATGCGGTTGTGTCATCGAGCGGGATGGCTGCGTTGAGGCAGACGCAATGGAGACGCACCTTGGAAGCCATTGTGCTGATTGGCGACAACTACTCGCGAAACAATGCAGGGCGTTTGCGGTGTCGCAGTGGACGGCAAAGACAGCAGGACGAGGCGGGAGAGAGAGAACTCGCGTGAGGGCGAAGTCGAGTGTATGCTCGTTGCCGTGAGGGTGAGAGAGAAGAAAAAAAGAGGTACGAGGTGGATGGCGAAGAGTCCCGGGGGGGCGAGAAGTGCGTGATGGGTCTCGGCGGCAGGGGAATGAATCGCTCTTCTCGTCGAAAGGCAGAATTGGTCGAGATCGTGACGACAGAGGGAGGCGTTCTCGGGGCCGAGTCGATTCGATTCGAATAGATGGAATTCGAGAAGATACGACAGCAGAGGGCAGGACGAGATGTCGTGTCAATGTGAAGTCGAGTGTTGGTAAGGTAAAGGGAGATCAGACCAGACCAAGAAGAGGAGAGGAGAGGAAGGAGAACAGGCTTGTCTTGTTCGGCAAGGTAGGTACCCAGTAAAAGCACGGGCGACTAGGAGACAAGGAAGGTAGGTAGGTAGGGGGGGGGATGGGATGGATGGGAAGGGGGAGGAAAGCGAGGTAGGTACCTTACAGTGTACAGTGCAGATGAAATGGGTGGGTGGGAAGGGGTGGATAGCGTAGACCAAGAGCAGGAGCCAGCAACCAGCAGCCAGGAGTAACGGCAGCGGTCGAAGCACCCAGGACCCGGCCAGCAACAGTGGGGAAAAGGGGAGGGGGGCGGATTGGGCAAAAAGAAGTGGAGATGGGATGGGGTAAATGGAACGGGTCGCTCCTGGCTTGGGCTTGGGGCTTGGGCTTTTGGGTGTGGGAGTGGGAGTGGGAGTGGGAAGCGGGCATGGGCTCGGGCGTGCCTGCTCTCCCCCCTCCTCTTCCTCTCCTCTCCAGTATTCAGTTCCAGTGATCTTATAGTGTGCTGTGCTTCGGGCTGGACCTACCTTGCCTGACTTTGGTTGCTGGCTGAGGTTCTGTTTCTGCGTGCCGTGAAGGGATTAGCGCCGAGATGCGCGATCGACAGCGACGAGCTAGGAAGGCTCGAACGAATCTAATTGGCGATGCAAGCACTTTTCTGGCCATGGCGACCATTTTAGCCTTTGCCAGTTCTGGTGGTCCCCCAGTTTTGCTGCCTGTCTGAACAAGCTCCCAGCACCCCGTTCATGTCGGCTCTGTCAGCAGAGATGGATGCTGGATGGCCAGTATGCAGATGCAATGCAGGTAGGTTAATGTTCATCACAGCGAGGCGTGGGCTCGTGCAGCGCTACAGCACGACCGCAGTTCGTTCGTGGCAAGACCACCCGCCGAGGCCCTGCATGTCCGCCATGGCGGCACAGTGTGGACCCACCGACTCTGTAAAAGCCTGTGCAACATCGCCATTGGTTGGCAGTGCGCCCTCCATTTCCGCGATGGCCCACATTGAAGGTAGGTACCTCGTGGTGAGCAATGGTTGCTCCCTGTAGTGGCCCTGCCTGCCTGCCTGCCTGCCTGCCTGCCTGCCTGCCTGCCTGCCTGCCTGCCTGCCTGCCTGCCTGTCTGCCTGCCTGCCTGCCTGCCTGCCTGCCTGCCTGCCTGCCTGCCTGCTTGCCTGCCTGCCTGCCTGCCTGCCTGCCTGCCTGCCTGCCTGCCTTGCCCGACACGAGTTCGGGTTGGATGCGGCGGCCCATTGAAGCGTTCAGCAATCAACCACAACACCAGAGGGTACCTGTCTGAGGTGGGTATTGAAAGTCACCTACACCCAGCACTGATGAACTTGTCTAACGCAGGTTTCGCCCGCTGGTAATGTCTCGGCTGTGCGACGGTGAGCGCGTTGTACCGCCGAAATATCCATCAGACCCTCCAGCCACAACACGAGTTTCTGGCCTGTCGTTAACCGCCCCTTCCTGTCGTGCTGCTGGCATCTCGCGTGGGAAATGGCTTCCTCTAGTCTCCAGGTTCTTTCCGCCGTCCTACCAGTAGGAGCAAGGAGACAGGAGCAACTGGATGGACACTGATGCACCCTGGGCAGGTCCTCTCCTTTTTTTTTTTGGTCCGGCGACGACTAATGCAGAGAGCTCTGACCACCCGTGCTCAGGGTCGAGCGCATTTCTACACACTGTATTCTGCACGGTACGCCTTCGTGGACCTGGACCTGCCTCTGCGCTAGGTACATATCACTTCTACTGCACAGCCAGTGTAGGGGAAATCGGAACCGAACTGCCGTGAACACAAACACCACGCCAAACACAACACCGAGGCATTGAGGCGGTACAATCCTCCTTCTAGTGGCTTTCCATCACGACTATTGATCGCGGCCAAGCGTGAAAACGACACTGGCTCTGAGGCCATGACCAGCACATTGTCCCCTCGTTGCCAATGCCAAACGCATAGCCGAGGTCTTGCGGCCTTGAATCTTCGGCCTTTCACTGCCAAGTCAACGGCGAAGTGAACAAGCCAACAGCAGACCTTGATCCGTACCCGGGAAAAAACATGTCCCTGAAAACATCACAAATCCACTCCAACGTGTTATCTCGTCTGCCGCAAGCGCCAAAAAACTACACAGAGCCGCCACACAAACCAACGTCCTGGAAACCTCCAGAGCCAGATCCAGACCTAGGCCACATGCTTGCTTGTCCAGATGATACCAGCCCAGACCTTTCCTC
Organism: Verticillium longisporum; assembly: GCA_019188255.1. Classification (NCBI taxonomy): domain Eukaryota; kingdom Fungi; phylum Ascomycota; class Sordariomycetes; order Glomerellales; family Plectosphaerellaceae; genus Verticillium; species Verticillium longisporum. Next base: position 5,364,438 of record JAETXT010000005.1, on the reverse strand, counting down.
TTTCCCCCATCTGCCTGGTCCCCAGAAACCAAACGACCCAACCTGGTGACTGTGTTGAGCGTCAACCATGTTTGCTCTGGATGGTCTAATAAGCATCAAACTGGCTCAAATGCAAAGAGGAGAGGCGAAGTGGAAACGTGCTTTACACGGCCCTGGTCTCCCGCCGGTCCTATTCATTGGTCTGGCTGACGTTTGGCATCGAACGCCAACGGCCGTTTGGCTTGTCTGGTCGTAATTTCGCACATGCACTCATCATGTACCCCAGGTCGCCCAGGCGGCGGGCCTGCACGTTGACGGAGCCCTCATTACATGCACGCTGCGACTCCGCCGGGGCCGAAGCCCAATGCAGTTCTCAGGCCCTTTCGGCGGGATCTCCAGATGTGCCAATGTTCGAAAGTACCGACACGACAGGTTTGGAGCTGGACACGCCCGTCAGTGTAACTCAGGCCGGCTGTGGTAGTCTATCTGTGACTGTGACAGGAGGCCAGACCAAGATTCTGATCAGTGAAGAAGCCTCCTCCTCACCACCAGTTCAGACTCTGTTTCCGAAATCTGTGGCATGATTCGCGGGACAACAGACCCTGAGACTTCCCCCCCTGTTCATCATCTTACACCCTGCCGTACGTCTTAACCTCTGCGTCGCTCATTGCCGTTCTTTTCCGCAACTTCCACGCCGATCGCATCGGGTCCGGTCGTTGCTAGTGACACGTATCGGTCGATCTACGGCCTGTCTTGCGCTTTGGTCTCTCCTCTCTCCCCTCCTTTCAGCCAAGCCAGCAGCATCGTGGTCAGCTTGCCGGGAGGGACGAGCGTATCTTGCCAACCACCAGATGACAGCAACCCCTGAGCTGACTTGACAATCGGGCGGGGTGGATGGTGATGCACGCACGACACCATGCTGGCGCGAGGTGCAGGATCGCCATGTAGTTGCGGCGCCCAGGATTGTTTTTCTACTTACTCCCCACCGCCGCTGCCTTTCTCAATTGCGCAACTGGCGCCACTAGTGTGCTGAAGCAGGATGCTGACACCCGCTCGGGCTTTGAGGCACCATCCCCGCGCAACAACTGTCAGCCGGTAGTTGATCTCGGTTTATGTTTAGGTTTCCCATCGCAGGGGCCAACGTGTTCTCGAGTTGTGGCTTCGGTACGACCCGGCTCAGTCCATCACGACGGGCCAGGCGGCACAGACTGCGCGATGCTTTGGGGTTTCGAGAACGGATGCATTTCAATTTTTGGGTGTCTCTTCTGGCCGCCATCGAAGGTCAAGTGCATAATAAGAGCATGCCACATGCTCCCTTTGGTAGTAAAGTCAGAGATACTAACAAGCACGAAGACGGAGGGTCTGATAGGTTGCAGAAGACGTTCGTTATTCGCTCAAAGTCCAGGTCTTTAAGTTTTGATATGAAGAACGGGGTGTTTCAGCTATGAATTTCGACGCTTTTGGCGGATGAGGCGGAACGAAGGTCTGCGTTGATGTTGTGTCATGGCTGGAACATTTCCTAGATGGTGGAGGGGAGACGTAATGAGGCGGCTCTCAACCACTTTGATGGTAACCCTCAACGCACAGCCCCGTACGGCAGAGCACTGGAGGAAACCATCGTATCTCGTCGACGTTGCCGAAAGTTTCTTTCACAAATGTCCGACGATGACCAGGCGCTGCCTCGTCATATGCAGTAATCTTCGCAGTGTATATGCCTGGGACTTGAATGATGCAGGCTCTGAGGTTCGCCGTGTCACCGTCATGGACGCGAGGCGCGAGAGCCATTTGATCTCGGTTCAAATCATCACCTCAACGAGGAGAGGACATGTCAAGAGAACCAAAGTCAAGCTAGCATCGCTGTGCGCAAGACGCCGCGGAAGCCCATTGAAAGGCAGTGGCTCCGCGGCGCGACAAAAGTTGCGACGCGGTAGACAATGGCATCATCTTCTGACATGAACCGTCGCCCTTGCTGCACCCTAGATCCTGGCGCATGTCACAAGCAGGAGAGCGCACGTCAGGGCTTTGCTCCGCTTGATGCGACAGTGCGTATGGCAGAACAACAGTTGGTATCTGGGTGTTTCTGACCACATGTAGCCCAGAGTTTTGACGACTACCCCGGATGTAACCCCGCGCTGGAGACCATGATAGCGATCGAAGTTGCGGTCCCACCTGTTAACCAAGCTTTGAATGTTTATCACACCATTCGCCCAACACGGTAGCCTTCGCACGCAACTGCTTCGAGGTCGCGCTAGATGGCCAAAGACTGCTTCAGAAGGCACTCATGAGGCTCCCCGTCCCCATCTTGAAGGAAGAGCGTGATTATCAAGACCGATCTCAAGACGTCCAGACGACCGTGGTTGGTATTGCGATGGAAACACAACCCCAGAGCCCGAGGCTCGCTTAGAGACCCCATTCAATGCTACCATCCAGGGTGGGGCATGAACTGATCCTCGCCATGATTTGCATTTGCGCAATTCAAAACTCGCCCCGTCCTGGCATGAGGTTACCAGCCTCAGGTCGGGCAGAGAAGGGAAACGAGGTTCCATCCCGAATGACAATGATCAAGGTCCCAAATCAAGCAAAGCTCCACGCCCACAGTGTGTTTTGCTTTTCGCGCACGAAGGACGGCCAAGGTACCACGAAGGTTGATCTCAAAAGGGAAGACGGCCAGGAAGGGAGGAGGGGGTAGCAGACGAAGAAGGGGAGGGGGGTGGGCTGCAAATGTCCAAGGCGTGCCACACCATCGCCCACGCTGCTAGCCATTTCTGAAACGCTTCCAATCTGCAGATCGATGGCTTATCACCTCCGCTAGGGACGCTTCTGGGCTGCCTCGTCTTTTCTAGAAGTTGTGGAAATCGAAACCTGCCTGCTGAATGGCTCCCTCAGGGGATCGTCAATGCCTGTATCGACCAGGGGCGGTTGGGTTGGGTTGTTGTGGTGGGCGAGAAGCAATGTCCGAGCTTTGACGACATCTCATCTTGCTAATCGCGAACGTGGGGTCCATGAATGGTGTCCTGAGAAAACCGAATCGCACACTCCACGCGTGTTGTGATAAGCGGCCACCCGAGAGAAACCACCACGCGCGCGCGTGGGGTTGTTTTCGCCTTCTTTTTCTGCTTCTTGCTTCTCTGGCTGCTGATACTCCTCTAGATGATAGGGGTCGCGCGCGTGACAATGTCACGGATGGTGACAGACCGCGGGAAAGTTGCGTGGTGTAAGAGGGGGGAGGGGGAGGGGGGGCGCCGACGCGGGTTCTGCGCGCCAGGTTCGCCTCGGCGGGGGGTGGCAATCTCCTTTTTCTTCGACCCCCTTTGCTTAGATCTCTCAAAAGAGAAGCTCGCCAACTTGGTGCCGTGCCTGGTCCATTTCTCCGAAGAAACATCACGAACGGAGCCATGCAGCTGAGATGACGGGGTTGCAGTCGGGCGATTGGAGATGACAGAGAACGGCCTGTTTTCCCTGATGAGAGGGCCCCGTCGCAGCTGCGCTGCGGTCTTGTCCGGATTCGTCGCAATGTATCTAGAGGGCTAATCCAGTCTTGGCCTTCCGCAAGGGCAAAGACGAGCCGCAAGACGTGACCGAGCACCAGAAACCAGGGTGCTCGTATCACATTGACAGTCAACGGAGCGGACGTTTGTTTTAGTGCTAGATATGTGTCCCCCCCTTCCCAAACTCGTATCAAGTCGCTACCAGCGCATGGCCACGGAGCTACAAAATCCGCCAATATCGTGATGCCGTCCTCGCATGCTCACGGCCGCTCGTCTCCTATTCGAGAGGTTTCTTGCCTCCCGCGACGTCATCCTCACCCTCCAGCGCGACGCGCTTGCCCTGCACGCCCTCCTCGACCTCGGCCACGAGGCTCTCGATGTATGCTTGGTCCCTGCATGCACGATTAGCCTTAGTCCCTCCCACCCCTCCCCCTACATATCGGCAGATACAGCTCTTTTGGCCCCCACGCCACGGGCCCTCCTTATCAAACCGCGGACCGGAGATGCAAGAAAATGCGGGAAAAGCTCACCTGCCAACGAGTGTCACGGTGCCATTCTGCTCCCAGCGCGGATAGCTGCCGACCTTGACGCCCTTGGGTCCCACCTTGGTCGCGAACTGCGTGAGGAAGCCGGCGACGGCGCTCTCGGCGAGCGGCGTGGAGATGAGCACGCGGGCCAGACCCTTGCCCTCGGGGTCCGTCAGGCGGGGCACGAGGACCGGCTTGAGTCCGTCGAGCAGCTTTACGACTGTTTTTCTTGGGGTTAGCGGATTGGTATCGGCGTGAGTAGGTCGAAACCAACACGGAAAGAGGGTGGTGAAAGAAAGGATCAGGCCTACAGAGTCTTGGAACGCCAGGCAGGATGTGGACGTTGCCGTTGACAACGTTGACGGGGACCCAGAGGTCCTCGTGCGGGAAGAGGAACTGCTTGCTCTGGTCGCGCGCCGCGTCGGTGGGGAGGATGACCATGCGCAGCTTGGCCTGGCGGGCGGGCGAGTCGACGTCCCAGCTAAAGTTGGGCTGCGAGGGGTGGGGCTTGGAGAGCTTCTTCATGCGAGCGTAGGCGTCCTCGTTAAGGATCAGAGGGAGATTGAAGGCTTTGCCGATGGACTCGTAGGTGATGTCGTCGTGACTGCACGTCTTGTCAGATCTCTCAACACTACACGAACGACAAGGCAAGACAGGACGGGACGAGAGAAAAGAGAGGCTCACGTCGGCCCGATGCCGCCGCTGGTGACCACAAAATCATAACGGTCGCTCATGCGACGGACAGCTTCGATTATCTCGGATTCGTCGTCCTCGATGACTTCGACACGCTTCAGGCTCTATAGTCTGTGAGCTGGCTGGGTTTGGTGAGTTGGGTAGGCACAGGGCGAGCTTGGGCTTACAAGACCGAGGGAGAAGCACCACTTTGCCATGTAGGCAGAGTTTGTCTGCGCCAGTCAGTCTGACGCTTATTCCGTGAAGCTGTGTGGGCTCCGTCGATTCCGCCGAACTTACGTCCACAGTCTATCGAGTGTCAGCAGGTTCGCTTCGCAGAGGCCGCGCGCCACAGTCGCACCTTGCCGCCGAGGACCTCATCGCCAATGATCAAGCACGCTGCCGTGTGAATGGTCCTGGAATTACGTTCATCTGCTGAAGCCATGATTCTGTTGGTGAGTCTTGTCGCCGAAGTCGGACGGGTAAATGTTGAGGCTGCGGGGAGGTGTCTCGCAATTTGGGAGAGACGTGAAAACATGGGAATGGACGGAAGATGATGAGAGATGGCGAGAGGCGACGACGAAAGAGAAGAAAAAAATCGCTACTGGAAATCCGATGCAACGTCCAAGCAGGCCAACGAAGTGAGGACGCGGTCTGGAGAAGTCATCAGTCGAGTCGTGCTTCGTAGCTCTGGCGACGAGCCAAACGGTGAGGTCACCAGTGGAGACACGCTTGCGCTCGAGCTTACCTGGAGGAATGGCGGGGCTCGCGGCTAGGCTGGCTGTCCCCTGCGCATCGACTGTTCAGGTCCCTTGACAAACGCTGCTATTGCTTCGATCTCCCCAAGCTCCCAGCGACCCAACCATCTCACGCCCCAAGCTTCGAAGAAACGGCTCGTCGATCATCAACACCTTGTTCTGCGACTGATCGCTTCAGACAAAAGATGGTACGCCGCCTGCCATGCATGCTCCCGTCTCCTGACAACGACTGACCCCGCATCCCCCCCGCCAGGCTTCCGAATCGCGTCTCTACACTTTCTCCCAGGACTCCAAGGACCACCTGCGCAAGTTCCGTCTGGGAACGTCAAGGTCCAACGATCCTCAAGCAGTCATTTGTATGTACGTCTCGCTGTCGGCAGAGAGCACATGAGAGGGCTACGAACCATGTGCACCGCGATCGTGTCGTTTCGTCCGTACGGAATGCGGGGCTGCAAGGCGTTCATTTTCCCCTTGGCTGATATTCGACAGACCTCATTGATAAGACTACGCACGAGATCCGCCAAGATGAGGATCAGATGGTCTACAAATCCCTCGACGCCATTGCCGACGACCTGCCCGACCACAGCCCGCGCTTTGTGCTGCTGAGCTACCCCATGACAGTGGTGAGTCTTTGTCTCGTGACGCGACAACCCCACAGAACAGTGTTTGGAAACTGACAATTGATGGGCAGTCCGGCCGAACATCGGTCCCTTATGTCCTGCTCTACTACATCCCCGTGACGGCCAACAACGAACTCAAGATGCTGTACGCCGGCGCCAAAGAGCTGATGCGGAACACGGCTGAGGCCGGCCGGGTGCTGGACGTCGAGAGCATTGACGAGATTGAGGAAATCCCCACGAGGTTGGGCGCCGACTAGCGGTGGAAAGGGAGCGGGTCGCAAGGAGATGAATGACGAAGCACATGGGACCTGAGTAGGGAAGACAAAGTTTTGGCATTCAGAGCAGGCAGGGTATCAGATCTTGTTGTAGTCATAAATCGGTCATCCTCCATCACAATGTAACATCCCAAGAGGCCTATTCAGGCAAGACGTCCTTCGGATCCAGTCCAATCTGCCTGCTCACGTTCCTGACGACCTCCTTGAAAGCAAGACACGCCGGGCTGTCGGGGAAGCTGTCAAAGTAGCTCTCGCCGTAGTCGCACGCCATGCCTATCCTCGGGTCCAGCGGCACGCTGCCCAGGAAGGGAATGCCCATCTCGGCGGCCAGCCCGCGGCCGCCGCCCGTCGTCGCGCGGAAGATGTCGCTCTGGCCGGTGCACTTGGGGCACACGAAGCCGCTCATATTCTCGGCGAGGCCGAGGACACGGATGCCGGCCTTGCGGCAAAAGTCAATCTCCTTGCGGACGTCGAGCAGCGAGACCTCCTGCGGCCGTGACCATGACGGCGCCGTCGATGCCGCTCTCCTTGAGGAACGAGTTGACGCTGAGGTGCTCGTCGCTCGTGCCGGGCGGCGTGTCGACGAGCAAAAAGTCGAGCTCGCCCCACTCGACGTCCTTGAGGAACTGCTTGATGAGGCCGTTCTTCTTGGGGCCGCGCCAGATGACGGCGTCGTCGCGCGACGGCAGCAGGAACTGGATGCTCATGACGCCGAGGTTGTCGAGGACCCAGACGGGGCTCCAGCCGGCGCCTGACACGTGGATCGTCTCGGCCTCGACGCCGAGCATCTTGGGGATGCTGGGGCCGCAAATGTCCGTGTCCATGACGCCGACCGACGAGTCGGGGTTCGTGGCGAGGGCGTGCGCGAGGAGCGCCGTGAACGTGCTCTTGCCGACGCCGCCCTTGCCGCTGAGCACGAGGATCTTGTGCTTGATGCCCGAGAGGCGCGCCGAGATGATGGGGATGTCGGGGTCCGGGCCCTTGGGCGCCGACGCGCAGATGGCCTGGTTGGGACAGCCGGCGCACGAGTCGGCCGTGCCGGCTTGCTCTGATTCGGGCCCCGGGCAGTGTTCTGGTTCGGGGGCCACGAGCGACGGCTTTTGCGGGTTGGCGATGACGTCTTCCACGGCCTCGGGCGCCTCTAGGGGCGCCTCCAGAGAGGGCGCCATGGCGATGTTCGATGCGTCTGCGGTGTACTTCGAGTAAAAAATCGAGTAGAAGTCGTGAGGTGAGGTTGTGGTGATGTTGAGGAGAAGGTGCGTGCTCCGTGTTCCAGAGTCACCGGAGGGGCAAAAGTGAAGGAGCTTAATAATTCAGTTGGCTAGACCCTCCGAGGTCGCATCTCCGCTACCTGCAGCCATGGCTGATAAGGAGTGACGCATCGGCGTCTTGCCTTTTGATGAACATAGTGAGATGTCAGTCGAAGGTACACATGCTTCATGATCCCCCCTTCACAAGAGATCGTGGCATACGCCTGTGCCTTTATGCCAGCGAGCAGGTCATGTCCTCGGTCTCCGAAGGCCAAAGCTTGGCCTCCGCATTGGAGGGCAGGCGAGGGGCTTATCAGATCTGATAAAGACCGACCCCACGCAAATTTTCAGAATGACCCCTCCAACACACCCAAGCCAGTCTGACTGTGGTGAGTGACCTGCCGCCTGTGGTCCCCTTCTGCTGTGACTTTGAAAACACCATTTTCTCTCGACCCAACAACCATCAACTACAACGACAACAGCGCGCAACATTCACCATAAAGCCAACGAAGGCGCCCGTTTTGACCCTTTTCACCCCATCCACCAAAGAGACACTTACATCATGTCGCCCTCGGCCGACCCCCCTTCGCCCATCTCGACCGAGACCACCATCGCCGCGCTCCGCAAGTCCATCAACTCGGAGGCTACGCCCCTGCCCCTGCGTTTCCGCGCTCTCTTCTCCCTCAAGCACCTGGCGACCGTCTCCGAGACGGCCGAGTCCAATGCTGCCATCGATGCCATCGCCGCCGCCTTCGCCTCCCCCTCAGCTCTCCTCAAGCACGAACTCGCCTACTGCCTGGGCCAGACCGGCAACCTTCACGCCGTCGAGCCCCTTCGCAACGTGCTGAGTGACCTGAACGAAGACCCCATGTGCAGGCACGAGGCTGCCGAGGCGCTGGGTGCTCTGGGCGATGCGAGTCAGCTCGACATTCTGAGGCAGTTCCGCGATCGCGACGGTGAGGAGGTTGTTGTCACTGAGACGTGCGAGATCGCCATCGACCGTCTGGAGTGGGAGACTTCAGAGCAGAGGAAGCAGGAGAAGCTGCGCAAGAGGTGAGGAGCTTGAATTCCCGGCATACATTCCTGATGCGCACGCAGAACATCACGGCTAACTACGTTGTTCCCATCAAGCGACTTCACATCCATCGACCCCGCACCGCCGATGGAAGAGTCCCAGCGCACCGTCGACGAGCTCGAGAAGAACCTCATGGACCAGTCCAAGCCCCTCTTTGTGCGCTACCGCGCCATGTTCGCCTTGCGCGACCTGGCCTCGCCGCCTGACCTGCCGACGGCTGTGCCTGCCGTCCTGGCCCTCGCCAAGGGCCTCGCAGACCCTTCTGCCCTCTTCCGTCACGAGATCGCCTTCGTCTTTGGCCAGCTGTCGCACCCTGCCTCCATTCCCGCCCTGACCGCCGCCCTGAGCGACACCAACGAGGCGAGCATGGTGCGTCACGAGGCGGCCGAAGCCCTGGGTTCTCTCGGCGAAGAAGAGGGCGTCGAGGCCACCCTTCTCAAGTTCCTCCACGACGACGAAAAGGTGGTGCGCGAGAGCGTCATTGTTGCGTTGGACATGGCCGAATACGAGGCCAGCGGCCAGACGGAGTATGCGCTCATCCCCGAGGGCACCAAGGTGTCAGCGTAGGGGGGCTGGCAGGGTGTATATAGACAAGGAGGTATCATTTGATTTGAGCAAAAAAAAGCATAATTCCACTTTCCATGCACCAGGTTCCTAGTTGTTTTGTGACCACCTAGATTCGTCGTCAGCACATTATTCCGCGTCGACGCCGACCGTCTCGGTGGGCTTTCTCGTACCTGTTGCCGCACTTGCACGTGTAAAAGGTCGTGCTGCCTTCATCGGCACCACGAAGCTGCAGCTGGGTGTAGTAGACCTCCTCGCGTCCGCATTTGGGGCAGGTCTCGTCGATGAGAGCGTGGGTGTTAACCTTGTGCTTCTCGATGGTCTGAACCTTGGATTGCAGCTTCTGCCTCAGCTGGGAGGGAAAGTCGGTGGGCTTGGTGGAAGTCGAGATCGATTTGGAGCCAGTGTCTAATGCCGCCGCCTTCAAGTCAGTCGCAAAGCACAAGCCGGGCCTATGCTGGAAGTCTCGGAAGTGGTCGCACCTTTGTTTTCGGCGTTGCAGCAGGCGCAAATGAGGACTGCCTTTTCCCCACCTTGCGACACGGGCAACAAGTTACCGCAATCGGTGCAGAAGACAAGACTTCCTATCGCAGACATTGTGTGGAGTAGTGTGCAAAAATTGGCGTGAGTATGGTTCTGAGAGTTCTCGATGCCACGATCAGCTGTCTCATGAATCTCATACATGCAACCAGTTGAGGGAGGGAAATTTCCAGGCTGGTCCTGGGGATTTTTCTCCTTATCGTTATCGATCCCAAAAGCGTTTATCGCTATCGTCATCTGGTACGTACAGTTCCGGGGGCGGGCATCCTTCGACCCCTGTCAGCCCCTGTCAGACTGCATCAAGGCTAGGCCCCATGCGCAGCGTGGGGAAGCGCACGATTGGCCAGGCAGCAACAGCAAGCACGAGCCATCAAGTTGGATGACCGGGGTTCGGCTTCGCGAGGCTGTCGCAACTACCACCTTCTCCAACCTCGAATCGAGACGGGGTCGACTTCAACGATACACACACCACTCGAACGCCTTAGCAACTGGGACACTCGAAAGCATCCTTTCGGCACTTGGACTCGAATAAGTTCGATAGCAACATCGTGTCTCGTGTGCACTTGTCCTCGGACGTCCGCTCCTTTTCACCCACCCACGTCTTCCCGACATCGTTCTTGCATCCGCATCCGCCTAACAACAACCCCATTTCGACCTTGATAGGCGATGAAGCGCAGAGCCTCCGACGGCTGAAACCATGGCCGACAACAGAAGCGGTCAACGGCCTGCACCGGCCGGGCCGGCGAACGGAACCTATGGACAACCTCAACCCTCCTTCCACGAGCATTCTGTGCGGCCATTCACGCTGCAAGAGGCACTGCCCTATTCGCCTCAAACATCGGTCGTGCCATTCACTGCCGGTAAGCACCCATTGTCCATCCTGGTGCTTTCAAACGTCGAATTGATCTGACCTTGCCGCTCTTTCCAACTAGACCTGATCCCTGATCCCACGGTCGGGTCCGGCCTACCTGCCTCGAGCATCGCCCATCTCTTCAGCAACAAGGATTTCGACCAACTCAACAGACAGGCTTCGCAGGATACGAACAGCAAACAATTGAAACATGCTGTAGACCACTTGCTCCAGGAGCTGAGACCAAATCAGCGAACATTTTAGTATGCGCCATCCTGCCCCCAGCCAGTCAACCAGATTGCTGACAATCATCAGCAAGTTCAAACAAATCACGAAGCCTCTCATCGACCCCGAGTCATCAAAACACAAACCCGAAGGCCTCACAAAAGGTCTGACGCCACTGACCACCATGGTCCTTGAGAGGGCGCCCACCTTCATTCGACGACCAGGCGATGGCCCGACTCGAACTACGCCAAATGGCGAAGCTGCCGTCCACGACCAACAGCGACCGTCGAAGAAGTCAGGCTCGCCACAGGACGCGAAACGGGCCCTATCCAACGCAGAGGCACACCGCCAGAATGCAGCTCGTATAGAGATTGCCATTCCCGCCAAACAGTTCGACCCGACTGCCTACGTCGCTTATCCTGACCAGCCTTCGCCCGTCGATCAAAGTACAGCACCAGCGGCTCCTCAGCAAGTCCTTCCCCCAGGAGTTGTCAAAGCTGAACCCACTGGCACGAGTGAAGTTTCCTCCGCTCGTTCTACCGCTGCGCCAGTCAAAAGAGAGTCGGAGACTAGGAACACCGCTTTCGCTGTTGAGCTTCCACATACTAAGTTCAACAAGGCAGAGTACGCTCAAGTACCAGACGAGACGGATGAGCCTCTGCACCTTTCGGTTAGACGAGAGGCCTACCACGATAGCCAGGACGCGCTCGGGGCGAGTCTAGACCAGCGACAAAGGGCTGAGACGGCACTCCTCGACCTGGATCGACTAGCTCGTAGTGTGTTTGACGCTGTGGGTCATGCTTTGCAGCGCGATCCTGGCTACGCTCATATCGTGACCATAACCAATAACGGCGATCCGGCACTTTCGAGCGATGCTCATCAACGATTGCAAAAAGCTGTCGAGAAGGTCATCTGTCTGGGAAGCTATGCTGATGTTCCCCTGGATGTGCTCATGCGGATCCAGAAGCTCAGCGAAGTTAGTGTCAAGCAAACACTTGAGTTGGATCTCAAACTCGACGACAGCTGGGGCGAGTCCGATGTCAATAGATGGCTAGATCAACTCCAGCAGGTGGAGATTGGTTTGAGGGCGGGCCGGACCATGATGCGTATCATGTGCGGCGGGCGTGAAGAAAAGCTGCTTTATTCGGAGGATACCATTAAGCAGGGCATTGAACTGTACAAGAGTGTCATAGATGGCATTGTTGTTCCGGTGGTCGAGCTCAAGGGCAGCGGGCCGACCAGCGACCTTTTCAAACTCCTCCAACCACACAAGAAGGAACTCGCAACAATCCTGGTCAATTGCCAACGCCTATTCGCGCTTCTCACGAATCTCGTCCGGAGCATCCAGCTCTCCGATGTCGCTCTCGGTACTCTCGAATTCTCTGCCTCGAGCCTGATTTTCGTCGACAACGCTCACTACGAGAAGGATTCAGTGGTGGGAGTTCAGAAATTCGACGGTATCCGTTTGGTGGCGATGGACATGCTCTGCCAGATTTTCCTTGTCAAGCCAGATGAGCGTAATGGCATCTTCAACGAGCTTCTCACGTCTCTTGAGAAGTTGCCAGTCGGCAAGCAAAGCGCTAGGCAGTTCAGGTTGTCGGAAGGCGGGAACATCCAGCCTCTCTCTGCACTTCTCATGCGTCTCGTCCAGTCGAGCTCTGGAAAGATACAAAACAAAGAGCAACGTGCAAGGCCATCAGAAGACGCCGACGGTGAAGAGGACGAGCTCCAGAATGGCACCACGACACACGCGGGGCCTGATCAGCAGATCTTTACGATTAAATCGGAGATTCAGGGTGCTGATGAACACCACACTGCCATGACTGAATTGGAGAATGTGTCGAAACCTCTCGTCGACGGCGTGCAGCGGAACGCCTCTCACGTCGTCAACTTCATTGTCAATCGGGCTCTGAAGTCAACCAAGTCTGGGGACGCACCGTTCCGCAACCTACTGGATCTTTTCGTCGAAGACTTCACCACATGCATGGATTCGCCTGACTGGCCGGCTGCCGAATTGATTCTCCGACAACTGACCTACTCTATGATTCGATTGTGGGAGAACGACAAATCAGTGGCTCCAGCAAAGAACATGGCTCTCGAACTGCTCGGTGTCATGTGTGCAGCAGTGTCGAGGCTGCGCTCCCATATCAGGAAAGTTGCGGAAAGCAAAGATGCGAGCACTGGTGATCAGTTGGGGCGGTTTCTTGCGGACCTTGCCATGTCCGCCTTGGAGCAGAACAATCGCGTGGAGCACTTGGTTTCCTGGTCGGGACCCTTCCGGGCTACCCTTGAGCACCTTGAGGAACGCTGCGCCGATGACCCTCACCTCAGGGGTGCCATCTCATATTTGATCACGGATTGGGCCGAGCGTTGCAGCTTGGCTTACCACGGCGTTGAGGAAGATATGGAGGAGCGTGATCGCGAGTATGGCCGTCTCGCCTATCGACTCAGGATGATGATCGATGACCCTCGCTGGCTCTCCAGTGAGTACACTTTCAAAAAAGTTGCGCCCAACCACGCCAAGCTGTCTTACTCGATCGTCTTACTTCGCTCTCCTTTCTGTGAGCTATTCCCTCGTATGCTTAACGCTCTCCTTAACGCCATGGCTAGCGATCAGGCATCCGTCCGAAGCAAGAGTCTGAGAAGCATCAATCAGCTGTTAGAGACGGACCCGGCAATCCTCGACGGCAACTCGTTGGTCGTGGAGCTCATCCTGAACTGTTCCAATGATTCTTCGCCACAAGTCCGCGACTCGGCTATTGGCCTCATGGGCAAGTGTATCCAGCTACGCAGCAATCTCGAGGAGAAGATGATGGAAAAAATTCTGGATCGCTTCGTCGACAGCGGTGTGGGAGTACGCAAGCGGGCCATGAAACTCGCGCGTGACATCTACCTGCGTAATAAGAGCAAACAGGCCCGTAGCGCTATCGCCAGCGGCCTACTGCACCGCGTGCAAGACCCCGACGAGAGTGTGCGCGATCTGGCTCGGCAGATGATCGAGGAGGTCTGGTTCGCGCCTTTCTATCATGCCGAGGACACACCCGCGTTCAAGTCCTCGCTGACCGAACACGTCGCTCTCATGATCCAGACGAGCAAGTCTGGGAACATTACCGCTATCCTGGACAAGGTGCTGCAATCAATCCTCGGCACAACGAATAAGGCTCAGAAGGGGCCATTTGAGGTGAGCATCAAACTAGTCGCCAGCATGTTCGAGCTCATCGACAACCTCGATTCGGACGACCCATCCATTCCTCACGGGCGAGACGCATTACAGGTTCTTCAAGTCTTTGCGAAAGCCGATCCTAAGCTCTTCACCTTTGAGGAGATCCGCCTCCTGAAGCCACACCTGTCGAGCTATACGACCGTTGACGATCGGGCTGTGTTCAAAGCTGTTGCCGTCATTTACCGCCAGGTGTTACCGCAGCTTACAATCAAGCATGAAGAGTTTCTCAAAGATGTCCGAACACAGCTTCAGAATTGTCTCGGCAAGATTATCAAGCCACTCCTGGATGATTCGGTCGCTTGTCTTTGGATCTTAGCCCAGTTGCTTGGCAACCGTATGAACTTGGCTCGTCTTGCCGGATCCAGTCTTGCAGGGACAGTAAAGCTCCGTCAGTCGCCTCCCAACGAGAAAATTGTCCAGCTCTTTGTCCGCTACTCCCAGATTATTGGCGCCGTCGGCAAGCACTGCAATCTAGACTCTGATTGGGATTCGTTCAAGGCCGCGGGCGGCCCGTCTCTACCCGATTCCAGAGACAAGTCGGTCACGAAGCTCATGGTGGATCAACTCTCTCCTTGGGCTGACTCAAAGAAGCCTCTGGAGGCAAGGAAGGCCGCTTTGGAGGCGATTGGGCTCATTTGTCAATCGCACCCTCGCAATTACGTGTCCCCCAACGTGATTCCGAGATTCGAGGCTGTCTTTTCGGAGAAGAACCCCGTCCTTGAGGATGCTGTTCTGAGATCCTTCAAAGAGTTCCTCATCAGTGAGGAGCGACGATCCGAGGCCTCTACCGCCAAATCCGCTACGGGCCCAGATGACAAGAAGCGCAATTTGACAGTAATGGGCGGAACCACCCACGACGATGTCAGCAGCGCGACTACGCAGCGCTTCCTAGAAGACATTACAAGGATTGCCCTATCGTCTAAGGACGAGCACGCCTTCTTGGCCGTCGAGGTCCTCGGCAGCATTAATCGACAAGGCCTCACGCATCCAAAGGAGGTTGGTGTCACGCTGATCACTCTGGAAACATGTCCGGTTCATAGGATCTCTGAGGTTGCTTACATGGAACATCGAGCTCTGCACGAGAAGTACGAGACCGTCGTCGAACGTGAGTACGTCAAGGCCATCCAAGTGGCTTATGAATATCAGCGCGACATTATAAAGGATCCCCGCGGTGCAACTGAGAACCCTTTCCAATCAAAACTTCATCTGTTGATGGAGGTTCTGAAGATCAGCAAGTCGAAAAATCGTCAGAAGTTTATGGCCAAACTCGTCGCTCATGTTGATTTCGACCCGAACAAACTGGAGACCACGGAAGAGATGCCGCCTCAAGTGGGCATCTCCCGGTTCATCATTGAGAACCTTGCCTTTTTCGAGTACATGACCGTCGGAGAGGTGCAGTTGACTGTCGCCGCCATGGAAAAGGTCGTCTCTTCGACAGGGTCTAATCTCGCGCATGTTATTGAGACGGAGCTGTTCAATGTCCGTATGGACATGGATACCGAACAACCCGTTCAACCTGTCGCACCGAAAGAGGGACAAGTTGAGGACGGTTCAGTCGTGCAAGAACAATCTTTTGTGCCGCCCCCTGCGAAGCTCAATGTCACTCCTGAGCGGCTGCGGCAGCTCGGAGCCGGCGCCATCATTCTACTGGCGCTCTGGGAGGCGCGAACACACATCAGGCGTCTCTACGGCATGAACAGTAACCGCAGGGAGTCGAAGAGCAAAGCGGCTGCCAAGGATCTCAGCAAAACACCCGTCAAGGTTCCGGGCATCACAGGTGACAAGTTTTGGGAAGAAGTCACTTCTCATATCAGCGGTCTGGCTTCACAAGAGTGTCTCATGCGCAAGTGCCGAGCCTTTGTGGAGCTCATGAACGTTGATAAAGAGTTCAAGGTTCAAAATGAGGACGAGGAGATTGATGACGAAGAGCCCGCGACTCCCAGCGGTGGCGAAGACGAAGCGGGAACTCTCAACCGGAAGAGGAAAGCAGGTCCGGGCACGCCCGGGAGCCGCAAGAAGCAGGCGAGGATGAACGGCCAAAAACCGCGCGGACGACCACGAAAGGGAGCCCAGCCGACCAGCGATGATGAGGACGCTGACGGAGACTTTGATAACTTGTTCTGAGGCGGTGATCACGATACGATGTGGCTCTGCTCGAACAGGAATGGTGAGGAGGCGTTACTGGTGTTCCACGGTTTTGCGCACGCATCGATATGACAATTTTGCAACGTCACGAGCTAAGTGGAGGGGTTTCATGCATCTTTGGCCGTTTTATACCGAGGACATGGGGTCGGAAGACTTAGGTGCATCATTCAAAGACAAGGAGGTCCCGCGATATTGGGGCATGAGGCTTTGCATTGTGCCACAATGAGAGACAAGAGAATTGGAGCGGAGAAGTCGCAAAACGAAAATGGGTGGCGTTCAGGTGTTTTTCTCCGAGGTGGTACGGCGGCTCCCTGCGGAGAAAGGGGTGTCCGGGATACCTTTTATTCGGGAGGCATCTTCCAGATGTTGGGCTTGTTTTTCGCTTCGTACTTGTTTGCTCTTTTTACCGATGATACCTCTCTTCTGGTGTGGTTGGCCTTTTTCTACAAAGAAAAATATAACGATGGCCGAAACTATCAGAGCTGCACTCGGCTCGAGGCAAGGTAGTTAGTTTGCTCAATAACGCTGACTGCTGCTTCTCAACTTCTACTTGCAGGATGACTCTAGTGGCAGACGTGATCAATCCATTTAAATGCAGTGACGACGAATGTTGCCTTGAATGTGCACACGATATTATTCATAATGAGTACTTGGAACTCATATCTGCTACTACCCCTGAGACATCTTAAGAAAGAAAGCAGATAGCGAATGTATTCCCAACCCTCTCTAGCCTAAAACGCCAGTGCAATGCCGCTTCCCATCCAAATGTCAGTGCTCAGGGCGATGCCGGACTATGACCGTCGCTCCATCTGCCAAAATGAAAAATGAAAAGCATGAAAAGCAAAACCTCCGCTCCCTCTCTCTTCGGGTATCATGTGAGCATCCATGTCAACGCTTTCTCGTCCCGCCTTGATCGTCTCACGTCACAACAAACCATGTCGAGCTCACTCAGATCGACATGCAGTGCCAAACAAATAGAAGTTGGTCACGGCGCCCAAAGCGCATCACTCGCTTGCATCCATACTGTCAAGCCATCCGCGTACCGCTTCACGCAGGACGCTTTCCTGCTCTTCTCTCACGACACTGCCGCCGTTTCCATTGCGGCCCTCACCTTCGTGCTCTCGCTTCTCCACAACGTCTCGAATAATGTCGTGCAAGGCGGACAGAACGACCGACTTGCATTCACCTCGCGGTACTTCCTGAACCATGTGCGGTATCGTATGGCTCTCCTCAGATTGGGAAGCGTCGCTGTTGCTGCGTCCGCGACCCTTGCTTGTCGATCGTGACGAGCTGGAAGAGTTGTGCTTGCTTGTGTCGAGGCCCTGTGCGATAACTCTTTCAACAGCCTCAGTCAGGACATCGTCCAGGCTGGCAAAGTTCTCTTCAATGAATTCATCCTCCAGCTGGTGCTCATAAGGCATGACTGAAGGAGTCAGCAGTGCGGTACCGTAAACGCTGGAACCAGCAGAACCCATGGGGGCCGGACGTTCTGCCCACGGTCTTGGGCGGATCAGTCGGCGATATCGAATGCGCTTGGTTGTGTGTGTAGCCGTGTCTGCTATCAGCACTGAACTGACATCGACCCATCTCTCCCCAGAGTCATCGCTTGCTTGCTTATGGAAGATGAATGGAGTCGGTTCCGACCGCATGGACTGCTTGATCTGCTCTTCCAGATCGTCTTGTGGTGGGATCGCTTGCAGCACAAAGTCCTGATGATATCGTTGCAAGTACCCGGCGACATTCATAGGTAGATCGCCATCAATGACGATGCGAGAAAGCTGCTCAAAGCCATCGAGTCCGCTGCCCAGTCCAGGGGTGGAGAGGTAGCCACTGCTTGAGGGAGAGCTGACAGCAGTTTCAAATGATGTAATGTAGTCAGGAAATGGAATGTCGACATCGATTACGCCATCCTCGGGGTTGATCGTGGTCTTGACAGGAGACTGGAACGCACTCGTGGGATCCGGCGTTCTTTCAGCAAAGACTAACCTTTCGGGCTCGTCATCAATGGCTTGCTCATCATCGTAACCGCGAGGTGTCTGGGGCTCACTGCCCTCGATGGACGGTCGTGGATCGGTCGTATGACGATAGCCCTCCACAATGGATGCTTCTCTCACCATTTCAGCCAGCTTATCCGTTCTACCGAAATTGCCTTTCGTAGGCGAGGTCGGGCTGCTGGACTCGTGCATTGTCAGGTTGGACGATCCCCTTCGAGCGGCAGTGCTCCACAGGCCACTGATCATGCTGCCCCATCGGGAACTTGCTGCTCGAGAGTCGGTGCTGGCGCTACTCATGTGTCCTGAAGTTTCACCCCGTATCAAGGATCGTTTGAGGTCATCCGCGGCAATGCTGCTGCTGCTACCAGGTCGCGGCCTCCGTCGACTCTCTGCCCTATGAAAGGTGGAGAAATGCGGAATAGACGTTTCTGGCGTGATCGTGGTCGTTGTTGCCGCGCTGCTTTTCCTACTCCCGACATCGTTGCCGGGGATAGGGAGGTTGGATCTGAGGGAGCCCACGTCAGAGAAACGCCTCTCATGATGTCCTTCCATGGCAAGGTGGGCGAGTTGAGTTGGGACACCGGACGTGCGAGTGCTTTGGCTCATGTTGCGTGTATGCGATGTTCGCCTCGGTCCAGTTCTGCGGTTGATCTTTCGGCGTAGAGACTCTTCGCGCAGAATCGGCACAATGTAGGAAGGCGGCGATTGCGAGAAGGCCCCGACAGACGTCGACGTGCTCGGCCGGTGTGGGCGTGCAGTAGGTACCTGCTGATTGGCCGGGAGAAAGGCGGATAGCAGGAAAATCAACCGACGCGCGAGCATCTTGTCCTGAGAAACGATGACGGTGCGGGCAGGTAGGAACAGATCCTCTTCTCCCTTTGCTCGTTGCTGCTCGTAAAACTTCCTTCGGTATGACATGGGGCTCAGCGCCTGGAGCCAGTCCATGTGAGTAGCAAGAAAGCCGGTCAACAGATGAAAGAAGAATGAGAACCCATCATCCCTCTCGCTGGCTCTGCGAGCCATCCACCTCGCCTCGTCTCGCCAAATCCCCCACCTGCCCTGGCCAGTGATGACGCGTTGCGCACGCAGACCAGTGACGACTCGTACTCTTGCCATGGCAGCATGTTGTACAATGAGCTCATCGTGTTGAAGACGATGCGACTGCAGCGCAATGAGCTTAGAATTTGTTTTCGGGGGCTTGAACATGTGCGCGTCGTCGCCCCTCCGGTTCAGGGATGGGGTGCGTCCAATAAAAGAGGCGACGGGCGCCGTAGATGGATCCGGAGATGAGATGTCTTCCTGTTTGAGCATGGCACCTAAGGACATGGCCACTACAGATTGAAGATGCGTCAGCGTTCTCATGATGATGTCCCAGTGCTGGGTGACAACATCCATGCGATCATCCACGTCAGCGGAGAATGACGACTCCAGAGACTCGTTGTGGAAACCAGAGCCCGGCATGGCCCAACCAGAGCGACGGGCAGAGCTCATGGATGACGCAAAGAAATCATGGTCAGTGTAAGACCCAGGTCCCTTGAACGCGAGGCGTGTAGCAGCAGCGGGTGGCATCGTCTGGTTGGGACTCGGCGGCAATTGAATGACTAGCACCACGGCGTACATTGGCGTCCTCTTCTGCTTTGGCTGCGGCTTCTTCTTGGGAACCGGCTCTTCTGGTGGTGGAAAGGGAAACCCAGCATTATGATCGGAATATCGGCTCATGGGGGTGTCGTTTTCAGAATCGTCAGTGGGCATGATGACCGGGAATAATCTTGTGATGAGGATCTTTCTCCTGTCAGACTGCCTTGGCGTCGAGGTCGCTGCAAAGGATGCCGAAGGGTGTGCTGACGAAACAGTCTCAGACGTGTACGACTGCGCGAGCCGGCTCGAACGCATGCTTGATCTTCCAATGGACCCACGCCCATCGCCCAGCAAAGACCCGGCATACTCCGTGCGACTGTCGCTAGAGCTGGGGACAATGTGCACTTTAGTTGAGGTGCCCTTGTAAGCCATCAACTCGGAATTGCCAAATGTGCAACTGGAAAATGCGCTGATCTCGTCGTTGTACTCGCGGCGCGCGCGCTGTAATTCTGTTTCAGCCGTTGTTTGTGTGCGGCCTTGCAGCGAGCCACGACGGTCAAAGGCGCCCTGACGTGGCTGGGGGCTGTCCGGTTGAATGACAAGGGGCCTAGACCCGTGGTTCAGACTGCTTTTCCGCGGCGTTCCGGGCGTCCTCCGAGGGTCCTGGAAGGTCGGCAATCCTACCGGTGATCGATCTGGAGCAACGGGAGCTGGCGGGGGCGGCCCCTGGCTGTCGAACAGGAGCTGGAACGGATAAGGACCGGCAGCATCCTGCATGATGAGGACCCTGATATGTCGTGCGTCGAGCTCAATGTCTGCTTCATAATCAAACGGGCTGCCTGGGGTTGTTGATGGTAGGGCCGTGGAGAGTGGAAAGACCTGGTCGTTTTGGTGCTGGAACAGAGCGTCGGGGTCGGGAAACAGGAGATGGCGGGTGTGAATATCCTCTTGCACAGACTCCAGAGACGACTGAGGGGGTTTAGTGTAATTGGACTGAGGCGACCCGCCACTACTGGCGGCATTGCCGGTCCCCAAGTTGAATAGTTTCCCCAACATGGCGGCGAGATGGTCGGCCACAAGGGGGAAGGTGAAAGGGGTCTTATATCAGAACGTATATCTTTTCAAAGATATGATACTGAACCCATGCTCAACAGCGAGAGGCGAGGGAATCCAGATTCAAGGGCATCGCATCGGCCTCGGCGTCCATGGGTAGAGAGTGAGAGATGCCAAGTGATTAAGTGATTAGGAGGTGCTTTTGCGCTGGGGGGGATTGGCGACGACAGCGGCGGTGTGAGGAGTGGTCAAGACGGTGAGGTCTAGTCGAGAGTAGACAGGTCTCGGCCCTGGATGCGTGGTCGTTGCTTACCGCAGGTAGTCACGAGGTCGGTTGCCGTTGACGTGGGGTCTTCTAGTGCATTGAGTGGATGACCTGGCTGCAGCGGATTGCCGTGAGGGCACGTTGTTGGACCCTGCACTAAAGAACCCGTGCGTGGAAGATGTTGTGTTATGCGACTGCCGCTTTGTCGATAGAGTCAGGCGTGCGGTGCGTTGTATGGCGTTGCGATGCACTGACAGGCAGGAGATGATGTATGGTGTGCTGAGGGAGGGAGAGAGGGAAAAGGGAGAGGAACCGAAAGGCTGGGTCGCGTAGCGGCTGTCAGAAAGAGACGCGGCGTCAAGGCCTAGGTCTAAATCCGGGTCCAGGCCCAGATTCGGATCCGCGGGGGTGGGAAACAGTGAGATTGAACTGTGGCGGACAAGCTAGTGCTTCTGTGTCTCTGTCCCTTCAGGTGGTAGGTCGGTCCACTGTTGGTGGAGTTCTCGAGCAGGTGCTGAGGTCGATATGGAATGTGCGACGTAGGAAAACTGGCAGCCACAGGAATAGAAATGAGGGCCCTCAGGATGGCGTGGGGCAAAGAGTCAGTCAAAAAGGGAGACGGTTGCGCGAAGCAGTGGGCGACTCGGTATAGTCTCTGCGTTGTGTTGGACGTAGGAATGTGACTGGATGCGATGGACAGGCGGGGGCGGCGCACAGTGGCGGATGTTGCGTTTGTGGCCGTTCGTGTTGTTCAAGTTCTGTGTCATTCGGTACCGTGACTTGTTGCATTCGTCGTCTTCGATCTGTACGTTGGAAGGCAGAGGTGCGTCAAAGCAAGGACGGTGGGCTGAGTGACCCAGATATGTATGTCCTGCGCGGTGTGCTTGTACAGTATTAGTGTGCGTAAAAGAGCTGCGAGTAATCGCGTGGAGATGGGTGCCACGACAGCAGTGAGTGGGTGGACTGGCAGAGTTGGAGGCGGCGGCGGCGGGTAATGGGGGGAAACATAAGGCGGCAGAGGCCTATTTTCGTCATCGAAGGGGGGAGAGAGAGAGAAAAAAAAAGACGAGAGCGAGGAGAGGCGACTGGATGGAGGAAACGGAGGGGTAAACGAGGGGTGGTGCGGCACGATGCGTTGTTGCGTCGGTACGTGCGTTGATGCGCGTGTTTGTCATGTCGCATGTACCGCGTCTGGCTGTCGTCTGTAGCCTCACCTTGCGGTCGAGGTCAAGCGAGAGCTTATCGACGCTGGCCGGGGTCGCATACGGGCGTTGAGAGACCGGATGCAGCCTGGGTTCGCTTTGGCCGGGGGCGCCTGCGAGAGGGCCTTGGGGGAGAGAAGGGTGAGGTGAGGTTGTTGAGGTTGCGTGTGCTGGACAATTCGATTTGGATTTGATCGCTGTCGGTTTGCTCGGAATCTTCAGCACCAAAATGCGGTGAGGGAGTGGGGAAGGAGGTGTGGAGCATCGACGCCGGGACGTGCTGGAGCAACCAGGAGCGACCCCTCCAAAGTGGATTGCCTTCCAGGTCATTGGCCCTATAAAAATGAAGGGCGAGGCAAGCAAGGGTGGCCCCAGTACGCTGGATCCGGCCATTGGGAGCAACTGCCAACAGACTGTGGTGTGGTGTACGTGTATGCGTAAGGTGTTGTGGGTGGCAGGCGCGATGCACTCCATTGCAGTTGCTGCAGCAGGGAGCGCAGTGGAGCTTGAGGTCAAGCTCGAGCTCTACTGTACCTCCTTGGACCCGAAGCTGGACAGTATCTACCCACCTAAGGTACCTACCTAGGTACGCTGAAAGATGTTGCTGTGTACAGCCCTCCCCGAAAGTAGGTATGACTTCATTCAATGTCCATCATCCCTCGTCTGTTCATCATCGCGCATTTCCCCCCTATGCACCGACTCTCTGTCACGGCCGCCTTTACCGGTTTGCCCCCGGCCTAGGTAGTTTGTCGACGCCCTGAGAATCGACAGAAGTGCCGCTGCGGCCCAACGACCCCGACCAACCCTGACCGAAAACGAGACCATTCATTCCCACGCTTCGACATGACACGCCTCACTTATCACCGCTCGTAGCTCGAACCAGCTCATCCCTGCTTTTATCGCTCTGGTCAGGGTTCCCTCCTGGAGATCGCCTCGCTAGAGGATTCGGGGCCCTCATCTGCCCATTGCCGCAAAGGTCACGCGTCCGGCTGTTCCCTGCCACCCGCTCGACATGCGCAGCCCCTCCAGGCTGTCGGCCACCATCATGCTTGGGGTCGAAGCCATTCCACCTAATCCCGCTAACATCACAAAGCCCGCAGGCGGGCGTCGCCAGGACTCGCAACCATCTCGTCGGCGGGGCCGGGACATGCTAATGACTGACAACCACCCTTGCCGCTTCCTCCCTGAATCAAGACCTGCGATTCAAGACGGACGAACCTTACCTACCACCAGACAGACAGTCGGTCCCTTCTTGGATCACCGCCACCTCTACACAACCAGCCCATGTCGTCGTGAGCGCTGGCACGTTGCCCCGTCCCACCATCATGTCCATCGTGTGTGGCCGAACAGCACAGAGACGACGCACAAAACAGAATAGTCATCAGGATCATGGAAGATTGGTATACCATACGCACAGGTCGCGACAATGGGATTCAGCGCCATGACCTGGCAAATTGCATCTGCTGTGCTCGAGTGCGACATGTCCACCTGTGCCACCCCATATACCCTCTATCTTCGTCTCCGACCCTGCCAAACGAGGCAAGCGACCACGTCATGGTCTGCTCGAGGAATCGTTCATACCAGCCTTCCAAAGAGGGAGTGCTTTCCTGGTCATCTCATATCTTCAGCCCTTCTGCCGGCGTCTAGACCCGGCGAACACTAATAACAAGCCAGAGCCAAGTCACACAGACACAGCAGAGCGAGAGTCCAGCGGAACGGGTTCCCCGACGCCAACGCCAGTGGTAGTTGCATCGCGCGCCAGGAAAGTTCCTCGCGGTACGGACCATATTGGAGCATTTGCCTTCCGAGTGTTGATGTGACGGCACCACCGACGTACAATTGTGATGGCTAGTGGCCTTCGGCAGGGAGTTGACGGAAGGTGCCCAACTGATCACACGAAATCAGCCTGTTCATCCGGGCTTGTTTGCGCCCGTGAAGCCCATGTGCGTTGTCACTTGCTTTACCCGCGGCCCGATCCCGCCCGGGATGGTCAAGATGAGAAATGATGCATCCAACAGCTCAACTGGGCTGAGGTCCCCCTGGCACTGCGCACACCGAAACCGGTCCATCCCGTGCTGACTGTTCACCGGTCTCAACATCTGGCCTAGTGACCTCGAGGATGGTCGTGTTACAATCAAATGTACCAATGCTACAAGGCATGTGACAGGGTACTTTTTGCTGGTCATCAGAACCTAGGTGCTGGGGGAGAGACTTTTGTCCAGCATCAGAAGGAGCGTATCTGACTTGGAAATTGCATGATTTCGCACGTCATGGGGGTGCAGTCCCGCGAAGGCTTCCGGCCGGCCCAAGGCGGCAGCCGGGGGAGTGGGTTCCGACCTCGCGACGCCGTATCTGGTCAGCCGGCATACGGTCGAGGTCGAGTCCGTAACCATGCTACTTACATGTGGGAGTTTTATTCTGGCGAGCACAATGCCGTAGACACAATGCCGTAGACAACGTGCCATGTCTCGCTTGCCATTACCAGGCTGCCCATGTTGTAGGCCATCAAGCATCCACCAAGGCGGCAGCCCCCACGTCTTCTTTGCGTAAACGCCTTGCCCGTGAGCCCGGGTGACACAAGCATCTATGAGGTCACGTTAGGGCAGAGTGACGTTGACAAGAAGAGCCAATCGAGGTCCAGACTTGCGCAAGTGTTGCAGGTTATGTCGACTGACTATCGGTGTGCTACAATGGCCTCTTAACTTCAAGTCGGTGAACGACGAGGTTGATTCGTCTTGCTAAGGCCCGTGTTTGGCGCGCCACGCGGAATTATTCTCTTCATATGGCGATCTCTCTCGAATGATATTTCTCTCAAGTGATCATGTGAGAAGTATGTGTCACAAAGGCAAAGCTTGTCAAGGTTAAGACATTTCAAGTGGCACCTCCACAGTCGAAGTGGGGGATTGCGGGGGGTGGTTTGTTGCGTGCACATGAGGGCATTCTTCCCCACAAGGACGAGGCAACATGTAAGAAGTCATGTCAAGCGCCTAGCAACAGTAGCGAGCCCTTTCGGACAACGCGCAGTGTTCATCGGAGGGCCAGATGGGAGACACGGATATGTAGGGGGAACTGGTCGCACCTACAGCTCGGAGGCTCCTCGACATGACCCTGCCAGACCCTCGGTAACGTATTCGCCCACCTGAAGGTGCCTTGTAGTTCTGAATACCGAGGAGATTGTTCGCGTGTTCGCGAGTTGCACCCACAAGGTCCATCACGCGATGGGTTTTATTTATACAACCCAGTGTAAACTATATGACATGAAAAGGGATGCCTATAATGGCTCTCAGAGGAGTCGGGAGAATTGAATGCAGGAGATTCGACGCCAGAGAGAGTTTCTTTCAGAGACACGTCGCGATTCCGACCCTCCAGCATTGGAGCTTGAGGGCTGACTGACTTGCTGACTGACCTGCATACCTAGCTAGGTACCTAGGTACCTATGGTAGCACGCTGTGTCAGTGACTGCAACCTTGTGGGGCCAGGCGACATGCGGAGGGGTCTTTCTGCACTAACCCTCTGTAAGTAGGCGGTGTCCAGCTTGAGCTCCCCCAGGCGAAGGTGGGTGATTGATTCTGCCACCAAGAGTCGCATCGAGCTTCAGTCTCCAACGACGATTCGATAGCTGCCGCATCACGACTGACGACCGGCCATCCGACGACCACGAGCCAGCCATCATCAGCCATCAGCCACCCGAAACCTATTGGATACCCTCCAGCGGACATTGAGCCTGAAGGAACATTACCAACAAGACATGATGCCCTTGCATTGTTCTACGAACGGCCTTTGACAAGCATCTGTGTCGAACGACTGCCTCTCATGTCGCGCCATGTAGGCGCCATGCCGACCGTCCGTAAAGGACCCAACTGGCCCTCCCATCTTCGCCAATTCAGTCGCGGGAGTCTCGACCGCAACGCGTCCTCGGCCGACTCCCTCGTTCGCCCGACACCGTATCCAGTGCCTCGACGATTCGCGGCGATCAGTCATCATCGTCGCAGAAGACGCGCCGCCTCGAGAGGCGATGTACCGTCACCGTCAATGAGGGCTACAGCCGCGATGAGGTCATCTTGAACCTCGACGTCTTTGGCGGCGAGGTTCGGTCCGGCAGCCTCATGGCAATCACGGTGCTGAAGCCCGAAAATGACAAGAGCGCAAACCATGGATCGTCTGGGCGTGACCATGCTCGGAGCCCGGCGCCCGGTCTCTGCGACGGGGAGACTGTGGGACGGCGCTACATATTCGTCGTGAAGGACGCGTCGAAGGAGCAGAAAAGCCGCAATGCGGGCCTCGAAATCTTCGTCATGAAGCACATTGCCGACGCCTTTGGCATGAAGAAGGGCTCGCAGGTCCTGCTGAGCCACGTCGATGCCAACAGCCCCGCTACGGCCGCCTCCCACGTTGAGCTCTCCTTCAAAGACCAATATCTCTCTCGCTCTGACATGTGGCGCATGGCCATTGGCGAACTCGCCGAGCGGACCGTCTACAAGGGACAATCCATTCTCTTCATGGGCACCATCAAGGCTCAGGTTACTGCCGTCTACGTTGAAGGGCAGAAGGCGCATTCGGCCTTTTTCACGCGGGACACGCGGCCCATCTTCCGCAGCGAGTCGGCGCGCTATGTCCTCTTCATCCAGATGGCCCGCGAGATGTGGGATTTCGACGCCGAGGGGTCGGGCGAAATTGTCTTCAACAAGGTTGTCAATGGCTTCCTGCCCGCCCTGTTCAAGAAGTGGGCCAAGATGAAGGTCAAGCACCTCGTCACCATTGTCCTCTTTGCGCGGGTCGAATACGACACTGGTCTCAATGCCGAGCTGGCGAGCAGTGCGCTCCAGGGCGATTATTACACGGGCACGCAGCAGTCGGGCGAGCGCAGGCCGTACAAAGACTTCTACCGCGTCGTCGTGAGTGAGATGGCGAGTAACGAGTGGACGACAATCCTGTACCAGCTCAAGAAGGACTTCAACTTCTTTCGTCGCGACATCAGCCTGCACCACCAAAAGGCCAGCAGCGCCTTCGTTCAGCTTGCGGAGGATGCCGATGGCAAGACGACGCCCAACAGGGTCAAGGCCGAATCGTCGCTTTCCATGTTCGGCAACTTCCTCGAGGCTATCATCATCGCGTCGCCGCAGCTTGCCCTCGATTACCTCGTCCGAGACCTCATGCGCGCCGGCAGATCCATCGTTGTCACCACACCCGGCCCCGGAGTCTTTGAAGTGGACTACGAGACGCTACGACGGACGACCGAGGCCCTCGTGGGTAACGGCATTGGTATCGACCTGATTTGCGTGCCTAAGATGCCTCTTCACTCGGTCCCCCTGTTCCGCTACCGCAACCCCCAGCCGTCCGATGGGCGCCACCACCACCGGAACAAATCCATGCGCAGCCGCGAGAGCACACCAAAGCAACAGGCTACGCCAATTTTCGGGAGCTATCAGTCCATTGCCGACTCGCTGTCGCCCACAAAGGGCCTGGAGTTGGCGCGTCGCATCGACTCGCTTGCCCATGCGCAGGATGATTGGTGCTATGCTTTGCCTCAGTGGCTGCATGTCTCCTACTGGACCGGCACATCCGAAGAGGCCTTGTCGTACCAAGGCATCGCCCTGTCTGTGGCCGAGAATGAGAAAGAGACGCACGAGGAGTTTATTATTCGTGCAAGGATGTATGCCTTGCAGATGCGGAGCGTGCTAGAGACCAACGAGATCGAGACGACGCCATTGCAGGCTGACCCTCTGTATCCCATCAACAACTCTGATTCCAAGACTCTGCCAAAGGTGCGCCACGCGGCGCAGGACGAGGTTGCATTCGTTCCGTACAAACGACCGGTCGACGCTCTCTTCGACCATGTCTATGGCTTCCAAAAGTTCATCCCGGAAAGGCTCTCCAAGCCCGGAGAAAAGTCGTTGTGGAAGCAGCTACAGGCATACGACGAGACGAGGGCAAAGCTCCCCAAATCTCGGCGGATCACGCCGGCCAGACACTCAAGGGAACTGGACGAAACAATAAGACGCCAACTGATGGAAGATACAGGGTTGTTTGGAACCTCGTTGCCAGAAAAGAAACTCGTCGGAGCGCACAGCCACGGATCTGCCAGCACGGCGCGCAAGATGTCGATGAATATTGAAGACGGGGAGAGGCCGGAATTGCCACCTGTTCTCCGCAAACAGTCAACAGCTACAATTACAGACACGGCCGCGAAGTTGGCTACCCCGAAGACGCCCAAATTTATACGCCAGATCAGTCTTGGTATTCGGGGTTTTGGCATTGCTGCTCCCAAGGTTGTACAAGCTGAAGCAAGCTTCGAAACCGTCAACGCATCCAACGGAGAACAGAGCAAACAGAAGAAGGCGGGCGGCGAAGATCTAGCCACACCTCTGATCAAGTCGACCCTTCCGCGTCCGGCGTCGCCCCAGTCTATCAAACCTTCAATCTCTTCCTTGGCACCCCAGCTGTTCAGGTCCGATTCGAGAGACACGCTGACAGATCTACCTTCGACACCAAGCATACCAATCGGCGCGAGATCATCACAGTGGGGTAGCTCGACCAATCTTCAAAAGATGGGGGCTTTCATGGCTCCAGGTGTTCCATCCCTCGCCCGCAGGGATCTACTGCAGGAAGATCGAGACCAGCAGTTCTCATCGGCGTTGAGACAGGAAGATAACGACAGGAGGTTCAACAACAAGCTCCGGGTCCCTGAGTCGCCTACCACACTCTCCCCTACCACCGCCGTCACGCCCTGGCTGACGTTGCTGAACCCTTCGAACCCGGATACAAAGAAGGTGGATGACACTGTTCTCTACAGTCGCTGGCAGCACGTCTTCCCGAAAACGTCTGAGATGAAAGTGATGAAGTGGAAGGCGCTCTGCTGTCCAGCTGCGGTGCCACTGACTACTGAGTATTTCCCTACCAAGGCGCAATTCGATGCCGAATACCAGCGCCAGCCGTACAATATTGCCCAAAACGCGGATGATGAGCTTGCCGAAGAGCCCAAGTCGCGCGAAGAGTTCATCCGAGAGCTCATCAGCCTGAGGTTCTCACAAGGCTTTCAACTGGTCATTGGACCTGCCGTCGCCCGGGCGTTTGGACAGAAGCAGATGAAGATTGCGGATATTTTCTCGCGCGACCAGGCCATGGAGGACGGTACTAGCGTATTCATGTCTGTCGGGAACACCATTCATCAGCTTTCGTGCGTGAACGGGGCAGAAATCGAGATCAACATCTTTGTACGCAAGCCGACCGAATCGGCCTTGCTCCCATTCGCGCTCGGCGCGATGTACAAGCCAGCCATCCGCACACTGTTGGATGTCAACTACCGGACGCAGGAGATTGACATTCTGACGCCCAAGCCCGAGAGAAACTGGAACTACATTGACTCGTTCCTCGCCGGCCACAATGACGAGCTCACGGAGAGCCTGCGGTTCTGGCGGGCGAGGTTCGTGTTGATCCCAATGTTGTCACGCAACACGTCCGTGCCGAGGAACCAGTCCGGCGACAACCCGGAAGAGGTCCGGCTCGAAGGCATCAGGCGACTGTCCCTCCAATGGCAAAAGTACCGATACATCTCGCCTTCCGAGCGTCGATTTCAGACAGGCCCCAGGAAGCAGCGTGACCCTAACCCTTTGGACATTGTTTACAAAACGGAAGATGCCTCTGCAGTCATCGCTGCCGAGGTGGACTCGCTCCCTCTTCTCGAGGGCTTGGAAGGAAATCGAAAGGGCCAACTGGTATCCAACCGAGAGCGATTCCGCAAATCTAACCTGAACATCGCCGCTCTTGCGGAGGCGATCCAACAGCCGGAGGAAAATGGAGGCGTCAAACTCCAGAATCGGCGCTGGCACTTGCGACTGCATTACAACTGCTTCATCGGGTCTGACATGACGACCTGGCTGCTCGACAACTTTGAAGATCTCGAAAATCGAGACGAGGCGGAGCAGCTGGGAAACATGCTCATGGTGACAAAGTATGACAAGACCGAAGACAAAGAGAAGGAAGATTTTAGGAAGGAGAAGAACAGGGGCTTTTCATCCACGTGGAGAAGCGCCATCCGTTCAGAGATGGGCAGTACTTTTACCAGATCTCGGGCGATCATGCCAAACCCCTACCGCCGAGCTGGTTCAACCCGCGCAAACGAGACGGTCCGGTGCCTGCAACGCCCATGGCCGAGCACACGCCAAAGGATTCGCCCCGCGCAGGCTACTCTCGTCCGACGTCGCTGCAAGAAGAGCATTCGCCCGTTTCGGGCGCCACTACGCCGACCATGGCAAATCTCTTCAATTCCAAGAAGAGGCCGAGAGTGGTTTTGAGCAAGGTCGTGAAGTATGACGTGGACCACCGCAAACGCTCATATCGACCAGAGAGGATCGATCTGCACTATGATCGACTTCACAACCCAGACAACTGCTATCACATTCGCCTGGACTGGTTGAACGTTACGGCCAAGCTGATCGAGGACGCGGTGGAGGGCTGGGCCAGGGAGGCAGCAAACTACGGTCTGCGACTCGTCGAGGTTCCCATCAGGGAGGCTTGCACGATCACCGACACGAACCCCTTCCGCCGGCCGTACACTATCAAGCTCGCCATACCTCCGCCGGCGCAGCAGCCTTCGACGTTTTACGATCCCACGTCGTTCACCGCCCAGACGTCTCCTGGCAAGCACCCGTACCATGCGGCAATTCTGAAGAAGTTCGACTTTGTGCTCGACGTCGAGGCGGCGTCAAACTATCCCCCTAATGTTGACGTGAGCTACTCCTGGGGCAAGCCCGATTTCAAGTATACGCAGTACATCCACCGCTCCGGCGTCCTGCTTGCCGAAGTCACAGACGAGGGACACTTTATCATTCTGGCCAACCGCTTGTTCAGTGAACGGGCCACGGCGGCTCGCGAAAAGGAGATCAAGGACGCTCGCGATTCGTACGGCGGAAGCGGCGGTACTTCCCTCCCCGTTCCGATGGAACGAGGCGGCGGCGGCAGCGGTCGGTTCGTGTCGATGGGGTCGTACACACCCTTTGGCGTTCCAGAACCAGGTCCGACGGCCTCCCCGCAGGTCAAACCAGCCCTCTTCGCGCCGTCTCCGACGATGAGAGCCGCGGATTACTCGTCATCTGCACACAGCACATTCCCTGGCAGCCTGAACCCCAGCATGCCGAAGCCCTTCCACCTCAGCGAACCCTCGCTCGTGAAGGACGACTTTGAGTCGTTCTGCGGTGATGCGTCGGCCCTCGAGGCCTTCTACAAGGAGGTGCTTGAGAAGTCACGCGATTCGCGCTCGCCCATGACGACACCGGCCAATGTGCTCGGCCACCAGGGTGCTGGCGGGCTCGAGGCCGTGCCAGAGGCCAGCATCCCGAGCCTTGGCCTGCCGGAGCGAATGCTTGGCGAGATGCGGGACTTCAGCAGTCCGAGCCCTGGTCCCGGCGCACTGAGGGCGTCGACGACAGCGACGACGGCTATGGGAATGATGAGCAGTCCCGTGCTGACGGGCGTGAGCTTCCTGAGAAGAGGGAGCGTTCAGGCGCAGCTGCAGCATGTGCAACAGGCGCAAGAGGGAGCGAGGTCAGAAGGGGGCAGTTCCTTGAAGGATGGGAAAGGGGGCTAGTTGATGCTGTTCATGGTGATGGCGATTCGGCGGCCAATGATGAAACGGGGAGTTTTGGAGTTTCGTGAGCGACGGGTTATCATATCTTATGCACATGTGAAAACTGAATTGAATCTTCCTCGAATATGGTCAACTGAGCACATCACCAGCAAGTAAGAAGACAAGCCTGACGTTGGGTTGACTTAGTCATCTGATTCAGGCTCCGAATGGAGGTTGAGAAGGGGCAGGCAGGTATGGGAAGACAAGGAGGGCGCGCCCCAGACGCGCAGGCAGCAGGACCTGCCTCCAATCGAAGGCCCTTGGCCAACATCTCGTGTACCGGAGGATTGAATACCTTCTTCCGACCTACATCTACCCTCTACGCTCGCAAGAAATGCCGCTCTTTGCATCTGCATCGCCGTACCTCAGTGTTCCATCATTCGTCACAGTGCGCTGGCCAAGACACCCCCGAAAGGAAAGAGATGGATGGATGCAAGAGGAACAGCAGCGACTGGCAGGCCGTCTTCATGGTGGCACCAGTACGATGAGGTATGGCGGCCATGATG
Source organism: Verticillium longisporum (assembly GCA_019188255.1). NCBI lineage: Eukaryota > Fungi > Ascomycota > Sordariomycetes > Glomerellales > Plectosphaerellaceae > Verticillium > Verticillium longisporum. The sequence continues at coordinate 5,332,024 of JAETXT010000005.1, read as the reverse complement.
AGCATGCATGATGATGATTGCAGCCCTCTTTTAGCGACGACAGCACGATTGACCCGAGAGCTCAACGATTGACGATTCGCTTCTTTCTGCCCTCGGTTACTTGCATCCAAGGAGGAAATGAATGACTCTAGGGTGCTTCCAAGCCTCCCTCCCCGGAGGGTACCCAACTTATCAAACTGGCGTCAATGAGTAGCTACCAGCTACGGCAAGCGAAAAGATGGCTGGTCCTCCGGTCAAATAACCCATCAACTTGCGCGTTGTCGCCCACCAGCCCATGCCATGATCGGGCCTCCGCATCGGACGAACCGCCGCGGTTGAACCCTCGCAGCTCGGACGGTTTCTGTTGGACAGACGGGAGTAGCGGCCCCTCCAAGCTGCAGCGGTCACGCCTCTGGTCTACTGCAACAGCTGCAGACTGCAGACCGCCTTGAGGCCCAATTCACTTTTGGTCTTCTCTTTTTCCCCCTCCTGGTCCGGCTGATCGGTCAGATGTCTGCTTCTGCTTCAACTTCTCCTCACCTCCCTCCGCTTTTCTCACTGGTCTAGCCAGGCGAGTCCAGGCCACACAACTTCCGACCAGACGACGGTCACCTTGGCCCATTGGGAGCCCATCGGGCATTCAACCTCTTCCCCTCATCATTGGACCTACCTCGTCGACCTGCTGCAGCAACAACAAGCTGGCATTCGAGCCACGACACTCCTGCACCGACCCTCCAACCAGCAGACTGCCTGCACTTTCGCCCTTCTTGAACCCGCGAACCTCCTCGCAGATCCTCTTTGTCCCTCTCCCCCACTCACTCCCATTGAACGACCGTCCGACCCCGTCATCCCCACGACACAAGGACCGCACACCAGACCAGACACGGCCACCGAGCGAACGAGCACCCGTCCCAACGTCCTGCACCGCTGATGCTGGTGCTGCTGCTATTGCTGCTGCCACCGCTTCTTCCGTGCTTTCATCCTGCAGGATACATAGCAGATACCGCTAGCATTACTCCCCCCTTTCGGTTCCGATTCCCCTCTTCTACCGCCAGCTGTACATCGCTAGGCGCAGCTGCTGCATTCATAATCAAAAGCCAGGTCAGTCTTTAGTCGAGACTTTGCTTCCCTCCACCCCGCCCCTGAGCTGTCTTCCATCTCTACCTTCACCCCGCCACTTTCTTGCACGCGACTTCAGGTCAGCATTCTGAAGAAGATGCCCTGTGTATTTGTATCGGAGCCACCTTGAGATATCGGTTGCCGTGTACATTATCTGCTGCTGTTGCTGCCACCAGCTTCCTCGACGCTCATTTTCTCGCCACCTTCACTTCTATCCCTCTTGCTAAGATGCGTTCCAGAGAGCTCAAGACGCGAAAGGCAGTCGTCAGGATGGACCCCGACTGCGCCATCTGTCATGCACCAGCCACTATGGCATGCGACTGCGAAGCCAAGGGCCTAGAGGTAGCCATCAAGCAGGCCGAGAATAGGATGATGCAGTCCATCTACAGCGATATACGGTTTGTTGGAACTCATATTTTGATCTCCGGTGTCTCTAGTGTTCTGACGACATGTTACAGTTCCTGGGTCCGTGGGCGCGCCCAGGATTACATTCTTGAGTATTACCGCCTCCTCACCGATCGTCGTAAGACACAGCACAATATGAACCTCGAGCGTATCACCGCCCATGCTTCCTATTACTACCAGCAGCAGCCCCATCCTAACGATATTGCTGCTGCTCAAGGTGCCCTCAAACGCGGCATCGATGAGGACTGGCAGGCCAGCGTCCAGCGGTATCCCGAGGTCCTTGAGTATTTCTACAGTCTCGTCGAGCTGAATCTCCCCCGATGATGACCCCGCCGTCAAGGACCCGCCACTCAGCGCTCTCAATGGATCGAGGAAGGCGACACGCCGATCAGTCAGCCACGCTATAGCCGGTACAAGTCACCACGAGAGAGAGCTGCCGCTGCCGCTTCCAAGACGGACGCCGCCACCGCTAGAGCCGAGGATGGATCGCCGGACGCCGGCACCAAGGGAGAGCCGAAGGGCATCGTTCCGACCCCGCCGCCACCGCCCATGTCGTCCTACTACGGGCCGCCACCAGGCTGGGGCGTTTGAGCCGTAGTTGGCTCAGAAGAAAATGTTTTGATATTTTGAAATTCGGCTAAGATTAATGAAGCTTACGATTTATGATGCTGCGGCAGTTCTCAACTTGCAGAGTTAGACAGTTCCTTGTTTCACGTTTGGACGGGTCGTTGGAGTACGGAGCTGCATATGGGTAGCGAGCATGCTCTTCTCAGCAGAGTGTTGAAGGTTTCGACGTTGGCACGGATGCATCTAGGGTTGGCATTCAGTCATCAGCTGACCGGAGTTTGATAGATGTGACCTAAATCCACAGTTCTGAAGCCACCTGTTCATGTTCCAAGACCTATTTTGAAGTATCGCGAGTCAGTATCATACCTCGTAGGCGATAATGTGCCCGCTTCAGCTCAATCGTCAGCATGTGGAGGGCGCAAGGCTTGATCTTGAAAAATGTCATTGTCGCTGTATGCGGCCCCAGCCACCCTAAGTACAACAAGACGAACCAAACCACTGCCACCCGCCACGCTTTTTTGGTGAGATCAAAAAGGAACACAAAGGAAAATTTTGTAAAAAGTTGTGAAAAAAGAGGAAAAGGTGAGATCATGTTGTGAGAGAGAAAAGTTGAGGCAGACCCACGATCCGAGGACAGGACGTGGGGGAAGGAAGAATCTAGAGTGAAGAAATGAGAAAGAAAAGGGGAGAGGATGGAGTTCAGGATTCCAATCCTCTCCCTACAAGAGCGCGTCCCACACCCGTCATGTGCAACCATATTTCAAAAAAGGGTTGAGAATCTCCTTCCTTCTCTGGTTCACTGTCGAGTACGTGCCATTCGTTCTTCCATGCCCCCTCATGACTTCTTCCTCCCGAAGTCCCAAATTCTGTTTCCCTTTGATGAGCGAGCCCCCCCTGGATGCGGATGTGGTTCATCATGAACAGACCGCGGAGACGGAGGAGTGAGGGGGGCGCTACGCCTTGTCCTCGACCGAGGTCTCCTTGAGGTCCTTGGTGACCTCGTCGACAGCGTCGGACGTGTCGGCGCCGTTGGCGCCGTTGGTCTTCTCCGTCTCCTCCTCGGCCTCGAGGGCGGCGATCTTGGCCTTGGCCTTCTCAATGTTCTGTAGTTTGTTAGCCTGTTTCTTCGTCATGCATGGTATGCCCACCCTCGGGCTACGGGGGAGAGAGAGAGAGAGACGTTACCTTTTGCGTCTGGGCAGCCTGATCGGCCTTCCAGTGGTCGAGCTTGGCCTTGACCTGCTCGGTGACGGAGGGAATGTCGGCGGCGCTCATGGGGGGGTCGATGCCCATGGCGGCGCAGTCCTCGACGACGGAAGGGGGCAGCTGAACTTGGCGCCCTCGGCGGGGACGCGGCGGCGGCGGCGGCGCCCTTCTTGCCCTTCTTGGTGGCGGGGAAGAAGTCCTCCTCGCGGTCCTTCTTGCTGAGGATCTTGGTGCCCTTGATGCCGGCGTCGTCGACCTTGCGCTCGGCCTGGGCGCCGAGGCCGCGATCGACGAGCAGGGACGCTTACTCCTCCTGGGCGGCGGCGGGATCGAGGTAGCGCAGCAGGCTCTGGGCGCGGCGGATCTCCTCGAGGTAGGCCGGGTCGCTGGCCTCGGCGAGGAGACGCTCGGCGTCGGCCTTCTTGCGCTCGAGGTGGTAGCGGTCGTTCTCGGCCTGGCGGCGCTCGCGGGCCTTGTTGCGGGCCTCGCGCTCGTAGGCCTGGGCGGCCTTCTTCTGCTGCCAGTAGTCGTCCTTGATCTTGCGGATGACCTGGAACTTGTCCTGCTGCTCGGCCTGGAGCCTGGTGCGCTCGTCGCGCAGCGAGGACAGGCCCTTGTAGGCCTCGTCCGACTCGGCCTTGAGGGCGTCGAGCTCGGTCTGGATCTTGGTGTACTGGTCGCTCATGGCGCGGGCCTCGGGGTCGTCCATCGAGTCCTTGATCTCCTTGATCTTGGCCTTGAGGTCGTCAATCTGCTTCTGGCCGTCCTCAAACTGGGAAAAGTTCTTGCGCGTCTTCTTGAGCGACGAGATCTCGGCGAGGGCCTTCTTCTCGTCGACAATCTTCATGGTGCCGGCGTTGACCTGGCTGTCGAGGTGGGCGATCTGGCGGTCCAGCTCGTCGACCGTCTTAAAGGCCACCTTGCCGCGGGCGAGCTTCTGCTCGTTGATGCGGCTGCGCATCTGGTCGTCGAGGCGCTTGATCTGGTCGAGCTTGGCGCCGCGGGCGTTCTTGCCGGCGCCCTGCTTCTGGCGGATCTCGTTGGCCTGGGCGATGAGCTCCTGGCGGCGCTTCTGGGCGGGGCTCTGCTTCTCCTTGTCCTTGTTGGGCAGGGCGAGGTCAATCTTGGACTTGATGTTGGCCTGCATGTGCACTTTTTGTCAGCGCTTTCCCTGCCTGATTGTCCGTTTGGAAGAGAGAGAGAGAGAGAGAGAGAGAGAGAGAGAGAAGACACGTACGAGCTTGTCCATGGAGGCCTTGTGGTCGGCCTCGGCCGCCTTCAGGTTCTTCTGGTATACGGCCTCATCGGGCAGCTGAGGACGACCAGCGGTCTCCTTGGTCTCAGCAGCGGGCGCGGGCGCCGTCTTCTTGGTGTCGGCCATTGCAGAGGGAAGTTGGAACACGAAAGACGAGTCAATTGGAGGGGAGGGGGAGAGAGGGGGGGTGGGCTGTCTGTGCAATTAAGCAAGCTGGCCGAACCGTCTCACAAATCTCGAGAGGGCAAGAAAAAAAAGAGATTATAATGGTAGAGATGTGGAAGGAGGAGGTCACAAGTAGGAGGAGAAAGTTGTCTCGTCAGGTGGACGTGGACGTGGTAGGATAAATTTCCAGGGTCCCCAGGATTTTGATGAAATTCACCCTTTTGGGCCAAGGTCAAGCAGCAGTAGCGGTGCCTCAGTGCCTCGTGGCACCTTTTCGTCTCCTTTTCCTGCGAGCGCTGAGCACGCACTGGACACTTTGCTGGAGCTGGCGCTGCTAGTATAAGTACCTGGTGCTGCTTGTACCTAGGTCCTAGGTCCTAGGTCCCAGGTCCTAGTACCTAGGTCCTGCTGTTGGTGCCCGGATGGCGCCCACTGGCTGACCTGATGGAAGGCCCCCCTCCATGGCCTGTGCGCCGTGTCGTTGGGTGGGGCACGAGAGCTTCCAGACCCCCCACCGATTTCCTTGACCGCTGGGCACGTGCGCTCGGTGAGAACGAGAAGGAGGACGTTACATAATCGGACGAGCCTCGGATACATGCATGTCGGCGACCCGCTTTTGTTATTGTTCTTTCTTCTGAGCATGAACATGGAGGGACCGACGGGCCCTGGTTTTTTTTGGGCAAGGCTGAATGCGAATCTTGACGTTGCGAAGGTTGCGACACCAGCAATCGTCACTCTCTGCATCTACCATATCCCGTCACCACGACCACTTGTCAGCTCTCCCTCTCGCGCCGACTTTTCCCTGATCAATTCCTTGACCTCGAATCGCACAACTGAAAATGGAGGGCAACGACGGCCAGAGCAAGGAGGTGGTTCGCGCCTGGCGCGCCTGGAGGACGGTTCACGAGATGTGTGCCGATAGAGTATCGCCCCCGGTCCCGATTTCTCACCGGTGCAACCTCCACGTGCCTGCATGACGGTACTGACATGGCATGCCCAGGGCTACGAACTCGCCGAGTCAGAAATCCAGATATCTCTCGACCGCTTCCGCCACGAATACCTTGCCGCCGACGGCAGCGTCAAGTACGCCTCCCCTTCATACGCACATGATTCTTTTCGCGCGCACAGGAAGGAAGAAGTGAAAGGAAAGCACATGAACTGACATGCAGCCTGCCCCAGCCGAAGCAAGCTCACCTTCTCCGCGCGCCCCTCGAGCGACATGCTCAGCCGTCACACGCCCGCCCCGTCCGCCGCCAACCCCAACCCGGACCCGGACTGCGGCCCCATCTACATCGAGTTCATCGCCGAGCAGGGCTCCCTCGGCGTGCAGCACCTGCGCCGATTCGTCCAGCACGTGCTCGAGGGCCACTTCAAGGCCGGCATCATGGTCACCTCGAGCCCGCTGACCTCGGCCGGCCGCAAGCAGCTGCTGTCCCTCGAGAGCTTCGCCCGCATCGAGTGCTTCCTCGAGGAGGACCTGCTCGTCAACATTACCCACCACGAGCTCGTCCCCAAGCACATTCTCCTCTCCACCGACGAAAAGGCCGTCCTGCTCAAGCGCTACCGCCTCAAGGAGACCCAGCTGCCGCGCATCAAGCGCGAGGACCCCGTCGCCCGCTACCTCGGCCTCAAGAGGGGCAACGTCGTCAAGATTATCCGCAACTCCGAGACGGCGGGGCGTTATGCCAGCTACAGGTACTGCACGTAGGCTGGCTGCGTTGTGCTGCTGCCGTGGGGGTTTGCTGCTCGAGGGAAGCGCACGCATTCTGCTGAAAGACTGGAGGCAAGCAAGGAAGGAAGAGGGCCACGGCCGCGAACCACCATTATTGCCAGGTCAACCGATAGGCAAGAGTAAGAGAGAGAGAGAGAGACGTCGCGCGGCCCCGGCCTCCCCGCGAAAGAAAGGAAAGAAAGAAAGGAGAGAAAAAGAAATGGGGGCGTTTGTGTGCTGTTTGGGTTCGGCGTTCAGGGGGACTTAGACTCCATGTGTAGGAAAGCTACCTCGATTTTCGAAACAAAGTAACTTGAAATCGCTCTGCGGATCGCTTCTCGGCGTCGCCGTTGTCTCGTGCTATGTACATGTCACTGGCTGGGAAGAGAGCGGACCATCGAGTAAGCACACGCCTGCTATCGAGCCTTCACTCTCGGGCTCGCAGGGCCAGTGCTGCCATGTCGGCAAAACGAACACGCACTCCTCGCTGGAACGACGCGCGCCGAAAGTGACCAGTCCTCTACCGGACAGCAGAGACACATGCCTGGCTCCTAGCTGACGCTCGTCCAGCCATGTCAGAACGACCGGCAAGCGACCTCTGGGGACCTTAATGCGCAGTCACAGGAATGCTCGTCTTGACCTGACGAGCCAGCCTGAACACAAACACAGACTTGGAAACGTTTCGAGTCGGCACGGCGAGGAGACGAAGCGGCTGCAGGTCCTGCTGTTGCCACCCTCTTCCCAGACTACACTCATCACGGCACAACACCAGTGATCCCTAGACAAGGCGCCAAACTACCTGCCCGTTCAGTCAAAGTTCGACGACTGACCCGTCACTTTCTGACTTGGCCAGGCTAGAGCGACACCACCCAACCCAACCAACCCCTCACGGAAGTAGACACGGCAAACAACGGCACAAATGCCCAACTAGTTCACTGTCAAGAGCCCCCCCCGGCTGAGCAGCAGACTCGAGTCACCGTGGCAGTTCACATTGCATCGCCCAGAGGCACTTTGTTCATTAAAGTGAGGCAACAGTGGCAGGTAACGCACCATCGCCAACCGAGCTAGTAAAAATGGGGTGGCCAGCTACTGCCGTAGCCAGCGCTGTACAAACATGTGGCGTCGCAACCGCGCGCCGGGGTATATGCTGTGAAATGACGAATGATAAAAAGAACAACAAAATGCAGTGATGGGGCCAGACGAGGCCCAGCCGTGAACCCCTCAAACCAAAACCAGACCCCAACAGTGAATGGCTGGCGGTTCATCTGGGCCTCCGATCCAGCCTGCAACTCCCTCGACACCTTGCCCACCTCCTGCCAGGACCCAGAAACCGATGTCGTGAAAAACGTCAATAAACACGACCGCCGCCTGGTCTCATAACGCCGTTTCGAGGGTTCTAGCATCTAAACTCCTTCCGTAACCCGGATATTTCCAAGGTGTCCTGCTGAGCCGTCATGATACATGGGCATAATTGATATGCCTGGGATAAGTATGTTCTTTCTGATGTGTGTGTGTGTGTGTGTTCATGTGCTGGTGTGTTTGTGTGTGCGCCTTCGTGTTGCGCACAACGAGACTATGTGTTTTCATGCCCATGATACGTCTGAAGGGACTTATTTCAAAAGGCCACCAGGATCCATGAGCTGTGGACCCGAGGTAGAAGCCGGGTCGAATATGACCATGTCAGAATGGCGGGATTGCGGTATGGGCTGCAATTCGGTGCCGCTTCTGGGCTTGTGCCGAGGGGGTTTGGCGCTTGAAGGCCCAAAGAGAACCCCCATGTCCTGAAGAAGTGCAGTTGAGCCGCGCCGTTGGCCAGTAGAAGGGGCCGGCAGTGCCGGCGACGGCAGGCTATGCGAGATGTTGGGAGATAGAGGATCCACACTCGATATGAAGCTGTCGCGCCTGAAGCTGTCGCGTCCGTAGCTGGAGCTCGCCGGGTCCTGGCCCTCTTCCGAAAGGAGCCCTCCCACATCGAAAAAGGAGACTCTTCGAGGTGTCGTTGTCGAGTTGCTTCTGGAAGAATGCAGGTCACGGTTGATGAGAGGATCATCGCTTCGCTCACTTCTCTCTGCATGACTCCTCTGTCGCTCAGGAAAGTTCCAGTGTTTCAAGTCTTCGGCAAATCTCCGAGCCATGGGTGCTGGGGTGTATGCACCTCTCCTGACGACGCCATCACCGTATTCGGGTATGTTCTGCAGGTCGGCGTCAACGCCCAGCCCGATGTCGCGGACGAGGTCTTCGTCACTACCCCAATGACGGTGCAGCGTCGGACGACGGGACCGCGACGTGATCGTCCGCTCAAGGGAGTCGACAGCCACAGATCCATACTTGAACTTCTTCTTCTTGACACCCCTGTCACGGACGAATGACCCGAGAACAAGTGAGTTGGCAGCTGTGGTGGCGAACAAAAGTTCAACAGAAGCCATCAAAGATCGCAGTTGCTGATTCCCGTGAGCCCGCAGAATATTCGGCACGCGATAGCACGTAACGACAACGACAGCCAGGCTCAGGGAGAAGAGAAGAGTGAGCTGGACCTTCTTCTTGAGGCCAAGTTGGCTGCGAAGGACCATGGGAATGGGGAAAACAACAAGCAGTAGATCAGTAATGATGTTGCAGGTGGCCATTGTGATGAGTTGTGCGTAGCCCTGGCGACATTGACCACCAGGATCGGGCAGGACCTGCCAGTAATGGGCGAAAGGTTGGCACTCGGCAAAGTTGCTGATGAAGATGGCAATGAATGTTGCGATCAAGGCGACTCGAATGAAGAGCAGGGTCTGGCTGGCGTAGCGCTCCGAGGTGGTTTCCGTCAAGCGCCGGAAATACTCTAGAATCGTGTCTTTGAGGATCCACAGTCTGCAGAGACGGGTGTCAGCGATACAAACGAAGCGTGCGTCCGAACTCATTTGTGATACAGAGGGAAGAAGAGGAAGGAGGAGGCGAGCGCCAGATCAAGGCCCAGACACTTACGTTGCTGCATATAACAGTCGACTGGCGAGCACGAGGCCGCTGGCGATCTGTCGTTGACGATGTTGTTTCTCGGACAGCGTGACGCCCGTAAAGTCTGCATTGTTGGTTCCGTAGAGCAGGATAAAGTGTACGCATCCCATCCTCAGATACATGGGGATCAGAGCCAGCGAGACGACCTTGTCGTCTCTGAACAGCTTCTCGGTTCGAATGAATCGACCGACAACGCGCAGAACGATGATGACGGTGCAAAAGATGGTGATCCACCAACACACAAGGAGCGTCGGTTTGTCCTGGTCGAAGGTGCGCAGTGTCGGGGGTTCCGAGTAGAGAGGCATCGTGGCTATTGTTGTCCACGCCCGTCGTCCTCCGCGGAGGTCACGACGAGCGAGGAGGTCACTACTGTGCCGACTGTCGGCGAGGTCTGTCGGGCCTCAAATATCGTGGGACGGCTATTGGTGATGATCTTGGTATACGACAAAAAGATTGTTGCGACAGCGTGGCGGCGGTGGAAAGCAAGTCGATTCGAGGGCCGATACTATGACGTTGGCGTGGTCCGTGGTATTGTGCAAGTGTCCGATTCGTAATCCCTATGGTTGTGGCGGAGGGAACACTGCGATATTAGACAAGACTGAGGCGGGTTCGGCGGAGTCGCGAGAGACGGAGCGCGCAATCGTCAAGACACGGCGGCACCGGCAGCAAAGGCGGTCGTCGTAGACAGCCTTCTGTTCGTGATCGTGAGGGTCGAATGCCAGTGGTGGGTGGGAAGATGTGAGTGAAGGAGAGTTGGGTGGGAAAGAGCCAGCCAGGCTGGTCGAGATATTGCAGCGGAGTGGAGGAGAGCGGGTGAACGGTACTGTTACGGGGCCCTGTACTTCATCTGCAACCAACAGGCGAGGTCTTCGGGGGTCTTGCCCAGAGGCTTACCACCTAGGTGAGGATGCTCTTGTCTAGCGGCGTCGGCTGGGGGGTGGGCGGAAGGGAGGGGGCTGGATGAGCCAGAGGTTGATCCTGGATGGGGGCGTCCAGCAGATTGGGGCATCAAAAATCCCTGTCACTTGGGACGGGGGAGCTCGAGCCATTGGCCCCGAGGCGAGAAGAAGGGGGAGGGGAAGCAGAAGGGGGTGTGGGATCTGGGTGGTAGGGTGTGCGCGTGGAATTTCCTGGTGCGCAGCGAGCGCATCTTTCAGCGCGGCCTGTGGGCGATTGCGAATGAACAGTCGTCGGTGCGAGAGTAACAAGATAAAGCCCCGAAGGATTCGGACCGCGTACTCGACGAAAGATGAGACGATAAGGAAGCAACATGCCGCAGCAGTGGGCAGTAGAAGTAGCAAATGCCAGAGTGTTTCACAACGTGCGATAAGATTCGGTAGTCGACAGACACCTTCTTCGAGGCTGTCTCGCGATGTGGCTGCTTTGCATGCCCCATTTCCCGCGACATTGTCTTGGTCGGCACCCAGGTATCGTGAAGAGGCAAAGATGGAGGGCACAGCAACCATGCATGACGAGACTGACTGCGGATTTCTGGGCCCAGGTCCAGGCCCGCCGACAAGAACCACCGCCCACGAGGGCTCAGTCTCAAATGCGGCCAGTCCAGTCCATCTCAAGAAATCAACCACATCTCAGAAATCGGGCTAGGAGTTAGTGACGGGCGGGACCTGTACTTTGGTGCTGGCATGTCAAACGGCAGAGACTGGATGACAGATAAGAAAGCGGGCGGTTGGTCAGGCAGTCTGTGTGTTGGTGGTCCTCTCTCTGTGCGTCTGTGTCTGTGGTATCTACGGCGAGGCAGGTAGGTAGTGGCCGATCCGCTGGAGGCGTCGCCTTGGTGCCAGAGGCAAGATATGCTAGGCAGGCAAACACCGCACGTCCTCATTCCCAGTGATGCGTATCAGTGGAGGCGGTCGTCTTGGCCTTGATGGAATTCTGGGAATTCGACCAGACGCGATTCGTCGAGCTTAGAAGCGAGTGACACCCAGTGCCGCTCGATTGACCCCTCTTCTCCGACGAGTCGATTTTGCTGACAGGGACTCGACATCTCGTTTCTCCGTCGGTCCTCTCACTGCTTTGTCTCGAGCCCGAGGCAGAGCCGTCAACTAACCCTCCGGCGGGCCCAACCAGGACCAGGACCTCAACGACAACAGATAAGGTGGCGGAAGGAGACAGGCCAGCGTTGACAAGATTGGTGGAGCGCCCGTTGACGACTGACTGGAGACACCCCCCTGCCCCCTCGATATCCACTTGGCCATCTGCCTCACCTGTCTGCGCGTGGTGTCCCCGCCGGCCTAGGCTTGATCACTTGGGTACTAGGGTCCCCGTATCTGTGCAGTGCAGAGAGGGAACTTTGCCTCTTTTAGGTCGAACGACGGGTCCGAATCACTGTCGGCGATAGTGAACAGTGTGCGAAGACGGTCGGGCAGAAAGGGAGATGCTGTGAGGCATGTACGTCGTCTGCCTTGCGGGTGAGGCTATGTGCCGAGGAACCGGCGGAAAAGCTATTGATAGGAATCAACTGTGACGAGAGTGGTATGCCATAGCTGCCGCGACGAGATGGCAAGTTGCCCGAGATGACTGACGGGTGCTGACGAAGACGGCGCCGAGGGTACATAGACCGAGGTGGGCGGGCACACTGGCCAACAGGTAGCAATATGGCAGCGAGGATATGACAGGGGAACCCCGTTCTAGAGTCGAGTGGGATCCGATGTCGGTTCACGCGTCGACGATGACCGTGGGGGAGGACGAGAAGGAAGGGGAACACCCAAGGGCTGAGCTGCAGGTCTTCCTTACCATCATGCTGTACTGCTTCGTGTTTCCAGCACGCCTTGCCACGCTGACACTACACGGACTATCGTGTCAGGTCCGTGACTTGGTGGTGAGGCGACGCTCGATGCTTGCCAATGAAGCCCGACCAAGCGGCGCACAACACAGAGGGACTAGCGAAAGTGAAAAGCCAAGCTGCGCGACCTGCTTTTGGACTCTGCTACCATGCAAGGTGATCCGGCGGTTCGAAGGGGGAAGATTGGGTTGGCTGCGTTGATCCTAGTTTGGGGGTCGGTCTGCAGCGTAGCGCCCAGGAGCAGTTAGTTGCTGCAAACCACTATGAGATTCGTTCAGTTTGCTGGCAGCTCGCTGGGGGCAACACTCGGTGCATGTATCTGACTGGGGACCAGCACAGTCGATTGGCCTGCGAAGGCGATGATGAAGAACACACAACCTGGAGATGAATCGACAGTAGCGTCAGGGACTCCCGGGGAGGAAGACTAGGAGGGAAGGGCGTTTGTAGGGCGATGGGTGTCGGTGGGTGGAGGACGTACAGAAGATGGAGATGGAGGCATGGCGCGGCGTGGCGGAGAGGGGAGGAACGGCAGGGGGGATGAAGGGCAGGGTCGTCCGTACAGTGCATTCATCGTCGCCAGCCACACGGCGTTGAAGACGGGCTGAGCACAAGACCATCCCCCGCCAACTTGGCAGTACGCCAGAGGCGCTGGGGCCAGCCTCCGGCCTCTGTCGAGAACTGCCATGGAGGCGTCAGCGAATGGCGCCGCAGGCGATGGGGCAGGGGACCTTCTCCTACTGTTACCCCAGCCATGTGCAGACGACTGCAGACTGTGTCTCCACCTCTTCTGATCTATCTGACCAGTCATACCGGGGGAAACACGAGCTCTGGGCGGTGTCGTGCTTTGGCTTGGGGGGACAAGGACCAGCCGGCGCTCTGTTCATTTCGCTGCCGATGTCGTCGCGCTTGCCTCCACTACTGGTCCCCTGTTCCTGCCTGCGTCCGCCTGTCTATCTTCCTGCCTGTTCCTTTGGTGCTGCCTGCCTGCCACACACACCGCTGTGATCACGCGACATGCTCCTTCGTTCGCTTGGGTCGTTTGGGGTTTGGCAAGAAGGGGGAAAGCGCGCATCTGTCTCTCGCTTGCATGTGAGAGGCTCCCCCAGACAGAAGCTTGTCCGATTCATTTCCTGGAGACGGTGGCTTGCAGTGCAACGTGAGCACGCCATGCTTTACCTGGCTGATGCCCACACGCCAAGGGGGAGGGGAAACTGGGAAAGGCCCAAACTTGTTATCTGGGTGGCTGACTGTTGGACTGTGTTGAGTCTTGAGCGAAAGGTGCCATGGGGGCACCTGTCAGGCGAACAAGCGGCAGCTTCTTTCCCGTTCGCACCTGTGCGCTGGCTCGACGCCCTCTCTCACCACCGAAAAGACTCACTTACTCGGAAGCTGGCTGCTAAAAGAGTGTCTGACAACCCTCCAATTGAGTGTCGCGCCTGCCTAGATTGGCCGCCGGGTGGTCCCTTCTTCCCGTACAGCGCCCAAAAATTGACGGCAAGACCACGCTGGTTGGGCCACACTTTCCCCTCAATCGAGGTACTCCTGCCTCTCCATTAGCGACACCACAGCCAACCACCCAATACCTTGTCGGGCCTGTTGAATGTCGTCTCGCCATCCGCTCTCTGCTCCGAAGTGACGCACTTTACAAATCCCATCTCGTCTCCAAAACCTGGCATCTCCGTGGAACGTTTTGAATTGATTTAAGTTTACGTCCGACAGAGTATGATCACCGCACGCAACTTGAGCTCAACTGCCTTCCGAGAACGAGGCGCCTCAAGGCACCCATTGTGCACCAGCTCGATTCCTGAACCTTACCCTGCCGCTCGAGCCTCGGGAAGCCCAAACACCAACCAGCCAGCAGCCGAATGGGAGCCCAAGCCGGTGGTGACCTTGGAGTTCCAGTCACACCACTCTGACTGGCTGCCAGACTGGCTGACAGGCAGACCATCATAAGAAATAGCAATGAGCCTCTGAGCATTCGCCAGCGAAAGGGTCCCGGTCCCCTGGCCCAGTCAACCAGCCACCTCCTGCATCACGATCAGCCTCGTTGTGAATGCAACACTCTCTGCCGGCAAATGCCTCTCTCGCCCTGCATCCGCCAAGAACTTGCCGTGTCCTGCTCCCCCCTGCATGAGGTGCGCCATGGCATCATTCGCATTGTACGGCGGCGCCATGTGAGGGAACATCGAAAAGGTTGTTGGAGCAGCTTCAACGCCCTGGTGGTGGTGGCAGCTGGTGGAATGGAAACTTCGGCACATCGACGATCTCTGATGCCCCATTCCGAGGATGAGACCGCTCTACTGTCGCCTGCGTCACTGTTTCTTCAAGCTCAGCACACGACACTCTCAAATGCTGAGCAGCCGCTGGATGCCGAGCTCGTTGATTTCCCTCCAAACCTCCCTTGGGTGTCGCTTTAACTCTTGTTGTCAGAGCGCGATGTGGTATCACAATCATCCTGCAAGTCGGGGGCGACTTCGCACTCTCACATCCCGCCCTTCAGTCCCACCCCCAAGTGACCAAAGCATCATCCGCTTGCTTTTTCCTGTCATGTTCCTAGCCTCCTCACCACCATGAGGAGACCCTGCTGATCTTCCCGTCCCCTAGTGGGGGTCATGGGCCATCTCTGCTGCTGACCTTCCCGTATGGGAAGGCCAACGACGACACGCTGCAGCTAGGTATCGCGACAGAGCTCGCCATCGGGACCGAGCATCCTCACCCCATCTTTGGCTGTGGAATGAGCCAGACAACTAGCTCGGAATGATCGACAGCAAAACTTTCCACGATTGTCGCAGATGTTGTGGTAAACCAACTAACGAGGGAGAGGCATGTCTAGACGGCGGCGCCACACAATGCGCTTCAGCAAAAAGACGAGACAAAAGGCTGCGCCAGCACGCGGGAGTGACGCCACTTGACAATTTGTATCACTGATTTGGCTTCTTCCATGCCTTCTCGATGCATCCTCTCCCTGTCGGTTTCGAAGCCTTACTGCGACAATAGTGTTAGGCGAGACCAAGCACTGACACGACGCTTCTGATGGCCCCCTTGTCCGCCCGGCCCCAATCTACGCTCTTGAGCCTGGACCCGGCCTCATCGTCACAAAAGAGCTGCCATAATTCGTCAACAACCATACTCCGAACTCGCGGCCAGGGATGGAACATGAGGGCTCCCAGCCGCTTCCGCGCTTCTTGCGCCGCAGCCTCTGCGTGATCCTCAAACATGGCAACACAGCCGTACACGTGTATACAGGCCTCCAGCTTCCGGATGCTCCCCGTCTTATACCCTGCCTTTTGCACCAGGAGACAAAGCCTTTTGGGATCGACGCCCTGGCACCCGGCAAATAGGCCCGCACGGTATAGAAACGCGACGATTTCCAGCGTCGGTACTAATACCCTGTCCTGGCCTTGCCGCGATGACAGGTTACGAACAAGAGCTGTACACACATCATCTCGATTAGCCGGCGCGATGCTGCAGTACTCGGTGAGAGCGGCACGCGCCGCGATGACAAGGTCCTCGTTGCCCGTGTCCGCAGAAGTGACATAGCCCGCGAGGAGCTCTGCCATCCATGCATCGGGGTCGGCTCTGGCTAGTTCCATGATCAGAGGGTGAATGTATTCATCTTGCGCGTAGAGAGTCAACAGTGCAAGGAGGTAGGTGCGTGATGAAAACGTAAGCTTATTGAACCACACGGCATAGCTATAGAATGTGTCAGTGACCATGAGATAAGGAGGGCGAGAAATGACGGACCTGGGCGTCAAGGTAAGCGACAGCACGGCTTGTGCCTCGGTGCGGACGCGATCCAGTTTCTCCGCGGCCAGGCGCAGAACGTTGAGGTAGAGCTTCGACACGGCAGCCCTCAAGCACTCTTGCTGCCGCGTAGAGCCACCCGACTGCAGCGATCGCCAGATGCACCTTGTTGCGCGCAAAGCGCCCAATCGCACATGCGAGCCTACATCGCCCCGCGCAGTAGCTGTGTAGTCGTTGAGACCCTGAGCCAGCAGGTCCAGGAATGCCGGGGCGCCGTCTTGCAGCACGACGCTCTCTGTGAGGCTCTGCAGGATGGCCACCCTCGTGTCAATGTCCTTGTCGCTCGCCCAGCGCGACAGAATGGCGTCTGTCGCAATATCCCTCTCGGGAGCGTCGGCAGTGTCGGAGGTGCAACCCCTGGTCGCCGTCGTTGTCAGGGGGTGGGCCATGGTCAGGGCTGCAAAGTAGCCGTGGTCCGAGGTCGTCCGGGATGTAGGCTTCTGGCGAGTCGTCGCGGCCCACTGCGTGACGATGCGATTTCGCTCTGCGGGTTCTGAAAAGGCAAGGAGCACGAGGGCCGCTTCCGCGGCGGCGGCGATGGTAGACTTTTCGGGGCGGCTGAGACCTGCCGAGATGGTGGCTTCGAAATGGTGGACGAGAGCTTTCACTTGACTCGGGATCTCTGGCAGGGCGTCAACGGCGGCGACGATTTGGAGCAAATCTTGCGTGCTGTCCGGTGACACGACCTCAAAGCCGGGGCGGAGCAGCTGCAGACCGGTCGGCGTCGTGTTAGCAGCAGCGCCGGGGCTCGCGGCCTGGAGTACGGGCAGCGAGGCGATGATGAGGCGGTTCGCGGCCTCGGCAACGAGTTCTGGCCGACGGTAGGTCGTCTGGTTGACGGCCTGAAGTATGTCGGACACCTCGCGAACGACGCGCTGCGCGATGGACACATCGTCGGCAGACAGCACGTCCTCCAGCGCGCCGACGAGGCTCGGAAACTTGTCGAGCACGGACGCCAGACAGAGGAGCAGGCCGTGCCGCTCCTCGACCTGTCTGTTCTGCAGGCCGCCGAGCCGCTCGAGCACCATCTTGGCCGAGACTTGAAACTGCGTGAGTTCCTTCTCTTGGCCGCTCGACAGCTCGCGCGTCAGCGTGCCAAAGGAGGCGCCGGCAACGCGCCTTGCACCGGCGTCCGGGTCGCCGACGCCGCGCCAGTCGAGGAGGCCCCGCAGGAGGGCGCGGCCGTAGACGGGACTCAGCTTGGCAGCCTTGAGGGCGCCTTCGTGGAGGGCGCGCGCGCGCAGGGCGACGGCGTGGTAGTCGACGGTCAGGACGAGCCAGATGCCCTTGTCGACGGTGTCGGGGTGGCGGCCGATGAGCTCCTGGAGGCCGGCGGAGGCGCCGCGGCGGATATTGCCGGCGGGGTCGAGGGACGCCGTCACGGTCAGCTCGGTGGCGAGACGCTGGAGGATGGAGGGGGAGGAAGAAGAGGCAGAGGAAGAAGTCGTTTCGCCGGTGGGGACGGCCAGCAGCTCGGCGGTGGTGTAGCGGCGCGCGAGGGCCCAGATGCCGAAGCAGGCGGCGTCGCGGACGTTGGCGCCGACGGAGCTGCCGGGGGTGCTGCGCTTCTCAAAGGCGAGGGCCAGCAAGAGCGCGGCGATGATGGCGGGCAGCTGGCGGGCGGGCGGGGACCGGCGGTAGAGGAGGTGGGACAGGGTCAGGGTGAGGCCGTGCCACTCGAGGGGGTCGACGGCGGACAGGTCGCGGACGGGCTCGCTGGTGCCGATGGCGGAGACGGCCCAGAGGACGTTGCGGTTGAGGGCATCGAGGACGGCATCGACAACCTCGTCGGCCATGTCGGGGTCGAGCTTGAGCGCGATGACGCTGAGGGCCTTGGAGGCGGCGAGGCGGACGGGCGTGTCGTTGTCGGCGAGACGTTCCAAGAGGTAGCCGATGGAGAGCTCGACGAGGTCGATGGCCGGGTGGGGCTCTCGGTCTCTGCGCCGGTGGCCGCCGAGGAGGAGGACGGCGATGGAGCGGGTGACTTTGATGACCATCTTGCGGGCCACGGCGTAGGCGCGGATGGACGCGGCGATGGGCGAGTCGGCCTCGGAGACGGCGTGGACGACGGCAAAGATGGTGGACAGCGAGGCGTCCATGTCGGACGTGTTGACGGAGGCGCGGAGCACGCCGGCGAGGAAGGAGAGGACGCCAATGTGGAAGTAGGGCTGGTGCTCGGGCGCATCACGGCTGCCGCCGCCGGCCGTCTTGGTCGCCGCGACGTCCCGTGGGCGCAGGGAGGCGAGAGCCCAGCTGACGAGGGCATCCAGCACGCCGAGCGACTGCATGTCGCGGCGCATGGACAGACGGACGAGGAGGTGGCGCGCGCCGTCGCGCTCCTTGCCGGGCGAGGCGAGATACTTGACAGCCAAGGGCAGCACGCGCGTGGTGATGGCGGGCAGGCCCACGGGCCAGGCAAAGCCGGGCAGCGGCACGAGGGCGGCGTCGTCGGCGGGGTCGGCCGAGGAGATGGTCGACAGGTCAAAGGGGGCGAGCAGCAGCTGGGCGAGCCAGAGGAGCACGAGATAGCGCTCCTCCCAGATCCAGTCGCGCTGGGAGGGCTCGGCGGCGGCGGCGTGGGCGCGGACAGAGTCGGTCAGGGCGAGGAGCGAGGGTCTGGCGGCCCTCCGCTCGGCAGACTCGAGGGCCGACAGCAGAGGCTCGAGGTGGCGGGCCTCGACGGGCAGGAAGCGCAGGATGACGGCGGCGCCGCGGATCTTGGTCAGGGTGTAGACGAGGCGGGCAATGGCGGCGGGCAGGGGCTCCAGCAGCTGGGCTCGTGCGGTGGGCGCGGCGGACGTCGGTCTCGTCGGGCGGCCGGCTTGCGTGTAGAGGTTCTCCAGGTACGAGGCGGCGAGGAGGGGCAGCCATTTCGGCAGGTGGGGATCGAGGAGCTGCGGTAGTTCTTGAAAGGGGTCGAGAAGCTATCGTCGTGCGTTTGTCAGTTCTCGGGTCCAGTCTCATGCCACCTGGAATCGATCGGAACAGGAGGCAGCTCACGCACGGTGGATGTGA
This sequence comes from Verticillium longisporum, assembly GCA_019188255.1. Taxonomy (NCBI): domain Eukaryota; kingdom Fungi; phylum Ascomycota; class Sordariomycetes; order Glomerellales; family Plectosphaerellaceae; genus Verticillium; species Verticillium longisporum. Next base: position 5,312,998 of record JAETXT010000005.1, on the reverse strand, counting down.
GCCTCGCTGTCTCGCTGATGCGGACGCGGGTACGCAGCTCGCCGTTGGGTTTGCGGAGAAAGGGCGTCAGCGAGCGGTCAAAGTCGGCTATGAGATCACTGGACGCCTTTTGGAGCTTGACGTCGCGATCATCCTCCGGTGCGTCCTCCATCGTAGGGTTCTGGTTCTGGTCGTAGATTGGGGGACAGCTCCAGGCAAGGAATTCGAAAGAACGAGCGGGGATCTCACTGTCATTTATTTGTCAGCTCGGGGCTCGGAGACAGGGGCCTTTTGGACGAACATGAACACTCATGTCTGCATAGCGGCCAGTGCTCTGCCGTATGGGATGCTGCTATGAACGGATGATGGGGTGTTTGTTCGTGAGGAGGCTGTCATGTGGAAGATGGGTGTGTCGTTGGAGTTGGTGGTTGAGAGTGAGAGCGATTCTGGGGCCTACCATGGTGACAGTGTATGGACTGGTAGAGCACGGTGACTGCACACAGTACCACCACCGCTCAGCACATTCGTTGCATGTGGACGATGAGAGATACGGAAATGAATGCATCGAAACCAGCATGAACCAGAGTTGGCAGAGGAAAGGAGCACTTCTCAAAGTTGCCTCGAACAGAAAGAGCATTCCCTCGAGTCCTCGCCAAGCATCGGACACGAGCACTCCGAATTGTCACGGATTCATCATCAGCCAAAATGACATGTGAACGCCGACTGCTCATTTCCCTGCTATATACATCTTGCCAGGTATGTCAAAAGAGAACCCCCAAACACCAGATATTTTTTTTGTAATCCAGAAACGACCGAGCCTAGTCGCTGCCCGGCGTGGGCGCATCCTCAATCGCCTCATCAATCGCCGCCTCGTCGGCCGCGCCGTCTCCGTTCTCCTGCGTCTCCTGCGTCTCCTGCGTCTCGTTCTGCTGCTGCTGCTGCTGCTGCTGCTGCTGCTGCTGCTGCTGCTGCACCTGCGCCTGCTTCTCCTTGGTGAGCGCCAGGTTGACGAGCGGCGTCGTGTCGTTGAAGAGGCGCAGCAGCATGGCCGAGCGGTCCTCCTTGGGCAGCATGAGGTTGAGCGAGTGCAGGCTCTTCCACAGCGGCAGCGCCATGCGCTCGGTGAAGCCGTCGGGCGTGCCGTCGGGCTCGAGCCGCAGCACGAGGCAGCCCATGCCAATGTCGCGCACGCGCTCGCCCATCTCGCCGAGCGCGCGCCACGCGCCGTCGGCAATCTTGGGGAACATTTCAATGAGCAGCCGCCGCAGCGTCTCCTTGTTCGTGAGCCGCACGATGCGGTCCTCGCCGACGTAGCCCTGCACGATCGGCATGCCCTCCGACTGGATGCGCCACCGGCACACCTCGGCCGACGGCGCGTCCTGCCGCATGAACATCTTGACGCCGCCGTGCACAAACTTGACGCCGCGGCCCTCGTTCTCCGTCAGCACGTCCTTGGCCAGCGACGACGTGTAGTAGATGGCCTTGGCCGGCTCGCCCGTCGCGTTGCGCACCATGAACCGCTCCTGCGGCAACCGCGTCGACACCGAGTAGAACGTCTTGATGTTCTGGAGCACCTCGTGGTCCGGCGTCAGGTACTTGAACGGCTCCTCGATCTGTCCGTGCTGGTTGCGGATCGGCTTTGTGTTGGTCGCCTTCGGCGCCGCCTCGGCAGCCTTGGCTTCTGCGGGCTTGGCTTCTGCGGGCTTGGCCTCTTCGCTGTTGTTCTCATCGACCTTGGGCTTCTTCGAAGCCTGCGACTCTGTCTCGACGGCTTCATCCTCACGCGCCCGCTTCGTGCCGTTGCTCGACGCGTCCTGGTCAATCTGCATGGCATCAGCAGCCTCGGGTGCAGCCTCAGGAGCTGCCTCAGGAGCAGCCTCGGGAGCAGCCTCGGGAGCAGCCTCGGGAGCAGCCTCGGGAGCAGCCTCGACAGGCTTCGCCTCCGCGGCGGGCGCAGGCGTGGCGGCCGCCGTCGTGGTCTGCGACTTGACGGGGACCGGCTCGGGCTTGATCTTGACCTCGGCCTTCTTGTGCAGCACGGTGATGAAGAAGCCGCCGGTATCCTGCAGCGGGGCGTAGGCGCGCATGCAGCGCTCGAGCGGCAGGTTGGCGCTGTCGCTCGTCGGGGGCTGGGGGAACATGGACTCGACGACGCGGCCGGGGACGGCGACGGCGTCCTTGCCGTCCATGAATTCGTTGACCTCCTGCATCGACTTCCAGATGCGGCCGGCCTTGTCCATGACCTGCCAGTCCTGGAGGCCCGGGCGCCTCTTGAGGCCGACGAGCTCGTTGCTGCAGTCGACAATCTCGACCTTGTCGGGCCCGCCGCAGCGCTCAATGGCGGCGCCGACGACGGCCTCGTTCTCGACGGGGTTCATGCTGCAGGTCGAGTAGACGACGCGGCCGCCGGGCTTGAGCATGGTCAGGGCGCGGACGAGGATGCGGATCTGGGTCGTGTGCAGGCCGAGGGCGCTGTTGGGGTTCCAGTCCTTCCAGAGGTTCATGTTCTTGCGCATGGTGCCGTCGCCGGAGCAGGGCACGTCGGCGAGGATGCGGTCAAACTTCATGTACTTGGGCTTGTCGGGGGTCTCGGGGTCGGAGGGGAGCTTGATGGAGGGGTACATGGTCGCGTCGTGGTTGGTGACGATCATGTTGGGCGACGAGAGACGCTTCAGCTGGTGGACCAGCATGTGGCACCGCTTGTAGTCGGCGTCGTTGGCGATGAGGAGACCGGTGGCGCGTCCGTCGTCGGTGGGATCGGCCGCGAGGTCGGCCTGGCGCTCCTCCTCCGTCTCGGCGCCGAGATCGAGGCCGTCCTGCTGGGCAAAGGCGCGCAGGACCTTCTTGATGCGCGCCTCCTCGCCCTGGTGGACCATCTCGAGGAGCTGCGTGGCCTTGCTGCCGGGGCTGGCGCACATGTCGAGGACGGTCATGCCGGGGCGCAGGTCCATGACCAGCGGCGGGATCATGCTGACGACCTCCTGGCGCGAGATGTTGCCGATGCTCGTCTCGGAGACGAGGAACTTCTGGAAGGCGGAGAAGGGGGCGAACTTTCGGACAATGTTCTTGGGCGTCGTCATGTCCCAGGCGAGCTCGTTCGGGTACCAGGGGATGGGCTTGGGTGGCTCGACGGTACGGCCGTCTGCGTGCTCAATCTTGACAATCTCGGGCATGTACCTGTTGACGAGGAGGTCGCGAACGGCAATGGCGTGGCTGGGGCCTGTGTCAGCGTTCTCCTTCTCACTGAGCAGAGCAGATCAGATTGCTGAGCAGAGCAGAGCAGATTGCTGGGCAGAGCAGATCAGATCGATGGGGCGCGCGTCAATTACCCCTTGGAGCCGGCAAAGCGGAAGCTGTTGGGCAGTTCCCTCTTCAGGGCATCCCAGAACTGTTCCCTCTCCTCCTCGGGCAGCTGGAGCAAGCCATCGTAGTAGGCCTGCAGCTTCTCGTGCTTCTTCTCGACCTGTGCGTAGGACTTCCAGCTCTCGGACCGGGGACCGCTGTGGCGACCCTGCTTGTTCTGGCGACGTGGGTTAGCATGAGGGAGGAGGAAGGGAGGGCGGTAGAACATACGGCGTTTCTCCTCTTGCCGCGACCCATTACGACTGATGATGGAAGGAATCTGGCGCAAAGCGGGCGAGATTGACAATTGAACGACTGTTGGTTCTCAGTGTCGTGGGCGTGGGCGGGAATGGTGCGGCGGCGAGCCTGGGAATGAGCATGCAAAGGAAAGCTGTGTCGCACGCGCAGCAGAGCTCTGGATGAGGTTGGGAAATCGGCAGCCGCCAGAAAAAAAAGCCCGTCTCCAAAGTTTCGGTCGCGACGGTTTCCCCCGCCATTGAATTGGGTGGGGCCATGCATCTCTGTCAGGACAAGCGGGGGTACTTCCATGACGAGCCCCCAAGGTGTCGACACAGGGCCTAGACAGGATGTAGACATGTACCTTTTCGAGCAGCAAAATCGCCCCACGAGCAGTGACCGTTTTCCTTCGGGCCCCCGTCTCGCCGTACGGAACCCCGCCAAAACGGACATGTCACGGTTGTGAGCCATGGATTGATACTTGATTCTTGCCATCGTGTACTTGCCATCGTGTACCTGCCATCGTGTAAGCGATTTCATTATGGACAAGGAATCCTGCTCTGCAAAAAAAGAAGTAAAAAAAAAAAGTAAAGAAAGCACACGAGACTGAGATAGAGATAAGCATGCTGATCTCCTACCGTCCACACCTTTCAGCTTACCCTGCCTTCATCCTTGACCCTGATAACAGCTACCCCTACCAGAAAACCCCCAGTTCTCCGTCTATTGCTGCTGCTACTGCCGATACCCTCGGTAGAACTGCTCGTCCTCTTCAGTCTGCTCCACAGCCTCATACGGCCCTTGCACCGCCGACATGGACCGTGGCTGCTGCGGCACGGCGTACTGCTGGCCCTGGCTGACGACAAAGTCGGGCGACCCCAAGAAGTGCTCGCCGGGGTCATATTCAGTAGTCTGAATAAGCTCCATCTGCGGCGTCACCTCGACATCTCTGCCCAGCCGCTTCCACCAGTGGAACCTCGGCATCCCAAACACTGACAGAGAGTGCGGTAGATGGTTCATCACGAGGACAACAACGTACGGCAACAGCATCGTCATCAAGACGAACGGTTTTTTGTTGTAGTTGTTGAAGTACGCGGTGTCTTGCGACACACACGCCACGAGGGCGATGCCGGCCGCGATGATAAAGTTGAGTGTCACCCTGACCTTTGCCCAACGGGTCCATCGCCCCATGTACGCGATGCAATAGAGGACGTTGGACAGCGCGAGAAAGGCTCCGGCGCACACAAAGGTGTACTGGAAGAGAGTGCGGAACCGCTTGGACGCGCGTTTCCCCACCTCCATGTTCAACTCTGCCGTGTTGCCAATATACCGCGCTTTGATTCCCGTGTGTTCTCTGGTCGCTTCTTCCGTAAAGTCAATGTTGAATGTCTGGAGAAGAATATTGTCTAGCGTTCTCAATACTTCCGCGGCGGCCTTGTCCCATGCCGCAAGGTTGGGATCCGTGTAAATCTCTTCCTCACTTACGGTTTGCAGATGCTCTTGGAGTTTTACGAGGTCGATGTCGCGCATGACATCGAAAGATGAATTGATGGCGATTTGTGACCAGCAGTGCGTGACTGGGTATTGTTTCGTGAAGTTGCTGGTGAAATGCCACAGGCTGTCTGTTAATTCGACAAACTCCGAGATCTTGACCATGTTGTTGAAGCCCGTCAGCAGGCTCAATTCACTCTCTGCAATCTTCCAAACCACGATGAATTGGGCGGCGCCCTCCATGAAAAGAGTCATGCACAAGTGGAGCGGGAAATGCAGCAGGGTCCAAGCCAGCTGCCGCCATTGCGGTAGATGGAATTGACACATCCAGTCAAAGTAGACCATGAAGACGAGGTAAATGGTGCTGACAGCCGCAGTCACGACTCCGATCGTCTTGGGGGCTGCAAAGCTCGTCAGCTGTGCTCTTATGAACAAGCAGTCATCCGTGGCAGGCAAGACTCACTCCAGGCATTGTGCCCACTCTCGACAACAGATGTGACGGAGTCGCATGCAATAGCAACACCCTCGCCAAAAATGATCAGCGTTAGAAGACTGATGCGACGGATCAGGTGTGTGTCCCGGAAGCTAAGGATCGAGTACAAGATCGAGAGCACAGCATTTGAGGCCACTTCGAAAAACGCAATACCGTACCACATGTAGAAGATGCTACTATGCGCTCTGTCGAAGAGGAACGCGAGTCCAAAGTAGATGAATGCGGCCACTGAATTTGAGCCGACCAGAATGAGCAGCGGGACTCTTGCTTTGGTGTAGTGGCGAACATGGAGAATGATGATGCCGTACTCGAGCGCCAGACACAGCCTGGACACCATCAGGATGAAAGCTGTGGCCTGTCAGACACGCAGGAGGGGAGGTGGTCATTGTTCAAACATACAAAACGTCTTGAACACCTGCGGATCCTGCTCGCTGGGGTCAAAGTTGGGCGAGACGACGGCGAAACCGACCAGGACGCCCAGATGAACTGCCCTGGCGCATCGTTCAAAGATACTATCTGTGATGAAGCGAACGTCGAAGCAACCGGTCTGGAACCAGGTCGTCCACATCAGGCTGTATGAGTGAGCCATGTTAGCAACGCGAGGTTCATCCGTGGCGCGGTCAACATACGAGAAGAAGCCGGCGTATGCGGCTAGGCCTCGTAAGCTCGTGACTTGTTGGTTTTTGTTGAACAAGTTCAAGCACTTCAACCTTTGCATCAGTAGCCGTTTAGGATCGTCTACACCGGAAATACGGGGCTCACAGCCTACGTCGTGTGCCGTCAGTACCAGTTGAAAAGCTCATTTCAAGAGGGGGCCACTTACAGCCAGAAACAGATCGTAAAACACCTCCAAGTTTGTCGCTTCATTGTTCCTCAACAGAACAGGCTCCTCTTTCAGCTTGTAACGGTAACCCAAAGGCTTGACGGCCGCTGGGATGAGGGTTTGCAGCCCGACTGACAAGGAGTCCGAGCTAGCGTCGTCCTCCTTAAGAGGGCTTTTCAGGAAGCGAAGCTTCACATTGAGTGGCTTGTAATGCAGTCCGTCCTTGTCAGCCATGTTATCGCGCTTCCTCTTGCGATGATGCTGTTATCGGAATAAGCCTTGGGTCAAGATAAAGGTAGTATAAGCATCGTAGAACACCAGCAAGCAAGCATGCGAGGCACATGGAGGGGTGATATAGAACCCATGATAGGCCAGTCCAAATTTCAGCCCCCAAAGACCAAGAGGATGACTAAGATCGGCAGCCTCAGCTTGAGCCTTGTGCGACTTTGGTCGTGATTATTCTCGGGTGATATACCTACCTAGTCACTACATGTCAGGACCTGAGGGAGGTATAAGACCGATAGGGGATCGCCTATTGTTTGATCGTAGGAATCAAGAAGAGAGGACCGAGCGCAGTAAGGGAATAGTTATAAGAAAGGTTAACGGACTAAGATTTAGAGAAGGGCATCGATTATTCTATCTTCCTAGAGACCCCTAAGAGATTAATAGTTAATCCCTTTACTTATTATATAAGACTCCTTAATATAATAATCGATCTACCCCTAGGGAGCGACGACCGTTAGGATAATATATCGACTAGAGATATACGGAGTACTAGAAGATAGGCTATTATAGGATAGTAGACGGAGAATACCGAAGAATTAATATAATTAAGGCCCGATATAGAATAAGGATAAGATACTGAGAATAATATACTCGATAACTTACTATTAATTATAGACGAGGAATTAGATTAATAGTTAGAGGAAGAACGGCATAAACTCGTAAGGAAAAGGAAATACGAAGAACTAGCTATGCTCTAAAGAGGAGACCTAATAAGCCTATTACTAGGAGTAATTAGTAGACTAGTACTAGTACTTAGAGTAATACTTTATAAAGAATTATAAAGTACGCCCTTTATAAAGATATAACTATTAGCTATTTAATATAAGGGGACGTCCTAGTCGGAACTTAATACCTTCTTATTTAGCCTCGATATACGATTCTAGCTCGATAAGAAGAGTTTCCGTAGAGATATCGATAAAATCGTATATACGAGTAATTACTTTATTAATACTTTATAGTAGAGATAGATATTATATATATAAATAGAATATAGATCTATTTACGAAGTTACTTAGAGAGTAATAGGGGCCTAGCTAAAGGGCGATATAGATAACGATAATATTTAAGTATTCTAGATAATTATTAAACTATATAAGCGGGATTAGCGGTTTTAAGCCCTTAATTAGAAATACTAAGACTTTATAGACGCTTATAATAGCCTAGAAGCGGAGCTACTTAAACCCCTATTATAGATCTATAAGGTAATGCTTTTATTTACGAAATTTAACCTAGATCTTATATAATAGATTATAGCTTAGGGAATTCCCTATATAAGAATAGAGCTAAATAGAATAGCTAAGAGGGTAGAGACCTTACTACGGACTAAGAGAAGCCTAAAATAATACTAGGATAATAAAGAGAGAAGCCGAGATAATCTATAATAGATTTAAAATAAGATTTACGGAAGAATAGCCGACGAATAACTATAAGGAAGAGACGACCGAAAACTAAGTAGCTAGCCGAATTAATCTATTATACTTTATAGGCTAATAATAGAATAGTAATAGATAGATAGAAGAAGGCCCGAGGCCCTAGACGACGTTAAGTACTATAATTATAATAAATATAGATACTATGCTAATAGCTGCTTAGAGGCGTTATATATAAGTTATAGAAAATAAGGTTATATATATAAGTCGTATAAATAGTACTTAATAGTAAACCGCGAACCGCTTAGGGGAAGAATAATAGGAGACCCTTAATAGAAAGAACCGCTACTCCTAAGACTAAAACGGTACGAAGTAACTATTAAACTATATATTAGTAATAATTAGGTTAAGGGAGAGGTAATACTAGATAGAGGAGCTAATATTAATATTATTAATAGCGACCTCCTAAAAGAAGCTAGAGAATAGCTAGGGGAAAAGTAGGGTAAGCTAGGTAGAGTATTCTAAAATAAGGAGATAAGTACTTATAGCGAAAAAAGGATTATTAGCTAAGTAATAGATAACCCTAGGATAAAGTATATAATAATAATAGAGTATATAGTAGTAGATAATATTATAAACGGGTACGACGTTATCTTAGGAAGACCCTAGCTAGCCTAAGTATAGCCGATAAATAATTAATTATAGGGCTATTAGAGATACCCTATTAGGAAATAAGATATTAGAATTATATTAATAAGAAAATAAATTAAGAGTATAATCTATTAATCCTTAATAATAGCTTTAATTATATTATAGAATATATAGGCTCCCCCTATAATACCCCTATAGGAGTATAATAAGAGAAACGAGCTATTTACTATAGTCTTAGCGGAATATTATAAGTTTAGGGACGTATTCGATATTAAATAAGTAATAACCCTACTATAGTATTACTAATAGGATTATTCGATAGAACTCGAAGATAGAAAGAAACTACCCTTCGGACCTATCTATACCCTAATAGAAAAGGAATTAGAAATATTAAGGGAATACGTAAACGATTTATTAAAAAAGGGATAGATTAGATACTCTACTAGCCCTATTAGTGCCCCTATACTATTTATCCTAAAGAAGGGTAGTAAGCTTAGGATATATATCGACTATAGGGGACTTAATAAGATTACGAAGAAAGACTGTACTGCCCTCCTGCTTATCTATAAGCTACTCGATTAATTAATAATAGCTAGGTTATTTACGAAACTAGACCTAAAAGATACTTATTACCGACTATATATTAAAATAAGGGACGAGTAGAAAACGGTATTTAGAATAAAATATAGCTACTTCGAATACTTTATTATATTATTTAGCTTTATAAACGTACTAGCTACTTTTTAAATATATATTAATAAAGTACTAGCTAGCCTTATAGATATAATATATATCGTTTATATAGACGATATCTTAATATACGTAATAATACTAGAAGAATACTAATAGAATACTAGAATAGTACTTAGAAGACTTCGAGAATGGAATTTCTATATAAATCTAGAAAAATATAACTTTAATACGATAATAATAGAGTTTCTAGGGTTTATAATCTCCCCTATAAATATATATATTATAGAAGAACGAATTACTATAATAAGGGACTAGCCGACCCCCTAATCCTTAAAAGACCTCTAAGGATTCCTTAGGTTTACGGGCTTTTATAAGCGTTTTATTAAGAACTATTCGAAAATCGTAGCCCCCTTAACTAGTAAGAACACTAAATAATTAATAATAGACTTCTAGCTAAATATTATTAATTTAATAGCTTTCTAAAAATTAAAGTTTATATTTATAAGGGCTCCTATCCTCTAATACTTCGATAATAGATTAAAAACGAGAATTAAGCCCGATATATTAAACTTCGTAATTAGAATAGTCCTATCTTAATTAGAGAACGGTTATTAGAAACCGGTTATATACTTTTTAAAAAAGCTTAAAGGTATAGAGCTATAATATAATATACTAGAAGTAGAAATAATAGCGATCGTAGAATCTTTTAAGATATAGAGATAATACTTTACTTATAGTAGATTAATAATTAAGGTCCTAACTAATTACCTTAATTATAAATATCTTATAGAAAAACCGAAGATCTTAGGACGATAGGGAAGATAGTTATAAGCGCTATTAGAGTTCGACTTTACTATCGAATACTAAGTAGGTAATAGGAACCTAGCGGATAGCCTCTCTAGGAGGCCCGATTATAAGCTAAGTTAGGGAGAATAGGAGTAAGCGAGGGTATATTACCTATTATCGTAGATAAAACGATTCCTTAATATCGTCGGGGCTATTACCGCGATAGATTAATAGCTAGATAATAGACCTATTAAAGAAGCTATCCTAGAAGCCTAGGGAAATAATACCTTCTATAGGGTAAGAAAGGAGTAAAGGCTGCCCGACTAGTAAATAGAAGTAAGTAGCCTATTAACCTTTAAGAATAAGATCTTTATTCTATAGGATAAGGCCCTTAGAAACGAAATCCTATAGTAAGCCTACGATAGCCTAATAGCGGGGTATTAAGGAGTTAGGAAGACTATTGCCTAGCTTAAAAATATATATTTCTAGAATAACTTAATTAAAGATATTAAGGAATATATCCCTATATACCTAATATATTAAATAATAAAACCCCGATATTATAAGCTATATAGCTAATTAGGCAGCCTACTACTACTTAATAATCCCTTTAAGGAAATATCTATAGACTTTATTATAGGACTCCTTAAGGTTAATAAATAAGACGCTATATTAGTTATCGTAGACTACTTTATAAAGTATATTATATATATACTAATTAATAGTAGACTTATAGTAGCCGGTCTAGTAACTACGCTATAGGACTATATATTTAAGAGATATAGCCTCTTAAAAGGTATAGTCTCGGATAGAGGGTTATTATTTACTAATAAGTTTTAAACGACTTTATATAAGATAATAGGAATAAAGAGACGACTCTTAATAGCCTTCTATTTATAGATTAACGGCTAGATAGAACGATAGAATTAGAACCTAGAATATTACTTTAGAGTATTCTATAATTACGAATAAATGGACTAGATTTCCCTACTCCCTATAGCGGAATTCGTATATAATATATTATTCTATATAATAATCTAGTAATTATTAGTAGAAGTACTAATAGGATATAATCTAGCCGGACCGGGGGACCTAGGCCGAGCTATACGACGATAAGGGAACTTAGAGATAGTAGAATTATAAATAGCTTAGTAGATAACTAAGAGAAAGATAATCTATAGACTCTTAGAGACTAGTAGTAGATACTAGGCCCGCTATTATAATTAAGGAAGAATTCGGAAAGAATACGAGGTAGGAGACCTAGTTCTCCTCTTTATAAGAACGATTAAATAGTAGAGACCTAGTAAGAAGCTATCTAATAAATACCTCGGATTATTTAGAATTACTAAGAAGATAAATAGCTATAGTCTAGTATATAGGCTATAGCTACCCCCTAGCTATAAAGTATATAATATATTCTATATATCGTACTTAGAAAATTAAAAAGGTAGAGAAAACTAATTACTACTTTAGCTATGGATTAATAAGATACTACTAGTTATAGGAATAGAAGACGTATATATAGTCGAGAGAATAGTTAATTATAAAAGACTATTATATAATCGGTAATACTTTATTAAATAGGAAGGATACTTAGAAAGCGAGAATTCGTAGGAATTATAATGAAACGTAGTAAACGACTTCGTTAAGATATATAAATAATTATAAAGAAGAATAATAGCGGATTAATAGTAACCTAATTAGTATTTAAGGGGTAGTCTAGCCCTTAGCCCTATTCTTAAAGAAGAATAATAAAAAAATAAAAAAAGTAAAAGAAAAAACTAAGTAATAAAGGAGCATTAGCGGACTATTAGCGGTTCTTAAGCCGCTACTTCGCTATTACCTTCCTAGTTCTCGCTATCCTCCTTATTATTAATAGCGTTAATAAGAGTATTATAATTCTAGTAGATTATTAATAGGTAAATAGTAAGTAATTAATAAGCGATTTACGATTAAGGTATAATTCTCCCGGATCTCGGACTAGATAGTAACTAATTTAGCGAGAGAACCGGCAATCTATTATAGGGTAGCGGTAGAGACCTCGGCAGCGGCAGTAGAGCGCTTAGCGGCCTAGGCGAGACGATTAGCGGCGGCGAGGTAGCGAGTAGAGTACTCGCTAGCCTCCTATTAATCGGTAGTAGTACGCTTCTTAGCGCTTAGCGCTTTATCGTTTTTGCCCTTTTAGAGGGCCTTCTAGCTAACGGTCTTAATTATATCGAAATTAATTAAAAGAAATCTATTAATACTTAAATAATAGGTATCTAATAAGTAAGTATTATTTACTTTAAAGATACTAGTATAGCTATTCTTAGCTATGGCCTTAATAGCTAATTTAAGGGCATATATAGTAGCCTAATGCTTAATAGGCATTTATAGGGGATTAGCTATTAGATAATAGGGGAATAAAAGGGGGGCAATTTATAGCGAGGTACGGCTTATTTCCCTAGGCTACTCTATAGTAGGAGTATTTAGCGGAACTAGCTATATAAACGATTAGCCGATAATTAATAGCTAGATAGTAGCTTATTTACTAGCGTCCTCCTTATAATAAAGGTACTCCCTGCTTATAGCGGGATTAAATTGCTTATATATATAGTTATAGTAGTAGAGGTATAGTAGGTCTCTAGCGGAGTACGCCTATCTAGGCTCCTAGTAAGGGTTAGGAGGAAGAGGAGCTATTACTCTATAGCTAATTAGCTATTAAATTATAGGGGAAACGTTAAGAGTAATTTACGAGTAGGAAATTATTTAAATAATAGTATTACCGCTTTTAATTAATAGGTAATTAATAAATAGATATTAATAGATTTATAAATTATTCTTATCGAAGAATTAGAAAACCGGAATCGATCTAAGAACTATACCTAATTAGTAACTATATAATAGCTAATCGCTAAGGGATTATTATAAAAGATATAAAGGTAATATTAAAGAGGGGAGGAATACCGTCGTCGTCGTTATTATCGTTAAAGAAGAAGAAAAGACGGAAATAATAATTAGAAAATCCTCTTATAGATATACTGGAAACCTATAATAGGCTACCCTAGAATAATAGCTATTTACTAAATCTAAATAGTAAGAAAGGAAAGAACGAAGAATAATAGATTAGTAAATCTATATTAAAAGGCGAGTAATTACTAATTAGCTATAGAAGAAGCTTATTAGATTACTATTTAAGAATAGAATAATATAAGAATAATTAAATAGAACTAAGATAAAGAAGGAGAATAGAAGAATATTAGAATAGTAAGACTATATTAATAGGCTATTACCCGCTAATTAGCTATAGAAGAGAATTATTAGATTATTAAATAAGAATAATAGAAGAATAAAAAATAGAACTAAGATAAGAAGAAAGATATATAGAAGTATTAAACTATAGCTATTAGATAATAAAGAATTAATTTAGAAACCCTAGCTAATTAATAGGAAGTACTTATTAAGATAGATATTTAAGAATTAGATAGAAACCTAGAATATATAGACGTCTTTAGACTAGATAATATTAAATAGCCTAAGAGAGAACTACTTAGAACTTAATAGGGACCTTTAACCTAAATATTATATTATACTTCAAGATAAAGTAAAGAGAGAGACGGGGCGTTATATTAGGACCTAAGGGAGGTATAAGACCGATAGGGGATCGCTTATTATTTAATCGTAGGAATTAAGAAGAGAGGATTAAGCGTAGTAAGGGAATAGTTATAAGAAAGGTTAACGGATTAAGATTTGGAGAAGGGCATAGATTATTCTATCTTCCTAGAGACCCCTAAGAGATTAATAGTTGATCCCTTTACTCGTTGTATAAGACTCCTTGACACTATAATACCACCTATATATAATTTTCCAGGCCTCTGCTTTACCCTGCGAGCTCTCAGCAGCATCAGGCGACGAACCCGGTAGGCTCATTCAGGCCCGGACCCTCGATGGATCTCTAGGAATCGATTAGAGTGCGTGAAGAGAATAGATATGGCGTGCCCGCTCGGCCACCGACCCGAACCTAGCTTCTTGCGGCCTACCTGCAACGGAGACAACTGCAGAATCGCGAAACGCGACTAACTAACTCGACATTGATCCACTAACCAGGTGCTGTGAAGACCTGTAATTCTCGCTCCCTTGTCTGGATTCTAGACCCGAATGGGCTAACGGCTGACTCGAACTAGCCTCCCTCTTCTCCCATAGTGGTGTGTGAGCAGTATGCCGTATTGGATTACCGAGCTGATAAGGCGACGTGATCCCTGGGCATTGGAAGCCGAGTAAGTTCCAGCAGACCGGCTCTATGATATGCTTGGTTTGTCCTACCACAACATTTTGAACAACGAACGATATTGACTGATGCTGGGCCCTGCATGGTACCATTGCCGTCCTCAGGGTTGAAACAGTGCATGAAATTGCGGCTCAGCTAGCACATCGTAACTTGGCGCCAAAGTCGTTCCCCGATACTATGGCTGGGTCGTCCAATGTAAGCAGGGCCCAGAGCCTTGCCTTGAGGTACAAACATCCAACAATCTGGCCTGGGGCAATTACTTAGTATTGCGATACGCTACCATGAGGACGTCAAGCTCGATTTACAGCACCAAAAGTCCGTCTTTGCGGTACGGAAATGTCGCATGTCATTATTCTGCCACAAAAGGCCAGATATCTGAAGGTGTTTGCTGAGTTACGCCAAGCAACATCTTCTAACACACAATCTGCAATCTGCAAAGCCTATCGAGTCACAACCTTGCCATATACATGATTGACGAAGTCACCCTCATCGAGACAATTTTGTCTCACAATCGTCAATTCGGCTGAAGCATGTGAGCGCTTATCCTGCATCTGCTCGAAAACGCCACCAGCCTTGCCCACGCAGCTTAACAACCGTTGTCTTGCGCAGCCTGCTACAATGTCAGCACTAACGGATCGTGAAATTCGGTCGCTCTTTCATAACGTGAAATGAAACGACCAGTTTCCGCCACTACTGGTCGTCGAAATATCCCCATCGCCTCCCACCCTAGCCGCGTTCTTCATTTCCTCACAGTAACAGCTATGAGCGCCGCAGAGCAAGGCATTGCCGAGGACCATGCGCCACCTCGAGGACGCAGAGTTTTTACTGCTCTGCGTGAAATGTTGGTCACCCGCCTGCGGGCGCTGGCCACTATCGAGGACGTACAGCCTCATGGGTTTTCTTCTGACGCCTTTGTGGCCAAAGGAGTTCCACGCCTGATTCCGCACCCTTACATTTGGCTTCCTTTTCCACACTGGCGTTCCATGACGCTGCTCATTACACTATGTACCACCTATGCGAACCTGTCGTTCATTAGTGTGTATTTATACTATCTACTTGCCATTGACCTCGTGTTGCTCAGCGCAAGCTCAATCCTGCAGATTTACGTCGCACGAATAGTACCGACATCGATCATTCTAAGTTGGGTACGCAACACCATATTCGAAGTGAGTGATGATTACATGCAGCCGTATCCAAGGACCTTAGAGCAGCGCTCACATCAAGCTGATACCTAGTCGGCACTCCTCCTACGGCTGGTGGCAAGGCTTGAAGATAGGGTGCCACGACTGTCGCCCTGGCGGATATACTGGACAGCGTACTTCACGTTTGCGATTCCCAAAACGAATTTTGCGCTGAACTACTTGGAAGCTTGGAGGCTCCAACATTCCCAGTATCGCATCTCTGTCTTCTTCGACCAATCAGACAACGTGCTTCTGCCCTGTCCGGCGTATGATGCATCGGAAGTGGACGACGCATGGGTCTTCAAGCATTTGTCAGTCTTTTATCGCATGTCGAGGATAAACGATGGGCTGTTACAGGCTTTGCTCCCCAAGTCACTCGAGAGGATCGAAGTCGTACAGGTACGTTCTGCACACCAATCACCCTCTGAATGGTTATCTTGGGCACAGTCAGATCTTGCCTGCATGGACAGAGCCGCAGGACATGAAGTAAAATCTGGGCGGGCGTGCATCTGGAGCGCGATGTCGGTTTACACTTCGAAGTCATCGTTCATGATAGCTGACTGATGTGTGATCGGCATTTTTAGGTGAAGGATGGAGTCAGCATAGGACCCCACGTAGCGACGCTCGACGTGTCCCCCAACATCTGCCGGGCGATCGAAGATGGCATGGTAGCTGGAATACCTGCTGGAAACAGAAGACGCGTCGAACAGTTGCTTCTACACCATGTGTTTCGTCCGACAATCTCGGATACTCCTCAGCAGGCTCTGAGGTTCGTCGTCGCGTGGGACGCGCATCCGGTTTCCTATGTTGTCGGTGTCCCTGCAGTGATAAGCATCGCTATTGCTGCGATTTGGCCCATGGTTGCGGTACTCAAGTTTGGTGCGGACGTTCAGTCGAGCGTACAGACTGGCGCGGCGGTCGCAAGCTTCATCATCACGACAGGGGCACTCGTGATGGGTCTGGCAACGTTGTTTGACGCCGTTGCTAAGCAGTGAGCGCCCGGGATGGAGACAGCTGGGGTTTGCTTGGATAACAGGACTCGACACTGGAGATATTTCATCTTGAAGGTCAATGAGGGAGGTCCTCTGATCAATGCAACTGCGCGTCCGACTGAGTGCGTGTGGTTGATGGCACATGATGTTTGCCCTGCCTCATGTTAGCCTGTCCTGTGGCAACCATCGTCGCGGTGTCCTGGAGCTTGTATGAACTGAAGCCAACATAATCCGGAATCGTAAAGACAAGGCAGGAATGGCACTCGAAGCTCTAGCGGTCGTCGAAGTGAAGATGCTCTGATCAAGATGCTTAGGTAATCTCAATCTCGACGCGTGTAACGCGTCTTCCAGGACATTGGGCGCTACGAATCCCCCACAGCGGCAAGGAGTCCCAGCTCCCTGTCAGAAATGTCATGTTGTGACCAAATGCCCATCTGCGCTCCACCATTATTGCTGCTCCAGACCGTCCGCAACGACATCGCGGGCCGTCGCCGACATCGATCATGAGCGACGACGCGCCTTCGAAGCCCGCCAGGCGAGCCCGTTCGGGAACCAACGACGATGCTGCGCCTGCCATATCTTCCAAGCGACGAAAGCTGAGCTCATCGACGACCTCCAAGCGCACATCCCTCCATGACACCCATGGCAATCGCCCGAGCAAGACGGCTGAGGCTGACATCTACGACGTACCCGACTCTGACGGCGAGGCGCCGCCGCCGCCAGCACGAACTCGACTCCCCTCAGGGCCCAATCGAAGCGCAAAGAGGACATCATTGCCTCGCAAAGACCCCTACGAAGTGTCCGAGTCAGACAAGGGCGAGCAGAGCCCAGACGAAGACGAAAATAACGAGGATGCAGTTCCTCCGACGCCCACGCGGCCCAGGACCACACCAGGCAAAACGCCCAGATCAAACGGCACAGCTCGCAACGGCTCCGTACCCGCGAAGACCAGCGCCGCGAAACCGCGAGCACTCAAGGTAGTCTCCGCAACTATTGAGAAGTCCGTCGAGGCGACGCCGGGAACGGGAGAGAAGATAGAGGAAACGATCCACGTTCGATCGAGCGGACGGCGCAGAGTCCCCACGGCCAAAGTGCAGGACAACACGGCCAGCGCCCGCAAGCTCGGGGGCTCCGCCGCGAGCCGGTCGCGATCGAACTCGGTGCTGAACACGACGCCCAGCGCCCAGAGGCATCACGAGCCCCTGAGGCGGGATGCGGCGGTGCCGCTGAAGGGTATCCTGACACCCTCGAAGCGTGCGGGGATACGGGCAAACGCCGGAAGAGCGTTGCGTTTGGCGCTGCGCAAAGTCAGAAGGGCGAGCCGGTGTTCTTTGAGGATTTGCCAAATAAGTCGTCGGAGAAGAGGCCTCGTGGAAGACCGCCCAAATACCCAAAGGCTACCCCGAAGCCGGTCAAGTCGACACCTAGGAAAGCCGAACCTGTCCTGGAATC
The DNA here is from genome assembly GCA_019188255.1 of Verticillium longisporum. NCBI lineage: Eukaryota > Fungi > Ascomycota > Sordariomycetes > Glomerellales > Plectosphaerellaceae > Verticillium > Verticillium longisporum. The sequence goes on along the minus strand of JAETXT010000005.1, from coordinate 5,294,959 downwards.
TGAAGACGAGGTTGAGAATGAGGTTCAAGATGAGCCGGAAGAGAAGAAAGAAGAACCAGTGGCTGAGGTGGTAGAGGAGGATGAGGAAGAAGAGAAAGAGCAGGAAGACACAGCCTGCTCGATATGCGACAAGCGCAACTCAAGACCTCCCAACGAGATTATTTTCTGCGACGGCTGCGACAAGGCTGTCCATCAGAAATGCTACGGCATCCACGACATTCCGGAGGGCGACTGGTTCTGCAAAGAGTGCGTCGACAAGAAGCAGGCCAAGGCCGCGGCAGGCGCCCAGCTGCCCAACTATGAGCACCATCTTCGCTCGCTACAGAGGGTGCTGCTGGACCGATGCACGGGCCGGCGGCGTATCAAATTGATCAACCAGGACGAGGCATATGCCAAGGCCCATCAGCTCGTTGAGCAGACCGTCTCGGCTGGCGAGGGCAACTCAATGCTCGTGATTGGTGCGAGGGGCTGCGGAAAGACGACGGTATGTTTGATCTTTTATTTTCATGCTATCGATTCTGTCTGCTAACGAAGTGAAGCTTGTGGAGAACATTATTGCCGAACTATCCCTCAGTCACAAGAGCGAGTTTCATGTCATCCGGCTCAATGGTTTCATCCACACAGATGATAAACTAGCTTTGAAGGAGATATGGCGTCAGTTGGGTAAAGAGATGGATGTTGACGATGACATCAATGCGAAGGTAAATACATGAAGCTTTCACCAAGAGAAATCATTATGATCACTAACCGGAGCAGTCAAACTACGCGGACACAATGGCGTCTCTGCTAGCTCTCCTCTCCCATCCATCGGAGATCTCGCAGACAGAGGAGGGAGTTACATCCAAGGCCGTCATCTTCATCATTGACGAGTTTGACATGTTTGCGTCTCACGCGCGTCAAACGCTACTGTACAACCTTTTTGATATAGCGCAGGCGCGCAAGGCGCCCATCGCAGTGCTCGGCTGCACGACGCGGATGGACGTTGTGGAGATGCTGGAGAAGCGAGTGAAGAGCCGATTCAGCCACCGGCACGTATATCTGTCACTGCCAGCGAATCAGACGTCCTACTGGCAGGTCTGCAGGCAGGGACTGACGGTCGACGACGAGGATATGAAGGCAGAAGGCATTGACGAGGGTGTACAGGGACATGTTGAGTTCTACCGTAACTGGAACAACATGATCAAGGTACGTGCCCGTAGTAGGTTTTGATTTTGGGAATCAGCCCCTGACAAAAACAGGACCTGCACGAGGAGAAAACATTCAAGGCGCTCCTCCAGTATCACTACTACACAACCAAGTCAGCAGCGGCCTTCCTCACGGAGTGCATCCTGCCGTTATCGTCATTATCAGTAGACGAGATGGCCCTTGAGATCCCATCAGCATCAGCGACAATGGTCCGGCTCGCGGCCCCCAACTCGAAGCTGCATCTACTGTCGGCGCTGTCAGACCTCGACCTCGGTCTGCTCATCGCGGCGGCACGGTTAGATATCGTGGCACATACGGACACGGTCAATTTCGCCATGGCATATGTTGAGTACGGCTCGCCGATGGCCCGGCACCGGGAGCAGTCGGCAGGCGCGGGCATGATGGCGCTCGGAGGCGGTGTCCGTGTCTGGGGTCGTGGCGTCGCAGGCGTATCGTGGGAGCGGCTCGTCTCCTTAGGTTTGCTGTTGCCCGCAAGCCTGGGCGGCGGCAAAGCATCCGGAGGAGGAACGCATGGGGGCCTCGAGGGGCGGATGTGGAAGGTCGATGTTGCTCTGGAGGAGATTCCAGGCGGTGTGAAGCTCAGCCAGATGCTGGCAGGGTGGTGCAAGGCGATCTGATGCACGAACCACGGTGTACAATCAAATTCCCGTGTACGACTCGAATACAAGTACCAACCAACCAACAGGATCGCCAAGACTCGGAGGCTCTGTGCCGTCCAGGTTGCCGGAAAGCACTCTGCCGATGTTAGTTCGCTGAGAGGAGGGTCCGGAGGCTGGCTGTGTGGGCTGCTCGTGGAAAGCTGGCCGGGGGTCCGAAAGCAAAGTGGGTATCCCTTGAGGCTGTTGCTATTTTGGGGGTCTTGTCGAGGCTGCGGCTTGATCTCGAATGCAAGATGACGCCGGTTTAGGCAATTCCCGATCTGGGCTCAATCGATGAGCTCTAGCTACAGCATGCCTATCGTGGGCTCCTTGCTGGTCGTCTCTTCTGCTGCGTTCTTGTAGTTGAATTGTACAGTACAACAGGCGGGCAGTCGGTTGGTCCTTCCTGCCGTCCTGATTGACCAGCACATGTTTCAGTTGTGCCTGCCATCCGAAGCGCTGACCTTGGCCTACCTACCAATCCTCGTCTTTGTGGAGCAGTCACGCTCTCACGTCCCGCACGTCGTCATACCTCCATCCCTCCTGCCTGCTCACCCCAAGCCACTCAACCGTCTCAGCTGTAGTCAAACTCTCACCTCAGCTGCACTGCTCAGCCCCCGCTCCTTCACAAGACACAGGAACTTGACCACTACATCGCCTCAACCACCAGCGTTTTCTCTTCCTTCTCGCCTTGTCGCACCCACTTTCAGCTCTTCAGCTCTTCAGCTTAGCCATCTCACCTTGACCCTCACCTCCCTTACCGTACATACCTCACGACGCAATATTAAGCAGCCAGCCAGCACGTCCTTCACCATGGCCAAACGCACAACATTCACCACTATCACGCCGCTTCCCCCCGATCTTTCTCGCGACGCGGTGCTCGCCTTCCTCCACAATCACCTGGAGATGATTGATCTCAACCCTCTCATCAAGGAACGCCACACAATCCCCCGCCTCCGCACGCCTCCGCCGACGAGCAAGCCTGCGTCTGGTACTCTCTGACAGACGAGATATCCTATCTCCCCGGAATTCCAGCCGCCTCCTCCGCCGTCTCGTATACCTGCGCCTTCAACGACCTGCCCACCGGCCTGCAAACCCACTGCTACGCACCCATGGGCCTCGACATTCGCGACCGCTGGTCTGTCGCCGGCACCCTGCCAGGCGAGGCCCCCGAGAAGCGTGAGCTGGGACTCAACGCCCCCTCCCAGGGCCTCTACCTTCGCGAGGACGTCGACATGCGCTGCAATGTACTCATGACTGGCTTTGTCAAGAAGACTCTTAAGAAGAGTCATGGCCAGCTGGTCGACAAGCTCGCAGAGAAGGCCCGCTCCGTCGCCATTGAAGACGCCGGTCATGTCCAGGGGCAGTACCAGCATCAGCAGCCGCAGCACCGTCATCAAACGTCATGGCAATCCCAGATGGGCGGCTACTCCAAGCCGGCATACAACCACCAGTTCACAGAGAGCCAGCACAGCGTCTCCTCTGTTCACTCGACGCCTCGACACAGGAAAACACCATCCCCGCCCACTCTCGACATTCCGTCCTACCTGAAGCATCCGACGCCCCCCGAGACGGCCGCCCCACCCTCTGTGGCAAGCTCGACGGCACGCTCAATCCCCGGCACGGCGAATGACACGACCTCACCCAGCGCCTATCCTTCTCCCTTGCGCATCCGCCACCAGTCACACGCCTCCGTCGGCCACGATCTCGGCCAGCTCTTCGACCGTGACGCAAAGGGCGATGTATCGTGGCAGTCATTGACTGCGCAAAACCAGCAGCAGCCTGTTGAGTTGTCTGGGACAGACCATGAGTATCCTGCCAGCAACGCCTACTCGGACTTGGCGTTGCGTACGCCCTGGGACGAGAAAACACCCAATGCCACGCCGACCGAGGCACAAGGGGCGGGCCCCGCAACCGCTCTGCACGGGCAGGCGTCGTGGGAGCACGCTCATCCGGCAGCGCTGCGACCCGGAGGGACGACGAGGAAGCCAGTGCCTGCGAATAAGGCATAGCCGAGCTGGAGTCATGAAGCTGTGGCATGAGCATTCGGGTCACGAGCACCAGATGGCTGCTGTCAGTTGGGCAAGGTGACATGCAGGCGAACTGACTGGGGAAGCTCGGATCGCAAGGATGTCCGTCTGTGGGCAGTGGAAGATGTTGACATGGTCAGATGACAGATATACCCCTAGCGTTACTTGAGCTGTAGTAGGAAATCTATTGAAAGAAAAACTGCAGTCCATCAGCGTCCTGTGAGAAGAAGCCCCAGTTCAACGATCTTTCGGCTTGGGACGTGGTGTTCGATCATGCAAGTGTTGGTCGGGTACAGACTCGCCCCAGTTTCACCTTTAATTGGAAGCTTCGGTTGCCTATCACAAGTGTGAGAAATGGTGAGTGAAGGAGAGACTGATGGGTTCGGGCTGTCAGCAAGTAGCCCCTGGCACAAAACCTTGAATTGACCAATGCGATTAGACTATGTAGCGAGTTCGCATACGGTTGTCGTAGTATTAGTCTATCGGATGTGAATCGGGATCGAAACCTAATCACACGATCAGATAGATGGTCACACCGCAAGCAGTCGTACGTTCAAGCAAGGTCACATTGGATCGCAGAAAGAGGAGCTCGTGTTTCCGGGATACCGCGTGCGAAGTCAATTGCTGCCAAGTATCTAGCCAGGGGAAAAAAAAAACAGAATAGCAAATGCAGAAAGGGTGGAAACAGAACCACCACTCGAATTACAGCAGGCCAGTCTCTTTTACAGCCCCCCCTTTTCCCCTTGCCACACCTTAAGGGAAAGGTGCTGAAAAGGGATGAAAAGGGAGAGGGACGGAAGAGACAGACGTAGAATTGCAAGCACCGACAAATCCAGGACCCCAGGACCACAGACTCATTACCAGGATGCAGGTGTTGAGACAAATGGAATGACCACTTCATCCTCCCGATGCTCCCCGCCGCCAGGACCTCTAACGGACAGCGACGATGTGGGGCCGGGACCTCCAGTTAGTATAGATTGTGTTGTTGTGTGTTGGGTGGGCGCATGTGTTTTTCTAGGGGAAGTGTTGATCTCTTCTTCGTTTCGTTCTTGTTGAAAGAAAAAAACAGTACCACACCCTCCCGCTCCCTTGTCCGTTGACCAGCTCTGTCCGGAGAGTGAACAGAACAAGAGTCGTCCCCGAAAAGAAGGAGCTTTACCATCCGGCGGCGCCGAAGACGGTGGCAACGGCGGCGATGGCCATGCCGGCGCACAGCAGACCCTGCTGAAGCGAGGCGGCACCGTTGACCTCGACGTGGTCGCCGGTGGGGTAGGGGACGTGGGGAGGGTGGCGCTGGCCTCGCAGGCAGGGCCGTAGCAGGCGGGCTTGTTGCCGTCGTTCTCGCAGTGGGGTCCGTCGCAGACGGGCTTGTTGTTGTAGGGAGGGGGCTGGGGCTTGCCGCAGTCAGGGCCGTCGCAGACGGGCTTCTCAGGGACCTCGGGACCGTGGGGGAACGTTGGGGTAGACGGGCAGGCAGTCGCGGCCGTCGGGGTACTTGCCGCCGTGGCACTCGGCGGGGTACTCGGGGTGGATGGGCTCGCAAGGCTTGCCGTCGGGGTACAGAGCGTATTTGCACTCGGCAGGGTACTCCGGGTAGGCAGAGTGGCACTCCTTGCCGTCGGCGTACTTGCCCTCGTGGCAGTCGGCAGGGTACACGGGGTACAGCGGGTGGCACTCACGGCCGTCGGGGTACTTGCTGTCGACGCAGCCGTCGGGGTAGCGGGGCTCGCCGTGGCAGGTGTTGCCGTCAGGGTACTTGCCGCCGTGGCACTGACCGGGGTACTTGCCGGGGCCAGCAGGGTACTCGGGGTGAACCGGCTTCATGTTGTCGTGGCAAGGCTTGCCGTCAGGGTAGTGGCCGTCGTGGCACTCTCCGTGCGGGTAGTGACCGTCGTGGCAGGGGCTGCCGTCAGGGTACTTGCCGCCGTGGCACTCCTCGTGGTGGCCGGGGTAGTGAGGGTGGACGGGCTTGACGTGACCGTGGCAGGGCTGGCCGTCGGGGTAGTGACCGTCGTGGCACTCTCCGTGAGGGTAGTGACCGTCGTGGCAAGGCTTGCCGTCGGGGTAGTGGCCGTCGTGGCACTCTCCGTGGTCGCCGTGGCCACCGTGACCGGGGTGCTCAGGAGTCCAAGGGTGAGGGGTGGGCTTTCCGGCGCACTCGGTGGTCTGTCATCGTCATGTTAGTGAGGCTGCAGGACGATCGTCAGGTCCAAGGGAGAGACATACGCGAGTCACAGTGCAAGGGCAGTCCGTGATTGTGAACCAGGTGGGGCCCTCGACGGTGTAGACCTTCTCCTCCCAGGTGACATAGTTGGTAGGCTCAGGGCACCAGGTGGCGAGCTCGGAGACGACCTCGGTGACCGTGGTGGTCGTGACGGTGCCGTTGGTCTCCTGGCGGCGGGCAGGAACGTAGGCCGAGGCCATGCCGGCGGCGGCGAGGGTGCTGAGGACAGTGTTGGTGTACATCTTGACGAGTTGAACGGGGGCGTTGAAGAATAAGGCTGTTCTGTTGTGTTGGGTGAGAGGGCGGTTGCTGAGGGTCCAAGAGAATGACTGGGGTGGGTTGCAAAAGATCGAACAAAAATGCTAAAGAGCGACTGTCAAAAGAGTGACTGATTGCGAGATGCGGATGATGAGATGAAAGAGAAAGCACAGCACCGAGGATGGCTCAACATTTATGGACGAACAATGACAACCAAACTCTCACCAGTGTTGGCTCCAGAACACCTACAACAACCGTCTGCAGGGCTGGGCTGCCCAGATTCAGGCACAACAACACAGGAAGGAATCCATCAAGGGGCGCCGACCACAGCGGCGGGCCCTCACAGAGACATCGTTTCGGCTGAATACCGAGCGGCCATCGAACGCATCGAACGCTTATTTGGCCGATGCTGGGGTGCAGGAATGGCGGGAGGGCCCGATCGAGTAGACCAGCATTCCAGGGTGCTGCGAAAAACAATCAGCTCGGTTCGTCCTGTGGCCTACCCTCTGCCATTGTCTCTGGAAACAGGGCATCCATGGGTTGGTGCTTCTCACCTTGTGTCCAATGGCTCTGGTATGGCTGGAACATCTCAAGCCAAGGGGCACGCCGCCGTCCTGCATACTGCAAGCCCGCTGAAAATTCAGACATGTCATGGTCATGCTGGTAAATTGGCGAATGCCCTGCTCCTCTTCCATTCTCCCTAATGCTCTATCGAAAGGAAGGGCGGAGCCACAAAGTATCTGATGTTGTTCTCCGCACACGCGTGCGAGTGCATATGTACACATGGAACGCGAGACGCGTTCTGGAGTAAATTCTCTATCTGCCTCAGTAACCATCCGTCCATCACATCGCCTGCCTTTGTGTGTTCCAGACGGACGAATCGGTATCGCACCATCCTAGTTGTCGGCGACATTTGAAGTTTTTCTCCACATGTCGTTGAACAGAGACAGGGCTGGCAGGTTGGGTGTGGTGCGTGATGGACTTTGCTTCCCTCATACCATCGGCCGTTATTTGGTGGCCCTCGTTAATTCGTCCCGATGCGAGGAGAAGGGGAGCCTCCTCCCTTCCTATTTCCTGCCGGTCCTCCACCCAATGGAATCCAAGACAGAATGGGAAAGAGCGTACAATGTTGGAGATTGGAAACGCCCTCAGAAAAAAGTAGCATGCAGAGATTTCGGGGAAAAGCAATGCTCCACCCACATCTCCGACCGATTCGTGATGTGTCTAAGATGGTCAATCCCTCGAACGCCCCTCCCCGTTTCCAAGATACAAATCAGACCCAGATGACGGTGGAGATGGGACCAGTCCGGGGAAGCAGGCCGACGTTTGTGGATCGTGGCCGCGATCCGTCGTAGGTATGCACGATATTAGATAAGTGGCCCCCGTAACGCCGGGGCAGAGGCCGAGAAGCAATTATAGCCAATTGCGTCGAGCCGGCCCTCATGCAAAAGGCTTTCATGGGGAAAATGCGGGGAGTTTGGGCACTCCTAATTTTTGTCGCGAGCGTGAAATTCAACAGAATATCGGGTATCGGTCGAGCAATTGTTTCATTTTGTTTGTTCTCATCATGGTCGGTTCGACCGACTCTGGCTTCGCTCTAAGCCAGGGCGAATGTTGGTGAGGGAGTCAAAGTCATAGTGCTTCAAGGTGTGCTCGTACTTCGGACTGCGAAGAAACTTTGGCACAGAATCCTGGGTTCAATTGTCAGTACACGGCTCCGTTGGATATAAAGATGCGGTGAAACTCACACTAGCCATAAGCTTGAAGACGGCGTTCTGGGCGTCTTCAAACAGAGCCGTCACCTCTTGCAGCGTGTCTATCATGGCGACGTCTTGACCAACAGCCTTCGTCATGCGAGTTGCCAGGTTGTTGCGCAGCTGATGGTCAATGTTCAGCTCGCAGGGGGATCCGGGGGCTAGGAAGGCATTGTAGATGCCATAAGCTTGTGCCATGATTTCTTTGATCCCGTCCATAGAAGTAGAGTTCGGGTTCTTTTGAGCAGAACGGATGGCTACCTTGCAGCTCCTGACAAAGTCGTCGACGTCGAGGTAGAACGACAAGTTCTCTTCACAATGGGTTTCCCTAAGGTTTTCGCGGAACAGCAAGCGGAGTGCGGCATCGTTAAGAATCTTGTCCAGCCTCTGCGTGTTTGAGTCGCGCGCGATCGCATTGCGGCTTGGGTTGGTACCTTCGCTCTCAGAAGCTCGCCCTCTGGAGCCCACATTGTTAATCAGGTCTTTGCCCTTAGCTGTGAGCTGGTAAATAGCATTCTTGGTGGGCTGGAAGACGTTGTGGCCGGCGTACTGCGACATGTGTGCTCGGTCTTGCACGATTGACTCCATCAGGTCACACTGCACAAAGAGCGTTGCAATGTCCACAGCCTCCCTCCTGTCCACGGTGGTACAGAAGTCCATGAGCCAGTCTGTCGCACCCTTGCCCGTGAAGGTGTCGCGGTATGTCTTGCCATTGATCTTGCGCTCGCTAGCCATCTTGACACCCGTGAGGCCATCCCGGTAGTCGCTGAGCGAATCGGAATCTGCCGATGTGACGCTAGACTTGATGTTGGGACCGTGTGTGCCGACGAATCGACGGAAGACAACCTCGACAGTGCCACGGTCGGTGATGAGCTTGTCGGTTTGGCCATCACGCTCCAGAATAACGAGTTGCGAAAGGGTAGATCCGATAAGGTCGGATGTTTGCTTCTGCTGAATGCCGTTACGAGAGCAGAATCGATCGAGAACAGTGACGCCTTTTGGCGTTAGTTGCCAGACAGAGCCCTTCATGTTGTAGACCTGCTGATATTTTCCGTCGGCGGATTCAATGAATCGCGCCTCGAGAAACCTTTGGCAAATAGAACGAGCCATGTCTTTAGCCATGGAGAAGGTTGTCGTCGTTGTCGTTGTTACGATGCGGGAGGGGTCCTTCGGATCCGGCATGCGGTTCGACTGGGAGAATTTCAGGGAACCGAGATTGTTGATAGCATCTTCTGAGAGAAATGTGTTCTCAACCCGAGTAAGGCGTACACGATGCGCAGATAGGGGCAGTAGGCTGACGACGAGGGTTGCAAAGAGATCTTTGAAATCCTGTGTGGTGTGTGAGCTTTTGACAAGAGAGATCTGGGTGGAAGAGGGCAGGGAAGCGGGGGCATGGGGATGGCGGGGTGAGTGCGGCGGAATGCTCAACACGAGGCAAGGTCGATTGTCCCTCGGGACATGCGTTCCCGCGCACCATGGTACAACATATCAATTGAAGAAGGGCAACAGATGGCGATGCGTACCTTTGTGAATGGCTTGTCGTCGTCCGTCATGCGGAGCAACCGCGAAGAAGTTTGGTGCATCTTGTTCTCGACGGCTGGGATGCGGATGGGAAGAGGGCGGTTGGGATCAGTGTCGGAATAGGGTGAGGAGGGCACTTCGTTGGCCAGCGACACCTGACTCGGGTGTTTGCCCTCGGCGGCGAAAGTGCCTGTCGAAGAAGAAGCGGGAGAATGATTGTTGGACCTTCTGTATCGTGCGTGTGCGTTCTTGTCCAAGTCGGTGGGGCTGAAAGCGGAATCGGCACTGGAGGCGACTCTGCCCAAAGCGGAATTGGAGGGACGCTGACGTATGGAGTAGTCGGGTTGTGACTGTGACTGTGACTGCAAGGTGGACAGCGCAGACTGCGTCTTGTCGATTGCAGCAGCTGCAAGGCCGAGCAAACCTCCGGATCGCTGGATCTTGCTCGTGGAAGGAGAGCTGAAGTGGCCGATCTGGCGGTAGCCCGTCGAGGTGGAGGCGGCTTGGCCCTCGTGGGAGAAAGGGTCAACGGCGGGTGATGAGGGAGCCGAAGGCGAGGCGAGTGAAGAGCGGCGACTGGCAACTCTGGTGGAAGATCGTGAGGTCGATGTCGACTGCGGCAGTTGATCTCGGATTGAGGAGCGGTTGGAATGGGAGATGGCGGCCATCTAACGGAGAGCACGAGAAGTAGAATAAGAGTATGTGGAAGGGGGCGGCAGCGAGGATAGAGGAAGGGTTCTTCGAGATAAAAAGAACGTGACCCTTCAGAGAACGGGTGGAATAAGACGGAGGGGGAAAAGGCAGCGACGGTGCTAATGTACCTACCATGTGGACTCCCAGGGCTCTAGCAGCAGCAAGCAGCACCTTTTTCCCAGGTTACCCTACCTTGCCTTACCTTGTTGTACCGTGCCTCCACTGGACTGGACCCGGACCTGGACCAGGACCTGGACTGTCGGATTTCGGTACTAGAGTATTCCCTGACCTGGCAAACCTGGTGAGAAGCGATGCGAGGCCGCTGTGGGTGCACTTGCGCGCACTTGCCTACACACCCACCTGCGCACCTGAGGTCCACCACGGCCACGAGCGGACGGGTGGGTCCTGGGTCCTGAGCGGGTCTGGTCCCTGTAAGTCGCGGGTACTTGGTCGAAGTACATGCGACGGAGCGTTGTCCTTGCGAAGGCTGAGGGTGGGCACCAGGGGGGGCAGCTTACACTAGGCGGTAGTCCAGGAGTCATTACCCCCCCCTCCTCTCCCTTTCCATCCCCCTTCATCTCGTCCGCCTATTATTCCCAGTTGGTATCTTCTCACCCAAGATCTATGGAGGAGTGACATTGGTCGTCCGATGGGTACGAATTTGTATGGAAAAATCACCTGCTGACAGACCCCTGCCCAAGGCACCCCCCCTTGAATCCACCAGCACTCCCCATCCGCACCTAGCCTCCTCCCAATGTCGAACTTGGGGCAGGGGGTCCCCCGTGCAACACGTGTCGAAGCATGGAAGCCGGCATTCAAACAAAGCAGACCAGGACTGTGCCATGAGATACGGGAGTTGAGCGATAAAGACTCAAGGGAAGAAAGGCCCCTAATTTTCCCCGCTGACCACACCGCTGGTTATCTGATGAGCCACATTTCGTGAGGTCTTTTCAATTGTAAGTAGAACTCGACCATCGTGTTCTCGTCCCTGTCTCGTGTGGATTCTGCAAGTCCAATTTTACACGGCGACGCTGATGCAAACGAGCGACAGTCCCCTATTTTGCTAGGCTAGGGTGTTCGTTCCTTGGCTGACCTGGGTAAAGCCGCCCCAGTCAATCAGCAGCTAGAGCATAGGTAGCCGCAAATCTCGACAGGTAGTCTGTTTCCTGACAGCCCAAACGTGGTCAAAGAACAGACGCCACGCTCTCAGATAGCAGAACTAACCATCAGGTTCGCTCATGCCCGCCCTGGTGAAGAGGGCTGGATCCGACAATCGTCGGTAGACGGTCGCATGGCTTAGTGATCTTCTTTGTCCGCCCACGACGGCCGAGGTCGCTCATCTGCGTGTAGACCCCCTCTTTTGACTTGTCAGCAAATGTGGACCGCTTTCTCATCCACTTTCGCTCCCTCGCGTCTTCGTTTCTTCGACAGCGGCTACGTCACCCGCGGGAGTCTCCACAGGGCTCACAGAGACCGAGAAACCGAAAGGGGCGAGCGATCTCTCTCTGGATGTGCTTATGTGTGCCAGATATGCATGTCGGGGGACGTGAAGAAATGTGATTTTCTCGTACGACAACGATGTAGAGGCGCACCGCTACTCTCCGAAGCCAACTAAAATGAGACGACTACCAAGATCTTGGGACACTCTTCTCGGTGGGCGCTTCATTGGACCTTCAGAAAAGCATGCGAGCTTGCCGTGCGGCGTTCTGTGTCCAACCACCGAAGGGTATTTCACTCCCAGCACCTGCAGCACACAGATCAGACACGTCGGCGGAGCCACAGACATGTTGTCTTCGACGTTGCGGGCATGCCCATCGATCGCCACCCACCCCTTTCCCCATCCTTATGGCGGCCGTCATCCAGGTGCCAAGTCTAGAACAATGGGCCTGTAGTACAAATAGAGGCCGGTAAATGCGCTGTCCGGTGTGACAGCGGACATTTTGCCCGATTCCCCCATCTGCCCTACGACTGGCTGCGAGATCGTCCCCTGCAGGTAGGTTTGGGATTCGCAAGACCATAGGTTCGGACAGTTGTCAATGACATCGAGCGCCGGCACATTGAAGTGTTGGCCACTGGCGGCTGACGTAGTCGCTTGGCAGGGCATAGCTCATGGATTACTAGAAACTTTGGCCGCGTCGGCAAAGCCTTCGATGTAGACAAGGTTCAAAAGGCAATCTGGAAGCCGGCATTGGCGCTCATACTGGCCACTCCAATATCAATGGCATCTCGCTTCGACTGTTGGTCAAAGTGCCCTTCGAGACATCGTCGATGATTGGCACCGACCTAGCCAAGCCACGCACCTGCTGGACATACTTTACCACGTGCCCTTGGGTTTCGACGGGTTGGTTTGTTCTGGCAGCATTACATACCTCATCAGCTCACGTACCTTGCCTAGTCTGTGTACGATGGCTGGAGGAGAGATCTCAGGACGGCCTTTGATCAAATATCTGTATCGTGCCCTAGGTAGCCCGACACTTTCTGGCTGCGTATTGCTGACGCGCTGATCCTGGCACATCAGTCAATGGGCCTTCCATCATTCCGGATGGCAGGCAGCTGAGGGGGGGGGAGGGATTGATAGGCGGTGATGAGACGTAAAAGTATCACTTATCACACAGGCTAGCGAAGGAGGGTGCCTTTTGTGACAGCCCATCCGGCCGCCGTGATGTGCTGAAATGCCATGTGGCCAATGTGGGCTGCAAAAAGGAATTTGTTCTGCACCCCCTCTTTCGCGTCTGCTTCTTAGGCGGGGCCTCTTTGTACTACACATCATCAATGAACACGAAGCTTTCCCTACAACATGTTTCAGCCTGATGACATGATTGTTGCCTAGGTAGCTCTTTATCATCTCCAAAGAGATGCTCACACTTGTTGGGTCGACACCGCCTCTGGAAGCGTGGTACATCCATACACCTATTGGATATGTAGCGATGGGGGGGGCAGGTGCCTCAAAATAGACTGACGGGTGAATGCAAGCGACGGACGCTCTTTTGCCTTGCCCCTGCCTGCCTCCCAGCCTTCCTGCCTGCCCGCAACCCACCAGGCTGGCAATGGCGCGTGGGCATCAGGCACAGAAGAGCTGCGGACAGGAGGCAACATGAAGGGGAAAGGGCAATATGACAATGATCTCCCATTCGCCAAGATACCCCCTGTCATCACGCAGTAGGTGGAGAGCGGAAAGAATTGCGTCGTCTCACCACCAGCAAAGAGACAGATCGGCGCGTGGCTTCAGGGATGCTACCCACCCTCACTGCCCCCAGGTGCACCCCTCCTTATACCACCTAGCCCCCCTCTTCCAACACCCTCCGGGCTCCGTTCACTTCCCTGCAAGCCACGCTGTGCGACCGCCTTTTCGTGCTTCCTGTGAGGTGGGGTGAAGGGGGGAGGAGAAGAAGGTGTTCCTCGTCACGTTGCTGCCACGCGCAGTCACTCCCGACAGGCCCCTGCCAGGACATCGACCCTGGCCCCTGGCCCCTGGCCCCTGCCTTCTTTTTTTTCTCGCTGCAAGCAGACCAGGGGGCGGAACTCTCTCGGTGGTAGGTACTGTACTTTGCCTTCCCCTCTTCCATCTCTCAGCGTCCCTCAGTGTCCCCGTTTTACCACAGGATGGCCCACTCTACTCCACTCCTCTAGCCAACCCATTGCTGCGATCTTGTCCACAGACGGATAGAAGACCATAATCTTGACATTTGCTTTCTCTTGTTCCATCGGTTTGCATGCCCAACTCCATCATCGCGCTTGTCATGCTGCAAAGGACACTTTCCTCACCACGCCAACCGAATGAATGCCTTGCTTCCACAGCGCTTGCATGATGGATCTCTCCACCAAAGTGAGCGTGCGGGCTATATGGCTATTTTGGGAACACGAGCCATGCTCTCCCTCACCCCGTCGACTCGACCAGTACTGACAAGTTTAACGCCGAATCATTGCCACTTCTCACCCGACTTTTCCGTGCACGGAATTGGATCCACTTGGAAGCCAAACTCAGAGACCGTCAAGTCCCAAGAAAGCAGGTAGATGGACCCCTTCCTGGTTCATTCGACCATGAGATCGCTGGGGGGCATACTCGTGCCGCCGGCCTCTACGCGCATGATGACGATCCGATAACGCTGAAACCGAACCGCTCAGTAGCAAGGCGTGGGGATCAAGCAAATCGTTCGATGGGCATGGACAGGACGCGCAGGACGCGCAGGCCACGACGCCCCCCCCAAGAACTGAGGACTTGGAAAAGGAACGACGGAGATGAGAAACCCAGGACCTACCTGGAAGATTCAGTGCAGCATCCTTACCATTCGAGTCTTCAGAAGCACGGTCGTCGGTGTCGCCGCGTGAATCTTGTTCCCGTATGGCGGGCGCGGGCAAGACAGTAAACGAAAGTAAAACACTGAAGACGCAGTGCGTCGTGCTAGGGGCGGACATCTAAACAAATCACAACGGCGGGCCAGGGAGCTTCGTTTCCCCATCCGTACGCCACTGACACGTTCTCTGACAGAACTTCGCTGTGAGCCGCGGTTGCTAAGTGGTTAGAGATGGAGATCGATCGCCGACTGAAACCCCAATCAGCGCCCGCAATAGCTGGGGGAACAAGCACCGCCCTAAGACGCAATTCCCGCGTTGCCGTGCCTCGCCCACTGCTGACCTTTTTGACAGGTCGATTTCGAACTGCTCGCTAGAGGTGGATGGGAAGGGGGCTTGGGGGGGTCAAATCGGTCGCGACGCCGACCTATGGACAAGACAATATGAGGCTTGCCTGGCTTTGGGCCAAAAAGGGAACCCTTGATCTCCACAATACATCACACCGGAATCTGGTCGGAGGACGGAGCCTTCAGCGTTCAATGCCACGCCGAGCCCGCGGGGGCATCGTGACACAGGTACGCACACTAAAATCCCATGATTTCCGCAAACTAGCCGCTCAGCCTTTCCGGTGTGGCCCTGGGCCCTGGCACAGGGGGCCCTACAGTACCCAGTTTCATTGATCAAATCTCGCTCTTCTCCGATCACCTCAGTGTCCCCAGACGGCCCCTTCTAGAAGGCTCGTAGAACATGTCGGAAGACTGAAGAACACGAACCTAAACACCCAGGGGCTTTGAAGTTTGATTGATGTGTGGTTTCAAACGAGATGAGCTCCAGAGTCTTGGCGGAGCATGCTTGAGTGATCATCATTTGTCGATCAAACCACGAAGAGATGGACAAAGGGTCTTGCCACCTATGCAATTCGGGGCTAGGCCCCGCAAAGCACTTGAGAATGAACGCATCGCTGTGGACGTGCTGGCTCTTCGACCTTCCGGACCAATCACTGGAATCAGTCGACAAGTTGCACTGTTATGGAATCTGAAAGTGTTTTCGACGAATGGGCCAGCTTGACGAACCAATACACTGAGCATACACGAAACGCTTGACGCCAGTTTCCCAGCCCAGTCACCTTCACAGTGGCCTGTTTGCTCGCAGCTCCCTACGACAGGGACCTGGGACAGCCTGGTAGTCCCGCATGGCAACAGAACCAGGAATCGCGGGCACAGTGTGTTAAGGCTGCGACACGAAAGTCTCACAAACCATGGACGGCTCTGCATGCTGCTTCACCATCTGGGAGCGGAGGCGTTCCAGCCTTGGACAATGGTGGCTGACCCAGGCAGCCGACAGGTCAAGTTGCTTGTTATTACAACTCGCTTCCTCCGCAACACCACAGGCGGTGAAGGTAAACATGGGACAGCCAGCAGCGGAGACTGACAGCCCATACATTGCTTGCTGGTGTACATGGTACGTCTGTTGATATGTTACAAGGGCGCGCTGCGTAGTACAATGCATGCCGTGCTGGTGTGTTCACCATGCAGCTACTACGCGCGCTGAGAGTGAGTGGCACCTTGGTCACGTCGTCACTGAAGCCTGTCAGCGTTTCACTGATGCACCTACCTAAGAGTACGAAGCATGCTTTGCTTGTGCGAATCCGCCCCTCACTCCCACGTGGGTTGGGGGTGGTACCACCATAATGGTGTGCCCCGGAGTCCATACTCCGAGCCTCCAAGCTGCCGACGTACCGGGCATGCCTCGACACCTTATCGCGCGCAGAGGTTGTCAGCATGGAGTTTCTTGAGTCCAGGTCACTCATTCTAGGACGTTCTCGTATGCGGTCTATTCCAGGCCCATGAGAGCGTTCCTACAGGTTGATCCCGATGCCGCATGACGAATTATGGCGCACAACACGCTGACAAACACAATGTCACATTTCATGTGGGCTTAGCCACCATGAGGTCCAGGCCTTGATGATTTTGGTCTGGAGCATGTCTGGTACGGCAGAAAGTGGCCGAACATGCGAGAGGGTCGACGACGCATACCCTGTGAACAGAAGTGTCGACGAACGTCCCTTTATCGTCCGAACCGGCCCGCAAAAACTTGACAAAAGGAGGGGTTTACCATGTAAACACAGCAGGCCCGCATCGTCCCCTGCCTAGGTCGTACTGATTGTAGAGGAGAGCCACGTGGTACTGCGCAAGGCATGCAGACTTTCGGTGATATTCTGGGTCATATTGATTTGGAGTCTTTGAGGTTGGTCTTGCTGTCGCTCCAAGCGCTTACGCATAACTCTTGTCAGTGTACAGTACGCGAAGCTCAGCTCACCCCTGCGAAAGAGATACCAGTCTTGCGACGCGCTGGCGGAGCCGTAGGGCGTGGTTAATCACAAGGAGACCTATGAAACAGAGAAGTGATGAGCCCCCTGGTCTCTCAACTTGTGGCACGAGTCGGGTACGCAAGGACAGGGATAGGCTTCTGACTCTACGCATCGCATCAAATGAGCAGAGTTCGAAGACTTGCTGGCTGGCTGGCCCACAGTCGTCGTCCACCTCACAAGACCAGGACAAATCAGCTGGATCACACACCACCGGCTGCCCTGGACAGAGGGACCTGCGCTGTCTTTGCTTCGCAATTCTGCACCATGTTGGGTAGGCCTGATCTCCGGGCCGTATTGCGACTAATCTGCTGCATCGCATCGCAACCTCATGCCTTCCTATCACGACAAAGACGACTTTGTCGGCATATGTTATGGTAGTCGCAACTAGTTTGGGCCACACAGCCGGCCTGGGCTTCCATGTTCGGAGGGGAAAGGGGCTCCCTTTCTTCCGAAGTCAACATAAAGCGACGTAGGACGGGCCTCGCGAACGAGAGGCGCGCTGCGATGTACCAAGTACTCAATACATTGCCATGTGTCAGCCGGCTTGCGATTCCCAGGCAGCTCACATTGTGTGTCATGACATGCTTTTTCGTGCACTGCGAGCATGGGACCATGGGCTTCAGGTGAACGAAGCCGATGAGTTGGTGCTCGTGTCAGGGCCTCCGAGTTCATGCAATTGTTGCTAATTTAAGTCACCTACGGCCACGCGAGACGCCCTGATGGTTCGGGCCAGGAAGCGAAACCCGGCTCCCTTTCGCGAGTTCAGGCTTACTCGTTGTACTACAAGGAGTGACAACCTATCTGCACAAGAAAGCCCAAGGTGCATTGAGCTGCTGAACCCCCACAGCAAGCCTCATGTCAACACGTTCGTCGAGCTTGATCAACGCGAACCACAGGAGCCATCCACGACGGCCGCACCAAAGGCTTCGATGCTAGGGCCAAACAGGACCACAATGCAATAGTGGGCAGCCGGCCCCGACATCCGGTCGATGCTTCCCCCTCGACACGCAACCTCAGCCTCGCGTCGGGATCATGGTGTTCAAGCCGGAAGTCATCTCCGGCAAGTCTCGACGCGGTCAACGGAGACTGCGACTCTTGGAACACAACGCCAATAGCAACCACACCAAAAGGTTGTAGTCTGAGGGTCGCTGATCCATATTTGATGGCAACTATCAGCCACGCTCAGCCCTGACCACCACGAGGCCAGTGAGTCTGCACCAATTTCAATCATCTCAGCAAGTGCCACATTTGAGTGGGCAGCGTACAGGATCGAGCGACACGGACATTTCCCAGTCTATTCGCCCACCATTTCTTGTTAGTGGTCTCAGTTCAACCCGAGCGGCAGCACAGGTGGGAACACATTGAGAGCTCATAGTAGGCGGCTTGCTGGACAACCGCTGCCTGCAGAAAGCTCAGGCAGAAGTATCGCTCATTGGCTGCATGCACATGGGGGATCGCCAGCTCGAAATGCCATCTAGTGGACAGACTGGGTTGCTAGGTGTCTTGGAGACTAGCCAAGTCAAGACTGGTTGATCAAATGTGCGCGTGTGCGAAGGGACACACGAAGAGAGGGAGATGGAAGGGAGGACGCCGAACGGATGCATGGACCCGACATTTACACCCCCCTCCCTTGTGTCGTCAGCGATATGCCCATTAAAGCCGTGGTATTCTCCCGCCACTTCCCGGGAATCACCTTGTTTCAGTTCAGTACGGCAGTTGGGATTTAGAACCGAGACTACGCACTCTCGCGCCCGTGACGGTTCGCGTGAGAAAATGGGCGGATGGCGCATAGGCCGCCGCGCTGTGCTTCCTCCGCCAGTCGAGTAACGCCAGGCAACGGTCATAGTCCTCCTTTGAGCTGAAGCTGAGGAGGAAAAAAAAAATGTACAGACGACGGCGCGGGATGGTGACATTTGGCTTGACGTACTTTTTTCTCATTTTTTTCACACTCTCCTTACTGTATTCCCCAGTCGGCGATCTCCGCCGCCTCGCAAGGCGGAGCTGACACGAGTTTTACCAAGACGCGCCTAATAAACAGCGGGAAGACCGTCACTTGGCTTAGCACGCTGCCACCAACACCAGCGGCGCGTGTCTGTCCAACGACCAGCGCACATCTGGCACCTCCGCCGTGGGGGTGGCTCTCGGGGCGCCCCCAAAGTGCCCTTTGAAGCCGCGGGCCTGGTGTCCCATGCCCCGGTGTAAGGGCGCCCATCCCGCCCTTCCGCCGGCCACACCGACGACTCGTCGCACGCGATCACCGACGGCGCCTGGGCTGGTGGCCTGCGAGACGAAACCTTACCAGCAAACCCCAGCGACCGCTACGCTGTAGCCCTCTGGTGATGGGGAAATTCTGCCCAGCTGCCACCCGCTGTGCCTCGGCTTCCGGCCTAGAAACGGACGCCGAGACCGTTGATGGCATCATAGCCCACATCTGCTGTCAGTAACAGTCCACCACAGCACCTCCGAACCACACGGCACCTCAGGGTGCGGCCGCCGAGAGCCAAGAGCCACCGATCCAAAGCTTCGGCGCTGACGATCCCCCGAGTCATATCGAACCCCGCTGCCGACTCGCCGCCGGGCCCTGGGGGTATTCGGAGCCCCGGTGGTTCCTCTGCAGCAGTTTTCGTAGTCGACTAGACTCGCTTGGCAGCTACTTCATCATGCTTCTATGCAGCTTCTACTTGGTGGCTGAAATTTCTACCTGGTGGAGGTTTCCTCATCTGGCTGGTGGCCGGCAGCCCTTCATGGATGTCGCTTGGCCAAAGAAGGGGACCATGCTTGACGACTGGTGACGAGGCTGGTCTCCTTGAGACTTGAGACTATGCAAGCCTCTTGTCATGCGTTCTCCGGTCCGTTCCATTGTCACCAGGACCTTGAGGGTGTGTGATTCGGACGCGGTACCCAGGTACAATCAAGGCATCAGGGCATGTCCGAAAAGGTTCTGGAGAACCATATGAACCCCTTGTCTTCTTTGTGTTTGCCCTCTCGCCGTCATCCACTTTTCGACCCTCTTCGCTGCAAGCGCAACGCGAAGCTTTTCCCCGATGTCTCGCGGCGACATCTCCGTGTCACCGCCAGCCGGGTACTCGTGAGCCTTGGGCCAACGTGGACGAAAAGATCAAAGCCTCGTAGTGATCACCTAAACCCTTCATCGGCGTTCGGGATTATCCCCGCTCCCCGCCATGGGTGCGTGTAACGTAGTAGGCGTACCAGTTAGCTTTGTGCCCCTGCTTAGCGGCGGCTGACCAGCCGAGTCCGTCTGCCGTGAAATGCTGAGAGCATGGTTTTTTTGATGCTAGCAACAATCATTGTCTGAACCATCGACCTCTTGGCAAGGTTATCAAGGCATCATCTTGTTTACCTATTTTTCTGCCCGGCTGTGTGGGTTTCCGTCCTGAACCCTGGCTACTGGAAAGCCTAAGGCTTTTAAGGGGGTAGGGGGCGGGGGTGAAGGGGTGGGAGAGGCTGGAACAGGTGTGTTTGTGTGTGTGTGTGTGTTCTCTTCTTGGCCGTGCCGAGCCCATTGACCACCTACCGATGCTTGTTCCTTGGCCCGCTGCGCCCGTGGGACATTTCTTCGGCTCTGGATGAAGTGATCGACAAGTCTGTCTATGAGCCAGCCGCGGCCCCATCCACACACAACTGAGACCATGTACCCAGTACCGAGGGGTAGGGTGAAGGATCCTGTCTTGGTCACCCACGCAGCCCGTTGTTTTGCGCTGCGCAGGCCTCGTATTGACTCATAGCAGCCCGCGCCGTTGAGCGGTAGGGCGAGACAGCCAGGGCAGCGAGACAAGCAAGCATGGCGACGCTCATCATGTCAAGCGGCCAGAGTGAACATATGCTCTCGCGTTGAACGTGAAAAGATGGCAAATGCCAAGGCCAGACAGCCCCCCCTGAAATGCCAACTACCTATTCTGGCCGCCACAGATGAGCTGACCTCCGTGGCTGTGGCCGGCGATCTGTTGCTCATCCCGGTTTAGTGGCTACACGCCAGATAGTCCCCCCATGCCCGGGACCTTGCCCAGTACAGCAACAGGCACTCTCGGCATCTGGGGGTTCATTCGCTTGGAGCGGCTCCCCCGCCTCCTTTTTTTCCCCAGGTGGCGGCGGCGGCGGCGGCATGTATACCGTACCTTTTGCCCTTTACCTCTCGCAAGGCGTCCCCGGAAGAGGACGAGGAGGGGTGAGGAGGAGCAGGAGAGTTTCCAAGTATGCCCAGTTTGTCGGCATCGATCTTCAGTGCCGGGGCCCGAGCCCCTGCTCCAACGATAGGTCCCGGTCTCACGAACGGCTCGGCCGGACAAGATGGGGCCTGGCGTCGATATATGGCCTGATTTTCGGCAACGTTTGATGGGCTGGCACGTGCCGGGAGTAGGAAGGGGTCAAGAGGAGGGGCAGAAGGGGGGGGCATGGATATTCGTTGCTTGTCCCGGCAGAGAGAGAGAGACAGACGGAGAGAAAGGCGACAGCAGTTTACGTCGCCGGACGGCAGTAGTCAAAGTCAACATGTTTGAAACATGCTCTGCCGATGGGCCTTGACGTCGTCTGCGATACAGTGGCTGGACAGGGTGGTGTCATACACGTCGACGTCGACTGGGCTGCTTCGGTACGTTCGACACGTCCCAAAGGGGGAGGACCCTTGAAAGCTCGGCAGAGCTTGGAGCAGTGCTGCCGCCTGCCTGGGAGGCCCGGGTAGGTAGGTAGGGGGGCACGTCCATTCGATCTGGGGGAGCAGGCTGACCCTCTGGATCTCGGGCGATGCCTTTGTTTGCCACGTTACTGGAGGGCCCTGCAGCTCCAAAGTATGTTCGCCGCAGCATGGGGGAGCCAAGGACAACGCGCGGGACGGACGTGGTGCGTCCCGGGCGAGCCAGCGGCCTCGGGATGCACCACCGAGGAAAGGAAGAGATGGACCGGTGGTATAGTTTACGACAGGAGGTCCTACATGCATACCCGGCTTGTCGGAAAGAACACGCCATCGATCTCTAGAGCGGCCCGTACGCTGCCTTTCTTTATTTTCGATACGCGGCGGCGGCGGCAGGGGTTCAGATTATCGGGAAGCGAAGTACTGCCTACCTGGCAGTACAATTCTCATGTTTTGTTGTATTTTATTTCATCTTGGGCGTCGTCGCTATCTGTCCACTCACCGCGTTGGGCACCACCAGACCGGGAGGAATGATGATGGAGGACAGGGGCCGGGGTGGGCAGCACTCTACGGCCATCGAGACGCGTACACTGGCCCATTCGACGATACCAGGGTTTGGCATTTTCGGCTGTACCTATGTTTATTGCTGAGGAGGAGTCGAAAACGTGTAAAGAAGGGGGGAGGAAAAGGGGAAACCCCGTACTTCGTCGTCGGGAACAGTGCCTCTTCGGTCTCCCAGGATCAGACTCGATCTGCCCAGGTGATTCCAATCTACCCTCGCCCGCCGCGGAAAGGCATCCGGCCTCCCAGAAACGCCTGCGCTGATGACCCCTTTTCTTGCTGCTTCATTCATTCTGAACAACCCCTTTCACACTCGTACTCGTACATGTCCTCCATGCGCCCCATGCCATCCTAGAGCCCTCCCTTTCCTCCTTCCGCGCCCAACCTGCTTCCCGGTCGCCGCGGACCGGGGGGAGGGCGCAAGAGTGATGGGAACCGCAAGTTTCCTTTGTCAGTCGAGAGTGTCAAATTGACTCCTCCTGTGACACGTCACCTAAACAGGGAGACAGACGCGGCATGGCCTAGATGAGCGTCGGTGCCGTGTTCTTGGTCCACCCCTTGGCCCTCATCTGGGCCTCGACCTGCTTCCAGATGGCCTCGACGACCTCCTTGTCGCGGAAGCGCGCGGCGTCGCCGGCGCCGGGGACGGCGCCCACGGCGTGCCGCGGCCTGTCGACGCCCAGCTGCATGACGCGGTGGCCCCAGTTGCGCACGTTCTCGGGCGGCGTCTCGCCGCGCCACCCGACAAAGATGCCCTGGACGTGGCGGAAGAGCTCCTGGGGCTGGTTCCACTTGTAGTTTTTGAACTGCCACGTCTGGCCCGTCGTGAAGACGGCCACGACGCGGTTCCAGTAATCGGGCTTGAACTGCTCGGGGCCTTCGACGAGGATGAAGCGCATGGGGCGCGCCGGGTCAATGTCCTTGAGGACGCGGGACACATGGAGCATGCCCGACGACGACGAGGCGCTGCTGCTGTCGGGGGCGACGTAGCGGCCCTGCTCGAGGAAGGAGCGAATGTTGGACATGCGCAGGATGGACGAGGCCGAGGGCGAGAGGAGGATGATGGGGTCGGGCCGGCGTGAGGGTGCCTTTTGGTTGAGCGCCAGGGAGGGGTTGGCGGAGACGGGGTTCGGGCCCGTGCCGGGCTTCTTCTGGATAAATGGTGCTGCGAGCTTGCGGACGTGGGAGAAGTCCTGGCGACGATTCGTCGAGCGTCAGCTGAGTGTCTCTTGCTTCTTGTTTCCTGCCACGCGCTTTTCTCGTTGCGCACCCTCCCGTCAGAGGAGGCGAGGGAGGCGAGGGAGAGGGAGAAAACATACCGTGGGCTTCACGCCGCGAAGGACCGAATTGCGATCGCCCATCCTGCGCTCGCCGTTGTAGATGACGGCCAGCCGCGGGTCTAGCGTTCCGCGTCCACTCCGTGCGACGGCCGTCGACGGCGCAGCCTTGACGGCACTCGCCGCGGCGGCGCCGTCCTTGCCCTCGCCCGCCAGCGGCCTGATGTGCTCCGACTCCTCGCTCGCGCCCTCGAGCCAGGTGAAGAGATCGAGCCGCTCCACAAAGGCAAGGTTCTGCACCTTGCCGAGCGCGCCGAGGTCGTCGTTGAGCCGCGTTGCCGAGGCGTTGTACTCGGGGATGGCGACATCCTTGTTGAGCCACGCAAAGTAGATGGAGCGCAGGTCGACGGGGCGGTCGCTGCTGATGAAGCGCGTCGGCGTGCCGAGGCTGATGGAGACTGGTCGCGGGTGAGGGAAGTGCAGGTGTGTGGCTCGGGCGAGGGGGGCCTCATCGGCGGCGTCTGGGGAGGCTGAGGGGATCGCGGCGCGCTTGGAGGCGATGGACTGGCGCAGGAGGAGCAGCGGGTCCTGCTCGGCGGACGCCATTGTGAGGAGGTGCGTGATGGGCAGTGTCGATGACGTGTCCCTGGTGATGGCAATTGGGTTGGAAAGGCGAGGCTGTGGGGTTTCGAAATCGGTGTTCAAGGACGATGTCGTCGCGGATGGTGTTTATTTTGTGGTTGGAGCTCTGGTGAGCGATCGTTGGAGCTGCCAATTTTCCGACGTCGGTAGCGCGACCTCTATGCGAGAAAGCGATCTCTGGGGGTAAGTCTTTATGCAACTATCCACCAGCATTGCCTTGACATACCCGATTTCTATCGCGCCTCGGCATTACTTTCTTCTTTTCCAGTCACGTCTCGAGGCTGCGAAGCATGAACAGAGAGTTTCTTTAATCATAATGTCCTAAGCTTGGTCGTTGTTTTATGCTTCAGGGAATCGCTATCCTGCACCCTCCGAAGAGCGAGGGCCACAGCACGACATCAACATCCGTGACAAGTTCACCCTGTTTCCTCTGCCATGCCCATCGATTTTGACCAAGATGGTGCAGCCTCTTGTTTCTTGTCTCCTTTTGCATCACGTTCCGTCATAGTCGGCATTGGTGATGGACACTTCTGAGCCTTCGCGCCTCGGCCTGAATTCCCTTCGGAGGCCTGAAGCTCCCTTGCCACGGCCATGATAAACACAAACACCCAATCCTCTGGATTCGTGCTTGCTGTTCGCTGGACATGTGGGACTCGTTGGTAGGTGCTCTGGGAGATCAAATTCAAAGTCCATCACAGCCAGGTCCGAGTCTGTCGGGTTGCGCCTGACGGGCTTCGACGGCATCGCCTCCCACCACTCTTTGGCTTTCGACAAGTGGCCGCCCTCCTGGCTGTACGTCGTGGATCTGGGCGAGCTCTTCTGCGAGGCCGAGATGACTGTCCACGAATCGGCCCCTTCCAGGGTCCCGGGCGGCCGGGTTTGGGAAAAGAAGGATCTGGGGTGGCCGGTGGCAGAATCTTCAACAAGAGGGGGCGTCTTGATACGAGTGGCTTCCTGCGTTGTTACGTATTAGGTAGGGTCTACCGTATGCACGACGGTGCATGCGAGGGTCACAACTTACCCCTCCTGGATAGCCAGAGGTGTAGTAGTCTGCATCTCGTCGGTTAGCCGTGGACCCCACCTCGAGAAGCAATGCTACGCACCGAGCTGCATCTCCTTGGATGGTGTGACGGGTGGTGTGCTTCCGGCGAGTACTTCTCGAACCGAACTTGCAGCACTGTTGGCCGAGGCACCAGACCCCTTTCGATGCCAGGGTGCCTTGCCGAACCATCTCTTGCCGAACTTGTTGCTGCCGCTTTCTCCCTTGAGCCACGACGCTGATCTAGCCAGACTCCTGACTGAGCGCAGCGGGTCTGCTCTGTCTTCCACTTGAGCTTTCTCTGGAGGGCTGCATCCATGCTGTAGACTGTCGTTGGACGCCAGATCAGACTTGGAGCTCGCTGGCGAGCTAGCCAGACGCGCTGATGATTTGTTCTGCAGCCGGTCAAGAAATGTTCGCCCTAGGAGCGTCCGTCTGAGGCCCGTCGTGGCAGTCGCCGTGACTTCCTTCTCTTCAGATATTTGCACCCCAAACACGACATCGAGAGGCGAAATCTCGTCCATTTCAGCTCTTGTAATGACTCTGCGCGTGCTCTTGAAAGAGCTCTCGCTCCATTCACGTAGCTTCTGCGACGAGGGACCCTGTAGAGATGCGACG
The DNA here is from genome assembly GCA_019188255.1 of Verticillium longisporum. Lineage (NCBI taxonomy): Eukaryota > Fungi > Ascomycota > Sordariomycetes > Glomerellales > Plectosphaerellaceae > Verticillium > Verticillium longisporum. The sequence goes on along the minus strand of JAETXT010000005.1, from coordinate 5,269,186 downwards.
TGGGCTTCCTCTGATGCATAAGGGCTCATCGGCGTGGCGGGCTTCAGCATCGAGAGTGAAGGCGAGTTTGGTGCCGACGTCATGAAAGGTTGTGCCTTCGGCGTGAGGCTTTTGGGTGACGGACCGTAATCATCGCTGCCTCCTGTGCGACGCCCTGGAGGATCGTTGATGGACTTGAGAGATCGACTCCGCCAGCTGAACAGCTTGCTTGGCGTGACTCTGCGTAGGTCGACAACGGCGATTTCGCGTTCAGCCCAGTATCCCTCAGGAAACCATACCTATTCGAATCCCTCTCGGGCTGGACGAGGGGGGTCAAGGTTGCGCTGTGTAGTGTTCAACTGCGGTGCCGGCTGGCTGCTCGCAACCGTTCGATATGAGGACGTATGTGGTTGGCTGATCGGGATTTTACCGAAATATCCACCCATCTGGTGTGGCCTCGGTGTGCTTGATCCATCACAGCTCGGTGTCGATACGTGAGGGCTGATTTCGAGCAGGGCAGTATGGAACGAGATGCGACGCGAGGCATCTGCTTCACGAGAAGAGCTGCTGCTTGGCACGTTAGATTTGCCTGATGATTGCACGGCTGTATGTAGAGTTTCCTACCTTCGCCTGCGGCTGTTTGAGAAATAAGACGGCGCCTGTCTTTTCGGTTGGGGATATGTAGAAGCCATGGCTCTTGTGCGTAGTCCCAACCGATTGCACGCCAAAGCTCGTAGAATTCTACTGCAGCAGTAACATTAGGATAGGAGGAACACCTATCAAGCCATTCTGGTGAGGGGCGATAGGTAATGGATGCTCACGCCAAAGGTCATGGTTGATGCTAGGATTTCGTCTACTCGAAGTAGTGGCCAGGCTAAGACAGAACATCGAATCTCCATGACCCTACCGCAACTTTGATGCCAGCCGTTTCAGGGCGCCATGTGGTTTCTTCAGCTCTTAGTCGGATCACGGGAAGTAGTGACCCAGTGTTGGTCTGAATAATAAATAAGTCATATAAGTAAGGTAGGTGCTAGCCACCGAACAGCTGGTGACCAGAGCTGTGGCTACCCGTCCAAGTCATTATCGGAACCGCCTGGATCGCCGTTCGACTGACGGGTATCAAATCAAAAACCCTTCAACGCCTCTCGTGATGCCATGCCTGCCATTGCCTTCCGGGGGAAAAAAAGGAGTACCCGAAAGTGCCAGTCGTCAAGCTAATGCTGGGTCATTTCTGGATATTACAAATCCATCATCGTGTCGTCGCCGTCAAATGCGGGGCCTTCCGGCTCGGCCACAACGCCACGTCCTCTGCCGGCAATGAGCTCTCGCCTAATCTCAGGGGCGATGGCAGGATGGCCGTGCGTCAAGAGCAGATCGAGAAGCGCCTCTCGCTGGTCCTCGCTGAGATCGTTGCGGTAGCGCTGTGCGAAAGAGAGAAGGCTCTGGTGGAAGATGACGGGCAGAGACTTGACCATGTCGCCAGACACGGCCTGGCCCTCCTTAATCGAGGCGGGATCCACGCTGCGGAAACGCAAAAAGTGGAAGACAACCGAGTCGATGACCTGGTAGGGCAGCGCATACTTCTTCTCCAAGAGCGTCTTGATGAACACGTTGGCAGCACCACCACCCTCAGTGCCTTGCGACGCCTCCTGCGCGGCGCTATAGTCCTGTCAGCGTGGGGGCTCTAGCAAGCCTCGGTCATGGCATGGCATCTTACATTTCCGCAATACCCTTCAGGGCAGCAGCTGAGTGAAGAACGGGAACCGACACCCGGGCGAGGACAGCCGAGATGATATGTGCCTCGCGGAGCGTGCAGTTGCTGGACAGCAGGGGGAAGAGGAAGCCGAGGAAGAAGGCCCTGGGCTTGTACAGGCTCTTCTTGAGGGCGTTGAAAAGATGGACGTTGAGTTTCTTGGTCTCGTAAATGTCCTCGCGCACCTTGTCGATCATGACAATCTCCATGAACTTCTGGCACGTGGCGGGGGTCGAGGCGGTGAATATCCTAGTCGCCTGGTACGCGGCGTTTGGCGTCCACTTGGCGGGCTCGGTCACCTCGATAATGTCCTCCCAGTGCGGCAGCGTCGGCAGAATCTTGAAGGGCTTGGGGAGGGCGCCACTTTTGTAGCGAGAGAGAATCTGGCCAATCCTGCGCTGCTGTCAGTCGGCGCATTCTGCACTGTCCGCTCGGAGGATACTCACTTGGTGTAGGCCTCGACAACTTTAGGGGGAAGCTCATAATCGTCTACCGGCAGACCAGCCTCCCGACGCGCCTCGGCGGCCTCGTGTGCGGCAATCTTGTCAAGAATGAGCTCGGTCAGATTGGTGCCGCCGCCGCCCATGTCGTCGTCCCCACCCTTGGTGCCCCAGCCGGCCTCTTTCAGCATGTTCGACGGCTCCTCGCCTGCGTCAGGCATGAATTTGCGGTACATCTCGAGATCCTCAGGGTCCAACTCGATCTCCTCTACGACCTCGTCTTCGTCGCCCCAGGCCTCGTCGTCATCGTACTGGCGGTCCTCGTCGGGCGCCACGATACCGTACCTCGCCTCAATGCCGAACATGTCGACCGTGGGCTTGGCTACCGGTTTCGGCCCCTCATCCTCCTCGGCGAGTTCGCGACCCAACCTCAGGATGTTCTGGCTCTGCTTGTTATCGACATAATTCTCGTCGTCTTCGTTGGTCTTCTTTCCCTTCTTGACCTTGGGGGCCTTGTTCTTCAGGATGCCGGTCGCGAGGATGTCGTCCTGGAGAGGGTTGTGGCGCCGCGCTTGGCGGTCGGTGGATGGCGTTGCCTTGCCCATGATGTCTGTGCCGTCGGTCTTCGGTCGTCGAGATGGCTCTTTGTGCGGTCGAATCAGGTGTCCCGGCGATGTGAAGGGGGCTCAATCAGGCACTCGTCGAGTCGGGTTGCGATGTTGATTGCACGATCCAGAAATTTTTATTTTTTTCTTATCGCACTTGCCCCGCGATTAGTGCCCTCAGTTCGGGAAGGGAATAAGTGGATAATTGTGCAGCTTTTGTCCAATGGCTGCCCTGTATTTCCCGAGACTGACGTCCTTCGATGCGCCCCCGCCAAACCCCCCACCATGGCATTCGATTCACTTCGTCGCCTCAAACTCATCACCCTTTGAGTGAACCGTCATGCAGCAACAGTCGACCGAATCTCTGCTCTATTTACACGTCGTTCCCTTACAATATATATTTTGTCCATTGGTGTCACAAGCGTCATAGTTTGAACATGCCCACAGAATTAGAGGAGGTATGTAGGCCAGCGACGGGTTCTCTTGGCTCGCCGTGTCGGTCATGACTGACATGCGACAGCTCGTCGGCTTCATTGCCAGTGCCAGCCCCCAGATTCGGCTTCTCGCCGTGGAGAATCTCATTCCATACTCAACAAAATATCCGGCCATCTTCAAGTCTGAGAACTTGCTGCCAGTCAAGAATCTCACATTGTTGACGCAAGATCACCCTGTAAGAGACCCGCTCTCACTCGGCCAATGTATTGGACAGATGCTAACATTTTTTTCAAGAAAATTGCCGAACATGCCATCACGATATTGGTCAACCTGTCGGGCGAGCAAGACGTTCTTGAACTCCTTGCCGCCAACGACAAGTTCGTGGACGCCGTTCTCGCGAGGGTCGTTGTAAGTCGAACCATGAAGCTCCCAATGACCGAACCCATGGAAACTGACCCCTTCTCCCTTCCCCTTAGAAACCAACAGAACCCAACGCCAACCTGCTGGCCATGCTCCTGGCCAACCTCGCCAAATGGGATGGCCTGAAGAAAATCTTCAACAAGAAGCAACCGGCTCCCGAGGCGCTCAAGTCCAACGAAATGGTCATCAACCAGCTCCTCGACCTCTTCGTCAAGGGTGCCGAGGGCACCTACAACAAGGCCGCCGACTACGACTACCTCGCCTACCTCTTCGCCGACCTCGCCAAGCACACCGAGATTCGCCAGTACTTTGTCACCAAGCAGGCCTACGACGACGTCGTGCCCCTCGCCAAGCTCCGCGTCTTCACCGAGCACAAGTCGGACATTCGCCGCAAGGGCGTCGCGAGCACCATCAAGAACGCCGCCTTTGAGGTCGCGGCGCACCCAACCTTTTTCGCCGCCGACGACATTGACATATTGCCGTACATCCTGCTGCCCATCATGGGCGACGAGGACTATGACGAGGACGACACGATGGGCATGCTGCCCGATCTGCAGCTGCTGCCGCCGGACAAGAAGCGCGACACGGACCCTCGGATCATGCAGACGCATATCGAGACGCTGATGCTGCTGACGACGACGAGGGAGGGACGCGAACTCATGAGGGAGGTCAAGGTGTATCCCATCATCCGGGAGACGCACTCGCGGGTGGATGATGAGGAGGTGAGAGACGCATGCGACAGGCTGGTGCAGGTGTTGATGGCGGACGAGGAGCCAGATTCAGAGTCCAGGGTCAAGGAGGTGGAAGACGAGGAAGAGCAACTGGTCGAGGTTTAAGATACGATAGACAGCGCAGAAGCACATTGAAGAACATTGCCGAACGCTGCGCATTCGACCAAGTGTGACTGGCCACCCCAATCATGCTGGCCTGTGTCCCTTTATTCCAGCTTCTTATTCGCAGCTCAGCCGTCAGGACGCTCAGCCGTCAGGACACTCTCCCTGGAGGGCTACTTCACATGTGAGCTCCTGGAGTCTGAAGCATGACTATTCCGTCTTGATGTCAACTTTGCTCTTGTCTATCGCCAGTCAGTCCTAGCACGCAAGGTTTGGGTCTCACAACGTACAAAAAGCAACATAGCCTTCAAAATGCTTTGCCTTGTCCTTCGTATCAGGATAATACCAAGCCGCGTTCTCCAGCTTTCTGTCTGCGAACATGTCAGCATTTGGTACCAGAACCCAGGCCCGTCTGTTCATCTCAAAAGTCATGCAACAGCGCCACGAGGGGACTCACCCCCAGTCTTGACATTGTAATATTGTGCATCGCCCTTCCACGGACAGTGCGTGGAATGTCCCGTCGGACCCTCAAAGAGCTCGCGCGTCAGCGATCCGGGGGGGAAGTACACATTGCCCTCTACCTCCTCCCACTCGGTAGTCTCGGCAACGGTGACACCGTTGACGGTGGCAGTGGCTCGGCCAGTGTGTGTCATCGTAGCGATTCGTGCTCCGAGACCGACAATCGATATTTAATGTTTTAATAAATGGCGGATGAAGAGGACAATGTTGAACGTGTGAGGCGAAGGACGACAGGTTCATCGGGAATCTCGTGCGGGGGATATGATCCATCACGTCATGATTAATTGCGTCGTATGCGGGCGCTGCCGAATCAAATGCCGAACGAACTTTTGTGAGTTTGTAATCATCTTGAAGTCAAAGAAAATCAAATAGATCATCCTGTTGCTATGTATGCTATGAAACACCCCATGCGCCGGGGTATAAGTATGCTCAAACAGACTGTGGTACCCTGTCAAGAATTGCTTGGCCCGTCTGTAACGCGAAATGCTGAAAAGGCCAAACTCGTCGTCGTGTCGTGAAGTAAGAAACTGCAATTGCCCGCTTAGAGGTCAATCAGATCAACCTCTGAGAAGTCAGGAGGATTCCGCCCGTATACCACCCGTACCTCACTATCCAATGCGGTTCCCTCGTTGCTGATGTGGATGTTTTCGGTATACTCTCTCGTCAACCGAATTTCGTCGTCGCTGACACCCAGGTCATCGCGAGGAATCCAGACAGTCGGCATGCGGGCTCGAAGTGCCGTATGCTTAAATGATTCCTGCACCAGTGCATTCCTCTCTTCAGGCATCAAATCCTCAATCTCGTCGGCGACGCCCCCGTACAGCGCTTCTCCAATGGCACGCTGAGCCTCCAGATCTTTCTGACGTTGATGTCTGCGATAGTACGCCGCATTTCTCACGGCCGAGGGCGCTTCCACTTTCTTCCATGTAGCAACATTGCGAAGACCTTGGCCTCCCTTGACCGCCAAGTTGCGAACGCCCTTGACAGGGTTGTATCCTCGTTTCTTCGTATCGTTGCGTGAAAGTCCCTGAAGCTCAATCTCGTCGTCTTCTCTGCCACGAGAGTCGCCGATGCTCCCATCCTGGCGTTTCTCGGCATCAGCGCCGTCAGTGTCCTGATCAGTCTCTTCGACCATGCCAAATCGTCGAAGCTGCTCCTGGTGGAAGACCTCGTCTCGAATCGCGGCTTCGTCTTCACCCGTCACCGGCAGATAGCGGAAGAGCGGGGAGAAAGACCGATTTAGTAAGACTTGGTAGCAAATGGTAAGACCAACAGTGACCAACATGATGATGGCTTGGGGCTGCTGGGGTCGGTTGTTCTCATCTCTAGCAACGAAGAACATGCCAGCCATGCTGAGCTCCATGACATACAGCCCGGTGAACAGCTGGTTGATCGCTCGTGGATACAACACACCGCCAGTGTCGATCCCGGCACGCACGACATAGAGCAGACAATACTTCTGAGCCAGCAGAAGAAGGCCAAAGGTAATGCAGGCAAAAATATTGATGAGGGGCGCAGTGACCGAGTAGATAAGCCCAATACAGGCAAAGTTGGTGTAAACGGGGAAGAGATGGCCCCATTTGATGCCACTGAGAGTTGTGTTACGAGTCCACTTGTTGCGTGCTGTTGTATCCAGTATCTTCGCCAGCACGTACCAAACCAGAAGAGCACCAATCTGGAGCAGCGCACCGGAGCTGGATGACAGCGCCTGGAGTATCATGTACGAGAAGAAGTAGTTTGCAGCCTGAGGCAGATTGTCTGCTAGCACTGTCCAGATGTAGTCGACTTCGTTGAATTTCTGCAGGTTGGCAAACAATTCGTCTGCAGCGCCGGCGAAGAAACTGGCAACTGAGACAACAAGGAAGACTTGGACGAAGAGAAACATGAAGTAGAAACGCTGTACGAATTCCGTCTTCTGCGCGCCCGTCTTGGCGCCCTTGAAGTCGGCGAGCAAGTCCAGCAGGATGGGGACCAGGATGAGAACAAGGGCAAGGATGAGAGGCGGAAGAATACCAGCGATACCACCAGCGATCTGGTAAACCGTGTTGTTATTCTCGATCCACCGGAGCCATGATATGGAAGTGAGCTTATCAATGTTGGCAAGCGCAGCCGTCCAAGCAACTGGGACAGCCCAGAAGATGACCATGGCCGTGATGAGCAAGGTGACAGCTCCGGTTCGGAACCACTCGTCCCACCACTTGATCGCCATGTTGCTCCATATGACATCGTTAGGCGAGACTTCGTTGACGCGGGGTGCCATTTGCTTGGGCAGATGGTGAATCAGACTTTGGCAGGCCATGTGAGCCGAGATTTGCTCATTAAACTGAATAAACGCTGAATTCATGAGTGGGTAGCGCTCAGGGTGCGCCTGATCTTCACGAATCTCCAGGTTGAGACGCGCAAGCTCCGTTCGGCACCAGTAGATTGTGTCGACCTTTTTGCCAAAGGTAAGCCATGCAAGCCAAGTGGGAAACCCCATCGCGGGAGACGATGCCTGGGTCGCTTGCTGGGCTTGACGTATTTGCGCCAAGCAGCATCCGGTTCGCCAAGGCCATCGGTGGCCTGGTAGTCTTTGCCAGAGTACGAAGCAGGGTCATACTCAATGGCGGGCAATTCGTCATCACCCATCCCTGGGATCCACGATTTGACGCGCCCAGCGAAAGTTTTGGGAGTCTTTTTCTGACCAAATGGAAATTCGGACCCCTCTTGCATTTGAGGGACAGGCGACGCGAATCCGCCGGGAGGAGCTCGCCAGAACTGATACCATTGCCGTTTCTCATTGTCGTATAGGTTGTTCAGGTTACTGACCTTGCGGATAGTGTTGCCGTTTGCAGTAGTGTCATAGTTGGAGAAGGCCTTGACAATCTGTGATGTGTCCGATGCGTCGCGCGAATGAGTGCTGTGCACTCTCTCAGCCGCATCTGTTGTCCTCGAGTGGCACTCGGCGCTGTCGGTAGTTCCTGGTCGAACGTTCTCTTCCCTCACAGCCTGGATGCGTGCGTGGTCGGCAGACCCTCGGGTGTATGTAGCGTTTTCGCCAGCGCCCGGTGAATTGATTCTCATGAAGCCGTTGGTGGTATTGACACCGTCTTCAACATCATGGCCGAGCGCCTTGAAGCCCATACCGGCCTTGCCCACACCGCCACGAAGGCCTTGCCCGACCTTCTCCAGGCCGCCGCCTAGCAAGCCGAAGCCAAAGCTCCCGTTCTCGATCTCATGCTCTGGCCTGTCGTCGCCGTCAATGTGGACATGGCTGTTTCGTCGGTTTCCGCTCTGCTGGTGCTGGTCGACCGCTTCACTGACGTCATGTGGCACCTCTTCGTGCGCGCCAGAACTCACGCCCTGTCCCGCTTCAGCCATTTGATGCGCTGCGGCGTCTTCTTGTTTGCGTCTGAGCTCCATGTCGGCCTTGGTGGGCGCCTTGCCATGAGATGCCTTGCGGGCTTTCTTCTCGTCCTTTTTCCTCTGCTTGAGTTGATTCTTCTTGGCCATCTTGATGAGATCCGTTTCCGCCGACTCGAGCTGTCGGTGAATCTGAGTACGAAGCTCGATCTTTTCCAGGAGCTGGCCCAAGTCTCTGTTGAGCCAGACATGGCGAATGCCGCCCGGGAAGACGTCAATCAGACCCCTGATAGCTTCTTCGGAGAGCGAATTTGGCGGCACGTTGTAGTCGAGGAAAGTTGAGGCGGAAGCACGGAGGCGATGTTCAGCGGTTGTCTAGTGATCTTGGCGAATCTTGATATAGACGCGGAGTTCGAAGTAGAAGACGACGCATACCCAGGAAATGACCAAAATTGCCATGATCAGATGGGCCCAGTACCGACTTGAATTCTCGCGTGAAATGTTGGACATGGTAAGAGTGTCAAGGCCTCGCGGGGGGCCGGTTTGTCTGTTGTTGCCGCTCGTGCTGTTCTGCCCCTTCGGACGACCGCCAATGACGTCCTGGCCCTCGCCGCCGATATAGTTGATGGGAACCAGAATGGGTATCAGAATACACATCATGGGGACGAAGATGATGAGCAACGTCTTGAGAAATCGTAGGAAGAAGTAGGCATCTAAGCCGCACCGTCTGATAATGTCGCGGTCGCTGAAGGTCCATAACGTTTTGATGAGTTGTACAGGATTCCGTGGCGGTGGGTCTGTTCGTTCGCGCTCGGGGGCGAGATACGTTTTTGGTTTACTACCATGCCATCAATTAGAATATGGACCATTCACTAGGGAGAGAGAAAGAGGACTGACAAGATGCGGGCGAGTTTATTCCGTAGTAGGAGAAAGATGCTGATTTGGACGGCGAAAATGATCACGGAGGCCGCCAAGGCTGCCAGGAAAGCATTGAGTCCTGTGCCTGCTCTTGATTCGGCGCTGCCAGGCGCGCCCTGGGATGGCTCGTCCGCCATGATCGCTGCAGGAGACAAGCCCCAGGGTCAAGCAGATCTTGCTCTAACCTGGTTGACGGGCTTTGCGGTGCTATCGTTGGAAGGAGGAAGAATGCCGACTGTGTCCTAATGTTTGTGGGTTGTCGTGAGCCTGCTGAGCCAGGAGCGTGTTCGGAGGTGCGCAATGGAAGCGGAGATGAGTATTGTGCCGTCGATTCTTTTTTCTCAAGGTAGGTGGATGGGTGACTATACACTCCGAGAGAATGGCCGCGTGCCAATGGAACACTGGGTGCAAATGCCTTAAACACACAATGATCGCTAAAAGATAGAAACAAGGTCGACGATCTGGGTGGTAGGTGTGGGGAGAAGGAGGGAGCCAAAATGTAGGAAAGGCGGAGTTTCATAGGGACGGAGGGAATTCAAGAGGGGATCGTCGTCACCGGCGGCCAGTTCGTCATTCCCCAGGCCTCCTCTTCGGAGGCATGGATGGCACAGAGCTCCTGGCGATGCGGTGCGACTCTGCCTGTGAGCCAGACGTACCTACCGTAGATAGACCATGAAGGAACCCACTGAATCGTCGCGCCGGGTGCTCTTGGTCTTTTGGGAAGTGGATCTGGGCACATTGATTGGCCATCCGACGCGACCAGGGACCAAATCTTGGAAAGAACAACTGGGGTCAGTGACATCAGCGGCTTCATTGGCCCTGGAGACGTTTGTCCGAAACATGGCACTGCACCCTTTGGCCTGCACAGCGCCCTCCATACCCTTCTGGTTCGTCAAAGAGCCGGGCTTTAACTAACCGCCTTCGTTGCCTTTGCTGGACACAGGCCAACTCTAGGCCACCCTTTGACAACCTGAAATAGATCCGACGCGCGCTTCTGTCAAATTCAAGATTCGACCTTGGCAGGTCTAGAACCAGTTGTGCCCGCCCAAAATGTTACCTTGGTGGCGCCCGCCAGAGCCCCATGTCACGCCTGTCAGGCGTGCTAGGTCAGTGAATCGCCACGTCTTCAGGACCCCTGCCGACCTCAAGTCGAAGCAAAAGCCGGGCGATGCGCTGGTGGTGGAACCTCACAGCAGACATGGTCGTATCGTTTCCGAACCCGAGATAAGTGGGTATCAAATAGGCTAGCGAGATGGCATCGCCCGCCATGCCCGCCCGCGCTTCCGTTACAACCTCTCGCTCCCTGGTTTAACTTTTCGCTTGCCGACTCAGTGCTGAGGAGGACTGCCGATCGGGAGATTGGAAAGCTGTACTCACTGTCCAAGACAATACATCAGGAAAAGAAATATCGCGTGTTTCTCAGCAAGAAACGCTTCTAGGTTACAGCCGTCTGCTGGTACGGTACCGTTGATACAGACACTGATCAGCCACTCTAGCAGCAATCAGGGTGTCACTTGATGCTGCCCAACCTTAATGGCCACATTCCTAACGCCCCTTCGGCATCTCAGGGCCGCTCAGGCATGTTGACGCGCACCATGACGCCAACGCTCGTTACTCGGGAGGACTGCTGCATCTCGTTGTAGGCAAGGAGCACCGTGATCTAGCTCTGGGTGGGTATGTCTCTTTGAATATCTTTACGCTCATCTACGATGTGCATCAACGGCTGGGACGATTGCGTGACACACGTATCGCCCCAAACTGTGTTGTCTAGAAACATAGTGCTCTGAGAGTCCTCATCGTCAATCATCTTCATCACGATGTCGCAATAGACAATCTACGCCCAAGAGGTACACAAATATGCAGCCCAGATCGGGTAGAATGCTACCATTCCCAGATCGCTGTCTGGATTGGCATCCTTCCACCGATCATTCCGTGCCTTCACATGACGATTGCAGTGTATTAGGTCAGCAAATGCCAAGTCTCTACCGACCTCAGTGTGGCGTGGCGGGGAACAGCTGACCCTCAACCACGTCGCCGTCACCAACATGCATGTGAGGACGTTTCCATTGACACAGATGCATCGTGGACGTATTGTGTATGAGGAGGTGCGCAACTCCTCTCTTGGTTTGCAGAAACTACAAATTGGCTGATGAATCAAAGAGCACCCAGATTAGGTGGTTGATTCTCATATAATATAGCTTTGTATTGAAACAGGTTCGCGGCGTTCCGTATTGTAGCAAGCTCTCGAAAAGAACCCAACTGCAATGTTCGATACCTCGATCACTATTTCCAGATCGGCTATCCTGTCTGATGACTGTAGCAGCTGACAGATGTACATCTTCTTGAAAATATTTGTTGTCACTGTTGACCACCACGACTACAGATCAGAAACACCAACCTTCCTGGTTTCTCGCGGCCCCCCAGCTCAAGCTGCCATACACCGGTGGTCTGCGAAGAAATCAAGGTAGAATACCATGCATGCACATATCCATATGAAGTGATTGACAAACAAGGGTATGGAATTATTTGCCGAAGGGCTCGACGGGCCACTTGCAGGCGCGAAGATGTGTAATGCTTCCTCCAACGCGCGCCCTGCAACGATTACAACCAAGCCTACGGAAAAAAAAGACATCCTACACAGCGCCTCCCCAGGAACCGTGAACCGTCGTGCTGGGGCTCTATCCACACGCGCGAAATGTTCAGCAGCAGCTTCCTCTCTGCTTGCTCCGATTCCCCTCGTTTCTGCCTGCCCCTTTCTGTATTGTACCGCGCAAACATTGCAATTCCTTGACGCCGGTGGACCGAAAGCAGAAAAGAACAAGTTGTAACTGATTGTCCCCATGTCTGGTGATGCGACGTCGCGAGGGGGGGCCGCGTATTGGTTCCACTCTGTCGAACGAATATAGAAGCCGCGGCCGCCCTCACACACACTATTTCTCGCCAGCAGCGTGTGCCAACTTAGAACATGCAGTCCAAGCAGCAGCAACACGCCAGCGCACCAGCGAGACCGGCGAGGATGCCCGTACCGGCGCCGCCACCGCGGTTGTTGTTACGGTTGTCCTGGTAGTAGCCGCCCTGCGGTGGGTAGGGACCGCCCTGAGGAGGTCCGTACATCTGGCCGGGCGGGGGCTGTTGTACATGCCGGGGGCGGGGGACCGTAGCCACCAGGACCGCCGGGTGGGGGATAGGGGCTGCCCTGGGGACCGGGAGAGCCGTAGTACGGCTGGCCGCCCATGTCGGGTCCGTTGGGAGGAGGGTAGTAGCCCTGGTTGGGGTCGTGGCCGGGAGGAGGTGTGGACTGGTAACCACCGTAGGCCTGTTGAGGGGCTTGAGGGCCAGCGCCGGCGCCGTAGGCGGGAGGATGATCTTCGGGTTTAGACATGGTGGTAGAGAGCTCGGGTTCTTTGAGGGGAGTCTGATTCGTACTCAGGGTCGCAGACGAGGTCGAGGGTGACGATCGCCGGTCAAGACGATGCGCGACTGGATAGATGGTAATCAGGAAGCGGCTCGTTATTTCTTCCCGGCTGCGCGTATCGCAAGAGAAGGGCGGGGGAGTGGGATGGGCGCTGCAGAATGGGCGATGGGAAAGGGAAGACAAGAACGAGAACGCCCTACTGACAGAAACGGGGGGGCGAAGTCGAGTTGGTGAAGGACAAGCCAAACCACGGGGACGCGCACGTCCTAACCGGAAATAGACAGGGGTCTCAATGAAGCGAGGAAGCTTCTACTCGGGCAAAGTCCGGCGTCGTTAAAATGCTGAAAAGGTGATGAATACGAAAAAAAAGCTTCGAAGTGGCCACGACACATTTGCGCGGCCCACTGGGAGTGATGGAAAGAGGAGTAGGCCAGGAAATCAAAGAAAGAAAGAAAATCGCCGAGTCGATGCATTCATCACCATTACCATCATGCGCAAGCCCGACTCAGCCCCGAGAACGCCCAAACTCAGAACGTCTCAGCACGTGGAGTCTTGGGCAGGTCGGGTAGGCGGCCTGCAGACCACCAAACCTACCTAGGTACCTTCCGAGGGAGGAAAGCGCAAGGCAGCCGTCAATCGAATGGTCCGTGCACCTCCTTCCCACGGCCTGCTCCTGCCATCCTGACGAGGGAGCTGAGCTATTGATGCCGATTATGCTTTCCTTTTTCAAGGGACCTTATGTAGGGAGCTGTCACATCATCACCGAAAGCCACCTAGAACGTGATCACGACCCATCTCAGGGGAAACAAGCTGCCTACTTGCCTTGATGCAAGTCAATAAAACAAAGCTGAGAATTCGTCATGAAATTGGCGGTTGTTCAGTTTGGTTCCGCAGTGTTCCAACACACGATTTGACTCCCTCTCGCTAATAATTGTCGGAAGTATCATCCTGCTCGTTCCTTCTCGATGCTGGCCCGCTCTTGTTAGCTCGCTCTTGCGCCGCTTTCCAGGCCGCCTGGAAACCTTCGCCTCTCATATTGATCAACAACCTCTCGTTCTCTTTGCTACCCTTCATGACCAGCGAAGGGTTCTCCTCATCACCGCCCTCAACTGGTCGGCGCACCCTCAGCACCCAGTAGCTCGTTCCGTCAGCTTCCTCTGCACTCGCCCCCGGTTCCTCTGACCTGGGCGGATGCAAGAAGCATACTGTAGCGATGATCGACTGTGCAGAGTTCGTGTTCGTCCGTCGATCCAGATAATCCACAGTGTACGGCACCTCGGTCATGGTCGGAAGGTCCCGAGGCGACCCTTGAGCCAGGAGATACATAACCAAGCTGTCGTGATCGTGGGTGAAGGCCTGCACAGCTGCTGTCCGGCTCTTGTCGTCACGGAGCCTCACGTCCGCACCGCGCTGGACGAGCACCCTGGCAACATACATGTACCCACGCTGGGCCGCCCGATGGAGCGGCGTCTGTCCACGCGCCGACCGGGCATTGACGCAGGCTCCGGCGTCGATAAGGAGACTCACAACGTCCTCGCTGCCAGAGTCGGCAGCTCGAAACAGCAATGTGTCCAGGTGCTCCTGCGTTTTGACGTCTTCGGGAGTCTGCTCCAACTCTTCCGCGAACAGCCTTGACCAGTTCCCCGAGCAGGCGTGTACCAGGAAATGGAAGGCAATGGGCATGGCATGGCGTACCAGCATCCTTCCGCCCCTGCCAGCAAGGAACTTGGCTGTACGAAGCCGCGCGACCCAGAGACCTTCCCAATGTCTGCTTGTGCGGGGGATATTTGTGCTGTAAGTGTCCGTGTCGTAGCAAAAGTCCAGTGGCGACATGAGCTTCCCGTCCTCCGCATGTGCAAGGACGTTGATTTTAGCGCCTCGGTTGACCAGAGCCACAGCCACGTCGTAGTTGCCATGAATGGCGGCTGTGTGCAGCGCCGTGTCACCGTAGTTGAGCCCCCGCATATCCAGCGCTTCGCTGGAGTGAAAATGATCGAAAAGGTAATTGAACAAGATTGTGTTCCCCCACCTCGCGGCATATGTAAGCGCTGTCAAGCCCAGTTCTTTACAAACAACAAAGTCCGGCTTGCGGTCGTGAAAGGGGTGTTGCGGCTCAAGTAGATATCGGAGTCCAGCCAGAGACGTATCCTCGTTTACCAAGATCAGAAGGTGGAGGATGTTGACTTTGACCGACGCTGTTCCAGACGTGTTGACTTGAGCAGTCTCGAAGTTCGGGTCCGCTCCTCTTATCAGAAGCTCCGTCGCGAACTCAAAGGCGCCACCAAGGACCGCCAGCATAAAGGGGGTAACATGACGGTATGATGTCACTCCGTGTACATCTGGAATGTCGACCGACGCTGGGTTGATCAAATCTAGCAATCTCGAAAATATTCCAACCTCGGCACGGTGAGAGCTGGGGTATGTGAAGAGGAGAGGAGTCAGATCTGGCAAGGGGCCATTTCCCTCATCGGCGGCAATCCCGTCCAGCAGGATCGACGCCGCATCCGGGCTGATGTGAGAGGCCTCGTCAATGAACATCTCGGCAAGATCCCATGACGAGACGGGCCTCATTCTGCAGCTCTGATACCATAATAAGTCGTCTACCATCGGTCCTCCACTCTGAAGGGCTTTGCGAAGTGGTCCTAGTACGTCGTTTTCGAGAAGCTTGGCTCTCCTGAGTTCCACCAAGGTGAGTTTGAGCGCATCCCCATAAGAGTGGCCATGCCTCATCATGTGGTAATGGCGCGGGAAGCAGCACATGGCGAAAGAGACCCAGTCCTCTGTAATTATCTCGAGAGAGCCACCTATATTCTCACTCCGCGTAGGCCCGACAATCCGCGATGTGATGGGATGTTGAGCGTGCTGAGAAAAGAGCCTGATGGTTCGCCAGGCATTGTACCCCACAGCAAGATCAAAGGGGCTCATGTATGTGCCGGGAGTGGTAGGGCAAGCTCCGTTCTTTAGCAAGGCCGAGATGACATCTTCCCTGCCTTCAACAACGGCCCAGAATAGGGGCGTGCCCTCGTACTGCTCCTGTCTGTAGATTTGGCCGTCGCTGACATCTGTTCGCTTGGCAACGGCCTCGAGATCTGCGCCTTTACTAACCATGACAGAGATGAGTTCTTCCAGTAATCCTTGGTCATCGACATGGATAGCCCAATGACAGGCTCTCTGTCCCAGGTTATTCGAAGCGTTGGGATCGGCTCCGTAACGAAGAAGTGCCAGTGCCAGGTGTGCATGCCCTGGGCGCATCGCCATCAACAGCGGTGTGTTTCCATCAGCGTCCTTCGCGTTTACATCAGGTTTCTCCAAGTCTAGAAATGCCTCGAAACCATCCCTGTTCACACCATATGCGCTGGCGAAATGCACAATGCTTCCCTTCTTCCGGTTGAGGTATGTTCTTGATCGCTGGTCTTGAAACTTTGTTTTTTGACCCGGAGAAAGGCCCTCCTGCCAGCGCGGATGGATGACAGCTTCGAGGACCTCCTTGTCAAGTCGCAGGGTAGCCGCGCCCATGCCTTCAGGGAGAAAGCGTCCCTTGAAGGCTTCCGTGGAAACGCGAGCAGCCTCTACATCAAGCTCGAACAGACTTCGTCTAGCACTGCTGGAGCCCATGGCAGTCGCGGTGGCCAAGAAGCCTCGCAAGCGACTGGCTAGTTCTGGATCCTGCTCAACCTTGGATCGTGCAGTGGCACAGAAAATGGGATAGATCACACCACGCGCGGCCTCTGACCCCAGCGTGGCCGCCTTCTCAAGCCAGGTAAGGGCCGCAGGAATGCTCCAGTAGCTCGTGAACCCATCTAGGCAGGCCAGTCCGAGTTGGAAGCACATCCCAGCCTTTTCGAGCTGGGCCGCCTGACTCTCGTTGACCGCAGCTGTGAAACTACGGAAAAGACACTGCCGTACCTGTTCTGGCATATCGGTGAGTTTGGTATATGTATTGATGCTCTGCGTCACATCAGCCCATGCGCCCCATTTCTTCGTCCTGGGCAAATAGGTGACAGACCTTGTATTCCTTCAACATCAGAGGAGACTCTTTTGAAGTCGACTCATCTTGGTCTTCGTTTGCACTAGCCATGGGCGGTCAGTATTCAATTTCAAGCATGTTCCGTTACTAGGTTGTCGAGGACTAACCTGTAGAAGTCATCGACTGAAAGGGCTGACAACGCCGCGCCCAGGTCCCGCTGGTGGGTATCGAACCTCAATGTGTATCTGAATGCTTTGCGCGGGCAGATAACGGACGTGAGGTAAAGTTCGAATTGCTCCAGCTCAGTCGAAACCTCCACGTTATGTCGAAAAAACTCGTAGTGGTCGGCGACAGACTTGACAGCATCGCTCTCGGTCACATCGCGCGTTTTTCGATCTTCTATTTCGTTGGCGGACAGGCCAGAAAAGGGGTTCCTACCTTCGAGGCACAACGTCCAGATCAGAAGGCCAAACGAGTAAATGTCGGCAGCATGCTGCTCCCAAGGCTCAATACTCTTGCGCCACTCCGGGGCAGTCCAGGGAGGAGTTCCGCCTCTGTACTGGTAACCGCCCTCCAGAAGCTGGACGGCAGATCCGAAGTCTGCTAGCTTCGCTACGACGCCGCCATCCGGATGGTCGAAAACTAGAGCGTTGTCCAGCTTGAGGTCTCCATGGACAATCCCCGACTTGTGCAGCGCGTCAAGCCCTTCACCTAGACCTTTTCCCAGCCGAAGTCGCTCTGCCGGCGAGGTTGCGTTATCGCACAGGTAGTCTCGCAAGGTGCCATGGGACGCAAACTCGAGCAGTAACACCGGCACGATCTGGCTGCGTTCTTCGGCGGCACTCATCCTTGCCCACGAGAAGCCCAGTAGATCTACAACGTTGGGATGATCAAGAATCGGCTGGTGAGAGAGCGCTTGGATCTCCAGCTTGATGGCCTCGATGTTCTTGCGTGAGATGCCGCCACCTTTCCGCGCAGGGTCGAGCCTGGGATACTTGGCCACTATCTGCCTGTTGTGTCCGGGCTGATCTAGCTTGCGTACTTGAAAGAAGGCCCCCGTGTCGATGGGATGGCTGTTGACGCCATTGAACATGCCCGCTGTTGCATAGCTGATCTTTGAGGATCCCGGCAGAAGCTTGATGCTGTTGATGAGTTCGAGGAGCTCGGCGAGATCATCCTCAGAGCTCTGTTTGTCACTTTCTTCAGGAGACGTAGTGTCGATTTCGCGTTCCTCTGAGGAAAAGAAGTCGTCTTCTACAACGTCATGTATCGCAAATTTCGAGCTGAACAAATCGTCCAGGAAAGCAACCTGAGCTTCTTGCGCATCCTCCATGGTTAATGGAAGCTCAGTTCGAAAGTTGATGTAGTTGTTGCTCCTGATAGAGTTTACACATTGGATTCCGAGTCGGCTCAGTGATAGTCATGACAATGAATACACACTTCATCGATGGTCTTTAAACGGCAAACAAGGACACCGCTGCAGCAGGCGATGATTGACACGGAAACAGATCGCGTCTCAAACGGGGGCGCGCCGAGTATCCGAGCGAGTCCGCAGCTGAATGATCACACGGGTGACGAGTGCAAAGACGGAGGAGTATTGGACGCCACCAGTATCAGCACTCATGCAATGCAACGCCTGCCCAATGTGATGGTTTTTCAGCTTCGGGACCACCAACATAGCCTTGCAGTCACGTCTCTGGATGCATTTCAAAGTGGAAAATGTACTCCATAGCTTCATACGACGTGACTTTTCCTAAGATGCATCGTGGTGCATGTTCTTTCTGTGAAACAGCTCACTTAATTGAATCCCTGAGCACCGTTATTCACTCTTGAAAATGTCAAAATCCAGTTTCTTCGCGACGATTTTTGAAGCCGCAGCCGATGGAGATATCGACATCGTCAAAGACTGGATCGACCCGCGCCGAAGGGAGCTACGACGAGACGAAGATGGCAACACAGCTTTACATTTCGCCTCAAGACACGGCCACGATGATATCGTTGAATTCCTCTTACAATCCGGATCAAGCCCGCACTCAAAGAATTCAAAAGGGGAGACCGCCCTCCATGAGGCGGCCAAGTCAGACTCCGTGAGCGTTGCCATGATGCTTGTGACGGCTGGTGTGTCCCCCGAAGTCGAGTCCAACGAAAAAAAGACGGGTTTGGACGTAGCAGTAGCTTTTTGCAGCGTCATGACAGCTGCGTATCTTGTCGGGGCGTCTTCGTCTGCCACTATCTGGGCTGGCTTCAGGAAAGCCTTGCAATATGATGATCTGGCTGAAATCATGGATGTCTTCGAGGACTCCATCGACTTTTTGCTGGAAGATGGAACTCGCGCAGGCAACTTCCTACTGGTATCCGCATACCAAGGCGACGAAAAGGCAGCTCGGTATTTGCTCGACCACGGCGTGAGCCCCAACGATGCGATTGACCACAACGGCGCCACGCCACTGCATCTCGCCGCGTCCTTTGGACATGTCAATATCGCCAAGGACCTACTTGATGCCGGCGCCGAAGTTAACGTGAAGGACTCAATGGGCGGCGGCACGCCACTCTTCGCGGCAATCCAAGGCCAGAAACTAGAGGTGGTCAAGGCTCTGCTCGATGCTGGAGCCACCACAGACATCGTCCTCCGCCAGAGGAGGCTTCGGCGAGATTTAGTTCACATAACAGCACAGGATGAGAGCCCAGAGATCCTGCAGCTCCTTTTCGACCTCGGGATGGACCCAAACACTCTAGATGAGGCGGGCGCCACGGCCGCAATGCACTCTGCCGGCAACGGTCACCTCGAGACGTTGAAGGTGCTGCGTGCCGGGGGGTGCGACGCATTCGCTGCATCAGAGGATGGAACGACACCTCTCATCCGTGCTGCTCTCGGCGGTCACACAGATGTCATATCTTGGCTTCTGGACCAAGGAGCGGACATACACGCCAGCGACGTTTACGAAGCGACGAGCCTGAAGGCTGCCATCCAGGGCCGACATGTTGAAAGCGTCCAACTTCTTTGCTCTCGTGGAGCCGAGGTTACCACCGGTCGCCTCAGGGAAGCCATCAGCCGCGGCAGCGCCGATATCGTTAGCATCCTCGTCTCTTATGGTGCAAAGCTGTCTGGGATTCGACAGGATTGCGAGATCCTAGAGATGGTTGTGGGAACAAACAGCGCCGCTCTTACGAGAGAGCTAGTGAAGCTCGGTCAATCGATCGACAAGCTCAAACCGAAGGACAAACTGGAACTCCTCTTGGAAGTAACTCGCAAAGAATACATAGACTGCGTTGAGGCGTTCCTGGAGCAATGCGAGGACAGGAGCTTGGCAAATGAGGTCAGCCGTGTGACCCCTATCCACCTCGCCGCCGAGGTAGGCAACGTTACAATCTTCAATATGTTAGCCGAAGGAGGTTTCTCCCTACACAATAGGACCCAATACGGCCAGACCCCTCTTCACCTGGCCGCGCTGCAGGGACGCGCCGAGATCATCAGGGAGCTCCGCGGAGTCATCAGCACTGAGAACCAGGACCGCAACGGGAACACGCCGCTTCACTGGGCCTCATCCAAAGGCCACGAGGCGGCAGTAAGAGAGCTGCTGAGGCAGGGCGCAAGCGTACGCGCAAAGAACGATTACGGCATCACTCCGCTGCATCTGGCTTGCAGTGAACAACACGTAACCGTCACGCAGGCCTTGCTCGACGCCGGGGCGTCGCCTTCAACAATGTCTCTCAGCATGACCAATGCCTTGCACGTCGCGGTCCAGACGTCTGAAGACATCGTGCAGAAGCTCCTGGAAACCGGGAGGTGTGACATTAATGCTGTTCAGGCTCGTGGGAAAACGGCGCTTTTGCTGGCATCAAGCAAGTCTATCGCCGCGATGCTGCTACATCATGGCGCGGACGTTTCGGCATCGTCTTCGGACGGGTACAACGCGCTGTGCACGGCAGCGTTGGCCGGGAAGACGGAGTTGTTTGAGTTTCTGTTCCCCAAGTTCGAAGAGTGGCTCGTTCATGACGCGAACCAGGTTACACTGTGGCGCCTGATATGCCAAGGTGGAAGCACGGATATCCTTAAGTTTCTGGAAACGACTGGGGTAGGTTTAAGAGATCTTGATCAGGAAGACTTACTATCTTTGTTGGCGGAAGCTTCTTCAAATCCCGAAGATTATGTACTATCGAATGTCATCGAGGCTCTTCTCGACGTCGAGATGCTACAGGACCTCAATCTTGCCTCCCGGATTCTTCTGCTTGCTATTGAGACCGAATGCGTCGAGTCGACCAGGACTCTTGCGTCTTTGAAGGGTATACATGACGTGGCTTTCGTTGGTGGGCGGACTCCTCTAGACAGAGCTAAGAAGGGCGACAACAGCGCTCTCGTTGAAGCGCTCATAGAAACAGGCGCAGGAGAAGGAGTTCCAAAGGCTGCGGAACCATGAAAATACGTGTTTTGTCTCGCATAAGAGACAACTTATTACTTTATCTACTGTACGCCCCCTAATTCCCGCACGACCTTCCAGAAGAAGACCTCATGTGTTTCCGAAGAATCATCATCATCATCGCCCTCTGCCTCCTTCCACATGTCGTCTTCGTCCAAACACTGCAACACGGCTCGCTGATACGCCTTACCCATGAAGTGTGCAAGGTGACTCTCGCAGGCATTTCTGATGGTCCTCCTGAAGTCTTGTGCGTCTTGATTGTCCTTCTTGAAGTAGAATATGCTCTGCCATATGCCAATCTCGAACAAAACGAGACCTAGGGAGTAAATGTCATGGCGTTTCTTGTACCGCTTGTGTGCGTCAGCACGGAGTTCCGGGTGTTGGTAGAGATCAAAATGACTGCCAATCTGGCGGACGTCGATGGTTTCGGAAGTTTTGTCTGACGTTCGGCCCAGACCAAATCCTACAAGGACGGGATGAGAGACGCTCAGGCCGTCCGGACTATGGAAAAACAGAATATTGTTACTGTTGAAGCACTTGTGCAACCAACTGATGCTATGGAGCCTGAGAAGACCCTCTGCCAGTTGCTTGGCAAGGGAGTACCTCTCTTCGAGCGAAGGCAATATCGGCATTCTGGGAGGCCGCTTTGGCGCGTTTATATGGCGAGGAAGTAGGCAGAGTAAAGTCCTGGGCTGTTTGAACGGATCTGCTTGTTCGGGAGGTCGGTAGAGAATGAAGAATTTCGAGGCGCTGGCGCGGACATACCCCTCGCATGTAGGCAAGTATAAATTGCTTGGACGTGCTGCGGCCCTCAGAAGATGGCTGAGGCGACTGATCCGGGCGTTGAGGATCTCTAGTGAGTCTTGGTGTGAGATAGCACTGAAGTCGACAATCTCAACAACCACTCGTGTGGCCCCGGACTGCATTCCTTGACCTGAGTTAAGCGATGTTGTTAGCATATTCAGTATATCCTATTAGATTCCATTCAAGTAACCTACCGGAATGAAGGCTCGTGAGGCGATACTCAATGCTAGCTGAGCTGCTTCCACTGAGCTGCGGCAACCTTGTTACATCCAACGGCCCGGTGTCCGCCTTGATGTGACTGTCGAATTGCGGTTCTGTATCAAGCTTGTCTCTCTTCATGTTACAAGAAGCATATATATCTTGATACACTGTGCCGCTGATGCTTCGCGATGCATTCCCAACATGTTCGAGCGCTTGGTGATCATTTAAATGACCCAAAACTCTGACCTGTGTCATCATGCCGTGGGACAGCTGGTGCTGTATAGGCAAGATATCACGCAGGCCATCATTCCAGTATCTCAATTGTTGAACCAGGTCTTCGAGTTTGGCCATGTCGCTATCCTCGCCAAACAACCCCCAACTGAAGCGCAGCTTGCGGAGCCTCCCCGTCTCCTTGCCCAGACGCAACTTCAGCTTGCTCGACGCGGCAGTGGCTCGTTCAATGGCGGGCATGGAGCTCACTGACGAAGGAAGTGAGAGGATCTGCTGGCGTGCTGTGGTCTTTGCGATGATAGACGACTGCGGCACTGAGAAGACCGGCTGCACACTGGTGCTGCCTGCCGCATCGGTGAGCTTGTCTGCGATTTGATTCTTCTCCAATAATAGCCTAGTCGCAGCCAAGACGTTCTGGATTTGTGCCACAATCTCGT
The DNA here is from genome assembly GCA_019188255.1 of Verticillium longisporum. Classification (NCBI taxonomy): domain Eukaryota; kingdom Fungi; phylum Ascomycota; class Sordariomycetes; order Glomerellales; family Plectosphaerellaceae; genus Verticillium; species Verticillium longisporum. Next base: position 5,246,469 of record JAETXT010000005.1, on the reverse strand, counting down.
GAGCCTTGGCTGCTGTTTGAAGCAGGTAATGTGAGCCTCTGGTGGACTGAGCCGACCGAGCCGCTTCGCTTGTCAGACCATCTCTGTCCTCTATCTCAAGATAGCCGCTTTGTTCAGCCCAGGTCTCAAAGCGAAAATATTCGAAGGAAATCTTCGCAGCAACAGCTTCTGCAAGATGTCAGTGACTGCCGGGTAAACATACAGAGCCATATTGCGGAAGACACAAAGGCAACTGGGACCTGGCCGAGGACATACCGGCAGCATCGCCAAAGGACTGCATCGCGGCGACATGACGGTAGATGATGACGATCTGGCCGACCAGCGTGGTGACGTTGACCACAGTGCCGAATACATCCATATTCAGATCTCTGAGCTACGAAGCAAAGTGCCAGATTGGCAAGCGCAGAAAAGAGTGCGAAGGGAATGCACACTCTGCGATTCTGCTTTACGACCAAGTCACCGCGGCTCGCCCTGATTATATGCATGTCGTCTTCAGCCGCTCCAGGGCTGCATTGATCATGCGACGTTGGTGGTACATCTGAGATCAAGGCCAGGGCCACGAGGTACCTGCTGAGGGGTATCTCAGCTCTATACCATCTGTAAAAGAAGAGAAAAAGACAGGATGCACACTACAGATCAGGGCCTCTGGGATTCGACGATTGTGCCGTACTTGCGTGAGGTACTTCAGGTGCTTTATCTACCTCACATTAGCGAATGCAACATCCATTGGCGCTGGGCTGGGACTGTGATCTGCGCCCCCACCATGTGGCACTCTGCAGGGTCTGCTTGACACGGGGTCGTCCTTCGTGCTGCATGGTGTCCTCCTGCCTTTACCCAGCCGCGAACCTGCGTCGACTACAATACTCAGCCGGCGACCTGTTCTTCCACTTTGATCCTGTCCCTCACCATGGCTGAACGCCTACGGTTCCCCGCTGCCGATGCGGCTAAGCTCGAAGCACAGCTGCCCTCGAAGCAGGCAATCGCACTAGCGACATCAGAATCACGGCCCTTCGTGACGCTCACCTTTGCCACGTCACTCGACTCGTCGCTGTCGCTGGCACCAGGCACGCGCACGCGGCTTTCAGGGTCCGAGTCCAAAGCCATGACGCACTACCTGCGCAGCCGCCACGATGCCATCTGCGTGGGTGTCGGCACCGTCGTCGCCGATGACCCGGCGCTCAACTGCCGCATCGAGGGCGTCGGCCTCAAGAAGCAGCCGCGTCCTATCATTATCGACCCGAGCTGCCGGTGGGAGGTGTCCGCGCGGAGCAAGGTGCTCGAGGTCGCGCGGGCGGGCCTGGGACTCGCGCCGTACGTCATCACCTCGAGATGGGATGTCGACCCTGCGAGACGGGGGTTGCTCGAGCAGCACGGCGGCAAGTTCATTACGGTGCAGATGGACGTGGCAGGCAGCGGTCGGTTCGCGTGGCGGGATATTCTGGCGGCGCTTCACCGCGAGGGCCTAGGCAGCGTCATGATTGAGGGCGGCGGCCAAGTCATCAACTCGCTGTTAGCACCTACCAGTCACGATTTGGTCGACTCTGTCATTGTAACCATCGCGCCGACGTGGTTGGGCCAGGGAGGTGTAGTAGTCTCCCCTGAGCAAGTCGAGCAAAATGGCACTGCCATTTCGGCGGCGAGACTGTCTCATGTCTCATGGCATCCTTTTGGAGAGGATGTAGTGCTGTGCGGAAGGCTCGGACCTCAGCAGTAGGGAGGGAGGCTTCTCCTGGCTCGGAGCTGTGCATCGGTAGGAATGTCGAAAGCGTATGCCTTGGCAATCAGCCAGCAGTCTTCTCTTCTTCTAAAGATCTTCCAAGACCCGATCGCCAATTGAGCCATTCGCTGGTTGCTACGCCTTTTAGGGTCGTCCTTGCCTAAGCTTACAGCAAGTGCCTCGGGGGCAGGCCCGACGCGCCTGCCCAAGGTAGGCAGGTCAGAGGTGGGCACCGTGAACAGGTAGGGCAGGAGGCAGGTTGGCAGGCAGGAACAGCTCGAGCTCGAACCCCGCAGTGCAATGTACTAACGCCGCTTCCCGGTACCTGACTTGCTACTGCCCCTCCCTCATCGTCACCGGACCCCTCCGTCCTCCGCCTTGCACCTTGGACGGCCTAATTCATAATTTTTTTTCCAACTCCGGCAGCTCTTCGTGACCATCATTGCGACTTTCTCTTCTCGTTTTCTCTCCTTCTTCCCTTCGCTCTCCTTGCCAACCTCTCTTATACTTGCGAAACCTAACCACAATACCTCGCTCAGCCCGGATACCCCCCAAACTTCCGCCATGGCGTCCTCAACCTTGCCCAAGATTACCGTTCTCGGTTCCCTTAACATCGACCTTACCTCTTATGTCCCCCATCATCCTCTCCCCGGCGAGACGTTGACCTCCAACGCCTTTGCCGTTTCGCCCGGTGGAAAGGGCGCCAACCAGGCCGTCGCCTGTGCGAAGCTCTCGCGTGCCCGCGATCACGCCACCAACTCGGAGTCCACCGCCGCCATCGTCTCCATGGCCGGCGCTGTTGGTGACGACTCCCACGGTTCCCTCCTACTCTCAAACCTTGCCGCCCACGGCATCGATACGTCCCAGATCAAGAAAGACACTGCCGCCACCGGTACGGCCATCATCATCGTCGACGAGCCCACGGGCCAGAACCGCATTATTCTCTCCCCGGCGCCAACCACGCCCCCGCCATCACCTCCCTCTCCGCCCTCCCCCAGACCACGCCCCCGGTCCTGCTCGTGTTGCAGCTCGAGGTCCCTCTGCCTACTGTTCTCGTCGCCCTCCAGGCCGCCAAGACGGCCGGCGTTCCTGACCTCCACAACCCGCCCCCGGCCCAACCCCTTCCCGCCGAAGCCTACGATGGCCTCGCCCACCTCGTCGTCAACGAAACCGAGGCGTCCATCCTCTCCCGCCTCCCCGAGTCCGAGCTCGACACTCCCGAAGGCTGCAACCGCGTCGCCAAGTGGTTCCTCGACCAGAACGTCAAGAACGTCATTATCACCCTCGGTAGCCGCGGTGTCTTCTACGCCGACGCCACCGGCAGCCACGCCCTCGTCCCCGCCGAGAAGGCCACAGTCGTCGACACCACCGCCGCCGGCGACACCTTTGTCGGCTCCTACTGCGTCGACGTCGTGCGCGCCGCCAAGGAGGGCGCGCCCTTTGACATTGAGCAAGCCATTCGCAGCGCCAACCACGCTGCGGCCAAGACGGTCGAGAGGAAGGGCGCGCAAGACTCCATCCCCTGGAGGGATGAGGTGCTCTAATAGGGTGCGGCTGCGCGTTGACGTTGTTTATATAAAAATGTTCAGGATGAAAACAATCGAACGAGAAAACGAGAATCAAGAGTGAACTTTAGATTTGGGTCATGGTCATGATGGATGGCCAGGATTGGTATTTCCAGGTTGATCGAGAAAAAAGAGGCAGGGATTCCGCTTACGAGCACCCATCGGCGCCAGGTAGTCAGTCAGGCTCAAGGAAAACATAACACAAGATTTATCCATTCAATTTGTGTATTGATGAGGTCTCTCATCCAAGGGCATGTCCTATGAGAAGTGGCTATGCTCGTTCGCCAACCTGCCAAGGCACCAGGCGTACCTTGCTTGAGTACTGGGGACATCATCACCACCAGTTCGACCAGTTCCACCGCCCACCGTCATTTCTCCCTCTCTCACTGCCCCTTCTCGCCAGCGTCTGACCTCCTTTACGGGCCTTCACGCCCTTCGCTGACTCCCGACAACTCTGGTTCTCCGTATAACCTCCCGCAGACGAGGCTGAAGCCAAAACCGGATTTGGTGAACTTGTCGCAACAGTGTTCCCAGCCGTCGACGCCCGATTTCGAAGGGTCAGATCCGAAGGCCACGCAGCATCGGCCGACGAGTCCTGTTCCCCGCCGGCCAACTGCGCACCACCATCAGTGTCCTCCCTGGACGACCTGCGCACATTGGCCCACAAGACTCGCGTCTGCTCCGGCCGTCCGCCCGGCGCGTTCTTCGTCAAGCTGGTTTCGCGACGTGGGATCCGCATATGACCAGGCGGTGCCGTCTTTCGTCCGTCACACAACTCGTCCGGTGGGCTCGGGCTGTGACTACCGTCAGGAAGACACCCATTTTGGATGCTGCACTGTCTATGAGGGTCGGAGCACTGTATCGCTGCACGGCAAGTGAGTATGCGGTTGATGGCATTGGCGGCGCGGTCTGGCGGCCAGTTGGCCGTGATAATGTGAAAGAGGGGGTTTGGGGTCAGAACCGGGTGCGAACTCCACGACGAGCGATGGGCATGGCGCTTCAGCGAAACGGTCGCCGTGGTTCCCATGCGGGTGTGAACAGATGTGATGCCTGTTCTGTCAAACGATGCTGACAAGCGAGAGTGTTGGGGGAAAGCCGTATGGGCGTACGTGAGACTGATTGAGAGGTGGTCCCTAACGGAGCTGTCGAGGTGAAACTCGAGGTCATCCATGAGATCGTCTGATTGCTGGCGAGAAGCAGATATTGAAGACGCTATGCTCGCGGGCTGTGACTTGAGGCGAATGTGGGCGAGAATGAGAATAGTTGAGCCAGCGTAAAGTGTTCTACAGTAGAGCATTAGTCTATCTACTAGGACTTGCTATCAGAGAAGGGTGACGTGCGTTGGTATGGGGTCGTCTTGTAAAAGCTCAATGATGAATGCTCCCCTAAGCGGCTGTATGTTGATGCGAATATCGAATAGTAGGCCGTAACGGAAGGGATCTACCTGCGTGAGATATCCATGCTAGACATTGAACACGAGATAGTGATACCTACCTGGGAGGGCAATGCCTTCGCAGCCCGTATGTTGCGAAAATGCAGGCTGTGAGTTCGACGACTGGCGAACTTGGCCGGTGATCTCGATCGCAGTCCACAGCACGTCACCGCTGTTATCCCAAGTCCGAGCCTCAGGTGTTATCGATATATGCGGCACGAGCACATAAGCATCCTGATAGATAGGCGCATGATACGCATTGCTATAGTCCATGGGATATGGAGATTGCGAAACACTTCCATGTTTGTCGTAGGAAGAATGCTGCGTTGGGGAAAGATATACGTCCATCCCATCGGGGAGCACTGAATCCGGCATCTCTTTGATGGGCGAGGGGTACTTCAGACTTGGCGTGCCGCCGTTGGAATGAATCTTGGAAGAGATTCGTTCTCTCATGCGCGGAAGCATCATGTAGGAACGCTCTGGCCGAAGAGCTCGAATTGAAGGGCTCGGAGAGTAGGACGGTGAGAAAACGGATTGCCGCTTCTTCCTCACGGTCAAAGGACGATCCCAGCCCGGTAGCCCAGGAGCGCTTCCAATGCTCTCCTCAGTCTGCCCGCTGGTTCGACGGGAGCGCGTGCTGCCATACTCGCTGGTAGTATCGCTCCCTCGAATCCGTCTTGACTGGCGCTTGATGACTCGAAGCGGTGCCGGCTCATTCGAGGTGGAAGTAGTGTCAAGATCATTACCTTCCATGCTTGCTTTGCCTAATTGCTGTCCTTAAGAAAGATGAAAACGTGATACGGGGGCCTGCTCCAATGTAAGGAAGGCTGCTCTGAGCTTGTGGTGTCAATGTTTCGGATGTTAGCATGACGTTCAAATCGGGTTGCTGACCCCAGACAGAGAAATCGCAAATTCCATTGGCTAGGTAGGTAGTGATTCAAGTACAAGTAGGTGCTGCCCAGAGGGCGGGTATTGAAATTTCAGGCAGTGCTTCCCAAGGTGCGCAGCAAGTTGTCCTTGACGACGCCAACGTCATTCTCTTCCATCGGCAGAAAGTGAATCTGGAAAGCACGTTAGCGCTCTTGTCTGCAACTTCTCGTGGAGCGTCGATACTTACTAAATCATCTCCGGCAGCTGCTCCGCCGTACAAGACCGGCTCAGAAAGCGAAGCAGCGATTCCTTTCTTGACCCTGTCCTCCCAAACGCCAGCCCAGTTCCACTGCCCCGGATCTCTCGATGACATGGTCGGTGCCGATGGTGGCACAGTTGCAGCAGCGACCTCCACTCCTTCCTTGGCCGGCGGTTCCTCCTTTTCGTCACCCTTCTCGCCCCCTTCTGCTTCAGGCTCAGCCTCTGTGTTATCGCCGTCTACCTTGGACACAGAAGCATTGGCAGGGGGAGCGGCGCTGTCGCTCAGCTTTCCCCTCTGCCGCTGACGAGTACGCCACGCGTGCCAGGCTCCAGGGTTCCCCGCAGCCTCAAGCGGTACCGAGTCAAGCACGGTTTCATCGTCGAACGTGCTGCGAATGTACTGCAGGACCTCGTAGGTTGATATGCTGCTGCCACACGCAGTAGTGGGGCCTGCAGTGGCTCTTGAGTCTGGGGTTGTAATGACGCTGCTGCTGCCACCCTTGGCCGGCGTGGCTGGAGGCTGCTGCCCGCCGCTGACCTGTCTGGCGCTGGTGGTGTTGCTACGGCCCCTCCTCCCGAACCAGCCGGGAAAGCCGTGGCGGAGCGAGAAGCCCCCGGGCGGGAGGCGTTCGTCGTCAGTGGCACTGACGGTACCATTGTCCTGAATGTCGGTTGTGTACATGTAGGTGGTGAGAGGAGCAATGAGTGGATGGAACATGTCTGAGGAAAATGTGACAAGGGGCGGCAGGCGTGGATAGGTGTCTGGGAAAGAAATCTGAAATCGTAGGATGGCGTTTTCATAGGGTCCTGGTACGTGGTCAGACGTGGCTGTCCGGGGACTCAGGAATAGCATCGATGGCGCACCTCTCCTGATGAACATGGCACCAGACCATAATGTGACTTCGCCCGGTGTGAGACTGACAAAGATGCCTTCTGGACATGCCTGCTTGAGGCCGGAGCTGATGTGAGGTTAGCCTCAAGTTCGCTTCAGGGGCTCGTCTGGACAATTGGAGAGAGTACACGTACAATTCAGCCAGAAGGTGTTGCCGTCTTAGCGACGGCATGCCGCTGAGATTGATCGATGGCATGTTTTCAAGTTTCAAGACATCAATGAGGCTCTCACATCGCTTGTCGTATCAGAGCACGAGGGGGTTCAAAGAAACACGATAAGAGAAGTGTAGTTGGCTGCAGTTTAGACACATCGACCTGAGATCAGGTCTGTAGGCTCCAGGTACCTGACCCCAGGGATGCATGGGGCGGTGAAACCTGGCGGTGAATTTCTGCCGCCTGTGTTATCGCTATCACAATTCAAAATGACGTGGCGGGGTTGTGCACAGTGCATGCTTTCGAGAGGCGGGGTAGCCGATGGCCTGACGAGTCCTGGCAACCTCCACCCCCTGGTGAGGTGAGCTCGGATCCGAGTGGCCCTGGGCGGAGCAAGCGGTCAACACCTAGGATTAATGGTACTTGACGGACAAGTACCGCTAATTACCAGGATTTCTCCATGTGGTCGTCAACTGGTACACTATTGAAGTGACCTGTCGCAAGCGTAACCTCCGTGAACTGCTTGCCTCGAATGTGAACCTGGGAAAACCTATGGCAGATCACTGGCGGTTGAGCATTTCATCTCGTTCAAGTCAGCCTCCGTATTCGTCAAGTTGCATTCCACTGATCCATGGACTTGACTGGCCCAGTCAGGCGATGATATGTGTTTCAGGGCTGTAAGATATATCCGGCATCTCCTGTTCGTCCGGCACGCCTCGCTCCTGGACCACAGCTACTCACGAGGGCTGCAACATGCCGCTTCTAGCCCATCAAGAACGCCATGGTTCCAAAGGAGCAGATCCCCCTTCCTTCTCTTTTGCCTCCACTGGCAAGCCGTGCTGAACCCAGTCCTCGCTTTACGCGCCCAGGCGGTTCTCGATCTTGGTCCTCTCGTTCTTCTTGATCTCGGCGAGCTCTTCCTTGGTCGCGTCGAACCGCGCCGTGACCTGGTTGAAGGGGTTCTCGGGGCTCTTCTCAAACTCCTTGCGCACCTTGTCCTTCTTCTGATTGAGCCGCAAGCCCTGACCGCTGCCGTCGCTCTCCATCTCCTGCAGCCTCCGCTCCTCAAAGGCGGCGTACGCAGCCTTGAAGCGCCTCTCAGGATGCTTGTCAATCTTGCCGCTGTCGGCTTTGCCTGTGAGCGACAGGGCGTCAAGCGCATTGTCGATGCCCGAAGCGTTGAGCGTTGCGGCCTTGCTGCTGCTGTCGCCGTCGAGCTGCGAGAGATCCAGCCCGCGCGTCTTCTTCGTGGCTGTCTTGTTGTTCTTGGGTGTGTTGCGGCCGGGGGTGCTGGCCTCCTCCTCCTTCAGTGCCGCCTCGCGCTCGGCCTTCTTTCGTGCAGCCTCGGCTTTCTTAGCTGCTTCGGCTTCCCTGTGCGGTTCACAAGCATCAGCGCCTGGTGGCATCAGAGGTGACAGAGCTCGTCACCACCACCCACTCGGTCACGGCTCGAGCTGGGCTTTGGGCGAGCCGTTGTGGCGGTCACCGTGGCGACCTGGTCCCCTGGGGCATTACCAGGGACCCTTGAGGGTTTGCTTACTTCTTGGAGCCATCCTTGCCGCCCTTTGCCCATTCGGCATCCTCGATGGCAGCCTTCTTCGCGTTGCTGGCAGCATCCTTGGCTGCGGCGGCTTCGGCTTTACGGGCGTTGCCCGCAACCTTCTTGCTGTTCTCGGCGCCCTTCTTCCCGGCCATGGTTGCGGTCGTCGATGATAGATCGTCTGACGATGTGATGAGACCAGGCGACAGAAATTCAACGCTGGTGACTTGTCGTCAGAAAATGTCGTGTCCTCAAAACCTAGGTTTGCTTGAACTGTTGTTAATGAAGAGTCACGCCGGAGCAGTCGTGTGGGTTCTGCACAAATCATAGCGAGCTCCTCAAATGGCAGATGGCCTTTCTGGTTGGGCTGCTGTCACACCTGGTGGAGACTGTGTATGGACAATGCGCCGCACTGTCTTTGCCCCTCCAAAATCCTCTACTGACATGGCAGTCGCCGTCGACGTCAGGCTGGGCCACGAGGGAAAGGAGAAAGAAAGCATTGTGCTACTGTGGATATAATCCGAAGTCTCGCATTTCGCTTTCGAAGCCACAACTTACTCGCCTCTGAAGCGTGAAAAAATAGTGAACAGTTCCACATCACATGGTTAACCTGGGTCCGTCTCGCCACCCACCTACAGTCGATGCTCCAAGTTGATGGATGACCATGACGTGAGAGTAAGGATTGAGAATTTGTAACGTCATGGTCTGAAGTCATGCCGTCTCTGTGAGAAAACATGAAGCTGAAGTTGGCAGCCTCAGGAGTTCAGTCTTCATGATGGCGCAACCTCTCGGCAAGTTTACTGGCAGGCGTTGCCGGATCGGGCATGTCGGGCCCGAGGTTTTGCGTGCAAGGCCCAAGCTCGCTCAACTCAACACACTGATCTTCACAACGACCGCCGCGAACTCAAGCATTTCTCTTCCAACAACCTGATAATCGTCCAGTCAATACCTCAAGACTGATGAACGCCAAACTTATCCATTGGGGCTTCCTCTGAGACCGTCCTCGTCGTCAACAGTATGGGGTATGGCCTCACAGACCAACGCCGAATCCGACCAGATGACCCCGAGCCAGACGGTAACCCTCGGCTTTGGAAAGCAAAACCACAAATCATGCGATGCGTGCCGTATACGCAAAGTCCGATGTCCCGGTATGCACTAATCCCATAATGGGTGGAGCTTCCTCGTGGTGAACCATGACTTTGTTAACTCCAGCACAGGTCCGGCCAAGCCGGATTTCGGACCTTGCGCGACCTGCGTTGTACGTTTGAACCCAGGTTTCCGATCCCTCCGTCGGTACCTAGTTTAAGGGGTGTCTGCTCACAAATGCTACTTAATACAGCGACGGAATAAACCCTGTCATTTCAGCTCGAAGAAGCTGGCTCGGCGGAAAAATGGTATGCGGGCCGTCACCTTGTGCAGCCTGTCACTGTTGCTTCACTATCGTCTGACCACAGATAGTGTCGGAGCAATTCTTGTCCCCAAAGCCAACACCAAAGTCGAAATCAAGCACACCAGGAATTGACATCGATGAGGCGATTCCGGCTGCTGTATCATCCCTGCAGCCGGATTTCTTCTTGGAAGATTCGATATCAAAGACCCCCTCAGCAGAGGCCAACAAGCAGCATCGACTGCCCGTTTTGCACGTTGACAGCTTGCTCACCCGCCCCGGCAAAGCCAGTCCATCCGAAGCAGACGATGAGACTCCACCATTCATAAGGGTACGTTCCATGCACCGAAGCTCCCCAAGGTTACTAACGTCTCGTAGGGAAATGGCATTTTTGGTAAGCTCGGGCCAAAACTCATCTCGAGCATTTGCCCCGTTTACAGTCGACTAACAAACGTTGCCGGCAGCCGGCGATCTGTCTCTTACATTCTTTTCCGAAACCAGACTGCAGTCTCTTGCTTCGTGTTTGCGGAACAATAAAGTCAATGAACTGGTAGGTCGGATTTCGGGCATCATACAGACGAGAATGCACCGCCCACCCCCGGCTCCCAATGCTTGGCTTGCCAGGCACAAACAGCCTCTTAAACCGTTCACAAACAGAGCCGCTGCTACGAAGTACATTCGACGTATACTCGCCCCGTACCTCAAGGCTGGCAAGACAAACACGCTGACATGTGATAGTTTATTTTGAATGTGTCCATCCACTGTACCCATTTCTCGACCGTGAAGCATTCGAGCGTACTTTCGCAAACCCAGACTTCTTCGAGATTGTCAATCAGAGCAGGGCTTGGTCTTGTTTGTATCATTCGGTTCTAGCATTAGGATGCCAATGCGATGGTGGGGGCAGTTTTGAGCCTGGCGTCGGAGACGCTTGGAACATATTTTTCGTCGCGCTGAGCCTGTTGCCCGATCTTATGCTTCAGCCGGACTCTCTCCTAGTTCTACAAGCCATGGCTGCCATGTCCATTCAATGCTCGGGTATTTCATGCGTGATGATGGAGCATGTCGTCACGTCGGAGGCTGCGAGGCGGGCACAAAACCTATCAACCAGCAATTTCTCGGGTCCGAGGGCTAAAGCGTACCAGAGAACCTTCTGGTGTCTGTATGCCATTGAAAAGACATCTAGCTTCTATTTTGGAAGAAGCTCGGTGAGTTTGATATTGTCCCGGTCACGATTCTGTGGTGTTTCCCGATGGCAGTCCTGACTTCTGCAGGCTTTTATCGACGGCGACATATCGTGTCCCATCCCCCATGTCCCCGAATCAGTCTTTGGCGACTTTGACTGGTTTTTATCCATTATACGCCATGCTCGAATCATATCACAAACATACTCCTCACTCTTTTCGGTCGCCGTTGCCAACAAACCAAACGCGTATTACATGGACATCATTGATCAACTCAATCAGAAGCACGACGACTGGCGCATGTCGATACCTGACACCGGGTTTCGGCCTGGCGGACTCAACCCGCCCTCGAGCATTCACTGCGGCGTTGAAAGAGAGGCAGCAGTCATGATTAACTACTACCACGATGGTCTGCAACTCACCTTGGCCCGGGCTACGCTGCACCGGTTGTCCCGGTTGTCCAAGGCAGACGACCCTCTCATCGCCGCGCAGCAGAAGGCCACCATGGAAGCAGTTCTCAGTGCTTCACGCTCCGTCCTTGAGAGAACCGTCTTGGTCAATGTCGATTCTCACACTAGCATATGGTGAGACTTGCCTCCTTTTGGAGGAAATTTGCAGATATGGCTACAATGCACGCATGCTGACGACGTCAACTCTTGCCAACATGCAGGATCCTCGCAGGTATTCCCATCATAGGGCTTTTCGTGGTCTTTGATTTCGTCATTCACAGTCCGCTCCACGTCGACACGCCATCCCACCTGGCCTTGCTCGACATGGCTGGGGGTCATTTCAGCCGCATCGAATACCGCAGCCAGGGATACCTACCCGGATCTCTCATCTCTGAGTTTGCGCACATCGCGCGCGAGTACGTCAACGACGCCCACCAGAAGCAAGAGGCCAGAGCAACACAGGCTCAGACGTTACCGGAAATTGTCAATGTACCGCAGTCACAACAAGGAGCGGCGCAGGTCCAAGCAATGGCAAACGCTCCCAATATAGGAGCGAAGGAGAGCATCTCATCCGTAAGTATAGCAATACGTTTTCGGGCATTGGCATGCGATAATGGGAAAGCTGACCTTCTGTGGGGAAAAGGACATGGATAATGTTGCTTCAGCTGAGCTGCCCGATTTCAGCATGGCATTCAACGGGTTCCCTGATTACACGCCATCGAACGCGACAATGGGTACAGACGTCATGGGTATCTTTAATTACTATCTCCCCGAAATGGATCCGATGTTCTCTCAGGGTCTGGATGAAGAGTATGCTTTCAGTCAGGAGCTGTCAACTGGCATCCCAATGAATGAAAGCATGGATACGACACGAATCTAGAGCGCGGAGCCGAATAGCAACATCTCGAATGAGGCACGCACATCACAGCTGTCCGGTGGGACAAATTGCGACGTGCCTCATTTCATCTCTACAGAGACATCGAGAGTAATACTGATATGCGAGTCTACAAACCGTGATGAGCCCAGACCGTCTCTTTTTGCGTTTCCCCGTCCTGCTTTAGAGTACGTTACGAATGAAGACGCTGATGATGTGACTCGATTCTTTCTATCTTCCGACATTGTTCTGAGGAAAGCAACCGAACGCGCGGCCATTTGTGCTGATGTTAGTTTCATGATCTGTCTAAAATTGCCTGATTTCAACACCGGCCGCATGGCCCAATGGCAAGGCGTCTGACTACGAATCAGGAGATTGCAGGTTCGAGCCCTGCTGTGGTCACAAGATCGGATCAAAGTCCGTCATACTTTTTACGTTTTGATCGTTTGGTCGCATTGAAACAATATCTAACAATCTATACAATGGCCATCAGTTCTAGTCTCCTTAAACACAGTTAGGTTGCACAGAGTACTAGCACTATTGCTTGACAAGTGCTGGGGCAAGGTGCCTTGGGCAGTGAAGCAAACAGTCAGATTCTGACATGGCATCTTCGCACTAACAGCTCGTGCAAGTCGCGTGAGGCACATCTTTTGCGTGCAGGCGGAATCTACTGACTTGGTGGGAGACCTCATCCTCCGAAAACACGACACTGCCAGGCCACCCGTCGTGCAGCAGCTGCATCATTACTACTGGCCTCACTGTAACGCAACAGGAGACACAACGACGCGCATTGACATCGAGGGCCTTGGTATCTGCGGCGCAGCGAACAAAACGAGGCAGGAACCATCCACCTGAGCTAGCGTGAAGAATATTGGTTCCGGAGCATCACGTTCGATGACACCCATACTGACCGAGAAGCGCCCCCGACCATGAATTGCAGATCTCGGTCAGGGCAGCCGCAGGCCCCTGTCTGCGCCGAGTATCACTGCAGCCTCATCATGGGACCTTTGCAGCGGAAGTCATGCGCTAGGCTGTCAGCGTCAGTCGAGCAAGGGCCGGCCGCCGTTTGTGCCAGTGGTTGGAACCCTGGTACGTGTACATACACATGACCAGCCAAGCCATCCATGCCTGTTCAAAAATCTCGAATGGCCCGACATATTCCAGTCTTATCGGATGCTGACCCGTCTGACGACTTTCCAGATGTCCTCGGATTCTGCGATTGATAAAGTGACGATCGTGCTTTTCTGCAAGCCTCGTTACACAGCATAGAATCTGGTGATCAACTGAGGCCGTTTCGAAATCCCGCCCAGTTGTTCGCCTTTGGCAGGCTTTCGTTGTCTCTAGGTGCCTAAAGCGACCTGAGCATGGCTTGGGCCAGATTGGCCGTCATCTTTGTCCTCTACCTTAGTGTCGAATGTTGGATACGCCACGTACCAGTGGAACTCTTAGTCCGAGTTATATGGTCCGCATCCTGCGATGCGATGCTGGCCGTCTGCGAATCACGACATGGCCGTGGGCAGTGTGTGATGTCGCAGGATGCTGCTTAACACTGCAGCAGCCGTGCTGTACATACGCTTGACAGGGTTTCTTTGATCACAGGACTCGCAAGGCCACTGGATTGCGACACGTAGGGCCACTGACCCGATGCCTGATTCTTCCCATGGAATTAGGGAGGCAAACGGCGCTGCACGAAACAATCTACGGTACTGCCAGATGAAAGAACACAAATTGTTTGTTACCCGGAATTGCGCAGATAATGAAGACAGATTGTGTAACACAACAACAGAACCTGAAAACTCATTGTGCATGGGATGTCAGATGTGAGATGGCCTGAGTTCGATGCACGGCATTGACGATAGCTGCTCCTGAGAGCTGACAAGCTCCACCACCACTTGATGGGGTGTGCAAAAATCTCCTGCAAAAATCTCCTTTGAGCACGCATGACCACAAGTACCGGAGTAGGTTGCCACAGCTCCAGTGGACCGGCCTCAAGGCGTCCCGGCGGTCTAGTAAGGCTGCAAGGGATGAGACCGGTCGGGTTTGAATGTCATCCGCGCCCAGGAATAGGTGGAGAAGGAAGGAGTTTGGCATGCCATTCGGGTAGTGAGATCCTTAGGGTGTCAGACTGGTTGGTGACGAACCTGAAGACAGGGCAACGTGCCGCCGATAAATCGCGGACATAGTGCTCGAGTCGACACAATAGTCACAGTCGAGGCTGCCGTGTGATGATGGGTGCACGCCCACGTTGGTGCGGCTCGTGCGCGGACTGTGATTGTGAGAAGCGCCACGTTACCACTATCAAATTGGGATGATCGAATCAGCTTACATGCGCTCTGCTTAGATGAGACTAGGTGGGATGCCGTGTCGTTGCAGTCATAGATCGGCCAATTCAACAGAATCACTGCTTCAAGGTTGATGGCAATTGACGATCTGGTCTCGCACGAAGCCTCGCGGAGGCTAGGCGGTAAGATTGTCAGCCGGGCCTAGTCTTGGACCTGGGGGCCTCGGAACGAAATGCAACCATGAATCAAGTAGCAGATTTGGTCGGCCTGGCAGGATCGAGGTGCGAGCCGGCTTGGTGCATCGTCATTGAACACTGTCATCGGCGGGGCATGGTCGGACTGTGGGCTACTCAAGTTCCAGACCGGCGATTGATGCGTTTCTTGTTGCATTGCAGCTTGCATTCCTGGACGACCATGTCGCGCAAAATTTCGGTGGAAAGTGAGGAAACGGCCTGGAGGTTGGAATCGAGGAAAAGCAAGAAGATGGTGGAGAAGTCCGAGTCCAAGATGGTGAGCGCATGTAGGCCGGGAGAGGGCAAGGAAGGTATGAGCGACCCAGTCTACGCCGTAGCGTCTGTCCGTCGCCGGAAGAAGGAGGCATTTGAGGCAAGGGAAGTACTTTCCGCATAATGCATCACCTCAGTTCAGAAAGCAAGAAGCAAGGAGCGACATTGGAAGGCAAAGCAGCAAGCGGAGTCAGGGGCGAAGGGTAGACGAAGCACAGAAGAAACCACCAAGATTGTGCGTCCGCCATTCTAGCATCATCAGAAGCTCGATTCCCAAATCGACTCACCAGCACCAAACGCCAAACCTTGATCTGCCTGCCTTGATCTCCTGCAAGATTTTGAGTCCAAGCGTAAACTTTCTGCAGCTCTTGAGCGGTTCACATTCCTCATTTCACAATTCTCCGTCCAGATTCCGAGACAAGAGGGGGGAGGGGTGAGGGGGCGAGAAAAAGCATCGCTCTGCTCGACATCTCTCGCCTCTTTCCTTTTCTTGACCTGGCAATCAAGCCGAAAGAAATCAACGGTGGCCGATACCACACCGATCAATGGGTCCAGCCTTCGTTCCCTCTCCTTCTCCCCCTACCTGTACCTTCAGAAGAAACATCATGCGTCCAGGCGAAATTTCGCCCCTGTTAAGACCCCCGCCCTCAGCCACGTCCGCCGCCCACGAGAGCGTTGCTGGGAAGGAGTCCAGTTTACTCACTTACATGTACACGTTATATCCGGCCGAATAACGAAACAAGGCATCAAGACTAGTCGCCCCGCGCTGAGTTTGAAGACCGTGGTGATCGTCATCATGAGCCACCCTGACTGCTGGCTACCCAACAGTTCATTCAATCCACCTTGGCGGCTCGATTCCCCGTGATGAAGGGTGACTGCGAATGACAGACCTACACATCGAGCTGTGATTCCAATGTCCACAACCCCTCGAATTGAGTTCGCAGGGGTTGGGTGGAGGGCTCCGCCTAGCGCATGCCCATGATTTGCGCTGCTGTGCGCCCTGGCAATCCCTACAGCACAGTGTATCACAGTCTGATTCGTCCTTCAACAGTTCGCGAAACAGCAATACTGGTATGTTCGTCTGGCTTTCTGACATACAATGGCGTGCAGTCGGCCGTTGCAGCTCTTACCGTTACCACCACTTACAGGGTAGAGAAGTGAACGCCAAGGCCAGTAGAATGATGGTGTGCGCATTTCGAGTTTCGTTCTGTTGCGGACAACTGGATACCAGAAATTGTAGTACATGGTACTCAAGCATTGTCAAGGTACACAGACCCTCTTCTCTGTCTCAATCAGGAAGTGGGACAGAACACTTGGAGAAGCCGAAGAAGACTTACTGATGCATTCCAGCTGGCCGGGGGGGGCAGAGACTACCAGCGATGTCAGGATTCCCAATGGCTGACCGGCAAACCCGAGAAAACTTCTGAAACCGGCGACCCATTGACTCGAGATTCGCCCCCAGCTCAAGCTACATGGGCGTATCCCTGATCTGACTGTGGCCCAATTTCTTGAAGGGGGCCAATGGGGGCTCGTCCCTGGTCTTGACAGCTCAAGGAGCTATTACTCGACACCCCATCGGATCTGAACCAGCCATTCTCCTGGTTCCCACTTTAGTCTCCGGCTGCGACGAGCACATCCCCAGCCATTCGGCTCTTCCCCTTTGATGGAGTCGCCCCATTTAGCGTGCTCCGCTTGTAGCGCCGCGTCAACGAGTCGCTCTGGGAAGCCTGCCCCTGAGATCCCGGGTGCTCGGGTCCAGGAGACTTATCATCGGCACGCGACGAAGTAGACTGGAGTCACCCCGCCGTCGCTACACCTTCCATGTCGACCTGCCAGGACTTAACCTTGCTTGCTGCCCAGCTCTGGAGATGCGGAACAACTCGAAGCCTGTTCGCCAATCTCTAATGTTTCCGTCGAAGTCGTTTCGAGTTTGGGACGCTCATCATATTGCTTTTACGAAAACTTTCGATGGATGCCGGCACATAATCATCGTTTTCGTCACATGTCCGTCCAAGGAGTACTAATGTCTCGGGCAAGGGAAAACTGTATCATACCCCAGTTCGCATAAGCAACAACGCGCATAGGCCAATGAAGACTGGGCCAGTCTTACTCAATCAACCCTGCTTGACAGGAGGACCACAAGCAAGAACTTGTTTCCTCCTCTCCGCATGTAGCATGCCGTAGAATTGGCCCTTTCAACAACCCAGAGGTAACGGGAGGCACTAGACCAGGCGTCCGTCGTGTGCCCCATATGGACGCCTGGTCCATTTTGCACTGCATAGGGCACAGGCTGATGAAGACACGCCTTAAGTGCCCCGATTTAGCTGACGAAACGACACCTGCATGACATACCGACGTGCGTCCGCTCCCGTCGATGGCACATGCCCGCTGAAGATACCCATGAAGCAACTGAAATGCACCCATTTGACAAGCAGCTTGAGCCCCACCAGTGGCACGAGGTGCGCAGTGATTTGGAAACGGCAGTCGCAGTTCTTCCTCGGAATGCATCGATTGACGGACAGTCGTAGAAAAAATGTCTAGGGCACGCCGAAAATTGTCCTGCCACGTGAAGTACTTGTCCGGTACCACATGGATTTGGGGGCGGAAGAACCCAGGACCTGAGGGCTCGGCAACTCTTCCGGCAGTCGCCAGATGGACCCAACCAAGTGGTTTGCACGGGGCGCCTTGCCAAACTTTTCTCGGGACCAAGGCTGATGATCCCTGAACCCAGCTCCCCAGGAAAACGAAAGCCAATTTCCCTCATGCGGGATCGATCACCGCTACTTCCTTTGCGACCGAAGTAGAAGGAGGCGCGGATGAGTCCCGGTAGGCCGGTTAGGCCGGTCGAGCTGAGAGGCTACCTGCGCCATCGTCAAGAAGACTCAAGCACACATCTGTCAGACTTTGTCTCTTCGGAATCGAAGACAGTATCGCAAAAGAAAACACATCGTATTTTCGGCGGAGTCTGGCGAAACACACCGGTGAAGATGGGGGGTCTGGACAAAGGCCTTTTGATTTGATGTGCGGAGCTTGCCTTGTGCAGCATGTCGACATGCAGGCTCAAGCACAGATCACAACGTTGCCACATGGTTGTCGGAAGCAGGGACCAGATATAATAGTGACAGTGTGATGTATCAATCGCCCCGACTCAAAGCTCCAAGCTTGCGGATGGTATGATGGGTGTCGTGGCCTACAGTCATACTACAGCAACTCATTATTCGGGAGCATTGTGTCGAATGGTATCACCATGCGGGTGCTGGGCCATGTTATGGAAACATCGTCAAAAGATGATTCGCCATCGAAACGGCCGATGAGCCCCTCAAAACTGGACGACGGTCCGAGTCTACTCCGACGAAGTACTTCGAATGTGCTGTGGCCGCAAAGTTTTGCGTTGCTCAATGAAGGACGTGTGTTTGCAATCAACGAGAGGTTAGCAACGCTGGCTAGAACCAAAAAAAAAAAAAAAAGTTTCGTTGATGACTGAATGCAGCGTATACTCGATGCCGATCGAACCTCAGCGCTACGCAGCCTGGCTGGTTTTCGTTCGGAGCTTTCGTTCAGAGGACTTGAACCGGAAGTTAGCACCGTTCCCCGGGTGGATTGCACATAGTTCTCGCCCTGTCATAATCCCGATCGCCGCACTGAGAGTGACGAGGACAGCCCCCCCTCCCCGCCTCAACTGACAGATGAGGGTAGCGGGGTGGTGACAGTTCCGAACAGCGCTGCGATGCACAATATGTCGAGAAATCCTTCGGATCTGGGTCACGACCAGTCATCTGTCCATCCTCACAAGCAAGACGGCAACCTCGTCGTCGTTTTGTTCTCCATGCAGGAAAGTGTGACTAATGACACTACAATGCATGTGCTGACCTGACGAGCAGGTGCAGGGGTCTAGCAGATAGCAACCAGGTCTTCCGAGCCTCGCCCAACGATGTGCGTGTCACCAGAAGCAGAAGCCGAATCGTGTATCGTGGGTCACGGCAAGTTGCGTCGTCACAAAGACTGTGTTTACCCGTCGGGCGGTGTTCCGCGGGGCTCTGGGAGCCTTTCACCGCTTCTCAGATGACACAACGGGCCGACGTGTTCATCCATGATCAATCGCCCGGGTTTTACGGGAGCATACAACTCATCAGCGGAGCTCAAGCTCTTGTATCAGACTGGTTGATGATATCCAAATCTTAACAGAGGGGTGCGATATACGCTGACAACATAGCTCTGGTATGGGGACAGACAAAGTGAGCAATAACACACTGAATGTCGGCTTTGCACACCGCAAAATTGATCGGGCACCAGGGACCAGCAACTGGGTCGTTCTGCTAAGGGGCGGTCTGCCAACCGCATACAGGGCCTTCCCTGTTTCAGCTCCATGCTTTTTGTACTTGGGCACCCCTGTCTGACGGTTGTCACGTTCATCCAACAATCCAATGTCGACCCCCATGTCGCAACAGGATGCAGCAGAAGATCAAGTGCCGGGGGGTAGCCTTGCGGACGAGGTTACTTGCCGCCTATGTATCGACTACAGGGGCTGATGGGCGTTGGTCTCTGTCCGAACAGGGTTACTTTTTTTTTTTTCCGTCTTCACCCAACCCTAAGATCGCCCACGCCTTGCTTCAATCCATCCCCGTTTGTTGTTGCCAGCCCAACCTCCTCCACCCCCTTACCTCGTCGCCGACGGATTGCGCCGACGCGCCGACGCAGTGCAACCAGCGGCCCAGTTTCCGCCTCACGCCCGACGCTTTCTCCCTGTCCGCAAGCCGCATCTCGTCAAGACGTCTTGGAGCAAACAAACATGACGACGATGGCCACTACCACCATCCGCCAGAGTGTCCATCTCCTATCCGTGTCACCGCTGGGCCGTGTCACACCCCCCTCTGTAAGGCGGACGGCTTGGAGACTTGTTACCATGGCAGAAAACGGGCGTGACCAGGGTCAGGGGCACTTCACTCCACTCGCCAGGGAGCCCACTTGGAACGAAGTCCTGGGGCGGACGCCGGACCAGGGTCATGCCAGGTCCCACGTCTGTCGAACCGGGGAGCTGGACTAGACTAGGAACCCCTTCTTTGCCTTTCGCCGCATCTCCTGTGGGAGGATCGTCTTCATCGTTGGCCTGGTCTTGTCTGGTCTGGTCACCGCCGTTCCAATCTTAGCCTCCATTCGCGTCCGAGGGCGGGCTGGTCCCGATGACCTGTTCCAGTCCACCAGGTCCAGAGTGTAATTCCTGGGCTTGACATCGGATGCCCACTTTCCCCTTAATTGCGCTCTGGCTCCATCGCCTTTGGGGTTTCGATTTATACTTCATAAGATGACCCGCCACATCATCTCAGCGGACTTAGTCTCACTTGCTTTTCCCCATCCTGCCGTTGCTTTTCCATCATTGACATCACTGTTCATCATTGCTCTCCCCTGACTCTTGGCTCGATTTCGGTCTTGTCTTGTGTGACCAGGCTCCTCACCCACCTTGACAGCGAAGCTCTTGACACCCATCTATATATTGGCACCCCGTCCGCTCCGCACCACCCTTCCCCGACCACCAGAGACGCTTTCGACTTGCGCCATTCGATTCGACTAGACTGTTGTTCTATTCATCGCTGTTGCTTAGACCAAAGTTGCCGACTGTGGCCTGCGCGCGAACACAACCGACACGATGAGAAGAAAGGGATACATGACTCTTGGAGGCGGCAAGGATTCGGCAGATCGCGAAATGGATAAGAAGGATTTGCCTCCGTTTCCGGTGCGGCAGATGTTTGTTCTGGGTGAGTTTAGGAGCCATCTGGCAAAGTACAGAATCTGGGACTGACAGGCACCGAACAGCGCTCTGCAGAATATGCGAACCGATTGCCTTTATGTCAATCTTCCCCTACATCTACTACATGATCGAGGACTTCAACATGACCGACGACAAAAACAAGATTTCCGTGTACGCTGGCATGGTCACCTCGGCTTTCACCTTGGCCGAATTCTCGACAGGACTCATGTGGGGGCGACTCAGCGACAAGATCGGCCGGAAGCCTGTTCTCCTAACCGGCCTTGCAGGCACGGCGCTGAGCGTCTTGCTGTTTGGCTTTGCGCCCAACCTCCCTGTTGCTCTCTTTGCCAGAGCGCTGGGTGGATTATTGAACGGGTACGCACTGTCTGCTCGACGTTGGCACGCAGCATGCTTACAGAATATTAGGAACATTGGTGTCTTACAGACTACTGTTGCCGAGCTCGTGACTGTAAAAGAGCACCAGCGTGAGTAGCCGCGATCCCGCAAGTGTACTCCGGCAGACTAACCTGGCCAGCGCGAGCATACACGATCATGCCATTGGTTTGGTGTCTTGGCTCCATCATCGGGCCCATGATCGGAGGAGCACTTGCCCGACCGTGCATCAGCTACCCCAATATCTTCCTGCCCGGCACGATTTGGGAGAGATATCCTTATCTTCTGCCCAACTTGTTCAGTGCTGCTGCTGTCTGCTGCGGTGTCATCATCGGCCTGCTGTTTCTGGAAGAGACCCACCCTGAAAGGAAGCACCGTCGGGATGCTGGGGTTGAGCTGGGAAAGCGCTTCACTTCTTGGATGTCATCCAACAACTGCCAGCTTACAGCAAGGAAAGCTGAGAAGCAGGCGTTGCTCGAAGAAGAACAACTACCGGGCTATCGCACCTCGGAGAACTCGCCCCAGCTGAGCACAACCTCTGCGCCGGAGCTCAACGACAGCCTGGATCTCAATGCATCTTCGTGCGGTGCTAGCGACGCAGGAAGTGAGATGAAGTCCAAGATTTTCACGAAGGCTGTGGTCCTGAACATCATCTCGTACGGCATTCTTGCTTTGTAAGAGCCACTACTTGTCACTCGTTGGGTTACAGAACTAACAAATTCCCTAGCCACACGATGACCTTCGATCAGCTTTTTCCGGTATTCCTCAGCACCAAGTCGCCTGTCGAGAAGGAATTCCACCTCCCTTTCAAGTTTGTCGACGGTTTCGGGATGGAGACGAAAGAGATCGGTGTCATTCTCTCTGTACAAGGCGTCTATTCGATGATTTCGACCGTGTTCTTGTTCCCCATAGTCACCAGGAGGCTGGGCGCCCTGCGACTTTTCCGCTTCATGGCATTGTCTTATTTTGCCCTTTACCTGACGACGCCCTATCTCGTCTTGCTTCCCGAGAACTTCCGAATGGTGGGCATTTACTTCATGGTCATCTGGAAGTGCACCTTTTCGACTATGGCTTATCCTGCCAACGCCATCCTCCTTACAAATTCGGCGCCCAACCTGACGACTCTGGGGACCATCAATGGTGTGGCAGCCTCGACTGCCAGCTTGTGCCGAGCTTTCGGACCCACAATCTCGGGTTTCCTGTACTCCATAGGCCTTGAGACTGGCTACTCGGGCCTTGCTTGGTGGACCAGTGCCGCCATCACCGTCGTTGGCGCTTTCATCAGCCTTCAGATCAAGGAGGGCCCCAGCCGGCTGGACGAGCCCATGGAGGACGTCGAGACGGCCATCGAACCAACAGAGCGCGAGGGACTTCTGGTTGACTTTGACGAGGCCGAACAGGAGCAAGACAACCACGACAGACGATGAAGACATTGCCAGAGCAATTGCCGAATGACTCTCAGGTTCTGAGACGACATGATTTATTCTTTTCCCTATTATTTTATTACAACCATTTCGGCGTTGCACCACAGGCGTTTGCTCAACAGGCGGATACCATGATCTTCAAGGACACCATAGACACAGCGTTCGTTTACAGGGGCGGGGATCACGGCGAACGAGAGCGAAAGAGGCACAGGGAGGCCCGGGGGCCGGCATCGGGGTCGGTCAGTAAGGACAGGAGGCGCGGCCTGGTTTGTCAGGCGCCTGACTATGATTTTTGTAATTCTTGTCTTGATTTGGGAGGAGAAGATACCACCAGGAGGAGGAGAGGAGAATGTGCGTTCGTAGGAAGGCGGAAAACAGCGAGCATGGCATGCATGGGATCAGCGAGCGCAATCCTGGGATTGGGTTTGGTTGGACTACTGAGGAGTTATAGAGCCGCTTTGCGTCTCATGTCGCAGAGCAGATATTCAAAGGGATGTTTTACGTTTTACTTTGTCACGAGACACAGATTTTGGTCTGCACATCGTACACATAATTTGCGCGCGTGCTTCGTTGGCCTTTTGACTCCAGCTCGTCAGTCTATGGGCGACGGGAGCCAATGGAGCACCCTAGAAAAAGACGCTGAAGAGGAGAGGTCTGTTACTTGATGCTCCAATGTGGCAGAAGACGAACAGGACAAGGTGAAACGAGATGGCCATCTATCCGCCCCCTCAACCTCAACGGGCAACATGGTGATGTGGCACAATCTGCCTTGAGCAACCCGAGGGAGCGGTTGTCCGCGTGGCAGCCACCACGTAACCGGTACTGCGGCGGGACGAGCAGGCAGGGTTCGCTGGGCCCCGGCTGCACCAACCCGTACATTCCTGCCAGGGCTGCCACTTCGCTGTGGGCTCCGTCGCCGTACCTTGGAACATCGCGGCCGGAGATGGGCGACCAGGCAGCTGGAGCTGATGTTACCTTGGGGAATCGGGACGGGCGGTGCGCTGGCCTTTCTCCCCACGCGCGCATCCGTTGTGGACGAGGCGAGGTTAGGCGAGGCAGGGGAGGGAGGGGTCACCGCATGCTGCAGCCGCCCGCCAGCCTTGCCTCATGAAAGGTAGGGGGAGGTCGGCACGCATGCAGAGCATGGAACAGGCTCAAATTACGGACGAGATGCTTTCTCGTACTTCTTACGGCGGTCCTTGACGCGGCGTCCTCCTCTTGCCCTGGCTTGGCTTCTTCTCATGTTGTTCTCGATGGGCACCAACACTACGCCCCCGTTGCAGGGGGGGGGGGATGGAGTCCGGGCGGGCGGCACACCGGTCGCCACACCCGGTTCTAACGGTTTCGCGCGTGTGGTAGTAGCCGGTGTCCCCGTCATGCTGCGCTGTAGCAAAGAGGCATCTCCGCCTCGGGCGACTGGTGAGCGGCACTGCCGCGTGGACCAGCCTCTACGAATGATGACGCTTTCCGCGTGTGGGTTTTCCCTCCCACTGCTGCCTTCCATGCCGTGCCATTTTGCTGCTGTATCGTTGTGCAGCAGCGGACTTGGGCAATATGGGTTTCGCTCTCTTTCTCCTCCTTGTTTATCCTACCCTGGCCTCATTTGCCTCGTTTTCGTCCTTCTCGTGACGTCCCGCCTCGTCCTCCCCGCCAAGTCCGGGCGAATGGGCACCCTCACGGCCCGGCACGGGAGAAACGGTGAATAGCGGTGTGCGCTGTGTGTGTGAGAGAGAGAGGACGATGATTCAAGGGAAGCTCCGGTTGGACAGCCGCTGGGTATAATTTTTTTCCCCTCCCTTTCTCTCTCTACAACAGTGAGTCACTTGACCACTTGGCCACTGACTCCTCCTTCCGGAGGTCGCCCCGGCTGTACACGATCCCGCTGCTGGCGACCGTCTGACCTCCCTGGCAGCCCAACCGCGGCCCCCTGGGAGAGCTTGACTCGACGGTGCGGCCCAGGGGTGTTGTTAGGCTAGCTTGGACGCGCCCGGGGAGCTTGATCCGCTGGCAGATGCCCCCCCCCCCCTTCTCTCCCCTAGAAACCCACGCCCAAGCCTCAACCCAGGTCCCTTACCCCCCCTAGGCCGCCGGGGGTGGGCTTTACGTGCAGGGAAAGACAAAGAACAAAGAGAAAGGGTGGAGAGCGCGCTGAGGTGGAGATGAAGACACACACCAGGCAGGGGAGATAGCTCCCCCTCCCCCCCCGGGCGGCGGGGCGGAGACGAAGAGTGAGGTCGTGTTCTGGTGCCCTGACTCCCTTCCCTCCAGATGACACAGTTGATTAGGGGGGAAGGACCCGGGCTCCACGTGTGCAAGATCGCGAGCCGGGGGAGGCTTCTAGTGCTTCTTCCGGGTGGGCGGTTCTGGGTCCGCGGGCGGGGTGGCCTTGTTACAGAGCAGAGGGGGGGCTGTGCGTACCTACCTAGGTACGGTAGACGTTCCCCGGCGGCGTGGTGCAGCGGTGAGATTTCTTGGTGGGTGGTTTGTGGTGATGATGGGGGGTGGGGGCGGTGCGCTTCGGCGGAACGAGTAGCGGTCCAGTGAGGGCGCGAAAAGGCCGCGATGGAAGGGGATGACGATGATCAACATCCGGTTGTGATCAAAGCTGTGGAGTTGATTGATTCTGTCGAGGCGCTGTTTGTTGTCAGAGGGCCGAAACTGAGCCTCTCAGCAGGCGTCACATATCCAAGCTGAGGTGACCACGCAAGGCAGGTAGATGCCTTGAGTGGTGATTTTTGCCTTGCGGGGGGTTGCATTAATCCACTTCGTATATCATGCTTTTTCCTTTTTTTATTAAAAAAAGGATTATTCTTCTTAGGAGCTGGACCTGTATTTCGAGTGCAGGACCAAACAGAAAGAAAATACAAGTCAACTTACAGTGGTCACTGGCCTGTAAAAATGACTCGGTTCAGCGCCGATGACACTGCGAGTACACGCAAAAGTTAAAGTGACCACAGCAGGGCTCGAACCTGCAATCTCCTGATTCGTAGTCAGACGCCTTGCCATTGGGCCATGCGGCCGGTGATAAAATCGAGGCTTCCCAATAAGATACATGTTCCATAGCAGAAACTCACGACCACCAGCAAGGCTCCTTGAGAACTAGCCCAACGCTTTGCAAGCGTTTCAGTCTCACACAGTCAGCAGAAGCCAGTGGTGTCGCTGCTTCTTACCAGTCATTCCATCAAGTTGTAGACCGATGGCTGTGAACAGTGTAGAGGAATGTCAAGAAGGTCTAGGCTGCCCAACGCTTCGCTCAATGGTTCAGCCATAACCATGAAGTGATCATAGTACTCGTCTTGAAGAGATGAAGAAGCATAAACCTCACGTCTGCTATTATTGAGAGATGTGAGTTCATCCTCATGCTCAATGTTCGCTGGCGATGACAAGATCTTTGGACGAATAGGGGTCTTTGCTGTGATTGGCTCACGGCTATTGACAGGTGGGACGGTCGAATTTCCTGACGTCTCTGATACGCTGATACCGCCCGATAACGATTTTTTCTGGCGATTGGCGACTGGCGACTGGCGACTGGCTTCTCTTGCGCTGCAAGTACGAAGCAGTATCGCCCCTTCCACGACCGACCACTTTCTCCAACCACCATCACCATCATAGCCACAGACAAGACCGGCTATTTCGATCTCGATCCATCTTCATTCTCTCCCTTGTTCAACCCTTTGTCTGTTCAGTATCTTGTTTAATATCCACCACTCCCCTTTCGCAGACATGCTGAGGCAAGGTCTCCGCCGCTGCGTCCAGCTGCGCGGCGCGTCCATCGCGTCTTCTTTGGCCACCCGCCAGCAACCTTCACTCCTTCAGTCCATCGAGCGCACCTCGAGGACATCACTACTCCGGACCACCACACATCTCAACGCCCCCATCACTCGATGGTACTCCGCTGAGGCCGAGGCTGCGGCTGAGCCTGAACAGTCCCCCGACGCCAATGATAGGCCCACCCGCTTCGACGACCTCCCATCTCTCGGCGTCCACCCCAATCTCGTCAAGAACATTACCCACGGTATGGGTTACGAGAGCATGTCTGACGTGCAGACCCAGACCATCGCCCCGGCGTTGAAGGGCACCGACCTGTAAGCATTGGCTCCTCCTCCTCCTCCTCTGCCCCTTTTTTCTTGCCTTCGCAAAATGCTAACCGTGTCTGAAAAGCGTTGCGCAAGCGAGAACTGGTACCGGCAAGACGCTCGGCTTCCTCATCCCCGTCTTGCAGAGGATGCTGCAGGAGGATCCTTCCCTCGCCACCCGCAGCGCACGATACGATGCCCGTTCTGACGATATCCGTGGCATCGTTCTCTCCCCGACGCGCGAGCTTGCCGAACAGATTGCCGTCGAGGCCGAAAAGCTGACGCGGGGCACCGGCCTCGTCGTGCAAAGGGCTGTTGGTGGCACGCAAAAGTCGGAGATGCTGCGGAGGTGCAAGCGCGAGGGGTGCCATCTCCTCGTCGCCACCCCCGGTCGCCTGAACGACCTTCTCGAGGATCCCCGCAGCGGTATCGCTGCCCCGAACCTGGCCGCCATCGTCCTCGACGAGGCCGACCGCATGCTCGATGTCGGTTTCAAGACAGAGCTGCAGGAGATTGTCGACAAGCTCCCCGACGTCCGCGACAAGCCCCGCCAGACCCTGCTCTTCTCTGCCACCATCCCCAAGGACGTCGTCCAGCTCGCTCGGGAGTGGGTGCGCCCCGACAACTTTGACTTCATCCAAACTGTGAGCCAGGGCGAGGCCCTGACCCACGAGCGCGTCAAGCAACACCTCGTCCCTTGCCGCGGCTGGGGCAACGTCTTCCCTGCCTTGTTCGAGGTCATTGAGAAGGAGTCTGCGAACCGCCGCGCCAACCCCGATCTCCCCCTTCAAGGCCATGGTCTTCTTGCCCTCTACCGCCATGGTTGATCTCGCCGCCGATGCCTTCAACGCTGGATTCCGCCAGTCGACTGGCCTCTTCAACCTCCGCATCCACTCCAAGCTCACGCAGCAGGGCCGCACCAGGGCAGCCGACCGTTTCCGCGAGCTCAACTCTGGTATCTTGTTCTCCTCTGATGTCACCGCACGTGGCATGGACTTTCCCAACGTCACCCACGTCATCCAGGCTGGTCCCCCAGCGACCGCGAGCACTACATCCACCGCATCGGTCGTACCGCCCGTCAGGGCAAGGAGGGCGAGGGCTGGTTGATCATCAGCCAGACCGACATCGGGACCGCCCGCCACGAACTCGGCGGTCTGCCTATCGAGCCCAACCGCACCATTGTCTCCGCCGAGGTCGATCTCACCGCTGCGACGGAGGACCAGGACCGCACCCCCGTCTTCGACACCACCATGGACGCCTTGAAGCGTGTCCCTCGCAGCAGCCTCGCCGCGACCTACATGTCTCTCTTCGCCCGCGTCACCCGCCAGAACGTGCGTGACCGTGTTGAGGAGCTCAAGGAGTGGTTCGTCAACGGCATTGGTCTGGAGAACACCCCTGCCATGTCGCCCAAGACGGCCGACAAGCTCGGCCCCCGCAGGGTCGAGGGCCTCAACATTGGCTACGACGACGACTTTGTCAACGACGGCAGCTCTGCTCGCGATTCCCGTGGTGGTGGCGGCGGCGGCGGCTTTGGCGGTCGCGGCTTGGGCGGTCGCGACGGTGGTCGCGGAGGCTTCGGCGGTCGTGATGGTGGTCGCGGAGGCTTCGGCGGTCGTGATGGCGGTCGTGACGGTGGTCGCAACTCCAGCGACCCCTTCTCCAACATGCTGGAGAGCAGCGAGGGTGACAGGCGCGGCGGTCGCAGTGGCGGCTTCGGCGGCCGTAGCGGCGGCGGCTTCGGTGGTCGCGGCGGCGGCGGCAGCTTCGGTGAACGTGGCCGTGGCGGCGACCGTAGTGGCGGTCGCGGCGGTGATCGTGGAGGCTACGGCGGCGGCCGTGAGCGTGCCTCGTTTTAAAAGGTGACTGTACAGGACGCGTAAGGCGAGGTCCAGAGAGGGCCGCATTGATACCACCAGCTTTCTGTCATATGTATTTATAATATCCATGTACAACGGCGCACGGCAAGGACCAGTGCGGAAAGAGTCCAGGTATATGGATTGGGGTCTGCGGGTAAACAAAAAGCTTGCGTAGACTCAACTGGAGGCGGACTGATGATGGTCACGGCTGTATGGCATATGTGTAATTTTAGAACAGGCGAGCTCTGGAATCCCAACTTCAGCAGACATGATGTCACCTACATCGTTCCAACGCTGGTCAAGCCCAGTGTGCGTTTTTGACCTGTCTTCTATCGATATGACATTCGGTGCAAGAATGGCAAGTGATTGTAGATTCTCAGTCTCTCACATGGTTTGACCATGCGGACTCGCAAGTATAGGGGTGGCCGTGCCACTTTGGGCAGCTCAGCCAGCTACTACCCGAAAATTCAACTCCACGCCTGGCCCATGCATAGTTTGGCGTCTCTCGACTCTGAACCTCGCTCAATGCGCCTCCTCATCCATCGTGTCCCGTCATGTCCCTTTTCACAGCAGCATATTCGCGTCCCACAGCAAGACCCTCTCGTCCCAGCCCGCGGAAGCGACCCACCCCCCGCCCCAAACAGGCACCAGTCGACGCCTGTCGCGAACTCGGTATGCCTGTTCATGATGCCAATCTGCCGCCCGACCCTCGGGCCCTCCATGGCCTGCGGCTGGGCCGAGCCGTCGTTCCACAGCCGCACCGTCATGTCGTAGCTGGCGCTCAGCAGCACGTCGGCGGCGTGCGGGCTCCACGCCAGCCTGCGGACGGCGTACTCGTGGCCCGGCATGACGGAGACGGGGCCGGCGTCGGGGCTGCGAATGTCAAAGGTGCGGATGACGCGATCGACGCCCGCCGTCGCGATGACCGTGTCGCGGTACTTGTTCCAGTCGTGGGTCAGGATCTCGGCCGGCTGGCCCGAGGGCACACCCGGCGGCGGCGGCCCCGGCGGGGGGCTCGTGTGGACGGGGATGGCGGAGGTGAGGTGGTAGCGCGCCGAGGCGGGCGTCCGGAGGTCGAAGATGCGGATCTGGGAGTCGGAGGAGACGGCCGAGATGATGCTGGGGTTCGAGGGCTGGAAGGCCGTGCTGTACGTGCACGAGCCGATGGGCAGGGTGCGTAGCGAGTCTTGACGAGTGGGTGACCACTGTGCGCGAGCGTGTACGTGTCAGCCGGATGCTTCTGGGGTCATGGTCACCAAGCTCGAGAGGAGGCGTCTTGGCTTACCAGCTTGATGGAGCCGTCCCACGAGCTCGAGACAAAGGTGTCCTTGGTGATGGGGTTCCATGACACTGAAAATGTTTCTCTCTTGTGTTCGTGGAAGTTCATGACGGGAAAGTCCTTGACCCCGACGTCGAAGAGCTTTATTGAGCCATCACCGCAGGCCACGATGAGCTGGTTCTCGTTGATCTCAGACCAGGCAAGGTCGTATTGGGCATCGTTCGTGTCGTAGCTGTTGCAACTCGTCAGTCGACTGCGGCACTGGACAACGTCTTTCCGGGTCTCTCACGTCCGTTCAACCTCTATGCCCCGTGCCGTAAGCCCCAGCGCAAAGACGCGCCCGTTGCCGACGATGCCATAATTTGCCGATGTTGCGACAGCTAGGCGCGAGTCGTTGTAGGGGGAATACTTGACAGCATAGGGATTGAACCCTTGCGTCCGAAACTCCAGCATCGACATGGTTTTCGAGAAGAGCTGCCTACCTTTGCCAAAGGCACGCCGGGGAATTGGGTCGAGGGTTGGGGTCAGAAGCTGTCGGGGCACGGCAGTAGGGGGGTTCGGCCGTGATGTCACGGTCAGACGGAGGGACCTCGGTTGACCGGCGCATATGACAAGGCGATGCACCTTTGGAGGGGCTGTCGCAGACCCCGCGTCACGTGTTCTCGTGGCTACTTCGCGAGCGTGGGGCTTCTTCACATGCCCAAAGCGGGGCCTCGATAGATGCACCCACTCCCTTTCCACGACGAGAACGACATTTGCGACTCGATCAGCGGACGGTCTTGGTTTTTGGTTTTCAGCTTGAACCCGATGACCAGCACGATCGTTTTCTGTTCTGAAAAATCATCATGGACGCCTTTATTGTCAGAAAGAAGCGCAAGCTCAGTCCTCCTCAGGACTTGCCACATGGACATGACGATGATGACGACGAACCAACAGATCTTAAACTGGCACTGCTGTCGTCGCTGCATCCCAGTCTTGACCAGGACACACTCCTAGAATTTCTTCTGGCCCACAACGGCTCGGTCACGGAAGCCTCAGTGGCATTAAAGGTGCCACGAGCCCAGAGGAAAGCCAGCGGCGTCATGGGCGCTCAAAGCTCCCTGAAACACTTTGCCGTCGGCGCCCAAGACGACGATGGCGGCCAGCCTTCGAAGAAGAAGCTCATATCCAGAAAAGGTGCTACTCTGCACCTTTATGATCCAAACGACATTGCAGAGCACACCCCATGCACCATCATTCACAACTTCCTGCCTCCCGATGAAGCGAATAGTCTTCTTGCCGAGTTGCTCGAGGAATCCAAGTCTTTCGAGAAGATCACCTTTCAGCTTTTCGACAACGTCGTCGCGAGTCCGCACACTTCTAGCTTCTACGTCGAAAGCTATGACGAACTGCGAGCGCAGAAGACAGAGTTCCTCTACAATGGCGCCAGACTCACCAACGTACGTCGCATCACACCCCAGCTTGCACTCGTCAAGCCCAAGGTCCAGGACGCTGTGAACCGCGAGATGCAAACGAGAATCAAGACAAGGTATCCCGGTGGCAAGAAATTGCGCTATCAGTCTCCCAAACCTTGGGTGCCCAACTCAGCCTTTGTCAACTGCTACAATGGTCCCCAACAAAACGTCGGCTGGCACAGCGACCAGCTCACCTACCTCGGCCCCCGTGCCGTCATCGGCTCCATATCTCTTGGCGTGGCTCGGGAGTTCAGAGTGCGCAAGATTGTCCCCAAAGATCCCGACAACGTCTCGGAAGACCCCGATGCAGAAGGCCAGGTTGCGATTCATCTTCCGCACAATTCGCTCCTCGTCATGCATGCCGAGATGCAAGAGGAGTGGAAGCACAGCATTGCGCCGGCACAGTCCATCGATCCGCACCCCATTGCTGGTAACCGGCGGATCAACATTACATACCGAGACTACAAGGCCAACATGCATCCCAACTCGACACCCAAGTGTGACTGCCGCATTCCATGTATTCTTCGTGTGGTACAGAGAAAGAAGGAAAACTACGGAAAGTACTTCTGGATGTGCCATGGTGGCAACGTTCCCGGCAAGGAGGGATGCTCGTTCTTTCAGTGGGCCCGATTCGATGACGATGGGAATCCGCTGTGTAAGCCAGGTGCGTAGAGGTGTCTCTGGTATCGATGGTTGATCATCGACACAAGATTGTCGGCCGGACGGGCACACCTTACTTCGCTACAAGAGATGGCATCTCACTTCCGAAAGCGCGTCTTCCGAGTAGAAACAACAGCAAGCATCCAAACGGTGTCGCCGGACAAGCGCTGCTGAGGCACCTGCCCCCTTCAACATGTTGGAACATGTGTTGGAATATCTGCCCAGCAAACTAGTGCACAAATTTGAAGACTCACAACTGCTGTGTCCCTTCAATGCTTTGACTTGGTCAAGCTGCTCATAATTGCTAGAGATCCCATCAAAGCAGCACCAGGAACAAAGCATAGTTGTTCAAAAACAGGCGTTTCCTCTGGGAAGAATGTTGCCAGGGGAAAAGCGTTCATCTGCTTCCTGGCATCAACCCCTCATGCCATCCTGCTTGACTTTAAGGGTTTACATATTTTGGCGGCGCCTCGGCCCCCTTGATCCGCGTGATCTTGCCTCGAAGAACATCCAGATCCAAACCGTCGATCACCCGCAGGTTGACGGGATGCCGCGCCTTACCCCCTTCAAAGTACGCACGCTCCTCGCCAGACATGACAGCGAGCTCTTCCTCCGACTTTTCGGCGGCAAAGTTGGTCATGTGCACGCTGCATATGCGGCAAAACATCTTGCCCATGTTTTTCTTGCCAAACTCGTAGCGCGAGATGTTCTTCTCGTCTCCGAAAAGAACCACTTGTTCACGCATCGGCCACACCCAGATGTACGCATTCTGGAAACACATGTTAGCCGTCCACCTCGAGGTGCCACATTTTAGGAGTACAGGGAAGGCTCGGGGAAGTTTCTAACCCTTTCGCAGATACTGCAGTTACACTCGCCAATGCCGTCGGGAAAGCTCTCATCGAGAGGCTTGCTCGCGAGCGCGACCTGCACGGCGCCACAGTGGCAACTGCCTGTGTACAGCTTGCCCCCGTCTACCATCTCCGGCGGCGGGCCGTCGTACGTCCGGGGCGCGGGCTTGGGATCAGTCGACGCGCCATCAAAGCTGCAAGACTGCGTCAGCATCCCTCTCTGTCGGAGGACCCCCCGCCGCAGAACGACACGCACCGCTTCTTCTCCAGCGCCCAGGTATCCACTCCCTGCAGCACGTGTACATTCAACGCCATGATGGAGGCGTCGCTTTTGACGCTCATGATGACGGCCGTGCCGCAGGTGGCGCAAAACCTGTGCTGGAACTTCTTGGCCCCGAACTCATACACTGCTAGGTCGTCCTCGTTGCCTTTGACGACGCGGAAGACGTCGCGGCTAATGGGGAAGTCCCCAATGTACCCCTTCCGGCGACAGATGCTGCAGTTGCACTCGGTGACGGAGGTGAGGACGGGAAGGTCGACCTCGAAGACGAATGCACCGCAGTGGCAATTGCCGCGGTAGGTAGTGAGATCAGCCATGCCATTCACTTGAGCTTTTCACCTGAGCGGGGGAGGGGGCAGGGCGTTGAACGATGCAGAGGTACGCGTCTTGACAGTGGTCCGGACGGGGAGGGGCAGGCTGCCGTATAAGTAGCCCAGGCTGCAGCTTTTTGTTGCGCAATGTCTTGTGATTACCCCGAGACAGATGACCCGAACATGCAACAAGAATTTGATGCTGTGTTTTCAGTGGCTGACAGTGTGCGATGCTGGGCTGGATGAAAATTTAACCATGGACAGGATGAAGAAATGTCGTTGTGAGAGTAGAGATAGCCGGTTTCGAATACTGTCTGCAGTGCAGTTTTGAGAGTATCTTGGTATTGATCAATGGGAAACCAAAACGTATCCCACCCAGAGCATCGATGCGAAGCGGGCCTATACATAGTCCATACGAACTTCAGGGAGCGTGCTCTCCGTCATAATTCCGTTGTAAGTCTCCGAGCAGTCGTCTGAGTAGAGTCTGGCGATCGGCGTAAGCTGCGGGCATGACCGGACAGATCCCAAAGGCGAGGCCAAAAGTCTCCGGCTTCCCCACCTGTACCAAAGCCAACGCTTTCCAAAGTCCGTTCTCAGTGCAAGCTTACTGGAGATGGACTGAAGTACCTGTCCAACCAGCAAAGCAATGAGTCTCTTGAGTGTCATTTTGCATCACTTGTATTCAATTGAAGAGGCTCCAACAAGCTACAGGAGGGATCTAACTGAAGCCAACTATTCCGAGGTGTCAAATAAGAACTGCATTTGCACAGCAGCCCTTGCACCATCATGTATGCGTACATTCCATCCTTCACACACGCCCTTGAACCCTTGGACGCTCCTAAAGAAATATCCCAAACCTAGTGTCCGTCCCATACAGACACTGAATTGCACATCGACGCCCATAGCACTGCGCATATGTACCAAAAGATTCGCTCCAAAACGCTGCTACGCCTCCAGTCAACTCGCCAGGCTCGTGCGCGCAGCCTAGTAGTCCCGACTTCTCCTCCGATCATCATACGCTCCGCTCCCTCTCCGGCTGTGTCTGCGACTCCTCCTCGGCGGCGTGTGCTCCTCAATGACAACAACCTCATCATCGTCGTCATCGACTACCCGCGGCGGAGGCGGCGCCCTGCTAACCGACCGCGTCCTCTCCCGCATGGGAACGGGTTCGGCGTCGACCACAAACGGCGTGCCCACTCCGCTCTCTCTGACCCTGACTCTCTCGGTGGCGACGACGCGCGCACGACTTGGACCGCGGCTCTGATGGCGGTGCGCCCGGCTGCGCGAGCGGTGGCGCACGGAGAGCGTGGAGGCGCCGTAGGTCGAGGAGCGGTAGTCTGCGCTGGGCCCGACGCCATTGGCGCACATGTACAGGACGTAGACGAGAAGGAGAAAGCCGGCTACGGCGCCGAGGGTGATGCCGGCCACGGCGGCGGGCTCGAGGCCGCTATTGGTGCCGCCATAGGTCGCGGGCACGATGACTTCGGGGTCAGAGTTTTGGCGGGGGAGGATAGGGGTCGAGTCGCTGGGGCCGGTGCCGGCAGGGTGAGGGAGGGAAAGCTGGTCGAGGATGGAGGAGGGGATCTGGCGGAGGGCGAGGTTTGGAGGCGGCATGATGGGCGGCGAGGCTGTCAGGGTACGCGCCGAGTTTCGAGATGCATGCGACGGGTTGCAATGATTTGCGACTGGTCAGGAACGCTCGGAATCGGCAATGCGATCACGAATTTGAGTCGATTGTCCGATAGAATACCTCGGCGATTGTCGCAAGTCGAGATCGTTATTGCGGGCAAGGATGGCGAAGCACTAGCGATGGCTTGCGACAGAGGATGACGTTGGGCTCTTGAGCGAGAGCAAGGCAGGTAGGTAGGTTGGTGTCACAGTCAAGTGCAGCGTCGACGGTAGATCGTCCTGGCTGCTGCAGGCCGAACAAGAAATGAGCGGACAGCCAGCTAGGCGGCGCCCCTGAGCCTTTGGGAGGAGATGGATGTAAGACAACAGGATCGGAGGAGGGGGGAGAGGATGAGGCGTCGATGGTGGGATGTCTGATTGAAGGATCATTGTGGGCGGGGGGCCGGAAGCAAACAAAGTAATGGTTGGCAGGGCGTCGCTGCTCAGCGAGTGAGCCAAGAGCGTACATAGGCGGGCACTTGGGCGGAAACGAGGGGACGATCGAGGGGGGGCTGGGAAGGATCGGTGCACGGGCCCTTGCAACATGGGCAAGTGCACATGTACACTCTGGAGGGTCTTTCCGTCCCAGTCTTTCCTGCACCTGCAAGTAATAAGCGCCCGCCCAGCAACCGCGGGATCCACTCTGCTTGGTCTCAAAATGGCAATGACCCCCAGCAAAGAGTGCAAGCTGCTTCTCAGTCAATTGAGCCTCAACTCCATCCAGCCTGCATGTCAATGCTGGTGATGACCATGTCGCTGCACGTTGAGACTCGTCGCTGCACGTTGAGACTCGTCGCTGCACGTTGAGACTCGCTCAGCTGTCCCGTTTTCCAATTGACTATAGATCTGAACGACGTTTCTCATGATCGGATCTTACTGCTGTTGTCACATCAGCAGTCCACCCAGAGGCACACACGCACATGTCACGCCAGCCCTGAGCTTCCCGTCCACCAAGCAGAGCCATGACTGTATTGCACACGAGGCCGTCGACAGGAGATATGAGTTGGGAGGGCAGAAGAGGTGATGAACAAGGCACTAAGAAGAATTGTAGTTGACGGCCCACTAGACAGCTTTTCACATGCAATGACGAGTGCCCCCAAGGTCCCAACATGGCGCCTGGAATGACATCACTTCCACCTCACACCTGCCTTCCGTGCCTTCACAGTGGGGAGCTCTCTCTCTCTCCATAAGCTCTACCACCTGCCGCGTGTACTAAGTGAGGTAGAGGTACTTGCGCTGTCTCGTCGACGTCAATTGCACGTTGGCGAGCACCATCTTGGCTTCGAATGAGTATATCTAACATGTGACGCCCTCGGGTCTCATCCTTTAACATCGTTCCACACCCTTCACCCCGAGACGCACTGCCTTCATCAACCCGAGCAACACCGACTGCCACACCATCCAAACCACTCCTCTCCGTCGCAGCCATGGATCACCCAGGTAGGCTCCCACCATTGACCATTGCGCAGATCTCCCGCGCCTCTCCCCCTCGCCTGCATCCATCATCACTAACCACCACGCCCCCTCCCTGTCAGTCAAGGAAATCCGCCCCATCATCAAGTCCCTCACCCAGGGCACACCGGCCGAGCAGCAGCAGACTCTCGAGACATACTTCACCCCCGACGCGACCTTCGCCCACCCCTTCTGCCGCGCCCTCTCCATCCCCACCAACTCCCTGCCCTTCCTGCCCGACTCCCCCGTCAGCACGCGCCGCGCCATGCTCTTCATCTACCGCTGGTACCGCATCCTCTCGCCCCACATCGACGTGGACATAAGCTCCGCCGTCCACGACCAGAAGCAGAACCTCCTCTACCTCCAGATCACCCAGGCCTTCACCTTCTTCTTCCTCCCCTTCTACACCCCGCGCATCCGCCTCACCACCGTCCTCCACCTCGACCACCGCCCCGCGCCCCACGACGTCCACACCACCGGCGGCCTCCTGCCCATCCGCGCCGGCGCCGGCTCCCCCGGCCCCGAGAACGAGGCCGTCGGCGTGCCCGCCAACGGTGCCGCCGGCAAGCAGCGCTACTTTATCACGGCGCAGGAGGACCTCTACCAGACGACCGAGTGGCTCAAGTTTCTCGTCCCCTGGGTCGGCGCCCCGCTGCTGGCCGCCTGGCAGGTCTTTGCCACGCTGCTGAGCGTCGTCGGGGCCGTCGTGCTGGCGCCCGTGTCGTGGCTTGACGTCCACAGCGGCGAGGTCAAGGGGTCAAAGGACCTCTGAGGTGACGTGCTCTTTGGACCCGAAAGGCAAAGGGGGAAGACGGAGGGAGCGATGACTCGGCAGCATAAACGAGTCGGAGAAGGATAATGCACATTGCCACGAAGCAAGATTCCATGTCAAAGAGAGAAATCAGATAGACACAATGTGCTGGCAGACACGACGCATGCAGATCTCCTGTGACACTTCCAGTCAGGGCGAAACCATCGCCCCATCAGTCATCATTCATTCCAGAAAAATATGCACATGTCTCTCTACCTCAATGGGTATTTCCTCCTCCTTGTCGTCCTCCTTTTCTCTCTGCCTCTCCCTGACCGTATGTACTTTACACCCCGACATGCTGGCTGCCCGTCCGCCTTGCTTTCCCGGTGAATCTCTCTCTCCCGCCGGAATCATCACGCACCGTTGGCGCCGTTGCCATTGCCGTTCCCATTGGCGCCGCTCCCGTTTTGCTGACCCCCAAAGAAAAACCCATCAAATAGGTTCATTTGCTGCCCCTCGCTAAAGTCATGATGCAGGTTGTCCCAGTTGATGCCGAACCCAAGATCGAGCTGCTGCTGGGCCATGTCGGCCCCGTTGCCCGCCGCTGCCGACGCCATGTCGCCGCCGCCATTGTTGTTGCCGCCGCCGTTGCCGGGGCCTCCCTCCATCTGCTGCAGGCTCTGGAAAAAGTCCACCATGTTTGAGTCGGGATACTCCATCTTCGTGTTCGACACGCTGGGCACCGACTGATACGGCGTCGGCGCGTGATACGAGCTGTTCGTGTCCCGGCGGAGAAGAGTCGGGGACGGGACCATGGTCGGATCGTGCGAGACGTCGGAGGGACTGGCCTGGGCGCGCTGCTGGCGGGGGAGGAGGCTGAAGGGATCTGCCTCGAACGTCTTGGAGCGGGACGTGACTGGCGACTGTGTCGGTGGAAGCTCGCCCCCGACGGACTGACTTGGCGACGAAAGACCGTCAGACAACGACAGGTCCATTTGAAAATGGGTTTGCTGGGGCCGCGAGGGCTGTCTCCGCCGCGGGCCATTTGCTGTCGATGACCCGTCGCCGCTGGTCGAGTTCCAATCTATGCGGCCTTCCTTGCTCTTACGCTGAACGACAGAGTCAAAACCTCCAGTCGAGTTGGCCATCTTGATTGTTGCCTTGGCGGTGCGGTCGAAGGCGTCGCGGCACGTCTCAGCTGGCGGGCACTTGTCGGTGAGATCTGTGAAGACGGATTTGGCAGCCAAAATGGTGAAGTCAACTTCGTCCATCGTCTAGGCTCGTGTTAGGAAAGTTCGACACTCAGAGGGCCGGTACTTACCAAGCGGCTCCTCACGATGGGCGAGTGCCAGATAGCGTAGAGGTACGATATTCCCGCCATGAACAGATGGTGGGTGGATAGGTAAGTATAGCTGACGAGTCCGCTCAGGTGGAGTTGTCTGTAAATGCGCAAGATCTTCTGTCCTGCCTCTGCGACCTTGAGGTAAATGCGATCCTCGTCCTCCCACAGCTCCGCCTGGAACGCTGTCGGGCTGTTGACCTCGGTCGATGTATTGTATTCCCCCTCAAACATGGCCGGAACGCTCAAGCTCTGTCGGTAGAGCATGATGATGGCTTGCCAGTAATTGAGCTCAAGGAATTCGGTCGAGAATGCCACGCCCGTCTCGTCCCTCGTCGGCGCCGAGTTCTTCCATTGGTAGAGCCTCCGGTCGACATCAATTCTCCATGAACGGAATGAGTCGAATCTGACCAAAAAAGGCGAGGGTAGATGGGTGTGCATATCGGAGTTGGTAAAGTTTTGTCCAACTGCGCGAGCCACTTGTGTTTGGTTGTACTGCAATACTTGCAGAATTTCCGACTGGAGGAGTCGCAGCTTGAAATAATGATAGGCAACGTTCTTGTAACTCGGCTCAGGCAGTTCGAGTGGCGGGGGTTCGAGGAAACCGGCTGGCGTGACGTACTGGTCGTCGAGGAGAGAGGGAAATTCAGTCGTGATGACCTGGTCGCTGATGCCAAACGGCCTGCCAACGCATGTGCTGACGAGACGATCGAAGGAATACGTACACCACCAGAGCCGCCGCCTCATGTCGCGAATATAAAGCCGCCTACCGCGCTCGCGCGCATGGCTCTCTCTTGTTTCGCGCGTCTCCTTGCTTTCGGGTTCCGAGCCGGCAGGAGGAAGGTCCGGTATCGCCGTCTCGACATCGCTACCATCTTCGTAATGCAAACCCAAATCGACGGCCAGTCGCACAGCAACACCAATGATATACCTTTGCTTGTTAGCTAGAACACATCACACCCATGCAGCATAACACATACCAGAGACCTGGAGGCACTGGTCGAAGCAGGGCAAAGTTCGCCAGTAGCAAAACAGCCTGCAATACCTCCAACCCGCCTCCACTGGACCCTAGACATGCCTCAAGATGAACAATGGCGCTCGCGTGGTATTCCTCGGGTTGAGCCTGCCCGAACTTGTTCATGTCGATCGGATTCCTTGGCCCGCCACTACCCGACCCCTCTGACTTGACAGGCTCACCAACGATGACACCGCATCCAATGGCAAACACCATGTTGAGCATGTACAGCTCGCGCGAGCCTTGAGGCCCACCCGGTGCGGCATATGCTTGCTCAAACATTGTCATGAATTCGGTGCGATGCAAAATGGGAATCTGCGGATTGGCGTGCTCGAAATACAGAGTCACCAGTCTGGCACCCACTTCCTTCTCTGGGAAGGGCGCGGGTCGAATGGTAGGCTTGGTGTGTAAGCCAAAGAAGGAATCCCGCATGGTGGTGCCGCCGCCGCTGGCACCGGCTATCGCGCCCTTGCCCCCAGCCCGGTCTGAGGTGCCATTGTGATCCGACACAGAGTACTGTACAGCGGCGAAAACGACACGGTTGAAAGATACGCCAGACGCAGAGGCAAGAGATCGGGGTTTCGAGGGGCTGACAATGTTGAGCATGCCCTGGTTAGCATCGGCTTTCTTCGTCTTCTCAAGATCGGGTCGTATGGGCTGCTGATTCTTCGTCGTGCTAGGGCTGTCAATGCTCTCGGAGCGGGCGGAAAAGTTTGAATCGGCGATGGATCTAGAGGGCTCGTTGCCTGGTCTTGAGCAGCGTTCCAGGTCCTCGGCGGGGGAACGTTATGTTGTTGGCCGTCAGTAACGTCTCGAGCTGGTCGACGCGCATCTCAAGATAGTAGACATAACTGTTGGCAGTGTGAGCACGGCGAGCCGGGTGGAACTGAATGCTTTTGCATCGGCGCATACCTCCTGGGGATCTCCTTCTTGGTAATGGGGTCATAACCAACACAGGCGACGCCGGCTTTGGCGCAACTGGCGCAACTCGGGAGCTTCTGATCGCATCGGTTCTTGCGCAAGCGACACCGGTTGCATGCGCTCACGTTGCGGAACGTGCTGCTCTGCTGGGCGGCAGACTTGCTGCTCTTATCGCCGATGACATCGGTGAGATCGGCCGACGGGCTCTGGTCGGCGCCTCCTGACGTCGGCGACGCATCGTCAAAGGAAGACTGCCGGGCGCGTTTCGGGGGTTTAGCGGAGGGGGAGGGCGGTGAGTGGGCGGGCATGGTGAAAGCTGGGGGGAGGCTGTGTCGCTCTCGGGACCAGCGCGCGTCATGTAAGATTGTAACTTTTCGGAAACTGTAGACGAGCCATTGTTAGTTGGAGGCGCAAACAAATCGACGAGCAGCAGGAAGAGGAGGGGAAAGAGAGGAGGAACAGCGAGAGTGTGAGAGAGGAACAGTGAGAGTGTGAGAGACAGAAAGCTGGGGTACGAACAAAAAGGGCGAAAGAAGCCTATCACGACTCTATCTCGACCTCGAATTGCCCGGCGGCGGCTCCGCCCATTGTCTAGATAGGAACGTCGGCAATGGCTGGGACTGGCTGCGGGGAGTTCGGGAATGCCAAGGAGCTGAGGCAGGGTTCCAGCGCTGCTATCGGTGTCTCTGTTCGGTGCAGGTGAGAGAGGCAGAGGGAACCCCGGGTGTCATTGACTGAGTACCTTAGGGAGAAGAGAGTTTGGGGATGGGGGTGGGAAGGTGACAGGTGCAACTTGTGGCCGGAGAGCCCTCGACCAAGGATATTGGAATCAATTCATCCCATGCATGCCTTGCAGGTCAGCAGGCGTGAGGGGGGGGGGGACGAGATGGGCGGCGTCTTGTTCGTAGTAGGCTAAGCTGGAAGGAAGATGGGGTTGGGGCAGTTGGGGGGGAAGGGGAGGGGGGGTTAGCCCAGATCCTCGGCAGCGCCAGGCACTCTTTCGCTGGGGGATGGACCCTGCTTTGCTTTGCTTGGGGGTCCCGATGTCGCCCCAAGCTGCGCAATCCGCGCCCTCTCATATGTGAACAAGGCACAGGCTCGCTGATAAGGGCGCGGATGGGCGTTGTTTAGCGCATGGGCGTGCACCAGAGCAG
Organism: Verticillium longisporum; assembly: GCA_019188255.1. Lineage (NCBI taxonomy): Eukaryota > Fungi > Ascomycota > Sordariomycetes > Glomerellales > Plectosphaerellaceae > Verticillium > Verticillium longisporum. Next base: position 5,204,734 of record JAETXT010000005.1, on the reverse strand, counting down.
TATTATCTCCGCGCCTTTGGCGAGTCTGGGGCGGATTAGGCGCGTCGGCTAGCATTTCCATCGAGTAACACGACGTGACTGTATTTGTCCCCGGGGGGTTCGTGTCGTTCCATCTGCATCATTCGGGACGGTCTGACCCTGCTCTGCCTGGCCTAGTGGGCTAGTTCTTCGCTGCTGCTCGGGCAGCGATCTGGCCCTCGGTACCTTAGGTAGTATAGGTGGTGTGTGTGGTGTCCCGCGTAGGCTACCATTGCCTTGTTGGTCCTGCGACGGTGAACTTTTGTGGTGTCCTGGATTCGGTGAATAGTGCAGCTGCCTGATAAGCTCCTTCTACCCCGGGAACGGCAAAGGGTTGCACCTGCCACCCCACGCGGACTCAGTGCCAGCAGGCGCCAGTCACCCTCATGGAAGCTGTCAAACCCCCCACAGAAGCAGCCATCCACCACATACCACAGGCATCCGTCCGCCGCTGATGATGATTTCTCCAACGCCACCACCGGGTCCCATGTCTTGCACGCCTCAAATGAAAGCCGGAGCTAGCCATGTCTCTTATCGTTTTGTCCGAAAATCTTATCATTTCTCATAACGAACCACGCCAAGATAGGTACCTAAGGTAAGGTAGGTAGCCTAGCATAGCCTATCTAGCAATCATGAACCCCAAAGCCTGAGACGAAATACAGAACAGGATGCATTCCCGTCTCGATAGCCCGAACGCCCCTCCGGCCCCAAAAATGCACGACTCTGTCTATCTACTTCCGCGAGGCACCCATAATCACCATGCCCTGCCCGACACCCTCACTCAGGCCCCCCGACACACCCTCGACCGCCCAAGCCACCGCCTCCGCAATGGCCTGTCCGACCCTGCCGTCCCCGATACCGCAAAGCGTGCCCGTCGCCTTGACCCCTGCGCCCCAATGGACTGGACGAGCCCCCACCCGGCGCTCGCCAAGTTGTGTGATATGTTGTACTCCCGCTCCGCCCGCGCCGCCAGCCGCGCGAGCAGCACCACGTACGGCAGCGCCAGATGCGCGAGGATGAACATCTGCACCACCGCCGCCTGCACCCACCGGTGCAGCAGCGACCTCTGGGGCCGTGCTGACGACAATGCCGCATGGCCGCACGGCGAGTGACACCGTGTGCTCGACGTTGGGGCGTTGCATCTTTGCGGGCCCAGGACGAGGGCGCGGGGCGCCGACGTGCGCAGGCGGTCGAGCTCCAGCGGGCTGAGGTCCGCGGGCAGGGCTTTCAGGACGTACTCTGCGCCGTCGAGGAACGCTTTGCGCTCAAACTCGGCGCTGGCGAGCGGCTGGCGGGCTTCATCTTGCGCCACCGAGAGAAGGGAGAGGCCTGTGCCGTTATTAGTCCTGGTAAGAGGGGTGGAAGGGCGGGCCACGATGAGAAACATACCCTGCAAGGCATACCGCCAGTGAACGCCCGACGGAGGGCTTGAGGGGCTCGAGTCGAGGGCTTCATCGTCCACCAATGTAGAGCCGCAGGAGACTCGAGAGGGGCTGTCCGCGATGAGGCTCTGCTTCTTGGGCGAGCCTCGGGGCGTCGGCGTTGGTGTGACCGGCTCTTGGGAGGACGTCCTGTTCGACACGCTGGTCTGACAGGTCTGCATGCTGACGCTTTTTTGGACTGAGCGCAGCGGCGGCAAGCGTGATTGCAGTGACGTCGGGAGCAGGGACAAGACTGTCGACGAGACGGTTGTGTGCTCCATCTTGACATCCTCGAAGACGGGGGTACAATGACGCAGTGACGCCATGGTCTTGACGCGAATGATGAACAAGAATCGGGCGCCCGCCGATGACAGCAAGTCAAATGGATGTAGGAGATATGTCAGATAGCCACGAGTACCGCGTCACAAGAGAACAGGGTAACGTTCCGCGGCGGCTGTTGTTCAATGGTCACGTCGCAATACCCGTAGACAAAAAGCGTCATTCGAAGAGGAGGAGGAGGGGTTCGAGGTGCAGGAGTCCACGAGGGGAGTGAGACAATTGTACAGAAAAAGCCAAATGCCCAGAACCGGGATTTCACGTAGACTTTACGAAACCCACCGACCCTGCCACCGTTGCCATGCATCCAGCCCTGCGTCCAGGAGAGCAAGAGGCGTTACCTCAAAGCAGCAAAGACCGTGGGCATGAAAGCATGTGAAAGTGGGAAGCGTTGCAAAAAGTGTTGGGGTGGCGGGGCCTTAGCACGAAAACGTGCTTATCGGTACATCTCTGCTGGATCAACCCATCTTATCAGTGCCATGTCGTCCATGGGTTGGGGCGGTCTAGTGCATTGGCATTGTCGTCGCCGGCGGCTGGCTGAGGGTGCCGAAACGTCGGGTCCGAGGCGTGCTGCGGAAAAGTCATGACGAGAAGTCATAACGCTTCGGGCTTGGTGTCTCTAGTTTTCGAGGAGGCACGATCAGAAGGGCGGGTATCTTTGCCGTGCTGCTGTGTCTTGTCCAGAACATCGTACCGCCATTAGCTATGTATCTCCTGTCATCTTCTCACGGTACACCAGAAACGGAGCCTCTACGCTTTGCCTGGTGCATCCACCGAGTTCACAGCAGCAAAGGCAATACATCACGAGACCCATGAATATACGTCATTCTTTCAGTGTACAACTTGGGCCGACATGTACACAGAGTCCCCGAAACAGTTTCCTCTTCCGCCTTCGTACTCCTCCTCCTCCCCTCCCTTTTGTTCAGCCCTGCCTGAACCCTGTCCAAGCTGCCCCTCCACTGCATTAGACGAGCAACAGCTCAAGCCGGCGCCGCACCGGCCTTCTCCGCCGCAATCTTAGCCTCCATCTTCTTCCTGGCCTGCAAGATCATGTCGTCGCGCCGCCTCTGCAACGCCGCCTGCCGCTCGTCGCGATCCGAGCTCCACGCCTTCCCCGTCCGGTCCTGCTGCCTCTTCTGCTCCTCCTCGGCCGCCCCGATCTTGCCCTCCAGCTTGTAGCGCGTGATGAGATCCGGCTGCGTCGGCTTGCCCGCCTGCTTCAGCGCCGCCGCCGCGGCGTTCGTGCTGCCGGAGCCCGTGGCCGGCGCGCCGGCGGGAGGGGGAGGCTGGAAGGTGATGGGAGGCTATGGCACAAACGTTAGCGCGAAACATTCTCGTTTCCACCCCTCTCCCTGATGTCTGATGCGTATCCAATGTCTACACCGTAGCTCTTCCGGCAGGAAAGAGAAGGGGGGCGGCAGAAGAAGGAGAAGCAAAAGAAGCAAAAGAAGAAGAAGAAGAAGAAGAAGGGTGCTCACCGTCTCGATGCGTCCGGCTAGGATCCTCTCGCTCGTCGTCTGCACGTTGCCTCCGTTGCGCTGAAGGTCCCACAGGATGGTCCGTCGCTCGACCTGGGGGAACATTTGCTGTATGCGCTCGACGGCCGCCTCGCGCGCCCGCAGGACGTTGAGCGGGTTGTGCCGACCCGCGGGCGGGGTGCCGCCTGACGAGTTCGAGAAGAAGAGGAGTCGGAGGATGGCGGCTGCGAGGACGAGGAGGATGAGGAGGTACGGGACCGAAATCGTTTGGCTGTCATCTTTGGCCATGTTGCCTGTTCGTGTGCTGCCCCGTCGGAGGGCAGAGTGCGTGCGACTGGGGTGGTGATGGGCCGGAATTCGGAGAGTTTGGCTGCAGCAGCACGCGCGCGCGAGAGAGAGAGAGAGACCACGTCACCACGCTGGGTATTGTCTCGTGCTCGCTGTCGGGTTCTGATTGCGGCCGGCGTTTTACTTCTGCGCCGCGATGCTAATCGACTCGGAGAATCCAAAAAGTCGAACAGCCGATGAGAGATGAGCGAAAAGCCACTCGCTCTGTTGATGATTTAAAGAGAGTAGGTCAGCCAGGTAGCACGCAGCACGCAGGTCGCAGGGTTGATTGTGGAGATGGTCACTTCACCCAAGTTGGGGTAAGCCCGCCGCCAGTTGCGGAACCCGAGTCGGAATCTTCCAGTCCCCTCATCGGCCCCCCTGCCCAATCATGTGTCTTGGCATCATACATAGGTAGCTCACACGACCAGAAATATCACCACTTGTGAATGTTTACGGCAGTCGTGGGATCAAAATGAGAATGCGATTCCGTCACCAGCCAATGGCCAGCATGGTAATGATGCATTCGTGTACCGATAGTAGCAATACGACTTGCAAAACCAACCAGGCGATCCTTTGCCCCCTCTGCCATACCAGCTTCTCCCCTGAAGCAAGCAGCTCCCAAGTCCTTGAGGATACGAGTACAGCTCCCATGCCGTCGAGAACCGAAAAAAATGTCAACCCAGGCCACATGTGACTTCTCCGAGTCTGCATCTGCTTGTCCGAGGGTATAGCAATGTCCTGAACGCCATTTACGCCGCCGGTGGCCTTCCCAACGAGGTCTCCAGATCCTCGTAATGCAAGGTCAATTCTCTCTATACCACGTGTCAGTCTCGTTCTGTTCGGCTTCATCGAGTCAAATTATTTGAAGACGCACCCGCTCTTTCCGCCAGTTGCGGATATCCCAGATGACGTAGTAGCCTTGCTCATGGGTAGGACTGATCGTTTGAGGCGTCATGGTTTCGTCCTTTGTGAGCCAGATGTGCAGCTTCTTGTGCCACCTCCAGTTGCGAGAGTGCCTACCCCAGGTTAGCAACGCTTTGTTAGGTAAAGAGGATTTCAACTCACAGCTCAAATGCGGCGAGCTGCTGCTTCACATCCTGGGGGCAGCTATAGAAGATCCAGAACAGCGTCTCTTCGTTGAAACTCTGAATCTTGGTCTCTATCGGCTGCACGTTCGTGACCTGATAGCACTCGGGCAGCCGGTGACTGGGCACCACGGGCCGTGGCGGTGTGTCGTCGAACAGTGAGTATTGTTGCGTGGAGATGAGCCTGCCACGCGTCAGTGGAATTCAACAATGAACATCAGAACGCTGTTGCTTACTCAGGCGAGTTCACGTTGAGGCCTAGGTCATTGGGATCCATGCCATGCATCAACGCAGCGTAGCTTGGGTTGTTGTTCATCATGGTTCGCAGGCCCTTGATTCCAAACTTGTCGATAGGTGCCATGCCAGCTAACGGGTCCTGCGCATCGGAAGCCTCTCCGTCCTCCGTCTCTCTGGCCTTGCTGTTATGTGCTGCCGCGTCGAGTCCTGCCAAGCTGTGCGAGTTGCTCGCATCTTGAGACGGCGATTCCGTTGGTGCGGACATGCCCACACCCAGGCTAGCTTTCCTTTCTTCATCTGCCGATCCAGCAGTAGTGGCGTTGGCCTGCGGCGGCGACTGGGCGTCTGAGCTTCTGTTGTTCGCCGAGAGGGCGTTCAACAGGCCGTTGCCGGCAGCCCGGCTGCCTGGTATGGAAGGTGCGGCACCGGGGGCTTGAGCCCCGAAACCCAGAGACGACATGAGACCGCCCCCCCGCTCCCCGCCAATCTCGCCGTTTGCGTTGCGATTGAGTGGTGGAAAGTCATCCGCGGGCGTCGCAGAGTTTTGCGCAGGCTGGCCCACTGTTCCTTGGGCGCCGAAGCGGAACCCACCATTTCCTCGAGATGAAGATGTCGAGTTGTACAGGTCTTCCTGAGGCCCCTGCGAAGATAGTGGTGTAGACGTGTTTCGAGGCACCTGCCCACTCACAGCCCGCGAGCCCGCCGTTGCCCACATAGAGGATTGGTTGGCGTTTCCGAGTTGAGGGTTGTTCGAGAGGGAGGGAAATTCGCTAGTCTCAGGTTAGCGAAGGAAGATCAATAAGACAGTGAAAGGTCGTTGTGAGTATCCTTCTCATAGCAGAAGTAGAAGGGAAAACGTAACGGGAGGAACAATTAGTAGGTACCCCTTCGAACTTTCGACCGGGCGGTCTCCTTTCAAAGCCTCCGCATAGCCCTTTCTGGGCCTCTCAGACGATGGAGTAGGTGACGGCGCCGCCATGATCTTAACGACTGCTCCCGGCTTGTTGCGCTTCTTGAAAAGCCTGCGTTTACGCGCGGAGACCATGGCGGGCGTGATGATGGGGGTGCGGGCGGAACCTTGAGCTGGTGCAGTGTGTGCGGCATGCACCTTCCGGCGGTGGGGGTGGCAGGAGCTCTGAAGCTCAAAGAAAAGACGAAGGAAAGCAGCACCTACGAAGGATCCAGTGGTGTTGACGGTTGCGACGACCCGCCCAAGCTGTGCGCGAAGCTAACGTTGCCGCCCAGTTGCCGTGATGGGTTCTGAAGATTCGCTCCTCCCATGGGCATGCCGTTGCCAAAGGCCCAACCAGACCCATTGCTGCCTGCTGACATGAACAGAGCGTTAACACACGCTGCAAAACGGTCTCATCCCGTACTTCATCTATCGAGGCATCCTTACCCAGCTTCCCATTCGGTAATCGGTTCGACACAGAACGTCCCTGCTGTTGCTGCTGCTGCTGCTGTGGTTGCTGGCCACCGAAGCCAGGCATCCCTCGAATCGATTGTGGTACTGCGCCTACTATACGATCATCGTCAGCGCAAAGTACAGAAGACGTGCTGAATGACCTCGCGCCGAGGTAAACGAGGAGGTCGAGGTTTCGATCGACAAAGGCGTTCGGAGGGATGAACAGGTCAGTGGCGGATATGACAGTCGAGATGTTTTCAGATCGCATGAACCAGGAAAATGCGCGGTCGCTAGAGGTCGGAGGTCATGTTGCGGCCAGCGCGGTAGGGAACAGACGTCCGGTTCGGCACGGAGGTGGTGCGAGGCGTCACAAGGCCATGCTCTGGCGAAGCAAGCAAACAGGGCCGAGGCGCCGTCGCACAACCGATAAGGGCAACTCAATGGACGGGACCATGAAAGAGAAGGTCGCATTGAGTCGCGAGATGCCCATGTCGGCAGCGTCTAGGGACGGGCAATCGGCGGGGTACGGTGGTTGCGTTGCGGGAGGCTCAAGGGCGGACGACGGCAAAGTATGCAAGCCTTACCTGGTCTATTCATGATGGGAGCTATCGAAGACTGGTGTCGCAAGGGTGTGTCGCGTCGTTGCGTCGAAGCTCGAGTTCGCGATGAAGAGGGTTCGTGTATCGGGTGGCGTCGTTGTTGAGGGTTCGCACGGTTTTTGCCTTCAGACGAAGCTATGATCGTTGGAGGTTTCTCTGCTTAGGCGGTTCGAGGTTGGCGTTGTCCACAAGTCAACCCCCGGCCGCCTGACATGCACTCCACAGCCTGCAACTGGGCAAACGCTAAACACGGAGATACGGTCAAAGATGGATCCGATGTGATGGCCTGTGCACGGACGCCCCTCGGTCTGGATCCGGCTACCTCGGTGTTCGGTGAGGAGCACAGCATCTGGGTACCAGGGATCTAAGTAAGGTCCAGCCATCAATCATCGCTGTTAGTCTGATTTTTCCCTCCTCGCTGATCGTTTGCCTCGCAAAACAAATAAGATATAAGAAATAATATCCTTCGAGACGCGTGCCTCAGGCAAGATGCGTGAGCGCCGTTGGCTGTCACGACTCAGCTCATACGAGGGGGATACTACTGTTGACATTCCCTCCATTCCCGGCAAAGACTACAAGCAAACGCTTGATTTCCACGGCTGGCTTTGTTTTCATTTTTTTTTCAGTCGAAGTAAGTCTAAGAGTGTAAAACAGATTTGAGGCTTTTCTCAAGATCGATGCCTTGCAGGTGGCGTCCGATGAGAATAATCTTGCCTTGCTTTGGCCCATCTATCGCTGACTGCTCAGGCGCCTCCAAAATCTCAAAGATTTCCCGGACGCCCTGTATCATCTTGACTTTTCCGTCGTCGAATACCAACCGCCCTTTTGAGCGGTGCGTCTCAATGGTCATCCCCTCCCCTGGCAGCTCGTGATCCCAGAGCACACTTCGCAGCCATTTGTCCACTTTTGCCTCTTGGCTGGGCGACAAAACAGGAACCGGTATGGAGACGGTGGAGATGGCCTAAAAAATGTCAGCGTTGCGGGTACATCGCACAGCAAGGAGAAACACGTACGGGGTCTAGATGGCTGTGGCCTTTGCGGCTGAAGTCGAGCTCGGCAAGCTCATCGTAGGCGTGCAGGTCCAGCAGGACGCCCTCGAGCTGCGGAACCTCGCTCTTCTGCGTTACGTGAATCTTGGCGAGACCATTGATGGACTCGATCCTGTCCCTGACCTGTTTCAGTTCATCCGGAGTGACGAGATCTGCCTTGTTGATGACGATGACGTCGGCGTGGGAGATTTGCATGTGAGCTGTCGTCATGAGCGGGCTGCTGCTGTGGTCGTGATCGTGCTCCTCCTCGACTTCGATCTTGCCAGACGGAGCCACGAGACTGCGGAGAATGTTTTTTGCGTCGACGAGAGTGAAGATGCCGACGAGATAGATGGTGCTACCGAGGCCGTCATCGACCCAGAAGAGCGGCGCCAGGTTGCCAGGGTCCGCCAGGCCAGTGGTCTCGAGGAGGATGTAGTCGAAGGCACCCTTCTTCTCCATCAGCGACTCGATCGCGTTGACGCCAGTGTCTCTGAAGCGGTCAGCATTGTCAAGTGAGCACGAATGAGGGGTTCGGATCCTTACTTGACGGAACAGCACAAGCAGCCGTTGCCGACCTCGAGCCACTCTTCAACCTTTTCGTCACCTTTGTTGACGGTGAGTGACTTTTCAATGTCAATGGCTACAACTGGTCAGATAGTGACATGGCTATACTCGTTGCTTTTCTTCTTACAGTCGCCAAATTCTGTTGGCATCGTTAGCAAAGGTCCAACCAACCTTGACCAGCAGCACGCGACAAACCATTCATGATGACGGCAATCTTCTTGCCATGCTGCGCGGTCAAGATGTAATTCAACAGAGTGGTTTTGCCAGCACCCAAATAACCAGTGACAATTGTGATTGGGACTTTGATTCGTTTCTCTTCGAGATCGTCCTGCGTCCCTGTGCTCAGTGACGGCTCCGCCTGAGACGGGGTCTGAGTCTGAGTCTCGACCAGATCAGGCGGGGCATCATCGTCAAAGTTCATAATGGCGGGGTAGTGCAAAGAAAGATGCGAGGATGGATTGCTGCAGATGCAGGCTCCAGGGTATAGGCAGGGGGGCAGACAGTGATAGCGGCTTGATGTGTGAATTTATTATGAGGGAAGAAATAACAGGGTCTCGCTTTTTTTTTTTACGAGAAAGCAGTGGTTGTTGTTGGATTCCCGTCATTCAACTTGGATCCAGTCAGTCGCCTGTCTGCGGCTTAACTCAGGCCTGTTCTACAGCTACAGGGCGTATGACGCCGTAAGTAGGTGGGTGCCGACAGGGCGCTGCGTGGAAGGGGGCCGGCGGACGTGGAGATGGCGCTGCTGACTAAGGCAGTCGTTGCGACGGATCCCTGCCCCTGTCTATGTCTGTGTGCACTTGCCTCCTGCTTGCTGGCGGTAGCTGGTTGCTGCAGCATCGTTCGGATTGGCGCCTCCTCCACCAACCACCTACCAACATCACGACAACTTTTTGTCCCTGTGCCCACGATACCTACCCGCGTCGCTGTACATCGCTTCCATCCTCCAAAAGAAGTACACGGAAAACGATCTGGCGTAGCCTGCAACACACTCACCGTCGCAATGGCCTTGGCGGCGCCGCCCTCCCCTCGGCTTCCGAGCCCTCCTCCAGCCGCCGAAGATCAGATCGGCCCTCCGTCGCCATCCATGGGCGCGCAAGCGAATCGCCAGGCCGCGCAGCTTGAGAAAAGTATTATGGAGGCAAATGCGAAACGTCGCATTCATCCCGGCACGAAAGCCCAGGACATGGCAACAGGCCCTCCTCTGGTTCCCCTCAATGAGGTTCGTTCCGTCGCAAAGCCTTCTGTCTATCAGCAGCTTCCCCCCCAAATCGGTTGCGCGATCTCTGTCCTCTATGTTTCAAGCTCTAACATGTTGTTCCACACAGCTCGACTCGGCCTTTCAGCTCCAGGAACACCTCGCCGCTCTCCACCACTTCCACACCAATGGCGGCGCCCATGGCATAACCCGTCAGACTGCCATCCAGCTCGCCACGCCACCGCCCTCGATCGACCGCACGCTGTGGCTCTACGAGCTGTGCCGCTTCCTCATCTCCCAATGCAACACCCTCATTGTAGGCTTCCTCTTCGACGCGCCCCCTGCAGCGCCTCAACCTGCCCCGAGATGCGCGCCTCCGAGTGGCAGTTTCTCTGCGCCGTCCACGAGCAGCCCAAGAGCTGCTGCGCCATCGACTACTGCTGCCACACCCTCGACTGGGCTGCCAACGTCGTCACAGACCCCAAGATCTTTCCCTCGCGCTTTGTCGTCTCCTCTGACGCCCATAACAAGAGCGTCGCCGTCAAGAACCTTGTCAACGTCTTCCGCCGCCTCCATCGCATCTTCGCCCACGCCTGGTTCCAGCACCGCGCCGTCTTTTGGAACATTGAGGGCCAGACCGGCCTCTACGTCTTCTTCAAGACCGTCTGCGACATGTATGACCTCCTGCCCGCCGAGAACTATAAGCTGCCCCCGGAGGCCGAGGGCCTCGAGACAAATGCGGCCGCCTCCGACCCCAGCAACGACGACGACGACCGAGGCAGCGCCAGCGGCAAGCAGCACCACCCCCACAACAATAACAACAACAACAACCATCAGCAACCCGCCGCCATCTCCATCGCCAAGCCCTCGTCCCGCGGCGGTCACGACGACATTGGCGCCGCCGCCGATGAAAACTACCAGTCCATCGGCCGCACCAACACGCGCCGCCACATCCGCGCCAGCCCCTCCACAGGCAGCGCCGTCACCACCGTCCTCGAAACGGACGAGGAGGACCACGACGTCACGAGCCGCCTGCGTGAGATGCGCATCTCTGCAGCCCCTGATATTGCCGAGGAGGCCGAGACGGCCGACGTCCCCGTCATCGTCGCCCAGGAGGTCATGGACGACGCCTCGCCCCCCGCCTCGCCGCCGGAGAACGACCGCACCATCGTCGAGCACCTCGGAGCCGAACCCGAGGAGGATGCTCCGCCAACACCAGAGCCGCAGCAGGAGGACACGGCGCAACCAGAGACCGAGCCTGCTGGCGCTGCTCCCGTCGAGCCCGAGGCGCTGCTGTCTGAAACCGCGCCCATGACGGAGGAGGACAAGGCGGCGCTTGAGTCCGTGGACGCGGAGAAATCTGCCCCGGAAACGACAACAACGACGACAGCCGAAGACAGGGCCGAGAGCGCGGACGAGGAACCGGCGGGCGAGCTGCAGGAGGGGCAGGGCAAGGTCGAGGACCCCGCTGCTGTGGAGGAGAAGATGAAGGAGGAGACGGGGTCCAGCACGCACAAGTTCACTAAGGATGCCGTGGAGGAGTCCGCTTCGACAGCCGAGGCGCCGGAAGATACCCAAGACACAGAGCCGGAGAAGGTCAAGGACGAGGAGCCAGCTGTGGCAGAGGAGGCCGAGAAAGCGGAGGCGCAGGTGGACAGCGTCGCCGAGGAGAGCACGGAAGATGCAAATACTCAGAAGGACAGCCAAGAAGAGCCTACAAAGGAGGCGTGAGTAAGCCAGTCTACCATAATTTATCAGAGGGTTCGAGCCGTAACCCCATGCCCTGGGATGCACTTTCATATATGTTTGTCTGTAGATGATTGTGATGTGACAACATAAAAATTCACCCGCATCAGAGTTGGGTCGCAATCAGTATCATGATATCCTCATGCATGGGTCATTTCTCCGTCCGCTATCATTATTAGCCTAGTTCATTTCATACCCTCATCTTCTGCACGATCATGAGATACTCTATGCAATTGCAAGCCTTGATCTCGCACAAGATGTTCCTAGCGCCTCGTATCCCCCCCGAAGTCGAGCTGGCAGGGTTCCCGTGCAAATAATATCCAGCCACTTGTAGAGAATGCAGTTGACGCAGCATTTCTCTACTCATATGAACACCACCGCACGCAGGTATCTGTGTCTATGCATCGTCATCGTTCTGGCGCCTCTCCAAGCACAGCCTGGAAAATTGTAGCCATTTTGTTCAAGCAGAAAATGACATTGGCATCCGTCTTACGTCGTCTTAGGTCGCCTGTTGACCTTCGGCTAATTGCATTTTGGTGAAGATATGCCGAACCTCGCGCAGATTCTCTTCCTGCGCATTGATGGCGGTAGCGTTACGTTCGTCAGCCAGGTTGCGAATGGCCTGGAGCAGAGGGCTGAACCCCTCATCGTTGGGTAGCCACCAACGCTCACATTCTGGTGCACCAAATAGTACACCCATCTTGCTGCGCACCTTGACAGGATGGATATATCTGTAGGACAGTGATTATTAGCGGCAGATTCTCGATTGGAGAAGGCAGAAGTCGAGTCTCACCCCTTTGTCTCCATCAAAGCGAACCTGCGCCTAAACCACATGTGGTGTTTCGCATCCTGCGGGACGAACAACGCACTGATGGCGAGGGGTGCTTCCAGTGGTAGAAGACCACCTTTTGGGCTGTTGGGCCAATGATGGATCAGCTCGAAGATCGTGCATACGTGATATGCGTGGCCTGCTAGATCGCAATACAACAGATCGCGAACCGAAGTGGGCGACTGACAAAGGTGCATGATGATCATGGACAGCCAGATGACGGTCAAAAACGTCGTTGACAGTTTCGGGTGATCGTAGAGCATTCCCGGCGAGAAGGGGCTGACAATATCAGCTTCGTCAGGAACTGGCGCCCAAGTAAAGTCTGTAACAAGACTTGTCGGGTCCTCAAGTTCGGCGTCCTGCTGGACCTTCCAGTCCCGAAGTCGCTGCAACGTCTGCGCATGAGCCGTCTCGAATTCCTCCGAGGTCATCTGCCCCCTGCTGATTCGGGCATATAGCATAGACATCTCTCTGGAGAGCAAGCGTAAACCTGCGTATTGTGTCTCTGCTTTCCAGTGGAAAGAGCGTTGTTCCTCGTCGGAAGATAATTGTTGATGTCGTGCGTAGTCGATGTGGTGTGTGAACCACTCCTGCCCAAGCGCAGTCGGAAAGCCGCCCATCATAGCTACAAAGGTATCGAACCGAGAATACCACGTGAGAACCATTCTACCCAAGGGAGTTTGCACGGCTGTCTGCGGGGTGAAAAGTCTGGTGATGATGTCGCAAGCTGCCCTCTGATGCCCCATTAGGTTGATCCAGTCACCGAGGTACTCCTTCAATCTGTTAGCTATTGGTCATCTCCAGCTGGAAGAAGAGACTTCTTACTTCAATAGTGGCTAGCTGCAAGATCGTAAGGAGCGTTCCAATATCTGGCTTCTCCTTCCTCTTAAGAGAAGCCAGCAACAGCGTCACGCCCCTGTTATAGTATTGGAGAAACTCCCACATCTTGCCGTTGGGGTTGCGTTCCAGCGAATAAAGATAGGCCGAGAAACCGACAATAGCATTCAAGAGCGCTTCATTTTGCAAGGCGAAATTTGGTAGGATGCCGTGGAAGAAGTTGTCGCCATCATGCACAATACAATAGTTGTGGTGATCCATATGCTTGTAGAAGTAGTCCATATATCGTTGTACACCTGGGGATAGGTGAGTCCAGTCGGGAAACGAGGTGGTCGAGAGGGTTGGGTTATCCACAGCCAATGGTGTTGTTGCTGTATGTGTGCTGCTAGTTCTGGTCGAGTTCGATGGGGAGCTCACATTACCGTCCGCAGACGGTGATTCCGAGGTTTGCCGTGTAGCTCGCGAAATTTGGTTGATGGAGGTCCCCGTCGATGTCGAGCGCGACCACGTCGGTCGTTCTGAAAAGTTCGGAATCTGGTTGACGTCCTCATCCTCATCCGGAATTGTTTCGAGTTTGGTGCTCCGGCTAACATCGTCCTCCACATCTTCTGCTTCGTGCGATGAGGTTGGGCTTGCCTGTTGCTTGATGCTGCCCGAGTCTTTCGACGGGGTGCTCGGTGCTGGGGAACCTTTAGCGGGTGGAGGATCTGGGTAAAGGCATTCGCGTGTCCCTTTCCGGCAACCTAAATATTGTCAGCTTGTCCATGTGTATATTACACCTGTCGGGAGCCATACGATCGCAAATTGGTCGCGTTTCATCACACTGGCAAAATATTAGGAGACCATCAAGCACAGGAATGCAAGAGAAAGCTGACCTTGACCCTCCTGCTCCGGCAGGTAAAGCAACCGGAACGTGTGCGCCTGTGCTTGACATGGTCTATACCATATGCAGACTTCTTCCGGCTTTTTTGTGATTTGGGTGCAGCGTATGGCACATTTTCAGAGTACTCCGTGAAATACCCAAAATTTTGGAATGCAGGTGGGATAGGACCATTCAGTGGTGACTGCGTCACGGGTGATTGGGAATCCCCAAACTGCTGGAGTTGCGCTTCCCCGGCGCTTGTGTCCAAATTGCTCACCACTCCGGCCATGGAGGCCAAGAAGTGGTGGTAGTAATCACCCATGGTGGACGGCTGATGATAATCACGGCAGACCAGGGCGCTCGAGGCTTCTATCAGGCAGTCCACCTTGCGCTCAGTGACAGATCTCTGACACGGCAGATCAGGGAAATCAGTCCGAGTGGCCCACCACGCAGACTCACCCTCCTACACCCGATGGCCTTGCCCAGTCCCCGCGTCGTCTGCCGTGCCTGATCCACGGATCGCAGGAGCAGCGTCGAGCGGTGGAAAAAGGTCGACAGAAATCAGGTGAGAAAGCGAATCTCTAGCAGTGGGATCACTTGGCTCGAGCGACGCTGACGGGCCGTTTCGTACGAGGCAAAGGGAAGAAAGGAAAAAAGTGTAAGTGATTCAACAAAGCAGTCCCGCGGTGGGAAGGATTAGGAGCGGTAGCTGGCGAGGAAGAGTTGGTTGAATTTCGTGAACCAATCAGTGAGAAAGCAGAGACGAGGAACGATCTCAGAAAAATGATCTTGGTGTGAAGAAAACGTCAAGACGGGAAGCACCTGGTCCTTGGGTGTATCCCTGCGCCAATGAGGGCCAGGCCTGTAAAAAGCCCGAGGTCCCTCAGATCCAAGGTGGAAGAAGCCGTCCAGAATGGAGAGCATGGTGTACGATACCGGAGGGGTTGAACCTTGCTGGGCCACTATGTGGCATGATCGCCACGACTGATGAGGCTGCCCGATGAGCGGCAGGAGTCTAGTCGGCGATCTGCTGGCGGGATTAGCGCTACTGGCGGGGGGGTCTGGACAGGCAGGGAAAAGGGGGCGATGGCCAAATAATACGGCCACTACAGGTACCATGTAGTGGGGTAGATGTCTAGGCTTGGGACGTGCTGCTGCGCGCGCGTTTCTGGCTCGGAAATACGTACCTTCCTTGCGGACCGTATCGGCAGAAGTCAAGGGTCCTATACAGCATACGACCGCGGGAAACCCGTCAAGTTGGAAGGAAGCTGTGCTTTGGCTCATCAATGTAATGGCCAATAAACCGCCGGCCGGTAGTATCGACGAGGATAATGGCGGGGTCCAGGTATAAAATCGTGCTTCTACCCTCAAAATGTGCCGTCCGGTTACTCATGCATTATTCGTTGGTCTCAAGACAATAGGTAATAGTCGGTGGAGGGGCGACCTTGGCGTGTTACTGGCAGGTGCCCAACATGCAGCCCCGTGAGCAGCCAAGGATGATAGATGGCTTGCTGGGCAGGCCTGTCGACAACCATGTGTGATCTGGACGGGTAGTCCAGAAGGGGCCAGGACAGGGAGATGCTAGGCACAACCCGTTCTGTGGGCCAGCTTGCAACCACGAAGGAAGTTCCCGACAAGGAGGTTTCCAAACAAGCAGGCTAGGATGTATCTATTTCGTGATTTGTTAGCGGTACCGCTGTAAGGATTCGGCAGAAATAGTACGAAGACAACGATAACATTCAGACTAAAGTGGCTGAGAAACATGATTTCCTTCCTGACTCAGATCTCTGGGGGGTTGAAGGGGGCTGGGCGTTAACCTCGGGCCATGCGGCAGTCAAGAACTTTGATATCGAGGACGATACCAGGTGCAGCTGTCAGGGGCCAAAATTCGGGACAAGGTCACGATGCTTAGGGGTCCAGCAGGTGAGGCAGCATACTCACTCGAGTGGAGTGGGCGTACCCAGTGCCGGGAGAGACCGTCCCACGACTGTTCCGCAGAGGAATGGAATATCGGTACACCTTGGCAATTTCAAAAGGGAGGGGAGAAGCGCCACCGCCTCCTGGGCCACGGCGTCAACGCAAGGGAGGGGACGTTATCTGCAGGCCGCGATCGGGAAATCTTAGCCCAAAGGACCATGATATGAACGACTCTCTTCTGGAGACAGCCTCGACTGGGGCAAGTCTTCCGCAAGGATACAGACCACGTCCACGAGCAGACAGAGGAGGAAGCAAGGACCCGGGAATGGATGAGGCGTTTGGGCGGAAGGTGTGCCATATGACGACTGGAATGACAAGGTTGATATCAGATACGCGCACATGGAGTGTGATGTACCATGCAGAAATCGGCCCCAGTCAAGTCATTGGGTTGCCGGACAGGTCAGACGGGCCTGACTGCCCAGACTCGAAGATGGAACTACAGGTACAAGACCAGGCCAGACTAGGGGAGATGGCAGCAAGGGTCAGTCCGGAAGGTCCTCCGTGCAGAGCTCTTTTGATGCCACGAGTTTGATCACCGCCAAGCTAGCTGCAACCAGCCCGGTGGCGTTTCCCGGAAGTGAAGGTTGAATGCTTCGTTGACTGACAGGGTACTCTGAACCAATGTACGTACCTCCCGGGTTTCGGGACCAGTGCAGAAGAGGCGTCCATCGTTGAAGGATCGGCCACAGCAAGGCGCCTGATGCTCCTCTAGAGTCTGCGGTAGCAGGCCTGGCGGGCCAGAAGTTGAGGAGCAAGGCAGATTGCTAGGCGTGGCAAGGCCGATGACAAGCGGCTGGCGTGGTGAGGCCTAGAAGATGCGAAAAGCCAATGGCAAAAAGCCCTAGCGTAGAAAGAATCGACACCGGAGATGTGTGATCGTTACTTGTCGAGGCACGAGACGACCAGCACCGCATCCGGCTTCCATGAGACTGGTAAATAAACGGGGATGTCTTATTTGAGTGGAGATGGGATGGGGAGCTGGAAAACCAGGCGGGCCAGTGCGCCATTACGGGAAAGCAGTGGTCTGCCCAGAGACTGGGATCCATCCATCCATCCATCCTAGGGGATCGATCGTGGGTGCGGGAGGGCAGGGGTGGCAGCTTGGGGAAAGAGATGAGGAGGGTTCGAGTGTGGCGTGGCATTGGAGGCATTGGGGGATCTCGCCGACCGTTATGCGTCATGAAGATACAGGTCGAGCCCGTGTTTGTTCGCTGTTGCCCTGATGCGACTCGTGCGTCGTCACATAGTCGGATCTCAGGGGCCTGGCGACATGTCAGCAATGCACCACCGCCTTGCCTCCCACATGTGTCTCCAGCCGGTTGATTCCACCACGTTTATCGCACATGGACGGGGGAGGCTGAGCTGAACTGAACTGGCCCTACCTGTCACTCGATACAACGTCGACCAGGAGCCGGGGGCGCGTCAGGGGACCGGGGACCGGGGGCCAGACGCCAGGGGCTCAATGAACGAACCACAGATTCAGGCTGAAGCTAGGACCGCATGGTTGGTCAGGCTGGGGAACGGTGAAGAAGAAGAAGCAAGAAACGCGCAAGTCGCAGTAGCGTCAGTTCCAGGAGCACCCACCCTTGGCTTGGCGGGGCGACGACTGGGTGGAAGGGCCCCATGGAATGGATGCAGGGAACCCAAGGATCAACATGTCGTTGGTGAAAGCCCTAGGTCCGTGTTCCTGTCAGGGATGGGTAAATGCCGCTCGCGCCACGTCGAGTGCAGCCGTGGTACAATGTCCCGACGGACATATGGGCTGAGCAGATATGTCTGACTGGCAACTGGGCCAGGGACCGGAGAAGTGTCATTCAGTCGGAGGATCTCTCCTTGGCTGGAGGATCTCGACCTGGCCGGAGGAGAGATAGTGAAAGAAAACTGAGGTTGAAGAATGGCCGGACTGGGACGAGGCGTAGCGCACGGAATGCAGGACGGCTGCTGCAGCGCTGACACAACGAGCTACTCAGCAGCATCTCCCCGCTGTAGCGACCGGGATGCGTGCACCCTGAGCCCCCGTCCACCGGGTGGGACCTTCCTGCCTTTTCTTTCGATGAAGCCGCCCCCAGCGAATCTGTTGTTGTAAGGAAGGCGCGCCTCACCAGGAGGCCGGTAGGTGAGGAAGGCAGTGGTCATATCCAGGTTCGTGCCTACCTTTCCTTGTTACCATCCAGTTCAGTAAGGTACTTGCCTTGTATCCTGCAGCGGCAAGTGTTGCTTGGTCCGGGCACAGTCCACAGTCCCCAGTCCCCAATCCACCCAACAACCTTTCGTCGTACATATCCATGACTTGATGGCGCTGCTAGGGTGGAGACACGCTCCGTGCTTAGAGGGTTGGCACAGGCGCACGACACCCAGCTGGTGCCAACATTGGATGACGGGGACAGATGCCGGACAGAAGACGTGCGCGATGGAGACGCCCCTGGAACTGGGCACTGGAACTGGAGGCTTTTTTTTTCGACCTAACGTGCCTTTCCACTTGGGTTCCTAGGCATCTTAACTAGGTAGGTGCATGCCCAAGTGCTTGCACGGGTGCCCAGGTGGCCAGTCTCAAGCCGGGATGCTTGTGGGACTTTGTTATGTCCCCATTGCACCTGACCGGGCTGTCGGGCTAACGAGTTGACACTTCCTGCTGTGCCGGTCCCTCTCTGCGTAGTTCTCTCGCTCTCCCTCTCTGGCCCGCCTCGTCTGCTTTACACGCTGGCTTTACCACTCTGGGATGAAAGTCGTATGATGCGTGTATCCTGGGGTGGCCCTCTTCGGCATCTGCCTAAGGTAGGTAGGTAGGCAAGTGAACGCAGGTAAGACGAGCACTCGTTCTATAGGTATCGACAGGTACAGAGTGGCCTCAATCCTCAGTTGCGAGCATCTATGATGTGCGTGCCTGGGAAACCTGGAAGCTGAAGGAAACGTACGCGTCTTCTCGCGGGATACTTCAACCCCTTCCTCTGTGAGTTCCAGGTTGCTTGTGATGCAGACGAGCAACTGCTTCTTATTTTTAGCCCATCTGCCAACTGTGCTGCCAAATCAAGTCTCTTCAGCCCCTTTCTCCACTTGTCACTTCTTTCCCTCTCCCTAGTTCCCCTGGTCAGCACGAGACTTCGGCATCAGACCTCGTGCTGCTCTCCTGTACAGATGACCATGACCTGCCTTGACTCAAGACCCTCGCCAGCGGCAGCATCATCACAACTCACAACCCGGTGGCAGGGCGGACACCCGGACTACCGCCCAAGCTAGGGATGGATCTGGCAAGGAGCAGCATTTGCCTCCTGCCAAACTAACGTCTAGTGCCCTCCTCTTATTTCCACATCACCTGTCAGTCAATGGATGTTATTTCTTCTGGCGGCCAGCCCAACTGTCACACATCGGCCGGCACTCGCATTGACCCACGGACGTCGGGTCAGGCTGTTGGTAGACCCAAACTGAAGGATGGCAGACCCTGTTGTTCTTCATGTGCCGACCAGATGTCGTACGCGCCGTGTGCACTGTAGACCCCTCTCTTCTGTACGTACCTCCTCCTGTACCCAAGCGGCTTCGCCGAAGTGTCCAGGATTCGTGCCGTTGCAATGGGTCATTGTACCGAGCGAGCACGCGGCCGCCTTCCAGAACTCCAGATGCTCGGACCAACAGCGGCCCAATAATCCCAGAAACCACAATGGCGGCCCGGGTGATCTGTTACAATGCTGCCGTCACTTCACGCGCGTCAATTCTCGGTCCTTTTGTCACGAGTAACGAGCTTCGCAGGCGCCCGGCGCAGTTTTGTGAGCACGACCTCCTGGGGTGCCGGGAAGGATTCAACTACTTCTTGCACGATCGCCAAGCAGCCTGCCATATTGGTCGTCACCGTCGCCGTCACCGTTCTGGTTCTTTCGACACCCTCTCTGGAGATCTCCCTTGTCTTCTCTGGCCTTCTGCCTGAGCATGCTGCCAGGGATCCGCAGCCCTAGTCTACCTCTTCTCGAGTGTTGATTGATCGATCCAGCGGGTTGCGGCCGCACAACCCTGTCCTCTGTCCATCCACCAAGCTGCCTTCTGATTGACAGCTGTCGCACCGAACGGGAAGGCCATGACAGGGCGCTGGGAGGTCGTGCGATGCTGCCGTGCGTACGGCCCTAATGGCGGGCCGGGAAGCGCGATACCTACGCACCATTGGTATCCAACTAGTGTGGTCACCCTCCATCTATACGTGAGGCACCTAATCGTCCACTGTAGGTAGATAGATGCCTAGGTAATCTGACTCTCCGCAGCCTTCTCGGCTGGTCCGTCTCTGACTTATTTACCTTTGACCGATGCGCCGAGAAGCGTACCATTCCCCTTGGCTACAGACTACGACGCCTCCACCGTTTGACGAAACGACGACACTTTGCCTAGCTCAAACAACACTCGCCCACTCTTTTAGACAGGTACCCGACAACATGGCCCGCCGATGCTCGGATGCGAATCATGCCGGCTGGCTCCTGGGGTGCCAGCCACCACTAGAATTCCGCAGTGGAGCACGGACACGGCTAGTGTCATGTGTGGTGAGAGCTGTTTACTGGCCCAGGATGGCGACGACGACGACGAAGGAGGGGAGCGCAGTTTGTCATGGAGAACGTGACCACGAAGCGCAGCGGTCACACCAAGCGCACCGCTGGCTTTTTTTTTTGGACTGTTCTAGTGCACGGCTGATAATGCCGCTGGCCGGCTCCGGGGTCAGCGCCACAGCGATTCTACGGCTTCGAATTCGAATCCATGGGTACACTACCGCCGCCAATAGCAGTTCTTTTCTCTTTCTTGTTTTTGACAACTGGTGTACGATGTTCTCATCATCCCGAGATTGCCCGTCGCCCACTTGCTCTCCCAGCACCGTCCAGCACCAAGAACGAGCTACTGGCTACACTCAAGCGTCAAGGCAAAGCCTCCGATCGCCACAAGACCTTATCCCTCGTCCCAGCTACCACTGTGCTAATACTGGGTCGTTGAACGGAATTTTATCGGAAAGTGCGCCGGCGGCAATGCAGGCTAGGTGCAGTGTGATGAGGTGCATGCTGTCTGTGTATGGGAATGTAAGAGTGCAATATTCGTCCTGATCCTATTGTTGTCCCTCCCCCGCCCCTGGTGGTACTCATCGTATGCAGGCAGCACCAGCTAGGCCTCAGTGTTCACAGTACGATGGCGTATCATCCACGCCAGAAGTTCATGCGATGCTGTGGCTAATGAGCTTGGGTGCATCGGCGCGGCCAGACATGGTGGCCGGTTGAGGAGAGCTCCAGAGCACCAAGAACGAGACATTTGTTTGTGGAGTTGCATCGGACGCTACTTGACCACGGGGCCGTATCCCATCGAAAATTACGACCGCTTTGAGAAGGATTGAGAAGGCGGACGGGAACAAGACCGTCGTATCTTCGAGTCAAGTCCACACTCTCTCGTACCGCCCGCCTGTCGACATCGCGATGCTCGGACCCGGGCTCCAGGTTCTCTCGGGGGCTTGGTCAGGTGCTTCTCACGTCGGAAACCTCCACATCGATCAGGTGTCAAAGGAGGCAATCTGCATCCCGGCGGAACTCTGTCCCCGGCCCCTGTTCCTTGACCGAGCCATTGCACGACGAGCCAACTCCATACAGTTAGCATCTAGACATGGGGGTTACTGACTCTGTGCAGGACCAACTATTGCGCAATGCTGGTCAGGAACGGCCAGTCTGCCGTGAGAATCGGTACATGAGCCATGTTTGCTGACACACCACAGCAAGCACGAACCGGGACTTCATTTCAAGGAATTTGAGTTTCTGCACAAGATCATGCATCCGAGCACAACGCAGATGCCGTCTCAGGCCTCCGGCGCCCGGGGCTGAGCACATGTGGTGCGGCCAAGGTGCTCGTTGACCGCCAGGGAATTGCCGACGAAGCTCTCCTCTCTGTGTGCATTGGATTCGATTCCATCGTCAGGTCAGGTGACTGACATGTCTCGAAGGTGGATGTGTGACAAGTGAGAACGTTCTGCATAGGGATGACATAAGCGGACTGGACATCAAACACATGGGATTATCCCGAGGGAGAGACTCCGATTGGCGACTGAAAGAATCAGGCAATTGCTCCAGACCCAAGCTATCAATTGAAGCTATCAACACAAGATCCTTCGACACCAAAACCCGATTCTGCTGGAAAGAATCAGCAATACCAAAAGTCCTGTGACACGAATGGTCTGTCAGATCAAGTGCCTAAAGATTTGACGAGGAGAGCGGCAAGACACCTCGTTGTGCCACTCGAAATTGAGAGGTCCTCATCTTAGCTGCTGACTCACGTACATTCGCATCCATCTTGAACGTCCTCCGCCAACTCATAGCAAGGAAGCTCCGAGACAGGTCAGATCATCAACATGGAGGAGGCACATAGACCATCACCGAGTGCCGACTCAACGGCTGGCCTCTCTGCCCTGCTCGACTTTGATGCCACCTTCTTCTTTCTCCCACTCGTCACGCTCCTAGGCTTCCTGCTCCCCATCATCTACCTCTTCCCTCCCGTTCCCGCCACCAAGGCCGACGCCTTACAGCAGACACACGACCGCCTCGGCCTCGGCCGCGCCGAGAGCAATCTTCGCGCCCACAATCGGCCTGCCGCCGCCGCCGTCACGCCCGGTGCCTCGGCGAAGCTTCAAGCCCTGACCATCTACCCCGTCAAGTCGTGCCGCGGCATCGAGCTCACGCGCTCCCGCGTCCTCCCCACGGGTCTCGAATTTGATCGCCTCTACACCTTTGCGCAGCTCAAGTCGCCCTTCCCCGTGTCCTCGGCCGCCAACGCGGCGGAGAAGGAGGACGGCCACGTCTGGGAGTTCATCACGCAGCGGCAGTTTGCCCGCCTCGCCAATGTCAAGGTCGACCTGTACGTGCCGCGCGACGAGGATGGCTCGCGGGCTGACAAAGACACCGGGTCGTGGATCGTCATGCGCTTCCCGTGGAGGGCTCTCGGTATCAGAGGCGTGTTGCAGACCATCGCTGCCAAGCTTGTGAGGGGGTGGTACGCCGAGGCCGAGAGGGAGTTCTTGCTGCCCGTGGGGTTCCCCACCAAGGCCGAAATTGAGCAGAGGGGGTACGAATTTGAGAAGGTCAAGGTCTGGAAGGACGTTGTCACGGCGCTGAACGTGGGTGTCGATGTGCCCGAGGAACTCAGGTCATACCTGGGCGTGAGTAACAAGCTCGGCCTCTTCAGGATTGATCCTCTGGGGCTGCGGCAGGTGTTCCGCTGTGCGCCGCGCAAGGAAGAGATTGGCTATCAACCCACCGTGGGTTTCCAGGATGCGGTACGTTGTCAGGCTCGAGAGGATTCGAGGATGAGACTGACGCATGTGTAGTACCCCTTACACTTGATGAACCTCGGCAGCTTGCAAGATTTCGACTCTCAGGTGCCCAAAGACGGGGACCTCAAGTACCTGGACGTCAGACGATTCCGCTCGAACCTGATCGGTATGTTGTTCCTTTCAATGCGCTGCACCTCACACCGCTGACCTCCGCACCAAGTGACGGGCGCTCCTGCTTACGATGAGGAATCTTGGAAATCCATCCGCTTCACCCCTGGCACATCAACCTTGACCTCGGACGCCAGCTTTCAAGTCTCGTGCCGCACCGTCCGCTGCAAACTCCCCAATGTCGACCCTGCCACGGGCATCCGCCACCGCGTCGAGCCCGACCGCTCGCTGCGCAAAATCCGCGACGTCGACCCCGGAGCGCCCAAGATGGGATGTCTAGGCGTGCAGATGTGCCCGCTCTTCGAGGACGCTGAATCGTGCGAGACTGAGGATTTGCGAAGCTGGCTCGAGGTCGGCATGACGATGGATGTGCAGTCCCGGGGTGAGCACGTGTACATCAAGCAGTGAGAGGTTCAAGCCTTCTCGTTTGTCAGAGGAAGCGACAGGATCGGGTTTTGAGCGTCACGCGTATGGAGTATTCAAGAGGCATAGAGCACCACCGCAACAAGTCCGTGGAAGAGAAGCAAGCAATGATATCTTGAATTAAAGAAACTTTCGCCAGCTCAGCCAGCCCAATCGTACTCTCCTGCAAAATCAAGTCATGTGCCACGTTCCGCAAGTCATTACAGCCGTCCAACCTGGTATCCAACCGACCCCGCTCAGCCAGCCCAAATCCCGTTGACATACAGCCACACAAGTACAAATACCCATCTTCGCCGTCATCTTCCCGTTTACGAACATCCTCATTTCAAGTCCGCCGGCGTCAACGCCTGCACCATACTCGTACCCTCGCTGAAGCGCGTGCGGAAGATGCGGTTGGCGTTCTGGAACATGCCGTCCTTGAGACTGACGACGATGAACGGTGACCCCCTGTACCGCGTCAGGATGAGCCGGCCAATGTTCTGCGAGTGGGAAAGATCCAACGCCGCATCGACCTCGTCGAGAATGTACATGGGCGCAGGCTTGAATTGCAAAAGGGCCATGATGAGCGAAAGAGCGATGAGGGACCTGTGGCTGTTAGTCATTGCATGATGTCTGAGGGGGGCAAATTTGATGGCGGGCTCACCTCTGGCCACCAGACAGCTCCGTCAGGCTCTGCTTCCAGACCTTGCCCAGAGACACCTTCACCTCGAGGCCGTCGCTGATCGTTTTGCCCTCAGGCGGGTCCAGCTTGGCGAAACTTCCTGGCAGCAGCTCGTTGAAGATCTGGCCAAAGTCGCCGTTGACCTTGACCCACGTCTCGTGCAGAGCCTTCTTCTTGTAGTCGTCCAGGCTGAGAATGGTCTCCTCAATTTTGCGCTTGTCGCGGATGACCGTCTTCATCATGTGCTTGAGCGAAACCTCCTTCTTCTCCACGCTGTCGATCATGTTCATGACCTTCGGGTTGATCTTCTTCTTCATGCCCTGGAAGTGGCCCGTCAGGTTCCGCAGCATGGGCTTGCACTCGCTGATATTCTGGCCATTGGAGTCGGATGGCGTGCCGGAGCGACCAAAGTTGTCCTTCTCGGCCGCGATCCAGTCCTGGGTCTTCTCCTTGTACGCGTCCGTCTGCAACGCCGACTGCTGCTCCTTGTGGAACTTTTCCACCTGGTGACCGAGCGTCTGCATCTCGAGGCCCTCTTCCGCGACGCGCGCGTTTTTGGACCGCGTGGCTTCCTCCAGCGCGCGCAGCTCGTCGTCGAACCCGTGCAGCTTTGCCCGCTCATCATCCAGCTCGGCCTGCACCGAATCATGCGTGTCCTTGAGCTCGGCCTGTTGCTGGACGAGGCCCTCAATATCTTGCTGCTGCGCCTTGATGGCGACCTCGACCTCTTGCAGCTGCTCGCGGGCGCCAGACAGATCCCCAGCCACTTGCTCCGAGTCGAGCTGCGCGCCCTGGAACTTCCTCTCCTCCGCTTGACCGAAGCAGCACTCTTGCTCAGTGTCGCCCGCAGCTTATCTAGGGCTTTCTGTAGCTCGATCAACTTGGCGTCCTTGTTGCTGTCAAAGTCTTGCATATCCTTGTTTATCCTCTTTTCGTCGGCGAGGGCTTCGGCATGACGCTTCTTTGCGTCTGCCATGTCGTTCTTCAGCTGGATGATGGTCTCTTTCATGTTGGCAACCTCCTGAATGATTGAAGAGGACGAGTTGCTACCAATCTGCTCCTCGGCGAGCTTGATCTCGTGGCTCTTAAGGTCCAGCTCCTGCTTGATCTTGCGGGCGTGGTCGAGTTTGGACTTCTCTCGTGAAATGGTCACTTGAAGGTTCTTCAGCGTCGACTCGGCCTCCTTCAGCTGTCTGGTGAGCTCGTTCAGCTTTTGCAAAGTGACCAGCACCCCGCTTGAGTTGGGTGAGCTGCCGCCAGACAGTGTACCTGAGGGATCGTAGGCATCGCCCTCAAGCGTGATGCTCCTCATCCTGACGTTTGGGTCAAACGTGACCTTCTTGGCTGTCTCTGCGTCGGCGCACACAAGCGTGTTGCCAAACACGTACTCCATGGCCGACGACACTTCGTCATCGTAGCCAACAAGAGACAAAGCCAGATCGACCTTGCCAGGCGCAATCTTCTGCGCTGTAGCAATAGTCTGAGCTGAAGCCTTGAAAGCCGCAATCTTGTTGAGGGGAATGATGGTGACTCGCTTGCGAAGCTTGCCGCCCTTCAGAAGCTGTGTGCCGGTCACTTCAGAGTCTACCACCACGTTGTAAAGGCGGCCTCCAGCGCAGATCTCGAGCGCAGTCCCGGCTTCTGTGTGATCCTTATCGAGGGTGAATAGCTGCGCAACAAGTCCCTTGACCTTGGATCGATCGAAATTGGGCACTGGGTCGTGGTAGTTGAAGTCGATGTTGGCAACCTTTCTCTTCAGTACATCCGACTCTTGACGCAGAGTACGGATCCGTTGTTGAAGACCAGACTGCTGCTGGTACATCTCCTCCTTTTGGCCAGGTTGGAATCCGAGCTTGCCTAGCACCTTTTCGAGTCTCTGCTGCTGGACTTTGAGGTCCTCCAGGTCGTTGAGAAGGCCTGCATTCTGTTCCTTGGCTTTTTTCGCACGAGGCTCCTCTTCCTTGATCCGCTTCTCGAGGTGGGCAATCTTCATCTTTGCTTGCTCCTGTTCGGTCGCCGCTGTCGTTGCGCGATTCCTGGCGTCCTGCAGCTGGCCCTGATAACCACCTTCCTGGCCGGCTTTGGACGCGACACCAGTCTGTAACGTCTGCAGCAGTTCCTCCTTGGAGTCTGCCTCCCGGCCCTGCGCCTCAACTTCGTCCTTGGCAGCATCGTACTTTGCCTTGATGGCTTCGTACGCCTTTGTCTTCTCCTGCAGAGCTGCCTCGAGCTCGGTCACGGTTGTCTCGACAGCGACCTTCTTCTCAGCCTCCTCGTTGAGGCTGGACTGTTTCAGGTCCATGACGGTGGCAAGACGCACCAGCTCGTTCGAGTGCTTCTTGACCAAATCCTCAAGGCCTTGCGCCTTGCCCCCCCTTTTGAGCTCTTTGTCGCGCTGGGCCCGGACCCTCTGCACATCCTCCTCTAGATGCGAGATTTCGCTCTTGAGGCGAACTGCCGATTGTTCGAGGTCCTTCTGCCTTTGCTTCTTGCCATCCAGATCTGCCGCCGACTGTTGCAGCTTCTCCTGACACCTCACATAGTCGTGGGCGACAACTACTCTTGTGAGGCGCTCCATGTCGTTCTGGGTTTGTTGGAAGTCGAGGAATGCGCGCTTTTCGGTTCTCAGCTTCTCGAGCTTGGGCTCAATCTCGTCTCGCAGCAGCTCCGTGATCTCCTGCAGCTTCATGTCCTTCTTTGCCATGGTCTTGAACGCCTTGTCTCGTCGGTCTTCAAACATGCGTGTGCCGGCGGCTTCCTCGATCATGGAGAGAATCTCGACAGGCTTCATGTTGAGGACTTTGGTGATGCGTCCCTGCATGATGAGAAAGTTGGGGTTGTTGATGTTCAGTTGCACCGACTGGAAAAGGTTCTGTACCGTCTGCTGCTGCGCCCTATGCCCGTTGATCAGGTACTTGGAGGTTCCGCCGAGGACGATCTGCCGGGTGACGCTTATGGTCGCATATTCCTCGAAACCGATCGGCGACTTCTTCTTGTCTCTGTTGTCGAAGACGATGGTGACGCTCGCTTTCGTGACACCAGCTTGGCCACGCTTGTAGATGAGGTCCTGATCCGCGGGGTCAGCGCCTGACTGGGCGGGGTGGCATCGGCGAGCGAGAGCATACCTGGAGATTCTGGGCTCGCACTGTCGTCATGTTCGTGATGCCGAGGACGAAGCAAATTGCGTCAAGGATATTTGACTTGCCGGACCCATTGAGACCGGTGATTGAGTTGAAGCTCTCATCCCTACGACGTATCAGCGCCGCTACGGCTTCCGGCCACTCCTGACCGTTTGTTTACTCACCATCCTGAAATGACCGTCCGGACGGCGTACGACTTGAAGCCCTGCACAATGTCAATAACAGCGCGCGCATAGAAAGAGAAACAACACTTCAACATACGTCTATGATAACCTCGATTACCCTCATGCTGTCGTTGTTAGTTTGTCGGGTTCCGCTCGGTGTGGGTTGGGCATGGCACGGCAAAAGCGATGACTTGGTCGCGACGAAAGTAAACAAATGCGACTGGGTGCGATAAGGGGCTTATCAGCCTGACCCTGAACCAAGCGCCCCGCGATGAATGAGACTTCACTGAGGTGCCTCAGCAAAGGGGGGAGGTCGCGTCACGTGCAGCTCGCTTCCTCCACAAGCGCGATCGAGTGTCGCCCACACGCACGCACGCATACACACACACATTGGATCTCAAGGGAGCACCACAACACGCTAGTCCCGATTCGCTCTTGACCAAAACAAAGCGAATGCCGGTCCAAAGTGACATGGAGCTTGGATGCGGGCCCACGCGCCAACAACCTTGACACCCATAACTCCCCAGCCTACCTATTCGACATTGGAGCTCTTGCACTCGCCCTCCATCAACATACGGCTACCTTATACCAGACCTACTTCCATCCACCACGCTCGATGATCGCTTCTCTTTCCGCCATTTCATAGCGATACCTCAGCGCTAGCCGCTCGGAAGCCCTTTGTTTATCATGGCCGCCATGCGTGGAGCGCGCGTTCCCGTCGGTTCGGCGACGTGGATCGCAGAGGAACGATCCTCTGCGAAAGATATTGTCAAGACTGAGACTGAAGAGTTCTCCTACTCCGTCCGTAACGAGTTCGACTGGTTGAACGAGCACATGGCCGACGTCTTCAATGAAAATGCCATGTATGTCACGCTGCATCCCCGGGTTCTTTAGCATCAACAAGACTAACCAATATGCCACTCCTCAGTAACGTTGCCGAAATGTTCAAGACGCCCGGAAAGCTTCGGGGGAAAACGCCGCGAACCGCGAGAAAAGTCATCACAGGAGAACCTCGCGTTGTAAGCATCGATAGCCATGCCAAGCACCATGGCTCTGTATGCTGACTGTGTTACAGCCTCTCTCAGATATCTTCTCCTCCGCGTCGAAGGGAGCGCCGACACCGTTCACGCAGCAGCTAGGTCGCATGCAGTCGCCGAGGTTACAGGCTTCAAACTCCAGGTCGCCGCTCGCCAACAAGATCGCGTCCCCATTGAGACCTCTGCCGTCGATGCGGCCTCAACCTACTAAGAATGCAGCACTTCCGGCGGACTCTGGCTATTATGGGAGCCAGTCTCAGGACGTGATGGATGTTGACCATCACGTTTACGCGACGCAGTCTACACAGCCTTTCAGCCCTGTTCGAGAAGCCGACTTGAACGAAGACGTCGCGTTCCACGTCGATGAACCCTCAACACACGAAAGCCCGACCGTCACCAAGACGATGCAATCGCCCACCATGACATTCCAGACAGCACGCGAGGAGCAAACGACCCGAGTACTCAAGGATGTCACGCAAAAGATGGCCTCGCCCGTTCCCAACCCTTCCCCAGTGCGAAGCCCTGCGAAACAGACCTCGACATATCCCGTCATCTCGCCCCCCTCGCGCTTTGCGCACTCCTCATCTCCCAAGAAATCCTCGCCGCCCAAGACCTCGCCTGCCAAACACTTTGATGAGCCCAAGTCGGACGCTCCATCAGAAGACCACAGCCCTGTTGCGGACGAAGCACGGTCGCCTTCCGAGGGCTCAAGCCCCATCCGCCCTGTTGTTCGCAAGAGCAGCCTCAACTTTGCTTCTCTGCCTGCTAGAGAGCCTTTGACTCACAAGAAGAGCCTAGGGGCGCGCCAGTCGAGACCCAGCCACGATAGTCGCCAGAGCTATCTTGGCAGGCATACTGGTGGGAAGAGCCTCAGCAACGTTGATATTTTGAGCTCCACCGATGATGAAGACGATTACCATGATGGCATGGAGCTTGATGGGATTATCGCTGGCACACACAAATCAGCCAACGATGAAGTATTTGCCGATAACCACAACAAGGTCTACACTCAGAGGCTGCAAGACCAGATCAGCCTTCTCGGAAAGTCGCAGCCGAACGCCAGCAGGCCCTCAAAGTCCATCCCTAGTTCCGCGGTTCTTCAAGCAGCCGCTGCTGTTGCATCAGCACCAGAAGTCAAGGAGAAGACTCCAGAGAAGTCCCCGGCCAAAACACCGTCAAAATCGTCGCCCAAGAAACAAGCTGCGCCCCCTACTCCGGGTGCTTTCCCCGACGATGACGAGGAGGAGGAGGAGGAGGAGGAGTGGATTGCTCCTCCAGCAGTGCCAGAGAAGGATCATATTGAATCCAGTCCTCGTCCAGCGCTTCCAAAAAGCTACACAGCGGACATCATGGAGGGCATTCACGGAATCGACTCGGTCAGCGGCGCAGAGTTTGTTCTGCCCAAGCAGCGACAAGCTGGCAGTCGCTCGACCTCTCCTCAACGTGGCCCCGTGGTGCCTGAGCGAACAACCAGCACACTGGGACACACTAAGTCTGCGTCGGTATCGGTGCTGCCCGAGCTCGGCATGGCCTCTGGACCAGCAGGCATCAACTCGCCTCTGAAGGCGATTTCTGTTTCCAACCCAGCTCTCATGTCCGTATCGGAGACTGGACGTCCGCAAACACCCAAGTCTCCTTCACGCAGCTTCCGCGACAGCCCGCTGAAACAGGTTAAGAACAAGCTTTCTTCGATCATCAAGAGTTCCAGAGGGCTTCTGGCAAGCAGTGCCGCCATCAGTGCCGAGGGCAAGTCTATGCTGTCGCCCTCGTCAACTAGGCTTGGCTTCCATGCAGACCCCTCGACCAGCTCTCTTGCGACTCTGGCCACTACTGCTGACTCGTTGTATCCCGACCTGTCCCAGCGCCACACAAACGATGCTCCCGTTGTGTCCAGCTCTGGAAGCCCCACACGCCCGGTCGCAAAGCGAACGAGATCTTCGACCGAAAGGGAAAAGGAGGAGAAACGCAAGGAAAAGGAGTCTCAGAAAGAGGCCCGCCTCATGAACGAGCAGATGGACAAGTTGGAGAAGGCTCGCGAAAAGGAGCGCGAGAAAGCTCGTGTGTTCAGCAAGGAGCAGGAAAGGATCGCAGCCTTTGAAAAGAAGGTTGCGGCTCAGAAGGAGCAGGAGGTTGCGCAAACTCCCGCCCCCAAGCAGGAGAAACCTACGAGGACAAGCCCACGCAAAACGAAGGCTCAGCTCGAGGCTGCCGCAAAGGCCGCTGCGGAGGACGACGCTGACATGAATGACGCGCCGGGTTCGATGGCGCCCCCATCCGTTCCCAGATCAGCTGGGCCTGGCCAAGCGAGCCGTGCGAGAGAGGTACGGAGGCCGCTTAAGCCCACAAAGGAGACGGCAACGAAGTCGAGGCAGGCGCCTACAGTCATCCGCGTCAACACCGGATCACAGCACTCACAGTATCATCCATCCAACTCGTCCCTTTCATCCAACTTGCACGACACTCTCGGCACCAGTCAGCCCCAACTCAAGAGCAAGGCCAGCTCGGCTTCGCTCCAGCAGAAGCCCTCTCTTTCCAGCCTCAGAGGCTCTACAGCCGGAAGGCCGAAGGCTCTGGAGCTTGCTGCGAAGCGAAAGGAGGTTGAGGAGAAGGAGGCTCAGCGCAAGAGAGATGCCAAGGCGGAGATTGAACGCAAGAGGGCGGCGTTGCAAGAAGAGGAGCGTAAGCAGGAACAGCAAAAGCGGCTCGAGGCTGAGAAGCAGAAAGCTAAGGAACGAGAGCAGGCTGCATCGCAGGCGGAGGCGAAGAAGAATGCCGCACGTCAAGCCGCTATTGAGCGGGCCAAGCAGACTCGAGCGCCACCTCCCGCTGTGCGAGCTCAGCCTACCGGGCCTCCGGACTACAATACTGGCTCGGACAAGGCGGCGGCGAGCAGCCAGCCCCCCCGTCCTGCATCGCGTATGAACACTGCCAGTCAACGACCTCAAGAGGATCTTGGCCGTCCTGTGTCAGCAGTTTTGAACCAGGGTGCCAAGGCACCACCCAAGCGACCTTTGCAGCAGGAGACCAACGATGGTGCATCCCGCCACCCGCAAGCCAGGAACGGACCGAGCTACCAGGCCAAGGATGCCAAACGGCGACGGACAAGCGACGACTTCTTTGACGAGCTGGACATGGACAGCCAGCCCCCAACATCAAGGGCCCGCCTGTCCGGCCCTCTGGCGGACTGAAGAAGGTGAGTTTGTACAGCGTCGATGCGTCTAAGGACTCTGAAGCTAACGATGACCAGGATATGTCAAACAAGTCCATGTTCTCCACCGGCTATGCCAATGTCCCGCCTCAGAGCGCGTCTCGCGACCTCTTCAAGGCTACCGTCACGGCTCAGCACCACAGCGCCGTCAAGAGCACGCAGCCTATGGACATGTCACAGTTTTCCAAGGGGGCGATTCCTTTTGCAGCCAACCACGACCCGGCCGGAACGTCCCACAAGACGCAGCCCCGGCCGCAGGGCGCTGCCTGTGCGAAATCAGCCGCCAAGGAGGCGACTCGGTCGAGGCCACGGTTCCAGAACGGCGAGTCGATCGAGCTGCCAGAGATCGACACAGACGACGAGGACGAGGAGGAAGACGACGCGAACTTTGGCGCTGCTGCCTGGGTCGACTCGCCGGAGCTGCGCAGGGCTCTGACCCGCCAGGAGACTATGGACCCCTCGCAGATCTTTGGGCCACCAGCGCCGCTCGTGATGGAGGAGGTGTTCAGCAAGAGCAAGGACCGTTGGCACAAGTTCAGGGCGCGCACGTCGAGCGCCAACTGGAGCGGCACCGACCGTCTGACGGAAGACGAGATCAGGAAGGATCTCGTGGCCCGCGACAGGATGCGCAAGGACGGAGCCTGGACGTTTGAGATGAGCAAAGACCTGGCATAGGCGCGTGTGCGAGGTCACATTATTAGCGGCCGAAACTGGGTATGACTTGATGGTGTTGGTCGGGACGGATGATTCATTCATTGTACATGATATTCTTGTTGATTGCATTGCGTTGCAGATTGGGACAGTTTGGTACAAGGCGTTTGAACTGCCGGACATGGGAATCAACAGGCCTTCACGACTTGAAGGCGCACAATAAGACATGACGATCACACGTTTTCCGCCCATGCAGTACAGGTCTTTTTGGTGTTGTGCATGGTCGGACGGCGTTTTGAGGAGGGAAACAGGCAGGCACACGAGTCCGTGGCGCTGGGTCATGCTGGGTACGATCGTCACCGTACAGGAGCTTTGATGCAGAATGACGAACGTTCGCCCTACATTTCCAGAGGCAATCTGATTGGGGCGGCCGTCTGGAGGGCATTGTCTAAGGGTACCTGCACACACACACACGCCTTTGGTGCCCTGACTTGGGTATGTACAGACGACGTACGCGGGCGACCCGGGTAGGGTAGGTCAAAGCTCCGGGTGCGTGGAAGGTTGGTGCGTGGAAGGAAATGAGGGATGACTCGCATGGGGGATCTGATAGATAAGGTGACGTGAGTGAGATGCAGCCGTCGATGTTCGGCAGGGCAACATGGGCATTGTAGCGGTGAGAGGGCGGTTACACCTCTCGCAAATGTGACTGGGCCAGTAGGTACATCTATCTGGCAAGACCCAACCAATGGCGGGGTGAAGATGCTGGCTAGCTGGTGACAATCCGGAAGGAAGTTTGGTGTCGCTGAGTTGTGCAGTACGCAACTCGGCAGCGGCGCAGAGGGACGAATGACTGGATCCAGCCAGCTATGTGGGATCAATCAGTCTCACCTTCTTTTTCCAGCAGAGGTTCGTCAGTCGGCCGGCCGTGGCGAGCTTGTGAAGCGTGTGATCGTCAAGGACGCATGTTGCCTGTGGCTCGCAGGCCTCAGCCACACCACACGTCACTGGGTCCTTGGGTCCTTGGGTCCTTGGGTCCTTGGGTCCTTGGGTCCTTGGGTCCCTACCACGTCCCGCTCCTGGTCCCTGTAGAACTGGCCTGGGGGGAGGGGATCTCTGTTTAGTGCGCCCTCTGGGGGACCCTCCAGAACGGGAGGCTTGTCTCCACTCATAGCGTTGACGTCCCGCGTCCAACCCCCCGGTCTGTGTGCTGAGGCAACCGCGCAATTGTTTTCTTCCATGCGACGAGACATTCTTCGAGCTGATCTGTTGGCGGGGCACATCACCGACCTTCCTACTGCCTACGCACTTGCCTCGGGGTCCTTTACCTAGCGCGACCTCTGCCTGACCCTTTCTCCCCTTCGCCTGGCCGTCCATCTTTTCTCTTTCTCGTCTGAACCCTCTGTTACCTTGCGTACCTAGGTACCCTGACGACAGCAGCCCCGAAACCTACCTACCAAGCCGGCGCCAACCCACGATCATACCTACCTGCCTATTGGTAAACATTTTCCGTCCGTGTATCTCGCCTGCGGTCGTTCGCCCACGATACCAGAACGACAGGTACTTTGGCCTTGTCAGGTAAGAGAGCTCTCCTGCACTTGGTGTTCTGCCCTTCACGTGCCCTGTCGCCCTGGTCTGTCCGGGTCACGGCGCGCCCAGCTTACCCATTGCCCGGGTGCAAGTGAGTGGTACAGCACCCAAGACCACTCGCAAGAGGGCAGTGTGGATGGGTGGCTCGGCTGCTGTCTGCCTCGCTGCACCTTTGTCTATTGCGACTCGCTGTCCTGTCCAGCCGCCGTTGAGAGGCTGCTGCCCTGCGATTCGCCTACTCCTTCCTGTCCTCCGCTGCGATCCTGACCTTGTGTCGAACGCCAGTGTTGAATACCTAGATCGGATTTCAATGCTCTGCACTTGAGAGCTGGCCTGCTTGGACTCCCTTCCGTTTGGTCTTTGCCATTTCCTCGGTCCCAAGCGCAAAAAGGCGATCGTCTGAATGACATGAGCTGACCTTTCTCCTACAGCGGCAGCCGAACTCTTCCCTCCACCTCGAGCTCCCTAACTCTTCCCACCAAAGACAATCTGCACCCGATTCCGTCGTCTCTTTTTAAAGCAAGACTCGCAACCTCTACGCCAATACACCTGCCCAACGGCTGCTGCGACCCTCCTTTTTCGGCGGATTTTCACCAGGCATCTCAATACTTCATGAGAACGCATGCTCAGCGACCTTTGACGAACACATAATCGCTCTTCGCTTCGGCTCCTCTGGTCTTCCGGCAGGCCACTTCTGGGCACAACAGGAAAGCTCGAACAGGTTGTGACGGATACCAACGGGGATGCCTGGTTCTGGCGTTGATCACTCCCCCGCCTACATCCAAACCGACATTCAAACCGTCATTCAAGGACCTTTCCAGGGTCTGAGACACACGATTCAATATGCCGAAACTTGACAACTCTCGCGACTATTACGCGGACCTCGACCTACCGGTGACAGCAGATGTCAATGACATTAAGAAGCAATTCAGGAAGCTAGGTCGGTGTTTCCATCCCTAAAGACTGGTATCCCTGCTAAACAGACGAAGCGCTCCGCTACCACCCTGACCGAAACCCCGGCAGAGAAGCTGAAGTCAACTCCAAGTTCCAGGTCATCCAGTCCGCACATGAGATTCTGACCGATCCCGAGCAAAAAGCCAAGTACGATGCCAGCCGGGGTCGTTCGCGTTATCCCACCGCTTCGGGTGTCAGAGGCAATCCCTGGCAGGATGCCGGAGCCAACTTTCCCCCACCACCTCGGCGAAATCAACCAACTCGTAATGCTACCCAATCGGGGGCAAATAAGTACCGCAACTTTACCTCGGGTGCCGCGCCGACTGCGAAGACTCAACCCCGCGAAGACCCTATGGAATCCAGGCGCAATGCGTGGCAGGCGTTCGAACAGATGAGGCCTTCGTCTCAAGGCAAGTCCGCCGCCTCTCAGGCGAAGCCGAGGCCTGTGCCCGAGCAGCCCGTCCCACCCCCTCGACCCGCGCAGAGACCTGAGAGACCTGTGCCAAGGACGCCTGCACAGAAGCAGAGAGCCGAAGCCGCTTTCGGGGCCAAGAAGTCGTCGGGCTATGCCCCTCACTCCCCTGTTCCTGGAGATGAACCGTCTGTGAGTTCCAGTGCATACGCGACCAACCGTCACACATACGATGCATCAGGGTCGGCCGCCCAGCAGCAACGCGACTCGATTCCCGACCCCCTTGCACCGTTCCGCGACAAGTTTGGTGATTCTCGGCAAAGAACTCCCTACAGCAGCGGGGGCGGCGAGAAGACCAATCCCTTTGACGGCATTTCGGTAGGCCGTACCAAGAGCACAAGAGAGAGCACACGACACTCTGAGTACCAGGATGCCGGGCTGTCCCCAGGTGGTGCTCGTCCTCGAAGCTCAAGCCCTCCTCGGACCGCTCACATGGAAGACCCTTCCGGGGCCCAACAGAGTCATACCGCCAACACTGCTTCCGACACTCATAAGCGGTCGTTTGCCTCAAGAGCAAGCGCCAAGTATACCCCGTCAGGACGAGCCCACGAGACAGGAGAGGCTGGAGGAAGCAGGCCGACAACAGCAGCTGCAAATGAAGGTACGCTCGTCATGTTATGGCTCACTCAGAATGCGGAAACTGACCACCTCTCAGCTCAACCCAACGCTAGCACATCCTCGAACAAAGCAAATGGCCCTTCAATGTACGGCGCATCCTATCATTCTGAGAATTCTTCTTTTCTTGCGTCAATCAATCACAGCACCCACCAGCCCTCCATGTCAACATCTCCTGTGTATGGCCCACGGCCAGGCTTCAAATCCCAGGCCACCATGGCAACCGCGCAGACACGCAGACATTCTGCCACACCTTCTCCGAGTGGGGATGGCTCCTCCACCACTACAGAGTCTCTTACCCCTTTTGAGCGCAAACAGCGCGAACTACTCGAGAGGCTGATTCACGCTGCAAATACACCCAGCAAAAGACAGCGGTCCGAGATGAATGAACCCAGAGATCATGCTGACAAAACTTGTACCAATAGCTTCAATTTTGTGGTTGATGACGACACATTTACACGGACTACTCCTGAGCAGAAGAGGTTTGCCCGGAGCAGTGCTGATGATATCAACACCAGTTTTGTTGACGAGCAAGGGGCCGATACTTGGCAGTTTAGCGCCGG
Source organism: Verticillium longisporum (assembly GCA_019188255.1). NCBI lineage: Eukaryota > Fungi > Ascomycota > Sordariomycetes > Glomerellales > Plectosphaerellaceae > Verticillium > Verticillium longisporum. The sequence continues at coordinate 5,167,865 of JAETXT010000005.1, read as the reverse complement.
CAGCCCCCACACTCCGCAACAGGAGGATCCGTTCGCCAAGCGCCGCACCCAATCCGCAAGCCGTACGGGATGGAATTCGCCGCTCAAGCGCCCGCCTCCTCGTCCCGCGAAGGAGCCGCTCCCGGCCGAGAATGAGAAGACGGCAGAGGAAGTCAGGTTCGACGCAGAGGGCTGGAGTCAGAAGATTGGCCCGCAGAACTTTGCACACCAGCCAACTCAGAACAAAGCATCTTCTCCAACACGACCATCGCGCTCCAACTCGCGGAAGCCAAAGTCGGTCCATCCAACCGTCGGAAGTGCCGGCTTGGTCAATGAAGAAAGCAGCAGCAATGAAGACACAGATGGTGGTGCCCGCCAGCCGGAACCAGAACCGGCTACAACAGGCAGTCCAATGCCCATGGACATAGATCCCGAGACGCCGCCTCCCAACCCCAGAAGCGCGCCCCCTTCGAGACGGGACAGCGCTCGCAACATCCCCGTCGAGCCTTCCCGACCCGAGTGGCGACCTGGAAATGTTCAACCCGTACCCGAGACTTCACAGCCGAATGGTGTCAAGAGGGCCCCTTTCAACCCTAATACGGCGGGATCCGAGGATAGCGAGGACTTCCGCGCCAGCTTTGCCGATTTGAAGAACGTTGCTCCGTTTGCAACAAAGCCGACTGGACTCAACTCATTCGGCGACTTGAAGTCACAATTGCCGTTCGAGAGCCGGGCTTCTGAGCGGATACCCATTGAGAAAGAAAAGAAGCAGGAACCCGAACTCAACTTTCCGTCTATTCCACGCGCTCCTACTCCGCCGGCTGCCCTGGCCGTGTCCGGTCTCAAGCCCTCTCTCACGACGTGGCAAAAGTATCTCGTTGAGTTCCAGGACTACCTTCAACAGTGGGATGCTTTCAACGCCCAGATCACCTACCATTTTGAAACTCGCAAGGCACAGATTCTGGAAGAACGCGGAACTGCAGGCTATGCATTCCTCACGACACAGGGCGATGAGGGTGTCGAGGAATACCTCAGCTGGGTTCGCCAGGACAAAGAGGTTCGCCGCAAGTGGAGCCTTGCTTGCGACGAGCACGAGATGCGCATGCTCGATTTCTTGAAATACAAGAAGCTGATGCGGTAACTGAGCACTGTTGACTAAGGAATGACAGGCCACGAAACCTGTTTGTATTTGCAATCATATCAGCCCATGACTTGTCGAACGACAATATCGCCTACAGCCATTCGGACACGACAGCGATAGTGCAACGAAGGCGCAGCTTTTCTTTCCTGACTTGTTTGACGCGGTTTGTTCGCAGTTTCAATGCCATGGCTGGAACGATGGCAGCTTGGTATACAGTACCCACCTCGGGTCAGAGCGCATGGTAATGGGTCACGATGGAGGGGGCTCGACTTGACGACGATAGACGGCATGGTTGGGCACAGGGGGGGAAACCATATTCGGGATTTGGTCGGCGTTTCAGAGGATTAAGGGGTTGTTGTCCTCATCTTGTGCGCTTTTCTTTCTTTATTGCTTCGGATATTTTGGGGAATGGGTAGCTTCGCCGAGGCGCAGTGCATAGTGAGCGACGCGTTACTGGCATTATGATTCGCGAAACAATGAAACCCTGTCGTCTCGTACTTGCTCGTCCGTGGAGCCTGTCCCGTGTGGTTGTGATCTCGGCTGGCTCCATGGTCATGTTGCACTGGATACTCTTTCGAGATGATTCCGCAAGGCTGGAATACTACGTTGGATTGTGAAAACTCCGGTACCAGGTATGCTTCTCGCCGCATGCTTCCAGGGTTGCACACACCTTTTTTGCACGTCACATGCTAATGCACGACATTCAGTGTTGTCCCTGACAAACGGTGATATGATTCTCGGTCTCAATATATACCAAATTGATGGATGATAGAGGCGACTTGCTCACTGCGACCTCTTGCACGTGTGTCTTCATTTCGCACACATTGTCACTACTGACATCACTTGAGCATTCATATACGGACAGTGGTTTTTGATTTCCTGGCACTAAAGCAGCCGAGCCAGCCTATCCCGTCCAGTGAGTGTATCGTGCCAAAGCCATCACAGGCAGACGGCTGAGGCATACCATTTCCCAAAGCGTAAAAGCAAGAAACACAGATCGTCGAGAATCATTCAAGACAATTTCGAGGGTGTCAAGCAAGGAAGTACTGTCCAGGACTCATGCTGTAGTCGCTCGCGTAGCGGCAGACTTGCCAGTGCCACAGTCTGGATGAATCAGAAGCTGGTGGGTTCTCGACTAGACCTCGGCCTCGGCCGTGTCCTTCATGTCCTCGTCGCTATTCTTGGCGTCTTCGACATTAGCGGCAGCGGGGGCGGGAGGTTCGGCCTCCTCCGAGGCTTCCTCCTCCTCCTCCTCAACCTTGGCAGCAGTCTTCTTGGCGGGAGTCTTTTTGGGAGTGCGCTTCTTCTTGGTGGCTGAGCCCTCTGTGCCACATGTCAGTTCAGCTTAGGCTTTATAGCCGAGAAAGAGTGTTTAGAGTGTATGTGGAAGGAACGTACCCTCACCGTCGGCGCCAGAAGCGCGCTTCTTGGCTCCGCCGCCGCGCTTCTTGGCAGGCGTCTCGGGAACGTCCTCGGCGTCGGCGTCCTCTGAAGCCACGGCGGCTGCGGTCTTGGGGGTGCTTTTCTTGCGAGCTGTTCCAGCCTTGTCAATACCGATGCGGACCTTTTCTCTCCTGGTCTGGACTTTGGAGATTTGATAGTACGTACGAGTCTTCTGTTTGTTGGGCACAGCGACGAGCTCGCCTTCACCGACGGCGGCGGTCTTCATGTCGTTTCTGTAGCGGTCCCAGACGGCGCGCATCGAGGCCATGGTGCGGCCGGGGAGGGCCTCGGAGATGGCCTTCCAGTCCAGGCTCTTGCCGCTGCTGGCGTGGAGCTGGCCGAGGATATTGTTGAGGACAATGGCCTGTTGGGCTCATGTTAAGGTACAGCACTTGAAGCGAAGATTGGTGTTAAAGATGGGGGATACGTAACATACTCGATCGAGTTCAGTCCAAGGGACAGCCTTTGTAGTGCCCTGGCCGTTTTCGTTGGCGCTGCCGTTTTTTTGAGTTTCCGACATGGCTTCCGGGTATTTTGATTCTGTTTCCGTGTCTTCGTGTTCGTCGGGTGTGCTATGGATATTCAGTGTTGTTAGTAGAAATGATGACTGGCGAGCGCGTTGGTTGGAGAAGTGGTCAGGAGATGGTTGAGGAATGAAGTGAATGAGAGCAGGAGTGCGATGCAGGTGACTTATTTAAGGAGTTTTGCGATAAGTGAAGAAAGTGAAGGCACGCAGAGCGTGGATGCCTGTAATAGGCAGTCGATCGAGTTGAAGGCCTGGCAGCAAGTTGAGTTGCGTGGAAGGTCCTTGAACTCAGAGGCAGGCAGGCGCGCCATTCGAAAGTCACGAGTTCTGAGGCCCAGAACAATCGCTGTGGTAAACAGTATTCATGAGTCTATAATCACTTACAAGTAAAAGTAGTCCAGCTTTGGATTGAAAGTAACACTTCTCCTCTTGTCCCGACTGGCTGAGCGAAGCAGTACAGGCATCGTATACTTCAGTACCTAGGTGTGGCCCCCTGAGTGAGCCGGAAGCGATGAGATACCAAGCTGGTTGAGAGAATGCAAATGTGAAAACCTTTACCTACGTGTCCAGATACCATCAGTCTCACCAATCTCGATGATCGATTATTTTTCTCCCTCGATCTATAATCCAGCCCGTCACCGCTGTCCCGCAAGCACGATGAACACTTATGCGCCGTACTTGACAGTCAGAGCCCGTAATGCCCCAGTTCACCTGCAGCTCGACGCGATGGTGATGGCGTGCATTCAGAATGAATGCTGGGTAGGTAGCAAAGCATGCATCCTATATTTGCCCACTTGTTCTGGTTGACCCGGACTCCATGACTCCATACAGCTAACGTCCAGCGAGAAACTTCCATAGAGGACAGAAATGAAGACTTCCTTCAAAGACTAGCTACATAAACAACCTGATTCTTACTGTGCTGAAGTTTACTTTGAGTCGGACTGCGTCCGCATTGTCCCGCAAGAAAGCCGGATCTAACTGCCAAGTACGGCAAGGCTACCGTGGAATACTACACAGCCAATAAATTCCTGAATGCTTCCTCGAAGTTGATATTGATCCGGGATTCGGCTCAGCCTGTTAGGCCTAGCACCTTAGCTAATAAGCTCCGACACTGCACGTTAACCGCAGTCACCGCCATCACATCGTGAATGTATCGGACAAGGACACAGGGTCATTCATTATCCCATCGTCCAGCGTTGCTCCATTGTGCGAGAGACAAAGAGAGTGATGCACACCACACCGAGGCTCAGCCTTGGGCTAGACCGTACCGACAAAAGTCATGAGATGCCATGGGGATGAGACACTTCAAGACCTGCAGATGATGTTGTGCCTGGTGCTTTGCGATCCGGGTGCATCCATTGGTTTCGGCATGAAGAAGGTGGTGTCGAGCGCTCCGACCCGTGACCCATTAGCTGTAGTTCGACACCCTCCACGGGAGCTGCACCTGTATGCATCTCCCGGTGCTTGTGGATGGCGTAGAAAGATGTGCCCCACACCATCTACGTCACTTTCCATAGACGCATAATGCAGGGACCAAACCAAGCTCCAGTGGAAAACTGGACCTGGATGGACAGTAGCAGTAGCGGAACTCATCGTCCTAGGCAGTATTGATATGTATCTAGACCGAAACTCAATTCGATCCCAAGCGCAAACCATTCGCCGCTCCCAAATCCAGGTTCCACGAAAAATCGAATGGCTCCCAGCAGGTGAAGGTTGTCTCGAAGCATCACATGCACCGTATTCTGCTTACGACTAGACGGACCGGGATACGAAGTCTACCATACACCAACTTAGACACACCACTTGCCTTGCCGGCGCCGGCCAACCCTGCCTGGCCACGATTCCAGACCCTGACCAAGACACGCTCACGCTCCATCGCCAACTCCAACAAAGGCAACACCAACGCAAGCTCTGGCAACCTCTACGACTCCAGCTCGATCACGGAAGATATTCACAAGCTTGGCCGTATAAGTCGCAGCTTCTTCCGTACCGCCGAACATCGTCACGCGTTCTCTGGCGCTTTCATTCCTACGACCGCGACCAACTGCATCATGAACGGCGCCAAGGTTACCCGCTCCAAGCGCAAGGCTCCCACCAGCCCCGAGGGTCTGCGCCCGAACAAGCAGCATCGTGCATTGAACGGCAAGTTCTCTGCAGGCGATAACACCCCTGACGTCGAACACGATGAGCCGGTCTACGTCGAGGAGGATGAGTACGACGAGGAAGAGGTTGCTCGGCTGAACCCCATGTTCCCGTCTACGCAAGAGCCCGAGGCGTGGCAGCATACCATCGAGAACGTCATTAGCAATGTTGTCTCGATCAGGTTCTGCCAGACCTGTTCTTTTGATACAGATCCAGCTCTGACGAGCGAGGCCACTGGTTTCGTCGTCGACGCTGAGAAAGGGTACGTTTAGAAGCGCCATTGGGCCCATTCATTGGGGGCGGTTTGGCTGACGTACCATCAACCAGATACATCCTGACGAACCGTCACGTTGTTGGCTCCGGACCCTTTTGGGGCTTTGTCGTCTTCGATAATCATGAGGAGGTCGACGCCTACCCGGTCTACCGCGACCCCGTCCACGATTTCGGCATCCTACGGTTTGACCCCAAGGCCCTTCGCTACATGGATATCCAGTCGCTGCAATTGCGACCAGACTTGGCCAAGAGTAGGTGCTGCCAGATTCTGCACACAGCGACATGCTAATGAGATGTCTTAGTTGGTGTCGAAATCCGAGTCGTCGGTAACGATGCCGGAGAGAAGCTCAGTATCCTGTCCGGTTTCATCTCGCGTCTCGACCGCAACGCACCTGAGTACGGAGAGGGGTACAGCGACTTCAACACCTGCTACTACCAAGCCAACGCCGCAGCAAGCGGCGGCAGTTCCGGCAGTCCTGTTGTCAACATTGACGGTTTCGCAATTGCTCTGCAGGCTGGCGGTCGCAGCGACGGCGCGTCGACCGACTACTTCTTGCCGCTGGACAGGCCACTGCGTGCCCTGCAATGTATTCAGGATGGAAAACCGGTCACGCGAGGCGACATTCAGTGCCACTGGCTGTTGAAGCCGTTCGACGAGTGCCGACGTCTCGGCCTGACCCCTGAATGGGAGGCTCTCGCGCGCAAGACCTTCCCTAAGGAGAACAATATGCTCGTTGCTGAGGTTGTGCTGCCTGGGGGACCGTCCCACAACAAGATTCAGGAGGGTGATATCCTGATCAAGGTGAATGGCGAACTGGCCACCCAATTTGTCCGACTGGACGACATCATGGACTCGAATGTGGGCAAGACAATTCATCTACAGATCCAGCGCGGCGGCGAGGACATGGAGGTTGACATTGAAGTCGGCGATCTGCACGCCATCACCCCTGACCGGTTCGTGTCTGTCGCGGGCGCCAGCTTCCACGACCTATCTTACCAGCAGGCGCGTCTCCATGCCGTGGCCTGCAAGGGCGTTTTTGTGTGCGAGGCAACGGGGTCTTTCCGTTTCGACAGCGCAGACAACGGCTGGCTCATCCAGAGTGTGGCCGGCAAGAACACGCCCGATCTCGATACGTTTGTCGAGGTGATGAAAGAGATTCCTGATCGTCGCAGGGTCGTCGTCACCTATAAGCACCTTCGTGACCTGCACACTCTCAACACGACCGTTATCAATGTCGACAGGCATTGGTCGGCCAAGATGAAGATGGCGGTGCGAAATGACGAGACTGGTCTTTGGGACTTTTCCGATCTGGGTGATGCTTTGCCGCCTGTTCCGACCGTACCTCAGTCTGGCTCCTTCATCCAGCTCGAGTACACATCAAACCCTGCCGTTGCCGACTTGGTCCGCAGCTTTGTGCTTGTCAACTGCACCATGCCGGTCAAACTGGACGGCTTCCCGAAGAATCGCAAATGGGGCATGGGTCTCGTGATAGACGCTGACAAGGGCCTCGTCATCATCTCGAGAGCTGTTGTCCCCCATGACCTTTGCGATGTGACGGTCAGCATCGCCGATACGATTTTCGTGGACGGCAAGGTAGTTTTCCTGCATCCGCTACAAAACTATGCCATCATACAGTACGACCCAAAACTTGTAGATGCGCCTGTGCTGAGCGCCAAGCTGAGCAGCGAGCCCATCTCTCAGGGAGCGTCCACCAACTTTATCGGTTACAACAGTCTGTGGCGCATCGTGCATGCGACGTCATCAGTCACGGTGATTACACCCGTGGCTATTCCTGATAATTCGGGAGTGCCGGGGTACCGCGCTGTCAAGGTTGATGCCATCACTGTCGACACGAGTCTCAGCAGCCAGTGTGGCAGCGGCGTTTTGGTCGCAGCTGATGGTTCTGTGCAGGCCCTATGGCTGACGTACCTTGGAGAGCGCTCGCCGGTCAGCAACCGCGACGAGGAGTACCATCTTGGTCTGGCGACACCGACACTATTGCCAGTGATCTCTCAGATCCAGCAGGGTATTCTGCCCAAACTCAGACTGCTCCCTGTGGAGTTCCGTGCCATCAAGCTTTTGCAGGCGCGTGACATGGGCGTCTCGGACGAGTGGATTCGCAAGGTCACCGAGGCCAACAAGACGCACCACCAGCTCTTCATGGTCAGCAACCGCACCTTTGAGCGCAAGGAGCAGCCCGGGGCGCTGCTCGAGGGCGACATCGTCCTCAGCCTCAATGGCAAGGTGATTACGAGGGTGTCAGAGCTTGACGTCATGTATTCGCAGGAGGTTATCGAGGCTGTCGTCGTGCGTGTTAAGCAAAAAATGACGATCCAGGTGCACACATCGGCCGCGGACGACGTCGAGACGGACCACGCCGTGTCGTTCTGTGGAGCCGTCCTCCAGAGGCCGCATCATGCCGTCAGGCAGCAGATCAGCAAGCTGCACAGCGGGGTCTACGTCTCGGCACGCACGAGGGGCTCCCCTTCGTACCAGTACGGCCTTGCCCCCACCAACTTCATCACCCACGTCAATGACAAGCCGACGCACGACCTGCAGGCTTTTCTCGCCGCGGTGGAAAACATCCCGGACAACACATGTGAGTCTACGAATCCCTCCATCATGCTTCGTAGCAATTTGAGAGCTAACCGGACTCGTAACAGATTTCCGCCTACGAGCCTGCACGTTCGACTGTGTACCATGGGTCATCACGATGAAGAAGAACGAGCACTACTTCCCGACAATGGAGTGGATCAAGGACGCGTCGGACCCTTCGGGCTGGCGACGCAAGACGTACGAGCACGGCAAGGTGTTCGACGGCGAGACCGTCGACGGCATCAACGCCGCCACGGGAGAGGACGCGGATATGGGCGAGGAGGACATCTTGCCGGCATGAGGCAGGCAGGGGACGGAACGCGATGTGGTGCAAGATGGCGGCAGGGAGGACAGTACCATGCCCTCCTGTCGTTTGGCGTCGATGACGTCCTTGGGAAGCTTGGAGGGCCGGATACCAACAGATGTGTTTTTAGTAGAGGGATGGGCAAAAAGCTCTTTGCCCAGTGTGTTTTGAATGTGTCATCAATGCTGTAAGATGAGAAAACTGACTTCATACTACACGCCTTGACTGTATTTGCTGCTGCTTGTCCTGTTGACTGTCTGCGCGTTCGTCGCTCTCGTATCTTGTAGGGTCCTTCGGATGAACTTGGCACTCTCGAGCTTCTAGGGAACGTGATGGCCAAGTGAGATGAGCAGCCGAGGCTGCTAGCCTCGCAACGGGATGGCATACGTAGACAACAAAGGCAAGCCAGTCAGAGATGCGGTTGAAAATGCGAAAGTTGGTGGATTGTACAAGTACAGCAAGCCTTCAAGTACGGCCCAGCGAACAGGCAACAGCGTGTCCAAATCAACAAAATGCCATCATCGAAGGGAACACGACTTTTGCGTCCCTGGCGAGGATCAGCCATCAGACAGTTTCATCAACATTGTCGTCATCATGAGCGAAGCCGCAGTTATGTCGATGGCGAGCCATGTTGCATACACATCCTCTTCACCCCAGCCCGTAGGCGTGAGCAATGAGAAAGAGAGAGAAAGTTTTCCATCCATCGAGGAAGAAGAAGGGTTACAAAAATTCCCTAGCCAGCCGAAGCCAACTAGGAGTGGTCTTAATTATAGTTTTCAACTAGCAAAAACACGATCTCGGACGAATCCTCACTGATACGCGTAAAGCCCTTGCACTCAGATGGAGAAAGGAAAAAGCAAAGGTCGAAAAGAGGCGGGACGCGACGCAGTTTTGTAGGTCCACCCAAGGCGGTGAAGTGCGGCAGATCAGTCGGTGCCTGTACCTGCCTGAGCGTTCTGCCCTTTTCCCCTGACATGGTACGTACCCACCTTACACAGGTGCCCACACCTCAAGCACCGCACCCCCAGCACGGTGCTAAGACGGGCGGTCGGTCTTCTTGGTCAGCCAATTCGGGGTCCAGCGACGACATCTTGAGCCCCCCCCCCGGAAGAAGCTCCAGACGAAACGTACAGCGCCGCCCATGCGCGCCGGACCGCCGTGAAAATGCTGTCCTTTATCCTGATCCAGAACCGACAGTATGCTCCTCGCTCTCCGACCCCCTCTTAGCTACATGGCCCCGTTCCCGCCCGTCCCGTACCGTCGCTAACATGCACCCCTCCTTCAGGGGGAAAACCCGCCTCGCAAAGTGGTACGCCCCATACAGCGACGACGAGAAGATCAAGCTCAAGGGCGAGGTATGCTTGCTCCCTCCACCTCCCACAGTCGCCCGAGTGTCTGCTCCCACCATTTCACGCAATTTCTGACGCAATCTTCATCGTTCCAGGTCCACCGTCTTGTCGCTCCGCGCGACCAGAAGTACCAGTCCAACTTTGTCGAGCACCGCAACAACAAGATTGTCTACCGCCGCTACGCCGGGCTCTTCTTCTGCGCCTGCGTCGATACGAACGATAACGAGCTCGCCTACCTCGAGGCCATCCACTTCTTCGTCGGGGTCCTCGACTCCTTCTTCGGCAACGTGTGCGAGCTCGATCTCGTCTTTAACTTTTACAAGGTCTACGCCATTCTCGACGAGGTGTTCCTCGCCGGCGAGATCGAGGAGACGAGTAAGCAGGTCGTGTTGACGAGACTGGAACATCTGGATAAGCTGGAGTGAAGGAGCAAAAGGAGGGAGAAAGCATGCGGTGAATCAAACATTCAGGGCGGCTGCATTGAGGATGGAACCCATCTCGGAGGGCGTTGGGCGTTCAATTGAGCTAGGTCTATTTTTTTCCATCTCCCTGGCAAAGATCTTTTCATGCCATGATTCACTGGATTTCTATGTGCATATTGTCTCGCTTGCGGTCATGGGATCATGCCATGACCCGCGACATACGGCCGCCACAGTTTTTCGCTGTCAACTCGGAGGCCAGCGCATCCAGGAATACATCCGCCCGAATGACAGCCCGTTCTTCATCAGTTTGCGAAATGGGGGCCCCGATGCAAACTCCTCTGCGCTCTGCATCCAGGCAGGGCTTGCCATCCACGCCATACCACGGCGAAAGGCGGCCAGTTTCGAGCGGCTGATCGTTTACAGGGCTTGGGGTGCGTACAAAGGCGAGACGAGGTCTGCATATGATGGCATCTTTAGGGTCTGGTGATTGCAAACGTTGGTGCCGCGAAGCTTGCGCTTTTCTTTCGCGTCGATCGTCGCGATCTTGATCCGGTGATTTCCTCCAACGGTCGTGTTTCCAAACATCTAGGAATGTTTTGCCGTTTATTATTCTTGCCTTCGTTTTGGCCTGAGAATTTTTCGTTTTCGTTGGGGAAAGACTTGTCGCTTCGTTCGTCTGTCGAAGAGCCTCTTCCTGGAGGCGCTCAGTCAGTTTCTGGCGCTTGCGATATGGTGAGTCCTCGTCGAAGGGAGTGTGGTCAACGACATCCGCTCTGTCGTAGCCTCCGGTCCTTGGTACGGGTCGCATGAATGGGACGAGGAAAATGATCTCCCTCTTCTGATCTGTAGCCTTGAATGCCTTACCCGGCCGAGAACGGGGCCGGCTGATCCCCTGAACTTCGGGAAGAGCAGTTCTCTGGGAGGTGCTGGGACCCGGAGAGCTTGTCTCGAGTTTCGAACTCATTTTCTCGATGGAAATATTTTGCCAGGAAGGTGTGGAAGGGCAATTCAAGGTATTTTGAAGCACGGGGTGGCAAACTGGTTTATTCCTTCGGACGCCTTTTGCTCTTTTGCCATCGTACGTAATGTCCATGAGCCGCTTCGCGAAGTTCCAAAACTTCGACTCCGTTGCCGGTTTGCCGTCTCTGGGGTGTGTTCTGATTTTCTTCGAATGGGTAAAGTGATCCAAGACCTTGTTTTTGGGACAGCCGAGACTGGCAAGAAAACTACACCACTCTCGAATAACGGGAGAGTTGCTCATGTGGTTGACGAGAGTAAGGTGCGGCACCTGTTCCGCCATCCATTCGGCCGCGCCCACTAGGATGGCATCTTCGTCCGATGTCCCATTCTCGAATTGACGCCGTAGCTGATCTTGAAAATCACCTTGGGGAGCATGTCTGATATACTCCAGGTCGGGAAGTCCGAGCTTGGCCAAATCGCTATCGTCTATAGCCGCGGCGTGATTGTTCTTCCTGCTTTGAAGTCGAAATAGTCACAGCCGGGACGCCTCGTGGGATTTCCAACAAGGGGAGTGAAGAATTGCGGCGTCGTTGTTGGACAAGCTCTCACGATGCATGCTTATGGGCAAGAAGACCACCAATGTCTGGCGATGGGCCGGATGACCTACAATAAAAACATGTTATGAATCACTGGCTGTTGCTCTTTATACGTAGGAAATTGATCGTGCCTGCCTTTGTTCAAAGGCATGGATGTAAGGAGGCTTCCAAAGGAAACAATAGAACGACTAGCGCTGACGAGTTGATCAGCCACCAACTCCTTTCACGTGGGCATTAACAGGTAGTAAGCTTCAGTGTCGCCTGCCTTGGTATTATTCCTGAGCAAGGGAATGCTTTCCAAGGTTCTAAGAGTGCAAATGATGATTGTGGAGCACAGCCATGCAAAGCGCACGTGTTGGCAACTATGCTAGTCACATCAGACATAGATCGGTCCATTTGGCAACGACAAACAGGTCCTTGACCAACTGTCAATAAAATAACAAAACACATGCTCGCTAAATCTGAAGCATCCAAACCCAAGAGCCAGCCCATTGAACCGAAAACACCATCATCGACATGTTCAACGCTACAGCTTTTTCAAGGCGGCGAACCTCCTCTCGAGCTCAGCAATGTCGGGTACCGCGCCACCAGGTCCATTGGAGTCGGTCTTCTTCTGTGCGTTGGCCATCTTTTGGTTCGGTTTCAGGTTCAGCGAGCTGACCTTGACCTGCGGATGGACGTTGTCAGTTGTCATCTTAGGCGGATTGACCGTTAAAGGGCTGCTCGGGCCCCCGATTGTCCTTGGCGGAGTGGCCTTGCTCAGCATCTCCTGCTCCTTCTCGGCCTTGAGATCCGGCTCTGCAAGAACCTTCTGACCGCCGCCTCCGCCGCCTTCGCCATCCTCCCCGGGGCCGTCAGCGTCGTCGTCGTCGAGCAGGTCTGGCGCCTCGCCGAGCTGTTGGCGCTTGGGCCAGTCGACGTTGTATGCTCGCGCAATCTCCTCGAGGTATCCCACGACGAGCTCCTCCCGCGGCGGCGTCACGCTCAGCTTCTTCACAATGTTTGGCGCCACCTTGCCGTCTGAGTTCTCCATGGCCGACATGACAAACTCCTTGCCGTACTTTTCGGCCAGCAACGTCCGCACGACCTGCAGCTCCTTGATCTCCGTCTTGGGCGCGGCGTACATGATGCTCTTGATGGCCTCCTCGAGACCCGGGTCGCACGTCGAGCCCTCGAGCAGGCCGGCGCGGGCGATGAGCAGCTCGCAGTACAACTCGAGGAGCTCGTGCAGCTCGTTGGTGATGTCGGACCGGATGATATTCTCGACGCGGATGCGGGCGCTCTCGACCTTGCCGACCTCGAGGAGCTGGGCCATGGCGCGGCGCTGTGTCTTGCCCAAGGCCTCATCGCGCTGCTGGACCATGCGCAGGCGGGCGATGGCCAGCTTGAGCTGGACCTTGAGTTTGGTCTGGATGGCGCGCGCGCGAGTTGCGTCGTTAGCGGGGTCTACGTCATTTGCAATGGCGGGGGATCAACGCAGGGTCACTTACGATTAAGGACGCAGGAGGGGGAGGCATGATGGGCGGCAGCCGTCTGGAGAGGTTTGAGATGCAGATGTGTGTTCGATCAGGGGGGTTGTCCGGACAAAAGGCACAAATAGGCAAGCTGTTGCCTGAAGGTCAAGTCCGAAGAGTGTAGTAATATGGCAGAGGCAAAGGTGGCAGGCAGACGATCGCAACAAGGCAGACGGAGTGACAGGAGCAGGCCGAGGCGTTATCTAATCGCCCCAGACACCTTCAAGTGGGGGAGTGGGAGTGCAGTGGCTGAAGAGCAATCGACGGCGCCTGCAGGTTCAGGCGGAAGACCTGAGTGCGGGGATGCCAGTGGCACCAAAGGATGCTGTGTACCCCACTGTCTGCCCGGAGGCAGTCCTGATACCTGTACCTAGGTACCTACCTAGGTACCTAGGCATTGCTAGGTAAGGTACCTACCTACCTACCTAAGGTAGGTAAGGTAGGGAATGCACATACAGGCTGCCTGAACAAGCAATGTTCTCACAGCCATGTTGCTCTCTCGTCCATCAGGCGACGATTTACGTCCCCTGCTAGGAAGATCAGCATCAGAAGTCAAGGATTGGCATCTTCTCGGTACCTAACCAAGTCAGTCAAAGCTAGGGCTTGCAGAAAATGATGAATGCCCAACATGGACCTGTGAGCTTGGTCCAACTCGCTCGGACAGCTCGCTTTCGTGTTGGGTAGGTGCTGCAGAGCCTTCTTCGTCTGCATGAGACCTGTCAAGCATGTCTTATGCATGACATATCCGTCATCTTTGTCGATCAAGATGGCCATCGCTGGCGGCAGGCACCGTGACATTCATCAACATGTTGACATGCTACCGCTGAATTACCCATGACTGGCACATGTCAGAGTATTGTCCGGCCACAGTACTTGCTACCCAGCTATCCTGATGTGCCCGCTAGTGCCGGGCACTTATCTTGGCCATGTTGACCTCGAATCCCTCCAAGAATCTCTCTCTGGGTCCTTCCTTGGATCAACTCCCCGGAACCGGACCCGGTTTCCAGAACACGCGACTCGCGCGCCCCCGTCAATGCTACATGTACTCACCTTGGCAGATGACTTCACCTCATTCCAGATCCAAGTCTGCCTGCCACGTGCGACCTAACATTCGACGTCTTCTTGCCGGCCCATGAACGATGTGCCCAACGCCGCCGAATATTCCTGCCCCCATTCTTCATCCCACCAAGGCCTAGACTTCCACCATATTCAGATCCAGCCATGGAGTCATGGGGGTCGAATTTGCATACCTCGGGATCGTGATTCTCAATCTCCAGCAACCGCATCTTTCGATTTACTGTCTGAAGCACGTCCACGGTCTGTAGGAAGCTACTCGCCTCCGCGGCTCAACGTACAGCGTTGGCCATTTCAGCAACGGATATGGCTGAAGCCGAGGCGGCGCCCGCAAAAGGACTTCGACATGGGCACAGACCGCGATGGCTTCATTCTGGCATCGTCAAGTCACGCGCCTGGTCCGCTGCAACATGGACCAACCTCCGAAGCAACAACCTATGGCGGCGCGTCGTCAAGTATTCCATAGCGACGACCCTCACCATCATCATTGTCCTGATCCCCGAGGTTGTTGCCCTCTTCCCCGGCACTACCTTTCTGGCCCCCTTAACAACCGTCTTCGCCAACCCGGGCCAACGAATGGGCGCCATGGTCGAGGGACTACTCCTGACCCTTGTCGGCGCAACGATGGGAACGGCGTGGGGCTCGCTCGGCCTCTGGTTATCGAGTCGGGCCGTCGATGACAACCTCCAGGCCGCGTTCGCTATTCGGGCCCTCTTTCTGTTATGCGCCGTTTTTCATCACGGCTATCTTCGCTCGTCTAGCCCGAGGTTGATCGTCTACGTTCTCTTCCACCTAACTTCCTCCACCATCATTCTCATGGGCCCGTGGCGGGCGCTAACGAACACCATTGTAACGTATGTTGCCTATCCCATCTTGATAGGAATGGTGGTTACTTTCTTGATCAACTTTTCCATCTTCCCGGAGCCTTCCAACGACTTCCTCGCCCACGCCACCATCGATGCCATTGATCAGACGACGCTGGCCGTGACGCGCTCTACAAACTGGTTCCTCAGCCCTGGGGATGGCCCAGACGAACCCAAGAGCGACCAGCCGGCCGAAGCCTTGCCGAACACGGCCGGCACCGCGAAAACAGAAGTTGGTTCGAGCGCGAAACGGCCTTGGTATCACCATCTTTGGTCCGGATTACGGAACCCCTTATCCACACCCGGATCGAGAGCACCCGTCATCAGCGCCCCCGCGCAACACATCAACCTAGCCGCGCTGACGGCCAGCAAAGCTGCGCTGCGGTCGGGCCTGCAGCGCTGCCGCGCCGGCCAGTCCGAGGTCAACCTCGAGATTGCCATCGGCCCCTGCCGCCCTCCAGCCTCAAGCCCATCACCACGAAAGCCATGCCCGGTCTCGTACACAATGCCGTCATGCTGATCGGCGCGTGCGAGAACAAATTCGTCCTCCTAGGCGACGGCGAACCCGACGATGCCACCGACACCGAGGACGAGGATCCATTCGTGCGGCCGCTCCAGCGCGCCTCGGCCCTCGAAGAGCTTCTGGGCCCCAGAAAGTTCAGAAACCCGACGACGCTGGCCGAGGAAGATCCTCTCGACGCATTGGAATCCGTCAAGCCGCTGCGCGAGCTGGAGGCAGGCGATCCCGAGGTTCTCGAAGCCATCATCAAGCGCATCCAGCTGCCGACCAAGGACTTTACCGAGGCGCTGCGGCAGGCCGCCCTGACGGTGACGACGAGCCTAGCGTATTGCTACGGCCTCCCAAAGCTGAAGACGGGCATGCCGACGCCCAAGAGGATCATCCTCGAAGAGATGGACATCCACATTGACGCCTTCATGGACGCCATTGCCATCTACGACTTTTGCTCCACGGAGGAGCTCGAGCGCGCGACCACGACCAAGAACGGCGAGACCGCTATCATGCCCCGCATGGGGGCGTTTCTCGTATCGTCCTTCCTGCTGAGCCTGCGGGAGTCGGCCGTGCACATGCCGCAGCAGCTGCGCAAAGCCCGTCTCCTCGTCGAGAAGCGCCACAGGCGGCACAGGATGAGCATTCACTTTCCCGAATACTTTGGCTGGCGGCAGTGGCTGGCGACCGGCGGCGAGAGGGATGCCATGGTTCTGCCGCAGACGATGCGCAAGAAGGGCCGGTCGGGGCGAATTCCTACGCCCAAGGAGGAGAGCAGGATGGAAGAAGAAGGCACCGTGGAGGAGCTCGACAGGCCTCTCGCACGACAGAGAGCTGATGTGGAGAGTGTGCCAAACGTACTGGAAGCGAGCTTTCAACACGCAAAGCCGCCTTTTCCGACTCCGCCCAAAGCAAAGGGCGAGGCGAAGAAGAAGAAGAAGGAAAAACGGCGTGCCGCAGCGTCCGGAGGCATCGTCAGCCGCAACCGGGCGCGCGTGGCCGACGTCTACGAGTCGCTCCAGAGGTCAGATGATGCCATTTATGCGGTCAAGCTTGCCATCGCCTTCTTCATCATCAGCTGGCCGGGCTTCATCCCGTCGTGGCACGAGTGGTACGCGACGATTCGGGGTGTCTGGGCGCCGCTACAACTCATCCTGATCTTCGAGGTCGTTATCGGCACATCGTTTTTCGTCTTCATCCTCAGATTGGTAGGTGTCACATTCGGTTGTGTAATGGGATATGCGGCGTGCGTAGCCGGTGGCAGCCACAGAGCGCCCCTGGTAGTCATTCTCGTCATCGGAGCGGTGCCATCTGTATACATCCAGCTCGGCACGAAATACGTCAAGACGGGCATGGTTGCAATATCCTCCATGACGGCTGTCGCTTTAAGTATGTCTCCCTTGCCAAAATCAGCCACGTTGACCTGCTCACGACCTATAGCAACCGTCAATGAAAATACCGTGTCACACGTGAACCTCTACACGCGATTAGTGACCTTCTTCATCGGCTGTTCGGTTGGTCTCCTCGTGGAGCTCATTCTATACCCCGCTAGAGCTCGCGACAGGATGGTGGAGTCCCTCTCAACCTCGATCAAGCAGATGAGCAGCATGCAGACAGCCATCGCCGTAGGCGTTGACAACCCAAAGAATCTTCAGTTACGCTCAGACAAGGTTCAGCAGCGCTTCGAGCGGTCTCGGGAGAAGGCACAGGGCGCACTATCGGCTGCAGAGACATTTCTGCCGTTTTGCCTGACGGAGCCACGACTCAAGGGCAGCTTTCGGCAGCTGCATCCAATCTACCGGGAGATCATCTACGTCCTGCATCAGATTGTCGACCGAATGGACAACATGCTCCAACTGCGGCGCGTCTATGGCAGCTCGGTCCTGGAGGAGCTCAACGCCGAGGTACACGCCTACCGTCGCGCCGTGGCGGCATCCATCGCAATCGCTCTCTTCGTCGTGAACCAGGCGCTGACGACGCGCATGCCGCTGCCGCAATTCATCCCTTCGGCACGCCTGGCGATGCTACGCCTCATAAACCGTGTCCGGCAGGCTCTCACCGACAAGGCTGCACAACACAGCGAGATGGCCACCGCTGCCGGCGGGGCGAGGAAGGGCGGGATGCGGAATTACATGGCAAGCATGCAAGGTCCCGAGAGGGTGCTCAGCGAGGACGAGCGCACGGCGCGAGTAGTGACGCAACACAAGTTCCTCAGCTGGAATGCAAACGCGGCGGGGCTGATGGAGATTATCGAGTACCTCGAAGAGCTGGTGGAATTAGCAAAGTTGCTAGTGGGAGTCAACGCGTTCAGAAGCGGCATGTTGGAGAAGCCGACATTCAAGGAATATGCGAAGAACGTCAAGACGAGAGAGGTACCGGTCGATGAAGACGACGCGGCGGCAGGCGCGTCCTTGACTAAGACCGAGTCACGGAGGTCGGGGACAAGGATCAAGAGGCCTGGAACGGGGCTGTCCGGGCTGGCCAGGCAAGACACGGGACAGGCAAAAGCAGAAGTCGGACAGAGGCCAGATACGGGGCTGTCCAGGCCAGACACGGCCCGGCCAGATACCGGTTCCCAAAGGCACGATCATGGGCTACAGAGACACGATACGGCGTCGTCCACGGGCCGGCAGGCTGCAGCAGAGCGCGGAGACACAGGCCTACACCTGCATAGGACCTGGACCAGGGGCAGTCGAGCGCGTTCAGACAGCCTGGAGACGGCAGTGGAGGGCGAGGCAGAGATCCCGCTGAGTCTCCGACGTGTGTCTTCCCGGCGCGCATCGGCGCGAAAGCGGCGGCCGACGGTAACGGGAGCGGGGACTTGGCGACGAGACGATGACAAGGGCAAAGGTATTGAAGAGGAGGACGAGCGATAGGCCAGCACTGGTGGGTGCGTGAAAGGCAACGTTGCGACCGTGCGCTGGTGTCGTATGGTAATGGCGGGTGCCTGGCGGCTTTGTTTGTGTTGCATGATACCAGGGGGTTAGCGTTTTAATTGTACCTAGGAGTGTTGCCTGCATGTTGATCAAGGCTTGTGAAACCCGAGGACCCGTCCCTTCGATGGTTGTTGAAGAAGGTTCAGGGGTAGACTCCATCGTGAAGGCGAGGGTGTACTCCATCGTGAAGGCGAGGGTGTACTCCATCGTGAAGGCGATGGATAGGCAACCATTTCTGTCGTGTACTGGCGGCGCGATTTTGAATCGCTAGTCCAATGTGACGGCGGTCGCCCAATGCCCGACCGATTCTCGCCTGGTAGACAATGGTGGATGATCACGCATGGCCCAGGTCCCTCATGCCGTGTCGGGTAGGACGGCTTTTGGGAAGTTCGGGGCCGAGGAGGCAGAGAAAGCGGAGGATTCGTCGTTGGAGGAGTTGGATGGATTGGACCTGTCCAACGCGGCGCAAGAGTCGATGTGGAAGGCGAATCGGCGATCTCTCGAATGGGGGCGTTCACAGTTCACCCAGTAGCACGCTGTATCTCTTGAGCGCCTCGTGGCGTCACTGGACTTTGTGGTACATGTGTCACTCTTAATGGGGTAGCGCCTTCCAACGGCATGCGAATGTGGAGCAGAAGCTCCGCGGCTACTGCCCAGTTTGGTGCGATGATGACGCTCCTTCTGTCTCCAGGCCTGCATTGGCATCTGGAAGGGGGCAGGAACGAAGGCAGCCAGCAGCAAGGGCACGAAGGAAGGAAAGACATGGTGCACACGGTCATGATTCCAGGGCAGCTCTGAGAATTGGAAAGCAGTCTTGTCCAAATACCCCGAGTCGAGGGATTTTAAGATTCAACTGCGCATCACATTGCTTCGCTCCAAGGTACCACCGCAACCCTGAAGAACGACAAGCTTTCGTTGGCATCTGCGACGTCGCTCAACCCGAATCCGATCTCGTATAATCCGTAACGACACCACGCCTGCCGTACCCCTCGGGTTCTCTGGGTCGCTGGAGACGGGGACGCTCACAGAACGCGAGCCAATGGAACCCATTGATCCGAGCCACGGCGGCTTGAGCAAACTGCTTCCCAAAGCCATCGTGGCCAAGCGACGACGACGTAAGAGACGACAGCAGCAAGAGGGACATGACCAAGCCGACCAGTCGAACCGAGACTCCAGGTCTTCACTCTATTTCGAAGATGGTGATGGCGACCAGGGCAGCGACTACACCGACGGCGACATCAGCTCTATGGATAAAAGGCATAGCTGCATCAGCAGGGCGGATCAGAGTGGCAGCAACAATGTGCATCCGAATGATCCCAACAGCAACAGTGCAGCAAGTGTGAGGGCAGATCATGACTCGTAAGTCGCTTCTACCCATGTTTCTTCATCTTCGGATCCCCCCCTCTGCCCGCCGTCAATGGGCCTGTCAAAAGATGTTCTAGTCGTCAGCTACGGGTTCGGGTGCCTCGTTCTTCGAACAGCGACCATCCCGGCGCCTGGCTGGCTCCGAAGCTTCCTCTCCACGCTCCGTCCTCGCTGGTGCCCCTTGCAGGCATCCATCCATACCCTGGAACGCACCATGGAAAGCGAGACGACCAGACGTGGTGGAAGCGGGTGCGCGCGAGCTAGCCCAGGCTGACTGCATCCCCCCTGTGGCCCTTGCACTTGCACTGCGCGTGCACTGACGTCCGCTACCTGTGTTCATGACCCCATCGCCCATAACCCACCACCCACCCACCCACCACCACCACGCACCTATCCCCGACCACCTCCGTTTCGTTTCGTTCTTGGCTGACCTGGCATTTTCTCATCCTGCTGCAGACCTGCATCACCTCCAGCACCAGCATCCTCATTCGTGTCAGCTTCCACTTCTGCTTCGCCTCAAATCGCCCCCCAGCCACAACCACCATCGCCATTCAAGTACCGCCCCGAAACAATCTCAACCCACCCCTCCCAGATCGGCTACCTGACGACATCGTCCCCCATCATACAAGCTACCCATATTCCAGAGCCCCAGGGTCTGGACCAGACAGTGCCCGACCTGGCGTCCCGATCCTCCACCGCACCCCTCTCCAAACGCACAGAGTCGGTCGAATCCGACTTTCGATCCAGTCTGTCTGCTCGCAGTAAGACTGGACTAGGCTTGCAGCCGCCCCAGAAAGACACCAAGCGATCGCCCTCCCCGGTCGGCAAGAAGCTCGCCAACGTCTTTCGCTCCAAAAAGTCCAACTTGTCCCTGGCCGGCGGTGCCGCCAGTCCCGGTGGCAGCGCCAACCCGAGTCCTAGCACCAGTCCCGAGGGGAAGCCTGCGAGCCTTGCCGAGGACGACGACAAGAACCGGAGCCTGCCAAACCTGTCAAGCCTCTCGAACTCGCAATCGCAGTCCGATCTGTCCAACACCACGGAGCCAGATGCCGACAGCATAGCAACAACTGCTTCCGCCGCTTCCTCTCGCCCTAACGATCGCAAGTCTCGGTCCCGCGCCTCCACACTCTCGAACCGCATCTCTATCGTTGTGCCGGCGCCGACTACTCCGCCAAACGAGAAGACCGGTCCAATCATTGTCAACACCCCGCCTACGCCGACCGACCCGAACCAGATCGGTCCACACTCGCCGCCGCCCACGAAACAGAGCGCAGATGCTTCAAACGGTCCCACTCCTTGGGGCAATCTGATCACACATCGCAGGAGCAGGTCGGGCTCTGCTGGTCCCAGCAAACTGTCAAACACCACATTTGCACCTCTGACGCCCACACCCGAGAGCCCTTCAGCCACAACAACGTCGAACTCGAACGGTTTCTTCTCGTCTATGCTCTCAGCTGCACAGAACGCTGCCAACCAGTTCAGCAACACTCTACAAAACAACAACATTGGCCAGACGCCACCGAAGAGTAGCAACCTGACGGCGAACCAGACCGACCTCCCGGAAGAAGACCAAGTCCAAGTCGAACCGCCCCTTTCTCCCTCCAGAGACGCCAATATGGACAAAGAGCCCGCCGTCAAGACGCTCGGCGACGGCGAGTTGACGCTGAACCAGCTTGGCATTGTCGACCCTCCGAGCATCTCAGGCACTCCCATGACAGCCAAATTTCCCGAGTCGGTCAGATCAGAGACCCGTGCGAGATCGGAATCAGCGCCAGCCGCTGACACTTCCTCGGCCGCAAGCCATGAGTACGGTTCTGATGACGCTCGCCCCGCGCAGAACAACGCGCCACGTTCACTGTATGAAAATGGAGGCCTGGGCGACCGCACACCGCCGCCTGCCAGCCTTTACGAGGACAAGTCAGCCATAACTCGCAGCGGCAGCGTCCGGAGCGCCCTGGGCCGCCGCCGCCACCGAGGGAGCTCGACCGCAACAAGAGGGACCGGGACAACCATCGGCGCAGCCATCGCTGCAGCCAACTCTTCTCTCGGCAATCCGGCAGCTAACATCAGCCAGCAGAGGCTCACGGGCTTCGCCGTCTCGAGCAAGAAACGAAACAGAGACTTCCATGCGCTGTTCAAGAGCGTGCCAGATGACGACTATCTCATCGAAGACTACAGCTGTGCGCTGCAGCGGGAGATTCTGGCTCACGGCCGTCTATACGTGTCCGAAGGGCACCTCTGCTTCAGCAGCAACATTTTGGGCTGGTCGACTACTCTGGTTATGAGCTTTGACGAGATAGTGTCCGTCGAGAAGAGAAGCACGGCGCTCGTGTTCAAGAATGGACTCATGATCTCGACATTACACGCCAAGCACATTTTCGCAAGCTTCACCAGCAGAGACTCAACCTACGATCTCATCGTCAACATTTGGAAACTGGGACATCCTACACTCAGGAGTTCACTGAACGGAGTGCAGCTTGAGGGGACGGGAGGCGACAAAACGGAAAAGGTTGATGTTGGCGATGAGGGTTCCCAAATTGAGGGGGCTCACGACCAGTTGGACGACCAGAGCATGTCTGGTTCGGATGACGAGAGCGAAGATGGTGATGACATCTACGATGAAGATGATGAAGAGGACATGGTCGAACCATCGCAGCCCCAAGAACCTGGAGCCGAGTCGGACCACGATAAGGTCGTTGGACGCAAGGCCTCTGGTGCGACGGCGCTTAACGGCGCGCCTTCCGATCTCGTCAACGCTGTCGGTCCACCTATCCCCGCTGACGACTTCCCGGGTCCTGCGACCCATGCCCCTACCGAGTGCGGTGACGCGGCATCTCACTACGAAAAGATCGTGGGAGACGACATTGTTCCCGCCCCCTGGGCAAAGTGTACGATCTTTTATTTGGGCCTGCGTCAGTCACTTTCATGTCCAAGTGGCTTGTCAACGAGGCCAAGTGCTGGGATCTCCAGATGGAGGACAGAAAGGGGTTGAGTTCGGACAACATGACGCGGACCTACTCCTACATGAAGCCACTTGGCGGCTCCATCGGCCCGAGCAAGACCAAGTGTATCGTGTCCGAGTCGATTGACCACATTGATTTGGAAAAAGCAGTCAACATCACCTGCTCGACCCAAACCCCGGATGTGCCCAGTGGAAATGCCTTCATCGTCAAGACGAAGTACTGCCTGTCTTGGGCCGAGAACAACTCAACCAGGGTCCAGGTCAACTGCACCCTGGAGTGGACCGGCAAGAGTTGGCTCAAAGGTATGTTGTTCCACAAGCTGCCACTAGGATCATAATTAACACGCGTAGGCCCCATCACGAGCGGTGCCAATGAGGGCCAAACAACCTATGTCAGCGACCTCTTGGCGAGCACCAAGGCTGCCGTGTCCTCGAGGCCGCGATCCGGGACCGGCAACACAGGCTCCGGGAAGAAGAAGAAGGGCCGCAAGAACCGCAACCTGCAGTCGGGTGCAGGGGGCGAGGACAAGAGCCATGCCAAGAGCGCACCCCCGGAGACCTGGGGGATGCTCGAGCCGCTGCGCCCCATACTAGGTCCGATTACCGACTTGCTGAAGCCACTCATGACGGGCAACGTTACGTACGGTCTCCTCGTCGGACTGCTTGTGGCGGCATGGTTCGGATTCCCTGGCCAGGGCGCACGGCGCCAAGTCGGGTTCTACGGATATCCTGACAGGGTGGCCGCATACGAGGAAATGTGGCGCCGGGAAGAGACAGAGTTGTGGGACTGGCTCGAAGAACGCGTAGGGCTCGAGCGATTGAATGACGGATCAATGCCGACGCGCAAGCGGGCGATGGAGCCGCGGACAGTGGAGGAAAAGATACGCGAGGAGCGCATGGACGAACGCGAGATCCAGGAGGCGATCCGTGTGACAGAGGAAAAGCTCCAGGTGCTCAAGGGCGTTGTTGGGAAGCAGAGAACCGGAGAGGAGATACCCTTGGAAGACAAGAAAAGGTAGCAGCACTAGAATTGCATGCGAGGGGGAGGGAGGGCGGCAGCATGGGACTGGTACGACCCGACAGGACATGGTATGACACCGACCACAGCACATGTCGCTCCTAGCCAGCGGCTCTTGTTTATTTTCCTTTCCTTGTTGTTACTTCACCAGACTTGGCTTGGCTAGGTGTACATTATTAGCGAGCGTGCCGACGACTGCTCGCGGTGAATAGGGATGACCCCTCAGACGCTGCGTTCCATCTGATAACCGCCGTGACATGACAACCTTTGCAATCTTGGCGGTGAAAGCTTGTGAACACGTGCTCAGTCTCAGACCAACACGCACGTTAACCAAATCCTCCCTTGCCCTGTACCCTCTTGACAGCACCCATGATGCCCTTGGCCCATGCGAACCGTCCAGCATCCACGCCCATGGCGCCCTCGACCTCATCCCCCTTGTCGTCCCGCCAAATGCCATCGCTCTGCAGCCGGCCGAACAAGGCCGTGTTCTGGTTCCTCCTCAGAGCATCAATCCACGAGCGGCAAATGTCGGGCGAGTCAACCATGGCATTGACCTCCTGGCTGTGCGCCCAGCTCTGCGTGTCCTGGTTCCCGCTGCCCACGACGCCGACGCGCTCGTCGGCGATGAGGAGCTTGATGTGGCACGCCCGCGCCCCGAGGCTGTGCGGCACCGGCGCGGCGTGGTCCCTGGCGACGTACCAGTGGTAGTGCAGCCGCGGCCGCGCGTCGTCGGACAGCTGGGCGTGCAGGCGGTGGGCGACGGCTTCGTTGTGGCCGCCCTGCATGGGTAGGAGCTCGCCGGCGTCGTTGTAGCCGAGGCAAATGTAGGCGTGGACGTGGACGCCGCGCTCGCAGGCGGCGAGGAGAGCCGGGAGCAGGGGGGAGGCGTTGAGGGTCGGGGACTGGATGAAGACGGAGGAGCGGGCGTGTGCGAGGGCAGCGAGCCAGGCGGCGTTTTGCGGGTTGGAGAGAGAACTCGAGTGTGGCGAGCCGTGGGGCGGCCGGTTGACAAGGGCCATGGGCACGGGGGAGTGGCGAGGATGAGGGGTGTAGGGGGTCGGCTGCTCTGAGGGAGGGAAACGGGCGGGATGGAGGCGAGGTGGGACGGCGTAGGCGGCGGCGTTGGTGTGGTTCAGGTGCCGAGTGATCGGGGCGTAGATGTCCTCGGAGGGAGAGGGCCGAAGAGACGTTTGGAGGCGGACGATTTCGGCGGGTAGAGAGCTGTCATAGTGAGGTGAGTCGTGAGTGTGTTCGGGGAGGTTGTGATTCTTCTGTTCTGGGGTCCTGGACCGTGAACTGTCATCGATCAAGGCGGCCGAGGAGCCGTCGGAGAGCTCGTTGGAGAGCGTAAGGCTGGGGCCGTTTCGAGAACCATCTGGCGTTCTGTTCGCGCCGTTGAGTCCGGGCGGGACCGTTTCGTCGACACCATCGAGGCCATTCACGGAGTGTCCATTCGTCTGCCCTTGGTTCATCAAGTCGTCCGGCTTCCCAAACTGCTGCTTCCAAATCATCTTCGCCGGGTCGACGACAGCGTCGAATCCCCTCAATCTGCCCTGGTCCGTGAACTGCTCATCCCACTCCTCCGTCCAGCTGGGCGTGTTGTTCACATCTGCCGCCGCTGCCGACTTGATCATCGGCATTCCCTGGCCAAGATTCATATCCCACGTAATGAGCGCCATGTCGTACAACGAATCGACAAGAGGCCCCTCGACCTGTATCGCCATTTCCAGGTTGGCATTGTCCTGGATGTTGTTGCTCTGCACCAGTCCGATCCTTCGGTCCACGATCATGAACTTGAGTGAAAGGTCCCAAGCATGGGCTTGTGATAGTTGAGAACCTGCAGGTCAATGTTGGGGACGTCCGCGCGCCGCGGCAGCGCCACCTGCAGATCAGTGAACTCCTTCTCGCCCACGTCGTAGTGCGGCGTGTATACCTGCTTGACGGCGCCACGGTCGTAAATGATCTTGACAACGACCTTGGCGCCGCGGGCGCCGGCACGACGGTCAAGCTCGCGGATGGCGTTGGTGATGAAGGTCACGGCGACGCTGCTGATCCAGTAGTTTGTTGCTAGGAAGACCTCCTTCTCTGCACGCACAATGAGGTTCGACATGTGGCGGGCGATGTCTGGTATACTATCATCGTGGTAAGCGTATGCGTGAACCGCAACTCGGGCAGAGAGGGGGAGCCTACGTCGAGATGATGGTCAGGGGCACCGTGCCGCAGCTTCCCATGAGCGACGGGCTCACGACAGCCTGCTCAAGATCGCCATCAATCGATTTGAGGGCTGCACCATACATCTGATGTACTCGGTCAGAAGTGCAATCCCATCAACGCAATTTGGAGGCCAGCGGGGTGACTTACCCTTAGGAACAGCTCGCTCGGCTTTGTGTTCCCCCATTTTCCACACGCCGCGATGCGCTCCAGGCCAGTCAACTCGTCCAGCGCCGGCACCGCTCCGCTGACCTCATTTTCCTTCTGCTCACGCCGCTTTGCCTTGCCCCCATATAGTCTTTTCCATGCATCACCTGGCGTTAGCGAGGGGTCCTCAGCCAGCAGCGTCGTGACACTGTCAGGCGCCGTGCAGTGCTTCACCAGCTCATCACTGATGCCCGCTTCCTGTGAAACGACCGCCGGCATGCTATCCCAAAGTTCTGCTTGCTATTGAAGCTCCAATCGAGGAAACAAGGGCGCTTGTATGTCTGGGCCACGAAGAGTCGTGCACACAGATGGGGGCAATTTCCAGGTTATTACAGTACAGTCATTGGGAACAGGAATGGCAATGGCAAGGGCGTGGTATATGAGGAACAGCAGTCATCGCCATCTTGGCAAACCGCGCCCGGCTTTCGTCGCAGACCACCTTTTCCCCGGCGGCATGAGGCTGGAGGCGTGAGGCGGGGGAAGACGCGCAATGACTACAGACCCCAGTGATGTCAAAGCAGGGTTCCCATACATAGATTGGTCAACTACCTGGCTGGGCTGCAGGCCGGGGTTGCCGATTGTGGACTGAATGGGAACTAGTAGTACGGGGATCGAATCTGGAGGGACGTCACTGGCTTGGCAGCGTGCCACGTTTCTGGCAACACTGCTGTATGAGAAGGCTCACCTTCAATGGGTTGGATGGGATGATGGTGACGCGTCACGAGTAGCGCAAGCTGAGAGCTTGAGGGTCGCCAGGCCGTGAGACCCGGTGTGTCGTACCTGACTAGCACGGCGACAAGTGGAGAAAACGTGGCAGTAACGCCATCAGCTTGATGTCTCCTAGGCCCAACTGGTAGAAGCGCTTCTCGTTTTGGATTCATCAGAGTTGGGAAGACTTTCGACACGCATGGAGGGAATAAAGCTTCGTAAAATCGTCTCTTGGAGACTCGTCAATTGTCATTCATCACGCTTCGCTCAATTTGGAATCCCGGCCCGTGCCCACGCTGGACTTGGACGACGAGCTTCGCAGCATCCGCTCTCCTCCCACATCCGATGATGTCACGTCGCTAGCAACGCTGCTCTCCCGTGCTAGGGGTGATGGGATGTCCGGTGTCACCGACCTCGATTCCACGTTGGGTCGCTTGGGCTTGGAGCTCGTCGAAAGCTTGTTCCGCCTCTTCTTGTCCGAAGCATTAGAGGCCGTGCTGGCTTTGCGACTGACGGATGCATCCTCGCCGTCGGCCGGCAGAGGGCTGCGAGAAGAGCTGGTCGAGCTGCGCCGGCGCACGCTACTACCGCGGCGCCGGTGCTGCTTCTCAAGGGCTGCAGTACGCGGATGGAGCTTCTCGGGGTCATGATCCTGATCGCGATTCCGGCTTTGAAGTATTGTCGAGGAGCGTGGGCGGCCAGTATCCATACGATGCCAAGGCAACCACCAAAATATGCCCCAGGTCTCCTTGGCCAGTCGTCGCTCATGCTCCTTCAATTTCTTCAGGATGAGGGCGCGGCGCTCGTTCTCCTTTTCCCAGTACTCACTTCGGTACAGCTCCCAGTTCTCTCGGAATGTTGGCGTGAAAGGTTTGGCTAGCAGCAACAGTTTGACGTAGTCGCCTCCCGGGGCAAGATCTTCTTCGTGACCGCCTTTCTCCTCGTCTTCGGTAAGGATGGGCAAGGCGGGATGCTTCTCGGTTGTGAGGCGAAGCTCCTTCTCGACGGCACGCAGAATTGATGGATCGATGTAGCGATAAGACGAACTGGCCGTGTGGGAGAAAAGACCATAGGTCAGGAAGAAGCCGACAGTGGAGCCAACTTCGGCCCACAGAGGCCGTCGTATGATGACGAGCTTCGCATTGAAGCCGCGCAGGCCGCGGTTAGAAATGGCGAACCAACGTCTGGGCCAGCGGATGCCGCGATCCCAGATGCCGGTGGCCCAGACCAGAATAGCGGTCATGATGCCTCCCATAAAGCAGAGCTTCTCGATCGTCTCAACACCCCAGTAGACAGACCCTCCTACGCCAACACCGTCCTCGCGTGGCGCAAAGAACAGGGCATTGCCGAATCCCCCGATCCTCAGTGACAGTATGGCAAAGATGAAGGTATCGTGGCGGCGTCGTGCACGCAGTTCAGGTACTGGGCGCGTAGAGAAGCTTCGAGGACGAGGAGGTTGAGGTAGATCATGGAGGGGGAGCTCGGTGTGTGGCTCAGCGGGTCGCCGTGCTTGCCAGTGTTGGTCGTGACACCGCTCGTGCCCCCGACATTGTCGGATGCATGCTTTCCAGGCGCAGGGGCTCCCTTGACGACCGAGTCGACGTCGTCGGCCATGTGAAGATGTGTGCCGGGGCTTCTCGAGGACTTGTCGAGAGGGAGGGAAATGGAGATTGTGGGGGCGGTCTCGGGACGACCAACGTCGAGCCGAAATTGGCAGGCGAGCTATATTCTTTCAATGCAGTGAGCTGACACTTGGCATTGGATCAGCTACGGCTAGATCGAGGCATCTGGGGGCGTTAATTCTGTGACGTTGATGAATGCGGATGTCTGGTGTTGGTGTTGGAGTTTGGAGATGGTGGTGGAAGGTGGGTTGGGTTGGATCCAGGATCAGATGTCAGTCAGCTGGGGAGCTCCAGGGCCGCGGGAGCCCGCCTCGCCTCACTGGATTTTGCTCGGCCAGCTGGTCGCAGGTGCTGGTTGGAGTTGCCTGCCCACTACCCACCGCCCACCTGCGTCATGTTGGGCGATCCTTCCCGATGCTGTGGCCTGGATTGACTTTGGCAAGAGCGCTAGCCGATAAACCAGAGGAAGCATCTATCGGGGCAATGTCGTTGAGAGGGAAAGAGCGCTCCAGGTACAGGCAGCCACATCCCTTTAGTGCCCAAATTTGGCCTCAGTATATACACTGACCACCGCCTGCCTAATGAGCTTCGACGTGGATCTGAGCAGGTACAAGCTCAGTACATAATTGAGGGCAGGTATATCTGTGAGATATAGGTAACATACAGGCATCTAGATGTACTGCTCGCTATATCCTTTAATTCAATTGGCGATATTTATTTTCTGCTACTCGGCTGTCGATCATACGAAGTACTGAGGCCAAATTTAGGCACTAAAGGGATATAGCAGGTATTGTACCATGGGGCCGTATCTGGCCCGCATTAGCCGCTCTTGCCCCTCTAACCCCCCCTGTAAATCTGCGCATCTGACCGCTATCCTCAACGAAAGCTCAACATAGCCGAAAACCGTGTAAGTGCGCGTGGTTGCCTCGCCTCCCATGTCCCAATGGCAACCTGGCTTTTGTGTTTTCTCCTCCTCTCTCTTTCGCGGCTCGATACTTTCTGCGTCCTACGTTGACTTCCTTTACACTCTGTGCTCCTATACATGTTTCCTCCCTTTGAGCCAACCATCTCCGGCAATCCAACCGCAAACTCCGCCACGCTCGGCTACTTCCCCCCTGTATACAAGACTGATACGGAGCATCTCAAAAGCCCGCCCAACCGGGCGCCCCCCCCCAAACTCCGGCTGCTTAAGTCCATCCACCCAGATCGTCAGGGCCACCTCAAGTCACATCTTCTGGCCCCCAGGAAGCAATCCAGTGCGTCACCACTGCTATCTAAATCCGAGTGCGAGAGTCAACGCCCTTGTTGGCAGGGTTCTACTGGACCAAACCTGCCATCCCATTCGTCGCATCCGCATTCGTACCAGTACTTACTGAGCGCATTGTCGTGCTGCCTCTCACTGTCTCGCGCATTCTGTCGCATATCGGTCTGGCACGACCATCAAGCCCGGTCCCGCGTTTTGTCCGCACCCCCCGTCTCCGAGTCGAAACCCGCTCTCCTCACCTACAAGTACCCCGTTGCGCCCTCCCGCCTCGCTCGCCACCCGGTATGATACAGCATCATTCAGCATCTGCCGTCGTGCACGGGTCGCGACTTACTTTCGCTGCCGCCTCGTCCATCGTCGGAACGACAACTACTAGTACCTCAACCATTCGCGCCCCCACCGTCGACGAACTCGCACAACAGAGAAAGATTCAAAGGAGAACCCACCAGACGATGGCAACGGCACAGCAGAAGACGGTCGACGACAAGGCCAAGCCGTCGCGTCCCAACTTTGCCTACTTTCCTCTGGGCTACAAAGAAGCTGCCTACCAATGGGTAATTTCGTCGCCACCAGTGTTGCGTCACGGCATACCGAGCTGTATGTGAACGCCAACGTCAAATGGTTTCTAACAATGTTGCAGTGGTCCAGCATCAGCCCCTCGACCGCCGAACGGAACGTCCTTGCCCACATCCCGTACCTCAAGGACGCCCGCGAACATGCCACCATCGACCCCGCCGATCAGTCCGACCCTTTCGGACCCCGCGTCTGGAAGACCCAGATGGTGAACCTCTCAGGTCAGAACCGTGCCCTAAACGAATACTCCGTCGAGCGCGTTGGCGAAAAGGTCGAGGAGAACCTCGTCATGCTGCATGGCTACGGCGCCGGACTGGGTTTCTACTACAAGAACTTTGAGCCCCTGTCACGACGCAAAGGCTGGAAGCTGTACGCGCTAGATATGCTCGGCATGGGTAACTCCACCAGGCCGCCCTTCAAGATGCATGCCAAAGATAAGCAGGGCAAGATTGACGAGGCGGAGGCCTGGTTCGTCGATGCACTGGAGGTGTGGAGGAAAGCCAGGAATATCGACAAGTTTACCCTCATCGGCCACTCCCTGGGCGGCTACCTTTCCGTGGCGTATGCCCTCAAATATCCCGGCCACCTGAAGAAACTCATTCTCGCATCCCCCGTCGGTGTGCCCTCGGATCCCTATGCCGTCAACGAAGCCATGCCGGAGCCGGGTTCGTCAACGCTCGAGAACGAGTTTACGCAGGACCAAGAAAGCGTCGTCAACGACACGCATAACCAGGCCAACGCGAGCGTCAAGAGCGCGACGGCGACAAACTCGAGCAATGCTCCCAGGCGACCGCTTCCCGGCTGGTTCGCCTGGCTCTGGGATGCCAACGTGTCTCCCTTTAGTGTTGTGCGGTTCAGTGGCCCATTGGGTCCTCGCATCGTTTCGGGCTGGACGTCACGCCGCTTCAACCACCTACCGACGGCCGAGGCGCTTTCTCTGCACGACTATGCATTTTCGGTGTTTCGGCAGAAGGGCAGCGGCGAGTACGCGCTACCATACATCCTCGCGCCCGGGGCGTACGCGCGCAGCCCCATCATCGACCGCATCGAGGGCGTCGGCCGGCAGACGGTGGAGAAGAACGGGCAAAAGATTAAGGAGACTGGTATTCCCATCGTCATGATGTACGGCGAGAACGACTGGATGGACGTCGCTGGCGGTCTGGCGTCCGAGGAGAAACTCAAGGCAGCAAAGAGGCGAGCGCTGCTTGAGGGCACGGCCGAGGAGAAGCGGAGGGAGAATGGCTCGGCGAGGGTGATTGTCGTGCAGAAGGCGGGACATCACCTGTATCTCGACAACGCGGATGATTTCAATGAGTACATCTGGAAGGAGATGGACGAGACAAGGAGCCATAGTCAGAAGGGACTGGCATGAGCACACCGGCTGGGCAGGCCTTGGGGGGGCATAGAGATCTTGAGAGCTTCCCTCGGGACGCTCTTTTTTTTTCTTGCATCTTGTGTTTGTTTACACAAAACTTTTTCAACACGATGACGACAGGATGGTTGCATCGGCACTCAACGGCGTTTTTCAGGGGGCGGCGGCAAGCATTGTAGCATTCAACGGGTCAACCCCGACAGGACGGAACAGCAGCAGCGCGCATTTCCGCTGACAGCTTTTTTGGTCGCAGTATAGTACAGTATATCCGATAGATGAAATGGTAGATGCTATAACCCGATAGAGAAGGAGCCAGACAGGAAGAGTTTTCCATGAATGGTCTACCACCCACCGGCTGTCAATCCTCCAAAATGCAAAGGCGCCTCCTCTGAGCTGCAATGTGAAGTTGCCGGTCGGCCATGCTCGGCGGCTTGGACCTGGTTGTTTCTCTCAGGTTCGGCTGGGCACAATGGTAGTGTTGTCGATCAGTCACTGCTGAAAGACTGGGGAAGTGAGACAGTCATATCGGCTTGCGACCTCCTTGCTTTATTCGCCGCACTCAGAGATTTCACTAACGGTCGTGGACGAGTCCATGCGGATGGCTTGGACACGATGTGTGCTCTTTCGAGTCGGTCGTCATTTTGTTCGATAGGCGCCTACCTACCACCTAGGTAAGGTACATTGCCTTACCCAGGTACTTACCTAGGTACCTAGGTAAGGTACTTACCTTGAGGTACGTACCTAAGGTTGGAAGGTACGAAGCGCCAACAGAGCAAGCGGGCAGGTGTGAGCTTCTCGCCGACTTATACCGAGCTTCACAGTGGAAGTGATTCTTGCCTCCTGCACCTCCTTTCGTATTCGTCCTCTGAGATGAATCATAAACCAGGTCTCTCCCTCACACCAACACTGTCAGCTGCATGCAAATGCCGAGCCACACCAAGCATGGACGCCAAAAGACCCGAAACATTGGTTCCAACAACCTGCTCCCTTGCCAATCGTGGCGTCCTATCGTGCAACAACACCAACCGGACTACTCCACCCGCAGGTCTGCCGTGTTTGCCATCACCCCATCAACATGGGCCCAGCCTGTGCGTCTGGCCATCAACTACCCGACGCCGCCAGGCACCACACGCCCCGAGCTCCCGACGTGCGCCCCCCTTGAAAACTCGGCCGGGCCCCAGCTTCACGTCACTCTAGACCCGTGCTTGCTTCTGCCGCCGAATCGGACGGCGCAGCGCCGGGGGTATATGGCGCCAAGGTGCTGCGCTTGGCGGCACTGGTCGAGGGCTTGACACGATGGCGATGGCCCGCTTGAGGCCTTGGCTTCTCGGACCTGAATTGCCTGTGCCTGGCTGGCCGTGTCTGTGCCCATGTATGGGTTGTTGGGCGGCTGCGCAGCGAGCGGTTGGCCCAACGTCGTCTGACATATATCAGCTGTTGCTCCGGATGCCGCTCGACTGCGCCTCCAGCCCTTTTCATTCCCATCTTCCGTCTGCATCTCTCTCCATATCAACGGTCCATCAACGACGACACCATCAGACGATAGGCAGGATTACCGCCAGAGACTTGAATCACCCAGCACAGCCACCAACCCAGCAACTATACCCCCCTTGGGTGCCACACACGCATCATGTCTGCCTTCATCCGATCCCTGCCCTTCGCCGCCCTCGCCGTGGCCTCTTCCGTCTCCACAGGCTCGCCGGGCGCCTCGCCGCCTTACTCCCTGCCCTCGCGCTCCTTTGGCCTCGCCCTCGCCCAACCTAACGCCACAACCTCGCTGCCCGTCCCCGGGTTTGGCGCCAACGACACATCAAATGCCAACGGCGCCGGCGCCTGGGGTCTCCGTATTCTTGTTGCCGCCGACGTGTCTCTCGATGACGCCGGTTCCGGCTCCTTTGCGGACGATGATGTTACCCAGCTCACTGTCCTCGCCC
This sequence comes from Verticillium longisporum, assembly GCA_019188255.1. Lineage (NCBI taxonomy): Eukaryota > Fungi > Ascomycota > Sordariomycetes > Glomerellales > Plectosphaerellaceae > Verticillium > Verticillium longisporum. The sequence continues at coordinate 5,134,003 of JAETXT010000005.1, read as the reverse complement.
TCGCCTCACCCAACGGCGTTGCACCTGAAGGCGAGGCCTGCGCCACCGTCTGGCGGGGCCTCAGCTCCAATGCCAGGCGGGACGCGCAGGGCGACGACGGCAGCTGTGAGGAGCTGAGCGATGCGTGTAAGAAGGGCCTCGAGGCGGCCGGTGCGTGTAGCGGCGATGTCGAAGTGCCCAGTAGCTGCGAGGACTGGATCTCGACCGATGTCTCCAGCTGGGCGTTCCGTAAGTTGAACCCTGATGCAGGCCCCTGACGACAATCTTTACTAACGCTTCGCAGGCGTCCCCAAGAACATTACGGAGACGGGTCGCTTCTTCGCCCACGCCAGCGGCGCCGAGGCTGAGGGCTCTGATGCCGCGCAGGAAGCCTACGCCGTGGCCGTGACAAACGTCTGGCCTGTGGTGCTCAAGTGGGGCGATGACTCGACTGCGCTGCGCTGCGTGCGCGCCTCGAGTGTCGTGCAGGGCAGCAATGATCCCGATGAGGTCCCTGATCGTGATGCGACCGACGGCGGCAGCGACAACGGCGGCGACGAGAACAGCAACGGCGGAAGCAACAACAACAACAACGACGACGACGACGCCGCAGGGACCCTCCGGACTGGGATCGTGGGGCCCTAGGCGCAGTGGCGGCGGCGTTGATGCTGAGCGTGTAGGCGTCGGGTGGACGATGCGTGCAATTTTTAATGACGGTTGCTGTGTGATTAAATCCATAGAGCTACCATTAATGAGGCGTTGTAATGTACCATGAGTTCGACTCGCAAGTGTCAAAGTGTATGTCTGCCATCCTAAGCTCCCTGGCCAAGGTCAGCATGACTCTTTCCTGCTCGACAGCGAAGGAAGACGCGTCTGACTCGAATAATTCACGGCCTACCTGCTATCAAAGGACCAGACTACGAACAGCCGGAGGTGCCTGTAACGTTTGACAATACGGTCTTCATCAGTATGTTTCCGTCTACAGCCATGTAAGACATCTCATCCTTGTCTGGGTTACCAATTTGCTACGCCGGAAAATGTCAGAGTAGAATTGGCCAAGACACCATTGTCGTCGGTAAGAGAGGCGTGCGTTCGGAACAGTCGCGGGGGTTCCACGCGGCTTTAGCTTCTAAGGATCCAACGGTATGAAAGCGCCTGGCCATGTATATTGCCCAAATACGCTGGTGTACACGGCCAAGCTGCAAGACCCTTCCTGCGAGGCTGATGTTTTCGCATGGGTACGGCCCCGGGACCAGCTACCACTTGGAGTAGGCGGTATATAAAGCTTCCGCGGGCCTGCCCCTGCCCTCGCTGTTACATCGGTCAAGAAATGATGATCAATATGTCAACGACAGCCCATGAACTACTAGATCAAGATGGCTGTCACCAAGAACCGTCTTATTTGATGTATCAGAACTTTTTTCAAATCGAAAACAAAACCCGCTGCGCTATGTATGCATGGTTCAAATGCTACCCAGATGAAACATCAACACCTCGAGAAAACACACCCACCCAGCTCTACGAGGTGAGCACTCCGCACACCTCGCCCTTCATTTGATCGTACATGTCGTAGAAACCCGTCCACATGACCCTGTCGGCGCACTTTGGCCTGTCATCCCGGGGCGGCTCGTTCTCGTCGCACGCCGGCAGGGCGGCGTCCCACTGCGCCTGGGTCCTCGATTTCCACGGCTTCGGCAGCGGCCAGTCGCTAAAGTGGACGAGGTACGAGCGCGAGACCTCGCCCATGGCATTCCACTCCTCGTCCGTATCGGGGGCGAGGTAGGCGGCGTGGTCGTCCGGCGCGTGGCGGAACTCGCCCGTCAGCAGGGCGAGGCGGCGGTGCGGCAGCATCATGGCGTTGTCGGCGAAGAGGTGGTTGACGACCTCCATGTCAAAATCGCCCGTCGTGACGGCATTATCGACAATGCGCTCGTAGCGCTTCGTGTCGGGCTCGAGGAGCATGACGTGCGATCCGAGGACCTGCTGGGCGATCGAGGGGGCCTGCTTGGGCTTGGGCTTGGGCTTGGCCGTTGGTTTGGGGCTGCCGGTGATGCTGCTTCCACTTTCACTATCACTGCCCTGTTCCTCATGCTCACCCTCACTTTCGTCTTGGGGAGAGGCGGCTGTCGTCAGCCAGTACGCACGTGGAACGGCGACGGCGGCTAGGGGCGCGAGGAAGTAGTGGTCCATCGAGTTGAGGACGAGCGTGTCCGAGTCGAAGGCGAGAACGCGCGTATAGTCGGTCAGAGCAAAGGCGTGGAACTTGGTGAGACTGTCACGCCATGTGGCATCGCCCTTGGTCGTGGAGAGGACGCCAAAGGGGCGAAGCTGGATCTCGGGATGTGCCTCTTTCAGATTGCGAATCGCCTTTGCCTGTCTCGAGGTCCCTTGCGTCCACTTCTCGGGGTGGATGAGCACGAGATCGTGCTGGGCACCATAACGACGTAGCAGGGTGAAGTTGATAAGCTACGAGAACGGTCAGCTCCCCCTACATAGGGTCGACAGGCCCAGTCCTTACCGCATTGCATAGATACTCCAGGTTCGTCGCGTACTGGACATACGCGAATCGTGGCACGAGCTGTTCGGTCGTCCAGGACGGGGTCAGGGTGTCATGGAGGGCGTAGGCGGTGCCATTGTCGGTGAAGGCGAGCAATTCGAGTTTGTCGTCGATGCCATGATGACGGTTCATGAGCATGTAGCTCGTTATCAAGACGGTCACTGTGATGAGGACGCACAAGGCTCCGAGCCGGACGATCCTGACAGGCACCACAGGGAGCATCTTTGCGATAGTGGTCTAATGCTGTCAACCTCCAAAACACGCGAGCCAGCCACGATAGGGTCCTCGGCGGCGAGGCCACATCCTATAAACCGCCCGCTGTAGACAGAGGTCGAGGTTCCAGACCCGCACTAGGCAGCAGCATTTGGGACATGAAAATAGTACTATATTAGCCCCGGTCATGCTTAAGGGCTGGGCTGCCATTTCTGGGACCCTGGTTCCTGCATCATGCGCGGCCTCAGGGTTCTCCACCTTCTCCACCTTGGTTTGTAGAAAGCAGTGAAAAAAAGGGTTTCCGAGGGCGCTATAAACGCTCCGTCTGTGCTTCCACTCAATCCGTTGAGCTGGTAAAGATATGCTTGTGTGTGAGTGGTCGTCCGGTTGTTGGCTGAGATGGATATGGTCAGAGTATCGGGTCGCTCCGCAAGGATGTTGCCTTTGGGAGTGGACTGTGGACAGCCCCCTTTCCGCCCTCATTTTCGGGTTTCCTATTCTCCTCTCTCCACCGCGAGGAGCGTTCAAAGCACGCCCTGTTCTTCCATGCCAGAGCGCTCGTGCTCACAAAGTGGCATCGAACTCGAGACTCTCGGGCATGACAATACTGTCAGTTTTCCACAGGCACAAGTCATGGTCGTCCATATTGGTTACGCCTGTCCGCCTTCCTGATTCAGGCATGATGCAGGTGGTGCCCTCGGAAACCGGAGGTCACTCTCGAAGACCGCTTACATCACATATCTCCCTACGATCCTAGCTCAAGGTAGATTTGGTGCCTTACCGAACGAGGCGAGAAAGGTAGGTGGGTAACGAATCGTGTGGCGATCCAATACGAGAACCCACAAACACGCGCTGGTCTGGCTGTCTTGTCTGAGCCTCAGCCAATCTCGTTATGAACTCTTTCTATCGGAGCACACCTCCAACAAGCCCTGAAGGCTACGTCTCTTGTCACCGGCCAATTGTCGGACAAACTTTGTTCTGTCAAGTTCAATGCGGTGGAGTGTCAATCGAGTGAAAGCTTGCCAAGGCAAGGCTTCGTCTTCAATAACTTCAATCGCTATTCACCTGTCTTACGACGGGTGTTAGTTTGCTGGGTACTTTTGCCGTGTGAGCAAACACAGAGTGTGGAATAAATACGACCATCCCTTTTGCTCACCTCGAGCTCGAAATTGCAATACACCTTTACAACATGAGAGTGTAATGTTGCTCGTAGATGCTAACGTCGTGGCAGGACACGCTGCGTCCAGAGCTCCAGTGCATCTTGCAAGTCCAAACAGCATGGCTGGACGTCGTTACCATGCAGGCTCTCCATGCATGCCGGCGCAGGCTCAAATAGATCCAGGGTTGGTCGCGTACTTCTCTCGTTGCGTGCAATGCCCAAGTATGACTCGACAGAGGCAGTGTGTAAGCGCGTTAGGAGTGAAAGAAGGAACAGCTCTCATAGGATCGCGCTTTCCCGAACTGTAGGCGAGGCAGAAGCCTTGGACTGTCCGGTCGTCCTTTCCCCCTTTCTAGAGGCTCGCCAGTGCTTCTTTTCCTTCCCATGGAGAGGTCTGCTCTGAAGCAACGCCTGTTCTAGACATGAATCACTCCCTTTTCGACTCACGAGATCTTGCTTCTTGCTCCTCCGAATATCAACGTCCCAAGCTGCGTCGAAAGGTGAGAGACCCTCCTCCAGCAAACATTACCCATACTCCATCTTTCACACTCTATATTCATTGCACTTTACTTCTTTTGAGTATTCATTAACAGACATCCATTATCAAGCGTCGTCTTTCAACATGGTGGGACCAGGGAAACCCAAAGGAACCCTCACCGATGAGGAACGCGAACTCATGGTAACCGCCCTCGGCATGGAAGCTTACGGGGGCCGGCCTGCTCAACCCAGTTCAAGCAGCCCCCAGGCCTCCGACATGCCTTCTCCTGCCGGGGGCGGCCGTCAACTGGTGCCAAATTCCCCGGTGCCCATGGCCCTGCTGAATAGCCCCCTTGGGCCGCCCGCTTCGATCACGTATCCCCAACAGGTGCTTGGTCGCCTCTACAACGACGCAAGCGGGCCAAATATCCCTTTTGACAATAGCTTTCTCCCAGGCAGCCATGCCAGCATCAACAACTTCTTACCTCCTGGCACTTCCATTCATGGTTTACCTGCCTCACACAAAATATCTTGTGGAAGACCCGACTCCGGACTTTCACAGCCCTTCGGAGCGCCCCAAGGAATACCATATCAAGCTGCTGGAAGCGTCCCTCTTTCCTTTACAAGCCCTCTCGACGACAACTTCCATAACGCCCTTAGCAATCCGTTACACTTGAATCCGGCTTTTGACCCCCACCCTTCAGAACTGGATCTCTTTGTTCAGACAGAAGCACAAGCACAAATGAACAATTCCAAGGACCTTTACTCAGAGGAAAGTCGAGAGATGAGCCTCAGCGTACCTTCCTCGACATACTTTGAGAGCCTCATGGGTGACAGTGTGTCCGAGGCTGATAGTGTCACTCGACAAGGCGAAATTCGCGCCATTCTCAACAAGGACAAGGTCCCAGTGGCCACTGAAAGGGAGGATACATTGGAAAAGGGGAAAAAGACCAGAAAGAGAAAAATGAACAAGCTCGAGCCTGGCCAAAAGCGCCGTGCCCCTAAGATGGTCGATGTGCTTCCCTACAATGATCCCCCGACATGGCCGCCGCGCCGGCGCAAGCATTCTAAGATGACCGAGATGGAGAAGGAGCAAATCGATGCGGCAAATGCGGATATTGACAGACAAGTCAAGGAATGGAACAAGAAGAAGAACAATGAGTCTGCCAAGCGCGGAAGGCAGCGACGCCAGAACAGAGTGAATCGGCTGACGGAGGATCTCGCCCAAGCACAGGCTGAGCGTAACTTTTGGAAGGCGAGGGCCGTGACCCAGGGCGCCAGCGAGGAGGAGTGGGACGCAGTGCCCGAGGGCGTTAGGGATGATCTTGATGCGGACTTCCGCATCGACCCCGATGATCTGCTGCTGCCTCCCGAGGATGATTTTTAGCTGGGGCAGATGACAGATGAACAGGTCATGATGCGATCCAGCGAGCGTTGCCGATGAGGAATATCGCGATGAGGGATCCAGGAGGAAAGGAGAGAGCTTGGCCTGAATTGGGCCTTTGACTGTGAGAGAATGCGGAAAATGGCTCGATTTTAGTGGTTTCCAGAAGAGGTTGAACTTTTTGCTAGATACCCAATTTTGCACCCATTCACGACTGCATCGATTCATGGCTGCATCCGTTCATGACTGCGACCGTTCACAGATACATGCGATCACTACAATTGCGAATCACAGTTGCGTGTGATGCGTTCTTTGTGGTGATATCATCTGAACCACACTCGATCCAGCCAAAACGTAAAAAACTGCTTATTCACATACTGATCGCTTCAGTGAATACCAGGTTTCTGGTGAGAAATCAACAAGACGCCTCTGCTGCTATTAACCGAGACTATTGCAGATGAGCCAGTGGAGTCATCTGATGACCTCACGTGTGAATGGTCTCGCAATGAGACAGTAAAAAGCAATCCTTCAGAGGCGGCTCTCGGTCGTAGTCAAGACGGGCAAGGTAGACGTCAATCATGAATTATCATGGCTATATTAAAGTACCTGGGTATCCCAAGCAGAGTAAACACGAGTGGTATCTTGTAGTACGCCATTGAAGCAGAGCAGCACCAAGGCAAATTTGGGGAACGAGAACGAGCAGGTCTCTTCTCTCTCTCTCTCTCTCTCTCTCTCTCTCACGCACACAGCCTTCTTCAACACAAGGGCAACTCAAAAGACTCATTTCGCCCTTTCCGCTTGACACATTCAGGAGGTCACAGGCGCGGACAGAACCTTCGGCGCCAAGCAGTTGGCCCACGCCTCAGAGAAGCACGCAGCTTAGTGCTGCGGCTGCTGCTGCTGCTGCTGAGGGGGATACTGCTGCTGGGGAGGATATTGCTCCTGAGGGGCGTACTGCTGGGTCTGGTCCTGCGGGGCATAGGGCTGCTGCTGGTAGGGCTGCTGCTCCTGGTACTGCTGCTGGGGCTGCTGCTCTGTCGGGGCCGCGACGGACGGCTGGTGGGCCTCCTTGTTGACGTGGCCCATCTCGGCGTCGGCGGCGGGGGCGACCTCGCCGCGGCCCTCCTTCAGCGAGGCGAGGATGTAGAAGACGAGGAGGACGATCAGGAGGACCCTGCAACGGTCAGCATGCCGGTTCGGTTTTGGGTGGTTTTCGGGTCGCCTCTCCGCAGGCTCGGCGAGAGCAGGAGAGGAAAAGAACGAGAAAGACTGGGGAAAAGAGCGGGAGCTCACCATGCAAAGGCACCCAGGGCGGCACCGGCGGCCATGGCGCTGCCGTAGCCGTTGCCGTCATTGCTGTAGCAGCCAAAGGCGTCGCACACGTCGCCGTTGAAGAGCCTGGCAATGCTGGCGGCCCAGGCCCAGGCGGAGAGGAGGAAGATGATGGTCAAGGCGTAGCCGATGACGAAGGCGAGGCGGAAGTACCACTGGGAGAAGAAGCGCTCGAGAACAATGTGGCTGCCGACGACGATGAAGATGAGGAGGGCCTGTCACCTGGTGTTAGTCGCTGGTCCTGATGATGTAGTCCTGTGCTTTGGCTGGTGGTGGCTAAAACGGGAGGGGACGTACGGCGAAGAGCAGGAAGCCCGGTGAGCCAGAGTAGGCGCCGGCGTAGCCGTAGCCGTCAAAGAAGGAGAGGCTGTAGGCGGAGGCGACGAAGACGCCGAGGCCGAGGGCGAGGACGACGAGCTGGACGATGAAGAACCAGGACGGAACGTGAGGATGCGTCCTCGTGTTGAGGCCCTTTAGGTTGTCGGAAGACATGACGGCGGCGGGCTTGTCTTGCTTTCTTCGAGACGACTTGTTGGCTAGGCAAATCGGGTCAAGGCAAGGATGATGACTTGATGGTCTGGACGTCACGAGAAACTGTCTGTGTGTATGGGAGTGAGAAGCAAGACATACATATAGGCAGGAACCTTTCATCCCCCCTCGTCAAACAGGAGGCGCAACGGCGCCTTCTTAACGTACCCAGGGCGTGATAGCCACACACCAGGCCCCGGCACCAGCATGCCGACCACGACATGTTTTGAACAGGCCAAACAACGCCCAAGACGCCCGTGGCGTCGAAGGCTGAAGCTCGGCATGCAAAAAAACGGGTAGCATACGCTGTCCAAGCTCCCAGCAGCCGCAGCAGCAAATGGTGAGATATCTGAGCTTCGAGCTAGCTACCTTATCCATGACAGGCTCAGGGGTCCAGGGTAGGGCTGCCCAAAGTCCGAACCGCACGTCCAGGCCGCTTGGCGAGCTTCCCATTCGCCGCCATCAAGCGAGCTGGGTGTCGGCGGTGTCGTGGAGTCACATTGTCCTTACAGTAGGCTCTCCCGCTAGAAGCCATCGGGGACCCATGAGTGGGCTGAATCCGCCTATGCCTAACGTCTGACCCCCTCCCTCGAAGCGGCTCGCGCCTGGGACAGGGCTCGCATGAGCGGCCGTGGTGTGGTGGTGTGCTGTCCCGGCAGACGAGAGGCAGACGGGGGGCACATACAGCAGACGCATGTAGGGCTGCCAGTCTCAAGCGTCATCTCTGGCACCCTCTCGCGACCGTTTTGGGGTGGTTCCTTGTGCGTCATTGGGTGGTGGCCGTGGGCCCCAGGACTCGCAGACATGTCCATAGAGATCATCACGACGTTCGAGTCGGTCAGCTGCTCATCTGCCGGGTGATACCGTCCTGTCGTGACCACCACCCTCTCTGCCCCTCTCCTCTCTCTCACCCACTCTCTCTCTCTTCTCCCATTCCCGCGAGTCGACAGGCAGACGCGCCCTTCCTCGTCGTCGCACGACAGACAGATTGGGCTGAACCTGAGTGCCACCAGACCACTGCCTTGTCCCCAAAATTGAATCGTGCGTCACAGCAATTCCGCGCCAGTGACCCAGCCCCAAGCCCAAACGAGCAAGGAAAGGGCGCGAGAACGACCCCATCGTCTCAGAATGGTGGAGGGGTCAGCCTGGTCAAAAATAACACGCGCCGTCCCCTCCTCCCTACCCAGGCATCCTAGGAACATGAAAGGTTAAGGTGGCTATCCGAATTGATAATCGAACCCTCACTGCAAATGAAGCAGAGGACAACCGAGCGAAGAGGCCGCCCAAGCCACAAATTCCCCCCTCCTCCCCCCCATGCATCCATCCCTTCGAAAACGGTGACCGATCGGCATGGGTGCCTTTATACTGCGACTTTTCGGTACGTAAAACCTCCTGGGACGATCCCCGTTAGCCTGGGGCATTCCGCGATTACCGCATCTCGAGCTACGTGATCTGGTGATGGCCTCATTCGATTTCCAAGCCCCATTCCCCCTGCCCAAAGAAAAAGAAGAAAAAAGAGAGTCAGAAAACAAACGGACGAGAAAACCTGCCTCCAGGCACCGCGTCCAAGGGTCTGTCTGCTGCTCTTCACCACGACCTGTCGAGAAGGCGCAAATGATGCTCATAATAGATAGCTTCGGCACCTAATTCTCCTAGCATGAATGCAAGCCAGCCCCAGCGACAAGCCCACCCTGGCTGTCAGACGGGCATATTCGGCCGCCCGGTTCCTCCCCGCCGCCCTCTCCTCGTTGTACCTCAACGCTTGCAATCACGCCCCCCTTTCTCCGAAGCCACAGACGAGCTCAGCCTTACAGCCGTTTTGAGCTTCAACGACGCCACGCAGGGCCAGCATTGCCGCTGGCTCGATTTCATCACGTGCTGAACGCGCATCGTCATTCACGATTTACAGGAGGGCGTTCACACCCAATTTGAACTGTAACCTGTCACATTGCTCAGAGTCGCATGTCTACATCTTTATCTCTCTCTCAATTCTCTTCATCCCCTAAAGTCGCCGCAGCCGCACCCAGCTGTCTGTCTGTCTGTGCTGTGCTGCTCGCTTTCCGAGACTTGACGACAGCGACCCGAGGGAACTCCTCCCAAAGTGCCCTCATCCGTGCCTCAAGTCTCAAACGTTCCACCGTCTCCGTTTCCTCTCCTTCTATAGATAACCTGCCGAGAAGAAAAAAAACATGTCTCGAAGTAAAATAAAGACAGATCCCCAAGTCCCATGCTCCGCCCATTTGCGTACCTCCCGTGGAAAACAATTACATGCGGGCTCTCATTACCATCTACCTCCTCGCTCAGAACGTGGCCACCGCCACTGCGATCGCCTGCGAGTCCGAGTGCGAGATAGACACGCTGATCTCTTTGAGACCTGCCTTCTTAGCCGCTGCCGCAGCATCGCCATGGAGCTGTGAGAAAAAGTAAAGTTAGTAATCATGCACCAAGGGGGCTTCTGTCAGGGCAGAGAAGATTGAACGTACGTTAACCACGGGAGCACCATCCTCGTTCTTGGAAATCTCAATGTCCTTCAGCGCCGCGCCGGCGCCCTTGCTGGCGACGCCGAGGGACTTGAACACGGCCTCCTTGGCGCTCCACCGCCCCGCAAATGAGCTCTGAGGGCTGGGCGCCTTCTGGCAGTAGGCAATCTCACCCGCCGTGAAGTTCCTCGCCACAAACGTCTCGTTTTCAATGTTGATGGCCGAGATGTCCTCGACGTCAACGCCGACCTTGCTGTTGCTCGAGACCGTCTTCTTCGCCAGCGGCTCCATCATGTCCTGCGTCGCCTTGGCCGCGCTCGTCTTGACCGTCTTCTCCGACTGCTTCATAAAGTTGGGAGCGTACGTCAGAGATGAAGTCTTCTTGTCAACCGAGACGCGCGCGTCGGGGTTCAGTAGGACCTTGCCCAGCTGCTCCTCATCATAAGGAGCGTTGCTCTTGGCCACGAACAGCGTGTTGTTGATCATGCCGTTGTGGAAGAAGCGGTAAGCCTTCTTCTGGCGCGCCTCCACCTTGGCGCTGTAGGCCTCATACGTCTCCTCGTCAAGCGCGGCGTAGAGGTACTTGGGATGCACACCAATAGCCTGCGCGCCCTTCTGACCGAAACCGAACGACGTGACCGAGAAGGCCTTGACGCCGTCCGTTTGGATGCTGCGGCTGGGGTAGACGATCATGTCGAACTGCTCCATGACGGCGTCAACGTTGTCGGCGTTGCGGTTACCGGGCACGAGACCCGAGTTGAGAACCTGTAAACAGCCGTTCATCATCCAGGCACCGGCAGCACCCTTGGGGTGACCAGTGAGATACTTCTGGAAAATACCCAGCACGGCGTTGCCCTTCTTGCGGCCAAGGTGCTTGAGCTGCTGGCAAACTACAGATGACTCGTTCTTGTCGTTCGCCTTGGTCGAGGTACCGTGGAACGAGGCGACATCAAGGTCGTCGATGGTGAGACCCCATGTGGCGAGGGCACCACGCAGAGGCGCAATGGTAGGGTCGGACTTCCAAAAGTTGTTGCCAAGGCTGCGCAGGACCTCCTTCTCCTGTCTCTGCGCCTCCTTCTCGATGTGCAACGCACGCTCGTGGGCATACTCCTTCTCGTCGAAGCCGTGGCCCTGAGCCTTCATGGCCTCGACCTCCTCCCAGAGGTATTCGAGCTCAGACTCCTGCCACTGCTTGACCTGCTTCTTGCGAAGTTCAATCTGGCGGCGACGGTAGTTGATGTCCAGAAGGGGCGAGGGGAACTTGCTGGCATGCTCGCGGGCCGTCGTCAGAATACCCTGGCCAGGTGCGGGGACGGAGCGGCCAATCTTGTCACTGGCAGTCGTGGTGAGAGCAACGATGCCGTGAATAGGGACACCCATATCGAGGGCAAGCTTGGCAGTCATGAGGATCTGGACACCGCTGCCCTGAGACTCCATGAAGCCGTTACGGGTGGTGGTAGTGGGGCGGGACATCTCCTTGGGCGTACGGCCGTGAGCCAGCTCATCAACAGCATTGCTGGTGGCCTTCATGTTGGCGAACTCGTAAGAGCCCTCCTCACCGAAGTCATCGAAACCACCGACAAAGACAATCTTGGCCTTGCCCTCCATGATGGTTTCGTAACCAATGTCGACCGACTCGACAGAGGTGGCGCAAGCACCAACAGGCGTCTTGATGGGACCCGACGAGGAGAGGAGCAACATGTTGACCCAAGCGGCCATGGTGTTGATGAATGATTCCTGGAGAATATCGTTCTGGACTGGCTTGTCGAGGAAGCGATCACGGTGCATGCCACGGAGAGCGCCAGCACCTCCCATACCGGAGCCAATGCAGTTGCCCACCTCGGAGACGTGGACGTACTTGTAAAATTCGTAGGGATCGGTAATACCGGACGAAAGAAGCGCCTCGGCGACGGAGACGAGGACGAAAAGGGTGACGGGGTCGACCTGGTCGATGATGTCCTCCGGGACACCGTACTTCTTGGCGTCCCAGCCTGTGGGGATCTGGCCAGCAACGAGGCGGTCAAAACGGAGGGCCTTGGGAATCCAAAGGCCAGCGCCCTTCTTCATGCGCACAATGTATTCGCCAGACTCGGGAATCTCAAAGATCTCCACCTTGTCGCCATGCTCGCGCTTGAACTCCTCAGCAGTCTCCTTGGATGCCTCGAAGGGCTCGAGGTCCTCCTCAATTACGACCTCGTGGAGAAGCTGCTTCTGGTTGGGGTCGTAGCCGTCGAACAGTTCAGGCTCAATAAGACGGATACCCGAGTGCTCGAGAATGTGCTTCTCGAACTTGGGCTTGATGTCCTTGTCCTCAATGGGGTCACCAGTCTTGGCATCAACCCAGCCAGAGTACGGCTTGCCCTTAATGGGGCCGTTGTGGTTCTTGATGAGACCCATGATCCAGGCCATCTCGACGCAGCCCTCGATAGAGAACTCGCCATAAGCCTCCATCTCCCAACGGGTGCGGGAGTTACCCCAAGGACCAACCTCGGCGAAACCGGTGACGACGACGACCTTCTCGAGATCGACCATACCCTTGAGTTTGTCGTTGAGAGGAGCAATCTCAGCATCCCAGTCGGGGAGGGGGAAGTCGAACTTCATGTTGGCACGGGGCTCGATGAGCTTCTTCTTGTACAGGAGCTCAGAATCGGGTCCGTTGACGACCTTGTTCTCAATGGCGTTCTCCTTGGCGACGATGCGACGGGTCTCGCTCGTCTCCATAATGTCCTTGCGAAGTCTGGTCATGGTTTCGTTCAGGTTGGGAATGAACTGAAGACCACCGTTCAGGTCGGCAAACACAGGCTCAGACTGGCAGAGATCGACGATGGCAGGGGCCAGAAGACCCAAGAGGTTGAACGCCATCTCCTGCTGGGAGAAGGTGCGGACGCCAAAGGCCCCAACACCCTCAGCAACAACGTTGTTGCCGCCCATGAGGCCAGTGCCACGAGTCCAACCAATGACGGCGCCGCAAATGGTGAGGTAGTGGCCCCAGTCCTCGGAGTGCCACCTGTTAAACAGGGTCTCAAGTGCGAGCTTCGACTCGGAGTACAGACCATCGTTACCGAAGGTACCGTGGTTGGGGGACATGGGAAGAACGACCTGGGCAGGGCGGGTCTCGAAACCACGCTCAGCTTTCTGGATCTTGACACAGCCAAGGAGACGCAGGAGGTTGGTCAACATGATACGGTGGGCCAGCTCAGACTTGGAGTCAATGTTGTCAATCTGGCGGCCGTTCTCGGGAATAGCAGCGAAGGGGATAATGAAGTCGAGATCCCAGCCGAGACCGGTCTTTGTGTCATAGATGTACTGAACAAGCTCCTCGACATCCTGCTTGCTGCCCTGGTTGAAAGGAACGACAACAAGTTGGGAACCCTTGGAACCGTAGCGAGCGTACATGGACTGATAGTACTCGGTGACCTCGCGCGAGAAGCGGCTGGTGGTCACGACGACCTTGGCACCACCGCTGATGAGGCCCTGAAGAACGTCGGCTCCGATGGAGCCAGCGCCAGCGCCGGTCATCAGGACGTACTTGCCAGCGTAGGTGACACCGTCTCTGGCAGCCTCCTCGAGGCAGGTCAGGTACGATGCCGTCAGCTTCTTGCTGTAGTCCCAGCCGTGAAGAGTCTTGCGCTTTAGGTGCAGGAAGGGAATGGTCTCAACCTTGCCCTTGCCGGGACCGTTGGTTCGGACCTTCTTGACACCGTTGGGCTTGCCGTTCTCCTTGGGAATGATCTGACTCTCGCTCATGCTGAGAGAGCGCAGAACATCACCGTAGAGGCTCTTGATCTCGAGCTGCGAGGTCTTGGACATCTTGTGCTGCTCACGGATGAGCTTGTAGATGCGCTTGAGATCGTTCTGGACCTTGGTCCTGTTACCGTACTCGGAGATCTTGCCACCCTCAGCCATCTGCTGGACGTAGTGCTCCAGCTTGCGGCAGCTCGGACGCTGGACCTCTTCATACTTCAGATTGCCCTTGGCGTCGACGGTCGTGCGAGGGCCGGTCGGTACAGCGACGTCCTTGTACACGGGCGAGGCGTTGAGAACGTCCTTGCAGTTCTCAATGAGCTGCAGACCCAGCTGCTTGGACAGCTTGTAGGTCTCACCACGGTCGGTGGGGCAATTATCCATGTGGTACTGCATGAAGTCGATCAAAGTAGGGTTGGCGCGGTTCATAATGCGAATGCACTGGCTGACGATTTCACGGTCAACAGCCTGGAGACGACCGAAAATGACGTCGTAGTACATGTTGAGGGCGTCCTGACGAGCCCAGTTCCAGGACGAGTCGTACGTACGCGCCTTCAGGGGGCTGAAGACGGGCTGGATGCCAGAGGCGTAGAAGTCGCCATGCTCGACTGTCCAGAGATCCAGCTGTGCCTGAAGAACCTTCTCCGACTGCTGAGATGTAACAGCCGCCTTGTCACCGGCACGAAGGTCCAGCTTCAGGTACCTCGCCAGGAGCTCAAGCTGCTGCTTGAACATAGCACGCTGGTCTTTGGTGAGGGCATCGATAGCAGCGGGGTCCATCATCATGCCGCCACCACCGCCGCCCGCGGGGCCGCCGCCGCCGCCGTTGTCAGGCTGATGCCAGCATTTGAAGCGTACTTCTGAGCCACATCATCCAAGAAGGCCTTAGCGTCACCTTCCGAGCCGAGTCGGGCAGGGGGCTCCATCGTAAGAGCCAGGAGAAGACTGCCGTCTTGCCTGCCCGAAGCGAGACCCCACCTCGTCTCGAGGTGCTTCCTAGCGGCTGTAATGTTGAAGCCACCGGGCATCTTGGAAGAAATAAGGCGCGCGATAAGAGATTGTGTCTGTTTGCCGAGCTGGCCGTCGAAGGTAGCCTGCATCGAGGCACCAAGCTCATCAAGGGGAGTGTCCTCAGGCTTTTCAGGGGTCGAGCCGAACTCCTTGCCCAGGTCGCCGAGGATTTCGTTTTGGAGTGTAGATTTGCCTGCCGATACGAATTAGCTTACAGTTTGTAGTTCTGTGGCTCGAGGCTTACTTACCACCAACAAGATCCTTGATAGCTTTGCTAAGAGGAATCTCGGCAAGGGGCTTCTTGAGCTTTTGAGCAATCAGAGTTCGCACAATGTCAATGGCCTGGACAGGCGCATCAGGAACCTGTGCTGCAGGACCGGCGCTGGGAGCGGCGGCAGCGGCGGGAGCAGCGGCGGCGGGGGCTGCGGAGGAAGCTGGGGCACCAGCAGCGGGCGCGGCAGCTGCCGCCGCTGGTTCAGCCTCATCTTCGACAGGGTCGACATCGTAGTAAATTTCCTTTGCGTCCTTGTTGTAGCAAAGAATCTGGCGCTGGACGGACTTGGCAGCATCGTACGCTTCATATTTGGAGGCCAATGTGCGCTTGGCCATCACGCCAAGGGTGTCGGCGGGACCAATCTCGACAATGCGCTCCGCCGTCTTCTCAGCGAGGAAAACATCTTGCGTCTCGATCCACCTGACGGGCGAAGCGAACTGGTAGGCAAGGAGCTCGACGAGCAAAGTGTGGGAAAGTTCTTGCTCGACTTCAGGACGCATGTTTAGCTGACGAGAGCTCGGAGCTCAACTATTCGGAACTGGGAGGGGGACCGATGTTGGAGAGGGTATCTGGGGTCGTCAATTTTGGAGCGAGTCTCTGCGAGTAAACCAGAGAATCAAGCTGCCCGAATATAGCTGCGTCGGGTTTCTGTGCGTTTGAGCCGGTTGTTGGAGTGCCGGATGGTCGAGTTGGGTATTAAGAAAAGTAGGAGACCAGCGAGCCTGAGGGGAGGGGAGGAGTGGCAGGTCGATGCGTTTAGGCTGGTCAAGGACTTGGGGTGAGTGGAATGTTAGGAGGTGGGAGTTGTTGGAGTTGGAGAGGGTCAAGTCCGTAGGAGAGACGGGCAAAGGGAAGTAGACGGCACGGGAGAGCAAAGCCTAGGAGGGGGGGAGAAGATGTTGGTGGTGATGGGGCTTCGAGATGGGAATTGTCTCCTGCAATTGGCTTTCCTTTCTTTGGGGCGGCGGAGGAGGGGAGGGTAACGGTTCAGTCGGAGGGATCAGTCAGAAAAAAAAGTAGCGACTGTTGAACCGAGATGGATGGATTGTGGTGGCACGCCTCACAGAATACAAGCCAGTTCAGTGAGACAGGCCCAGGCTTCTTCCCATTAGCTGCCGCTAGGTACTTCCTACCTGGACAGGTCAAGAGACTTGGCCCCCCCCCTCCTTCCCCTGGTAGCACTTTCCCACCACACGCGTTCCCCTAGGAGAAAAAAGATTGGGCCGGGACCCGATGTGTCTTTGGGTCCATGCTGGTGGGAAGCTGCAAGATGGAGCAGACTCCTCAACCATCTGCCACGGCTAAGCCCAAAGAGGAAAGGGTATATCAGGGGAACGGGGCAAGCTGACCCCTCACTGACCCCACCATGTGCGATTCCACACCAGTTTCCATTGGGATGAGGACGAGAGCCCCTTCGTCACGGCCCTGCAGCCTGTGTCCCAACTCATGCATCGACATGAGCCTCATCAACAATCAGATCTCGACCGGCCGGCGATGCCACGCTTCCACAATATAACACGGTGTTCGTCATCGTAGCCTGTTATCTGCCCTCCTAATCCATGCAACATCATTGGCTCTCACGCCATACCGAAAGAACCTTCTGTCTCGGCCTTGCGCTCGCGACACTAGTTCTCCGACGACCGAGGAGGGAGCTCCCGCCCGAGGCCTGGCCCGCGAAATATCGAGGTGCAGGGGAAAGTGGCGCCATGATGGCATTTACTGGGGATGACGGTGGTAATACGCCGCCAAGCGTTGGCTGTTGGCATCCCGCTGCTTTGCCGGCTAGCTGCTCGTACCGGTACCAGGGTCGCCACAATACCCTGTCCGGCGCGTTTCCGCTGGGACATTCGCCTGCACGCTGGGGCCAACGTTCGGAACGTTTGTGAGGTGCAACGAGTGCTCCCTTCTCACCTTCACCATCCATCTCACTCACCCTTTCGAGCCCCAGGCCTCGCTCAACACCCTCCATATCTCCATGCTTGATTCAGCCTCCCTTCCGTCGTCAAGAGTTTCCAGTATCCCGCGCATGGCGATACTGCTCCATTCTTGATGCTGTGCCTCGTGGCTTGTCCTCTTGACTCTGGGTGGCACCTACTACTGAGGCCTGCGTCGGCAGCGCGCGGAACGGGGAATTCAGGGTCTTTAGTTTACAGCGTGGGGTGGCTTGGGTGATCTTTGGGGCACGGGAAATGAGTGGCAGAAACCCTGTTGCAGCCTCCTGTGGCCACTGTGCTGCCTGACCGCCTACCGGATAATGTGTCGTCGGGGCCAGGGTAGCTTCAACGGCACAGCAGGGAGAGGGTGAGAGATAAGGTAAGGTAGACAAATGTACCGAAACCAGGCTAGGCCAATGAGGTTGTGGCCAGAAAACGTCGAGCACTTTGTCGTATTGCACTGCAGAGGCAGTGATCCGGGGCTGATTACATCTTGAGGCCAACTCTTTGCTTCATTGCCTTTTTTTTGCCCGAAGATTCCCGCGTTTTTGGCTGATGGCACTTTTTCTTTATGACAGCCTGGCACTTGACAGGTTGCAGGGTACTTCTTGTGTCAAGCGAGGATGAGTGCCAATGCAATGTACCGGTACTTCTCCCACACCCGTCCATCCCTGCTGGATCACTCGGGTTGCAGCCGCGGCGCGCATCCACAACGAACATGGTAGTGGGGGAGAGGGCAGGAGGGGCGTCCCCAGCATGGCATGGTACCTGGTCGACCGCCGGGGCTGCCTACCGGGTGCCTATATGCCCTGTCTGAAGCTGGTTTCTGGGACTTCTGGTGCTGCCCTCCCCCAACAGAACTAAAATTTTGGCGAGAGGAATCCAGAGCTACCCCCTGCTTGCCCCTCCAGCCCCTCGACCACCCCCTGCAACTTCTTTCCCTTCCGAACGACCGGCTCAGACTTTTTTTGCTGTTGAGGGCTCCGTGAGGACCATTGAGGCGTTGCGTCGTTGCGTTAGGTTGGTCAATCCCGCAATGAGTGGAGAGGCTGTCGAGACAACTGCCCAAAGAGCATCGATCCATCGATCCATCCACCCATTCCGTGTAGCCCCAAGGGAAAGGGAGCTTGGTCGGATTCTTCGCTAAGAGTCAATTGCTCCAGAATCCCGACCTTCACACTCGCACCTCCTCCACCGCCCTCAAGGAACTAGTAGTCCAGGCCACACACATTCTTGAACACATCACGTCCTTACCCCTCCCCCATCTGCCGCGCATATTCTGCCTGCCTCCTCCATCTTCCTCCCAGACATTGAATCCTCCCCAACTTCCTCCTGAAACAGCATCTGTCTTGACACCGCTGCTGCCTCCTGGGGTCTGACGAGATAACTTCTATTCCTCTTGCGCCGTACATCCTCTTTCTGCCGCCGAAGAATCCTTACATTTATCAAAGACCCGATATCCACGTGTGCCTAGCTGCGCTCAGGGTCCCCATTCCAGAAAACTTGCTGCCGCAATCGCAGCTTACCGGAGCAACCGCCAGCACTGTCTCCTGCTCTTCGCTGAGTTCACGGGGTCAGACTTGAAAGGTGACACCACGCTCCGCTCTACATCGACTGTTGCACCTTGACTTGTGCTGCTGCCTTGAATATGCTAGGCTGACCACGAGAACAGCTCCCCTTCACCCACGCATATCTTCTTGATACCCCCCAATAATCTACCATCATGTACGGTACCGGCACTGGCCCCCAGACGGGTGTCTCAACCCCCCGATCCAACGCCTCCCTCCGACCTCTCACGCTCACCCACGGCTCGCTCGAGACCTCCTTCCTCGTGCCGACCGCTCTCCACTACCGCGCACAGCAGCTGAGGGACCGCTTCTCTGCCAGCCTCCCCACCGCCACAGATGAGCTCGCGCTCGACGAAGAGCCATCATCCGTGGCTGAACTCCTCGCCAGATACCTCGGCTTTATTGCTAGCGAGGTTGAGAAGGGCGAGGATGACGATCAAGGCTCGTACGAGGAGGTCCTCAAGCTCATTCTCGTCGAGTTTGAGCGCGGCTACCTGCAGGGCAACGAAGTCCACGCCCTCGTGGCATCTCTCCCCGGCATTGACGAGAAGAAGCTTATTGTCATCAAGAGCTACTACCAGGCCCGCCAAACAGCGGGACGTCCCATCAAGGAGCACGAGTCGGCTCTGTTCCGCGCCGCCGAGGATGGCGCTGCTGGCATCTACACCATCTTTGGCGGCCAGGGTAACATTGAAGAGTACTTTGACGAGCTCCGTGAGATCTACAAGACCTATCAGCCTTTCGTGGGCGAGCTCATTCTGCACGCCGCCGAGCTCCTTCAGAACCTGTCCAAACACCCCAGCGCCGAGAAGCTCTACCCCAAGGGCCTCGACGTCATGAGGTGGCTTGAGGACGAGGACGCGACACCTGATCTCGACTACCTCGTCGCCGCCCACGACAGCTTCTCTCTGATCAGTCTTGTGCAGCTCGCCCGCTTCGAGGTGATGTGCAAGGCCCTGGGCGTCACCCCCGGCAAGCTGCGGGAGAGGCTGAGCGGCTCCACCGGTCACTCGCAAGGTGTCGTTCTGGCTGCGGCCACTGCTGCTGCTAGCTCTTGGGAGTCGTGGAAGGAGATCGCGCCCACGGCGCTCACCATCCTCTTCTGGATCGGTGCCCGTAGTCAGCAGGTCTTCCCCGCACGTCTCTCACACCCAACATGCTGCGCGAGTCCATCGACAATGGCGAGGGCACTCCCACTCCCATGTTGAGCATCCGCGACCTGTCTCAGGCAGAGGTCCAGAAGCACATCGATGCCACCAACCAGTACCTCCCCGCCGACCGCCACATCTCCATTTCTCTCATCAACAGCCCGCGAAACCTGGTCGTCACCGGTCCTCCGATCTCCCTGTACGGTCTCAACGCACAGCTCCGCAAGGTCAAGGCCCCCACTGGCCTTGACCAGACCCGAATCCCTTACACCGAGCGCAAGAGCCGGTTCGTGAACCGCTTCCTCCCCATTACGGCCCCCTTTCACAGCAAGTACCTCGCCGAGGCTACTGAGCTGATCGATGGCGACCTCAAGGGTATCGAGATCCTGTCCGAGGATCTTGGCATTCCCGTCTTTGACACAAACACTGGCAAGGATATCAGGGAGGAGGTCGAAGGTAACATTGTTCCGGCCCTAGTTCGTCTCATCACCAGAGACCCCGTCAACTGGGAGAAGGCCACCGTCTTCCCCGATGCCACCCACGTGCTCGACTTTGGCCCTGGCGGCATCTCCGGCCTCGGAATACTCACCAGCCGCAACAAGGAGGGAACCGGCGTCCACGTTATCCTGGCTGGATCCGTCAACGGCACCGTCACAGAGATCGGCTACAAGTCTGAGCTATTCGGGAGGGACGAAGTGCACCGTATCCGATATGATGGGGACTGGGTCAAGGAGTATGGACCCCGTCTGGTGGCCACCTCGCAGGGCCGCCCCTTCGTCGACCCCAAGATGAGCAGGGTGCTCGGTCTTCCTCCCGTCATGGTTGCCGGTATGACGCCCTGCACGGTGCCCTGGGACTTCGTCTCCGCCACCATGAACGCTGGCTACCACATTGAGCTTGCTGGCGGTGGTTACTACAACGCCAAGACCATGACGGAGGCCCTGTCCAAGATTGAAGGAGCCATTACCGCCGGCCGTGGTATCAGCGTAAACCTCATCTACGTCAACCCCCGCGCCATGGCTTGGCAGATTCCCCTCCTCGGCCGCCTTAGGGCTGAGGGAGTCCCCATTGAAGGTCTGACCATTGGCGCCGGTGTCCCTTCCATCGAGGTTGCCCAGGAGTACATTGAGACTCTCGGCCTCAAGCACATCGCCTTCAAGCCTGGTTCGTCTGATGCCATCCAGGCCGTCATCAACATCGCCAAGGCCAACCCCGACTTCCCCGTAATTCTCCAGTGGACCGGCGGTCGCGGTGGTGGCCACCACTCCTTCGAGGATTTCCA
The DNA here is from genome assembly GCA_019188255.1 of Verticillium longisporum. Taxonomy (NCBI): domain Eukaryota; kingdom Fungi; phylum Ascomycota; class Sordariomycetes; order Glomerellales; family Plectosphaerellaceae; genus Verticillium; species Verticillium longisporum. The sequence continues at coordinate 5,112,933 of JAETXT010000005.1, read as the reverse complement.
CCAGCCCATCCTGAGCATGTACGGACGTATCCGTCGCACTCCCAACATTATTCTTGTTGCTGGCAGTGGTTTCGGTGGCGCTGATGACACGTACCCTTACCTCACCGGTGAGTGGGCCAAGGGCTACGGCTACCCTCCCATGCCCTTTGACGGTACACTCTTTGGCAGCCGCATGATGGTTGCCAAGGAGGCCCATACGAGCAAGAGCGCGAAGCAAGCCATCGTTGATGCTCCTGGTATCGGTGACGAGTCCTGGGAGAAGACTTACAAGGGACCTGCTGGTGGTGTCATTACGGTTCGCTCTGAGATGGGTGAGCCCATTCATAAGCTGGCTACTCGAGGTGTGGTCCTGTGGGCGGAGATGGATAAGAAGATCTTCAGTCTTCCCAAGGAGAAGCGCGTTCCCGAACTGAAGAAGAACCGCGACTACATTATCAAGAAGCTCAACGACGACTTCCAGAAGGTCTGGTTTGGCCGCAACCGTTTCGGTGAGACTGTCGACCTCGAGGATATGACTTACGGCGAGGTTGTCCGTCGCATGGTCGACTTGCTTTACGTCAGGCACGAGTCTCGCTGGATCGATGCTTCCTACAAGAAATTCACTGGTGATTTCATCCATCGTGTTGAGGAGCGTTTCACCTCCAAGCCTGGCCAGGCTTCCCTGCTCCAGGACTTTGGCGAACTCGAAAGCCCTTACGAGACCGTCAAGAGGATTCTTGCCGGCTACCCCGAGGCTGACACCCAGATTATCAACGCACAGGATGTTCAGCACTTCCTCATGCTCTGCCAGCGTCGCGGCCAGAAGCCCCCACCTTCGTCCCCGCCCTTGATGAGAACTTCGAGTTCTTCTTCAAGAAGGACTCGCTGTGGCAGTCCGAGGACCTCGGCGCCGTCATTGGCCAGGACGTCGGCAGGACCTGCATTCTGCAGGGCCCTACAGCCGCCAAGTTCTCCACCATTCTGGATGAACCTATCAAGGATATCCTTGATGGTGTTCACGACGCCCACGTCGAGCGTCTCACCCAGGACTTCTACAGCGGCGACAAGAAGTCGATTCCCACCATCGAGTACTTCAGTGGTAAACTGAACGATACCGAGATCCCGGTCGAGGATGTCGATGGTATTCTTACCTCGTATGATGAGACGAAGAACACCTACCGCCTGCACCTTTCGCCGTCTGCCACCATGCCCACTGAGGATGCCTGGCTGGCTCTTCTTGCCGGACCCCGTCGCAGCTGGCGTCACGCACTCCTGACTTCTGAGGTTCTTGTTCAAGGCCAGAAGTTCCAGACCAACCCTATGAAGCGTATCTTCGCCCCCGTCCGTGGCCTGTTCGTGGAGATCCACTACCCCAACGACCCTGCCAGGACCCGGATCATCGTCAAGGAGCAGCCGCGCCACAACCAGTACGTCGACGTTCTCGAGGTCAAGCTTGTTGGTAACAATGAGATCCTGGTCAACATGATCAAGGACACCACTGCCCTCGGCGAGCCGGTGTCCCTGCCCCTGAAATTCGTGTACCGCCCCGAGGCTGGTTACGCTCCGATTCACGAGGTCATGGAGGGCCGCAATGACCGCATCAAGGAGTTCTACTGGCGTGCTTGGTTCGGCAACGAGACTCTCGACCTCGATGCTGACGTCTCCAAGCAGTTCGATGGTGGCAAGGCTACGATCACTGGAGAGGACATCAACGACTTTGTCCATGCTGTTGGCAACACTGGCGAGGCCTTTGTCGAGCGTCCCGGAAAGACAGTATTTGCGCCGATGGACTTTGCTATTGTTGTCGGCTGGAAGGCTATCACCAAGCCCATCTTCCCCCGCACCATTGACGGCGATCTCCTCAAGCTCGTCCACCTGTCGAACCAGTTCCGCATGCTGCCAGGCGCTGAGCCTTTGAAGAAGGGTGACGAGGTCAGTACCACTGCTCAAATCAACGCTGTCATCAACCAGGAGTCTGGTAAGATGGTTGAGGTTTGCGGCACAATTAGCCGTGATGGCGAAGCCGTCATGGAAGTGACGTCCCAGTTCCTGTACCGCAGTGTGTACTCGGACTTTGAGAACACCTTCCAGCGCAAGACCGAGACTCCTGTGCAGCTTCACCTCGCCACCACTCAGGATGTCGCTGTCCTCAAGGCCAAGGAGTGGTTCAACCTCGACGACCTCCCTCAGGACATCCAGCTTCTCGGACAGACTCTTGAGTTCCGTCTGCAGAGCTTCCTCAAGTTCCAGAACAAGACTGTCTTCAGCAGCATCCAGACTTACGGCCAGGTGCTACTCGAGCTTCCCAGCAAGGAGGTCATCCAGGTGGCTAGCGTTGATTATGAGGCTGGTGCCTCGCATGGTAACCCTGTCGTTGACTACCTCGAGCGCCACGGCTCGCCCCTCGATCAGCCCCTCAACTTTGAGAACCCCATTCCTCTGAGTGGAAAGACTCCTCTGCAGCTTCGTGCGCCCTCTTCAAACGAGACGTACGCTCGTGTTTCTGGCGACTACAACCCCATTCACGTTTCGCGTGTGTTTGCCGGATACGCCAACTTGCCTGGTACCATCACGCACGGCATGTACTCCAGCGCCTCGGTGCGTAGTCTCGTCGAGACATGGGCCGCCGAGAACAACATTGGCCGCGTTCGCAGCTTCCACGCCTCTCTCGTTGGTATGGTCCTGCCCAACGACGATCTCGAGGTCAAGTTGCAGCACGTCGGCATGGTGGCTGGTCGCAAGATCATCAAGGTCGAGGCCATCAAGAAGGAGAACGAGGAGAAGGTTCTCCTCGGTGAGGCCGAGATTGAGCAGCCCGTGACTGCCTACGTCTTCACTGGTCAGGGTTCTCAGGAGCAGGGCATGGGCATGGAGCTCTATGCCAGCAGTCCTGTCGCCAAGGATGTGTGGGACCGCGCCGATACCTACCTGATGGACAACTACGGTAAGCAATCTTACTCTCGTGTTTCAAGTGATTGTGCTGATGAATGCAGGCTTCTCAATCACGAACATCGTCAAGAATAACCCCAAGGAGCTGACCATCCACTTTGGTGGCCCTCGTGGCAAAGCCATCCGTGCCAACTACATGGCCATGACCTTCGAGACAGTTGCAGCTGATGGCTCCATCAAGTCGGAGAAGATCTTCAAGGAGGTTGACGAGAAGACCACTTCGTACACATACAGGTCTCCTACTGGCCTTCTGTCGGCGACGCAGTTTACACAGCCTGCCCTAACGCTTATGGAGAAGGCCAGTTTTGAGGACATGAAGTCCAAGGGTCTTGTGCCTCGCGACTGCACTTTCGCCGGCCACTCCCTCGGCGAGTACTCGGCACTTGCGGCCCTGGCCGAGGTCATGCCCATTGAGAGCTTGGTGTCCGTCGTGTTCTATCGCGGCCTGACGATGCAGGTTGCTGTCGAGCGTGACGCCGCAGGTCGCTCCAACTACTCCATGTGCGCCATCAACCCCAGCCGCATCTCCAAGACTTTCAACGAGGAGGCACTTGAGTTCGTGGTCAACATGATCGCTGAGGAGACGGGTTGGCTGCTGGAGATTGTCAACTACAACATCGCCAACATGCAGTACGTCGCGGCAGGTGACCTACGGGCGCTCGACACGTTGACTGGCGTGATGAACTTCCTCAAGGTGCAGAAGATTGACGTTGACGAGATGCGCAACAACCTCGCAGAGGCCAAGGATGCGCTGCGAGAGATTGTCAAGGGCTCTGCCGAGGAGACGCTCAAGAAGTCGACGCCGCTCGACCTCCAGAGGGGTTTCGCGACGATCCCTCTCAAGGGCATCGACGTGCCTTTCCACTCGACCTTCCTGCGGTCGGGTGTCAAGCCCTTCCGTTCGTTCTTGCTCAAGAAGATCAACAGGACGACGATCGACCCCTCGAAGCTCATTGGCAAATATATTCCCAACGTGACGGCCAAGCCGTTTGCGATCACTAAGGAATACTTTGAGGAGGTGTACAAGCTCACCAACTCGCCCAAGATTGCGTCGGTGCTGGCCAACTGGGACAGCTACAACCAGGATGCGCCGTCCAGTCAGGGCAGCAGCATCAACGGTGTGGAGGGCGACTTTGGCTCTGCCGCGTAGGCTGCTCAAGATATCTGCTGGAGAAGAGTGGTGATGAGAGATGATGAGCAAGAACAATTAACAAGATATTGATAGACAGGTGATGAGAATGGCGCCATGGTTGTTTGTACCAAGAGGGAAACGGCGGGGGGGGGGCTATGTTTTGTTTTCAGCTTCGTCTTGTCTTTTCTGCACATTGCGCCATGTTTTTAGAGGAGCCGTTTTGTTTTCTGCATGACATGTGTCTTTTTTCTGCGACTGTTTTGCGCCTGAATTTAAAGTTATGTCTTGTCCTCCCTCCGCATCATATGTTTTGGTTCTCGTTGGGTCTAGTCAGATCGGCGTGGTCGCACAAGATGGAATTAGAAGGCAGTATGCCACTTCGTTTGACAAAAGGAAAAAAACCCTATAATTTGATTCTCCCACTGACGTGGTCGACGTGTGATGGCCTGACTCAAAGTGACGAGACACTTTGGCTTGGAGAAATGCCCGAGGGGCCCTGGAGTCGTCACACAGAAGTGGGACGGGGCTAAGGCGGTTCCAGGGAGGGCAAGCAGGTACGGCAGGACGGGAGGGCGTTTGACAGTCCCGATCGGCGAGGGGTGTCCTGCAGGGACCCGAGCCGGGGAAAGGCCATGACGATGAGGTCTTCCGCCTTATTTACCTACCTACCTTATTGTACAGTCTCATTCTCTTAGGGGTGGAGGCCAAAGTCATCAGGTGAGTCGGCACGGGAGGTGGTGAGGGGCACAGAGGGGGACTGGGGGGCAGATTTTTGGGGGAAAGTGAGGGGCAAGAAGAGGCAACATCCATCGCGGGTGAGGAGAAGAAGGTGGGGAGGCATGAGCGTCGGCCCCCGGCGAGCGCCGTGTGACGGTGAGGGGTCCGCGTTCACATGGTGGGGGTGGCAGGCGCGCTGGAGGGGGACGGACCTGCTGCCGTTGATGCTGGTGAAAAGACGTCAATTCTTGCCAGTCTGCATTCTGCCAGACTCGTTGACACTCATTCGTTCGTTCGACATACATCCCAACTCGGGCACTCTACGGCACATTGCCTGTTCAGCCGTGGTTTGCATCCATCAGCAATAGAACCAGACGCCCATTCGTTATCGTCCTGTCCTTATCTCGACGACACAACCCACTCGGGCTGTACTTATCATCACCATACCTAGATCGAGGCCAAGACCGAGCAGAACCCAAGAGACTAGGACGGACAACGGAGATGTCCTGCTAGTGCGGTTTCCCTCTGCCCTCGCTCATCTCCATCGATAAATCCCAACTTGTGCGGACCAGTATTTGAGTGCTTTTGTCGTTTCTCTTTCTTTGGGTAATATCTCTCGAAATTGGACCTGAATTGGTGCTCCTGCTGCTGGCTTGCTATTTTTGTTTTGGTTATTGATATCCATATTCAATCCCAGCCAACTCGAGAAAGCCAACACCTCCCGAATTCCTGCTGACCAGCCCCAACCGTCACCATGGGTGAAGCTATTAATGATGCGCACGTCAAGGCCGAGGCCTACCTCGCCAGCAACAAGCTCTTCCTTGGCACCTTTATCCACTCTCGGTCACGCGAATCTCTTGAGTATCTTCACAACACAGCTGTCTGCGTCGACCGCTTTGGTACCATTGTCGCCGTCGAGCCGTACTGCAACCTCGACCGCGCCAGGACCGAGCTGTTCCCCCGTCTAGAATGGGATGAATCCTTGGTCACCGTGACCACGGCCTCACCTGGCCAGTTCTTCTTCCCCGGCTTCATTGACACGCACGTCCACGCGTCCCAGTACCCCAATGTTGGCATCTTTGGCAAGTCTACGCTCCTCGACTGGCTCAACACATACACCTTCCCGCTCGAGTCGTCTCTCAAGGACCTCAGCAAGGCCCGCCGCGTCTACACGGCCTGCGTCCGCCGCACCCTCGCCCACGGCACCACCACCTCGGCCTACTATGCCACCGTCGACGTTGCCGCCACCAACCTGCTTGCCGACATTTGCCTCGACATTGGCCAGCGCGCCTTCATTGGCCGCGTCTGTATGGACCACAAGGACATGTGCCCCTCGTACTATCGCGATGAGTCCGCCGAGGCCTCTCTGCAGGCCACCGAAGCATCCATAGCACACATCCGTGCCATTGACCCGTCCTACGACCTCGTCACCCCGGTCCTGACCCCACGTTTCGCGCCCTCCTGCACAAGCGACGCCATGCACGGCCTCGCCGCCCTGCACCGCGACACGGGTCTGCCGATCCAGACGCACATTTCTGAGAACGAAGGCGAAATCGCCCTCGTCAAGAGCATGTTCCCCGACTCGGCCAGTTACGCTGCCGTCTACGACGACCACGGCCTCCTGACGAAGCGCACCATCCTCGCGCACGCCGTGCACCTTACCGAGGAGGAGGCTGATCTCGTTGCCGCCAGGGGCTCCGGCGTGTCGCACTGCCCGGCGAGCAACTCGGCCCTCACGTCGGGCGCCGCGCGCGTGCGCTGGCTCTGGGAGAAGGGCGTCGAAGTGGGACTCGGCACCGACATGAGCGGCGGCTACAGCCCGTCTATCCTCGAGGCCGCGAGGCAGTCGAGTCTCGTCTCAAGGCACGTCGCTATGGGCCTACCGGACGGCGCGGAGAAGGAGAGGGCCAAGCTCACGGCTGAGGAGGCCCTGTTCCTGGGCACGCGTGGCGGCGCCAAGATCCTCGGGCTCGAGAGCGCGGTCGGCGGCTTTGAGGTTGGTAAGCAATACGATGCGCAGCTCGTCGGGCTGGGCGCCGTGGACGATGTTGGTGGACGCGAGGGAGAGGTCGCCGTTGCGAGCCTCGTGCGTGGCGATGAGGGCAATGTAGACATTTTCGGCTGGGAGACGTGGGAGGAGAAGATGGCCAAGTGGCTTTTCAACGGCGATGACCGGAACACGAAAAAGGTCTGGGTACGGGGGCGGCTGGTGCACGACAGGAGTCCAGCTTGAATACTACGTGGTGGGCTTGGGGAGGCGATCTAGGATATGACGTGTAATCATGAGGTACCGTCTGGTAAAATGTATCGGATATAGACTTTACAGATGGAGCTTGCAGCAATAAATACCACGATGTATGCATCAAGAAACGTTCAACAAACTGTGTCTCAACTAGGTACCTGTTAAGGTCGGTACGTCAAGCCATGTCATAGGCGAGGTGTGGTGACTTCACTCACCGAGTCACCGATATGCTACACCGAAGCTGTGCAGCCCACACCGAGGCCCCACCACAACGCAGCTCCCTGCTGCAACCAAGCACGTCGCATCACCAAGTCCACGAGTGCGAGCCTCCAGCCATCAACATCACACAGCCCGCAAATTCGCCCTCGCACACAACGAGATGGTAAGCTTTTCTGGATCTGAGGATCTCCCTTTGCAACACTTGGAACACGACCTAACAGCCCCCGACAGCTCCCTCTCGGCCTCCTCAATGCCGCCCAAGGGCACCCGATGCTCGTCGAGCTCAAGAACGGCGAGACCCTCAACGGCCACCTCGTCATGTGCGACACGTGGATGAACCTCACGCTGAAGGAGGTCGTCCAGACGAGTCCCGTGCGTTCGCCCCCCTGCCACGCCCGCTGGCGCTCGCCCTGGAGCGCATGCGCGCTTGATATGGCTGACCATTTCTGTGTCGTTATAGGAAGGCGACAAGTTTGTCAAGATTCCCGAGGTGTACGTCAAGGGGAACAACGTGCGTACACATCTCCTTTCATTCATTCGCCCAAGCGCAAAAGCAAAGCTAATCGCCGGACTACAGATCAAGTACCTCCGCGTACCGGACGATATTATCGACATTGTCAAGGAGAACCAGCAGAACAACCAAGGCGGATTCCGAGGCGGACGCGGCGGCGGGAGGGGCGATCACCGCGGCGGCGACCGCGGCAGGGGACGGGGACAGGGCCGCGGCAGGGGGAGGGGGCGCGGCGCTTGAGGCCGTTGGAGTCTGGATGAGGTGGGCTTGGGTTGAGAAATCTCTGCGATGCAGGCGCGTGGTACGTCCGCTCGGCCCTGGCATTCTGATGCAGCGCAGTCGCTCTAAAGGCATGGACACGAGAGTCTGGGTATGGGATGGCCCTCGAGGTTGCGGCTATGTTCGCTATCTGAGGCGGCCTCCCACTTTGCAGTTCTGGCTGGGCGCTCCGTGTTTGGAGCATGGCTGGACCCGATCTGGGCGCTGTCGCGCTGGGCAAAGCAAGGGCTCTCAGGGCCACTCAAAATATCACAAATGCATTTTCAGCGCATCTAGAGGACCTTGGTCGGGTGTGGTGCCTCGTGATTTCTGATCGATGAAGGACTCTCACATGGTCACGTGATCACGTGAAAGATCCACTGAAGCTTGAACCTCCCGTCTTCGATTCGAGCTTTTGCCATCACTCTCGAAAGATATGTCTACGGGAAATGGCATGACGCCTCAATTGCGCTAGCAAGCACGACCAACCTAATGTCAGGCTCGCGGGTCGCCTTTGACGGACTATGGCGCTGCCTCTGTCCCTCCGTGGACCCCGTCCTCGCCTCTAGAGTACTCAACGCCCCGATTGTCCCCCGGACCCTTCCCACAGCGACCCGAAGACGAGACCGCCTCTCGGCCACGGCCCCAAAACGCCTGCAGACCGCAACATATCGTCGCTATGCGTCCTCCGCCATCCCTGTGCGCGCTGTGGCATATGAAGCTGCAGGTGCTGTCAGTGACGCTCGTGTTCGGTCGATTTTGAAGGCCCCTCCTCCGACAATCCTCGACCGCGATGTCCTACCGATGGCCTCCGTCCCCGATATGCTCGAAGCACTACGTCAGCTCCAGACAATACCAGACAGCTTTCGCACGGCGGCGGCTATCGTACGGCATCTCATTCAAGACAGGGGACAACAACCTAGCCCAGCGCTCTACGAATGCCTCATCGCTTGCGCGCGCGATACCAATGGATCAGCCGACATGATCGCCCAGCTCCTTGCTGAGATGCACCAGCTGGGCATGAATCCTGGCGCACAGCTCTGTCATGACGCACTCGAGGTATGTCTCAGACGATAGGTTTCCCCCCATCTCTCGCCATGCAAAGCTAAAAGAGACAGGCTCTCGCCATCCACCCCAACTACCTCCTTCGCAACGAAATTCTCTGGGCCATGCAAGAGTCCTGGACCCCCATCACCCTTTCCGGGCACTGCAATGTTGCTCTCGGCCTCCTCCGTGACGGCCAGTACGAGCTCGCCTTTGACAAGGCCGAAGAGCTCCTCGACAAGAACCCCGACGTGCCACCACGTCTCTTCGATGTCTTCGTCCTCGCATTTGCCCACCGTGGCTTCCTCGACGAGGCCGTCCGCCTCGCTCACGAGAAGCGCCATGCCACGGGTGAGGACGTCCCCGTGGCCCTGTGGCACGTTCTGCTCGACGCCTGCGCCGCCGCCTCGCACGTCGAGGGCACGTCCTACATCTGGGGCCGCTTTCTCGAGCACGACCGCCGCCGCGTCTCGGACGGCACCCTGCTCGCCGTGCTGGACACGGCGGCGCGCGGGGGCCACCCAGACCTCGCGACGGCGGCCATGGGCGTGCTGACGGCGCGCGGCGCCAAGCTCGGCGTGCACCACTACGAAGCGCTCATCGACAGCTACGCCAACGCCTGGGACGTCCCGAACGCGCTGAGGCTGCTGTGCATCATGTTCCGGGCGCTCGGGGTCGCGCCGGAGGGGAGCACACGCTCCGTCTACTTGCGGCTCAAGGCCGAGCCGGCGCTGCTGGACGGGGCGCTCGAGGGGCTCGCCGCGCTCGTGCCAGACTACGACGTGCCGATCCAGGCGTTGAACGTTGTCGTCGAGGCCACGGTCGCGGCGAGGGGCTTCGATGCCGCTCTCCAAGTCTACAAGCAGATGCCCCGGTACACGCAGGCGCTCGCCGACGAGACGACATTCAGGCACCTGCTCGCCGCGTGCGAGGACACGAGGGCCTTGCGCTCCCTCGCCGAGGAGAACCCCCGACCGCCCTGCGCGCGGACAGGGCGCCGTTCGACCGGGCCATCCACGCGTTCGCGGACGTGAGGGACGTCGAACAGGCGTTCCGGTGCGTCGAGCTGCTGGGACCCGAAGACAAGACGTGGCTGTCGAGGGATACGGCGCTGCTGCTCGTGCGGCGGGCCGCCGACGCGCAGGATGAGCGTGTCTGGTCGCTGCTGGAAGAGGCGAGGCGGAGGGACCTTGATATCGAGGCGGGCCTCTCGCGGTTCCTGGTGCCTTTTATGGAAGGGCGGGAAGGAAAGTCGAGGCGGGAGATGACGAGTGGTAAGAGAGTCGTCGAGGCTGCAGACGAGGATGCGGCTACACTATGAGATACCCAGACAGCTACCTACCTACCCGCATACCCATCCTCAAATGAAAACCATCTCAGCTCTTTTGAATTCCTGTCCTTCCTCAGGAGTCTAGTGATGTCGGTAACAGGCAAACAGGTATTCGTCGATCTAACCATCGCCAACTCCAAAAGAAGAAGGGGATGCATATATGTCCACAGAGATTCCTTCGTCCACTAAAACCACAAAAAAAGCTCACCACCGTCTTCCACTACCAGAGCAAGACGCTCGGCGGCACAGCCCTCTCTCGATCTTGCCACAACCTGGGCGCACGTAGGACTGGCCTGGAAAGACCTCTGGTGGTTACGAAAAAACCCTCCAGGTTTTGTTCTTCACAGATGCGATGCTCGAACGCTGAGCCCCGTACTCAAACGGCGCACGTCTGCAGCCGCCGCACCACGCGTCCGCGGTGACTCACGGGAAGAATACGTGTAATCAAAGCTTATAAAGGAAGAAAGGGGGTGGCGTGTTTTATGGCGTGATGAGTTTCATCATCAGGGAGCATGGAACATGGGTGGTGCGCAACAAGCTAAGACAGGACCTTGAGGCTGTAGCTCAACTGACCATTGGGTCCACTTCTAAGCCCTTTTGGGAACTGACCTCGCCATTAGGGGGTGCGATAGCCTCACTTGAGCATTAGACATACAAGAAGACTGTAGATACTGGCTGGTACTACGGAATCTCTTCAGATGCACTTCTACACTGTATCAATCAATTGACTGCTGCGTTCATATACGGCAAGCCCTTTACTTTGCCTGACAGCTGAGCACTTGCGACGAGGCAGGTGGGAGATATGGCATCCACGAAGGGAAGGTGTCATGTGGCATTCCTGCCTTTAGCTCACTCATCATACGAGGTACCTTGTGGATTCGGTACGGTATCGATATCGCGAGGGAATGGTGCTAATTATCCAGCACGAAATTACTCTGGATCTTTCTCCATCGTCAACAACGCAGACTGATATCCTCCATCATCGTCATAAACATGGACTGATATCAGCACAACGCGTTCTCTGTCCTCCAACTGGGCGTCTCGTTTTCTGAACTGCCCCTCCATGCTTGACTGCCCGAGAGCGGACCCAAATTGACTTCGGCCATCATCAAATTTACGATTACGATTACTTGTTGAGCACGACCGTCAGATCACCGTCACGATCCGATCACCGCCTCCACTTGCTCCCGGGGTCCAGCTCGAAGGCGTACTCAGACCACAGCGCCATGCCTTCTTTGCGCCAGGTATCTTCCTCAAGACGAACATTGATCTTGTTGTTCGACGCTGTGGCATTGAAGAGCATGTTCTTCGGCGAATTGACATTGTAGGGTGTCCATTTGGGCATGAAATCAACTGTCGAGCATGGTCAGCCACGATTTCCTACTGCCAGGCACGCAGCTGAAAAGCCAGTGCTTACCCTTCTTCGTGTTGGGATCCCCTGTTGCAATGTAGGATACAAGCTTGTCGACGATGCCACGGGAGAGCCTCAGGTGCGAGCTGACGTTGACGACCGGCGAATTGCGCTCGTACATGTTGTATTCGGGAGGGAAGCCAAAGAAGTACGTATACTCGCTCGCGTGCGTCGCGAAGCCCGGCGCCAAGACCTCGCTGATCGGAATGTCCGTCGGGTCAGTGTCGAATCTGCACCTTCCATGTCAGCGTTGCTCTGCGAGATTCAAACTGGTCCCGTCTCGACCCGGCTCACCTGTAGCTGTACGTCTTGACACCGTACTTGGCGAACGATTCGGCCGAATGCCGCCGCCTCGAAATGAAAGCAAAGTCGCCGAGAATCGATGCCATGCGCCTTGTCTGCGGCTCGCATGTGAGATTAGCCACCTTCATGGCCTCGCAGAAAGGATCCTTTCCGTCGGCACCCTTCATCGGCAGAGAGCAGGGCGACGAAGGGGCATCCACGGGATATGCCGAAAGGATCTTCTGGATGGTGCTGGGACGCGCGGTGGGGAAATAGAAATGGAGGCGGTCCTTCAGCTGTTCTTCCGTCTTGAGGCCAGCGCTGTGCACGTGGATGCTGAGAAGGCCCTCGTCGCTGTTGGCACCCGTAATGAGGTTGATATTTCGCGGGAAACGGCCAGCATCGAGCTGCGAGACGGGCGGCTCCTTGATGAAGTCGCCGTCGACAGCCGGCCACCAGTAGAGGGCAATCTCCCCCCTCGACTGACCTGCGGCGACGGCATCCCAGCCAGCTTGGTACAGCGTAAAGGCATCGATCTTTCGGAGGCACTCAAGACTGTCGTCAATCTCGGGGCCCGCACAGCCGGATGCGTTGGCAATGTGGTTATAGCCATCCGTCAGGTGCGTGCTTAGGGGGAAAAGGCTGTTGGTGCCGTATCCAGCCGTACCACTGACAGCGATGCCACCACGGAAGAGACCTGAATCCTCGCCGCCGTATGCGAGGATCTGGTGCGTGATCGAAATGGCGCCTGCAGACTGACCCCACAGGGTGACCTTGGCAGGATCACCACCAAAGGCTGCAATGTTCTCCTGGATCCATCGGAGGGCGATGCGCTGGTCCTTGAGACCAAGGTTCGTGATGCCCGCCGCCACGGCCTGTGGTCCGCCTGGGAATCCCAGGAAACCGAGACGGTAGTTGAGGGTGATGGTGATAATGGGCGTCTTGTTCTCAACACTGGCCCTGATCACGTAGGACGTGTTGGTGTTGCTCTCTGCGCCGAAGCCTGCGAAGAAGCCACCACCGTGGAGCCATACGGCAACGGGAAGCTTGTCTCCAGCGCGCACATTGGCGGGCCGGATGATGTTGAGGTTGAGACAATCGTGAGAGAAGGTGGCATTGACTGCCTTGAAGATTCTCTCGTCAGACTGCGTGGGGCAGATGTTGCCGTACTTTTGGGCCGACCGTGTCCCCTTCCACGACTCTGTGAGCGGTTCGGGGTTGCTCAGCGGTGGCGACTTGGCATAGGGGACACCGAGGAAGACCTGCTGTTCAAACTCGGGCAGGTCGTAACCGACATAGGTGCCGTTGACAGTCTTGGCCTTGGGCGGAGATGCGGCGGCTTCCACCAGGTGGAGGGTCGCGCCGATGGCGAGCAGGGAGGTCAAGGATCCAAAGAGCATCTTTGCTAATCTAACCACAGAGCGCTTGGTTATGCTGGAACTTGTGGCGAAAGATACAGAAGCTTTCGGTAGGAGATGTGCGTCCTCGCGATCCCATTTATGTGCATCTGAAGACCCTCCCTGAACCATCATCTTCCCGGGCACGCCGGTGGGATCAAAAACCTTGCCACGACCCGACTTGTGTTCATTGGCACAGCGGACCGCGGACCGAGCTGGAGAAATCAAGCCTCGAGGACGGGAATATCATTCGACGTGTCTGAGAAACCCGAGGTTGAGATGGGACAAGTTGCTGCACAGCAATTGAGCCCCTGCTCTGGCTAGGAACAGGAACCTTGCATTCCGTGCGGCGTCGAGTTTTGGGGAATTGAGGATATGTGCTTCTTTGTTGATTGGTGAGCTTCAGCAGCTGACCATCTGGCTGGGATCCAGGGCATGCAGCAAGGGCAGTCGAACTCGGCGCCATGTGGCGTTCGTCACCATTCAGCCGGGCACCTTGCCATCTTCAGTCCTGGCAACGGGGGGGTGAATGGTACTGTGCCACGCGAGCCGACAACAAAAGTGCCTGACATGTCATGAGAAGGATCCCTCGAGCAGGAAACCATTGACACTGGAGCCCGAGTCCGAGATGCCGAGTACGCTGCCGAGTACGCTCACCACTGCGGAGGGGTGCCGAGTGCGAGCCACCCGAGTCCGAGGCACGTCTGTGTCAGCACATGAGTTCCGCGAAACATCCGCCGCGTCCGCTCTGGACAAGCAACGGCACGGCAAGATATGAAGTGGCGGCACAGCTGGCGGGCAGCGCAGGCGACCGGTCCGCAGTACCTTCACTCCGAGCCTAAGGTGTTGGAGGGTACCTTTTTTTTTCAGGAAAAAGAACGACATATCAAGTAAGGTAGGCTCACTGGCTTTGACTGAGGGTAAGGAGGGTCACGAAAGCCAGGGTCAGGCGCAGCAAGGCAGGTAGAGAAATGCTGATCCAGCATGTTTGGTAGTCTTGCCTCCCTATGATTCCATCTGGTCACCCCATCTGGTCCAATGCTACCTCGGAGATCGATCGGCAACACCTGCATGTCGAGCTCCATTTCACTCAACCTAACCCGGATATCATAGCAAGTAACGCGCCTTCCAGCCCTGGCGGGAATCGTGAAGGCCTCGATGAGTAAGCTATGCTCTGTCGAGAAGACCTCCCTCTGCCGTCCCGATGTACACGTCAGTCCTCGACTCATTTCACCCATCTTATCATCTCATGTGGAACTCTTCCGCGAAAAGTCCCCGAAAAGATCCGTACGCCTTGCTGTCTCATGCCGAGACTAAAGTCGACGCCCAATTACCGGTGTTCACGCAAGGTCCGCACATTCTCTACCGCGAATTCATGCCCGCCTTGAGAAGATCAAAAATATCACCCTCTGCTCCACCATAGCCGTGGGCCGGCATGTTAGACAGGCCATGGTGCTGTTGCTGTCGATGCTGCTGCTGCTGAGGGTGTTGCTGCTGGCCGTAAGACGTCGTGCCCGTGGTGCCGCTCCCGTAGCCCGCAGAACCGCTGCTGCGGGTACCATACCCGGGTGTCGCGTTGGCAGGTACAAAGGAGGAAGAGCCGGACCCGAAGCTGCCATACCATGAATTCTGCTGCTGCTGCTGCTGGGCGGCGGACTGCGTCTGCTCGTGACCCTGTTGCTGTCGGGACGATGTAGGCGTCTGCGCCTGCTGCTGCTGCTGCTGAGGGGTGTAGCTCCCATATGGCTGCTGCTGCTGCTGGGAACGAGACTGCTGATGGCCTGAACCCTTAGAGCGCATGTCAAACTGCTGCAGAGATGTAGACTGATGGTGTTGGTGCTGGGCTGAGGTCGAGGCGCTCGATGTGCCGATGCTGTAGGTTTGGCCGGTGCGACTGTGGGTGTCCGGCCAAGGCGGGTCGGCCGCCGCCGCTGTCGTAGTGTAGTCTGAAGTGGCTGCTTGTTGAGAAGCCTGTGCCGTAGGTAGGTGGGATGTGGATGATGTTCTGTTGCTGTAGGCACTCTGCGCTGGGTACGTGGAGCTGGAGGCTGCGGTTTGGACCGAGTATGGCTCGTACCCGAGCCGCATCGGCGCAGTTTGTTGGTCCACTGCGCTCGAATAGCGCGTGCTGTACGGGTTTTGCTGTGACAGGGCCGTCAGGTCGGCCGCGGCGCTGTAGTTCGGTGCGGCGACGGTCGGGGGCGGCGCTGCAGGCGATCGGATCTGCTGCACCGTGTGGTGCGACGGCGTCGACGTGCGCTGGGCGCCATGCGGGGTCTGGCTCCTTTGCCCGGTCCGCGACTTGGCTCTAGCAGTCTGCGCAGGCACCTGGAAGGGAGATGTTTGTGACGGGGTAACGGTTTGTGCGGGCTGAACAGTCGGCGAGGGTTGCTGGTGCTGCTGATGCTGCCTCGCTGCTTGCTTGGCGAGAGTCGGCGACCGCGTGCTGGCGCTCCTGGCGGTGTCATTTGATGCGCCTTGCTGCCAGCTGCTTGCGTAGTGGACCTGAGCTTGCGTCTGTTCGGCGTCCGGCGCCGCTTGGGTGGGACCTGAAGGCAGGCTGCGGCGACCGTTTGTCTGCCGCGGCTTCGGCAGCGATACGACGGCAGCGTGTACTTCAGAGTATGTTTCCTCGGCAGCTGGCGGTGGTGCTGGATATGTCATGCTGGAAGGGTTGATGACCGGCCCGTCGGGGTGGTTCGTCTGGGGGAATGATAGGCCCCCGGAGCCCGTGTTGAAGTAATCTTGAGTGCTCAAGTCTGCTGCTGGCGTGACCATGCTGGCCACAGGCATGTTCGAAGTGTAGTCAATGGTTTCGATATCGTCAGGCTCTGGATCTTCGACCTCCTCAGGCTCTGTGTCTGGTTCGATTCGTGCAGCAGACTTTCTTGGCTTGGCAGGCTTGCCGCTGCTCTCGCCCCTGGGTCCGCGAGTCTGCTGGAGGGGATATTCGCAGCTAATGTCGGCGACGATGCAGGCGTCACATGACGGTTTTGTACGGTCGCACTGTTGTTGTGTTAGTAGCAAACTCATCAACACTGACCGTGAACATGGATGGCATACCTTGGTGCGGCTGGAGCGGCACGGCGTGCAAGCCCCTCGCGTGAGCTTGGGCTTCGCCGCCTTTTTGCCGCCTTCAGCATTGCCAACAGCTACGATCGGCTCGGCGCTGCTCGCACCAGGCTCGACAGCGGCTTCGCCGTTCGCTGGCTGCGGGGTCTGCTCAACTGAGCTCTCGCCACCACTGGGCGTCTCGGAAGCAGCCTGGTCCTTAGGGTGGACGATGCGAAGACGCTCAGCGCCGTACCTCGCGAGCATGATGAGCGACTCCTTCTGCAGGTCCGGCGACTGGTTCGCAAAGATGCTAAACTGGTCAGTCGACAACGTCTCAGGCTCGACGCCACCCTCGGACAGCAGCCGGATAGCCGTCTCGCGGCGTCTGGTCGCCTCGGCTGGTGGCACGTTGAGAAGTGCGTGCGAGTGCACGCTGCTCTGAACCACCTCGTCGGCCCTCGTCTGGGCTGGTGTGTTTTCATCAGCTCCGTCGAGCGTCGCAGGGACCATGAACGCATCAGTGGCGTTCTGGCCGGCGTCTGACTTGCTCTTGCGCTTCCGCTTCGTCGACGTCGCTCCGTCGGCATCTGACTTGCGCTTTCGGGGCGTCTTCTTCGTTTGGCCGGCTGCCCCTCCTTCGCCTTCGTTGTCATCGCCGTTCTCGGCTGCGGCTTTTGACCTCCTGGGCGTCTTCTTCGTCGTCTCGGTCGTCTCGGCGGTGGCGGCGGCCGTGGGCATCGGCGGCGGCGGCGGTCGGAAGTATTCGGCCATCTCCTTGACCGTCTTGTGGAAGGGCGTGTGCTCGTACTTGACGGAGATGACGCGGGCGCTCTTGGAGAAGGCCACGGTCAGGGAGCCGCGGCAGTCGAACGCCGGGCGTGCTGTGAGTGAGTTCAGTCAGCTTGACGACGCGTGCAAGGGCGCAAAAGGGTGTGCAAGACTCGTACCGAAAATGGCCATCTCGGGATCCTTCTGACTGTAGTCGCCAATGAGGCCCTTGTCAGGGTTCTTCTGGTGCTGCTTCAGCCAAGCTGCGAGCGAGTGTTTGCAGGTATACGTGACGGTCCATCCTTGGGGCCCGCGTGAAATGTCGCGAACGGCCCAGGGTGCGCCGTCGACGGCGCCCAAAAGCTCGACGATGTGGCTGGCCACGGACCGCTGCAGCGAGGGGTCGTCTTGGGGCTGGTTGGCGAGCGCGTCGTTGACGCGCACCGTCCTGGCTGCCGTGGGTGCGATTGCCGGAACAGGCGGCGGCGGCGCCCCGTCCAGTGCCGGGTCGACATTGGCATTGGCGGGCGGCACTGGTGTGTCGTTGTCGGCACTGGCTAGAGTGAACTGGACCGTGTTGCGAATGTCAAAGGTGACAGAGACGTGCTCGGCGCGTGTCGGGCGAACATTGTACTCAATGGCGCGGCGTAGGTGGTCCTGAATCTGATCGGGGTGCTGTATCTGGATCTTGTTTGTGTGCGTGTCCTCGAGTCGCGAGGATGGCGCAAGGCCAAGGAGGGCCTCTGCCATGATGCCGCTCCTGTTGGCGTTCTCTCCACCGCAAGCGCGACGGTAGAGAAGCAGCGTGAGTTGGCGCCTGGCGGTGGGCGATTGCTGGTCGTGATCTGGCTGGTCAAGCCAGAAAGAGGCGATGTCGACTGTTGGCGAGCGGACTTGCGAAGAGAGAGCTCCGGCTTGGGGTCGTCTCGGTGAGGGTGTGGGAGTGGTGCTCGTGGGGGGTGGTTGTAGCGACATCTTGTGATTGCTGTGCCGATCTGGAAGACACGCTGATGTCATCACGTGATGAGTATACCAAACCCAGGTTCACAGCAGCGTGGCATTGACCTCTACGGCCAACTTGACACTTGATGCTCGGAGGTCAGACTGTTCAATCAGTCCGTATTGTATATAGATGAAGTATCGCCATTCGTAACTCTGGCAATAGGTTGATGAATGGAGTCTGGAAGGAGTGATATGTGCTCCACGGCAAGGCTGCAACCCGTATCAGACTACCTACCTAGGAAAGCACCAGTTGTGCAAGGACTGTTGCTCCCACGCACTCGAGACACTCTCTCATGATAAGTCTATCTATTCTGCTCTGCCATCTATCTTCTTCGAACGTCAATGATGGAGACGTTGTCTAAAACTTAGCACGCCGCCGAATAGTTCTATCGGAGTACCCTTCGGAGATCATCTAGCCATAATCGCGGACTCCGAGGATGCCACCTGATCATTCAGTTTGCCTGGGCTGACCTTTGACAGGCGCCTTCCTATTGCATCGATATCCATATCGCGCACTAGACGAACATCACCTGCACCGCTTCCTGACATTCCTGAAACTTATACACGCAGGAAACCCTCAGACCAATGTTGCAGCATCATCGTTATTCTCCGACTTGCCCTGGGTCTGCGTCTTGGGCAGGTCCCGCATCTCAAACGAGCTGGAGTCCTTGCCTGTCTTCTGCCCGACGTCAAAGACTCTGCCTGGATGCGCGATATTGAGCAGAAAGATGGCAGCGCTCATAATCCTGTGGGGAAAAAAAAGGTCAGTCAGCAACAAAGCCCGAGTAGAAACCTCAGTGTTCAGGTAGGCGCTGGAGACTTACGATGACTCGAGGGCGATGAACTTGGCCTCATTGCGAAACTCGACGCCGTGATACCCATCCTTGAGCTCGACGATGCGGTACGCACAGCGGATCAGGATGAAAATAACAGCCAGGAACAGGAAGAAGAGAAAGACCTTTATGCGCCGCGTAACCTCCTGCCCGTGCTTGCGAAAGTACGAAATGAGATAGTCGGCAAAGAGACACACGAACGTCGTCAGCGCGATCACCTGGATGCTGAGGCCGGCGAGGGAAATGTCCACTCCGGTCTGGACCTCGTCCTCCTCTGTGCCGACGGCTGAGAGGGCGCCACCCGTGGCCTGCAGGACGAGGGAGATGATGTCGGCGGGAATGAAGATCCAGTAGAAAACGCGCGGGTCAAAGCGGGATATCGAGCGGTCGCTCCAGTTGATCCTGGTGAGATGAGATGATCAGTCCTGCCGAAGGCAACAGTTTCGATAGCGAGAAGGAGTCGCCGGCTTACATCTGGGAGAGAAGAATGTAGATTGCTGAGCACAAAAACACGGGAGCAACAGTGATACAAACTAACAGCTAAAGTTAGGCTCCTGCCATGTGTCTTATCCTACACAAGTCGAGAGACGGCACTCACTGATCTGCATAAGAAAGGCCTCGAAGCTGAAGGGGTTGTGGTGCAGTATCAACCGGCCCACGTAGCCGACGATCTCGAGAATGCACCCGGCTGCCATGCAGCTCGCATATGTCCAAGTTTTATAGTGAAACCCTTGAATGATGTGCAGGGCCATGGACACGCCGAATAATGTGATGAAGACCGTATTCGCCGCGATCGAGGGCTGATATCGTAGGATGCTCCATTCCAATGGACAGAGGTCAAGGGTGCAATTGGCGTCGGCGCCAAAGGGGATCAGGTTTGACGGAGGAGTTGAGACCATGATGTTCGACTATCTGGGCCCCCTTGAATGGTTGCTGATTGAGGCGATTAGATCGTACTCGTTGTGATCTCGTCGAAAGGTAATCGGAACTTCGGGTATGATTAAAAATATCTTGATATTTTCTGCTTGGATCGTCTAGTGCCAAATATACGACTTTTATCCTCAATTCTAGACGGAACCAGGTCTTCTTATTAGTCCATCCATCGGCGCCGGTGAAAGGCGGATATGTCGGCAGTGGCCAAGCGGGCCATCGGTCAAACAGAATGACGACCGCCTCCGTTCGGCTGACGAACGGAACGTCAGGCTTTCACTCGATATTGATACATGCGCCTGTACGAAGTCTCAAGGCTCAGCCCCCCCAAGCGTGTTGACTGTGTTGTCCCTTGGCGATTGAAGCTTAGGTAGGTATGGAAAGGGGGCAAGGGCAAGGATCCTGAAAGGTATTGCAAACGACGATTCATAGCCACAATGATTTCGGAGTTCCGTCGAAAGCCGGGCGGGTCTCTGACGAAGTAAACTCGGCTGTTCTCAATGATTATAGGGCTACTATACGAGCAGGCGTTCCTTGCATAGGTAGAGGGCTAGTGAGCCTTGTATGAAGGGGACCGTAGCCAGCGCCGGCCGGTGCTCACTGTCGGAACATCTTCCTTCTAGCCACAGCTCATTAAGGACAAGGTCCTCAACAGAACAATCTCATCAGCTTCGTCATCGTGCCTGCGTGAGGCAAAGGATGATTGAGCTCACCAAATCGCCAGCAAATGTCGGTCGCGGTCGTGGTTGAAACAGCCACTCGACGGGCCCCTGTTTGTATGAGGCTCAACACAACAGTCCTGCATAACAGTGCCGTCTCATCTGCCTTCTAGGTACCTTACCTAGGGTCAGCATGGACCGCACCCTGTTTTCCATCCAATGACACACGTCATAGCTCTGGTGTGAACTCCTCCTATCCCTGGCAATTGCGCGGCTGCTGTGCAATCGCGCAAGCAAAAGGCTCTGAACACCGAAGCCCGCGCGACTCTAACTCCGCCGCGCCCTATCCACACCACATTTCCCAAGTCCGCGTTTCACGACTCGCGCAGCCCGCGCCGAATTCTTTCGATTTCCTTGCTACAGAATGCTCACGCGTCAGCCTTTTCAGTCTGGGGATAGCCTTTCCACTACCATTTTTCACCCTGGTGCCTAGCAAATAGATGCAATTCATGACACGATAAGTGCCTGGTGTTTGACCCAGGTGACGCACGCAGAAGTGTATATTGCCCCTGGCACAGCATCCCCTCCGTCGAGTCCTACGGAAGATCCCGTGGTAGCGGGGCCGATTCGTGAACCGCGAGACCGGGCAACGAGCGGACAATCATGGACGAGGGCCTGATGCCGCTGACTAAAATTGCGAAACGGAAGACACGGTTTGTGGTCGTTATACATCATTACAGCACTCGGGATCGACCAGTCTTGCTCTTTGAGACATACTTCAACTTGAATATGCGCCACATTGACACATCAATCACGCAGAGGGCGTTGCGGTTCAGTATTAGATGTATTGCACTAACAAAAAAGAATTCATTGTAGGGTATCATAACCCCCGCCTTCCGCACTGCGATTCATCCAAGAATCCCCAAGCCAACAGTGTCGCTATTCACCTTGTGAAGCCGTACTCCTCTCCCATTCTTACGGATTTAATACGCAACAAATGTTCGCAAAACCAGGCATTCAAGGCGCGATTGCTTAGTCTGGACTTTCCTACGACATCGGATTCGCACATCCTAATAATAAATCTTCTCGTCCCAAATGGGCGGTCGTGCGCCCTCGGCATCCCACTGAAGCTTGTTCTTGTCGTCAAGCGTGCATCCCTCGTCGGTGATGCCAATGACCTTGCTCGTCTGGATGATCTCATCACGAGAGACACCAGTCTTGTCCTCGGGGATCCACAACAGAGGAGTCGCGCTGGTGACAGAGGGAGGGAAGTAGGCGTCCTTCTCAACCTGCTCAGAATACAGCTGGTCGACATCGACGAGGTCGTGGGGCACCAGCGCACGGAGGGTGTGGTAGTCGGCGAAGATCCACGGCTTGAGCCAGCGTGTGATGATGTTGCCGCGCTTCTCGACAACGTTGCCGCCGTTGCCAGGAAGGACCTTCTTGAAAATGGCAGCCTTGGACTGTGTGCCAGCAGCACCCTCGCCGTTGGTTCCGGCAGCCGCAGCCCGACGTCGCCGGTCAGGAGAAGCTCCTCCTCGACCTGCAGCGTACGGGGAAGGCTGTAGAGCAGGGGGTTGAGGGCACTGGCGAAAGTGATGTGGCCCAGAATCGTGAGAACGAGCAGGACAACGGCAATGACGACAGGACCAGGAGCCTTCTTCACGGAGAACATGCCAATCATGCAAATTTCCGCGAGGTAGACGCCGCAGGTGAGCTGCTTGAGCGCACGGGGGTAGATCAAGCCTCTCGTGTCAATGTTGGTATCCGTAACGAACAAGATGTTGTAGCGGTACGCCATGTAGAAGCAGCCAATACCGATTGTCGACCAGAAAAGCATGATGGGCGCAATCACGGCGTAAGCGATGCCTGGAATGTTACGTTAGCACATATGTCCTGTGTGAGAGGCATCGAGTCCAAGACTTACTAATGACCGCAATGTTGGTGTAGACCGGCATGACAGACCCCCAGGAGATGGCGCTGAGCTGGGCCCACTTGTTGTACATGGATCGGGGGTGCTCGTGAGGAACCTGTAGATCAGGGTGAAGATGATGAAGCCGACCACCTGGGAAACGACGCTAGCAGCGATACCCAGACCCTGGACGATGAAGTACGAGACGTAGAATTGGGAGGAACGGGGCAGAGCCTCGGAAAGAATGTCGAACACTGAGCTAGGATCATCCACGATCTGCTGGGCAGCAGCCACGGCCGAGCTAGAGATCGTGGTGATGAGGAAGACCTGGATGAGCTGGAAGCAGAAGTAGGCGTTCTGGGTGAAGAGCTCAACACGCGAGGCAGAAGGCTCGCCAGCAATCTTGGCGCAGAGGCGCATGATGATGGGAACCAAGGCCATCAGGATCGCCATGGCAACACTGGGCAGCAGGCCACCAACCAGACCCAAGATAATGTTGGGAATCTTGTCGAGCCATGTCAGGAAGCTGACCTTCTTGAGGGTGTCGACCTGAGAGATCATAGCAACGCCAGCAACGGGAATGGCCCAGAAGAGAATGAGGACTGTGATGAAGGCGGTGACGGCGTATCTGCGGACTACCTTCTGGCACCACGGGATGGACAGAGACTTCCAAATGACCTCGCCAGGGGTGATGCAGAAGTACCTGGGGCTCATATGGAGAGCGTGGTCGTGGGTGAGGGCCTGGAAAGCAGCCTGAGCCTCAGGCTGAGTGTAGAACTCGACAAAAACGGCACCGTTCTTGGCATAATTGCCGGCACGGTACTCGGCCTGAGCAGTGTCGGTCTGGGGAATGAGCCTCTGGAGCTCAGCGCGAGCCCAATCGATCGAGTCAACCTTCTTGCCGTAGAGACCAAATTTGCCGAGGCGGTGGGTAGGGCGGCTCTTCTGAGGAATCCAGCGAGCGGCGACCTGACCAGGCTCGGCGTCGTTGGAGGGAGCAGGCTTCTCGGCAGAAGCGCCATTCTTGATGGCCTTGAGGCGCTCCTTGTTGACGGCCTTGATGAGCTTGACCTCGGCGCCCTCGAGCTTCATGGCAACCTTATCACGCTCCTCGACAAGCTCGTCAAGCTCCTTTGTGGTGCCAGCGATCCAGAGATTCTTGACCGAATCGCTGAACAGCTTGCGCAGCTTGCCTTCCTCGAGGTAGGCGGCAGGCACAGAGGTGAACAGCACGGTGCGCGAGGAGATGCGCTTGGCGTAGGTGGGCGACAGCAAGAAAGCCTGGCGCAGGTTGATGTAGAAGATGCACTCGCGGAAGATGGTGTACATGACAAAGCCGTAGTAGAGGGCGCCGATGAACGCGTGCGCGTAGAGGCGGTTCTTGTTTGAAGATTTGGTGATGTCAATGTTTGACATGCTCAAGATATTGAGTTCCTTCTGGCCGCCGCCGCCTGTCGCGTTGACGGGGAACAGGACGGGCCATGTCATGAGGAGACCAACGAGGCAGATGGTAGCGCAAATGCGCAGGAAGCGGAGGAAGAGATAGGCATCAAGGGACTGGGACTGGAGGGCGACGATGTCGGGAATCTTCCAGAAGGCGCCGATCCAGTTGAAAAGACCGTTGGGCAGAGCGGGCGTACGTTCCTGCTCACGCAGGCTGCCGAGATAGGTTCGAGGCGCGTAGAAGCGGCGCTTGCTCCTGCGCAGAATAAGGAAGATGGTGAAGAGTACGGTGGCAGTGATTATGACTGGCACGAAAGTCGAGATCATGCCTGGAATTTGGTGTTAGCAAGCACATTCATCGCCAGTGCACGATGTTTTGACGCGGAGAGTATTGTGGACGCACCAGAGAGTGAAGCCGTCTCCGTGCTGGAGTTGCGGGCTTCGCCCTGCGACTGCCGCTTGGAGAACCTGAGGGCGTCCATGTTTGCGAGCGGTCGCGCGACGTCGTTAACGGTGAATCGTCGTTACCTCGAGCCAATTGCCAATGGAACGATGAGCGGTTGTTGGGCCAAGTCGAACTTCCAAGTTTGGAGGAAGAAAGTCGGCGACTAAGAGGGGGGGGATCAAGGGAGGAAAAGGTGGAAGAGAGCCAAGATCCAGCTGCCGATCTGTGTGACGCTGGCAAACGGCAGTGACGTGACCAGGGGGGACGGGTGCTTGGACTGGGTACTGCACTGCATGCAACAACAGCCAAGCGACGCAATCGGGACGTGTCGATCTTGCCCTCGGCGAAAGAAGGGGCAGGATGAAGGACGCGGTTGGTGTGATGCGTCAGTCGATTTTGTTCTGTTTTTCTGTGGTACCCTTTACCAGTGACAAAAGGTTGGCAAGGTCAATGACAAGCTACAGCGAGCTAATGCTGCTAGCGTCAGGCCTTCGTTCCTCTTGTGATTGCGGGTGGAAAGTGATGTCTCGGTTGTGCTGTGAGATGGCGTAGATTCCCCTGCGGTACGCGCCGAGCATGGGGTACCTGATCGTGTATTGAAGACGCAACAGAAAAACCTGGCACCAGGGTCGCAGTCGACGGAGAAGGTCACTTGCTTCGTGGAGCAGATTGGGAGACGAGACGAGATGGAATCATGCTCGAGTTAATAAGGGTCCGTCTAAGAAGGAATATCAGGGTTTTCTGATGCATCAGGACAACTGGGGTGTGCTGGGAGGGAACTGCAGGTTGGGTGGGGGATGGGTGACTGGCGCTGGGGATCCGGGAGCTGGTAGCTGGGAAACTTGGCCTGGAGTAGCCTCTGCGCCTCCCCCTCGAACTCCAAAGGTCGAGCGTGACGGGGGTGCCCTCTATGACGCAGATTTGCAGGAGGGATGACAACTGGGGCCAAGCCAGTCGTGACTGGCTACAAGGGGAAACTGAACCCCTGTCGAGCTGGACAGGTCTCCGCAGGACAGGGAAGCCGCCAAGGCCTGGAATGGGCGACGGTGGGTGGTTGTTGCAGTGGCAGACTGCCTGATGCTGGTCGGTGCGCGGGTTCTATTGCCCAAAGCTGTAGGTTGCATCTCCTGAAATTGGAATGTCTCCACATCAATGACGGTCACTGCCGTTCATTGAATCGGAAGACGAAGTGGGAAGTAGCCCGGGCGTCGAGACTTTCCCACCACACCGTTCGTGCTTGCCTTGATGATCAACGTTCACGCTGGTCGACCAGCAGCTCCTGCCCCACACTCCCAAAGTGGCAGACCAGCATGCTCATGATCGTGGCAGGCGTCCTGAGAGTAGTGGATGGATGCGCCTGCCGTGTCCCCCTCACAACACACCCACTCGAAGGACCCTGAGAGGGCGAAGGTGTCCGGAACAACCATCACTAATCCATCACATCATCATACCTTATTCTTCTACCTGTCGCCTCGAGCGCGGACATTCCTTGCAACCTATCTGATGCCCAGGCCGCTGTAAATGCCCCGACGCTGCCTGCGTCCACGATCGACCAGGGGTTTTCTTTCCACGATCGAGACAGGATCCCCGTCGAGTATGTACTTCAGTAGATACAGGAGTGATGCAGCACGGTCATGGACTGCTCGAACTCCAACCTCTACACTGTCTGCATGTGACATGCCCTGTCATCCGAGCCTTCATTCCGCTCCTCGGTTGCATAGTGCTGGAACAACCGGCGAAGCGTCTCCGTCTTCGTCATGCCTCACACAGGACATGCGTACTGCCAAACAAGACGGGCGGTTGTCGGTGTACGCGAGCGTGCTGTCAGGTCAGTACCCAAATCAATGCAAAGATAGTCCATCTCCCTTTACCCTTTCCATGCCTAGCACATCCTACCACCTTGGCCCACAGGGCGCCAGCGACTGATTGACCAAAACCTTCCCATTTCCGGCCCTGTCGGTGGTGAACTTTGATAACGCTTGGCCGGTTGTCCGTCCTGGTTCATCCCCCCAACTCAACAACCTTCTCATCATCGTGATCGCGATTTCAATGCCGATAGCCCGGCATGCCTCAGCTGGACATCTTCATCACTGCCACAGTCTGGACGATTCGAGGAGAAGCCAGCTGATGGGCAGCACACACAGGAAACACTGCCGCACTCGCACCACGCCCGACAAGGTGCTTGGCGGGATGCAGCGCAGGTCGAGAACGTTTCTGGCAGGCCTCCCGGTGACACGGCGCCTACTCAAACGATGCCATCTATGCATCACCGTGGCCCGGTAGCTTTGTGACCCATCGCGTGGCCATCTCTCAGTGCTCCAACATCCCAAACGGTGTCTTTCTCGGAAATGGCCTTCATCAACATGGGAGTGGCTTAGACACTCCCAGACAACATCCCTAGCTGAAGCCTGCATCGACTGGTCTCGTCCCCGCGGCTAGTGCCGGTGGTCACCCTTTATCGAAGCCACCCCCATGCCCGAGGTGGCCCAGATCTACCCACTTGCATCCATGTGTCGTGCCCAAATGTCTGACAGCCTGGTACATATACAGCACAGGTGCTGGCAAGCGCGCCGAGTCTGACATTGCGCCTGAGACTCCTGGACTCTTCCTTCCGCAAGTCTCAGAAGTCTACTCGTCAGATCTCCAGGAATGATGAACAACAAGTTCAGACGCTGAGGGTCGGCGGTGTTCCCAATGTGTTGGGCCACAAAGATCGACTCGCTCCTTCACGTTCGCGTCGCAATTTAAAATTGTCGAATGAAGGTCCACGTCGCTCGATGCAAGACCACCGCCCGTTGCTGCACGGCTTTCGACAGTCTGCAGCAAGGGTACAGGGCCTCCAGCAACCTGGCTCGATCTGGCAGCGACGAGCCTGCATGGGAAGCCCTGGTGAGCGGTTTCTGAATAGCTTCATGAACGGGCACAATACCCGTCCGACATGATCATTCTCCTGCCGTCCTTTCTTCCGTCTTCCGATCCTCAATTAGAGCCACAGTTGACAGACTGTTGACCTCCCTTGCCACCATTCGGGGCTTGGCACAACGAATAGCCTATGTCTTGCTCCCTTGCTTACCCTGACCCTTTGTTTCCTTTGTCGGTTCATTGCCATGACTTCTTTGGCAACATGACTGCTTTCTTTGACGAGCAAATCACCTGCATGTTCGTTTGTCAAAAGCCCTCGAACCCTTTCTTTGTTCAGATATATACGCAGCGTTGGTAGAATACCCTTGATCTTGGCTTGCTGGTCAGGTCAATTGTGATAAACAAACACATCCTCCGAGATGGTTTACTCCTTCAGCCGCTCGTCGTTGATCATTCGCGATATTGAGATCGGGCACTCTCTACACAAGCCTTAGTTGTTAGATTTTTTTTTCACGTTGCTTCACAAGTTCCGAGCTCTGAGCATAATGGCAGTGACCCCGCCAGAAGCGCCAACAACACAGGCCCAGGGAGCTGTTCCCAAGACTCAATATGCCACAGCGTACGAGTCGCGATACACAAAGCACTTTGGGCCTGGAAATCAGCTCTATGCCCATGTCAACTGCGGTTATCTCTCGACACCCGGGCGTGCACCGACCCTCCTGGCTTTGAAGCAGCACGCACAGTCGTTGGCCATTCTCATTAAAAACATTTCGGTGAGCACGGCATTTGGCGAGGTCGACAACAGGAACCGTGGCCGTGGGCACACGACTCGCGAGTTCAGAGAGAACGAAGCTTTCGACTGGCTTAACGACCTCTCACGGCCCTACACCAATGCGGATGAGTGGCATCAAAAGCCTTTGACGGAGCTCATGAACCAAGTTGAGGGCGAGAAGAGTGGCCACCCACACCACCACTGTCCTCTTTCTACGCACGCCGACCTAGGACAAGACAAGGAGTGTCAGAGGCCACGACCATATGCTACCCATCATGCGCTCACAATGCACGCGAACGAGTGCCTGGAGATGCTTGATCACGAATACAGTGCCACGGGCGGTCTCATGTCGCTGCTTCCGACAGACGCGGCGTCCGATTCGGAGATGCTCCAGGCGGCACGCAACACGCTGCTGGGCCAGTGGCTCGTCTTCAACCAGCACCTCGTCGGGCGCATGCACGAGCTCGAGATTGCGTACGGTAACTCGCTCGACGCACTGCGTGGAGAAGCCGTGGTCCCGATGCAAAACCTCTCCATGATGGCGCCCCATGGCGCGGGCGCGTCGTCAGGTGCGGGCAGCTATGGGCGCGAGATTGCGTATCCGCAAGACCGGTGGATCCTCTGCAACGCGGGCGACGACGTGTTTGAATACGTGCACAAGGTGCTCGACCGGCAAGAGGCGCTGATCGAGCCGCGGGAGAGGGCGTGGCGAGAGCACGGGGTCACGGGAGAGCGAATGTGGCAGGAGCGGCGGGGCGGGGAGCAGCACGACGCGGGCCTCGTGGTGTGGGACGTCAAGACACGGTACATCCGGCTCCGGGGCAAGGCGCGGACGCCCATCTTTGTGATTCCGGCGCACGGCGAGCACCCGGGGTGGCGGAGACGCGGCGTCTCGAGGCGGCGCCGGGGGTGGTGTCGGTGGTGACGCCGACGTGGCCGGCGCGGGTGTCGGACTGGGAGCAAAAGTTCCGAGACGCGCTGCACGAGGGCAAGAAGCGGTCGATTGCCAACTTTGAGCTGCGGGCGGAGAACGACAAGCTGCGCGAGAAGACGTCGCTGCTGGAACAGGAGCGGCAGAAGCTGCAGCAGACGACGGCGCGGTACGAGCAGTATTACTCTGGAGCCAAGACGGAGAGCGAGGTCAAGGCCGTCGAGGTGAGGATGCAACGCATGCACGACGACTTTATCAAGCTGCGCAGCGAAAGGGATGCGACGGTAGAGAGAGCAACGGCGACGACGGCGGTGGTGAGGCGGATTATGCAGAAGCTCGAGAAGGAGATGCCGGCGAAGTATATTGAGCTCATGAAGGCTTTCCCGGTGGGCGAGGAGGAGCAGGAGGGAGAGGACGAGGATGAGGAGGAAGGGGAACAGAAGCGGGCCAAGCGGGCCCAGTCAAAGGTGGACATCGCCGAGTTGCGTCCTGGCGACTCGGACTCTGAAGGCGTAGGCAGTGAGTAGGAGCAGGAGCAGCAGCAGCAGCAGTAGCAAATGGCTGGTGTGTAGGCGTTGAAGTGAGGAGGGTTGTCTGTCATTGTCACGGGATGTTTATTCTGGTGTTTTGGACGGGAGTAGCTAGGTAACCAACAAGGTAGGTAGGCAGGTAGGTTTCGTACGTTGCTTTTCCCGAGACGAGACTCGAGAGCTGTGACTGTGACTGTGACTGTGGCTGTGATGCCTCGCTTATCACGTCGAACGTGTGCTGCCATGCAGTGAGTGCAGGGTGCTGTCCATGGTCCACGAGGGTTGAATGAAGGATGGCTGGGGGGAAGCACATGTCAGACAGTGATGGATGCGATGAGAAAGACACGGGTACCTACCTTACCTAGGTATCTTACAGTACCTAGGTAGGTACCTAGCAAGCCTAGGTAGCAGCTTGGCTGGAAGCAGCTCCCTAAAATGGGGCCAGAAAATGAGCTGCGATAAGCTCTCTGCCTGCAGCGGGGTCGCAGCCAATGGCTCTGTCCTGATAAAGCTCAGGTGGGGTCGTCGCCGGGTCAACTGGGAACTGAGAAGCACCTGCCGCAGGGCGGGCGACGCATCCCACAACAAAACAATGGGGACCCTGTATCCCGAATCCTGAATTGCCTGTCTTCAACCAGCCTCCTGACGAGCCACCATCGGTCCACACCCATCTGCACCATCATCGTTCTAGGCTCGGTTGACCGGCCTCCCCAAGAAAGACCGGTGGCGGGGCACGGCGCTTGTCATCCCTCTGAGGCATAGTCAAGTCACCAAGGTAGCTAGGTCAGGCAAGTCGTCGTCGTGTTGACACTGGGAAACCTGGTTGCTGTCGATGGTTGCAGCGTCTTTGTGGTCTCTCCTCCTGCCTGCCAGTTCTGGCTCTGTCTCGTCAGAAATACTGCCTGCCTGTATATCCCGCGAATAACCCCCCTCCTTCCCACTCGCTCCCATGGTTCCTGCACTGTCCGGGGTGTGTATGATTCGCTGCTTTCTGTGATTTGGCAGCCTTGTTCGTCATCCTGGTCTGCCTTCCTCTCTTCCCCTCCCCCAGACGAGCACGACAGTTTCCCACTTCTTTCTTCGTGCTCTGGCCTCTTCGTGGGCCTCGTCTGTTCTGTCTTCTGTTCGTCACTTTCCCTGCGAACCTGTCGTCACGTCTTCGTCCTGATTCGCAGCTACTGGTGCTGCCGCATCTTCATCTGCTCATCAGTATTTTGTCGTTGTCGTGATGACAACCTGAAGGGGGGAGCGGAAACATCACGACTCGAGGTCACCATCCGCCAAGACAAGGCAAGCAAGCAAGCAACTAGCGATCAAGAGAAGGACAACGGGCATCATCGACTTTCGACAGCCCCAACAATGCATTGAAACGATCGCAGATCTGCGCATCGGTCACAAATCACCCCCATTCCTCCCACAAGCACCACCACCTTCGACGACAACCCACGATGCCGTCGCATCCATGGCAGCAAGCCGCAGCCGTCACCAGTGATGCAGCCACCCGAGTGACGGCGCTGCTTGCCGTCGTCGCTCTTCTCCCCGCCGTCGCCTCGGCCGCCCAGACGCTTCCCTACATACCGACGACCGTGCTTCTGCCAGATCGAACTTCATCCAACGGCAGCGACATCGCCTACATTTTTCGCCCCTCCTCTTCATCTTCCGACGGCAAGACGCATGTCGACCTCCTGTCGGTCAATATCTCAGCCACAGTCGATGGCGACACCAGTATTGAAACCATTTCCTCCGACCTGCCCTTCTTGCGCAACGCCAAGGACACGACAGCCTTCCTGCCGACTGTGGCCGACAATGGCACCATCATCGTGCAGGCCGGCGACTGCGCCGCTGCCGGCGGCTTCGACGTCTGGACCTACACACCCGCAGACATGGCCTCCGACTCGAGAGACGGGTCCTGGGAAAAGGCTGCCGCCAACACCGCCAGCGATACGAACGGCAGCAACGACAATGAAGCCCAGCCTAACCCACACTTTCTCGCCGCCGCCATCAGCTACTCCTCAGTTCTGGCCCCCGTCATGTCTGATCCCATTCTTTACTCCTATGGCGGCATGTGCTCGACACCCTCCGAGGACGCATCATCTTGGCAGTCGGCCGCCAACTACTCGAAGCAGATGGTCCGCGTCGCACGAGACAGCGGCAGCGAAAGCGAGATGAGCTACACAGCATCGCTCATCACCTCCAAGGGCCCAGCCTTCCCCGAGGCCGGCTTCTCTCTGACCCCCCTGAGCCCTTCCATCACCAACAGATCCGACACCATCACCCAGCAGCGCGGCTACGTTTTGCTCGGCGGCCACACCGAGACGGCCTTTATCAACATGAGCACTGCCGCAATCTGGAATCTACCGGCCGAGTCATGGTCTTTCCTCTCTATTAACGGGCCCGACAGTGATCTTCCCGGGTCCGAGCTCGCCGTCAAGGGCGTCTCGAGGAGAGCCACGCCATCGTCCGTCGACAGTCGATCAGGCCACACAGCCGTGCTCAACGAAGCGGGCGACGCCCTCGTCGTCCTTGGTGGCTGGGTTGGCACCGTCGCCCACGCCGCCGATCCACAGCTCGCCGTGCTGAGGATGGGCAACTCGTATGGCGAGTGGGCGTGGGAGATACCAGATGACCAGCCGCAGGGGTCGGGTGTCTACGGCCACGGCGCCGTCTTGCTGCCCGGTAATGTCATGATGACCTATGGCGGGTTTGAAATATCTGGGTCAAGCAGCAAGGTCAAGAGGCAGCAGAACAGCGGCTCACCTCGGTTTCTCAATTTGACCTCCTTGTCCTGGGGATCAAGCTACACGAACCCGTCATCAAGCTCAAACTCGGGAGGGAATGGTTCGGGAGCTTCAGAGGGAAGCTCTAAGAATGACAACAATAACGAGACTATGAAAAAAGTAGGCCTCGGTGTCGGTCTCGGCGTCGGCCTCCTCGCTGTCATTGGTGCCATTGTCGTGTGGTTCTGCTACCGAAAGCGGACCAAGAAGCAAAGACAGGATCGCGACCGAGCGGTGCAGGGCCTGGCGCAGGATGCTGCGCGCTTCCTGCACGCTGACGATGAGATGGTCGAGAGAGACGATCCATGGTCGTCCAACTCGTGGTACACGGGCGGACACGACCCCTACGACCAAGGCTCGAGATCTCTCGGATACGAGACGTTGAGGAACAATCGCAGCTCACTCGGAGGCTACGGCGGCAACGCGCCCGCCGGCCTGCTCATCCCGAGAAAACCTGTCATCTCCAAGGCCGCA
Source organism: Verticillium longisporum (assembly GCA_019188255.1). Classification (NCBI taxonomy): domain Eukaryota; kingdom Fungi; phylum Ascomycota; class Sordariomycetes; order Glomerellales; family Plectosphaerellaceae; genus Verticillium; species Verticillium longisporum. Next base: position 5,080,070 of record JAETXT010000005.1, on the reverse strand, counting down.
AGAGGCGCGTACCAGCCCACCGCCTCGCGCCCCAGCAACCTGCCGACGGCGGGCCACATTCATCCGATCTATGAGGCCGATGAAGAAGCCCCCGACGGCCCTGTTCTCATGCGAGACCCGGATATGGGACCCGAGACACCAACATCGCAAACCTATTCTGATCCTTTTGCCACACCGAGACACTCGGGCATTGAAGCATCTACATCCGCCACTGCTGGGCCCATCGCCTTTTGCCGCCCAATCGAGCCGCTCTCACGCCGAGCCCCGACCGAAACCACCAGCGGGGCTTTGTAGATCCGCAGGACCAGGACAGGCAGTCGGACGAGGTTGCCGCCGAGGCCCTCTGGGCGCACATGCCTCCCCGCGCAGGCCGCGGCCCGCCGACACGCCGCGCCTCGATGCGCGCTGCCCGCTCCGGCACCACCGGTCCCGATGACGAGCGCACGGGCAGCGGCCTCTCTGACTCGAATCGAAGCACCTTCAGCAGCCTTCTGTCGCGATCCGGATCAGCCGCTGGCACGGCACGATCCTACACGCCATATCGCGCATCACCAACTCACACGAGCACGCTGCTCTCGGCCGGCGGCGCCACCAATAATGATGGCCGTCTCAGCACGTCGGGTTCAGGCTCAGGTTCAAGCTCAAGCAACAGCGCCCACACCTTCTCCACGGCCAAGAGCAACTTCACCTCGCTGCAGGCTGAGGGCCCCTCGCTGCTCCTCCGCGGCGAGAGGTCCAGCCCCACGCGTGAGCAGCACTATCAGGGCGGCCACGCCCGCGGCTCAAGTTACCCCCACCACGGCGACGACGACGACGAAGAAGACAACTTCATCGTCCCCGGAAGCCCCAGCAAGAGCAAGCCCCGCCGCGGCAAGGGCTGGCTCGGCAGCTTGCGGCGCGTCTTCAGCGTCTCGGGCGGTGGCAGCCCCGCCGACAGCAGCGTCGGCAGCATTTCGCCGGCGCGGCGGTCGTCACTCGACGGCCGCGACGAGCTCGCGTCCACGGCATATGAGTCGCGACTCGGGCTCAGCGGCATCGGCGGCGCCGAGCTGCTGAGGCGGAAGCAGGGTCGTAGCGGCTGGCAGGACGGCGAGGTAGTGAATGATACCGGCGGTAGCGGTGCCCGCGGCGGAGACGGGGGTCCGCCGCCGGGCGTGAGTGAGGAGGATTGGGACATCGAGAGGGCCATTGAGAAGAGGCTCGTGCAGTTCATGTTCACCGTGCCCAAGGAGCGGTTGAGGGTCGTCAATGGTGACGAGGCGAGCATCAACGATGGGGCCTCGGCTGTGGATCCGGAAAAAGTCGGACTCGCGTTGTCGCCTTCGCCCGAGGAAGCGGAGCGGGAGCGGGAGCGTTCAGATGTCACCACCGGAGGATTCGACCCCAGGTCTGCGCCCTCGCCGGAGCCGTTGAGGATTCAGAAGAAGAAATCGGTGGAGCCTGTCGAGGAGGTGGTGGACGAGAAGGCGGGGGGGCCTTCTGTGGTGATCCCGCCACCGTCGTCTTCTTCCTCATCCATTTCAACCGCCGACGAGGACCTGTGGGCGCCGGCCCGGGGCCGCGAGCTCAGGGTCCCATCGGCGGCCAGCGAGCGCGGGCTGAAGCGCATCTCGACGACCGAGTCGGGCATCAGCGAATCGGAGCCGCGGCCGAGCCTGACGCTGCGGACGGCCGAGGCGGTACGCATCGAGAGACCCAAGACGAGGGTGCTGAGGATGGTCGAGAGCTTTGAGGTGAAGAGCCGCGAGGGGAGCCCGAGTCCCACTCGGGGGTCGCCCTAACAGAGGAGGTACTGTCAGGGTAAGCGGCGGATGAAAACAAAGTTGACATGCGCACGTTGAGATGAGGAAGGAAGGGAGACATCTGATTTCGGGCTCGGGGACCGGCGCGAACACGGGTTTGGATTTGTTTGTGTCTTATTTTGCTAAATATGGGAAACTGGGACAGCACGGGACTGGACGGTGTTTTCGGTCGGTCGCTTTCGGCTTTGAGCCTTGCGTGGAGTATATGTTTTTGGCTTTTTGTGGTTTTGTATAGCTACTTCGGTAGAAATGTCTACTGAATGAGCTCGATTTGGCCCCCTTGCCGTATTTCGCGGTAGCTTTCTTCCCTTCCGAATGATGCACCCCTCTGTACGATGTATACCTACCTAGGTTGGTTTTTGTTGATGCCCCTGAATCGTGGCGGTGTTCCTATGCGGCCATTAGGCTCCCCTGTAAAGCACTTTGATCAACTGGCCGGTCTAAGCTCGGATTCGAGACATTTCATGGAGGATTCTATAGCAGGAGTCAACCGGACGAGATGAGGCTTCGTGTGGGCCGCCCTCGATAAAGTGGCTTTTTTTTAGCCAATTCTTTACATCAGCCCTCCTGTACTCAATGCTCGGCCGTTCTTAGGACGGCCCTACTCGGCGTCCGTGTCAGTGCCACGGCATGTCACGGACGGGCAAAACCCCCGCCGCATTTCGGCCGAACTGTCGGCGGAAGCCAGAGCTCCTTACGCCGCCTGCAACAAGACACCTCCTATACATGCGCTTTACATTTCACTCGATATTTATGCAAGCATCATGTTCGGTTGCCTGTTATGCCCTCAGTTGAAGGATCCCACCGAGCTAGCTACAACACAAGACGTCCTCGCGATTTGGACACCGTGATCAATATCGCCATTGTAGGAGGATCCGGCTGCATGAATATCGTAACATCCACTGGACTCACCTGCTGACCTTTGTGCAGACCTCGCTCGGGAGATTGTTGACGGTTCCTTGGCGACGGGCAAGGGTCTCTTCCTCGACTACCATGCAAACCAAGTACATGCCGCCGCTCGAGTTCCCCGTTAGCTTCGGCAAACGTCGGACCCTCCTCCTCGAGGGCAACGAAGAGAGAGTGAGCCAAGCCAGCCAAGTCATCGTCTTCACGGTGGCTGTTTCATCGTGACTGTACAAAAACCAGCCGAGCGAGAAAAGCAAAGCAACAGGAGAAGCGAGAAATCGACTCGATTCCGTGCATCCGACTGCGAGACATATTCGTCCCCAGCATAGCAGCAATGCCAGTGGGAAAGGGGCAATGGTCATCACGAGCATTCAGGCGAACATTCACTTTGCGACAAGAAAAGAGTATAATAAAGGAGTGTAGTATGAAATCAATGCTGAAAACCCGTTACCCAGTAAAGGAAGGACCAAGACCCTCGCTAAAATACAAACCAAAATTTATGTCTCTAAGGAAGGGATGAAGAGAGATGAAAGAAGAAGAAGAAGAAGAGGATGGGAAAAGAACCGCCAGCTCACTGCTCAGGGTGCCACTTGCCATCATCGTAGGGGGTTCCCTTGCCCTCGTACTTGCCCTCGTGCCACTTGCCATCATCGTAGGGGGTTCCCTTGCCCTCGTACTTGCCCTCGTGCCACTTGCCATCATCGTAGGGGTTCCCTTGCCCTCGTACTTGCCCTCGTGCCACTTGCCATCATCGTAGGGGTTCCCTTGCCCTCGTACTTGCCCTCGTGCCACTTGCCATCATCGTAGGGGTTCCCTTGCCCTCGTACTTGCCCTCGTGCCACTTGCCATCATCGTAGGGGGTTCCCTTGCCCTCGTACTTGCCCTCGTGCCACTTGCCATCATCGTAGGGGGTTCCCTTGCCCTCGTGCTTGCCCTCGTGCCACTTGCCATCATCGTAGGGGGTACCGGCGCCCTCGTACTTGCCAGGGTACCAGCTGCCATCATCCTCCCTCTTCTCCTTAGCACCGGGGTACTTGCCAGGGTACCACTTGCCATCGTCGTAGGGGGTGCCGGCGCCTTCGTACTTGCCAGGCGCCCAGGATCCGTCGTCGGCGCGCTTCTCCTTAGCGCCAGGGTACTTTCCGGGGTACCACTTGCCGTCATCATAAGGAGTGCCAGCACCTTCGTACTTGCCCGGAGCCCACTTGCCATCATCGGCGCGCTTCTCCTTAGCGCCAGGGTATTTACCGGGATACCACTTGCCGTCGTCGTAAGGTGTACCGGCGCCCTCGTACTTTCCGGGCGCCCAGGATCCGTCGTCGGCGCGCTTCTCCTTGGCGCCGGGATATTTGCCAGGGTACCACTTGCCGTCATCGTAGGGGGTGCCAGGGCCTTCGTATTTGCCTGGAGCCCATGAGCCATCGTCGGCGGGCTTGGCGGTGGGGAGGGCGAGGGCCGTGACGGCGAAGGCGATGAGAGTGAGGGAGTAGCGCATTTTGAAGTGTGGAGGTATAGGTATTAAGTATTTGGTGTTGGGTAGATGAAGGTGGGGATGTGGTATAAGTGAGATTGTCGTGTAAGTGATTCGTTGAGACGATGGTAGATGAGATGGATGTATGAGGGCGGAAGATGCTGTGAGTGATGAGAGTGATGAGAAATAATGGATGGTAGCGACAGATCATGAGATCTTATATAGGTGCAACACTCCAGCAGCTACTCTTCCACATGTCCGTGATGCGATACGATTGATGTTTGTTGGCCTACTCTACGGCTCGAGTCTTGGTGTAAGCTTCCCATGGCCTCCGCCTCCGCCTCCACAAGCACATACCCTACCCTGCCTTAGACAAGTAGGGACATAGGTAGGCCACCTTAGTTGGTGGGCTGCTGCAGAGTGGGCGCAGCTTCACCGACTACTGGGCCTACTCAGCCTTACGCCTAACTGTCCGCGGGGGGCTTGCGATCCGACGATCTGACGGGATTTCTTACGAATGTCCTCGGTGGTCCTCGGTGGACTCGACGGCCAACGCGACTCCCGGTTGGGACAAGCTGAGCACATGGGGGAAGCTTAAACACCGCGACCAGCGGGCCAGCAAGCCACTTGGCAAGCCACCTGGCGTTGCTATTTTCACTCGTGTCTGTGGTCGTTGGGTGCATCCTTCAGCCGATCGGGTCTAGCGCCAACGGCAGCGTCATCCACTTCCCCAGCTTACGGGCTCTGCTCCGCCTGGCAGGCGGACTCGCCCCAATCGCGGCACGGCGCCGCATGGCCGAATGTCGAGCCTTTGCGTCCGTTGGTGTGCTTGCGGCTGAGCAGCTGACGACACCAACTCTGGCGAGCCATGTCGAGTGCTGACTGTCGTCCTGACGCCGACTGTCTCTTTCCCCCTCCGCCATTCGCATACGGTAACGTAACAGCGACCAGTCGGCATCGCCATCGTGGCTTGCATTTGCACCTTTCGAGCGGCGGCCGAGTGCGGGTGCTGCGGCGATCCGGCCCGTGACGGGCTGCCTTGGTCATCTGGGCTCCCAATGTCTCTCACCCTGGCGGACGTTGCTCCCACTCGGCGGATACGCTTCCAGGCCGTGTTGGTGGTTGACGACTCGAGCCTTCTCCGCGACCACATGTCGCACAGAGAGAAGCTCGTGTCCCGGAATAGCCAGCCTCGATGATGAGCCCCAACCACGGCAAGGCGTGAATGAAGCTTCGGGCCGAAACGTACTATGGCTTCGAGGCTGCAGCCGGTCTCGAAGTCGCGATGGCGCCATATTCCGCAGGCCAACAGTCCACCGCTCTTCAGGTTTACGGTCAGTCGCTCCCGGAGACATCTTGTGGGAGGACGTATGGGATGGTTGGTGAGACACCCGCTGGAGCTGGATCTTGAGCTGAAGCATGCTGTGTTCTTGACCGCTCGCGATGATGAGATGGTTGGACTCAGCACTGGATCTGTCAGTCAGCACTACTTCGCCGGGCCTCAATGTCGTGTCACGTTCCATTCGGCAAGTTGGATATGTTCCGAGCTGCCCTCCCTGACGACCTCGTATATGCTCGATGGCGTTTCTTGGGTGATCAGTAATGATAGGTTCACGTCATCATGTCAAACCACTCGCCTGTCCCTCAAATTGCGGTGCACGATGAGGCCGAGAAGCCGGAAGGAGCCTGAGAACGTCATGATTGAAGGGAAGACAAGGCCTAAGGATTCGAGGGAAATGTCGAGAAAAAGGAAGCGCCAGGCTTTGATGATTGTAAATGATTCTCTTCGAGCATGCTGACAAATCAAGTAATTTCGTAAGTGTCCGTTGCGATAGTGAGATGATGATGAGGTTATTTGCATCCATCAAGAAAATATGACGCTGCGTTGTGATACCTGTCAGGTTCTGCCAGCGGGGTGACTCGGAGCAGCAGTGACATGCCTTCTCAGGCGAGTACATGTAAGGCTAGGAAGTAATGCAACGAAATGCAAGACATTCGGGGTGGTACGGGGCAGGGACAACCCCAACCCACGCCCTGTGCACCTTCCTTTGGAACGTGCTGGCGGCACCTGCTGACAGGCGTCCCCGTCCCTGCCCCAACCCCCACGCGCCCCTTCGTCCGCCGAAGCACGGCGGAAAGGAAGTACAACGACAGCCATGCGCATGAACGTTTGTCCGTTTTTTCGGGTGAAGCGCCCAGGTCAGCAATTCACGGATTCAAGCATCACCCGTAAACTGGGCCAGCCTTGATCCACCGCCGTCGCTATGATATTCCCCTCTGAACTCAGATGTAGCGGATAGCCCTGCATCGGCGCTTTTCGTTGCTTGGCCTATTCAGCGCAGAACTGGCTCTTGAAAAAGAGGCACCTCAATTTCCATCGGACGACACGCCCGATCTCGATCAACACACCCCGAGAAAGAGGCTTCGCGTCCGCAAAGACACCAAGAGCTGCTGGGAATGTAAAAGACGCAGAATCCGTTGCACTTTTGCCGCCGCCTCCGACGTTGTCTGCTATGGGTGTAGGCTACGTTAGACAATGTGTATCAGCCAGGAGTTCCCCGACGAACCCACTGCCCTCTCTCCGCCCACTAGCACTGGCAACAGATAACGAGACAATGACAGGCTCGGACGCGTTGAGGCTCTTGTTGAACTCCTGATCAACAATCCCGCGGCCAGTGGAACTGATCTCATCACCAACAGTGGCCAAACCAACGTCAGTAGTACTCGCCGTCGAAGACAGCCTTCCTCTTTACAGCCTCATCCACCCACACCTCAGACAATGCCCAGTACTTCAGCGTCTACGGCTGCTGATCCCGGTCTCTACCACTCCAACAACAATGAAGAGCACCAAGCGCACCAAGCGCGGTCCCCGACCCCGTATCTCGCCGCCAGGATAGATGATTGGGCTCAGCAGGGCGTGGATATGACATTCTTCGACAACTTTATGCGTGGTGCCAGTTCTGATGTCATGGTTGATGGGATCCTGGGCGCCCTCCGATGACCCTGGGCTATTTCCTGGGTGAATTTGCCCAACCCTCGGGTCACGCAATTTCAGATGCGAGAGATGCTACACCATAATCCTTTCCACATTGCAGAAATTTGCTTGTTCTGAAGACTAATCTCTTGAGGAAACCCTGCGAAATGATCTCTATCCTTTCAACCGCTTCCAGGCATCCGGAATCCAGCATCGCTAAACTCATGACTGCCTGAACCAACCTCGATAGACTCGCCGGTGTTAGGCATGACCACAATAGCACGAGAGTTTGGTGGCACTTCCAATGTGAGATGGAAACCATGCTCATCGACACTCCAGTCCGTCGAAATCCTTCCGAAGGGGCTGACCAAAGTGGCCTTCGCTTTGGTAATATCGCCTCCTGGAACGGGCGCGACCCTTATTCTCTTGTAGCCCGGTTCGGCAGGGGCGACCCCCCCCGTGTTTCAATGAATCCAGTCGGCGACCGAGCCGAATGCATAGTGATTGAAGCTCAGCATCTCGCCGGGGTTTAGCGAGCCGTCTGGGAGAAGGCTGTCCCATCGTTCCCAGGTGGTCGTTCCGCCCATGACAACTTGGTAGAGCCATGAGGGATTCTTCTCCTGGAGCAGCATTCGGTAGAAGTACTCTGTTGCGTTCGCCTTCGTCAGGGCGCCACCGAGAGGCGCGGTTCCCGCGAAGCCGGTGCCGACGAGGTAATCGTTATCGGCGATCAGCTGCCGCAGAGTATCAGTGCCATTCGTCAGGTCTTTGACGTTGGAAAAGAGATCAAATTCAAGAGCCAGAGCATAAGCAGTCTGGGTCGTGTTGGCGAGCCGACCATCGGACATTCAGTCTTGCTGGAACATCTGCTGCAAGTCAGAGCGCTGTGCGCGGTACTTGTCTACCACATCGCCAGCCTCGCCCAGTGCCTCAACGATGTCAGCGAGAAGTCCCGTCATCTGTACTAGGTAGGCGTCGGCGACAAGATACGGGCTCGTCATGGGCTGGGCCGGATTATCAAATGGCGACTCGGGATCGAGCCAATCTCCGAATTGGAACTTTGTGCGGTCCCAAAGACCATCGCTGTTCCTCGCAACGCCCTTGTCGATCCAGTTTTGAGCCTGTGGGAGGTGTTCCCTCAGTAGTACAGAATCGCCAAACGCTTGCCATGTGTTCCAAGGACTACCGACGACCACGTCTCCCCAGATGGCGGTGGGCATTTGATCGCCGAAACCTGAGGGGGTTGTTGGTGTGTATGCGTACGGAATCATTTTCCCGTTGGAAGACATTTCCGACCACACGTCTCGGTGCCAGCCACGCCAGAAACCGGCCGTGTCGTACAGGTAGTTGGCCGTTGGCCCAAACATGTGAGCATCACCTGTCCACCCAGCGCGTTCATCTCGCTGGGGACAGTCTGTTGGGATAGACATGAAATTACCCTTCATTGACCAGCGCACATTGGAATGAAACTTGTTGATGAGCTCGTTGGACGACTCAAACCAGCCCGTCTGCTCCATGTCCGTGTGCACAACGACAGCTATCAGGTGGTCGGCGTCCAGCGGCGTCTCGGCAGGCCAGTCATCAACCTGGGCGAAGCGGAAGCCGTGATAGGTGAATTTCGGCTCATAAGTGATCTCCCGACCACTCAGCCAGACTTGTTCCTCCTGCCAGGCTTGACGCAGGGGTCTCCGGGCAAGCTCGCCGTCTTCGAGGACTTCTGCATGTCTGAGCTGAATCCGGTGACCGGAAGGACCGGTGGCCCGAATTCGGAGCCAGCCGACGAGGTTCTGGCCAAAGTCAACCAGTGTCTTGCCCGACGGGGACTTGAATATGCGCTGTGGTTTGATCTCTTCGGTGACCCGGATGGGCGGCTGGTCGGGCGAGGCGAGACGGCCTTTGAGCTTGTCTAGCGATCGTGTGCCAGACCAGCCGGAGGCGTTGAAAGAGCGCGTTGCCCACCCTTCAATCTCGGCGGCGATGCGGTCGTCAAAGTGTTCCCCATTGTAGATTTCACCCGAGATGATGGGACCCTCAGTCAAGGACTTCCACGACGCGTCGGTAGGTATCTCGATGGTTGTCCCGTCTTCAGCCGTCAAAATCAACACTGCCAAGAGGCCGAGCGTATCGCCATAAATGTTTCGATTTCCACCACCCCATCCGAGGCGCCCAGAGAACCAGCCTTCACCAATAACGGCGCCGAGGACTGATTTTTCACCAGCGACGAGCATCTCAGTGACGTCGTACGTGTCATAGACGTGTCGGTGGTTGTAAGATTGCCACCCTGGCGCGAGCACATGGTCTCCGACTCGACGTCCGTTGATCTCGGCCTCGTAGAGCCCCAAGGCTGTGATGTAGAGGCGAGCCGACCTGAGATTTGAGGGTACGTCAAAATCTTTCCGGAAGTAAATCGGCCGCTTCGGTCCATCGGTGGGCTGCTTGCATAGCGTCGTGATGGGGCTCACATCCTCCCACTTGTTTGTTAGCCCCGTCTCGACATGGACCCAGTCGGACCAGGGCGTCTCGGAGTCGGCGCCACGAGCGCGGACACGAACTTCAGCACCTTCGGCTTCACCTAGCGGGTCATCCGGCCAATGTTGAGGGCCATGTTGATTTGGTGAACAGTAACCTTGGGCGATCCGAGGTGATGACTCTGCTTCATGTTGGCCAGACCCGACTTACTTTTAACCTCGCGGATAGGAGATGATTCCCGCATGGTGATACTCCGATACTGGTCATTTTGATTGGCATGGTGTCGCTCCCATCTATCGCGAGATGCCCGATCTGCACAGCATGCTTTCCCAATGATGTGTCGTTCTGTCGGTCAGAGGATGTGGATTTGCGGGGTAGACTGCTTTTACGAGGTCCTCGGACGCGGGGGTGCATCGTGATCGACGGGCCTTGGCTGATCAACACAGCTTCCAGGATTACTCCGGCACCTTCCCTATGGAACCAGAACATTGGATGACTCGTGGTCTCCAGACTACTGCAAACAAGGTCGAACGGCTGCACACACTGGCGAGGGCGTTGTTAGGGTGCGGGCCCATGAACGCGCCGACAGGAAATGGCGTGGGTTTTCACCCGTAGTGCTGCAAGGTAAAACGGAGTTTGAGGCTGCTTTGGGATATAGATCTCGAAGTCACAACAGACCCAGATAATCTTGGCCTGACCCCGTGGGGAATACCCTTGCCACGCCGGCTCTTTTCGCCATGTCCTTCCCCCCCTCCTTGCTCTAGAGGTGGGTCGGCACGGATCTCTGAAACCGTGGGGTCATTTTCTCCTGTTGTCTGGAGAGACGATGCCTTTACTGGGCAGATGCCGGCCTTGCAAGAAAAGGCTGCGAAGGGTGACACCCGGATGGCAGACACGGTCCGAATGCAAGACTTGCCGCGCCAATCAGCTTGGGGCGCCGATCGGGATATCCGAGCTGCGGGATTCCCGAGCCTTGGTCCTAACGGATTCTCGCTTTCGGTTTTCGGGCCATGGTTGCAGCGAGGGCTAGGATGACGTTGCTCTAGATGCGTAGTGCACTTGGCTCGTCGCTGGAGAGAGAGATCAAGTTGTGGTGGGATTTGGGTTGGAGAGACTTGGGGCATCGACGAGATGAGCAGTTCTGCCGTCTTGGAACTCGGCTTGGACTCTTCGGTTGAAATGTGGGACGACAACCATGTCGGCAGCATGCAGACAGCTACGGGGACCTGACCAGATCCTCTCCTGTATGTGCCGTTTCGGCAGCCTCTCCCGCCGCCCCTCCGCAAGGGCAAGGAATGCCGTGCCAGGACCGGCGACACGCTATTGGAAGCGGCCCCGCAGATTCGGAGGACAAGCGGCGCACCACGGAGCCGACCCGCCGGGTTTGGGGGCCCGGCCCTCGGGTCAAATGGCCCCCCACCGAGCGCCTACCGAGCCTCTAATGCCGAGGCTATGCGCGCCGGATTGACGTAAGCAGCTGCCGACTGGTACCTGGCTTGGCCTTCAATCCCCGATTGCACTGCGGCCATCGGCCTCTGACTCTCTCACACTCATCACTATGGATCAATTTGCTTCGAGAATGCGGTCCTCGACGCTCATTTCTCATCAGATTCGCTCCAGATGCACCACAGGGGCCTCACCGCGTCTGCCCTCTCGCGCCCTCCTGCACACGCCGGGCAGGCTCGTCTCAGAAACCCCCACTCCCGCCGCCGCCGCCGCCCCGTTGAACTCGAGATGGCTGTCGGATCTGCAGGCACGAATCCGACGGATTGCCTCGGTTGAGTCTCGCTCGGGGAGGCACGAGGAGGCGAGGCAGCTGCTGCGGCTCACGGAGACGCAGTGGCTCGGTTTTCTTGCGGGGCGCGATGGCTTCCTGACGGGTGAGGGGTGGAGGGGTCTTGACCGGCATCAGGTGAATTGGGGTGACATGGTGAGTTCAGCACGACGGACGGCATAGTTTGGGTGGTTTCTGGTGACTGACTGGGTGGTCTTGCTTCGTGATGAGTAGGATTCAATGGTCGGTGGCTCTCCGTGATGTGAACGACAGCCGCTGACGTTCACAGGGTAAGGCTGCATCCCCCCTGGCGGCAGGCCTCACATCAATCATCGCTTACATCGCTGCCTAGGCCACGTCAATAATGTCATGTACAACAAGTTTGCCGAATCAGCACGCGTGAACTGGATTCTGTCTCACGGCAAGAGAGACGGCCCCGAAGCGGCGAAGGAATGGGCCGAGATCATGTCGCCGCGCGGCGTGGGACTCATTCTCAAGAGCATCAAGACGGATTTCAAATTCGTATGCCGAAACCCCACCCATGCGCCCTGACTGATTGCTGTATCGCGGTGCTGACCCCCCCCGTACAGCCTATGGCATACCCCGACCAAGTCACCGTGGTCTACAAGCTCGCCGAGAAGCCGACTTATACGTCGGACCACCTCAAACTCGACGCCCTGCTCCTTTCTGAGCAGCACCGCCGGGTCGCGGCGCGGTGCATCGAAGAGGTCACCATCTACGACTACAGGGCCGCCAAGAAGGCCGTGTTGCCGTCGCACATGGTGGACCGCCTTGCTGAGACGTTTGAGCTGCAGGAGGAGGCGAGGAGAGAGTTTGACGAGAGGGCGAACGGCGTGATCAAGGCCATACAGGAAATTGAGGCGAAAGAATAGATTGAAAGTGCTGACGACGCATGCTCTGGTTCGGCGAGTGGTCGGGGGGAGATCATTAGACTGCATGTGCTTGAAAAATGCAATCCTAATTTGACGTGATGCTTTTCAGACGCCAATACTCGAGAACAGATACCCTATCGTGTCGAAAGGTGCTTGGGGTGTCGAGATGACGAGCGAAAGAGCAGATGCAGATCGAAGGCATCGCGTACCTTTGGCGATACAAGCCATATGCCCATGCACCTCAGGCCAATCAATCAGATGATGTGATGCGAACAATCCATGCAAGATGCTTCATGGACTTGAGAGAAGCTCGCCTGTTGGTCGAAAAACGAATCCAGGAGTCAATGGCTGCATATAAGGGGGTGACAATTGCCTCGAGGGTGGTTTGCTTGCATGAAGCATCAGCCTATTTCTGCACTTTGATTCGGTCCCGATGAGTTGGTATCCCATGAGGCCGAATGCCCATACACGACCACCAGGATGGCAAGAATGGGTGGATTCTTCACCACTTCTCCTCTGATTCCTCACCGTTCAGATGGTATGTGTGGCCTTCAAGGACTTGATCGAAGGTTGCGAGATGAGGTACCTGATGGTCTTCGCAGTAACATGTGCTGGTGTCGCCCGATGCAACCATGGGCAGGCATCCCCCCCCCCTTTATTCAGGACACGATGGTGAAAACAGGAATTTCTTATTCGATTATGCTTCAGTACTTCATTACTCCGAGACCGCCACATCACGTTTAGACACCCAGAATGACGTCTGCCGCCTTCTCACTGATCATGTATACCGGCACTGCGATGTAGAAACCCGGAATTTCAGGAAACACCGAAGCATCGACGACCCTCAATCCATTGACACCCCGGACCCGGAACTTGGAATCCAGCACAGCATTGGGATCGCTGTCCTTTCCAATGGGACACGTGCAGCTGGCATGGTGACCCCAGGCCTCGTTCGTCACCCAGTCCTCAAGATCGTCATCCGACACTTCAGGGCCAGGCCACACCTCGGTAAAGCCGCCGGCAAGGGGGATGACGTCCTTGAACATCCTCCTGGACAGCTTCATGCCCTCGACGACGGCTTTTCTGTCCTCAGCGCCACCCTGGGCAAAGTAGTTGAAGTCGATGAGCGGCATGTCGCGGGGGTCCGAGGATCGGAGACGAACGGTGCCGGCGCGGTTCCTCGAGTGAGCCTTGAGGGTGATCCAGCTCCAGTGCTTGCGGTCGACCGTTCCATCGGCCGAGTAGCCCGGATAGTAGCCCGGGAAGGCAACGGGCGCGCCGGCAATAAAGAGATCAGGATCGCCTGTTGCGACGGAGGACTTCTTGACGACGCCGAGGGAGACACCGTTGGAGCCGTAGATGCCGCGATCACCCCCAGCCTGCCACTTTTTCAGGCACGGGTCGCCGGAGCGGCCAAAAGTGCAGCCCTCGATGATCTGGAAGTCAGTCTCAGTCTCGCCGATAACGGTCGTCTCGTATCGATCCTGAAGGTTGGTGCCGACGCCGGGAAGGTCAGCGACGACGTTGATACCGAAGGATTCGAGCTCCTTCTTCGGGCCGACGCCGCTGAGCTTTAGCAGTTGCGGCGTGTTGAAGGCGCCCGCGGACAGGATGACCTCAGCCGTGGCGTTGACGGAGCCAGCGGTCGAGGTGGCAGCCTGCGGCGCTCGGGGGTTGGCCTTGTAAAGGCTCTTGCCGGAGAGGAAGTCGACGCCGACGGCGCGAGGCTTGACTCCCGTCCTGTCGAAGCGGACTTTGGTGACGAGCGTGTTCATCTTGATGTCTAGATGGTACTTGCGGGAACCGTCCGAGTTCTTTGCGTTTGCCGTGTCGAGAACAAATTCCCGAGGCCCGACGCGAATGCCGTCCTTGACGGTAATGGGCACCTGGTACAGGCCCTCGGCAGCATCTCGCGACGGCGTGTCAACATTGATGTCTCGTAGCAGCACCTGACCCAAGCCGGCTACAGTCGACAGAATCAGACCCAGGAAGCTCTGGCCCATGGACGAAGCGGCAGAGACAATGACGGTGAGGAGCTTGAGATCCTTGATGACAAGGCCGAGATCAGTGACGCTTGTTGTCAGCCAGCCGCTGAACCCGTGACCGGCGACACCATTGGGGAGGTACCGAGCGCTCTCAAGACGCTTGAAGTAGTTGCGCATGGCCGACGCGCGCCAGGAGGTATCGCCAGTCAGTGTGGCTATCCGATCCCAATCGCTCGCATGAGGATACACTGTGATCAGGGCATTGTGGGCAGCGCAGCCACCCAGAGTGCCGGCTCGAGGATACAAGACGCCGAGAGGGGTGGCACCAGGAGGTGGGCTCAGTCCAGAGTATAGCTCTCCAGACGCTGTCCGGTATGTCATTTTGGAGTCCTTCTTCTGAGCATCGAGACTGCTGTAGTGGTTGACGAAATAATCCCACTGCATGGGCGTATACTCGGTCGACTGCAGGTTCAGGGCGGGGACCTGGTACGGGATCGACGCTCCCTGGTCGTCGCCGGCTTCGATGAGGAGGACTTTCTTGCCGGCAATGGCGAGCCGAGCAGCCAGCGGGCCTCCGCCGGGACCAGAACCCACAATGACATAGTCGTAGGAAGCGAGGATGGTCCCGGTCTGTCGTGTGTCGAGTTGGCTTGGTCTGCGAGAATCGACGAGTTAGACTCTGCACTCCGTGACGTTGAAGACAGTATCTGCCGTTCAGAGATGGTTGCCAGCACTTACACTGCCGAGACAGAAGCCGCCAGGATGGACAACAGCAGAGTTGACACCTTCATCTTGTCGCGCTGTCAGATGCGTGATTCGACCGGTTTGAGCTGGCGCGGGACGGATCGAGCTGGGAGCAACCGGCCTAGTGAGAAGGGAGCCAGCGGCAACCTCGTTGGAAGATATACATATTGCTGCCGCCAGCACTCTACAAAGGCGCTCTGCATGTCATTGCCCGCCGTACAGTCACTCCCAAACAAGATGCTATTTCCGCGCAGCAGTCCACTGGGCTTCTGCAACTGATCACGATCGAAGGCCGAGACGGGAAGGAGGGCTAGAACTCGAAGCATCTTTGTTGAACGGCCCCACCAGCATTGAACACGCGGTCCGGGGATACGGGGATAGGTTACTTAAACGGTTCGTCCTGTGATGATAGATGCGTGCCAACTGAGTTCTGCAGTCCGCTTGTACAGCATACCCCTGTCTCTGATCAGGCCCTTGCAGGGGGTGGGGATTCGATCAAGACGACACAGATCATGCCAGGCCGAAGACTTGACTCGATCGAGCCAGTGAGGAGAAACCGGGAAGGCGGCATTGCCACTGCCTGACCTGGAAGGTTTCGCCGAACGGCAGCTTTAATTCATCTTGGCGATGATTTGGGGACCCAGAGCATCTTCATTCACGATTCTGGTTCAGGGAGGACACCGCATGCTGGAACTTGATGGGCCATTCGATCCAACTGGGTGTGATGCCCTTACTTTGCGAAGTTACCCAGGATCAATGCAACCACAACGGCGAGCATGATCTCCCTCATCAGATAAACAATGACGCTATTCGAATCGAGCCCAGGGAACGTACGGGCGAGTCAGAGTAATGGCTGCGCCGAGGTGGCAATGTAACTGAATGTCCACAACCTGACTTGCAGCCGATGGAGACAGAACCAAATGAGGAGAGGTGGAAGGCGTCAGATGTGGCGTTGAGGATACGGGATTCATATATCGACAGTCACACTTCAACCGGCATTACTTAGCTGCAGGCCCTGGACTCAGGCTCGGCCCAGACCCCTGGTGGCAGCCCCTGAACAGAGCATCGCGCCCTTGAGCTTGAGCGGCCTGGCAATGCCCAGGCTTTTAGGCTTATTGCTGGTAAGCATACTGACTCGCGTGACCACATCGTGCATCCTCCCATGTGGCCCTCCGCAACGAGCGGGCCAGATAGCCCACTCGCACGAAACCAAGCTGCACCGGGGATAGTCAGGAACAGGTGTGGCTTGGGCGCTATCGCCGTTGGAACATGCTGTATGCTGGAGAGGACCACACATCCTCTCGGCCGGCATGCCTTACTCTGGTATGGTCTTCTGAAGAAGCGACATGTTGCCTCAAGGCGACCTTGGGTCCCGCCCCCTTCCCTTGCAGGTCCCACATGTAAGGCGCAGGCCAGAGCTCGGGTGAGGTTTTTGATCGCAGTAACCCCCCAGAGACCCGGAGAATAATAAAGATTGCAGTGATTCTGCATGGACCCGGACCCTTGGAAAATGGGAATCTCCCCCCTCTAAACTCCCATGCTGCTTTGATCTTGCGTGGCATCCTCGTATCCTCATTTCGCATCTTCCTGCTTCTTTGTTTCCCAGGCGGAGTGAGGCATTGCAAGGGACTCGCGGCTTCGTCTGAGCGGCCTGGTACTCGAGTCGTCGTATGCATATGGTATTTCATTCATGAAAGGTCTTCGCTGTACTTTGGCTGTGCTGCTCTGGGCCGTCGTCTTCGTCGTGCCCGGGGCCACGCAGAGCTTGACGGACGTATTATCGTCAACACCGCCGTGCGCCGTGAGTTGACTCCTCTCCTCCCTTGCCCAGACCGCATCCCCACACACATGTTTACGACGTTATGCGAGCTCTGCAGGTCTTAACACCCTGGGTTTTTTTTTTACTGATGTCTTTGCTGGGTGTCGCGTAGTTATCATGTCTTCTCGACGGACTGCAGTCTGGAAACTGCGACATCACGGACGTACCGAGCCTGCCAAGCTGCGCGTGCACGAACACGACTCTCCAGGCGGCAATCTCGGCCTGTGTGCAGAAGTCATGCGCCCTGCTCGAACAAGCGCGTATGGCATCTTCCCCCCCGTGTGACCCCGGTTCGATGAAATACAGTCTCAAGAGCAACAGCGACTGACCGGTTCCTTGCGCGATACAGAGGCCGCGACTGTGACCGGCGCTTTCTGCGCCGATTTCCCTAAGGAATCAAGGAGGGGCGAGGTCAGAGCTACCGCTGTCGCCTGTCTGGCGCTGACTCTGGTTATCGTGCTTCTGCGATGCGTTTCGAGGTTCACCGTCTCGAGTCGACTCTGGTGGGATGACTGGACGACACTGGCCGCTACTGTTGGTCTTCCATCTCGACAATGGACTCGGGGGATACGTAGCTGACTGCAGTAGGTCTTCCTGGGCGGCATAACAGGCCTCAATATAGCAGGTAATGGCCCATCGTCTTCTTCTTTGCCTGATGCTATTCTGGGATAACGGTGGGCTGACTCTCACCAGTTGCCAACTTTGGCTTCGGTCTTCATTATTGGGACGTCGACCCGACGAAAGGCGCAACGATTCTACAGGCACGAGCACATGCATGACCTTGAACCACGTCAAGTTGCTGATAAACCACGGACAGATGTTCTGGACGGCACAAATGTTCTATATCCTCGTCCAGGTTACAGCCAAAGCCACGATCCTCATCCTCTTCTGGCGCATCTTCACGGCACGCTGGTTCCGCATCACCGTCTGGGGCGGTGGCATCTTCCTTGTCACACACGGTCTGCTGTTCCTGCTCCTCGTCGCGTTCCAGTGTCTTCCCGTGCGAGCCATCTGGGATAAGTCCCTGGATGCCAAATGCCTCAGCATCACGGCCGTCGGGTTGGCTGGCGCCGCTTTTAGCATCTTTGAGGACATTGCCATCCTGCTCATGCCCATACCAGAGGTCCGTAAGCTGCAACTCACGTTGAAGAAGAGGATTGCCGTCTGCCTCATGTTTGGCATCGGTTCCTTGTAAGTGATCGCCCGAGGATCTTGCGATGTCGATTCCTCCATAAACGAGCCATGATGCTGATATATGAGCCCCGAATACACAGCGCCTGTGTCACGAGTATGGTCCGCCTCAAGTACATGGTCTCCTTCGCCAACTCATCGGATCCAACATGTAAGCTGCCCTCAGTCATTGCGAAAGCGTAACCCGACAGAGTATGGATGCTGACACCGGCCCCCTCTTCCGCCAGGGGAGAACGTTGACATTGTCATATGGTCCATGATCGAGGTAACGTGCGCCATCATATGCGGCAGCCTGCCGACTTTGCGACCCCTGCTGCAGAAGGTGCCAGGCATGATCAGCTCGGGCCGCACATCGAGTTCCCTTTACGGCGGTGGCGCCTTCAGCAACACCGCGGCCACAAACGAAAGGGGCTCCCAGCGCCGCTCCGCCCACCCCGTGCCCGGGGACTTCAACAAGCTGCCGGGTGACTACTGGGGTCCGCCGGGCCGTTCTACGGCAGCGGCGGACTACGCGCCCAAAAGGGCGGCGCATGTTGGAGTATCGCGGGACTCGGTAAGCTTGGATGAGTTTGAGATGGCAGTCATAGCCAGAGAAAAGTCTGGTGTTTAAGAGACTAAGAAGCAGCAATTTGATTTGTTTCCTCTTCAACTTCTTCAGTGCTATGATGATATCCTAGACGATTACAGACAATCTGAGTCCTGGTGAAAGGTCCTATGTGATGACAATCTTGACGTACGGCCTGTCAGTGATTTAAGGTAGTGCGACATCGCATGTTTCCCTCACCTTCCCACGAACTGAAGTTGACTTCCACGTGGGCAGCCCTACGTCAGGACAGTCAAGTCGGACTCATAATCGCCCTCTCGTCGGCCGCGATTCTGAGGCTTGATCGATGTCTGCATCCGAACAGGGGATATCCCATGATGCTCTCCTGTCTCTTCAACCGCACCTCCGCCCTCGAGTCTCACCACAGACACGGGAACTGGCGATAGCATCCAAAATCACGAACGACCCAGAATCCAGGACACAGGCTCGATGCTCACGGTTGGGGATTCGATCTTCAAGCCACAAGCGAGCTGTCATTCTGAGAAACCGACTGTCGACCAAACACACCAACCCCTCTCCAAACCCCTCTATGTCATCACTTAAACACAAGACACTGCCCCGAAACCTCCTTGTCTCATCCCTCTCATCCCGCTGATCACCATGGGGTCTCCAAGACACACATGCGCACATACTTTGCTACAGGGGCCTACAGCTACTGCCACAAGCACGGCCACGCCACGCTCCCCCAGAAACTTCTGCCCAACGCCAACACGCCCTCATCGGTCGTGCGTCCTCATCCGTCCACCACGAGCCATGTGTACCATCTATATTCCCCACCGCTCTTTCTCTCGTACAGCTCGCACAAAGAAAAAGCAGAAGACAGTCGGTCAGTCCCATCCCACCCACACTCGCTCTCTCCTCGGCCCGGCTCGTGAAACGTGCATCGCCAGCTCAGCCACAAGGAAAAGGGTCTCACTTCCTGTCTTCCCCCCCCCCCCCCGCCTCCGCGCCCCGGCTTCTCTACAGTAGAACAGTCCCAGCTCCCGTGCAGGCGGTGACCATCGGTGGAAGAACACGAGGCCCAAAGAGGGAAGACCCTCGTGGCATGACGGCGCTGCCATGTCTAGAATAGGCAACTCACTGCTCCTTGTGTGTTCTGAACGGCGCAAGCGAAGATGATGTGTGAGGCGGTACATCAGGTCGCGAGGTAAGCGTACCACCGAAAAGACGGTGTAAAGCTGAAGTGTCTTGCCTTGTGAGCTACAGCACGACGTGCTGTGCAGGTCGCCGACTTACAGCTCGCGGCTGAAGGGCATCATCAAGACAAATGTACGTGGAAATGTGCACCTTCGCCTGACCTGGATATGCAAACGCTTTATTGTGTCTTGCTACCCAACCTCGCCCATGTTTGATCGAGCTGATCCACGCACTATCGTCGCGATCGTCTCGACTGCGCCCTGTCGTGTATGTACGCCTTTAGCCTGCTTACAGGCACCCTCTAAATCCCGCCTGGAATCGCATCTGCGATGCCACGCCCTTAGCGACTCGGAGCTGACAACTCCTGATGTCCAAGAATCAATGATGTTCCCCCTATATCCGCTGCAATGGCGTTGTCTTCAGCCAGCTATAGGCTGCGCCGAGGGGAAGAGAAATACATGAAGAAGAAATATTACGACAGTGGCCGGCGCTGGTCCTCATGTTGGGTATGAGGGATGCGGACGACCGAGCTGCATGCTGGAATTGCCATGGGTCATGTCCACGACTTGCGGCGTTCGAATTCCACCACCTGCCTCTTGGCGTGTTGCTTACACCCTGCACGGCTGATGTTGATGCGATTCTGCTGCCGGCGTTTCTTGTCATCTCCTCACAAGGAAAAGTGAACGCCGTCCTGGTATCTCGAAGTGTAATGCAAAGACCGAACCTTTGTACCGGGACCATATTCGTGTACGTCATTAGCGATGACCTCGTCATCTTATCCTGTTGATTTTCGCTTAATCGTCCGGATCCGGATTCGTCGCACGAAGCACCGGCTTGGCTACTCTGCGCGAGTAATCCTGGTCGTCACGGATCGTGTTGACGCTCTCATGACTCTTGTTACGTGCGTAGATGGGTCGTTGAAGCGGGTTCATACGCGGATCCATTGCCATGAGCCTGCTGCGCCGCTGCTCGCTGGTTGTTTCAGGTTCCCATGCTCGACCATCCATGGTCACAGTCATTTCGGGATTCCGAGGGGTGCCCATCATGCCCGCGGAGCTGCCACGCTGGCTTGGCTCGTCGTCCTCTGCTTGAGCACGCTGCTTGCGTCGGCGAAAGAAGAGCCACAAAACGAGGGCAGCGATGGCGACAACGCCGGCAATAACGCCGACGACAATGCCGACCACGGTACCTGTGCTGGGGCCGGAGGATCCCGATGATGATCCCATCTCGGCAGAGTTGTGTGTTGTTTCAGTATTCGAGCCGGAAGTGTCAGGAGATGTACTCGGAGTGACAAAGACGGTCCGGACAGTACCGTCTGCGGTCACTGTTTGGGCGGCGGAGGGCGTAGGAGTCCGCGTCTGTGTAAGGTTAGCGACCAGGTTCGTGTCCTCAAGGTTCCAGTTTCATGTCTAATGTCCGAGGATGGAGCAGGCGTGCTGGGGGCAACATAGTCATACAGAAGATGAAGGCTCGTCAGATAATGTCGTCGATGAAGAAGAAGAGGATGTTGTCGATGTCGATGTCTGGGCGGTCTCAGTCTTTGGCTCTGTTGATGTTGATGGAGGAGGCGGGGCCTGGGATTCCTCCGTTTTAATCAACTTGCACTTCGGATGGGCAAAGAAAAGGGGGACGAGAGCGGTGGGCAGAAACACACAAAGGGCCAATGGGAGGTGATCCGGACCGGTTTACATGATGCAAAGCAATGTCACGCAAATGCAGGCGGCAATGATTGACTTACAGCTGTGGTCGATGGAGACGAATCCCGAGTCGAGGTTTCGGAGTTGGAGCCCCGAGTCGACGTGGGAGGCTTCAGGAGGGAGAAGTAGCCGTAGTTGCTCGGTTGCCTTCCGCAGCTCTCTTCGTCATAGCCAGGGCAATCTTGACTGCAGTTATCGATACTCTCGACGCTGGCCGCAGCCGGCTGGACATCGGAGCACCAGCATAACTGGTACTGTACAATGGCAAAGGCGGAGTCTTTCTGGATGCAGTAGTCAGAACAAAGGCCGAGGCTCTGCCATTGACTGTAGTCTGGAGACACTGGTCAGCATCGTATGAGTTTGGACGGGACATCTGGACATACTGGAAGCCATCGTTGCTGTGTTGACAGTCGAACATAGGCTCTGCCTTAACGTGTCGCGCCGCACAACGCCATTAGGGGTTTGTCCGGAGTGTGTCCACAATGGCATGAGCAGGGCGGCGAGGCCCATGATTTGGAGGGTGCGCAGCAAGGAGTCCATGATTTCTGGTGTGTCGATGCTAATTCTGGAAGAATTACTTGGTCAGTCTCGTTCTCGTCTCGTGGCGGTTCCAGTCGTGCGTAGTTCATAGAGTGGGCAGAGGCCAACGTACGTGAGCCGCAACAATCAACACTTCGTCACTGGCATCGAAGAAATTGACGACAGCGGAGGCTCGAATCGGGGCGTGGGGCTCGGAGGTCTAAAAGCGAGACGCAGTGCAGCCAGCAGCTCCCATGACACCAGGCAAGTGAATGCTTTGGTGATGCCGATTCTTTCACCGGTGCAGCGTGAAAGATAAACCGAGTCCTCCCAGCAGAATAGCCAGGTCGATGGCCAGCAGATGGGTGACTAGAATCAGGAGTCGAGGCCGGATTGCCAACTGTTTGGTTGCCAGGGTCGTTCGGAACACGGTCTCAGGCGGCAGGCGGCAGATCGGTGGCCGTGGAGAAGCAGGCGTGCTTGCGTATCCCTTGGCCGTGTTGTCGTCGTCGTTGTCGTCTTCGCCGTGATGATGCTGGACGCCGAGGGAGGGCGAGGGAGAGAGAGAGAGAGTCGGGCGTGTCTGAAGACGTGTTTGGAGAGACAGGCACAGCACACTGGCAGGCAAGCCCAGTCGGGATTGTTGGTGGAGGAGAGGGTGGCAGGGAGGGCGAGGCGCGGAGGTTGGCGGCAGGGGGGCCAGGCAAGCAATTGGATGAAAAAGAAAGTCGAAGCAACCTCGCAAGCAAAGCAAGGCAGCGGACAAGAGAAAGTTAAAGCGAGTGGCAGAATAGCGACCAAAGGCGAGGTGAGGAAGCGAATGGGACCTCACACGCACATGGATGAGTGAAAGATGGGAAGTGGAGGTGGAACTAAAACGACAGTTAAGAGGCCGATAACCTGTTCGTCGTGCTTGTGTCTGTTGCCCAGAGGCACCGAGAGCGACCTAGCACAGAAGAAGCGGAGACCAGACGCGGCGCTAGGCAGGGAGCATGGGGCGTGGGCTGCGAGCGTTGTGCGACAGTGATGGTCAAGCTCCGTCCAGCTGTCCAGGGCTCGGGCTAGGCAGAGGGGCTCCCACGTCGAGGGTTGTACTGGTAGACGGGGGACAGGCCTAATCCTGTCGTTGCATGATAAGGAGGACGCAGGTCTCGGTCTTTTCTCCAGAGTCGGTCTGTTGTGCTAAAGGTAGGCGGAGGCGATGGTGCAGGTTGGCGAAGGGGAAGAGAACAAGAGGAAAACAAAATGGAGACGGCAGACACAGAGAGCGGAGGAGGAGGAGGAGGAGGGAGCAAAAGTAGGAGGCAGGCGGGCTCATCCACGATCAAAGATCCACAATCAAAGATCCACAATCAAAGATCCACAATCAAAGATCCACAATCCACAGTCCACTGTTGTCGGTCCACAATCCACAGTCCACTGTTGTCGGTCCACAATTTCCAGCGGAAGGTAGAACGCACCGAGAGGGCAGGAGGGGGTGGGGGCAGAGGCCAGGCACGATGCTGGCTGTGGTAGTGAGTACCTGCCATTAGAGCGAACTCACAGGGCAAAAACGTTTGCACCTGAACCGCCTTGGGCACCTACCTGCTGTGGCAAAAGTCAGAGAGATACTGACTTGGCAGCCGACCAGCCAGCAGCGAAGGGGTGGGTCTACAGCGAGTCACCCTACCTACTTACCTGTACCTACCTACCAACTGTACCTTAGGTAGGTACCTAGGTACCTAGGTACCTATGGCACCTACCGACCACGATGTATGATGCACGATGCGCATCTCCTTTTCGCAAGTGCATCCGTCTTATAACGTGCTTTTGCCTGCTTTCTCCTCCGCCATGGCATTACCTTCTTGCCTGGGACCTCCTAAGCCCTACTGTCAGCGATTGTCTATACTTCGCAACAGCTCGGCCGCAAATTGTCACACACACCATTGAGCACTGCAAAATCGAGGCACCTGATCTTGTGAGGAATGTGGTCACTAAGAAACGCGATGGGGGACTCACTTTTTTCCCTTCCTTTTTCCCCATCCATACAGAGAGGCCCATCCTCTTGCTCGCAGGCTTGCCCCTGAACACCGGACTACCCGCCAAGCGGAAATTAGCGCGGGTGAGCAAGGTCCCCCTCCCCACCCCTAGATCATGTCGTCACCCCGTAAACAACACCAAAAAGTACTGCCGCACAGGGCATTTCGTGCCTCTTGTTGCAGCACTTGTCGTTCGGGATGCTCTACTGCCGTGTCATCCGGAGGGGCTACTGTGTCCTCCTCCCTCGCCCAACTCTCTCAGCCTCTTGCGAATCCCCTCGACCTCACCCCCCACCTCGCTAAATCGCCGCCAAGCACCACCGGCGCCTGGCGACGGATGATCATCGTCGACGGTACGAGCTGACCGAGTGACAGGCGTCCTGTCTATGGGTATCAATCTGGCTGAACGCACCCACCCAATTTGCCTCCTTCATTAGTCTCGATCATCGCTCATAACCACCTCAGTACACTATTGCTGGCCGGAATCATTAGCCACGTCGGTAGGCCAAGTCTGGGAAATCACCTCTCCGGGCCCTGTGGTCCACCGTCTGATGTTCTGCAATCGGAGACCATCAGCCCTCAGCTGTCGGCTCTGTTTGTCCTGTCAATCAGATCGTCTTGGTCTTCGTCTCATCTCCAGCCTCATCACTAGCTCCTGGGCGACTGCACTCGGATCACATGGACCGACGACAATCCGAGCCCTTGGCCGAACCAAAAAAAAAATACGGGAAACTCTCAAACTCAATCCCTCTGACCACCACCACACCCACAAACCGTCCCCATCTTTGTCCGAAAACTTGAGAGACTGCCTACTGAGCAGTCGCCATACCCCCACCTGACGCACCCATCGCGGGCGAACTTCAGCTGTTTACGATGACTGGAATGGGTCTTGATTACACTCCATGCCCAGCCCATTGCCGCCCGCAGCTCGATTGCATCGCATCCCTGAAATCTTTCTTTCTTCCGTCTGCGCCCACGTTCTTGTAGACAATACTTGCCGACCCCCAGATCTTCCCCAGGGATCACATTCCTCAGCACGCCTCAGCTTTCGTCCCCGCGATAACAATGGCATGGGCATGGGTGCCATCGTCAAGGGAATAGGGTTCATGCGTCTTTTCCCCGACCGCACGGCGCTGGTGCCAATTCCGGTCGTCTTTGGAGATATTGGCCCGGCCAGCAGACCACAACGGACGAGCCGTATAAACTGATCAGTGAATATTGGGAATAGCGCATACAAGCCTCCTTGCGCGTCCAGCTAATTGCAGGGGTGCCAGCGTTAACAACCCGCCCGATTGCCTCGTTTTCTTAACCACTAGCCTAGAAACGCCTACCACCCTTGGCAGTAGTCCTTGAACAGGACCGACCTTGGCAATCTCACTGGCCACGCAGATGTTGGACATGATCTGATGAACCAGTCTACCACGCCGCTGTAGCGCGTTGTGGTAGCATCGTTCCTGTTCTTTTTTTTTTCTCTCTCTTACATTCGCCGTTGACCCGGCCACACACAGACTCCTTGTTGATCGTTGGATTGAGCCTACAAACCTGTCTCACCACGGAAGCGACGTTTCGCACGGTCGCCTGGGTAAGTGCAAGAGGTCAAGCATTGTTGATGACGAAGAGCCAGCCACACATCATGACGACGACAACCAGGCCCTGCAGTCTGAATACCCTCAACTTTTCTGCTCATGCAGTCGATGCTGCAGTCACTGCAGGACTGCTAGAGAGCATCACACCCATGTGATTGATGGATCGGGGGTTTAGGGGTCCTCGTATCAGTGAGCCATCTCTGCATGCATACCACCACACCCTCTTTCTGTCTTGAATTCAAGCCAATCAATCCGCGGTGCCATCTTGTTCTGCCATTCGTCAATGGCTTCCCAGAATCTGTTGACAACACCCTCCCTTCAGCCCGAGAGGCGTCCATGGCGTCTCGCGTCTGGCAACCGGGACATGCACCCACCCACCAAAGAGCCTCCCTCCACTGGCGCGGCTCTGGTTAGTGGCCATCACGGTGGCCAGCATGCACGCTGAGAGCCTGCAAGTTGAGTCAATGACGGTGCCACGACATATCGGTGCCACGACATAGGGACAGCGTCAACGGCTGGTGCAGCATTTATTCTGAGCTTTCTGAGCCAAAGGTCGGAAAGAAAAGAAGTAGACAAAATGGAGGAAATTTGGATCTGGAATGCAACTTGGTAGTAGGCTGGCGCGCCATATCAACTGGCAAACACACAAATGAGCTCTCCCTATCGGCCCTTCGCCAAGTGGCATGCGCTTTTGCCATCGTTTTGTACTCCCTTTCCCCGCACTCTTGTCACGTTGAAAACGTTGGGCTGCGCATCAGGATGTGATTTCCTGAAGCAGACCTCGGCTCAGCGCCCAGAGGTCAACATTGCTGGTGATCACGACGCTTCTCGTGCCATACTTCTCGTGCCACAATGTGTCAGGGCCCAGCTTGCCCCACAACACACGACAGGCTGTCATGGTGTCGGCTGCACGTTGCGTAGCACAGCGTCTTCATAACCGCAGCCACCGCCCAAAGGAACTGCCATTCAGAATCACGAATCGAGGCAACGCTGTCACCCGCTTTTGACGGCTGAGCTCTGACAGGGTGGCAACGGCAGATCACAAAGCGTGGTAACTCCGCTGTCGAACTTGTCCAGACCAATCCGGCTCTGGCAACGGCCACCAACAGCGATCGACGATAGACCGGCACGCAAGAGCCGTGCGGATGACACCAGTGTTCTGAAACCGGAGAGCTTCTTGCACTGGCCGTTGCGTGGAGGCCGTGCTCCATCGTGTCAGAGAGGGGGGGGTATGCCGTCTACT
Organism: Verticillium longisporum; assembly: GCA_019188255.1. NCBI lineage: Eukaryota > Fungi > Ascomycota > Sordariomycetes > Glomerellales > Plectosphaerellaceae > Verticillium > Verticillium longisporum. Next base: position 5,053,238 of record JAETXT010000005.1, on the reverse strand, counting down.
GGACCAAAAGTACGAACTGGTGGTCGTTCGTCGCTGGGTGGCTGTAACAGGCTGGAGCTTGCTAATCGTACGCTTGCTGAATAGCCCTCTAGCTCCAGGCTTGGTTTGGAACTTGGTGGGCGGTCCGCGTCCCCCAACAGATTGGGGGTTAGATCTGGGCCTCGGATCGGGAATGTGGGAGGCCTTTAGGAAGCCTTGTTCTGACTGTCGTTGACTGTTTGCGTGGCGCGTGGGTATGTGGTGTCGTGGGGGCTCTCTAGCAATGGGCGAGACGCCAAATGTGGGGGAATTCCGCGAGAGAGCAGAGTCAGTCAGACTTGAGTACGTGGTGCGAAAAAGAAAAGCAGGGGCCAGAACCCATTGACGAACAAGACAGAAATCTCGTAAAGCATTCCGTCGACGGCGTGAGTTGAGTATCGTGACATCGAATGGCACCGTCAATCTGACCCCGGATGCCCAGGTCGCCGGTCGGCGGTGGCCCCGAAGCCAATATCCCGAAATTGGGAACTCCCGGGGGGGCAGAGGGGCGCTGGAGCTGGTGATGTCAGGGCACCCGCCCGCCGACGTCCGCCTGGAGCCAGCAGGTTACAGGGGGCGGATGAGGCTTACAGCGGGCCGTGGCCGGAACGGCTTCTTCAGGGTGCGCATTGTGCATTGTGCACGCATTGGCGACTGCCGTGGCTCGGATGAACTTTTCTGCGTTTTGCCAATGACGCGACCGTCCAGTCAGAGGGCCTCGAAGGAAAGGAGCGAACCCCGTGCGCCCGTCAGTGGCTGTGGGGCCTCCATCCATGTCACCTGCCACCATCAACTGGGTCGGCTGAACCGGGTGCAGGTCAACCAATATCTGAACGACGACATTCAATACACCAGCCACCGCATCGCCATCTCGGGGGCCCTTTGAACTTAATACCACTCGAACCGGGAGGGATAGTCGGCCCTCGTTGTTTCTACAGCATTGTATCATATCCTGTCTTTTTTGCAAAGCCTGTCACGTCCATTCGCTGCTGTCGCTGCATCTTTCGAGCGTTTTAGGTGGCGGGCCTCGAACCTGAGCTGCTTCCCTCTTCCACTCAAACTGCTGCCTAAACCAACCGCTGCTACCACAAACTCGTCGCAGACTGGCGATTCCTCTTCAATCACAGGCAAACATCGTTTGGTAATCAGTGCTGCCCTCTGCCATGGCTCTACCCAGGTCACGGCGCTTCCTCTGGGCCATCTTCTACACCTTCTCTGGCATTCTCCTGCTGCTCTATACATTTTCCGATCTCATCTCGCTCTCACTATGCGCCTTTGTCTACAGCAAAGACAACTGCTACCGCGGCTATCTCTCCGAATACTCTTTTGACGTCGACGAGGCCCTACACCCAGACTGGATGAGGGCTATCCCTGATGACGCCAATATCACGAGTCTTTCCATACCGGGCACTCACGACACTCTCACCTTTGACATTCGCGATGAGCTCTTCCAATGTCAGAACAACAACCTGTCGGCGCAGCTGCGGGCTGGCATGCGCTACCTCGACGTTCGCGGCCGCCTAGTCGACGACGCCATTCAGATCTACCACGCCGAGATGTTCACCGGCTACTCCTTCGTCGACGTCCTCGCCACCGTGTCCGCCTTCCTCGATGCTTTCCCTAGCGAAGCCATCATCATGCGCCTCAAGGAAGAAGGCCGTCCGCACGGCACCAACACGATCACGTTTGAGCAGGCCTTCCTCCAGCACATCGAAGCCGAAGGCGAGAAGCACCGCTTCTACGCCCCCAGGCCAAGGCCTTCTGGCCGCTGCCCACGCTCGGCACCCTGCGCTCCGGCATCCTTCTGCTGCAGAACTTTGCCGCGCCCCAGTCCGGGCCCCACGGTCTCATCTGGGGGTCCAAGGACATGATCCTCGAGGACCTCTGGATCATCCCGAGCCTCGAGCACCTTTACATGAAGTGGGACGCCGTCGAGCACGCCCTCACCAGCGCTGCCGACCCGGCCAACGACGTCAACGCCGCCCTCTACCTCGCCCACCTCAGCGCCACCGTCGGCGTGCTGCCCATTCAGGCCGCCGCCGGCGGCATCAACGGCTCCGTCGAGGGCATCAACGACCAGACGGGCCGTTGGCTCGATCGCGGCAGCGAAACCGGCACCGGCGGCCGCACCGGCGTCGTCATCATCGACTTCCCCGGCCGCGCCCTCGTCGATGCCGTGCTGGCGCGGAACAAGGGGCTCGCGGCCCGCGGTCTGGATTTTGACCTCTAGAGACACACCCATCTGTGCCTGCCCGTCGATTGATTCCTACGTTCGTTGGAAGAAACCGCATATCCGCAGCCACGGCCACTTTTCATCATGATTCCGCTGCCGACCCCACCACTCCCGTTTTCTAGAACGGCGCAAAACGTGAGCTCTCTCGGCTGAATTGGTGGGTGACGGGAGATGACATCAAGCCTGCCACACACATCATCACCACGCATACCATCGGAAACGCCAGATGGAAGATGAGGTTACCCTAATCCATCGGTTGGGTTCGGGTCCACTGCTGTTCCATCATGTACCCGTCTTTTCCAAGCCTTTTTTTTTATATTGGGGCGCACGCGCGAAAGCGAAGAGAGAAAACAGGGTACGTACCCACATCGGTTCGTTTGCCCAGAGATGAGGATCGACTCGTAGCCCGGGCGCGCCGATCTTTACCATGGCCGTTAGCGCTGCACTTTAGAGAGAGAGAGAGAGAGAGAGAAGGCGGAGAGCGAGAGAGTACGACTCGTACAATCGCGTTTTTGTTGGTCCTCGACGGATTCGAAATAGGCGGCTTTCGGGAGATGTGCGTTCTTTATTACGCATGTGGCGGTTTCATGCGAATGAGCCTCGTCGTGATCATCAGGAGCGTGCAGATGGGCGGCGGGCAGCGGCAAGGTCCTTTCTTCGCATCTCGCGATCGCGATTGAAGATCTCTTTTTGCCGTGATCCGGTGCCTTGACTTCAGGCTGTTTGGGGACCGGAGATCTCGAAGGGACGGTGAGGGGCGTGTCTGGTTCCGTCGCTTGATGTGGTGGTTTTTGGTCATTATTGGCCGCGCAGCATGTGCGGGCGTGACATTCCGGGCGCAGCGTGCGTGGCAGCCAGATTGAGTGAGGCTCGGGGGCTCGGCGATCGATCGCTTGTTGTAAGGAAGGGGGATTTGGTCATGAGCGTGCATGTGCTGGCGTTGCGGGGGTTTCCTTACCTAGATCTCCTTTCTCGATATACACAGAGGTGGCGTTTAGGCTGCAGACGTGCGAGGGCCCAAATTTCACGTTGCTGCTGTCGTGGCGGACATGTCCGTTGACATTTACTTTCAACCTTGCATTGTGCTGGCTGGGACGTCCCTCGAGCCTGGTCACTCACTGATGATTTTAACCACGATGCATCGTGTACACGGCGTTGCCAACTGTCCCATGTGTAACTGCACTCAAATTTCAACAGCCTACTACCTCCCAAGTCTCTCACCCAACGTTACACCTAGTTAAAGACTCGTTGTGTGATGGCCTCCCTTGGAGGCCCGGCGTCGCGTAACCGCATAATCGCCTGTAGACATCAACGTGACGCAACGAACATTTGGAATGACTTCCCTGATGGGCCGCATCGCATCCCAAGGGACATATTTGAGGTCATCGTCAAGACCTCTACAAGATCACATCCATGAGAAAGAACATGGCCTGCTCGCAGCTCCCCGCGATGGCAGCCGTCAATCTTTCTATCGGCGTAGTGTACGCCATACCCTTTCAATTCTCTCTATGATCCTGTTTTGTTACACCTTCACGTGAACCTTCCATCTCATCACTTCCTTCCCCTTCATCCTTTTCATGCCGTTACGGCAAGCAATAACATGCTGGTACACATCGTACATGGTAATGGTACAGCGTCCAACCTCACAACACCTCTTGTTCCAGGCAGCAAGCGGTCCATCACCCCAGCAAGTCATTGTCACCCCTTGCTCTACCTGCCTGCCTGCCACTTCTAGTCATATCATAAAAACGTTGCTGAGTAGGGTATCTTGAAGTGATTCCATAAAGAGGAGACTGAATTTCGCTGAATAATAGTGTGACAAAAACGACTTGAGTCGTCGCCCGCCTCCGCTCGGCGAAAGCATGTATGGTTGAATCATCCCCTCGAGACCTGTCGTGAAATCCGGGGCCTCGGGGCCTGCGACTGAACAAAGTAAAATAGGTACTGGTAGCAAATTCTTTCCGTTTCGTTGACGCGACCACTCCGTCTTTCGGTCCGCTCCAGCGCTGACGACCTAGCACCGAGCGTCCGGTTCCGTCCTTGCACGCCGCCTCGGCTGCCGGCCACCGGCCACTGTCGAGATGTAGCACCGTCCAATATCGAAGCACCTAATAGTGGTGACTTCGGTAGTACTGGACTTGAGGCAGTTCCTAACGCCTTTGTCTCTTTTCCACTGAGAACCCGTTCGCGTCCTCACTCCTTCGTTTCCTGCTGTTGTCCCGCGGGTCGCGACGATCGTCCGGCGGTCTAAGCACAGAGTCTCTCTGTCCGCTCCGTTGGTGCCTTGAGGCACTCCCGTTCCACTCCTCCGCTACGAGACCTCCTGGCCCCATATCACCCCGATCGCCGCGATGACGGGAATCGCGGGTGGCGCCGTCCCTATTGTCCGTAGGCAGCGCGCCTGACTGCGACTCTCGGGGGTTGCCGCCACTCGGATCACGCGTAGAACGTCTGGGCTCATGCTCCTCTCGAGAGGACGATCCGTGGCCTGTAGCGCCCGAACGTCGGTCCCGGTGTGAGCGACTGTCCTTACCCTCCCGCTCGTGACCTCCAGGGCTACGCTGACGCTCTCGGCTGCTTCTCCTAGATGATCGACCAGATCGTTCAGAGCGATCGCGCTCCCTACGACCGCGCTCGTGCTCGCCCCGGCCATGATCTTCGCCCTCATAGGGTCTCTTGTCAGACGACTGAAGAGGATCCTGGTGCTCTTCGTGGGCTGGCGTCGACGCCGGCGACCCTCCCGTCAGAATCTGAGCATCAGAGTTGGCCAGATTAGTCCGACTGCTCCTGCCTCGGATAGTCGTGCCCTTGTCAGGGTCAGGTCTGCCTTGAGCCTGTTGCAGTGTGCTGTTGATACCCTCTAGCTGTCTTCTGCCACCCTGCTTTCGGCCACCTCCCGAGGCGGGCCCGGTGGGTGTTGCAAAATCAGGGGTCGGCCCGTTGAAGTTCCCAGAAGGGATACGATGGGACCCTTGACCCGAAGTCAGCGGCCGATCTGGGGTGCTTGTGGGTTGACGTGAATGAGCGTCCCCAGCGGACACAGGTGGCGGTGGACCCATCTGCGCCAGACGATCAGGATGTACGCCGGGAGCAACTGTGGCACTGTCCGAGGGTCGAGATGAGGAGACCGGAGTGTCGACAGGCCCCTGCCATGATCGCTCTGACGGCGTCACCGCGTTCGAGTTGGGTGTAGAACCCGCGGCATTCTGACCGCGATGTCCTCGGCCTGACAACGGTCCCGCCGGAGGGTGTCGATCATCAGCAGTAGAGGCGCCGGGGCTACCGGTACGAGGAAGGCGACCATCACCGCGGGGCGGTGGTGGAGGCGGTGTGTTGAAGTTGTTCCTCGGGTTCGGTCGTGCGCCTCGCCCTCTAGGGCCTGAAGGGGCATCAACGACTGAGGCAATCGGATAGTTGCTGTTGAGGCGTCCGTATTGGTCATCTTGCTTGGGCCGCCCATTGTCGCGTTCGGCTCTGGAAAGGAAGGCCTCCCGCGTGGTGTTGCTGTCTGAGCCACTAAATGCGCCGTCCCTCTCAGGGCCTCTTTGGAATGAAGCTCTGGGATCGTCTGTTCTGTGATCCCTAGGGTCTCTGGGGTCTCTGGAGTCTCGTGGGTTCCTAGGGTTCCGGGCATCTGTAGGATGAGGAGGGCGGCCGAACTGCTCGTCCCGGACCGCGTCTCTGAAGGGATCTGAGGAAAGTCGGTCGGGGTGGACGCGACCACCTCGTGCAGGTGAGTCATTTCGCGGTGCACGATCTCGTTCACGAGGATCGTCGCGCGGTTGTCGGGGCAATGGCTCCTGTCGCCCATCGCCGAACAGGATGGGACGCTCAAGGTTCATGAGTTCTGAACGATCGTGCTCCGGCCCTCCCGACCCTTGATGACGCTGCGCTCCTCGTTGTTCACCGTCCCGCGCTCGAGATCGTTCACGATCGGGTCGCTCGGTACGGGAGGGGGTGTCGTTCTGAAACAAGGCTGCACGCGCAGGATTGATGGGCGGCTCGATTGCTGCCGTAGAGCCACCGGCGGGTGTACCAGCCTCACGACCAGGCCTGCCAACGTCAGGGCCTTGGCTGGTGCTCTGCGGCAACCTCTCCTTCGGTGTTTCGGCTTCTCGACCGCTCTGAAGATGGTCGCGGCGAGGGGGTCGATCGCCTTCGGACAGCCGGCCACTATCTCTCGTAGATACGTCTGGGCCGCGGCGCTCAGGTCTTGAGTTGTCACGGCTACTTTCTTGTCGAGAAACATCTCCACCCTTGGGCTCCCTGGAGTCTCTGGTGTCGCGTTGGTCTCGGGATTCGCGGGCATCTCGGTTGTCTCTGGGCGCGCGGGGGTCTCTATGGTCCCTGACATCTCGGCGATCGTTAGGTCCTGCTGGTGTAAAGCGATTCAACGGCTGGTGTTCTGGGATAGGGCCAGGGGTCGCTGTGGAAGACCTGGTCCGCGGGGAAGACTGGACGCGTTTCGGTTTGATGGCATATTCGGTTGTCTTGGATCCCTGTTCGATGAACCCGGAGCATGAGGCAGCGTCTCCAATGGGTTCGGTGTAGATGACCGGTTGTGAGATAACGCGCCATGCATGGGCTTCGGGCCACTCGGCGTGGAAATCGGTAGCCGGGGAGAATCCCTCTGATTAGACTGAGGAGTACCTTTGGCATCCCTTCGAGTCGATGTCGAACGCTGCGGAAAAGAAGCTTTGCCATCCTGGACTTCGCCGTCCTCGTTCTGGGCTCTGATGAAATCGTCAGAATAGTCGAAATCTCCTTGGGTATGTGCGCTGAACTTACGAGGGTCGAAACTCTGGTGCAGTGGCTCGGAGACTACCGCCTGAGCTGGATGCTTGCTCGTCCTCATTGGCTTGAGCAGCGCTTTGCGCGGACTGTATCGCCAAAAGGTTAGTGGTGGCCGCGGTAGTAGAGTTTGTTGGGATCGTGCATACCAAGTTTGTCCGGAAGGCTTGCGGTGCGATCCAAGTCTTTTCCATCTTAGCCATGTTGCCCAGGACGCGCTGTGCAGTAAGCCACAGATCGCCTCTGAGATTCTTTTCGCGTGCAACGATAGTCTTAAGCTGGCTCTGGAGCTGGGTGCCCATGAACGTGACCGCGGGGAAGTCCTCGTGGGCCTCGGTTAAGAATGAAATGGCATTGCGGATGTGAGTCCATTCGGTACCAGAAAGACAGGCCTTGAGGGCCAAGTTGATGTTCTTGTGCCACCCATATAGCACGTCCTGGAACTCTGCGTGGTCAAGGTGGGATGTCGGGTGACCTTCTTCATCGAATGCAGTCGCAAACCCAAGGTAGCCACCGGACCTCTTGCTCTTGCCAATGGCCTCCTTTTCGTAGTCGGCGCTGGACTTGTGCCATTTGTTGAGCTCGCGTAGTATGAGGTGGAAGAAGTGACCGAGGTACACGCCCTCCTGTACAGTGCAAGTGAAGAGCATGCCGCGCAGCCTGTTGGCCTTGAAGAGGCGGTCGTACAGCGCCATGAGACGGAAGTTAGGGCATGAGAGTTCATGGATGTACTTGATGAGGGCAAAGGAGTACTCGGAATCGATCTTGGAGAGAATGATGCGAGGAAGGAGACATTGTCCGAGGATGGCATCAGAAACACCGTTAGGTTTAAGCGGCTCACCCATGAACCAGGTGTCCATACGCTTGGTGATGAGGACCTTTGCCTTGGCGACTCTCTCGGACTGTTGGGTGCTTTCCTTGATGAAAGTATCCATGGTGTCCTTCAGTTCCTTTTGTTTTGCACTCCTCTGGGCTTGCAAAAGCTTGCGATCTTTCGTGACTTGCCGGTACTGTTCTTGCAGACGAGCTTGCTGAGCATGGTAAGGTGCCCAAGGAACCCCAAGATCACCGAGCTGAAGGGCCCAGAAAATGGCAAAGAACTCAATACTGATCTTTTGCCAGGCGCTTTCTGGTGTTGTTGAGCGAAGGGATTCGACAATGGGATTCAATGCATCAAAACTAGTGGCCGCGGTAACATGAGCTTCCCCTGGCGCTTCCGGAGCGGGTGTCTCGGGTTTCGTGGTGTCCGGGGCAGGCTCAGTGGCTGTCGCATCATCGCCCATGGACACATCGCCTTCAGCATCTGGCGCTGGTTGCGATATTTGTTTTGGCGCGGTTGTTGGTTTGGAAAAGATGTGAGCAGCAAGACTCTCGCGGCCAATGGAGAAGGCGAAGCTAGCGTCGAGACCGAATTCCGCCATGAGTTGGCTGATGCTGGGCACGAGTCGGTCAAATTCGGCAGGGTCAAGGTTCGCGCGCAAGAGATCAAGATACTGAACCAAGATCTGGTGACTGTTGTCCATAAGTGACGAAAGGTATTTGACGTGCGCGCCGTCGTCCGAGAGTCTGAAAGTAGCAGACTGTCTGAACTGGGCAATGTTAACGAGCAGGCGTCCAGCTAGACGAGAGTCAACAAGAGCATGCGTCAGGCGTTTCGCGCTCGCAATGACAGCTGGTTCAAAGCGACGATCTTGAAGGCTGATCAACGTTCGTCGCTGAAGCAAGGCCATGCCGGACATGGCGATGACTTCGTCGTATCCGATATCGGCAGTGTTGACGATACCGCCCATTGCATCAACCAACTCCGAGAGGATGATCAAATCCGTCGAGTTACCATGTAGCAGCTGGTCATGCACATAGCGAAGGATGGGTGTTGCGTCCAGCTCTCGATAACGCTTGAAGAGCTTGCCCGTAAGCTTCGACAGCTCAAGCAGCCATGGGCTGATGGACAGGATGTAGGATGCCTGTGTACGACTCCGCTGATTGCTGCCGAGGGCAGACAGCAGCGACCAGATCATCACGTCCTTGGTCAAGTCGGTGAAGAAACGGACACACTCTGCGAAGACGTCACTCAGATTGCCGTAAGACATCATTAGCTCGAGTGCGACCTTGAAAACAACGCCGGGAGAGGAATGCGTGAGTTTTGCGAGGGCTCTTCCCATCTCCACAGCATTGTCCTTAGAGATACGCTTCATGACACCTTGTGCCTTAGACTTCGTGTCGGCAAAGGCCTTGACCATGGCGGCTCGACGTACTTCCGAGCCTCGATTGGGGGCACCCTCGAACCAGTCTGCGTAGATGCTATACCGAGTAGCAATAGGGTACTGTTTCAGCAGAGACCAGACAAGGTTGGCTGTCGCGGGAGCACCCTTTGACGTGCTCAGAGCAGGGACCAGGATACGGCGGAGGAGGTCCTGCCACCGGTCTAGGTTGTGTTTCGACTGATCCTCTGCCAGGCTCTTCTGTCCAATGCTCGCCAACATGACAAGGAGCTGCTCGCTTTTGCCAATGTTGACACCTGAAATGTTGAGAAGCGACGAGGAAAGGGTGAATACGTCGTCGACTGTTTGGCAGACTGGAACGTTGTCGGACCATTCGTCCCAGTAGAACCTGTAGTGCTGATCACTGACGCCAAGGCGGCCATCTGGCCATGGCCATCGCATAGATTTTCGAATGGAGATTTCGGATCGCCGGACTGAACCTTTCGTGACGCCGCTCTGGTCTGAATCGGCCACCTTCTTCGGGGGCACGCCATGGGGGATGTTGTGGTGGGTCGGGTTTCTTGGTAGAGTTTGTCGATGGAATACTCCAAAATCCGGTTCACTCGGCTTGTGATGTCAGGGTAGCCTTGTAGCAGCCAGGGCCAGCGGCCGATCAGGAAGAGAGCTTCTGGGATGGCCCCGATGGTTAGAAGGCTGATGACCAGGGCTCCCTTTTGCTCATGGGGCTCATCTTCTTCCTTCTTGTCAACGCCTTCTGCCTGCATGCCTCGAGGCTGCTTTCCGTCTGGTGGTTGTATCCCTGGATCGTACTGGAGGGGGCAGGGTGTCGTCAGAGAGTGCACCAGCGGTTAGAAGAGCATTCTTGCTGGCCTCGCTGCGGCTTTCGCGTTCTTTTTCTTCGAGTTGCTTGATCCGTTTGTCTCGGAAGGATTCCATGTCATCGTCGTAAGGAAAAAGATGTGCGTAGAGGTCGATCAGAGAAATGAAGCCAATCTTGATGAGCAGAGCTGCCAAGTAAAGCAGATTGGCAGGGAGAGCTTGACCTTCCCTGAAATCGGACGCATAAAATCGAAGTTTGAAGCCCAAAAGTTGTGCAGCGACACGATTCCCTTGGGGAGGAAGCGTGCGGGTGGCCGTGATCCACGATCTCACAGCCTCGCCTTCAGTCGCGGCGCCAGCATTATCGGCTGCAGCACGCTCGAGATCCTGCTCTGACGCTCGTCGGCCACCAAGTTCGAAAAAGGCCTGGATCTGCTTTTCCCGTGCTCTTTCCCAGAATCCGATGTCCCTTTGGCGCCTCACCTCGGCAATAGCAGACTCATCCAGTTCGGAGGGGAGAGGAAGAGCCCAGTCGGGAAGACCACCCTGAATGATGGCGTCAAAAGGCGTATTACTCCGAGGCCACCATGAACTGACGCGCAGGAGCTTGACGAAGAACTTGCTGGCTTTGACTAGAGATGTGGCGTGAACATCGAGAGCGACGTCAAGCACTCTGCCGACATCGAGATCAAAGGTTCCAATAAGCCCCTTGATCTTCTCGAAAGCAGCCTCGGCCTCCCTTGTCGTGGGTGTGTCGTAGTCATCAACGCATGAAAATAGCTCGGTCACCAGTTTTGAGTAACCTTCCGACTCTTCTCTCAGCAGGTTGTAGTTGGCCTGCCGGTAAAGCATGTTGGTAGAGTGACGAATGGCCATCTTGCCAAAAACCTCCCGGATAAGGCCGAGTTTCTGAAGAAGAGGGGCATCCAGCACTTGACGGATGAGCGTCGGCGATATAGCCGTCGCAATGAGGAAGTCCCGAAATTCTGGGATAAAAAGGTCGGGCTGGTTGTCCATGATGATGGTTATCGTGTCCAGCAAGAGAGTGTGTGGCTCGAACGAGTAAGAATCTTTAATAACCTCCTTCGTTTCGGGGCCAAGGATCTCTTTGACACAGGCGCCAGCATCAGTAGGGTTGAGGCGGTATTCGGCAACTGACTGCACGAATTCCTGGAAAAGGCTGGACAGCTCGGTGATGTCGACATCCTGTCTTGACTGCACGCCGTGTTCGATGAGAGCTTGCCTCGAACCGCTGTCCCAGGACGCAATCTTGTCATCGGTGAGAATCTCATAGGGGTAGTTGGATGAAATCGGTGCCGGGAGAGTTGCTGCTGGCGCAGGTGCTGCAGAAGGGGGCTGTTCCACAGGAGGAGCAGGCGGGGGGGCGGCGGCTGGTGCTCGTGGCGTCTGGTGGCGAGAGGTCGTCGGTGAAGAAGCATGTTGTTGATGGTTATAGGGAGCACCTTGTCCAGTCTGGTTCTGAGTCGAGTCGCGACGATCGTTCCTCCTGCCGTTCCTGCCACCACCACGGCCACCTCTTCCACCACCATCATGGCCATCTCGGCCGCGTTGACCCATGGCGGTATCAGCAGGTCGGTGGGGCGAGGGTCGGTTGCCGTCGAAGGATTGATCGGGTCGCTTGCGCTTGGCGGGAGCCATTGTGAGGCTGCTCTGGCGATGGGCGGATCACGGGCTCATTGGTGAAAGGAGCAGATGCGTATGTGTATGTGTCGACAGCAATTGCCGAGTTGACTAGCCTGGCGATCAGTAAGGGAGGGCAGAGTCGAGAGATGCGCGACAAGACGACGGGTTCTCGTACAAGGTCAACAGATTATGGCAGCATGCGATTGCGCTGCTGATGTTGGTGTCGGTATAGGGATTGGTGAAATGGGTCGACAAAGAAAATCGAATTGAACGCGAAGCTTGACGGGGCGGGTTCGAAGCTCCGTTGGCCACCAAGCGTGGCGGAATAAAGGCACTGGTCGGCTGCCTAAGTAGGTCGCAAAGAAGTCGAGTACGTCACACGGCCAGCTGCACCAGATTGCGAAAAAGGCAGGGGAAGGCAGCGGAAGGCAGGCGCGAGGTCAAGGTGATGGAGATCCTCGACGAACCTGAGGTGGAGGTTGTGATGTGGTCGTCTACACGATGGCTGCAAGGCAGTTGCGGTTGGGGTCCGCCTAAGAAATCCATTCGTCGCGCAGAGCCTGAGCAAGAGCAAGCAAGGGCAGGTGGAGACCAAAAGATAGGAGCCTGCCGAATGGCGAGGCTGAAGTCAATGGAGTGGACCCCAAGGTTCCGGGGACTTGACTTTTCGCAGGCCAGAGTACACTGAACAAGGTCCCCAAGACATTGCCTAGGATGCAACTCCGGAGGGGGCTGTTTGCTGACTCATACATACTGAGAACCAATAAGAGGCTCTCACGTCTGGATTGCGTGATGACGCTATTCTGGCTCCATCAGTTTCAACATCCCGATCAAGCTGTGCTGCCAAATGACTCAACGTGACAGACTTGTAGTACATCGGAAGCACCTGGCATAGTAGAGGAAAGATCCGCCGGTTTCTGTCAACTTGGCTTTTTAGTCTGCATCGCAACATTGTATTGTTGGAAAGACAGGGTTCCTCCCACGATGGCGGTTCAAACTCAGGAGGCCGATGACCGGCCACGATTCGGTCAGTATTCTCATGCTTGTGCTTTCACCCCTCACCTCACTTTATCAATCCTCCGTCCCACTCTTCACTCCTGATCGTATGGTCTTGGCGCGGAGTATATTTTGAGAAGACCAGTGACTGAATACTTCCAAGAAAGAACGCAAACACAGCCTGAGAACCTGTTCGCTGGCCTCATTCCCGAGCAGCAAATCGCCATCATCCCCTCCTTCACACTCGAGTCTGGAGTGACGCTTTACAATGTCCCCGTGGCGTACACAACGAGGGGAACGCTCAATCCCAATGGGGACAATGCCATGGTCATCTGCCACGCCCTGACGGGAAGCGCAGATGTCAGCGACTGGTGGGGTCCTCTGCTCGGCGGCCCAGGGAGGTCCTTCGACACGTCGAGATTCTTCGTCGTCTGCATGAACAGCCTCGGCAGCCCATATGGCACAGCAAGTCCTGTCACGGCAAAGGATGGTGATCCGTCCAAGGGCCGATATGGCCCTGAATTCCCCCTGACCACCATCAGGGACGATGTCAAGTGAGAATTTGCCCGCCACCTCCGAGAAAAAGTCTCAGAAGATATCATGTGTCTATGAGAGCATGTCTCTAACAGCGCGGCAGTCTTCACAGGCTCCTCCTTGATGACCTCGGCGTCAAGCAAGTAGCAGCTGTCATCGGTGGTTCTCTCGGCGGTATGTTCGTCCTCGAATGGGCTTACTTTGGCAAGGACTACATCCGCTGCATTGTCCCCATCGCCACCTCCAGTCGACACAGTGCCTGGGGTATCAGCTGGGGCGAGGCTCAGCGCCAGAGCATCTACGCCGATCCCAAATATGAGGATGGCTACTACACCTTCGAGGACCCCCGGCTGCCGGTCTTGGTGCCGCTCGCATGTCGGCCCTCCTGACCTACCGTAGCCGCAACTCGTTCGAGTCGCGCTTCGGCCGTAATACCCCGACCCCTCAAAAGGCAGGTCATCCGCGAGAGGCCTCGGCCCACGACCCCCTCGGGCGCCCACTTCCACATCCACAACGACGGCCACCGCGTCTCCCGCGCCGGCATGTCCCGCCACAACAGCGGCGGCAGCCAGGCGAGCATCGGCACCCCGGCCACGGTCGACGCCGCGTCCGTCCTCCCGACGGCGGATCCGCAGTTCCACGGCCCCCAGACGGAGAGCCTCACCGGCGGCGACAAACTGCCAACGTCGACATACTTCTCGGCCCAGTCCTACCTGCGCTACCAGGGCGGCAAGTTCGTCAAGAGGTTCGACAGCAACTGCTACATCGCCATGACGCGCAAGCTGGACACGCACGACGTCTCGCGGGGTCGCGCGGACTCTGTGGCCGTGGCGCTGGGCCTAATCGCGCTGCCCACCCTCGGTCTCGGCATTGTGTGCGACGGCCTCGTCACCTTTGCCCAGCTGGAGGACTGTGCCGAGCACATCAAGCTTGGCATGCTGGGGCGCATCGACAGTCCAGAAGGCCACGATGCTTTCCTGCTGCAGTTTGAGCAGGTCAACAAATACGTCCTTGCCTTTCTGAAGGAGGTCTTGCCGGATATCATGGACAAGGAGAGCCAGTCAGTCGAGGAGGAAGGCGTCGGCAAGATAACCAAGAGCAGCACGTTCGGCGAGGCAGAAGTCGAGGACATTACGGCGTGGTAGGAGGCGGATGTAGATCCTGACCAATGATATCAGTCGTGTATGAGATTATGATTTGCGCTGCTCGATGCAGCCTTTGTCCGCCCCTCAACTTCCAGCTATGATTGGCTCCGGATTCAACTTCCGGCGCGCTGGTGAGATGCGTTGGCCGCAGAGCTGGCCTGGGCGGACCATGATGCTGTTCAAAGTGACGCAGCCATGGAATATAGAAAGAAAAGAATGTAACACGTTCCCCCGGATAGATGCCCCTGTGCCGAAAAGAAGACGGGTCACCGGTGCTGATGGTAGAAGACGTGGATTCTGTATCTACCCATTCATGGATGCTTACACAAAACTTCCATCCACAACATCAGCATCGAGTCTTTCCCATCCACTTTTCCATGATGTTAAGCTACCTAAATACAGCTGTCCAGAAGCAAGGAATTGCCGGTGTAAGTAGACCTAGTAGTGGTGGCCTTGCCTTTACCTAACCCCCAAGTTCCAGCACAGCAGCTGCCTTCTTGTAGTTATCGACCTCGCGCATTAGCTGGTCTCGATTGTTGCGGGTGAGAAAATCCTCGCCAGCAACTGCATTGAGCTTTTGTCATCCAGCTCCGAGACCAGTTCAGGGGTGAAGATGTTCAGGGGCCGTCCTTGACGTCAAGGAGGTAGTACAAGATGCTCTGTTGGCACACCACGTCCACAAAACGCTTGCGTGCTACCTTGTAATAGCTCTTCAGAATGTCGTGAATATCCTCGTGAACCTGCAGAGAATTTGACTTGTGCGTCGTGATCTCACTCAGCTGCGAGGGATCGATGGTTATCTCACGAATACGATTGCCTGACGCATTTCGGTTCGATGACGGTAAGATAGAGTGTGTGCTGATAGAGGCGGCAAGTCTGGCCGTGCGACATTTCTGCAGATTCTCGTTGAAGTAGTGATTCAACGTGTAGGGCGGGCCGTTTCGCTCGATGTCCAGGATAAACTGGGTATGCTTCATCGCGCGTTTGTATGAGTTGCACAACTTCTGTTGAAGAACCATTCTCATGAGATGGCCGCGCATGTTCTCATCCGGACAAACCACCTTCAAAAGTTCAACGATGAAGTGGTGTACAATGCGGATGGCCTGGCTGGTGTAACGCAGGGCCAAAGGCTCCCATTTCTGCGACTGATCTCGGAAGGCTTCTGCTAGAGCGGAGCCGCCAAACTAATTGTGTTCATGTTAGAGATGGGCCCAAGTTTATCGGTCTCGGGGTTGTCGTCAACGTACTGTTCCAAGTTCGGGTCCTCGGGAGGAGTCGTAGATCCTCGCAATTTGTTCCATCAAGGTAACTCGGGTGCTAGTGGGGGCCGCCGGCAACTTCTCCTGCAAGACTTCTCGAAGTTCCTTAAATGGACCCTGAAACATGTCCATCATAGGTGAGTCTTTCACTTCTGATTCCTCATCTGGCCATTTACCGGCTTCCACCGTTGCGACGTCTTGGTCTTGGAAATCCAGGGTATGCCCATTGTCATTGCATTGCTTGCTGAACGCTTCATTTAGCTTGACAACGTGGCTGATAAGCTTGAGGGACTGGTCATTAGCAAACAGCTCCACACCGTTGTAGAGACCTTGGCGACCTCTCTGAGCAATGTTTTGGAATGCGGTGCTGATCTGAGTAAGGCACCGCCTCTGGGCATTCGAACCATCTCTGGCCGGACCGAGCCTTTCGAGCTGAGCCTCCCTATCGGCGAGGTTATTCTCCACATCGAGAGCTACATTCTTAAACTCCTGCTTTGTGACGCTTCGTAAGAGATCCCTTAGCGCTGTCAAGAGAGCAGTGGTACCGACTCTGCGAGTTGACTGAAGGTCTGCCCACGGCGGCGTAGAGAAGAAGGCCTGCTCCGACTTCCGCTGAGCGGTCTTGTGAGAGCTGCCAGCATCGTCGGAACCACGGTTCTTCACAACGTAGTATCCCAAGCGCAGTGGATTTTTCCGACCCTGGATCAAGTCGCAAATGGCCTGTTGCATGGCCTTTTCGGGGGCGAGATCAGGCTTGGTGAGGACGCCCAGGGTGCGTACCCCGTCCGGGTCAACCTCTTTGGCCATGGTCAAGACTTCTTGTGTTGCAATGTCAACATTGCAAGGAATAACGGCAAGAATGATGGTGCGCTGGTCCGTGATGTATTTCTTGACCATGTTCCTGACAAGGAGTATGTCGTCGTCGGTTGTCAGATTCTCGGTGGAGGTACGGAAGATACCCGGAACATCGATGATAGTCAGGTGTTGTTGCTGGTTCACTCAATATCAGTTCTTAACATGGTCGAAAGATTGATAGCGTCCCGTGTGGGTTGACTCACAGTAGGCCCACTGATTACGATCTTGAGAATGTCCTCGGAGAAGGTTGTCAAGTCTGTCGAAGAAGGATCATCCCCGTCTCCGCGGATGCCCATGGCGTTGTTTGCCTCGACATGGAGTGAGTAAAATGAATGCCTCTGAATGGATAGAGAAAGCAACTCACATCGGCAAAGACTTCGGCCAGAGCCAGATCTTCTATGTTGATAGAGCGCTGAAAACCCCTGAGCTGTTCTGCGCGGCTCTCGCTGGAGCTTGGGTGTGGGATGATGGATACGTCAATGCTTTCGGAGTCATCACGACGAGAAGTGATCTGAGTTGCATATCTGGTGCAGAGGCCGGCCGCACGCGGGAAGGCGAAGCCAGTCAAGCTCTCGAGAACGGAGCTCTTGCCAGATGACTGGTCACCTACCACAACAAGCTGAGGGAGAGAAACTTGGTCAGCGATACCGCACTCTCGGAGCTTGTCAATGATGTTGACGTAAACCTCATCACCGAGGGTAGCAGGAGGTTCATTCATCGTCAAGCTACCCATTCTGTTTGGTGACAAGTGCGGGCGGTCGGGTTTGGAAGGGGGCGATCGAAGCAGGTGAAGAAGGCAGACAAAAGCGTTGGCGTCAGCTGGACAACAAATTAAGTCTGTGTTGAGTTCAGTTTGGGCAACAGTACAGAAGTCTGTCCTTTATATGTTTTCTTGATGTTGCTTCACCGCATGCCTTGTGAGGCTGCCCACAGGCTGCAGGCTGCAGGCTGCCTCTCGCGCCGTTTGATACATCAATAGCTTGGCTACCAACAGTTTTTTCCATAGACCCGTGACGACCATTTAGTATTGGACAGCCACATATTGCGTATCATCGTAGCCGTTGTTAGTACCACGGCGGCGGCCTGGTTTTATGTTAGGGTCAGCAAATGGGCCAACAAGGCAGACTACGAGCATGATGGACAGAGCGGCCGGAACAAATGTGTAAAAACTGACAAATGAGGGTTCAAAATACTCAGTTGGTTTTTTTCTTCCTTTTGAGAACATCTGAAATTTGAATGAATCGTCATGCAACTGCGATACCAGAGGTGCATCATCTTTGGATGGGGATTATGTCGTTTGCGTGCCCCACACCATCAACATGACCCCCACGCGCTCATCGAACGGATAGAGGCACACTGGGGCGATGGCAGTGACAACCGGTATTTTCAGCTTGTCGTTCAATAAATGGTTCGGTGGTGTAGTTGGTTTATCACGTCAGTCTAACACACTGAAGGTCGGGAGTTCGAGCCTCCCCTGAATCATTTTTTGCGACTTGTACACTCGCCACGATGAAATGTAGTTTTGCTGAGTTTCGAGGCATATCAACAAAGAATTCGTGTTCACATCGCGATGTATTTTGCAACAGAGTTGGGCGCTCAAGCCCCGTCGAGCATGGTGCATGACCAAGAGCCCACCTGTGATGCCTTCTACGCATCTTCAACAACCATTCTCGCGCAGGGAACGAACGCATGGAACAAAACAGTATTTTGACTCCCATGAAAGTTCATGCAGTCGGGTGATGCACGAGAATACAGAAACACAGGTCAAGGGTCAACCAGACCGACAACCCTCCCAACGACTCTATCCCACTCCGTGTCCCACCGCAACCGGCCCTCCTCAACAGCCCCCCTCTTCAAGAAGGCGAGCTCGTCCCTGCCCTCATCGCTGAGAAGCCGTCTCAGCACCGCCTCGAGGTCCTCGGCCGTCTCGAACCCACACCCGTTCTCCCCTCCTTGATCAGCTCGCCAAAGCTCTCATAGTCAGAATACGCCGCGACAGGCAGGCCGGCACCAAACATGTCGACGACCTTCATCGGCAGGTCGACGCCCGAGCTCGACATGTGCAGGCAGACGCCGAGATCGGCGACGGCAAGAAGCGCAGCGTAGTCCTCGATGGTCAGGAACGCCGTCTTGATCTGGATGCCGCTGAGGCGCCCGTCGCTCGTGAGCCGCAGAATCTTGTCCTCGTACGCGGCCTTTTGCGGGCCTTTGCCCGTGATGATGGCGAGCAGGGGCCGCGTCTCGGCGCGGTCGCCCTCGGCGTAGGCGACGAGGGCCGAGAGGAGGAGGTTGAAGTCTTCGTCGGGGGTCCAGGAGGTGCTGCTGACGATGAGGCGAATGTCGCCGCGCAGGATGCCGTCGACCAGGGGCGCCGAGGTCGTGGCGTCGGTGACGGAGGCGGCGGTCAGGACCCGGGCGAGGGTCTTCCTGCGGGTGGCGGCGTCGAGGATGGGCTGGAAGATGTCGGCGGGACGGTCGTGCAGGGTGAAGATGGGCTTCTCGAAGCTGTAAGGAGGTTTGCGGAGCTGGCGGGCCATGGCGTCGGTGACGGTGAGGTTGGCCGTTGGCGTGATGCGGCCGAAGAAGGACTCGTATTCGAGATAGGTCTGCACGAAGCGGTTGGAGCGGCCGCGGGTCGTGGCCAGGATGGACCAGCCGTAGTTGTGCCAGTCCACGAGAAGGTGGCTGCCTCGGAGGACGGAGATGATGAGGGCCAGGTGGAGGGTCGGGATGGAGGGCGGGTTCTGGATGATGATCCAGCGGCTCGCAGGAGCCTGGTAAGCCATGACATAGAAGGTAGCACACGCTTGCCAGATGACTTTGAAAGGGCCCAGGATGAAGAAGGGGAGCTTCTTGTTCTTCAAGAGAGCCGGGAGCTCGGGCAAAGGATAGAGGGTCGCCCGGTCATGATCGACGAGTTGTGGGTGAAGAGGTGACTCGTTGTAGCCGACTAGATCAACTCGCCCTCCATTTTTGATGACACTGATGGCATGGTATTGCATCCGTGGACTCCTTCCAACGTCACCGAGGACGAGGACCTGGATGTGGTCGTCCCTAGCATCGGCTGAAGGGACGTAGCGCGTGGGTATGAAGCCAACAAGGTGAGGCGAGTAGAAGAAAATGCCTAGGGTCATGAATATTGTGACCAGGGCGGTGGAGGTGATGAGGTTGACGAGAGCCATGTTGCATGTGTAAGCGGGCAGCGCAGGTTGTCTTGGTGAGATGAGAAATATGTCAGGTTGAGCCGCCCATGCAAGGTGTCATCTCAGGATGCCTTGTGGGGATGGGCGTGATGCCTGTGGTCAAAAGAGTGATGTCGTTCGCCAGTAATAATGCAGTCAGAAAAAAGCACCATGGGTATATTGCAGATGGTGGTATCACGGCAGCGACGTGGCCCTCGTGACCCTCATGAGAAAAGACCCGAAGACCCCATTCACATGCACATGCAAGAGATCATGACTTCTCGGTGAGTTTCGGTGGGAGGGAGGTGAAAGCGCGATAAGCAGGTCCTTATCTTTGAGTCGGAGCATCATCGGAAGAGGACGCTAGCAACTGCGAGAGAGAGAGAGAGAGAGAGAGAGAGTTGCCGTTTTCGACGCGTCTACCCACATTACCTCATCAAGGCGCTCGACTAACCACGACACGACGCCTCCGGCTCATTGGGGCTTCAGGGGCAATAAACTCTGCGTCCGTCATTAGGATGGGTCGCACGGTCGGCAGTCGACGGCCAGAGGTCGACGGTCGGTGCCTCGTCCTGAATCCGTCGATTGATCCGATGAACAAGCTACGAAACCAATCTATCTGGAGAGCGTGAGCACAAGACGTGATCAAAAGCAAGTCGGTGAGGTTGTTTATGCTGGTGCTGTTGCCCCGCGATGGCCAATCGAGCTGCCCAGATCAGCAAAGCGTCACGACCTTGGTCTATCAGTGCCCAAGCTTGCCGAGATGGCTGCTGTTAGTGCAACAAGGGCAAAGAGCGCAGGTAGAACCGCCGCGTGCAACAGAGATTATCGCGGGGAGCGGCCCTGCCGCCAGCGTCTCCATAGTGCCACCATGCACCTCTGTGGCCGTATCCACAGGGGAGGGGAGAGGGGGCCTACAGGGGGCTCACAGGGCCAATGGCTGCCGTCTCGGCCGTGAACGTGTCGAGGCACCTCCCCACAATGGGAAGGGAGTCTGCAGGGGTGCGGCTGGGATGCAGCATCTGAAAGGGGGAGGTAGTCGTCCGCCCAGTCGCCGCCAGGCCACATTCGCGCTACCTCCTGGCCTCCTGGCCTCCTGGTCGCCTCTGCACGGGGCCTGAGAAGCTGGGGCACCTTGCAAACGACGGGGGCGCGCCTCGCTCTTCATAAACATTTGTTCCGCCTGGGTCCCCCAGGCACGGCCTTCACAGTGACGACGTTGCCCCGTCTGGAATCCAACTGACGACGATTGTCCCTCCTCCTCCTCCTCGCCGTCATCCTCCTCGTGCTCCGCCACTACAGCCCTCCCACCGCCAGATCCGAGGACCCCTCTCGCACCGGAAGAAAAAAAAAAGGTCGCCTGTCGCATCCACTGCCTGTAGCCTCGTCATCGTCGAACCCCTGAACGCCTTGTGTCGCCTGAGCGAGACAGTCGGAGGGGGCAAGCCGCCCTCTAGATCAGAGCAGAAGAGGGGGGAGGAAACACCCAAGACACCCCAACCCCGGCCCAGAACCGTGGCGACGCAGTGTCACGAACTGTTCTCGTCAACCACGGAGCACACGCCTCTGTTCGAGCCTATTTCTCCATCAATTGGGGGAAACATTGCAAGACACAGGCTCGGTGGTTGGTGGATACGAAAAAGACAGGAAGAGAGAGAGAGTTCCTTTCTGACGTTGCACCACCCAGCATTTGCCTTTTGCATTGCCACGACTCGAGCCCTGTTGGAACCCGTCTCGAGCTTCGACCAGTCCTCTGGTCCCCGAACTGATTCACGACCACCACCGATCTGTTCAAACGAAAAAAGTCTTTGCTAGCCTCTTCCGGAACCACCACAGCATCACCACAAGCATCCATCTCCCACCCAATACGATATGGCATCCTCGTATGCTCTGCCCTCGTCCGCGCTGCCACACGCGCACCGCCAACACATGCATTCCCACTCGCACTCCCCACCCTCTCTCCAGACCCTCAAGTCCACCATGACTGGCAATGGGCTGCACGCACACAGCCAGAGCCTGGGTGTTGGGCACGCGCACGATCACCAGCACGACCACCAACACCAACACGACCACAATCACGATTACGACCATGACCACGCATCCTACACTCATCTCACCCACAATCGATCCGGCTCCCACGACAAGCCTGAATCCTACCCTCAAGCCCGCCCCGAACTACTCTCCCACACCCACTCGAGCACTTGCTCGCACTCCCACGACCATGGGCCTAACCACAGCCACACCTCGGCGCGTGTCATTGGCGGCCACACGTCCCACCGACCAAACTCGACGAGCTCGATCCACCTGCGCGAGAAGGTGCCGCCGACACCGCTATCGCAGGTAGAAGGCTGGCAGACCGAGAGAACGCCGGGCGGCCGGGAGATTATAACCCCCAAGGTTGACTCCTTTGGGGAGAAGACGGCCGATTACCACGATCACAACCACGATCACAACCATGATCACGACCATGGTCATGGACACGACCATAATCACAGCCACGGACATTCCCACGATCATGCACATGGTCATGGGCACGGCCACAGCCATGGCCACGGTCATTCGAACCCATCTTTCTTCTCCAAGCTCTTGTTGCGCGTCACACCAAGCTTCCCCTTCCTCCACTCGATTCTGGTCGAGAAGGACTCGCGGCGCATCTTCTATTTTTTGTCGTACGTCCAGCCCACTGCTGCCACCCGCCGTCATCTGTAACATGCGCTGACCCCATCGATCAACAGCCTCAACTTCTCCTTCATGGGCGTCCAGGCCTTTTACGCCTATGCTACGAGCTCACTCGGCCTGCTCAGCGATACAGTCCACATGTTCTTCGACTGTTTCGCTTTGTTGGTCGGGCTCTGCGCCGCTGTTATGAGCAAGTGGCCGCCGAGCGAGCGGTTCCCTTATGGCCTGGGCAAGGTCGAGACGTTGAGCGGTTTCGCCAACGGCATTCTCCTAGTGTGAGTTTATTGTACCGGCGCGTGTGCAGCCTGAAAGTCTAATCATGCTGACGCGCATCATGCAGGCTTCTGAGCGTCGAGATTATCGGGGAGGCGTTTGAGCGCATGATGGAGGGGACGCCACCAAAGAGGCTGTCCGAGCTGCTCACCATCAGCGTGCTCGGCGGCCTCGTTAACGTCGTGGGGCTCGTGGCTTTCGGTCACCACCACCATCACGGCCACGATCACGGACACTCGCATGGCGGAGGCTCTTGCCCCAGCAGCAAGAAGACGGACGACCACCACGACCACGACCATGGCCACAGCCACGATCACAGCCACGACCACGACCATGGTCACCACAACGAGAACATGCACGGCATCTTCCTCCACGTTCTTGCCGACCTCATGGGAAGCGTGGCCGTGACCATCTCAACCATTCTGACGATGTACACGGGCTACACCTGGTGGGACGCCGTGGCGGGTATTGTCGTCTCGGTGCTCATTGTGCTGGCAGCTTGGCCGCTCCTCACCTCGTCGGCGCGCAACCTGCTCCTCAGCATCCCTGATCGCGTCGAATACAGCCTGCGCAACACGCTCGCAGGTATCACGCAGCAGCGTGGCGTCGTGAGCTATAGCGTGCCCAAGTTCTGGATCGACGACATCCTCACGGCCCAGGGCGGCGCCGGCGAGAAGCTGCGCGGCATCGTGCACGTGCAGGCGGCGCGCGGGGCGGCCATTGACGACGTGCGCGACCGCGTCAGGGAACACCTGCTGGCGCACAACATTGACATTGTCGTGCAGGTCGAGCGGGAGGGCGAGACGAACTGCTGGTGCGGCGCCGGCAGGCTGCTGTCGCCGGCGGTCGTGAGTCCGAGGGGCTTTTAGAGCGGGTTTCCGGGGTTACCGCGCCCGACCTTTGCCGGGCGCATAGACGAGGTCAAGACGGACTAGATTTATTCCGTCTGGTCTCCCTGTTTTTGGATGCCCTGTTGGAGAGGTGCGTTGTTTGGTTTCACGCGTGCGTAGAGGCAGGCAGTTTTGGGCATTGTCTCGGTGTTCTGGTTTTCACGAACGAATGTTGGAGGGTCTTTCCCCCCCCTACCCTTCACAGGAGGTGCATGTTTATTTGAGTTGTCTTCTCTACATGTCAGGGACTAGGAGAGACGTGTACATTTTTTTTTCTCTCTCATCATTGCATGAGTACAAACGACCTGTCAGCAGAGAAATATATATGGATACCCAACCGCCCTCCGCCGTCGAAATGTAAGCTTGCGATGATCAGTGATGCTTGGAGGCTCGGCACATTCTACTCCCGTCGACGATCGACACCGGAGAAAAGCAAGCCACAGCACCGCGCGCATGGCAGCACACCAGTGGGACAGGGAAGATGAGATCCGCCCGCCCGACCAGGAGCTTGGAGCTACGTGCCATGCAGCCTTGCCGGGATCAAGTGACAGGTGCAAATGACGATACAGGCTGCCATCGCGCCTTGGGCCAAGCCGCCTCCAGGACTTTTGCCGCAGCCGGTCGAACGGTGCTGACCATCTGGTGTATGGCATCTGGTTGGCGCTGGGTCAGCTCTTTCTTCCGTGTACTGTACCCTCCCCGCCTCACCGCCCCCCCACGCTATTTGGGTGAACCCCACGATGGAGGGGCAGGTCGAGCTTACAGAGGGCCGCTCAGAAGGGAAATGAGCCGAACGACCGAGGCACGGGAAGCTTCGGCCGGGGGCTTTGGGGAGACCGGCGCTTGGGGCTTTCTTTGGGGGAAGGGGGGGGGGGAGGGGAGTGGAGGGTCCTAGGGAATGGGGTCCGATTCTTGGGGGGAGGGGGCTTTGGACTGTGAAATGTGCGAAAACGTGGGCGAGTTGACATGTGAATGGATGACGAGTTAGGGACATTTCTTATTCCACCAATTCTTCCATCTTGACTCTTGATGCTTTGGTCTTTGAAATTGATTTAGAAAATCATCAGTTTGCTTCATATCTCCTCAGAAAACGCTTCAATTTTCACCAAGACATCTCCTCGGAAAGAGCAACCGACAGACGTGCCGAGGCTGCGGCTGTGACGTAACCGGGATTGCAGTGTGCAGGCACGATCTAGCACCTACCTACCGAATGCTACTGCCTTAGTAGCTCCAGGGCAAGCTCGAGATCTGTTTCGCGAGGGCCGACGGAACCCATTCTCTTTTCCGCCTTCACCACTACCATCACCTCCTCCTCCTCCAAACCTCACTTTTGACGCGCGCGACCTGCCACGCAGAGACGCTTGGTTTTTTTTGTCGAAGAGACCCAGTCGAAACAGCAGACATCTCGACACTCTCATCTCACCACCAATTGATCGCGTAGCCCGTCTCGTCGCATCCTCATCCCTCACGCGCCCTCCTCGAGGTCTCACCAACCTCCTCTTCCCCTCCCCTCACAACACAATGGCCCCTCAACCGACCCCGCGGCGGCGGCTGCCAAGGTTAACGAGGCAGTCCAGACGAACCTGCTTGCCGCTGTTGCCGACAAGGTCCCTCACATCCCCGAGACCAAGGCTGAGGCCAAGGAAGATGCGAAAAAGGCCGTCAGCGCTGGCGCCGCCCAGCTGCGCTCCCTCGCTGCTGGTGGCTTTGGTGGTATCTGTGCCGTCATTGTCGGCCACCCCTTCGATCTCGTCAAGGTCCGCCTGCAGACCGCCGACAAGGGCGTCTACACGTCCGCCATTGACGTTGTCCGCAAGAGCATTGCTCGCGATGGCCTCGGCCGTGGTCTGTACGCCGGTGTCTCTGCGCCCCTCGTTGGCGTGCCCCCCATGTGTGAGTGTCCTCCCGTCTCCTACCTGCCTTGCTGGCCTTCGCAAATAGTCCTCCTCTGACCATCCCCGCCAGTCGCCGTCTCCTTCTGGGCCTATGACCTCGGCAAGGACATTGTCCGCAGCTTCTACCCCGAACACCCCGTTTCGCAGCCCCTCACGATCGGCCAGACCGCCGCTGCCGGCTTCTTCTCTGCCATTCCCATGACGGCCATCACCGCTCCCTTTGAGCGCATCAAGGTCATCCTCCAGGTCCAGTCCCAGAAGCTCCAGCCCGGCCAGGCGCCGCGCAACAAGGGCCCTTACGACGTCGTCCGCCAGCTCTACGCCGAGGGTGGCCTGCGCTCCGTCTTCCGCGGCTCCACCGCTACCCTCGCCCGTGACGGCCCTGGCTCCGCCGCCTACTTCGCCGCCTACGAGTACATCAAGCGCCGCCTCACCCCCAAGGACCCCATCACCGGCGAGAGCACGGGACAGATCTCCCTGCCCGCCATCACCGCCGCCGGTGCCGCCGCCGGTATCGCCATGTGGATTCCCGTCTTCCCCGTCGACACAGTCAAGAGCAGGCTGCAGACCGCCGAGGGCCACGTCACCATTGGCGGCGTCGTGCGCGGCGTCTACGCGAACGGCGGCCCCAAGGCCTTCTTCCCCGGATTCGGCCCCGCGCTCGCGAGAGCCGTGCCCGCCAACGCCGCCACCTTCCTCGGTGTCGAGCTGGCGCATCGGGCCATGAACAAGGCGTTCGGTGGCTAAGCGCTTCCAGTGCGGAACAAAAAAGAAAGAGAGGTAGCGCTCGCCTTGAAGAGGCAGGGCAGACATGACGTCGGCAGAGGAGGGAGGGAGAGGAGAGTGTATATATGACAAGATTTCATGGGTGCTTGCTCGTGTTGGAGACGTAGACGAGGTGGCACATACAGCTAGACCGTTTTTCTTCCAGCATCTCGAGCTATGAATTTTTTTTTTTTTTTTTTGCCAAACAATCATCATCTCACGTGTCTGTTGGTGTATTTGAAGCAAGCGATTTGAACCATTTCCCCAGAGGTGTCAAAGAGGAGTATGATTAGAAAACAAGCCCTCATTGTAGTCAACGCTCTCAAATTGGAAATGGGGGAACTCATGATTCAACGCCATTCGTCGCCCGACTTTTCTTCTTCTTCTTCGTTCTCTTCGAGGTGGGAGGATTCTTTTGCCCTTGTTCCAGTGCCATGCTATGATTTCCCAGCCCCCGCTTTCCGACCAACCAACGCCCATACTCCGATCAGACAATCTTTACGCTCGACATGTTCATTTACCGCATCGCGACGCATCACACGCGGATGGTGCTTCACGCGCCCCACAGACCCCCAGCACCCGTACTGGCAACCGGCACCGCCTGGACCGCCTCCTCCATCCTGTCGTCTCCGTCCCTCGACGGCGGCCTGGAGATCTCCTGCAGCCTGTGAGGAGACCGAACGGTCCTAGGCTGCTCCTCTCTAATGTTCTGCAGCGGATGGCTGCTTGACGGAGAGATCAGTTCTGGGCTCGGCGCCTTGGGCGCCGCGAATCGCCGGCCGTCAAAGTCGGGAAAGAGGTCGTCGTCGTCGCTTTCGCTGCGCCTGACGACAGGACTCGAGGGCGACCAGAGACCCGTCGACACGGGCTGGCTAAAGGTTGTGGCGCCGCTGCCGACAGTGATACCGGTCGTGTTAAGCGCGATGCCCCGAGGCATGGGCGACGTTGTGTAAGATGTGCGCCGCATGCTCGCGAGGTTGGCGTTCGCCGAATTGCTCCTGGAGCCGCCGAGATCAAAGTCGTGAAACCCCAATCCTGTCGCGGAGGACATGGTCGAAACGCGGCCTCTGGCCTGAGGATGTGGCGTGTGAACATGGGCCGAGGAGGTGGATGCCGCGCGCGAGAGGCCGCCGCCAGTAGAGGACATGTTACGAAGATGGTCGTTGCTCGCCTGGATCTTCAGGTCATAGTACTGATCAATCGGGATCTTGCCCGGCACCATCGGCGCGCTGGGATCGCTGAATGGAACAATAGGGGCGTCGCCGTCGACATTGTCCTTTCGCGCAGCCATCGTCACGGTGGCCACGCCGACATCCATGAGAACCGGCTGGCGCGTGATGGCGCCGATCATGGCATTACAGCCTGCGCCGTGTGAGACGAGGATGACTACAGCCTCTGCGTCATCGTCGGCATCGTCAAAGACAGGCGCATGGGGTGTCGTGGTTACGCCGAGCCGTACGGTCTTAGTCACGAGCTCGGCCGGGCTCTCGGCCGTCGCATACCAGTCTACGAGCTTCTGAAACCCAGCCCTGAACCGCCGGTGCATGGAGATCCATTCCTCGCCGAATACACCACCGTCACCCCAGTTTAGAGGCTCTTGCATCGAGTCCCACTGATAATCAGCGACGGCGCAGGCGTCTCGGGCGTGCGCGACGTAGCCGTCGGGGATCTTTCCGCTGGTGGATATGGCATAATTGGGCGTCGGCGCTACATATCCGTCATCGGGACTGGTAGACCGTCTGCTGCTCGAGGCGCTGTTCGCACTGCCGGCGCGATTCCTCGGCAGGGCGCTGGCCATGGCGGGCAGGCCATCGAGACCCAAGGGCGAGTTGGAGTCTACCGAGCTTGCCCGTTCATTCGCAGCTGACATTTTGGGGCTGCTCCAGAGCTGGCCATAAGACAGTGAGGTCATAGAGCTTGCATGGGGACGAGAGCTCTCGTAGGCGCTGATGGTCTCATGTCGGAGGAGCGCGACCTTGGCGGTGCCGAGCATGTGTTGCGAGCTCGGCGGGCGAGCAATGGCTTCGAAGTATTCGGGGTTCAGCCATTCTCCGAGGAAGGCATCGACTCGGATGGGGGTCTTTTGGATGACGCCTGACAGTGGCTGCACACTGGGGTCGGCCGACAGCGGATTGACCTTCTCAGGGGCTGTGCTGGAGAGATGATAGGGTGTTGTGGCTGAGGCTTGGGGTACGGCATGGGCCAGTCCGGCGCTGATGGCGACGGATGTTTGTATGCATCGTAGAAAGGGCGAGCTGTGGACAACAATCTTGAACTTCCTCTTCTTGCTCGGAGCTGTCGGAGAGTCGTTGCCGGCGTCTTCTTGCGCCTGCCGGAGGATGGCAGCGATCCTGGCACCGGCGGCCTGCGCCTGCAGCCAGCCGCCGTAGGTCAGAGGAGGATCGTAGGGTGTCGGCGAGGACAGGTGCCACTTCTTGTCAGCCTGGTCGAGTCGAGCTCCGTGTCTGCGCGGGCGCGGGGCCAAGTCAGCTCAAACGTCATTTGAGGCGGGAGTCCAGGACGGAGGTGAGGGGTTGTTGGAGAAGGCATGCACTCGGGGGGACACCAACCTGACGACGAAGATGTATGCGGGTGGGCGTCCCATGATGGACGGCTTTGAGGGAGACGACGCGCTCTGCGACGACGGAGAAGCAGTGCAGGCGAAACAGGAAAGGAGTTCAGTTTATGGGAGCTCGACAGGTTGAAATATGTTCGCGTGGTATGAAGCCAAGGTGACCCGAGACACAAGGTCGATCGATCGGCGAGGCGAGACAGCAAATGGAAGACAGTTTGTAAGTAAAAGCTGCTCAGGTAGGTTTGCGGGCACAACTTTGCTTTGGCGGGGGCAGTTGCAGCTGGATGGTGTTTCGGTTTGTCAGACGATCAAGAAGGGAGGAAAGAACATGGGAATGGAAAGTGCGAGGTAAGTTGCGGAAGGCGGAACGGAGTTTACGGTTTCGTCGCACAAAGCCAGGCAGAGAGGCAAGGCAAGTGTCACGGGTGTTGCGTGTGTTTGGACCCTTGCCCAGGATCAGGACCGGAGGAGAGAGGCTCGTGGAAGGTGGGATGGAAGGCCAAGCAGGAAGAAGGATGTCGGAACTGGCTCGCTTTCCCGTGTTCTATAGTTCTGCCTTTTTCGGGGTTCAGGATAGATGATCTCCCGAACAACGGACACTAGGCTCACACCAGGAGAGGCCGTGTGATCACGATGTCCTTTTCGTTCCTCTTGCCTGGCGCTTGGGTGGCCCTTGTCCGCTGGGGCCGCCGAGGGACATGACTTTGAAAGGTGGGTGACAGATCGAAAGCATGGTGCGGGGCCTTGATGATGCACGACAGGCACCGAACGCAGACTCAGGTGAGGGGCATCCCTGCAGCCAGCCTGCCAACAGCTGGGTGGCGCTGGGAGCGAGGCCCGAGACTGGCTGAGGCAGGCTGCTACAGGTTCCCACCTAGGTACCTAGGTACCTAAGGTACCTTAGTCGGGGGCCGTGGTGGACATTCTTTAGCACTGGACGCGCCTAACACCG
The DNA here is from genome assembly GCA_019188255.1 of Verticillium longisporum. Classification (NCBI taxonomy): domain Eukaryota; kingdom Fungi; phylum Ascomycota; class Sordariomycetes; order Glomerellales; family Plectosphaerellaceae; genus Verticillium; species Verticillium longisporum. The sequence continues at coordinate 5,023,511 of JAETXT010000005.1, read as the reverse complement.
AGGGCCTCGAGGGACCTGAGAACGCCAGTGGAACAATCTCCAGGGGACTAATACACCAATGATGCATGGTGCCCTGCATGTGATTCTTCTCAGGATGGGCGGGCACTCTGCATATCAGATCTGTCTGCTTGTTCTTCTTCCTTCTCTCGGCCCACGTCGTTCGACTGTCGACTCACCCACACCTCAATCTCACTGCAACGCGCCTTGATGCGAAAACCCAGGCACTCGCACAGTCAGGACGTCATGGCCGTCTGCACGTACCTGTAAAGGCCGCACGCATGCTGCCGCCTGAGCGGACGCTTTTCGGTACTCCGGCGCGTGTTGCGCCTCCTCGACCTGGAAGGCTGACCTGCCAGGCGCATGGTCAAAACCAGAGCCCCCATGTCCCAGCCCACTATCCTTGGCGGTCTGCTTAGGCATCTAGGTAGGTAGAGATTGATTGACAAGCGGTCAAACTCTGCTGCTAGAATACAGAGGGTCCTGAGAATGGCGACATTGAAGAAAAGAAAAACAGAGGCGACCCCCACCGGTCAGGCGGCCAACTCGGCTTTCACGATGTTGGGTTAGACCCGGATGGGCGAGCCATGCGCCTCCAAAGTCGATGAGTCAGGCGGACAAAGAGCATGCTAATTCCGACAAGCGACAAATCTGGAGCGGCTCGGCATCGTGACTGCAATTTCTCGGTCGGCTGCTTGGTGTCTATGCATGCGTCCCCGAGATCAGACAGGATGAATGTAGTGCAGTCTCTCCCCCCGCAGCGCAGTGGCCCAGTGCTTCAGACACCCCTCTGTCGACTTTGACTAGAGGGCTGGCCGATGGTTGATCTCCAAGACTTTGGGTGTCATTGTTCATCAAAGCCAGGCAGCACGGCAAATATGGCCTGGCTTGGAGGGCAAGCTTCCGTGGTCCAGCCCCAGTTTCTGTTCCCTCAATTATTTGCCTGATTCCCTCTGCACGCTCATCATCTCGGTGGCTTCAACCTTGGCCTTGATTGATCAGCGGATGCAGATGTGCTGATGCCTGAAAGGGCTGCAAGGGGGTCCATGCTGGCGACGCAACCGCCACGGAAGTCCGTTGCGGCTTTGACAGGCGGCTTCCCGTTTCATGACAGACACCAGACGAGACGAGGCGAGACATGAACAGAGACGACAGAAACAGACCAAACGCCAGAGTCAAACCAAATAAACCCCTGCGGAGAATAAAATGGTCCGTGCGCTCACCTCCAGATCCGCGCCGCTTCTTAGCGTCGTCCAGATCCCTGGATTGGTAAGGCGACCCGTAGTGGACAGCCAGGCAGGGGCAAACGCCGCCGCGGTCCATCCCATCTTCAACCTCACCCCATCGCCGAGTCGCGTTCGAGTCGTCCCTCCCATATCTTCATCCCTGTCCCTATCCATCCTCTGAACTACCTGCCGAGCTCAATCCGACCGTCGCCATGCTGCTGTCGAACGTCCTCCAGCTACCCGTCCTGTTGGCCGCCGCTGCGCTGGCGCCAGCAGCTCTTGCCGAGCATACCAGCAACTGGGCCGTTCTCGTCGGTACCTCGCGCTTCTGGTTCAACTATCGCCACATGTCCAATGTATTGTCCATCTACCGCACCGTCAAGCGACTAGGCATTCCCGACTCCCAGATCATCCTCATGCTGCCCGACGACATGGCCTGCAACCCCCGCAACGCCTTCCCGGGAACTGTCTACAGCAACTCTGACCGCGCCGTCGATCTGTACGGCGACAACATCGAGGTCGACTACCGAGGCTATGAAGTCACCGTCGAGAACTTTATTCGACTCATGACCGATCGTGTGGGCGCCGAGATGCCTCGCAGCAAGCGTCTCTTGACCGATGAGCGGAGCAACATTCTGGTGTACATGACAGGCCACGGCGGAAATGAGTTCCTGAAGTTCCAGGATGCCGAGGAGATTGGCGCGTTCGACCTGGCAGACGCCTTCGAGCAAATGTGGGAGAAGAAGAGGTATGCTAAGCCGTGGACCGGTGCTGAACGACACAAAGACTAACCCGAGACCGCAGATACAACGAGATCCTCTTCATGATCGACACGTGCCAGGCCAACACAATGTACAGCAAGCTCTACTCCCCGAACATCATCGCCACCGGCTCCTCCAAGCTTGACCAGTCATCCTATTCCCATCACGCCGACCAGGACGTTGGCGTTGCCGTCATCGACCGCTTCACCTACTATAACCTCGAGTTCCTCGAGAACCAGGTCAAGGATATGAGCAGCCAGAAGACCATTGGCGAGCTCTTCGACAGCTACGACTTTGAGAAGATACACTCCCATCCGGGCGTGCGCTACGACCTCTTCAAGGGCGGTGCCGACGAGGCGCGCAGCCGTCGCATCACCGACTTCTTCGGCAACGTTCAGCAGGTCGAGGTCGACGGGGCCAAGAGCCTGGCACTCGAGGAGGAACTTCTTGAGCTGAGCCGCAAGATTGCTGCGCTGAGGATCCAGGCGGATGAGCAGGATGCAGCTGCGCGGAACGCGACGGCCCCGGCGGTGGGTGTACCTGTGACCGCAATCAAGAAGATTCATTTTGCTCAGCCGTTGACCAACGACAACTGGTGGGCCAAGAAGATCATCGGAGCCACCGCCTTGGCGGCGTGTGTCGGGCTCTGGGTTCTGGGGTCCTATCTAGAGCCGTCCAGGAGTGAAGACGCAGAGGACTCAGTGGAGGCTGAGAAGAAGGAGGCGCAAAACGGATCAGTCAAGGTGAAGGCATAGGCATGGGTGCGACATTGGAATCTGGCCGTTTTTAGTATATCCACGAAGAGCATTGAAAGGGGGCATGGCGTTTAGGAAATGGGCAAAGGAAAGAAGGTGGATGAGGAGGGCCTTACGTCCCTACCACCGGGTTTAGCCGATATTTCTCCGGCTGACCTCCACGATCCTCACTTGTTAGCTGGTGTTTGAAAGCATGATCAATTGAGACTATCTCTCTCTAGCACAAATATTCGTCATGACAAAGTATGCGCCTTGCCGACGCCCGTTGCGTTTGTCTTGAGTATAGCATCATTGGTGATCAATCACTATTTCCCTCATGGAGGGACGTCACCAAATAACTTTTGCGCCATGGACAACATTAAGGTGAGACCGCGTCTGCTTTTCATCTCTACTTTGAGCTCCTGCAACGTGATATGTCTGCACTTTCACATTACAGATTCAGCCAAATCGTTAAAGCTGGGACCTCAGGCTACTATGCACCAATTCTTATAAGGAGTCTTATACTTGACCTTCTTGGGCGGGGCGAAGCGCCCCTAAGAGGCTGCGAGATCGATTCCTCACTGCTCTTTTGCTCTGAACGCAGGAACCAGGCCAGACGCATTTGCTCCTTCCACGGCTCACATGGTCGAAAGAAACATCTCCTTCTTCTCCGAATTAACTGGGAGTTGGCAACTCAAATTAGCCTGTGAGCCACGCCGGATACATCAGATTGACCTTACCATGGCTGCCTCCCTTGAAGCGTTCAGGGCATGTCAGTCATTGAAGAGGCTGTCTTTGAGATTGCAGCACTCAAGAAGACGGAAAGACTTCTGATACCGAAGCTTAACAATCTGAGATGCCAAAGGCTAACGATGGACGACGCCCACTAGGTGCCTCAGCTGAACACCATCACTCTGCGGTCCCGTCCGTTGACGACCCACGCCATCACGATCTCCTGCGATGCCGAACTCGCTGTGGCCGCCGATGATTCGGTGCACATAATGCTCCCCGGGTTCCCGACCCCGGAGGACGATACCCGCCGCTGGAATCGTGATGTCGGCGCCGACGAGAACAAGCGCATCCAGTACCACACTCACCGCGGCCAGTACATGACCATCAAGCGCCCTGATCCGCGTATGAACGCCAAGCTGTTCGACGCTGCCGGTTTGAGGTGCCCGGGCAACGACATGGAAGAGGAGCCCTACTTTGGCGTGGGTTCCGGACTGCCGACCGGATGGGGTAGCTCCCTGAACCAGGTGTCTGTCATGGAATGGTCTCCTACCGGTGTTGGCTACAACTTGCGCCCCGTCCTTTCTGTTCTGCTCACCAATGGATCTGTCATGATCTATGGCCAAGAGGGCTCCGCCGTCACTGACATTAGTGTTCGCAAGCGCAGCTTCGATGCCTGGAGGGTTCTCTGGGGCATCGGCGGCGTCCTACCCCTCCCGGACCGCAAGGTCAAAGACGGCAGCCACTTGGCAGGGGACAAGATCAAGTCCTTCTCCTGGGCTCACAAGATCGCCCCTGGCCGCGCCCTCATTGCATATCTCAACGACCGGGACGAAATCGTCATCGTCACTGTGGAGTTCTTCGAGAATCCCAAGATCAAGAAGGGGCCTACCTTGGCTTGGAGGGTAGAGGAGGTTGCTCGCTTCCCGAATGACAGCCCCCATCCCAAGATGAGTGTGAGGACAAGATGCACTAGGCTGTTGCGACCTTAACTGACGAGGTGGCAGATCATGGACCCTGACTTTGTCCCCTCTGGCTCGGCGTTTTCCATCAAATGGAGTCCTTGGGCTGTCATTGGCGATAAACGCGTTGCTGTCATCGCTCGAATTTGCCGCAGCTACCTTGGCTTCCGCAAAGTCACCATTCCTGCCGACTGGATCCGTGGCGAGAGGACTGCCGTCACTGTCGACGAGACGGATTTGCTGGGCATATGCACCAATTTAATGACCGATGCTTTCGTTGAGTGGGAGAACGGCGTCTGGACGGACGGCGATGACAAAATCTGTCGCGGCGTTGTCGCTTCACCTTTCGATGCAAAACCCTTTCAAGTCATCCTCAACTCCCCTGCAGCTCCTGCGCAACAGCAGCACTCACCCACTATTTGCAATACTCTTTACCCAGAGGACTCTCCAAACGAGGGAAACCCTGCCACCGGTATGTTTCGTGAAGTCATCACCGCCTCGATCCCGAGCTGACATTGCTAGGCATCATTATCCACCCACCCAACGCTGTGGATAGAACCCCAGCCCCCGTTTACTCGCTCGTCCGCCTCGTCGCGTCCGCGACCAACGACAACTGGTATCAAACCACTGCACCCCCGCCCTCCGATTCAGCCCTCGAAGACCAGGTGATCGTGCCCCAATGGGCCAGCACCGTCGACGACATCATCTCCCTCTCCGTTCCCGTCGCCATGGCCACCCAAAATGCCGACTCAGACAGCGAGGTCGGGGGCCCCGATTCGGACTCGGACGACGACTTTGAGATGCCCACCGATGCCGGCGAGCAGGTCAACCCCTGGCGCATCCGGATCTGGGGCCTCGCGGCCTCCCCCGGTGGCGGCATGCATGCCGCCATGGTCTCCCAGCAAAGCGCCCTCGGGCCCGAGCCAAAGGTTAAGTCTAAGATCTTCTGGGGCTTCAAGCCGCGCCTGGCCGCGGGTGTCGAGACCGCCAGCGAGGGCCAGGACGAGCCCTCCGGCGCGGCGCAGATGACAACCGAGGGCAAGATGTGGGAGTGGATGTACGGTGGCGGCCCGCCCGTGCGCGGCGCCATGGGCTGGGAGGCCGAGTACAGGCCCAAGGGCGATGAGGCGCTGCGCGAGCAGCTGAGGAGCGTGCACGAAGCGCAGGTTTGCGGGTTCTGCAAGGCTGGTCTGAGGGATGCTGGCCGGTACACTGTTTGCGACAACGGCCATACGTTTGGTAAGAACCGCTCCTTTGTATCATCCCCTCATGAGGAACTTGAGAAAGGAGGACGTGCTAATGATGACGTATAGCTACTTGCACAGCTAGCGGCCTAGCCATCCTAGCCCCTGGTATCTCTCGTGCGTGCGGTGTCTGCGGCCGTCGCTGCCTTGCTGCTGGACAAATTGCTAGGATTGCGGAGACACACGGTGTCGAGGCCGTGGTAGACCCATCTGCCGTGGAGTTGTGTGGAGGCTGCGGCGGTAAGTTCATTGCGTAGGAGATCAGGAATTCCGAGTTCAGGCTGGCGTTCAGGAAAGGGGCCATGTGTAGGCTGTATGGAGGGGTTGTGGTCCATGTTTGCTATACTCCCATGGGATCAGACAACGCAATCGAACGAGCATTCAGAGCACAAATGTGCTGTGTGGCACACGGCCAAGTCAGGTCAAAAACCAACAGATCAAATTATGCACGCCGTCTGAACGATGCGGACTCGTACTCTCGACTTCTACAGCATCTCGGTGGCAAGCTGGAGCGCTACCTGATGTCTGCCTACGAACCATCGACTTCACTGTTGGGGGTCTGTTTTCTTTCTCAATCCATACCGCCTTCTCCATGGAATCTCTCCCTTTCTTAGAGGCAGAAACATCTGGACTTGGGCCGCAGATTGACGACTGTCCACCGTGTTCCAGAGAGTCACTCAAAGGCGCACAATTCGTAGGCAGCGTCGGCGTAACCTACATCGCTGTAGGCAGAATGCAGATAGGCAGCAATGAACCTGGTGCATTAATCAGCACAGCGGCTAAGTGAGGGCCAACCCCACATGACCGGGATCACAGGCCTAAGGCACCAATGGGAAGAAGCCGTCGCGGTCGTGTTTTCAGGGACCCTGAAGAAGTCGCGACTTGGGAATGTTTACTCTGGTCCCAGATCGGAACGTCAACATCGAGGATTTGTTGCTAGCACAACACGTACACCCTCCTCCTTCATCCCACCATCCCACCTCCTTGACGCCCTCCGACCTCATATGTGAGCACGACACCCGCCATCGTGGCATCCGCTCTCTTCCCTCTCCTTCGTACGGTCCTTTGCGTCCACTGCAAGGCGCCACCTGTTCCCCCTTTTGCCATTGTACATCGCTGTCAACCTATTGCTCGCCCCTCCTTGTCAGTACACCACTTGCATCACGACGCCTCGCGCGCCAGGTCTACACCACTGTACAAGATGGATTTCTCGGACGAGTCAATGTTCAGCGCGCAGGAGGAGTCGGATGCCTTTTCTCCCGAAACTGTAAGTGCCCCGCTCCCACTTTCTCTGGTCCAACGTCCCCTTCATTCGCATTTGGGTTCGCGACCAATGGCCAGAGGATCAATGCGCGGACCGCCATCACGAAGACTCTGTGCCTGCCTTGCCATCACAATCGCATCTGTTCCTTCCCTTTCGCGCGCCCACCTTTCCAACTGCGATCACACCAACTCCAGGCCCTCTTCGTCTTACCGGACAAGGCTCTCTCGACTACACCAACTGCCTCTCAACTACCCCTCCTCCAGCTGTTGAGATGTCTATGCTACCGCCCCCTCGTCCAATACCCGCTCGCTCATCACTGCCGAACACACCGACTTCTAGTTCTACAGCTAACCCTCCCCAGAAGCCCAAGGCAGCCAAGGCTCCGGCGAAGAAGGCCCCGGCGGCCAAGAAGCCTGCAGCCAAAAAACTGACCCAGACGACCCTCAAGACGGCCGCAGCACCGAAGAAACGCCCAGTGTCATTCAGCGACGATGAAGCCTCCGGGCTCTCCAACACCCCTCCCAGCTCTAAGAAGTTGAAGAAGGCCCCGGCTGCCAGCAAGTCGAGCGGCAACCCGCTTGCCGAGATTGAAAACGACAGCATGGCGCTCGATGAGCCCAGCGCTCCCGCGCCTGTGGCCAAGGGCACAAAGAAGACGGTAGAAGAGACGTACCAGAAGCTCACTCAACTCGAGCACATCGTCAAGCGTCCCGATACCTACATCGGCTCCGTTGAGCGTACCGAAATGCCCATGTGGGTCTACAACAAGGAAACCCAGTTGATGGAATTCCGGAAGGTCACCACGGTTCCCGGTCTTTACAAAATCTTTGACGAGATTCTTGTCAACGCTGCGGATATCAAGGTCCGTCGCGAGGAAAGCGGCGAAGAACCTGTCACACACATCAAGGTGAACATTGACCGCGAAGCCGGTCAAATCAGCATCGAGAACAACGGCAAGGGTATTCCTGTCGAGATGCACAAGCAACATGGCATCTATGTGCCTGAGATGATCTTCGGTCATCTCCTCACAGGTTCCAACTACGATGACGACGAAAAGAAGACAACTGGTGGTCGCAACGGTTACGGTGCCAAGCTCTGTAACGTCTTCAGCACAGAGTTCACCGTCGAGTGCCAGGACTCTGCCAACGGAAAAAGATACAAACAGACCTGGACCGACAACATGAGTAAGATGGGAAAGGCCAAGATTACCTCGAGCAAGTCCAGCGACTTTGTGCGCATCACCTTCAAGCCCGACTTCAAACGGTTCAGCATGGAGGGTATCGACGATGACCTCGAGGCCTTGTTGTACCGCCGAGTCTACGACATGGCTGGTACGATCAAGGGCATCAAAGTTCACCTCAACGGCACCGTGGTCAAGCCGTCGGCGTTCAAGGGCTATAGCGAGATGTACGCCAAGGCTATCGCCAAAGAACGAGCTTCTGAGGAGGGAGGGGAGCCCAAGGTCACCGTGGAAATGGACAAGAACGACAACTCCCGATGGGATGTTGGATTCACCGTGTCGGACGGCTCTTTCCAGCACATTTCATTCGTGAACAACATTGCCACTACGTCCGGTGGCACACATGTCAACTACATCGCTGACCAGATTGTCCAATATCTCACGAAGTACCTCGACAAGAAGAAGAGGGGCCACGCCCTGAAGCCGCAACATATTCGCAACCACATTTTTGTTTTCATCAACTGCCGCATCGAAAACCCCTCCTTCAACTCTCAGACCAAAGAGCAAATGACTACCAAGATCAGCAGCTTTGGTAGCAAGTGTGTCTTGTCAGAAGCGTTCCTCAAGAAAGTCGCCGCCTCCGATGCCATTCAAAACATCATGAGCTTTGCCGAGAAGAAGGCGGACAAGATGATGGCCAAGAGCGATGGCAACAGGCGATCGCGCATCAACAACGCCAAACTAGTCGACGCTAATTTGGCTGGCACTAAGCGCGGACACGAGTGCACCTTGATCTTAACTGAGGGTGACTCCGCCAAGAGTCTGGCTGTCGCAGGTCGTGCTATTCTTGACCCTGACCGCATCGGTGTCTTTCCCCTTCGTGGTAAGATGTTGAACGTCCGCGATGCATCCATTGAACAAATCACAAAGAACCAAGAGATCCAGAATATCAAGCAATTCTTGGGACTGAAACACAAGCAAAACTACACAGATACAAAGGGTCTGCGTTATGGTCATCTCATGATCATGGCTGATCAGGACCACGACGGCAGTCATATCAAGGGCCTTCTCATCAACTTCCTGCAGGTCCAATACCCTTCCCTCCTCCAGATCCCCGACTTTTTCCGGGAGTTCATCACGCCGATTGTCAAAGTCTGGCAAGGCAAGAATCCCAAGAACCCCCAGAAGCTCCAGGCGTTCTTCACTCAACCTCAATATGAGGAGTGGAAGGAGGCACACAAGAGTGAGATCAGCCGCTGGGAGTACAAGTACTACAAGGGTCTGGGCACCAGTTCCAATGAAGATGCCCAGGTCTACTTTACCAATCTCGACGATCATCTCAAGGAGTTTGACACAATGCAGTCCTCGGAGGCGGATCTGTTCGATCTCGCCTTCTCCAAGAAGAAGGCAGATGCCCGTAAAGAGTGGCTTGGCAACTTTGTTCCGGGAACGTATCTCGATCACTCGACCAAGTCCATCACGTACAATGATTTTGTCAACAGAGAGTTGATCCTCTTCAGCATGGCTGACAATATGCGTTCCATTCCGTCAGTTCTTGACGGTCTGAAACCTGGTCAGCGGAAGGTCATGTTCGCTTGCTTCAAGAGAAACCTCATCAAAGACCAGAAGGTCGTGGAATTGGCCGGTTATGTTTCCGAAAAGGCCGCGTACCACCACGGTGAAATGTCTCTTCAACAGACGATCATTGGCCTCGCCCAGAACTTTGTCGGTTCAAACAATGTCAACTGCCTCGAGCCCAGTGGTAACTTCGGTTCTCGTCTTGCCGGTGGATCAGACGCTGCCAGCCCCCGTTATATCCACACGCGCTTGTCTCCATTCGCCCGAAAGATCTTTTCTGTTCTTGACGAGCCCAATCTGGAAGTTCAAATGGAGGACGGAAAGCCGATCGAACCCAAGGTCTATGCCCCGATTATTCCCATGGTTCTGTGCAACGGCGCCGATGGTATTGGTACGGGTTGGAGCACTTCAATTCCCAATTATCACCCGATGGAGATTGTCAGGGCCATCAAAAAACGAATGGGTCGCCTTGATTCTGACGACACCGAAGGGAAACCCTTTGAGACGATGATGCCCTGGTTCCGTGGTTGGAAGGGCACCCCGGAGCCCGCCGAGAAGGACCGCTACAAGTTTAACGGCATCTACGAAACCGACGACAAGACGGGTGAAATCATCATCAAGGAGCTGCCCATCCCAATGTGGACCGATGATTTCAAGGCCAAGTTGGAAGAAGTGATTAGCGGCGCCAAGGGCCCGGCCTGGATCAAGGACTACAAGGAGTTCAACGATCATAAGAATGTCAACTTTGTCATTCAGCTTGATGAAAAGCACTACAAGGACATCCACAAGACCCACGAAGGTATCATGGAGAGGTTCAAGTTGAACAAGCAGGTTGCGACGTCGAACCTGGTGGCATTTGACAGCACCGGCCGCATTCGCAAGTACGAGAAGGTCGAAGATATCCTGGAAGAGTTCTACGTCTACCGCCTTGATATGTACGCCGCACGCAAGAAGCACTGGCTCGGCGTCTACCACTCAGACTACCGTAAGCTGAAGAATCAGGCGCGCTTCATCCAGGAGATCATCGACGGTGAGTTGATCGTCTCCAAGAAGCGGAAGCCAGTTCTCGTGCAAGAACTCCGCGACCGCAAGTACGAAGCGTTCCCCAAGAACGACGGCAAGAAGCAGGCGACGACGGAAGAAGAGGACATGGACGCGTCCGACAATGAGGATGACAGCGTCGGCGGTGCTGCCGACTATGATTATTTGCTTTCGGTATGTAATCCACACTTGAGAGGTTGGAGTACTCAATACGCTAACCATTCGTAGCTGCCTATCTGGTCCTTGACACTCGAGCGCTTGGAAAGGCTGAACTCTGCGATCATGAAGAAAAAGGGCGAGCACGACGCTCTTCTGGCCCGAAGCGAGAAAGACCTTTGGTGCCAAGATCTCGATGAGTTTACCGAAGAGTGGGAGGCTCAGCTTGAGATGGACGACAAGATCCAGTCCAAGATTAACCGTATGGGCCGCCGACGATCTAGGAAAATCGGTGCTGGTGGCGGCAAGGTCGGCCGCGGCAAGGCTGACGATGACTTCGAGCCCGAGAGGAAGAGGGCAGCTCCGAAAGCGAAGGCGGCCGCGAAACCGGTACCTGCTGCCAAGAGGTTCCAGGAACAGTTTGACCGGAAACTCGAAATCGCAAAGGCCGAGTCGCCAGTCGACGCCTTCTCTGACGATGACTTTGCGATCCTTGCCAAGCCCAAGGCTGCGCCCAAGACTGCACCCAAGGCGAAGGAGCCTGTACTCAAGGCCGAGGAGTCAGACGATGACACCGCTACGGCCGCTCTTGCACGCAAGAGCAGCGTGCCGGCCTCGAGGCCAAAGCCGAAGGCAAAGGAGACTCTGCCCAAGTTCGCCGACTCCAGCGACTTCTCCGACGGCGACCTGACCAGCATGAGTGCGAAGAAAAAGAAACCCTCTGCGTCTGTCGAGCCTGAAGCCGAACCGGTCATTGGTGGGCGCACGATGCGATCAGCGGCTGCCAAGGCCCGACCTGTCTTCGACCTGTCAGAGTCGGATGCTAGTGACAACGACTTTGGCGATGTCGGTGACATTGGCCAAATGGTTCACGGGTACAAGTCGACGAAAACAGATTCTTCCAAGGAGCTGAAGAATGGTAGACTCAGCTTGCATGGCATGAACCGCCCCGAGTCCAGCCATGGCGCACGTGAGGCAGCCCTTCCAAAGCTCAAGTCGAAGCCTTCAAGGCACATTCTGGACGACGACAGCCACGACGAGACGAACTATGAGGCTCTCGCGGTGCGGTCGTCGCCCCACAAGCCTGTGGCCAGCAAGGATGATGATCTGGAGGAGTTCCTCAGTGATGACTCGGTGCCCGCTCGTAAGCCTTCCAAGGCATCCTCGTCGTCGCGGGAACCCGTGCCTCCACCGGCTCTCGAGGTTAAGAAGGCCCGTGGACGTCCTGCGGGAATGAAGAACAAGCAGAAAGATGACGCCGCGACAGCAAAGGCTCCTGCCGCCAAGGCCAAGGCCAAGGCAGCTCCCAAAGCAGCCCCCAAAGCCGCCGCGAAGCCCCTGCCTCTCTCACCTGCTGCCAAGGCATACTCGGCCAGCAAGGAAGCGAAGAAGCCCGCGAAGAAGACCGTCTTCAGCGACGACGACGACGATAGCGACGATATGATGGTCGACGCTGACGACGCCGAGCCTTCTTCGCCGCCCCCACGGCCCGCAGCTCGAGGCCGTCCGGGTCGTGCGGCTGCCAAGAAGAAGCCCACCTACATCATCGACGACGATGACGAGAGCTCCATGGCTATGGACGAGCCGCAGGATGATGGCTTTAGCGATAGCGACTAAAAGGAGTCGTCGACATTTTGGCGAGTGCGAGGCGTTCACGGGCTGGAAGGCTATCAGACGGATGCGATGATATTGATGAACAAGCATTTTTCTCGGGCTCGGAAATTCTCACCCTTCATATTTCCTTTTCTCATTCTTCCCCCCATGCTTTTGCTACGGATCCGAGACCAGACTTGTGATTGGTATCTTCCTTGTCTGACTAGATATGGCCCCAACTATAGTTTCGTTTTCCTATCGAGTCTTGTCACCTTGCTGTTTTTGTATGAGTACATCTCGGATTGATGCGTGAATACCACTTCTGGCTTGACATTGCTTCCAACCACTTGTGATACTGCTGAATGACTGCTTGTGTGACGCTCTAAGCATTGTGCTCGGCAGTCGAACTTGCAGACGAGGCGAACATAATAGAGCGATACTAACCAGCCATACATAGTCTTGAGCTGTCAGGATCGGATGCACAGCACTGAGGAGAACGCGGTATGGAAAAATGATATTATGAGGCCCTTATGAACCGTTCCATTCCCTTGCCGTGGCAATCTCAATCTGATGGGTGTCCGTCTTCCTTTCGCCGTCGCCGGAAATCATGAAAGGGAGCGAAACTAAAAATCAACCATGAGACCCAGGTTCGTCATCGACAGTACAGTACATCGTTACACGCAAACCAAAACTCTTCCTCGTGACAAGTGCAGGCCACTGCTGGCCTGCACGGCCTTGTCTGATGCACGAAAACACACTCCGATCCGATAGAAGACCCTGCTTCCAAAATCAAGCGAGAAAAAGAAACCCAAGCGACGCCGGAGTCAAGAAGCTCGCAGAATGATCTTGCTGTCGTGTCCACGTCGATGCCACCTTTTCCGGTGGAAAAGACAGTCACATCGTGTCGCGTCGTTTCGTCTCATGCCATGCGTCATCGTCGTCACTCGACCAGCGGCATCGACTCGCCGTTTTCGCTCATGAGTCTGCTTGCCGCAGGTAGCTGTTGATCCCAAGTGGCGATTTAAGAAGCCAGCTGGGGGTTCTCGCCAGGAACGACGGGCTCAGTCGTGGTGTCGACCTTGTTGAACTCGGTGCTGGGGGCAGCAGGGAAGTCCTTCTCGGCAACGGGCTCCGAGACGACGGGGGCAGGCTTGGCGGAAGCCTCGGGAGAGGGCGAGCGACCGAGCAGCTGCTGGGCCTTGGTGGTGTAGTCACCCATGTACTGCTTGGTCAGGTCGGTGGCTTGGGCCGCCTGCTTCTGCGCAACGGAGCGGAACTGAGCGGTCTGGTCGTTGATGACATCGCCAGCCTGCTTGAGGTGGTGGTCGATGAGCTCTTGGTTGGAGGTATAGGCAAGGGGAACGACGAAGAGGGTGGTAGTGGCGGCCAAGGCGAGACCCCAGAGAGGCATGACCTTGACAAGGTAGTAGGAGATGAAGGCACCGAGGAACGCCTAAATTGATGATCAGCCTCACGAATCACCTGACCTGTTCACGAGCACAAACTTACAGCAGCAGAAGCACCGACATTCTCGGCGAAGAGGATGCGCTGGGCCTCAATGACGAAGAAGTTGACGAGCTCGTGCACGTCTCCTATGGCGGCATCAAGAGTCTCCCTCGAGATGGTGTGGTAGCGGCGGGGCCGAAGCTGGGTGGCCAGGCCGTTGTTCAGGACGAGCTTGCCGGTAAGCTCGGCAAGGACGGTGGTACCGAGAACCATCCATGAAAGCTTGAAGGCATAGCGGAGAACATCCAGGTAGCGAACAGCAAAGATGACCGAGACGATGGAGGCATAGGCAATAGCGGAGGCACCTGGGACATGCTTATCAGTTTGTGTGTTTCGAAGGAAGCAAGGTGGGAGCAAGATCATGACGTACGAGGGTTCTTCCAAGAGAGGAGCTCGGAGAAGAACGAGTGGTAGTGGGTGAGGGGCTGGCCGGTGGCAGCAGGCTGCGAGGGAGTCCTGCGAGAGGCAGCGAGGTTGGCAAACTCGTTGGAGGTCTTGGCCGATTGGGCCTTTACGTTCTCAGCCATGGGGCCTGGAGAGGGAGAGCTTGGTCAGTAAATTTTCCTGGCGACAGAGATAAGGCGCTGGCGGAACAGCCATAGTCCAAAAACACCATCAAACATACCGTTGGCGAGCTGCTGGTAAGCAGCAGCGGCGTCTAGAGATCGAGGGTTAGCTTCTGTAGTCATGGTATGCGTTTGTGTGGGTGCGGCGGGGAGCTCAAATACTGTCGTCATCCGGGTCAGCGAAAATGATCGAAGGCAAAGATAACAAGGATTCGAAGCGAGGGAGTGCAAATAAGTATCTGCATTTCATTCACGTACCTTACTCTCCTTGGTAGTCTGGACGTAGGAGTTGCCATTGGCACCGGGGTTGCCAGTAGGGGCGTCGGGGAAGTCAGCCATTGCGATCGGGTGACGGTGGTGTTGTCGTGTGGATGTGGTCGTGTGAGCGTGTGTGGAAAGGGTAGCAAGCTCGACAGGCGGAGATGGATGGCAAAGAGCACGCGAAGATGCAGGTTCGAGAATAGTGATTCCGAGGAAGGTGAATGGTGAGGTAGGAGAGGGTTTGGGAGTTTTGTGTGCGGTGATGGTGGAAGAGGGAGTGGGAGAGCAGGCGAGAGATAGCGAGCGCTTGGAGGAGGAGAGAGAAAAGCACCCCTTTGTGTGGGTTGCTCACAAGCGTGGTGATGCAAATGACGGGACTGCAGGAGCAACCTGGAACCCACCCGGGGCAGGAACGAAAAAAACAGGCCCTGACCTCCTTCTCCCTGCCTACCTTAGGTACCTAGGTAAGGTAGGTACCTTAGCTTTCTCTTTCTAGCATCTGCCTCAGCCTCTCTGCCTGTCCTGTCGGGCTCAGTGGCCCCTCCCCGGGCGGGCTGGCTGGGGGGGGCATGCCCGCTCAGACCAACCTGCCGACAGAAGAGCGTCAGTAGCTTGGGCCAGCTGCAGCTGCTGGAGCAAGTCAAGGAGCAGGAGCTCCAGCTTACCCTCACCTGGGTGGACCCTCCACTGTGGCTAGTGCATCCAGCTGGCTCGAGCGATGACGCATGTGTGCCACAGCAACAATCGATACGACTTTTTTTTCCCGTCTCGTCTACATGCGCCTGCAGCCCACAACACGATCCCATATGGTGCATTGCCAAGTACCCTATACTTTCCACTGTGTCCACCCTACAGCCCCCCACCGCGACCCTGAACTCATTGCGACATTTCCCATCATCGGCTCGCGACGCAGAGAGCCTGGAACGCCCGTCGCTGTCGTCATACCACGACATGCAAGCAACCCGTACACTCGCACCAGAGCGCCCCTGCAAGCGGAACAGATAGGCAACAGCCACGTCCCTCTCGTTATCTGGCCTCAAGCTCGAAGAAAAAAATAAAACTTGACAGATCTATCTGATGGTGATGGTATGTAGTCTAGGTAACAGCATGAAAGGGCCATACCCCATGACGCGCCCCCAGCTCCAAGGGGTAGTAGGCTAGGTAGTGATGTTTTGCCTCGAGACTGTCTCCTGGCCGTTGCATGTGATTCCCCGCTTTCGATACCACCCCGATCAAGCCCGACTTGGCCAGAACACGACATGCGCGCGCGCGACTCGAGCGTCATCCCTTTGTGAACATGACCTTGCTGGCTCGCTACCTCCCACGACCGTGACTTGAGGGCATTCGGAAAACGGGCCGACGATGAGCTACTTAGACAGACACCTGTTCGAGGCAACCTTAAGAGTGCAACCCGCATCACAAACAAACGTGTCGACATGAACCGGACAAATAACTCATTTCAGTCTCACCAGGACTACAAAAGTCTTTCGCAAAAGCGCCCAAGGTAATTCCACTAAGAGAAGCCAGACAGACCGAGGCTCATCTGGCCCAACGCCGCTCAACTCCAAGGCTGTGTGCAAGCAAAGTCAGTCTAAGGCTGTGTCCGCTTCCGCCTGCTTATATGATGCTTCATCTCCCTCCCTTTTCCCGATCTTCTTCCTCCTGGTCTTGCATCAAATGTACTGCCGTCCCGGTCTTCAGAGCTCGTACGCTGTCCCTTGGACCATGACCCATCTCTTCCACTGATGGCTGTCTATCCGCCCATGATGGAAACACCATGTAGCTTAGGCCCGTCGCCAGCCCCAGAACCCTCCGGCCTGGGTTTGTTGGGCGGCTCTCTGCTCGATTGGTGGTGTCGTGACAGCGGGCGCCGCAGCAGCCTTCGTGGCATCTCCGCCTGTGAATCGGCCAAAGACACCCATGGCAGCCGAAGCGGCCGATGGCGTTTGAGACACTGGTGGTGTGTCGCCTGGCGCCAGACCGTACGCCTTTCGAAGGCTCTCGAGCTTCAACTTTGTCTCGTCTGCCTCTTGTCTGGCAATGGCCTCAGATGTCTTGGCCTGCACGAGCTCCAGCAACAGCGCTTCATGGTCGCTGACCGGGGGCGATGGCGTGGAAACCGTAGGAATCGTTGAATCATGAGGCTTGGGAAGCGACGATGTTCTCTTGCCGAACGCCGATCCGGCTTGCGATGGTGTTGACCTACTTCTGCCGAGCTTCAACTCGCGAAGTCCCCCAGCAGCACCCGTCGCCGCCTTGGGCCACTCGCCAATGTTGGATGTGCTCGTGTGCGGATGGGCCGCCGCGTGAGCGCTATTCGCCGCGTCGACTTCAACAGCAGAAGCCCGCACCCGCATGTTGAGGATCTGCCTCTCTAGCCTCTGTTTATCCTGATGCAGGGCCCGAGTGTGAGCATGGCTCTCCTTGACTTGTTCCTTCAGAGCTGATACCTCCTGATCCAAGTCATATATCCTTCTTCCGTAGTCCTGAGACTGAGAGATGGCATTGGCAAGCTGATCTTTAGCGTGACTGAGCTCATCGCGCAGCGACGTTCTAGACTGAATTGTTGAAGAACGACGCCGTATGGTCACTTCCTGCAGGGCGAATCTTTGTTCGACAACATCCAATAGTTGAGACAGGTCGTCGGCAGTGGGTGTCTTTGATTCAGCATCTAAGGTGCTCTTAAGCTTATCGGCTTCTTCGTCTTGCTGCTCAGCATCTGTACTCTCATTGGCCTTGACAGTCTCGAGGCTTGCATCAGTCCCAACTGAATCATTGCTGGCTTTCTTGCGGAGGCCATCGAGCAGCGACCGGACGGCTCGCTTGTCTTCTTCACGCTGCTCACGTTCCTGTTGCAGGTCTGACGCTAACAATGCATTGTTCCGTTGCAGCTCGCTGAGGGCGGTGAGGAGATCCTCGATCTGGCTGTGAAGGTTCCTCTCCTCGGTGTTCTTATGATTCGTGCTATTGCTGGGTTTGATCGAGGCGCCATCATCGGCAGTCGTAGTTGATGAGTCCCGAGAAACCCCTGTCGCGTCGGTGGAAGTTGAGCTCAACACGCTGGCTGAGCTAGCTTCCATCGAGTTGAGAGTCGAGGCAAGGCTCTGCTTCGAGGTGCTGCGTCGTAAAATGCTCATTGGTCGCGAGGCGGCACTTAGACCAGGGCTTAGGTTGGATGATTTCGTAGAAGACGTGGCCCATATGCGGCCCAAGAATCGGGAGGCGGCAGTAGTCACATCTGATGTGCGCGCCGCATTGGCGGTCGCAATCTTCTCCTCCAGGTACCCCTGCTCGAGCTGCAGTAGCTTCTCTCGGCTGACAACGCCGGTCAAGCTGACAAAGTCTTGGACGAACTCGTCGGCGTTGTAGTGATAGCAATCCCAGAGGCCACGAGACAGGAGAAGTTGCATGACATCCTCGAACTCGCTGCAGCCCAGGATGCGGGATTGGTTCTTGCGCATGAGCGACAAGGCGACACGCATGAGGGTCTCCGGGGCGCCCTCTGCAAAGATGACATCGTAGATGCGAAACAGCATTGGCAAGGGGCATGTTGTCGCGAAGAAGCTGAGGAACCACTGTGAAACGTATGCCGGGTCAACTTGTAGATCTTCCATGTGTCCCGACAACAGGGGTAGATTCTCGCGTAGCAGCTCGCGAAATTGATAGATGCGGACATGCAGTCCTGACAGGTCGGGAAGGAAACAGCTGCGCAGATCATATCGTTCCATCAACCTGATCATGTCACGGTTAGCGTGGTCTCATGGTACGGAAATGCAGCTGCCTTTCACGGCTCTTACCGGACCAAGACGCAGAATGCCTGCTTGTCAGGCATGTGCATGAGCAGAGGGCCAACAAGGAAGGCCAGCCCTTGACAGTAGCCAATCTTCTGGTCGTAGAGACTAAAGCACTTGAGCACCCTGCCGAGCATACGCTGGCCGTCACCCTCCGGATCGCGGAACATGTCGACGCCGGGGAAGCTCCGTCCGAGATCCTTGCCGATCATCGGCTCATACGGGCTCGACTCGCCCGAGAACCGCTCGTACTGCTCTTCCAAGGATGCATCACAGGCGCCCGACATGCTCTGCCACACGACGCCGCGCAGCGGGGGCGGAATGCCTTTGCGGATCTTATTGGATAGAAGTGTTGGCAGCCTGGCGGCAGTCTGCTGGTAGTCTTTGACGAGCGCAGCGTAAAACTCGAGATCGGTCATTGGAGGAGGTGGCAGCATGGAATATCGAAGGGCGGAAGGTTGAGGTCCATTGACCATATCTCGCAGCTGGGCCATCGAAGGGGGTCTCACGCGCTGCTGGTTCGATAGTTGCTAGACGGCCTGCACCTTGTCGCTCGTGGGGTTAGTAGCCAAGAGGTGGTTCTCCTTTTCGAGCAACGCGAGCGCATTGCAGTGGACTATTGTGCGAGACGTGTCAGAAACCGAGTCGTGACTGCTTAGGGAAGTCAATCGGCTTACCTTGTCCGTCTCGTCGTCCTTTGGCTCCTCGGCTTCCGTCTTTTGCAGCTGTTCCCAGTCGACTTCTTCCGAAATAGACGAGCGGCGAGCCTTTGCGTTGTGATCTTTGTCGTCCGCGGGTGATTCCGCGCCACTCTCATCGTTCGCATCCATCAGTTCCTCTTCGATGCTTCGGGCACTGTTCGTTGGCGGAAGTGGCGTAGCAGGGTCGCTCGATACCTCGTCGAGGCTGTCATCTCGCTCGACCACAAGAGCGAGCGGCGTCTTGTCGAACCGTACTGTGCTGGGCCGTCGCAGTGCTGCGGCATCCTCGAGCAGCACCGACGTATCCAGAGTCAGCGTGGGCGGCTCCGACAGCCTGACAGTGACCATAGAATCGTGGGCCATCTTGGGCGTCACGCTGCCAGTGACGTTAGGTGCAAACGCCTCGGGCACCGGACTGGCGACTTCTTCTTTGTCTCCTGCAGGCTTTTCTGCTATCGTATCGGTGACAACGGCATCTGCCAGTTTCAAGGTGTTCTCGTCGAGAGGAGAGAGGGTTTCGTTCGACTGAGGTTCGGACCTGTGTATGGGCTCGGGCTCGGATGTTGGTCGTAGCGTCGACTTTGAACCTTGGGTCTGTTCCAGCTCTTGTTCATGTTCTTTTGCCAGTTCTGGCTCCAGCTCTGATTTTGGGTTGGATATCGGCGTTGCTGTCGAATCCATCGCCAAAGAACGGATGGAGCTTCTTGGACTAGAGGCAGCGGTAGGTGTCGATGCAGTGTCGTCGACTGGAATGTCACGGGCGGGCCCGATGGTCGGGTTGACAACAGATGGAATCTCGACATCGGCCGACGGGACGGCCGGTGGGGAAATCTGTTTCTCGATCGAGGGTTCCATCTCGCAATGCGTCGCTGGTACGAGGCAGCTGGGAAGACTCGACCTTTGGGCTGCCCTTT
This sequence comes from Verticillium longisporum, assembly GCA_019188255.1. Taxonomy (NCBI): domain Eukaryota; kingdom Fungi; phylum Ascomycota; class Sordariomycetes; order Glomerellales; family Plectosphaerellaceae; genus Verticillium; species Verticillium longisporum. Next base: position 5,003,307 of record JAETXT010000005.1, on the reverse strand, counting down.
GTTCAGTCGAGGTGACGCCCGAGCATGCCCTTCGGTGACGAGGATGGCGATGCTGACGGATGTCCTTGTCGGTTGGCCACCCAACCTTTCGTCGGGTGAGGTGCCAGACTGCAAGAGTATGGGATTCGCCTCGTCAATATCGCTATTGATTGCCTTTCTCGCTGTTTCACTCCAAAAGTCAAGCAGGCTGAAACACCGCGTCTCGATGGGGTGGAAAGAAGTTCCAGCGGGAAACGAGGCAGGTGCGACGGGCGAGATGACTTTCAACGACAATTGATTCACAGCAAATGATGAAATGAAATGAAACAGCCAGTTAGCTGATCTTGAGAGACGAGGGTTTGATGAGCCGAACGATTCGAGACCCTGGCGAAGTGCAAAGCAAATCAATCCAGCTCCTCAGTGCACCCATCATCCGCCGTTCCTCTTCGTCCTCCTCGTCTACCGTACTGTAATGTGGTCCCCTGATGTGCCAGCTAGGCTGGCTAGGCCCGATATCGACGCTACCCAAAAAGCAACCCTGTCTAGTCGTCCTGTTCAGGCCATCTTACAGGTCACGTAGCTTCTTTCCATCACTAAAATAATCTGACCCATCAAAGAGAGTCCCTGGACGACCATCAAGGAGGGGGTGGTACAGGCAGGAGAGGCGAGGAGGAGGCTAGCACAATTTCCGCTCCTCGCATCTCCGCGCGCGTTGATTGGCTCGTTTTGTTGATATTGATGGCCACATCCCCTGACTTGCCCCTGAGTCCGTGAAGGCCCCCCCACCAAAATCCCACCCAATGACACCAATGGCAGGAGCTCCCCAGCCTTGCATTGTCCATGTGGATGCTGCACCCAGGGGGTGGATAACGGACTGCACAGGCGCGAAAGCAGATTGTATTGTCTCGACGTGTCTACTAGGCGCGTGCCAACGACGCCATATCAGGGCACGATCGGACCTTAGACAGGACCTGCAGAAGTGTTTCCCTTTCCATCAAAGCAAGTTCCGACTCACCGTTGGTCGAAGGTGAACGTCGCAAAATCTCGGTGCCTCATCAATCTGCATACCCACTTTCGAAACAGAACATACCTACCAAGCCTCAAGTGAATCGCCTTCTGTGCCAGCCCTGAGCCAGCCAATAGCTCTCGCAGGGCGGGGAGCTGCACTGAGCACTCGCTGTGATGAGGTGTCCCAGCGGGGCTCACCCTGACTGCATCCGAACCAGCTCTATTGTCGAGAAGCCCCTCCACACTACGACGCCATACATATGCGACCGAGCGGTCGAACTCGGGCTTTGGTGAGCCATCGTAGCTCCATTCCTCATGCTTTGCCCTTGGATAGATTCGCCTCTGACCATGACGTCTTTCATCTACGTGTCCGAGCCCACATACTGACGTGTCCCTGGTCAGGAACAGAGCGCAGGGCTCGCAGGGTTCTTCCTCGCATCTTGCCGCCTGGCATTTCTACCTGCGCATTGTACTGCCATCGTAGTATACGTGCTGGTCAGTCAGTCGGCACACCCTTGTCAAAACCACAGCCCGTATCGTCGTGCAAACATGAAGTGCTTCTTGGCCTTCGGATGGCCCGAAATCGCCCAAAATCCTCCAGCGGGCCATGGGATTGTACCACAGACAACTGATGTTGAGCAGAGAGACAATTTACTCGTCGCATTAGATTTTCTGTCAGGCCAAGCCCAACCGCCGGATGCCGCTGTTCTTCCGGCAAACACCTGAGTAAGTACGTTGCAACGCTTATATATCCAGGCCACTAATAACGCCAGGCCGTGAGGACATGTCTTTTCTGTACAATTTTCCCCCCTTAATACACCACGGCCCAATCAGTATCCCGTGCTCCAATTGTTAAAGGGCTCACCCCTGTAAAAGTTTTCCTGAATCCCGACAAACCTCGGTAGCTCATGATGGCACGAGGGACAGCTAAGGGGCGGTCGCTGACGTGGGCGTCTGCGGCGGGCCTTGCGAGTGCGTGACTACTGGACTGGCCTGCGCCGTGCCAGGCTTCTGGCCTGGTGCTCTGTTGTATGTTGGCTCTTTCTTCGGATCGACACCAGGGTAGAGACCTTGCAGCTGCGTGTACAGCTCTACCATGAGCTTCTGCCTCTGTTCGCGGTCCACCATGGGTTCAAGGACTTTGGTCTCCTCGTCAGCTCCAGGCGGATGAGACTTGACGGGAATTTTCATGTTCAGTGGTGGAGGCGTCAGATACGCTGGGCTCGGGGGAAGTGTCGCAGGCTTGCGGTCGCGGTCAACCATCGTAGCGAGATAGCTCAAATTTCCTTGCAACCTCCGCATGCATCTAGAACAATGTGAGCAGAATTGAAATGATGGCTACTCCGCAGCGTTCACTTACTGGTTATAGTCTTGCTGGGCCATCATTTCCTCCCGGGATGGAGCAGCTCCTGCTTCTGGCGGCCCGGAATCTTCTTTGAGTTCGTGTAATGTCTGCTGCATCCTGATCGATTCATACAGAAGCTCATTGTTGATGCTCAACAGCACCATCATCCTCTCCTGCTCTTTGGCGACCGAGCCTGGGCTGAGGGGGGTTGCCGCAGGTGGAGCACCGTTGACGGCGGGGTTCTGTGCATTCGAGGGGAAGGTCGGTGTCTGAGGCGTCGCTGCAGCACTCGGCTGTTGTTGATTCGCAGGGAGTTGGCTTTGTGGTGCGGGTTGGGGGGTCGAATGCTGGGATTGCTGCCCTTGGGCCACGTTGTGATTCGGTGTGCCTTGCGAGGCACTAGGCGGCCTCTGAGGCGTCGGGCTTCCCGCCATACCCATTTGATTTGGTTGCGGCTGGTGTTGTTGAAGATGTTGCTGGTGTTGCGGCTGCTGATTGGCCTGCTGGTGATGTTGTTGTTGTTGATGATGATGCTGCTGCTGCTGATGCTGCTGCTGATGTTGCTGCTGCTGATGTTGCTGCTGCTGATGCTGCTGATGCTGCTGCTGCTGGGCTTGTTGGTGTTGCTGGAGCTGATGTTGCTGTTGCGCGTGGTGCTGCTGGTGCTGTTGTTGCATGCGCTGTTGCATGAACTGTTGCTGCTGTTGAGGGTTCATGTTCGAGTTCGCGGGGAAGCCGGGCATGCCAGCCGCCATGTAGTTTGGAGGAAACTGCTGGCCGGCAGCATTGCCTTGAAACTGCTGGTTCGGATAGGCCACTGGAGGGAACACGTATGTCAGCTGTTGTTCTCGCCATGTGCAAGGGCGCAAGACATTGAGGCACTGGGGCGCAAACACGGTGTGTTCATCTCCATGACGCACTTTGTACGCTCCCAGCGCGACAGATGATGTGGTCAGGGTGTCGACGCTTTGGTGCGACCCGACAGTGATATAAGGTGCTTTATGTGCAAGGTGGCCTGCGTCAAGGACCTGCGGTGAGGTGGGCAGCGAAGAGAGGGCAATGAATGGCGAAGGATGGCAGATGTGGCAGGCCGTCGGCAAAGAGGGAGGGGCGAGCGAAGCGTGCCGATGTGACGGAGGGGGGGGGGGGGGAGAGGGAAGGAACGGCGGCAAAGCGTAAACAAATAAAAGAACCGGTAGAGAGCTTACTCTGGTTTGGTGTGGCCATTGGTCGGCCTCTGTGGCATGGCGGTACTCTGCATCATGCCTGCAGGCCCAGGACCCGACATCATGGCAGGATTGGGTTGGCCGGCGCCAGGGAAGGAGGGCTGCTGGCCTTGAGGCATGCCACCAGCGAACTGGTTAGGGTTGTACATCTGGGGTGGCTGCTGAGAGGAAAGCGCGCCGGGCTGCAGGTGAGGGTTGTGGTTGTGGTGTGGAGGTGGGGCGGCGTTGTTGAATGTCGGAGGGGCATTGAGGTTGGGATTCGAGCCATAGCCTGGGCCGTACATGGTTGTTGTGCTGGCGGTTTATGACTGGGGACCGGGTGGTCTTGGCCCGGCAGACGGGTTCAGCAACAGGGTCAGTGTCAGGCACGGGGCTGGGCGGGCGCGGCGTGGGGCCAGAACGGGCGGAGGTGTGGCCGCAGCGTAGTGGCAAGGATGAGTGAAAGTCGAGTTGTCGAGGGGCCGAGAATAGGACGATGGCTTGAGGGGGGCGCGAGCGACGATCGAGAGGCTGTTGTTGGACGCGGCAAACCAGTGTGATGGTTGCGCCGCGTTGCTTTGTTGGAGCCGCAGCGAGCTGAATGATGCGACGGGCGACAAGTTGCAGTGGGGTACGCAGTACAAGCGAGTGATAGGTAGGCGAGCCGTGAGAACAAGTAATGCGCGCAATTAGGTACAAGGCTGCAGGTTCATGGGCCTTCTCTTTCTCGATAAAGGGGCGGTGCGTGCTTGGGGTTGTCTCGCCGTCTCGTGAAGGAGGCGGGGGTGGGCGACAAAGGGAGGTGTGAAGCCGAAGCCGAAGCCAAAGCCAAAGCTCAAGCTCAAGCTCAAGCTCGAGCGAGGGAGAAGAACGAGAACGACGTGGGGAGGCGAATCAGAGACTAGAAACGACAATAGAATGGAGAGTCAGGGAGTCTATCGATGTTTCGGAGAGCGGGCCAACCAGGGATTCTCCGTTGGATCGTGGGAGGAGGCAAAGGCAGCGAGGGAGCGAGGCAACCAAATGGCCAGGACTACTGATCGGACGTGGGCCGGGCTGCGGCAGAGTAGAGCGACGGGCCTTGCGTCCGTGTGGGAACGGCTCCGATGTAGTGCGAGGGACGGCGTCTGCTCAATTGCGCTGGGCCTGGGCGGGCTGGCGGAAAGGCCGGGAGTCGAAAAGTGTGTGTGTGCGGTGTGCGGTGTGCGGTGTGCAGTGTGCGTGTGTCGTGTCATCAAACCGAGCAGGCAAAAAGAGACCAGCATGAGAGGGGAGAAAGAAGATTTCTGCGGGCATGCCAGTGTTTGCGCTTCGCCCAGGCCGCCGAGCCACGTTTGCGTGGAATCCGAGAGCTAACTGCTTGTGGGAAGGCGTCACCCACCGAGCGGGGGTCTGCGCTAGGGACCCGGCAGGGGGTGCCTGCAGCCAAGCTGTCTGGCCTCGGCTACCCTCCCTGATGAGAATGAGAAGCCTACCTGCCTGCAGTCGACAAGATGCGTACCTACCTACCTACCTCAGAGAAGGGAGTAGTGCCTGGCTATCTTGTTCACCTTCCTCAAAAGCTACCGACATGTAGGTAGGCATGAAGGGGTGGAAGTTGCGACGGAGGAAGAGGCGCCACGGCGATGCAGGTCCATCCACCGTCGCTTCACTGGCAGGCCAGCGAGCCACCGCAGTGCGAGAGCCATCCAAGCAGATGGTTTTTTACATGGCGCACCAATCAGTCCTATGGCTCTCTGGCAGCATGGCAGCACTTCTCGATCAATCTCTCGGGTCCTCATTCTGGATAGATCTACGTGAAGAACACGCGCCAAGATTAACATTGCAATGGTAGATACGTGTCCGTCAACAGAGCCATGTCCAGGTACGTCAGTTTCCGCCCCTCGAGGCTGAACCGTAATAGGTTCCGTATGTCGACGTTCCATGCACAACGTCGACGAAATGCTCCGCGATGATTTCAGCTGTCACAAACTCTGTTAACACTCGTCACGTCTCACAAGCACATTCACCGAGTCCTAAACTCACCTGTTCGCTCCGAATGGTGCAGCTCATCATACCACATGAAGCTCGACAGCGGGTTCGACGAATCAACGCACTGACCCGTGGCCGGGTTGCACTCATGGTACACCCCTTGCACGTTGGCCGGAGCCGTCAGGTATTTTTCGGGCTCCGCATGAATGTCGCGCATCAGGCTGTGGACATCGTAAATACCAAAGGTCGCGCCAGGCCATCGCTTCTGCACCAGAAGCTTGAAAGGCACGCCGTAGTCGAACAGGGTGTTAACGTTTGTCGTGTACTGAAGCATCTTGAACGAGTAGGCCGTCGTGTTATACGCCGTCTTGTTCGTCCAGAAGTTACTATCCTGGAAGCCACCCTGGTCCGAAGGCGCATAGAGAGGCGAGATCTCAAGCGGCGCCTCGTTGAAGAGCACAAAGTGGCGGCCGCCCGTCTTGTAGAGACGGTCAAAAATCGTCCAGATACTCTCAACGAAGGTCGAGATGGTCGTTCCGGCGGCTTGCGAATCGCTGAGGAACGCACCGTAACCCAGGTCGTTGGTTCCGATCCACAGCGCGTACAGCGTGTTGTCGGCCTTGCGGTTGTCGTACAACTTGCCCGAAGCGATGTCTGCCTCGAATGCCGGGATCTCGTAGTCCAGGACCGACGGGAATGGCCGCTTAATCAGGTCGAATTGGCGCTTGATGATGTCGTCCGAGCTGCATGCGCCGCTGACGGCGTAATTGAAGTACTTCGCGCCAGTCTCGTTGGCGACGAATTGGCCCCAGGCCAACCCGCCCGTTGCTGTCTTGCTACTTTCGGGGAGAGATTCGCCGGCCGGCGGGGCCTTGCCATCGTTATTGATGAAGTATCCCAAACGACCAGTGTCTGTCCAACTGTCACCGAAGGTTACCAGGTTTTCGAACTTGCGCAGGCCGCACGATGACGCCGCAGCGGCAATAGTGGCGAGAGCGAGCACGGAGAGAGAGTGCATGGTGGGCAGTCAGGATCGCTTGAGACGAAGAGCGGGAGGGTCCGTCAAGAAGGGCTCATGCTGTCAACAACGACCGGCGCCGACGGTTATGTACTTGAGCCTGCGAGAAGAACGGGCCTTGATTCTTGCCATGGGCATCACGCTTGTCGATCTCGTGAGGGGATGTTGTCCATTCATCCGACAGAGGGGTCAAGCGAGGGCGGAACCAGGAAGCCGTCGCCATCTCCGTGCCGTGCCTCCGAGGCCACTAGCCCCGGCACTTCTGGGCTCTGCAGATGTAGATGCCGTGACACCCGCCTTCGATCGAAAGCAACCCAAACGATGTGCTCGCACGATACGTGTGGCAGTATGATAAATAGATGCTCACAGCATTGCTTGGAAATCCGGAAGGTCTGAGTTGCTGGGCAGACGAGGCGTTCTCGATGCTTTTGCTTGTCTCGCACATCATCGACAAGGTGCTGGTCTTGACGAAAACAGGCAGGGATGCCGATGCCGTTGTGTGCCTAATCAGCCTGAATGCTGCTTTACCCTGGTTTCCGAGCAGCAGGCAGATTTGTACCTCGTTGGAGGAAACACATTCGGTTCATAATCCTTGCCGTGTTCAAGTCACGGCGCCGAAAGAGAATTCCGGCGCCATCTCTAGCCGCAGTGTGATATATCGTTATGCCCAATGTGAGATAGGTAGATCGATTGACAAGATGGCCAGATCAGGTTGGTTCAACCTCATGGTTCCGTGGCGTGGAAGGAGAGGAGCAAGCACTAGGTGGAGCGACATCGGCGCTAGGGTCGCCAACAATCCGTGCACACCTGAGGGAGGAACAGGTACGTACCACAACCTGGATGACTGGGACTTCCATTTGACTCAGATTCGATGCTACTCAAATGCTGAGTTGATGACTCTTTTACGACATCAAGAGATATATAAGACGACCTGAGGAACGTACCGATCCATTCGTCGGACTCGAAAGCTGTCAATTGATTTCCGTTACTCAGCTGACTTTGCTCTGGCACCTCACATCATGTCGCCTTTCAACCTGGAAAAATGTGCCAGGCCTAACATCCTGGCCCTGCAACCATATCGTTGTGCCAGAGAGTAAGTCACTCAACTCACAGCAGCTCTTAGGCCCCCGCCATATACGAGGCCTCCAGCTAACATACCCCGAGTGACTACAAGGACGACGGCAAGAATATCCTTCTAGATGCCAATGAGAACGCATTCGGTCCTTCTCTCCAGTCAGATGTTCCCAAGGGCGCTGTTGACATTGACTTCCTCGGCCTCCACCGGTACCCTGACCCTCACCAGGCAGAGCTCAAGCAGCTTCTGTGCAATCTTCGCAATACTCACGTCCACACTTCCAAGAATCTGACGCCCGAAAACCTCTTTGTCGGTGTTGGCAGCGATGAAGCTATCGACGCTCTCCTTCGATGCTTCTGCATCCCTGCCAAGGATCGCATCCTCGTGTGCCCACCTACCTACGGCATGTACTCCGTCTCTGCGCAGGTCAACGACGTCGGTCTCGTTAAAGTCCCACTCCAGCCGGCTCCTGAATTCGGCCTCGATACCCAAGGCATCTGCGATGCTCTGAGCAGGGAAAAGGGTGTCAAGCTCGCCTACCTTTGCAGCCCCGGGAACCCCACCGGCAGTCTGCTAGCTAAAGAAGACGTTCAAAAGATTCTCGAGCACCCTACATGGAATGGTGTCGTGGTCCTGGACGAGGCCTACATCGACTTCGCTCCCGAAGGCAGCTCGCTTGCTGAATGGGTTACCGAGTGGCCCAACCTTGTCGTCATGCAGACGCTGTCCAAGGCCTTTGGCATGGCTGGCATCCGGTTGGGTGCTGCCTTCACATCGGAGCCCATTGCCCGCCTATTGAACAGTCTCAAGGCCCCTTACAATATCTCCAGCCCGACGAGTGCGCTGGCCTCCTATGCTGCCTCTGAGAAGGGTTTGCAAGTGATGCGGGCCAACAGAACCAAGATTTGTGCCCAGAGAGACCGCCTGCTGGCTGAGCTTCCCAAGATCAACGGAGTCGGTCGCCTGCGAGGTGGCGAGGCGAGCAATTTCTTGCTCTTCGAGATCCTAGATACGGCGGGCAACCCGGATAATGTGACTGCGCTAGCAGTCTACGAACGTCTCGCTGAGACCAAGGGTGTCGTTGTACGATTTAGGGGGAAAGAGCACGGCTGTCAGGGATGCCTCAGGATCACGGTTGGCACGGAAGAGGAAGTGACGCGATTCATTGGGTCCATAGAGAGCACTCTTGTTGAGGTCCGCGGTGTTGGCGAGCAGAAGAACGAAGAGCAGAAGGAGACGGCGGCTAGCGGTATCGTCGCTTAGAGCCTCGGTTGTTTTATGACTATTGAAAGATCCTAAACGGCTCTTTCATGGGTAGCAAAAACGAATCTTGTTGGCAGATGTTAACAAATCGAGATACGCGAAAAACCGAGCATCTCTCGAGCGCGCTTTGCACATATACAACGTCGACACAGCTCCCAGACCGAGCCACTAGACCATGGTTTTCATTCCTCGCGCCACAGAAATGTGGTAGTCGATACCGGGACCTTGAACATGTCCTCTGTCTGCACTCACCCATCAACAGTGCCGGCTCTTTCTAGGCGCCGGGGCGCTGAAATTTGCGAATGTTAGGAAGGTCCGCTCGATGTATAGCTTCAAGAAGGCGCTCCTCATCATTGCACCTGCGCTGCAGCGCTTGCCCTTTCATATCGCCGCAGCTGCTTCTTTTGTGAGAGCCACGATTTAGTTCCCTGTAGCTACCGGTTGGTGCTTTTGCCTGGCCTTGAAAGTCACACCTTGCAACCTAGGCCTGCTGCACCATTGTTGACCAACATCAAAGGCCCCATAGTTCCAAGCGTTCAAGCATTTGTCGAACATGCGTCTCATCTGCAGGATTATAGGCATGGTCGTACCGAGTGTTGTTTGGGCTATGTCGTTGGACAGCTCGAGCTCAGGCAAGCCTCGCTCTCTCTACGAACACGGAACACTGCCCTGACCAATGCAAGACTCTATCCGCAATGTCGCCAGCACCATTGCACACGGCGCAATGTCATATTATAATGGCAACGTCTCCGGCCAGCCTGAGGTAAGCCCATACCGTCACCTCGGCAATCACTCAGCTGACATGCCCGTAGATGGTAGGTGATCTTCCTGATCCTTACTACTGGTGGCAAGCCGGAGCACTGTGGGGAGCTATGTTGGATTATTACCACTTTACTGGCGATTCTAGCTACAATGACGTCGTCATACAGGCCCTGACTGCTCCTGTCAACACCGGTCCACAGCATGACTACAATCCGCCCGAACATTTTGACGAACTTGGCAATGATGATCTTGGCTTTTGGGGGTTCGCTGTGATGGCTGCTGCCGAGCGTAATTTCCCGCAGCCTGATCCCAGCGTTCCATCGTGGCTGACCTTGGCTCTCAATTTCTTCAATGCCCTGTCTTCCCGCTGGGACACCACAACCTGCAGGGGCGGCGTGTACTGGCAGGTGTTTGCTTCGAACCCAAACGGCATCAATTACAAGAACTCCGTCACGAATGGAGGCCTCTTCCAGCTAGCCGCTCGTATTGCACGCGCAACAGGCCAGCAAGGCTACGCAGACTGGGCTGCCAAGGTATGGGACTGGTGTATCGAGATAGGTCTGATCGGAGACAGATACACCGTGTACGACGGTGCCCATGGCAGTGACGACTGCCGAGAGGTTAACTATGTGGCATTCACCTATACGACCGGCATATTCTTACACGGAGCCGCAGTCATGGCTGAGTACACCGGCGAGAAGCATTGGGCCGATCGTGCTCACAAGTTGCTGGAGGCTGCGGCATACTTCTTTGACAACAAAATCCTCTACGAACCAGCTTGTGAGCCGAATGATAGCTGCAACAACGACATGAAGGTCTGTGCCTGTCGTGTTCATCGTGGCAGTGGTCATGCTAACTGAAATTTGAAGTTCCTCAAGGGATACCTCGCTCGCTTCATGTGGCAGCCCACGTACCACCTTCCTTCCCTTTTGCCCCAGGTCAAAATTCTTCTCGAACCTTCGGCAGTCGCCGCGGCGCAAGCTTGTTCGGGTGGTGAGAATAGTGTCACCTGCGGTCAGAAGTGGAACATAGGCGGGTTTGATGGCCGTGCAGGTTTGGGGCAGCAAATGTGCGCTCTCGAGACTATACAGGGACTGCTCATTGGAGAATCACGGTCACCTCTCGGTGATGGCGAGATAGACCCTGCACGGCACGCGGGCTGGAATGGCAGAAGAACCGCACCGACAGTCCCGACGAACCAAAGTGTGTTCGGCCCAGGTAAGATACTTGCCTTCAAAAGCCTAGACTGCAACTTATCGTGAACTTTTGCTTGATGATCCCCTTTCACCAGGATGACTAACGCTGAAGATTGACAGAAGAAGACGTAGATGTGCACAATGAAGGGGGCCATCAAGATGAGACGAGTGGAGGCAGAACCACGATAGGTGGACTTGCTTCGCCAAGCTGGATTGGTGTCTGTGCCGCTACTCTCGCTGGGTCATACTATATCTTGGTCGAGGGCCTGCTGCACGCGGGGGCTTGCTGCTTTCTTTATGAGACGACATCGTTTCTGTAGCATGAGGCTTGTACCGAGATCAATTGGACGTGTCATGCATTAAGCATCCTTTACAGAGAGTTCCAATCGATGAAACATCCGTAGCGAGGGGTGAGGACATCAGCCATTCAGCAGCAATCTTGCCGCAAGACAGTAACTAGACAATGATCGAAAGAGCGTGGCACGGGAAGCGAAGGCATCCTGCGATGGCGGGATCTCCACCACTGGCGTTAGATTGTGAGGCATGAAGTCGCTATAACCTCGCCAGCTTACTTAATCTCCAACACCCACCGGCCACTAAAACGCACTGCAAACCCCTGCGGCTGATGCGCCGCAGATGCGGCACAACCCGTGCGAACCCCACCAGCTGTCCGCACTACTGGGCCAAGGATCGCCATTCTTTCATCGCAAGGTATTTGAAAGCATGCGGAGCGTACTATTACAGTGAATGACACTTACATCTCTTCTCGCGTGGAGAAAGAGCCTCTCTTGAGGTTTTCCGTGACTAGAATGGGGAGCGCACTGGGTGTTTGGAGATGCGGATGCGACGGACGCTAGGTATGGCTCTGGCTGCGTCGTCCCTCCGCGGCTGGGGAGCTTGGGAGGCTCGGCGCCGATCATCGTGTGGCCATGATGAGCCTGAGAGCTTAGGCCCCGATATTACACAATCAGAAGCGCTGCCCAAAAGGATGCTGATCTGCAAAATTATTGACACACGATATATAAGGCGCGAGGAAGCCAAGTGTCATCGTGATATTGAAAGGGATATTCAGCCCGTTTCTTCGTAATTCAACGCTAATGTGGGGTATAACTCCAGAAAAGGGAGTGAGTACATCGTAAGACAGCATTCTGAAGCTGTCAATGGCATGGCTCTGCCATGGTAAAGCAAAAAAACCGCCCTACTCCAATCCGGTACGTAATGCTGGCGCGCGCCGTTCACCAAACTTCATGACGTTGACGACGTCGTGAAGTCGGTCCTTAGTAAGCGTCGTATACTGCTCACATCTTGGCAATGCGCCGGATGTGTTCGTGCTTTTCTCTATCCACCTTGTATGGTCCGTTCGGGCTATACAACAAGGGCTGTCAGGACCATGCAGCCTAATGAACTGGCCCACAGCCAAGTGCTTTCAAGTCGCGCCCCGCTGTTGAGCCCTGTCTCGACAGGCAGCGAGCTTGTGGGTAATGTGCCGTCGAAGAGGAAATCTTCAGTGAAATTGGGGTCTCCGGTGGCCTGGGCAGTGCCGGAGACATCATCAGGAGTGCCCGTTTTCGAAGGCTGGTCGGCGAGGGTCAGGGTGCCCCATTGAACCTCTGAGCCACTAAGTGTTGATGTCCAGCTGATTTCCGTCGGGCCAGTGTAAAGACCGGCGACAAAGCCAGACTTCAAGCTAGAGTATGCCGAGCATGTCGCCGCTGTGGTGCCGCCTAATTTACATTCAAGATTCGCAGTACTGTAACATGTTAGAAGGACTTCTATCGAATGAAGTGGCAGGCTCATGAGAGACAAGGCGTACTAGGTAGAAGTGAGGGTGCCCTCGAAGCGGAGGGTGTTGTCACCTTCGGCAAATATGAATGGAAGTTCGAGAGCCAGATCGCAGCTGGGCGTGGTCTGCGGCGCGCAGAAGATTGTGTACGTAGTTTCGTCGGGTTTCTGCTCGCAGATGTGGTAAGTCAATGCTCAGAGAGGATAATAGTCAGGGCGAACGTACACTTGTGATGACGCTGCCCCGCACAAGAGACCATGATTTGGCATCATAGTATGGTAGGAAGATGGGAACGGTTCCCTGATCTTCGGCATGGGTCCCAATGGCGAAGAGGCATGTGGAAAGCAGGGCGACAAAGGGCGAAAGGCGTTGCATGTTGGCGGTTCCTGGGGGTTTGCGGCGGCACTGTCGTCGAGAGGGAGGGTGTCCAGTCGCGCAAAGAAGCGACGGCGACGAGCTATCTTCTCGCCGCCAATAGCCTGCACCGATCGAAAGCTAGTAATTAAAGATGAGGTGACGTAGGGCTGGAAACGTCTAGCTGAGTATTGTTCTCTCAAGTCGGCTGCCGGGAATTGGTTGTCGGTCGAGAAGACGTAACGGCAGTTCGAGGGAGCGTGTTGGGGGTTGGTGGGCTGTCGAGATAGAACCGCTAATCTTGGGGCCTCTCAAAAACAGATGTACCGGCAGATGTGCTGGGAGAGAAAGGGACAGATAAAAATATAGATGTAATCTCTCGTGGACAGGCATGGGCAGCTGAGGGTCTCAGCATTGAAGAATGAAACACCATGCGCGGTACAAAGCCATTGGCGGTGGTGACGGGGACCTCGGGCCAGTGCAAGGGCGCCGAAGGGAAAAGGAGGGGGGCGAAGCTCGCGAGCGGGCTAGGGCCGCTGGGCACTCGCTGGGCAGTGCTGGGCGCCGGACTCTGGGCGCTGGGCGGGCGACTCGCTATCGTTTCCGCTGAGGGATTGCCGTCATTGCCGTCGTTTGCAGTTACAAAGTTAAGTGAAGCCAAGACGCAGCCAAGGAGACGCGTGAGCCAAGCCCAGACATGCGGGCGAAGGCAGACAGCAGAGGCGAAAGGATGAAGGAGAAAAGCAAAAGGCGAAAGGCAAAAGGGCCACAGCGCAGGCGATCTGAAGCACCTGGCGCATGATGAGTTGCCAAGTGCAAACGCCAAGCGCGCTGGCGACGTTGTGACCAATGCCCAGCAGGCCGCCAAGAAACCGAACTCATGTTTTAGAGGGAAAAAGGAAGAGAGCCAAGCCTTTCAAATGTCAAGCACCACCAGAACGACGACGTGGAACAGGAAGGTCCTGCTCGCTGGCGCTGCTGCACCCCGTCCCCATCATCTCCTAGTCCGAGCTCACCATTGGCTCCCCTGGCAAGTTCCGGGTGGTAGGAGCTCCGCACCCAAAGCGGCACTTGCCTGATCCACCTCGCTTGTCTGCTCTTTCCTGTCGCCTTGAACTGGTCGTTGCTGCCATTCTTCTGGTCCTTGACCCAGCTGCTTTGCTGGTGTAGTCCCTACTCCTCCCCATCCCGCCTTTTCTGCCATCTCTTCATCTCACGATGCCCTCAGACGGCAAATATCCCAGCTCGCCCTCGAGGCACTCTCTCTTGTTCCCCAACAAGACTTATCGACTGGATGGCGGGGTACAGCCTGCAGGCCAAGGCCCTGCGTTTTGTCTCGGGCGCTTCGGAGTGTCCCAGTCTCGCCCAGCCCTCTCTTACCATCGAGTGGCGCCAGCAGTTCATTCACATGAGGGCACCTATATGCTCGGCATCACCTCATATTTCCTCAACCGGGCAGGCCAGAAGCCACCAAGACATTCTGGCAGACTAAAATACTGAGCTGAGCGCCGGCCCGAGCTTTCACTCCTTTTCCATTACTGTATGGCATCTCCAGGGTTCAGGAGCCCGACCCCGCCGCCACATCCCATCCACTTTGTTTTTAGGCCCTGCAACGCTTTTACTCCAAGATCCGTTGAAAGTCAAATGCATAGCAATCTGGAGGCACCAGATCTTGAGGCTTTAAAACACCACACATCCTGCCAATTCAGCCACATAGAGCCGTCATGATGCTATCTTCGCTGAGCTGCCATGCACTCTTTCGCGCTCTCACACTCTCTTGATGAGCTGCCACAAGTCTTCGGCGCAATTATCGTCCCCATCGGCTCCCCCCAACCACTAGCGACATCTCATCTCTTTTGTGACGCAGGCAGGGGTTGTCACTCGATCCTTCGGGTTTGATTGCCGGCACCGATTCGGCTCTGAATTTCTTGTAGAAGAACAGCAGCGTCGCAACATCGCGTCCTCCTGATGTTTCCGAGATTTTGCTCCTTTCTTTCACCTGTTCGCGCCCTGGCTTTTTTGCTCGCCCACCACACTCGTTGAAATGTTCCACAACCCTTCCAAGCTCGCGCTCCTGGCGGTTTTCGGCGTAGCCGCCGCTGAGGAAGCCGTGGTCTCGCTTTTTATTCCTCTCTTTGCCCCTAACTTCGTCGTGGCCTCTGTTGTCGATGTGGGCGCCGACGAGACGACATTTGCTCTCGCCTGCCACTCTCAAGTGCCCCAGACTGAATGCGGCATCAGCAACCCTGTTCAGCTGGTCGCGGGCCCTTCGACTATGGCTCTCACTGCCACTCTCGAATACACGTCTGCGTACGTACAGAATCCCTAGCTTGATGTGAAGTACGAGTGGGTTTCGCCAGAGAGCTTATAGGACCATGACTCTAGCCCGCCAATGACCATAACTGCCGACTGCGCAATCAACGTCGCTGCCAATGAGGCTACTTGCACGCAGTACCAGGCGGAGAGCACCATGACCTACAGCGAGTCGACCATTGTGTCGGAAATTGATGCTTACTACTTGCCCCTCACCATCACCGCCGGCGCCGAGAAGCTTAGTGACGTACCCACTGCCACGACAACCCCAGCGATCCTTCCCGCCGCGACGGAGACCTCTACCGGAACCTCTGCGACCCCGGCTGATTCTTCCTCCGAGTCTCCCTCCGAGTCTTCTGATGAGTCTTCCGCTGTGGCAGACGAGTCTTCAACGACGACTGCCGCGGGTGAGGCTGCGACGACGACCGAAGCTGGCAACGCGGCGCTTCCCCGAATGACCCAAAACGTCGTCCTGGCAGGTGTTGCTGCCGTTGTCGGCGGTGCCATGGTGCTGTAAGATGTGTCGTTCTGCGCGTGGGTAAGAGTTGGGTGTACTTTGTGTACTATAATATCGCCACGTTTGCACATACACAAGATGGCCATGATATCCGAGCAACATCGCACAAACTCCTATTTCCTGGGCCTGATTGCCGACTTGCACAGTCAGCTCGAATCTCCCCTTCCTAACCTCCGCGTATACAGCAAAGACATGATACACGCAGCCACGTCTTTCGGAGTCACGACCATCTTTCGGGTATGCCTTATAAGGAACGACAGCGAGTCGGGCTTTACTCCCTGCTGGGCTTTCCGGTTTCATCAGTGCCAGTCGGAACATGCTACATTATGATCACAAGAAAGACTGCCATAGCGCTCATTATTTTCACGACTCTCTTCTTCGTCGGCCTCACTGGCTGGACCTACTGGCGGATCACCATGTCGCCCCGGGCAATGGAGCGAGGTTGCCAGCAGCAACGGGCAAACCGGCCTGACGAGATGCCGGGGGTTTAAGGGGCGATTACTAGGCTGTGATGTGTTTTCCTTTATTCTGCATCAACTGGAGGGACTTGCGCACTAGACTGGCGGGCGAGAGGCTTGATATTCAGATGGACCTCGACAAATCCTGGGGTTGGATCATCTATGTCGCTGGAGTAATAGAAGAATTCTCTATAATAAGTTCATTGTAATCTTTCTTCATGCTACGTGATTTTCACAGCGCTTCATAGGCCACCATCGTCTCAAGGTGCAGCTGTTCGATCTGTCTGGTGTTTTCGTCTCCTTCCTAGTCGTAAGAATGGACATACCATACTGGACGTCGCGGAAGCATGAAGGCTTGGGATGCAAGGTTCATAAGGGAGACACGTAAATGTATCATTTGGAAGACGTCTTGCGAGACCGGGCACGACAGATTGAAAGCGATTACTGCCTGCGATGACTGCCTGCGACGACTTTGGCGATAAACAAGAAAACGTACGCTGGATTCTGAGTACACTTAACAAGCGCCAAGGAGCATGAGTAGGACAGGCGCCACGGGAATGCAGGGAGGGTGTCATAAGCCATGCCAAATGCGAAATGCTGCAAAACGCCGCCGCCCGATGAGAAGAAGACACGCATGAGAATGGCATACTCCAGGACTCGACAAAGTGGCTCGCTTCAGTAGCGCACACGATCCTCGCGCCCATCGAGCCAGCTTGTGCAGTTGATGCAACGAACCGACTGCGCACTCGTCAGTAAAGATGCGAACGGGGGAAAAAAGGGGGGCGGGCCACCGCAGCGTACCGCTTCGTTGACACGCTTCCTGCAGTACTTGCACTTTTTCGTGTGCTTGATGATGGGGTCGGTCGAGAAGAGCTGGTAGAAATGGGCGAGGCCCCAGAGGGAGAGGCCCACACAGAAGAAGCTGACGATTTGGTTGAAGAAAGAACTGTCAGAGAGGTTAGCAACACAACCTCCACCTTGAGCGCTTCCCATTTTGCACAATTCGCCACGCAGCAGGCGCCGTTATGGACTGAACAATCTGTATAGAGCGCAGAGGAATGGTGTACTGACCCATACGCCAAGACGACAGCACCGTCATCCTTTGCGCGCGCGAGTGTGGTGTAGCCGTCCTCGCGGTTGTAGTCAGGTCCAGGTTTGAGAACCGCAAACTTCTCTTCCATGTTGTGGTTGAGAGGGAAGATGACGGACAGCGGCGGCATGAGAATATTGGCCACGAAAGAGTTGACAAGGCCGGTGAAGGCAGCGGCTAGGCTAACGAGGGAGTGAACACAGGTCCCCGCGATACAGGTCATGCTGGCAGAGGGTCACGTCGGCACTCACATCAGACCGAAGGCTATTTCGAGGATGTTGCCCTGCATGGCAAAGTCAATGAAGCCGGACCACAGGCGGCGAGCCCTATCGCCGCCTCGGGACAGAAGGCCTTCCTCTTCATCGCTGTCGGCAAACGGCGGAGACGGCATGACGCAGTTGAACACACTGCAGACGGGGGGATGTGTTGACGGGTTGGGCGGTCTTTAAAGCACGTCCCGATGGCCGAGATCGGGGTGAGGGTGAGTAGAGACGAGCCCAGGCAAGCTACGATGGTTTGGTTCTGATGGCGTTGGTACAACAGGCTGGACACGGCGCTGACGTCTGAAAGACCGGGAACAATGCAACTTTCTGTCAAGCGAAGCACGAGACAGGAACACTGCACACGGCGGAAAAAAGGCTCAAAGCATGAGGCGGTCACGTTTGGGGCTGGTGAAGTTCAAAATGGGAAAGGGAAATTGGAGGCTGGAGGCCGGACAGCAGGAAGCTGCTTCAAGATTGGGGGTCCAACTGTACTGTACCTAGGTACCTAGGCAGGCAAATGCTGTGACAAAACATAAGGGGTCACGCGCTAGACGGATTGCATGCGGGGACGCGGTTCAGGGTCTTGGTCCTTGGTCTTTTAGGGGATAGTCCAGCACCTGGAGTCCAGGCGAGAACCACCTGGAGTCCAGGCGAGAAGCCTGCGATTGACTGAATCAGCAGCCACGAGTCGTTGACGGAGTCGGGACCAAGCCACACGACTTCCACATTATTGGCTTGGCCAATTGTTTTGCTCAGGTCCAGCCCCTTCACACGTTTCTCAGCCACTTCCTGCTGGTATGACGGCATGTCAACAGACGTTATGGTCAACATCTCACGCGCGCGCTCGCCCACGCCGCCTGGTCGTCAATTTGGCCTAGCATTCTCCTGCCATCTAATCCCCTCAAAGCACCATGTTCCCAACTATGGATGAAATTTCTCAACGTGCCAAATGCTCAGCACGCCAAACCTCGAAATGAGCGATGCCTCTTCCCTGATGTGGATGGACCTGTTGCTTTGCATGCGACTGGGTCAAGATCTCCCAGGACAGAAAACAATGACGTTCCAAATGGCACCCTACCTTGAACCCCTGCTAGGTACGTGTCAATGGGCCGGCAGTGCAGTGAATCTAACCCCATCTTTGGATCCAGGTCTCGATCACCCAGGTTGCCGCGTTTTCTTTGGTTGGCTACAAAGCGACCAGGGGTGCATGATCTGCCTTTCTTACCCGTTTGCCAAGTTCTTTGAGACTCCTGATTCACCCTGGCCTTGACCCGGTCGCCAGCTCAGGTTGGCAGGCTAAGGGAAGGTAGTTGCATCATCGGCGAAGCCGCTTGGTACTAAGCTTGCTCTAGCCAAGACCTAAAATAGGTTCCTGTCTCTCTGGGGCCCCGTCTGGCATGTACTCGCCATGTTGAACACTTAGCATATAATCTTTTTCGTGCTCCTCTTGGCTTCCTCGCGATCAACTTCCCCTCCCTTATTCTGTGCCAGAGAGAACACTACCGGCAGCGCCACCAGAACACGAAGTACACGGCAAGAAACGATTGCGACCGTTTCTGCAGCAAACTTGATCGAATCGCCACAACAAGGCGTGCGTGATAGACAACCGCCAAGATGATGCGCTGTACGGTCATCCTGCCGTTCCTCCTCTCCGTGGCGGCCTTCGTCATATCCTTCCTCCTCTCCGTGGCGGCCTTCGTCATATCCTTCCTCCTCCTCTTCGCCGGCCACAAGGAGGGCTTCATGGAGGACTATTCCATCATCAGGGTGCGTAGTTGCCATGTCGCCTTTGGGCGGACGACGCCCTTCAAGCTAACCAGCTTCTCCAGCTCAACACGTCCACTCTCGGATACGACGTGTTGTCCCGTGCCACGAGCGATGGCGACCAAGACCGCGGTGGCATCGGCGGCTTCATCGATGACCTCTCGGACGGTGTGACGGATTTCATCAACGACCTCGGAAACGACATTGTCGACCACTTTAGCGATGAACTCGGCATCTCTCAGTGGTACTCCATCCACCTGATGACCATGTGCAGCGGCGACTACGCCACCGACCCCGACGCCAGACACAACGTCACCAGCTGCACCAAGCAGAAGCCTGCCAGTACGTCGATAATTTTGACTCTCGCTAAGCCCTCTCCCTAACTGCTTGCCCAACGCGTTCTCCATGCTCCAAAGCTAATCACGGCCGCCCCAGACCGCGTCAACCTCACCGAGATTCTCGACCAGGAACTCGCGATCGGCCCCCTGAACCTCTCCCTCGCCGACAACACCTGACCCGCAGCCAACCAGGACCACATCGACACGATCATCAAGGCCCTCCTCGCCGTCTTCATCCTCTACACCCTGGCCATTGGCTTCTCGGGCCTCGCCATGCTCGGCGCCATCGCCGCCTTCTTCCTCGACCCCCGCCGCAAGCTCGCCTCCCTGACCAACCTGCTCCTCACCCTGCTCGCCGCCATTGTCCTGCTCGCCGGCAGCATCGGCATCATGATCGGAAGCCGCAAGGGCGCCAGGGAGCTGAACAAGGTCGGCGAGGTCGTCGGCCTCGGGGCCGAGGCAGGTGGCGGCTTCATCGCCCTGTCGTGGGCCGCCTTTGCCGTCATGGCGGCGGCTGTCGTGTATTGGGTTGCCATGTTCTGCCTCGGCAGGGTGCAGAAGAGGAGGGGGTACTCTGAGAAGCGGGGCGGCAGGTACTGAGACGAGTGTTGCTGCTGTTCAGGTGTTTCTTTTTGAGTGAGCATTTGTGTAGTTGAGCGGAGTCCAGTTCCTCGATGGCTCGATATGGAACTGAATATGGACGTGTCGCCGGCTAGCCTTTTTGTTCCGGCTTTGTTAGCGGTTTAGCGAGACGTCTTTTACCTTGCGAGGTAAGGGGGGGGCTCTTCTGCTTTTTGGATGGATAATGGCATCCGGTATCTGGCATACTGGAAATACACCTGTAGCTCACGACCTAGAAATGACTGATTTGCTTTTTCTGACGCATTTGGATCCGTAACACAGATATGGAAGGTTCCGAGCAACACACATCTATCTTCCCCAACATTGTGATTCTCGGGTCGCTGGCGAGGCAGTTAGCTCAGCTATAAACGTGAGATATCATGATGGTGTTACAGAACGTGGCAGCGAAGAGTGTCTATCAAGCAAATTACATCAGGGCATGTGGAAGCCCAGGTCTATGTTCATGTATGTCTTTCCATATCATCTCTTTCCACGGTGATGAACCTTCCCTTGCCAGCCCGCTTGCCCACGATTCGTTTCTCCACCTGCTCCGCGACAGCGATTGCCTTGGCCCGCGCCTCGGGGTCTGCCTCGGGCGTATTCTCGCTTATCGGAAAACCATACAGGAGTCTCAGTGTCGTCATCTTGCCCCAGTGCCCCTCCCAATCGATCCTGTCACCGTCTTGATCGTACGTGAGCACAGAGTACCATGCCGAGCACCCTGTCAGGTCGAGGTACTCCAGTCCGTAGAGATACTTGCTCAATCTGCGCAGCAGGATGATGGCCTCTGTCCAGTCGTCGTCCAGGGTATGCGAGTAGGGCCCCGTACCGCTGTAGGGCACGTCGCGACCCTGCGCGCCAGCGATTGTCGAGAATTTGGCGTTCGGGGTGAGCGAGGGCTCAGGCCAGTAGGCCAGGCTGAGATGCGTGAGGGTCGGCATCTTGGCCGCCAGCGCAAGCAGTTGCTTCCACGAAGCGGTGGGGGTGTTCGAGGGGCGAATGGCGAGCGACAGGTGTGTCAATTTGGGGAGGAGCCTGGGCGGCAAAGGGGGCGCGTCAGCCGTGTCCCAGGAGTCCTGCACGACCTCGACAGTGCGGGCGAGCCGAGGGGGAAAGAGCACGTCTGTCAGCTCGCGGACGGACAGACTGTGTGTGATGGAGCCGGAAAGATCGAGATAGTAGAGGTCATTGTTGAGCTCGTTAACGGCCTCGACACTAGAATCTGCATCCCCTTCTTCGTCATAGCGTCCGCCCTGTGGTAGGACCAAGAGCCTGATGTCGCTGGCTGTGACACCACGCTCCCCGTACGTGCCAATGTACGCGATCAGAGACGAGCGCAGACGACTGTGCAGGGAGCTCAGATAGTGCTGATTGTAGACGCCCTGGAACTCCCACTCCAGAGCCATCTTCCTCAACAGCAGGTCTGTCATGGAGCCTCGATCGGGCGCATATGTGCCGGGCAATTGGTGGAGCTCTGCATGTACGGCATGATCGGTCGAGTGACCACCCAGCTGACGGGCGAGGTTTCTGCGCTGGGCGCTCCAGCTCTGGGGAGCGCGAGGACCGGGTGGCAGCCTCCTGCCATTGGCATCATTCCTGAGAGGCCACCTCGGTAGGGGTGGAGGAGTTCCTGGGATCTGGAGGATCTGTCGCAAGTTTGGGGGCAGGGTGACCGGGCCGCAGGACGATGTCGTAGACGCAAAGGCGGACGAGGTAGGAGCCGAGTAGAGGGTGTGGTTGGACGAAGCTAGAGAAGCTCGACGCAGGTCAGCCAGCAACTGGTTGACGCCTCTCGTCTGAGTCTCTGCCCAAGACACAGGTCTGGTCAGCGAATAATGGCCGTCTAAAGATGCTCGAAGGGATACGGCCAGCTGAGGCGAGGAGGGGTACGGAGGGGGAGGGGGCCAAGAGGTACCTGGAGGGATAGGCCTGGAAGCGGATGCGCCGAGAGATGCCGGAGCGGTGGATTGCGGTTTTGCAAACTTGGCTTGGTGTTTCTTCTTAGGCATTGCCGGCGAGGAGGAGAGCGGTTGGACGAAGCTCGAAGCTGCTTGGATCAAGGCCAGCGGACACGGCAAGCCATGAGGTACCTAAATGCAGAACCTCTTGTCGAGCCAAGCGCCGTGACAAGTGATGCCCGGGGCAGGCAGTGAGAAGGACAGGATGTTGTTCGCAGGATGAACGGAGAGTGTGACAACAGTCAGCCAGCGTCATCCGCAGGTGCTGACTGATGATCCCATTCGCGTCCCGTCTCGAGCTGATGACTCCAACATGCTGCCCCTCCTTCCGGACCTCCCCTGAGGTTCACCCCCCACTGGAGCCGCTGAGGCCGCTGAGGCCACTGAGGCCGCCGTGGCGAGGGGGCCAGACGCCCCACCACGTCAGGGGGTGTTGTGCAGGGAGTGAGGCGGGGTGTCCCCGTCGGGTCAGGGGCTTGTAGGGGCTGTCATCCGGTGGAAGGTACCTGTACCTACCTGTGAGAGGTACCTAGGACCTACCTACCTCGGTACCTACCTTAGGTAGGAACGGAAGCTGCCACGCTACTGAGTCACTACCTGATCCATCCCACTGCTTGCCCATGGCAGTGTGCCACCTCACTCACACATGAAAAACAAACACCTGGTCCATGCACTCTGTCCACCTAGTCGTCGCTTTCACTCTGCGGGAGGGAGGGAACCAGTGGTGGATCCTATATCCACCTCAGGCACTTCCCACGATCAATTAGAAGGCCACTGAGCTGGACCTTCGCAGAGGAATTGGAGATGACGCGTGCCAACGGCACGGTAAAAGCCACACATCTGCGTCCACACATGGTCAGAGTCACTGAGCAATGACGCCCGGCCCTCGTTGGTGTCCAGACATGTGTCAAGTCCTGAAGATCTTGTTCAACGTTGCATGCCCACGTCGCGTGGTCATTGGAAGGGCTCTTGGGGGTCTGAAACCAGATATGGGAAGAGCTGGCAAGTTTGTACAACTCACACGGTGTTTGCGATGACCCCCTTGGCGCTTTGAGAAAGTTGATCTTCGTCTCGATCAAGGCGAATGGGGAATGGCTCGTTCGATACTGGCTTTTGGCACGTCGAACCCATCGAGCCCGGAGTTGGCCGACTATAGCAGAGACAGCCACCAAGTCAACAGCTGCCGCAAAGACAGGCCGGCATATGGCCTTGACTGCGCTGCGTGGCAGGATTTGAGGCCACTTCTCTGGCGGCACCGCAGGACCATGGCCTGATTTCATATTTCCAAGTTGCCGGCCGGGAGGAGTGAAGCCAGGCGAATTTGGCGGGATGGGTTGGACAAGAAAGAGAGCCAGTCCCCAATGCGGAAAGAGAAAGCGAACAGATCCGGAAATGTTCTGTTCTGACAGTTCGGTCCGATGCCCAAGAGTAATCGCAAGTATGTACCAGAGTGGTCTCCAACACTCCTTGCTGCGCCCTTCAAGATCCCCATGCCTGTAGCTGAACTGCCGAAACCCGTATAAGTCGTGATCGTCCCGGGGGCTTGGTTCCAGGTGTGCCTTTCATCTCCACGAGTTTCGAATGATTGCGCAGATCCTAAAATTGTGGTCGTCAATGACTGACAGCAAGAAGTATGGTCTTTGGTGGGTCTAGAATTGAGGTGCGCCTCATCCGGCCGTCAAAGCGGTATTCGTCCACAGTCTCCATGTCCATGCCACGAGGCGAAGGTATTTCTGGCAGGTCCAGAGTTTAATGGTGAACTCAGTCGTCGAAGGAGGCCAGTTTCGCGTGAGATGCTGTCCGCCCTAACGCTGGTATGATTCGCCCTTCAGCAAAGGACTGGTCACTTGAGTCAAATGGTACGACTCGGGCCGATCCGTCTGCCTCTGGACAATTGCGCAAGCTCGGTGAATCCCAGTACACCTACCTGGAGGCCAATTAGGCAGCAGAAAAATAGCGTGGCCGACAGATAAACTCTCAAACAACCAGGCTCCAAATCACACCACCAGAGCCTGTGGCCATGGGACTTGCTCTTTTGTTCGACGGGGCAAAATTGGGGTGATAGCCTGCCTACCTGTTTCTCATCTCGGAGAAAAGCCATAGCCAGAATGAGCAGTGAAAAAAGCGAGCCTAGTTGTAGATGTGTGCGAATCATCGTTCTGCGTGTGGTTGACATATGCCAGTAGCCGAGCGTCATGTTGACCAGGAGAATCGTATCCCAAGGTACCCTAGGTACATTACATACCTACCTACCTTGGATAACAACATGCCGGCATTGGTAGCCATAACTCTCTCTTCAGGACTTATCAAGCCTGCCATACCAAGCGTACCCAAGGTCAGTATGTAGCCATCTAAAAATAAAAGACACAGGTTGCGGCCAGAGAGCACAGGTGAAGAAAGCAAAAATGGCTGCCACCTTGTGATGATCCTGTGGAAAGTGCCACCTGACAGCCCCCCTTCCTCTAGCCTCCACTGGATTGTGTCGAAGGCGCCAAGGAATTCAGGGTTCTCCGATGCCGCTTTCCAGGTTAATCAAGGTCCACTCAGCGCGATACTTTCCCTTCCCTCCCCAGGTAGTTACCGACCTAGGAACGTGGCATGCTCACTCAACTTTGGGCATCCTAGACCCCGTTCCAACAATCATAATATTCGGGACCATTCATTCGGTTCGGGCCTTGAAAGCATCCAGGACATGGCCGCAATAGCTATCGAGTCAACCACGGGTCCTGCCGCTTACCGACAATCACTCCAATAAGGTTACTACGAACTACCTATCCACGGTGCCATAGGTAGGTAGGTGCTGGACGACACGATGTCATTATAGTCCGGCAAACAAAGTCGGTACCACCCACCTTCTCAAACCACCTGAGCGCTCAGTGCGGCTCCATGTGCGGCCTCCTGCGTGACCGCTGAAGACCATACCAACATGGGTGCCCACGTCCATGTGCCTTGCCCGCCTGAGCATCTGCAAGCCAAGTCACCACGGACTCAATCTTTGCAGTAAAGCAATCCCGAAAAAATGACGTTCGTCTCTCCAGTCCATGGACTTGATGACTTGTCACCTGGTACAAGATCCAAGGCAATCGGTGAATGCAGAAGCATGGGGACGTCGCAACCATTGTCTTCCTCCTGCGAGCCTTGCCGCCGCTTCACCGATGGCTTTTACCGAGAAATGACACATACATTTCAGGGGCATACCATCAGTCATGGTGCTATTGCGGACAGAAGACTAGCCAAGCGCTCCACAGGGCGACTCAATCATGCCGTTAGTCTCGATTCATCAACGAGTCCAACAATAAACTGGAAGAGATTACGGCCCGATCCGACATCCTGAATGCCCCATGTCGGTATTGCCCTCTTGAACTATGATCCGTCTTTACTTTACATGCAACATTGGGCTCGCTCCTAGCGAGTGTGTTGGTAGCTCGCTTCACTCCACGGTGTCAATGACCCGGCCGTTGCGCCTCCCTTCCTGACAACAATGGATGGACTTCTTTCTGGCTGATATCTGGCCGTCCCAATGATGATTCAAACCTATAATTTCTGCAGCAGCCGAACTGAGAACAGGCATGCATACGGTATGCCGCTTCAGCTTTGACGAATACGTATCCATTGTCTGCGTCCATGATTCGCGAAAGAGCTCATTCTAATCCACGGGAACCTGCGGCGAAGACACTGCAGCAGATGCATCGTACCCGCCCGGCCGCCTTCCTCGACACGAAAAAGTGCAGAACTCTTCCATGTTCCTGACGAGGAACAACAGACTGCCCTGTGCGTTGGAATGGCCTTGTATGGCCGCAGACCCAGACTACTGGTGCAGCCAAGACTGCTCAACATTCTCGGGTAATCGCTTTTGCCATTGGCCCACCAAGCAGGAAGACAGTTGGGCCAACCGATCAGTCGCTTGTTCAAGAGATGTTCCCTGTCTGGAAGTGCCCTAAAGTCTCTCCCTGAGGTTTGTTTCTAACAGCGGGCAATCAGCTGTGCCAGTCCTGTGCGCTGGGTTGCCCTACCAATGAAGCTATGTTGCTTCACACCTCTTCATATCAGACGACCATCCCGGGCCTTCTTCCAATCCTGAACGACTTGAGTTTCTAAGAAGATCGGCGGAGAGAGACGCTGAGTCCTAATCTACGATCGGACTGAGTATCTCGTTGATTGCCTCCTAGACATAGGCTAGGGATTAAACCACCAGAAATCGGTGAAGCTGCTCGGTGGCTGGTGCCTCCTGAACCCCCCTCCCCGGTCCCTTTTCGGTATCTTCCGTCGAGGCCCACTTCTTCGTAGAAGAGATCAGCAGATATTTGTAGACCTGGCCTAGAACCAGTCAGCTGTCTGAGACCTCTGGGAGAAATCTAGGCGTATGAGACGACAACATAAGCCTACGCGATAACGTCAGTTACTCCCCACATGTTCCAGTGACGTTGGAAAACTCGTGGCCGACTCACAGCATCAGGCAATCCCCAGTTCAGGTGGCGGAGTGTACCAGCTAACCATCCATGAATCTTGGCTCCACGGCTGCAGCTTGCCGCAATAGACCATTCGTTAGCCAGGGAAGATCCTTCCCAATCAAATCATGTTTGTGGCGTTTCAATTTGGTCTCTAGGCCGCGGGTAGCTGCAGATTTGATGCATGGAAGGGTGAGGATCAGGAGAATGCTTCCGGTGAACCAGCCGGGCTGACGAGGGCCATTGTGTCCTGCCCATGAAGCAGACCTCGATGATACCCGAGTGAAAAGCCGAAAGAGCACGGAAGCAGTGCTCAATCTAAGACAGTCTGGAAAAAAGACAGACATCAAGTTTTAATGAAGGAGTGTCTTTCAAAGTACAATGACAGAGCCTTTACACCCCACCTGCGGCTATGTCTTGTCGTCGAGAGGTCGCACCGCCAGGCACGAAATCACTGACAGAGAGTTCCTCGCATTGAATAATTGCCACATGCGACAATAGCACTAACAATAACCAGATACAGGTTTAGCTCTTTCACCACCCGTAAGGGGACGGAGAAGAGAGGGGGTGTGGGGGGGGGGTGTAGTCCTCCATCAACCATCAGGATCTGGGCGGACAGCAAGCAGCCTTCCACCCCTTCTGACTACATAAATGGACCCTGTCGTCAACCTGGGAGATAGAGAGGAACGGGAAATTCATCTCCCCACATCTGGACGTCTCGGTTTTTTTGTCTCAGACTTTGCGCAACCACCCTTCTCATGCGCGCGCAGAGGCCTTGGGATCAGAGGACTGACCTACGTCCTCCGAGCTGACCTTTTCGCCCTCCAAGGAGGCCCTGAAGTAGTTGGCTTTAACCTATGTGTGTTCTCTAGTCACTTGTTGACATCCTGTGCCACCGGTTTCGAAAGTTACGTCTTGGAGCTTCTCAGCCCTCGACCATACTGCCTGTACGATCCAAGCCACATCTGGATTGGTGGTATGTATATATTACCCTCGCATCCAGATCCTGCACTTCTCGTCCTCTTGAGAGAATCTTCGGCGCCTATCTTCTCAAATATTCTACCTACAAATATTTACGGATTATACTGAGAGCACGATATTTCTACTACTTCCGTCCTGAGATTCGATTTCACGAAACGCGGCGGATCACTATCACCCCCTCACAGACACGCAGACGAGCCCTTCATCGACTTTATCTGCTGTCAAAATTTCAGGAAATACGAGAACGCCCTTTCTTCATCTGTGAGTTTCTTCTTCTTCATCTGGCCATTTCAAAGATTGAAGACTGTGGCATGGATCACCCGCCAGGTCTTCGGACTTGGATCTTGTCATCACTCACATTTGGGACGGAGCTTTCTAAACTCCCATTTGCTGGCCCACGCTCGAGTGATAAACCTCAAGGAGATCGATATGGGTAGACTGATTCCTATCAACAACTAGGAACCACAATCGATCAAGAAGCTGCTGGTCAGTGCTCTACAGCTTCCTGAAACCCCGGAACATCGCCAGCCAGACGGTGCCCAGCATTGGAGCAAGCTTTTGCTTTCAACTAGTGCTACTGAAGGCAGGTTGCTATATTTGATAATTCATTCTGCCGTCTTCATTGAATCAATCATTTGCTGAATTGAGGAGCATGCCGGGGGGTTTACTCTCATGGTTTCAAGCGGACTGACTGGGCAGGAAGTTTACAGTCTCGAAATCTACCTCTTTTTCAAGCAACCTATCACGTCGAAAACAGATGACAGGGGCATTTTTGGAGGTCAGATTTAGCCCTGAGGCAGCTGACACTGCAAGCACTGACTGCTGTACAGATTGTCAAAGACGTTGGAAACGAGCATCACAGCGCCGACTCGAACTTGTACTGCAGTGGCATACCATTCGGTGTGCCAGTAAACGGCGGTATGAGCCATAAGGTAGGCCTGATTTCTTCTGATATTTAATTAGTCCAACGGCTGTCGGCTGTGCTGGATTTGGAGATCCTTCATGAGAGACGGGCTGAGGGCCAGGGCCTGAATGTCGCAGCCGCTTCGCACAAGACTGCCAAGTCGGCCGACCCAACAAAACACCAGGATCAAGTATCCCGCCACGACGACAAAAGCCATGAAGAACATACGAAAAAAGTCGGGTTATACTGGCTAGTGCGGATTGGAAAAGGGTTGGCACCATGGTGTCTTGTCGTGAGGTGAGTCGCTCAGCTTTTCTTCATCCTTCAGAGGCGCATTCGCGATTGCGGAAGGCTTCGTGAAATTGTGGCAGAGAACCTGGCTTTCTTTCGCGACCCAGGGCAGACCTGCTTTTGGGTGGTGGGCCAGACACCAGAGATGCAGCCTTCTGTGGTTCCGAAATGCCTTTGCTCAGACTACCTCTTCTCCCCAATCATCTTCTTTGCCCAGAGACGGTACTGCAAGAAAGGGCAGCCTGCCCTTCAGAATGCACTCTCGTGTCTGTGCCTGGTATAACTGGCTTGCTCTCGGGCACTGGTTCCATGTACCAGTGGGGGACTGCGAGGTACTCAGTTGTACTCTTTCGCCCCGAGGACACAGTGCTCCGGCACTAGCTTGTCAGGCCGCCAGCCTGCTTGAACAATGCCCTCACGCTCAGCCTTCCCACCGCCCTCTGACAGTGCTTAACATTCTGGCTCGAGTCCAGTATTGTACCGTCAGTAAGAGTCTCGCTAACAAACGGATCGTTGTGATTCACAGGTCACAGCCAGCTTGTAACGGGCTATAAGCGCACGACCCCTGCCGAGCTGACACAGGTTCACAAGAGGCTGGATCAAAGCTCCTTTTAGAATAATGCTTGCATGATCGCAATCTCCACGGGCCTAGGTATCTGAATTGAAAAGGCTGACCTGTGTTGTTGCTATAGACGGACTACGAGCCATCTCCAGCTCCTCCTGGGCTAGAATATCTGGATATACAGCACCAAGGACATAATATACCGTAAGTTCCGAACTCCTATTGGTTTTGCGATAACCAGCCTGGCCGGCAATAAGAGTATGCCGGGAGCCACTGGATTATTCCTTGCTGTCGGCTTAAAAGCCCACCATCTGCACGTCTGCTCCCTTTCTCACCCCCCCCGGACACACCTTCACTGGCATAAGCCCGGAACCCCAACAACATCCTGACGTCTTCTTTTGCCCTACATCTTCATTGTCCCCTTGGTGTTCCCCGACGAGGCGGCGAACCTACAACCCCGATCCTAGTCACGCAAGCGGCCGATATGCGAACTCATGGGTAGCTGCTTTGGCACCGGGTGTGCTACCTAGATTCTGGACACTGAGGTCTCTGTCATTCCGCGATGTGTGGGCTCCCAGCTTCCGACCCTGTATACCGTGTTCCTGTGCAACTCCAGTGCTGGCAGTAGGACGAGTCGGTTGCACCGACACTGTGTCTTGCATGGGGTCGCAGTACAACAGTCACTGTTCCAACCCTTCAACCTTCCATGCCTGCAGCGAGGATCTAGCTGAGGGCGGCCCAGCTGACTGGTAATAGATACGACCACAATACCAATGCTGCTTCTCTGTCAATAGACGGCCCAACTCAACCGGCGCCTGGACTGATAAATCTTTTTCATCCGCCAGTCTTGAACACAACAACACCATACTCCCCAGACGGGGGCGCTTTCTACACATCCGCCTCCAACATATACCATACCCTCGACGTCCGACCTCGCTTGGGATCGAAGTAGGTTCTGCCATGAGATTTGATCACTTAGAACCACTGGCCTTGGCTCCAGCTTTTGCGGTCGATGCTTGCTAACCGACATAAAGCATCGGCAATCCTCTCGGCTCGTCCCTTGGCCCTAGGACGACGGCATTGCCGCACCTTGATACCCAAATCAGCACTCGAGACCAGTATTCGACAGCCACTCCAACCTTCAAGAGGCCAACTGAGCATTTGTCGAGGTCTCCCTCCTTTACAGCCTCTGTAAACAGACGACACCCTCTGTCGCCGACACCCAGTCCCATCACCAATTTTACGAATGCCGTTAGAATGGATCAATACTCTTCGAAGACCCCGGCCAGCGTGCCACCTCTGAGTTCAATCACCACTTTGGGCAACCTCTCGTACGCCGATGCGTCGTCAGCGACGGGGACACTACCAGTCAAGATAGAGATTCAGGGCAACATCGACAAAGGCTTCTTCCAGTCTGATTGCGAATGGACGTGCTACAGGCGTAATTACTTCTCTTGTATCTGTTCTTACAGCCTGTCACCATACTATCCTTCCCAGCCTTTGCAACTTCAGCAACTCGGCTCCAAGCAGCCACTCAACGTCTTCGGATTTGCCATGTCGATTTCGGCGGTCGTTGCCGATAATGACAGCCACACCATCGAACTTGTTCAGCATACTCCGAAAAGAGACAAGGGGCCTATTGCGAAGCCTGATAAGGTTCGTCTCCTGCCAAAACCGCCGCAGTCTGTTCACCATCCTCTCGGGCTGTACGCACATGATTCCGGAATGGGAGGGCCATCAAGAATGGGGTATCCGGATGCTTTTAGCGGCGGTCATCCTGCAGGCGATGCATACCAGAACGAGCATACCTTCGAGAGAATCCAGTTCAAGCAGGCCACGGCGAATAATGGGAAAAGACGAGCTGCGCAGCAGTACTACCACCTCGTCATTGAGCTCTGGGCAGACGTCGGCGCACAGGCAGCCGAGAAATTTGTCAGGGTTGCTTATCGGAAGTCGGCAAAGATGATCGTGCGGGGCCGGTCCCCCGGGCATTACCAAGGAGAAAGACGTGGAAGTACGAGCAGTGGACCGGGCGGTTCTGGGGGAAGCATGGGCGGGTTCGGTGGCGGACCGATGATTCCTCCTGATTTCCCACCTTCCGGGCCGTCGATGGGTCCAACATACGGTAACCACTTTGAACCGAGGGGAGGAATGAGCAGTTTTGGGCCAGCACGCCATCACCATGAAATGGCGTACGAGCCCATGATCCCCCATGACGATATCAAGCCCCTTGACACAACGAAGGGATACCAGTATTACCCAGGACCGATGTATGAGGGGCCGCACGGCGAAAAGGGTGGTATCGACGTGTTCCACCCACACCGGAATGGACATGACGGCGCTTTGCCCCA
Source organism: Verticillium longisporum (assembly GCA_019188255.1). Taxonomy (NCBI): domain Eukaryota; kingdom Fungi; phylum Ascomycota; class Sordariomycetes; order Glomerellales; family Plectosphaerellaceae; genus Verticillium; species Verticillium longisporum. The sequence continues at coordinate 4,971,489 of JAETXT010000005.1, read as the reverse complement.
TATGGCAGCCAGCCTCGAGCCACCACACGACAGATTCAAGAGGGATCCCGAGGCGGACATGCTATCGGGTCGATTCATGCCTGGGCCGCTCGCAGTCAGCAACCGCTGTAACACGTATGAAGGCAAAAACACCTCCACAGGCTACTATCCTACGGCAGTGCCACCAAACAACATCAACATTGCCAACATCACTTAGTCTCCTGGTCGTCTCACGATACCATATTTCAGTACAAGACAGCGGCAGATGTTGATCAGCACAATCTTCAAGACGACTGGAGGGCCCGAATGCTGCACACGAAGACAATGGGAATGGGTATGGCTGGCGTTTGGGCGTCACTTGTGGGTTCAAATCACGGTGGAAGAAAAAGGAGGGAAAGGCCTGTCGCAACACTGGCTGGGATGACACCAAGGCAGAAAAGAACTTCTTAGTCTCGAGACACGGTGGGCTGGCAGGAACGGCTTCAGAGGAAATTTGGACGCGAAAACTGAGACGAAGTAACGGGACGACGAGCGAAGAATATCAAGAGAGTGAATACCCGGGGTGCGCTGATTTTATATTTCTTTATCCGTCACTCGCTCTTCCAGAAGCAGTGTGACTCTATGTCGCCATCTCTTCTATTGTTTCTGTTTTCTTCCTCTTATTCTCGGTAGTTGAACATGGACAGACAGTCGGTGCGATTGAACAAGGAATCGGTGCACTGGGAGAGAACGGGGGTGTACGAGGGATGGTGACAAGTGGGTGGACCACGAGCACGAACAAGATGGGTCGGCAGACAACGGATAGGAGCCACGCACCGAGGCGCATTAGCAGGGCAGTGCCGGTGTATGGTATGTTTCGACCTCGGGCCAGGAACGAACGTTTTGCTCTTCTCCTAACAACGAACCACTGACTTTGCCATTTTCTGTTTCTTCGGCCCACATACTTGGGAATTTCGATCATGGTGTCATTGCGGCGAGTGTCCCATCCTGTGCGGCGTGGTCAGTCAAAACGACTCGCGTCGGGCACGACAGGCGAGCTTTCGGACCCGAAGACGCTAGAAGGGAAGCGGAGGGCCTTCCTCCTCCATCGTGGGGAGGGGGACTGTATGCGCAGCCAATACCGGATGCGACCTTTCCCTTGCAGCCCGACCGAAGGGCTTCAACTCTCCTTTTTCCTGCGGAGCGATTCATCAAGGCAGTTCCGTGGTTGCTCGAAAGCGATGGCAGAATTCAGCCGTGAAGCCCCCGAACTGGAAGTCGGGCTCTTGGCCAGCCACGTTAACACACCTGTCCCCACTGTGTCCAGTCGGCTCCAGCCTGGTTTTGAAAGAGTGATAATTCCCTGGGTGACGGCTTAGGGGTTGGCTCGCGTGTTTCTCGCTGCGAGACCCGCTAACTGTCCTGAGGGCTTGCAACTACAGGTCGCATACATTCGTGACAGGGGGTGAGGCATCGCAGCGAGCACCCACCCATCTGGTCAGACAACGACCCTTGGCCGAACGTGCCCGGTGACCTCTGAGTCCAATCAAGCCGCAATACGTTACGGGAGAAGCCACAACACGCAGAAGACATTGCTCACGTATACTCACGCCTCATCAGATGACTTCGGAGTACTGAAAAGGAGAAATAGGCGCGGGACTGCAGGATGTTCAATTAAGGTTTTCGCACTTGTCAAAATCCGGGCGCGGCTCCGGATTGACTCGGAGCATTTTGACTCAGAGCCCTCACATCACTCGATGACTGCCTGAGCGGTTGATCATAAGTGGAGGAGGAGGAAGGGGAAAGGGAAGGGTCCACTTGAGGGAAGGAGCAACATCCCCAGGAGGGAGGAGGCATGAGCTGGGAAAGAAAGAGCCATCGTGTACCAGGCGATGGGAAGAAGGCACAGCAAGTGATCAGAACAAGGCGACGCAGGAAAGAGGGACAGCACTGTGGCCTGTGACTACCCTACCTTGGTCAATGCCCCTACAGAGCGGACACGCCTGCCTAGAAAGTTCGATGGGGTGGTGGCTAGGCCCTGGCAGCCAGGCGCAAGAGCGCTATTTTAGGCCTTCTCCGGCTGCCCGTTCGGTGGTCGCGCCCGTCCCTAATACTTCCATTACTTCCCGTAGCTGCAGGCCCAGCGTGACCAGGCCTTTCTGACCAACTGTCAGTCTACACGCGCCCTCTCGACCTTCTTTGGCCTTCCACCATTCTCTTTCACCTACCTAGCTACCTACCCGACCTACCTAAGGTACCTAGGTAGCTTGGTAGGTCCAAGCCGCTAGATACATTGCCCAGCCTTCCCACACACAAACAGGGTGCACAACACTCACATGCACCAGGGGAGCACCTGATCTTAAGCGTGAGGCCCTATCCTCAACGAATTCTGGCCCAGTTCGGTCCCTCGCATGCCAAAAACGTCACTAATAAGGTAGGTAGGCAGGCGAATCCAACTGTAGAGCCAGACCGAAGCCCAAGAGATAGATGAGAGGTGTGCGTCAACCCTCTCATACCGTCCCGAATGGAAGAGGCTCGTGCTGACGGTCCAGCCCGACTCTCCCGCTGTCAGGAACCTCAGAAGAACCACCAAGTACCTTTCCGTACCTCCATACCCTCGTCTCTGGCCTCGTCTCTGGCAAAAGACGTGCCATCGCCCCCACCGATTTCGTCTCGTTCGCAGCGCATGCAACCCATGTCGTCCAAGAGTCCAGCTCCATCCTCCCTGGACCACCGGTCACGCGTCGGAATCTACGACGACAGACACGGCGCACCACTTGAGGTTTTCTCCACCTAGCTGCTCGGAAGTAACCGCAGCATCGTGGATGTCGTGGCCTGCATCAACACCACCGAGTCTAGTCAGCCAGCGCCTCTGTAACCTTTGTCGGGCGAAACAGCTCGGTCGACTTGCTTTTCCTTCTTTTCAGACACGGACCTCCTGCACACGGACCCATTCAACGTCGAGTGCTGTATTCGTCAGTGACCCCAGTAGACTGCGTCAGTGGCACGCCTGACAGAACATCGTTCCGCACGCGACAATCCTCGGGCGTCCGTTTCACGAACCGTCATTGCTCAGCCTTACCCGTTTACGTCTTCTCCAATCCTGCTGTCTCAGCCAGATGGCCAGCCCACTGACCATCCACCATCTCTCGATATGTCTCACCGCATGCAGACCAACCAGCCTTCAGCATCATGATGCGAGTGTGCCTGCTGCCATCGCGCGTGAGAAAGTGCGAAACGCAGACGTGGATCGTTATTAGCCATCTACCCAACAAATCCTCCGTCCACATGGGTACCGACACTGGCACTCGTCCATGCCGACCGCCCGGGACATCGTCGCTCACGGCCTACATCTCCTCTTGCCTCTGTGGCCCAATCGGAAGAACCCTGTGGCGACAAGCTAGCCAGACGCCCCCAAGAGCCCACCCCGTCGACGGCGGTGTGGAGGGCTGCTCCCTCCATCTGGACCGTGCAAAAGCTGACTGGTTGGCCGTACTCGCCTTCACAGGCACATTCGGAACAGGGTAAAAACGCCTCATCGACTCGCCATGGCCAGCCGTGCTTCCGATAACCGTCACAAGCATGGCGTTGTGGCTTGTCCGATCGGGAGCCGCTACGCATTGAGATTGGCTCCATGATCCCAGCATGTGCGGCACCGTGCCAGACCAGCACCACGCAGCAGAAACAATGCAGGCCGGGGAAAGGCATCGCCCTCACCAGGACAACACGAGCACATGCGTTTGATTTGGGACTGGGCCCGAGACCACGCACCTCAACGCCTCGCGGCTCCTCCCACCCATGCCACCTGCGAAGTCCTCGGCAACATCGAAGGCTCACCTGGACTTGACGCCAGTGTTTCGAGCTGGGCAACAAGACCTTTGCCCTACACCGGTCTGGCGTTGCCGGAGGGACCCCGCCCCCTGACTGGAGTCCTTTTTTTGCGTGTCGAAACCGGTGTGGCGAGCGTGTGGATGTGAATACACGCTGCTGCTGCTGCGATGGCCCTCCCACACCTCCATGTCCCAGAGCTCATGCAAGCGTTGTGTGCATCGCTTGCCGGGGTAGGCAAAGTGCAACGGATGCCGGGCGCCATACCAAGACTCTCCTTCGTTCACCGGTCCCAGCTGCTCGAGACTCTGCTAAGCCTTTACCATGAGCGATATCCCAGCGTCAGGCCAACAGAACCATCGCGCCTTGAGGCCACGATGAATGGGCGTTGAGGGTGACCAGAAGAGGTTGTCAGCGAGCTTGCTTGTGTAACCACCCAACATCCGGTCGGTCTGGGCGATCTGCCTTGCAGCAGCTGATCAGCGAAGCCAAGTCGGGTGCTGACTTGCTCCTCTCCCGTCGGCTGCCTGCTGTGCTGAGGGAGGGCGAAAAGTATCCAGTGGTCTCATCATTACTCGCCTCATTTTCAGAGGCTTGGATGATGACGGGGTCAGTGGCTCACTAACTCACGTAGAGCAATGTAACCCACGCAGGCCCACTTGTTCTGCTTGACGTCGCCTTCGCAACGGCCATGTGGGATCCTCGGGAGACGGCCCAATGTGCATCTGGACTGGAGGGACCATAAGTGCCACTTGGCAACCTTCTCGAACATGTTTTGTCGAATTCCACTAAACGCGTAATGAAACTTGATGCTTTGCATATCTCGTATCTCGCCATCTTCCAGCTTAAAAATCAGTAGGGCATGCCCGAGTATCAAAAGACTCAATCTGACAGACATGCTCAGCCTTTAACAGGTCGAGACCTATAATGCGACAGCCCAAGACCGGGTTCCTACCGGAATGTGCTTCGGCACCAAGGCGGCCTGTCGTACAGGAAGCGCCGCGCCCGTCCACGAGAATGACACTCTGCCAATGATGAAAGCCGGCGAAAGGAGGGCCGTTCAAGGGGCAGCGCTAGCAACACGGTAGTGCGGCAGCACAGCATGTGGCCTTCACGGGTTGGAGCAGTGTACAGTTCGGCAGGCAAGGATCTTGCGGTTTTGGGGATGAAGTCGCACGGGGAAAAGCCACCAAGATCTTGCTGGGACGCCGTCGCACGAATGCCCTTTCCCCCTTCCGTTTTTTATTCTTGGAACTTGAAATCAGCAGCAGGCATCGCTATGCAATCCTTCATTTCGAGCGAGGGCGGCCATGGCCATCTGACATTCATCGGATTCCAGCAATGGCAGGCGGAGCATGCTCGACCCGAGAACGTCGAACTGGACTTGGGTCGGAATTCTTTGAGACATACAAGAGTTCGCAGTCCTCCAATGCGGTCCGAGACGCATAGTGTAGGATCGCAATAGATCCATTGCCGACAATACCGGATAGTGGCCTGTACTGTGATGAGTCAAAACTGAGAGTGACCTGGCTTCAGACTTGAACTATACCCGGCGCTCCTTCGACAGATAAGGAGGGCTTGCCCTGACGGCGTTGCGAAGTAGTCCGCCATGTTACGGTTAAAATGGTATTTGACTGAGCTGTTACCACCAGGTATAAAAGTCTTTATATGATACATGTGTCGGCCGCACTCTCTCTCTGAGCAGATGCGACCTCATCTCCTGCGAAAGATGGCATCCGACATTCTTACGACCTGGCACATCTCGACAGCGTCATGAACCCGCACGACGTCGGCGCCGCCAGAAACGGCCGCGGCGACGGTGGCGGCGGTGCCCCAGATGCGCTCTTCGGCCTTGGGAACGCCAGTGACGCGGCCGATGAAGCTCTTGCGGCTAGAGCCGACGAGCCAGGGAAAGCCCTCGAGACCGGGCCAGGCCCGCAGCTCGGGCAGGCGGCTCAGGAGCTCGAGGTTCTGCTCGCCCACCTTGGCGAAGCCGAGGCCCGGGTCGAGGACAATGCGCCAGCGGCGGATACCGGCGGCCTCGGCCTCGGCGACGCGCGCAAGGAGCTCGCGGGCGACGGTGGGGACAAGGCCGTCGGGGTAGTCGTTCAAAGAAGACATGGTCTGTGGGGTGCCGCGCATGTGCATGAGGCAGACGGTGGCGCCGGCGCGGGCAACGAGGGGCAGCATGTCGCGGTCAAGCTGGCCGGCGGATATGTCGTTGACAAAGTCGGCGCCAGCGGCGAGGGCAGCCTCGGCGACGGGGGCGCGGTACGTATCGATGCTGATGGGGAGGTGGGCGAGCTCGGGGATCGAGCGGACGAGACGGATGGCCGGAACGACGCGCGCGATCTCCTCTTCGGCCGACACGTCGGGGCGACCCGGGGCTGAGGACTGGCCGCCAATGTCGATCATGGTGGCACCGGCGGCGTGGGCGGCAAGGAGAGTGTCCGGCAGGGATGCCGAGGTGTGAACGCCGCCGTCTGAGAAAGAGTCGGGGGTGATGTTGACGATGGCCATGACATGTGTTTTGCGGGTCGGCGTGAGGGCCGTGATGAAGGGCGCCGGTGCCGGTGCGAGGGGCGTCAGGGGGGAAAGAGGAGGATGAGAGGGGGTGAGCTCATTGAGGTAGTCCTGGGTGAGCTTCCAGGGGTTTGAGGCGTAGAGAGGTTTGGCGGGAATGAGCCTGGATCGTGGTCAGCCGGTGTGTCTTTCTCCAGGCGTGCTTGAGAATGACGCATTGTTGGGGCAACAGAGGGTTCAGCACATACTCGGCCAGTGGTCGCAGCACAAACTCCCTTTCGGGAATGCCGACGTGAGGGACGGTGAGACGGTCATGATTGATCTTCTCATCACCGTACAGAAGAATGTCGAGGTCGATGTTCCGGGGCCCCTTGTCGACGAACTTCTGTGGACCCAGCGTCCTCTCGATATCCTGCAGGACGTCCAGCAGGGCGAGGGGTTCCAGCTTTGTCTCGACCTGTTCACAGAGTTGAGCAAACAGAGAACGATTTCACACAGGGTCCACTCCCCAGACAGCAGGCAGACGAACCTCACATGCTCCATTGACGAATCTATCTTGCTCTAGGACGTACATGGGCTCCGTCTCCCACAGGCTGCTGGTCCTCTTCACGCGGACGCCGCGGGCATCCATCTCGCGGCAGGCCTTCTCGATCCAGCCGATCCGGTCGCCGAGGTTGCTGCCGAGGGCAATGTAGGCCGTGACGGTCTTGGGCTCGGCGGGGCCGGTGTCGGCGCGACGGCCGCAGCCGCAGCCGCCGACGGGTCTGCCGTCGTCCTCCATGACGGGGCTGCTCGTCTTGATGTGCTTGGTCCTGCCGGGCTCGGGCGCCGCCGACGTGTTCGTGGTGGGGCCGAACGCGGCAGTGGTGATAGTCGTCGTGTTTTCGGCTACTGGCCAGGCGTGCTTGGTGAAGTGGTGTCGACGGGGAGCGTGACGGCAGACGGCAATGGGCACCTGGTGAGGGCAGCGGACATGGCGGAACGAGGCCGACTGAGAGCAGCCCCTATGCAGAGTGGAGGCAAAAGAGGTGAGTGATTTCATGGTCGACTCCCCTCACTTCTTGGGATGGACCTCGACCTGCCTCTCAGCGCTTGTTTTTTTTTTTTTTCAGCGGCAATTCGCTTGAGAATCTGCGATGTCTGAAGGGGATTGGATAATCGAATTGGACATGTTGCATTGATTGTTAACCGTGATAGTCAGCAATACGAGTTCTTGCATCTTAGTCATCCTCGGGGTTTCCGTGTCTGGTGTCAGCTGCCAGGTGCCAGCTGCCTGACGCCAGACGCCAGACGTCAAGCACCATGGGCCTTTGCCTTTCTCTGGCTGGTCTGAGGGGACGGGAGGGGAAGAAGCTTGATTTGAGAGATGCAACATGAGCACTGCCTTCTCGCCATGTTCCTCGAAAGAAGGTTTATCATGTCTCGTTTGCGTTTCCCCGCGCCGTTCGATCCTCGGGGCCCCCTCCAGACCTCCAGACCTCCGGACCTCGAGACCTGCAGACCTCCAAACCTCCAAATCCAGGCCACGCGCACATTCGTCCCTCGGCAACTTTCCCCAGATCTCAACCGGGTTCACGCCATGCTGTTTGCGGCATAGCCCCAGAGATCACAGGTGAGCCTCGGCTCGGCTGAGGTCCAACTGTGGGGGAATGCATCAGGACAGAGCAGCGACCGCGGCCGTCATTCGACACGAGTGCCGCGCCCGCCGTCCTGGTGACGCCCTTTAAACAGAAGCCATCCTCCGAGATCCTTCCTCGACTTTCTTTCCCGCCAACAACGACCTCTTTTTCATTTTTAACCCGCCCTTCTTCTCAGCGATCCTCTCTGTCTTCATTGCACAGAGCCATCCTTGTTATTTGATCCTCCATATACCCATATACCCATCACCCATCTCTCGCCCCCCACCTCCAGAAATCAGACACAATGGCGTCTCCTCGTAAGTGCCACACCCACTGTCACATGCGCGAGTTTGGCAAGATTGCCCAGAAACCCTTCGCCTCCAACCCTCCTGCGATGTAGAGCAAGAAGAACAGCGCGCTGACATGAATTTCTTCCCCAACAGAGAAGATCCGCACCCCCATCACCGATCTTTTCAAGATCAACCACCCCATCCTGCTCGCCGGCATGAACGTCGCCGCTGGCCCCAAGCTGGCTGCCGCCGTCACCAACGCCGGCGGCATGGGTGTCATTGGTGGTGTCGGCTACACCCCGAGATGCTCAAGGACCAGATCGCCGAGCTCAAGGAGCACCTGACAGACAAGAACGCTCCCTTCGGCGTCGACCTGCTGCTGCCCCAGGTCGGTGGCAGCGCGCGCAAGACCAAGTAAGCAATGCTCCTTCGCCGCTGACGCTTGGCACTGGCACTGGCACTGGCACGTGCCGGGCGCTCTCTCTCTCTCTCTCTCTCTCCCTCTCTCTCCACACCCCAACCATTGCGCACCCCGCTAACCTCACCCTTTCTCTCCAGCTACGACTACACCAAGGGCAAGCTCGACGGCCTCGTTGACATCATCATCGAGTCTGGCGCCAAGCTCTTCGTCTCTGCCGTTGGTGTGCCCCCCAAGCACGTCGTCGACAGGCTCCACGCCGCCGGCATTGTCTACATGAACATGATCGGCCACCCCAAGCACGTCAAGAAGTGCCTGGAGCTCGGCGTCGACATCATCTGCGCCCAGGGTGGCGAGGGTGGCGGCCACACCGGTGACGTCCCCACGACCGTCCTCATCCCCGCCGTTGTCGACCTCGTCAAGGGCCACAAGTCCCCGTCACCGGCGGCCCCGTCCAGGTCGTCGCCGCCGGCGGCATCTACAACGGCCAGACCCTCGCCGCCGCCCTCATGCTCGGCGCCAGCGGCGTCTGGGTCGGCACCCGTTTCATCCTCACCGACGAGGCCGGTGCCCCCAAGGCCCACAAGGAGGCCGTCCAGACGGCTGGCCACGACGACAACGTCAGGACCATCATCTTCACCGGCCGCCCCATGCGCGTCCGCAACAACCCCTACATCAACAACTGGGAGACGGAGCGCCAGCAGGAGATGCGCGACCTCGCCGCCAAGGGCACCATCCCCTACGAGGCCGCCCTCGTGAAGTTTATGACCGGCGAGCCCGTCAAGGGCCCCGCCATCCAGTCCCCCGCCAACACGGAGGAGGATGATGACGAGGACCCTCTCGCCCAGTGCCGCCCTTTCCTCATGGGCAAGGCCGCCGCCGTCGTCAACAAGCAGCTCCCCGCCAAGGCCGTCGTCGACGAGCTCGTCAACGACGGTGTTGCGTGGATAAACAAGGGCAAGCAGATGGTCGTCGCGAAGCTGTAAGCTGCTGAGAGGAAAGGAAAGGGTGTCGCTCGAATGAACCGCAGGAGAGCAAGAGAGAGAGAGAGAGAGAGAGAGGCATCTAGACGAAGCGCGTGTGGTATGATTGACCTGCATAGTAAAGACTTGTACACTCGAATGAATCAACAACAAATTTTAAAAAATCATCGCCATTCTCCCTTTGCTGCTTCGCTTGTTGTCTCTTCTGCGAACGTGGGTGTGGAAGCAAACATTGGGCTTTAAGGATAGTCTATCTCGTTTTCATGACCCATGCCTGACTCGTTTTTCTGTTTGTGCGTCCTCTCATCTCGGCCTGATGCACCGCCACATGACCACTGCTGCCGTAGTCCGTTTCTTGAGCTTCTGCCTCTCAGCTCAGCGCAGCCCGGACGCAGCCCACCAGAAAAGCCAGTCTGGGACAAGAAAACACGTCTCTCATTAAAGGAACTATGCTGCCGCGCCTCCCGCCTTCACCTGCCCCCCTTTTCATCTCCTCTCTCTCTCCTTCCCAGCATCCGTACTTTCACCCATCTCCTCTCCCGCCCCCCCGCTACGCACAAGACACGCGGTGCGAACACCGCTCAGCTGCCGAGGTACGCGCGAATGGCGCCCTGCAGCCGTCCGCCGACCTCGCCGGCCATGTTGCTGAGGTTCTCGAGGTCGTCGCCGGCCGTGATGCCAAACTTGCGGACAAAGTCCTTGGCCGCCGACTCGAGGTCGCCGTACTCCTCGGCCGGCTCGTCCTCGGGGCGGCCAAAGTAGGCGTTGGACGAGATGGCCGACGCGCCCTCGAAGCCCTGCAGGCGCGTCTTGGCCTCGGCCTGCTGGTTCGGGTCGAAGGAGCCCTTGCCGAAGAACTCGTCCGAGGAGATGCCCTTTTGGCCGCCAAACTTGCTGCGCGCGTACGTCTCGTCTTGGTCTGGTAGGGAACAGGTTAGTGAGCGGCGCGCGTGTGCAATGCATACATACAAAGGAGGAGACAGTGGGACGGCAAGGCGTGTGACGAGAACCGAGGCGCAAAGAGAACGGAGACTCACCTTCTGCAGCAGCCTTGATGGGACCCACAGAGCCAAAGCCCGCGGCCGCCTTCTTGGCGGGCGCCGCCTTGTTGCCGCCGCCGCCGACCTGGCCGAAGCCGAGCCTCTGCATGCCCATGCCGAGGCGCCCCGTCTCGGACTTTTGCCGGGTGTGGCTTGAGGAGCCGTAGTCGCCCTTGGGCACGGCGGGCGAGGCGAGGCTGGGCTCCGGCTTGATGACCTTGGCCTTCTCGGCCTCCTCCTCGGCCTCGGGGTCGTAGCCCAGCTTCTCGATGCGCTCGGCCTCCTCCTTGGCCTTCTTCTCGGCCTCGTCAAAGTCGATGAGGTCGGCCGTCACCTTCTTGGCCCCGAGCTTGGGCCCCTTCTTCGCGCCGAGGACGCTGGCCTTGCGGGGGCCGCTTGTCGTCGTCGTCGTCTTGCGCAGGGCCGCCGATGAGGTGATGCGGCTGGCGGCTGGCTTGGCGGCAGCGGCGCTGCCGTCGGGCTTGGCGAGGGGCGAGGCGGAGCGCGAGATGTCCTTGGGCGCGGAGAGGCCGCCGGCCGACAGCGGAGACGAGGTGCGGCCGATGACGGGCGGGGTGCTCGTGCGCGAGATGGGCGGCGTCGGCTTCTTGATAGCGGGCTTGTCCCAGGAGGAGAAGAAGTCGTCTTCGTCGGCACCCGAGGGCGTGGCGCTGCCGTTCTCCTCGACGGCGTCGGTGATGACCACCTCGTGGGGGTATCTAGAGAGAAAAAGCACGTGTCAGCATGGCCCAGAAAAAAAGGGAGCATCCCTGGAGAAGAGGGATGGTTCTGGGTGTCGCGTACTCCTTAGCATCCCTTGCCGCTCGCCTCTTGAGCTCCTCTTTGTACTTGACGGCGGCGCTCGACTGGTACTTGGTCTTGGAGTCTTTGCTGTTGAGAGCTGCGGTGCCGCCGTTCTGCTGGAAGAACTTGGTCGCAGACTCGTTACCGCCGACCTTCATCATGCGCAGCTGCTCCCATTGCCACTCTAAAGGCGCGTTAGTCTAGGTTTCTCCTCGGTAGGTTTCTCCTCGGAAGAGTGAGTGTCGGGTCGGGCGCGAGACGTACGGTCGAGGTTGGTAGAGCGGACAAAGGAAATATGCACACCGAGGTTGCGGTGATTCGAGGAGCAGTCGAGGCAGAGGTAGATGCCAAAGGGGACAGAGGTCCAGGTAGGGTGCTTGGAGCCACAGTCGAAGCAGACCTATGTGAGGAAGCATGTCAGTCAGACTGGTACCCACGCGACAAGTAGCATGCTGTGTGAGACCTTACCTTGTTGGCCTGCTTCGTCTTCAATTTCTCGAAGATCTTCTGCGACTCCTGCTTCGAAGCCAGGGCACTCATGATGGCGGTGAGGCTTTGGCCAGTATCAGATCGAGTTTGTTGGTGGTTCGAGGTTCGTCTTGGGTCGCCGACAGCCGAAATATTCTGCTGTCACTCGTGAGTCGCGGAGAGATCAAGAGACGATATCGAGACCGCGTTCGTGTCCCAAGTTCAGTAGTTGCTCCTGTCCTGACGGCAAGGGGGGGGCAACTGGATGTCGAGAAGTGGCATGTAGGGGCCGCACTAACCGCATACGGCACTAGCGCGCTCTGCCTCTCCACATGGCGGGTTCTGCCAAAGGCGGTCACGACCTTTCCGTTCTCTGCCCGTAGAGCTTGTCGCAGCTCGTGGATTCGACGTCCATGTAGCTTCGCACCCCGGAGCTCAACCGCCTATTCATCAGTCTCGGTGCCATTGTACAATGGCCGCCGCCCTCTCGCCAGGATGAAGATTCCCACCAGCGCGCTCGCGACCCGCACGCCGACCACCATCAGCCACGCCCCCCAATTGCAACCATTCCTCCTCCAACGACACTATGCGACGCAGACCGGCCTCGGCACCACCCCGCAGGAACCCAAGAGGAGGAGAGTGACCCCCTTCAACGACGACGGACATGTGCCGTGGTCGAAGCTCTCTGCTGCCGAGAAGGCGGGCAGGGCCACGCAGCAGAGCTTCAACTTTGGCATGATCATCGCGGGTCTAGTCTTGACGGTTCGTCTTCTTGGCCCATCGATGGCCCTGAGCCAGGGCCTTCCCTTGACTTGGTTGGGTACGAGAACTGACATGGCACCAGGGTGGTGTGGGTTATGTACTATACACCGACGTCTTTTCTCCCAACAGCAAGACAGTCTACTTTAACCTTGCGACCGACAGGATCAAGAAGGATCCCAGGTGCCTCGAGCTTCTCGGCGATGCGAAGAAGATCATGGCGCACGGAGAAGAAACCATGAACAAGTGGCGGCGCTCCCGTCCTCTGGCGTACGTTGATATGGTGCACCACTGTGGTCGGCCCTAGACTGATTGTTCCCAGGTCGTCGGAGCACAAGGATGCCAAGGGTAACGATCACTTCCAGATGAAGTTCTACGTACGTTGGGTCTGTTCTCATATGGCTTTTGAAGGTCAAACTAACAGTGTCCAGGTCGAAGGGCCCCTGAACACCGGCCATGTGCATATCCACATGATCAGGCCAGCAGGTCAGAGCTCCTATGACTACAAGTACCTTTATCTAGATGTCCGGGGGCACCAGAGAATTTACCTGGAGAACGCCGATACCGATCCCAATAACCCCAACAAGTCAAAGGTCAAGTTCTTGGGCATCAACTGGGGCTGATTGTACGAACGAGACCTGCATCTCGAGGTATGGAAATTGTGTGACATGGACCACTTATGTAGGATGAGGGTGTATCAATGTCAACATGATTGAGAATCAGAGACCGGATTGTCACGAGTGTCTTGCCTTGCTCAGGTGCCAGTTCATGACGCCCACTCATTCCGGTTCCTTTGCTCCTTCAGCCACACTCAAAGGTCACATGTTAGAAATAGAGGCATGTTTTTGGAAGCTGACTTCTTGCCTCCAAAACTTGGCTTGAGCTTTTGCAGCTGAGCATCGACGGAACGTATTAGATGACTTGGACAGGAAATGCGTTATACACCCACAGCTACCACAGCTACCGTTGAATAATCGTGGGCCAAGCGCGTGAACGTTGGGATCCAGCCGGCTTGCTCCCACCATGATGCGATCTCCCCATGGGCTTTAACATCAATGGTGGGTTTCGCCCGTCTTGATTCAAGAATATTCGCTCAACTCAATGAGAATAGTCCTCTCTGCGGTCCACTTCGTAAGCTGATACTACACCACAGTATGTCTCCCAACAATCAACAATCAAGCAGACTCGTTGCTGAAGTGGTCAGACACTTGCTTTCGGGGTTCCCAGAGCTACAGGACACTTTCTCTTTCCTCGGCCAGTACGGATGCCACACACATAGCATGCGGCCATCAAGGTCGTGTTCTGCCACATTTTTTTAAAGACGATTCACATGATCACACCCTGAGCAGAAGCGATTCTGGCCAGGGAAACCGCCTTCAGCTATGTTTTGGCCCTCCTACCCAATGATCCCCAACATCTCCATACTCCAACCCTTCACCTCCAGGCTAGAACTGAGCCATGCGTCTCTGGCAATGTCCATAGGCAGCAACTCTGCTTATCTGTCGGCCTGAAAGAAGATTGAGCTTCGAGTTGATCTAAGGCGTTTCCGGATACGGAACCTGTGTTGCGTTGGCGCAATACCTTGAACCTTCCTTGAAACCTGTTGCGTGATGATTTTACGTGACAGGGTTGGTTTCGCAGTAGACATGCTGGTTTCGCAGTTGACATGCAAATTACAATCAACTCATTTCATCTCACGGCACACACACACACAAGCATCGTTTGCGCCCTCCCGGCAAGCCACGATATTTTGCCTTTGAGATTGCCGTGATCTCTGACAAATCCCCACGAACATCCCGCGCAACCTCTCATCTGATGTTTGTCTTGACACCCCCCTTCAAGGGTGGATAGCGCCCGCCGCGATCCGAACCGCGTGAGGGGTTCGTAGACGCCTTGAAGAGTCCAGGTTGCAAGGTGAAGCACGGTGGCTTGCCCTTGGTGGCGATGCCTATCAAAGAGCGGGGAGCCAAGCACCGCGAACGAGCTAGACGAGGTCAATGAAGATTGGAGGTGGCCCCTGGGGAGTGAGAAACGCCTCTTCACCCCAACTCTTGCACGATGTATCTTGCCAGGTTGGTACATTCGATTCGAAAAGCCACACAGGGGGCTCGGTGACCAGAGGTGCAGGACCCCCGGTGAAGGAGATGGCGGCGCAGGTGCGGGATGTTGGGCTAGGACTACGTGTTTGTCGCGGGCTGATTTCCCTGCAAGATTTGCCACCGCCGGGGCGAAACCTGGGGGTTCGCAAACCGGGCAAGGGGCCGCGGAGGGGGGGAGGGAGCTCGCTGCTCGGCTACCTGGCGAAGGGGACTGAAGGCGAGCCAGTGGCCGAATCCTGGGGATTCTCCCCCCAATCCAGATGACATTGATTGCGTGACCGCCCCGGTGACGCCCCCTGGCGCTTCTCGCCAACTGCCTGGCGAAGGTGTCAATCGTGCGGGGGAAGGCGGCCGGCTGCACGAGAGGGTGTCGAGGCGCGGGCGAGACGAGATGGGGCATGCAGCCAGATACGCCTCGTGAAGGTTTACCTTCCTGTTGGGGAGGGGACAGGCAGAGAGGATAAGGGCAGGGCTTCTGCCAGGGCCTGGCCGGCTGGGTTCAAGACGAACCTTTCGCGGCTCACATCCGTACACCGAGTTGCAGGCGCCTCGCATCGTGGGCTTCGGCGGCTTGACGGCCGGCCATTCTTTTTGTGCGGGGTGGACATGGGGCGCGGCCGCATCGCAGGCGGAATACCCCATGGCGATGCCCATTTCATGGGCCCGTCAGAGCCAGGGGGCCTGCCTCCATGCAGGTCCAAGGCTTTGAGGCAAGGCCCAAGGCCGCCTTCCAGGTTCTCCCGGTGAAGGCCTTACCAACACGCCCCCCCTTGCCCTGCCCAAGACCCTCGGTGAGGTTAGTTCATGATGGAGGTGTGTGTGAGAGCATCGCGATCCGACCAGGGATGGATTTGGGTTTTGGAGATGACAACGAAGTGAGGTACAAGGTACTCCAAATGCTTCGGCGTGGGGGAGGGGGTTGTCTCCGAGTGCCGCCGCCTACAGGCCGCAGTGACCAAAGGATTGCGTCTTTCTCGGTGGCTTTATTCGAAGCGGAGGTCATAAACGCAATCGCCATGGCCGAAGAGGGACAAGCCTTGGCAGGGCGAAATTTCTGCAGAAGACATGATAACGGATGGACGCACACGTCAAACGTAACCGTAACAAGTGGTGATGCTGCCATGGTTGTGTTGGAGGCCAAGCTCAGCTCTGACGGCTGATGTGCGTGAGATACGGCTTGGTAGCGAACGATCACACCGGCTGTTGGGTGATATCTTTCAATTGAGACTGACCATTGACGTTCCTTGGGATCCTTGATGACGACTCGGGAGGACAGATTGCACAACGAGAGCGAGGTCTGCGGTGCGCCCAAAACGGACCAACACAGTAACAGGGGTTGTAGGTCGTTGAAGCGTCAGCTATTCCCACCTTGGGCAAAAGACTGACAGTTATGGTTCGCGTGCGAATACCTTTACCTAAGGTAAAGCACTTACCCGCCTACCTTCTTTTTCGAGGCGCCTTGTCTAACATACCTTACGTACACGGAGAACAAAACACGTCACATGTGTTGAACCACGATGTCCCCATTGTGCAGCTGGGCTCATCTACACAACTCGGCATCGGCAATCACATGTAAGATAATACTGCTTGCTTTTGATTCTCGAGGTCAGATATTTTTCTTTCAGGCCCCAGCTGCCTCTTATGGTTACTGTTGGGTTTGGCTTGCCTTGCATTTACCTAATAATCCGTACTGGAAGCAAGCGGTCAGTCAATCCGTACTTGGGGCCATACCCTAGACGGACTGGGCATTCTGTTGTACGAATCTTTCAAGCGTGCTGAGAGCGCTCGGGTTTCGAAATGAGCAGATGTCACTGCCTGATTGATGCGCCTCAACGTTTTCGTTTGGCTGGACATTTCCCATATTCCTGACGAAAGGCTGCAAGGATACGAACAGCCAGACTAGCACGTTCGATATGTTCAGATCCCTCCTGGTCGTCGTTGACCCAACAAGCCATCGGCAGCCCTGCCCAGGAACCGAGCAGTCGCCCTCCACGTCAGGCAGAAGTAAATGCAATGCGAACTCTTCTAGCCAGTGATTGAGTTGGCAATTGAACGGAGCTGCAGCTTCGCTTCTCTTCCTCGTGTCACTCTCATGTCGTCCAGTGCCGCAACGGCAGCCGATGCCTTGTCGCCATCTGTGCCGACGCTATGGTAAAAGCCGCTTGTCGGAGCAGGTGACGAGACCAAGCGCGCTGCCGCTGTCATTCAGAACCCCGAACAAGTCCTCGACCATGGTCACACTGGCGTTAGCGATGCGACCGTCGCCAAATACGACTTCGTAGTCCACGGCATTGTCGCTCGACAACCTTTGAAGCCGTGTATGACAGCATATGCCGTCCGGAATGAGCCGGCCATCGACGCCTACGCCAGCGTGGCCTGATAGACCGCCGGTAATCTCAAACCATACTCCTCAAGCTGAGCAATGACGCCCCTCTATCTGACCGTGGGCCTGTTCTGTTGTTTTGCGCGACGACCTGGTCAATCATGTCAGCAACTGTTTGCAACTTCCAGGGTGTGCCCAAACTCACCAGGCGCAACGTTTCCCAGTCACCTCGTTCGTGCAACGTCGTGGTGCGTGGCGTTGCTGGTGCAGTCGTCGTGCCCTTAGCAAACAGCAATGTCTCCCTCAGTCCACAGCCCTGCGGACCTCGCTCAGAGTCGACTATTTCGCAGCACTCGACCTCACTCCATTCAGCAGATCTGTACTATAATCTGGTTGGAGGCGTTGGTGCCCAAACGAATCGTAGGTTGAGACACTTGCGGTGCATCCGGCGTCATCTGGGGGGACGATCAAGATGTTCTCGAGCCGTGCGCTCAGGAGAGCATTTGGACTTGGGGAATTTAAGTTAGTTTAGCGTATAATGTTGCGCATAGGATCTGCAATCTTCAGACGTCGTGTTTGGATCCCACATTTGCAACCTTGAAGCCTCACAGGGTCGTATTCAGAGCCAGCGCATGCGCCACAAGGCTCGATAACGCCGCCACGCGCCGTGGTAGTGCTTGTATGTGGAAATCATCTTCCAAGCCAGCACGACATTTGCCGTAGAAAGGGGGCAGGCCCGGTCGTCATTCTGGAAGGTCGAGGACACAATTTTGGTGCCTTTCGATGACGGTGCATGAGTTTGCTGCGACATGTTGTTGCCACGGGCATCAAGTGAGTTGGCAGCGTTGTTCATACAAGGAAGACGGTTCAAAGCATACCAAGGGCAACATTGCGCACCCTGCATGACGATGAATAAGGATCCTTGTTGGCGGGGACGGCTTACTATTAATGCTTCCCCGATCATCACAAGGGTAGATCCAGATGGCAGAGGTTCAGACAACATCGCAGACAGACAACTTGGGCGCTTGTAACATCCGAGTACTTCTTCTACGCCCAAAGCCCTTTAAGATGATCCTGCACAGCACTTCCTCCCGCCCATGCCGCCGACCTCGATCTCGACCCCAGATTCAATTTAACTCGGACCTCGGACTTGTCCCTACGAGACTGTACTACCGATCCTTCCGCGGTGAATAGTGTAGAGCGCACAAAATGTCAAGAGGCTGGTCTCAATTCCTCCCCTTGCTTGTCGTGTTTGTTGGACCAACCTGCCCGGCTAAGGGCGCCCGATCTAGTTATTTGCCTAACGCCCAGACGGGGCTGAGTGCTGTGTCGAGGTGAAATTCGTCAAGGTTGGCAGACGCCAGATATCCTGCGCTTCCGATTTGTTTTGCGAGTCATGGCAGTGCAACCTTATGCTTGAAGATACAATCGACCCAAGCCTGGGGTGCTTCAGGTTGACGAATCGAGTATCGGTCTGTCCGCCATACGCAGCCATTTTCGATTAGCGTGACTCGAGGCTGTCGTATCGCTCATTTGCACTGCGTTCGTCGGGTGCGTGACAGCATGGTTTCCATGAATGTGACCACTGCGGCAGGCAATTGAGCCCTGTAGGGCCTGCAAGGGGTAAATAGAAGAGGATGCGTGAATACTTGTACGTGAGAGATGGCACTTGTGCGCTGTCGAAGGAAACCTCCGAACCTCGAACGTTTTCGGTCGTCGCAAGAAGGAGGAGACAGCAAATGAGTCCCGCATACACGACGAGCCGGGAAGTAGGACAATGGCTACAGATCCCAAGGATTTGGCAGTCCTCGTAAATGCTTCGATCTGGAGTGTAGGTCAACCTTGGTTCATGACCCCCCCGCTTTCTGTAGACTAACCGGCTAACCAAAGGCGCTCTCTGTAGTTGTTCGCCCTCGCAACAATCGCTCTCGCCTTGAGGTTGTATAGCAGAATCCGAATAGTCCGCCTGGGCGTTCAGCAAGATGATTGGGTCCTCATCGCCGGATGGGCAATTATTTTGGTGGCGTCTGGGGTCATGTCGGGGCTCATGGCCATCTTCTTGCATTCAGGAAGCCTCAAGAAGATCACGCTCGCCCGCATTCACCACAACCTCCAGAGCATCGCCCTCGGACTGACCAAGACGTCATTCGGCCTGACGCTGCTGCGACTGATGCCCGGAGGCTGGGAGGCGAAGCTGATCTACGTCGTGCTGATCACCATGAACTTTCAGTTCGCGGTGCACATCATTGCGGTCTGGCAGATGATATGCGGTGCGCCGGATGAAGGCCACATTGGAGGAGACAAGTGCTGGACCTTGACGCAGTCGGTCACTTTTGCATTCTTTAGTGCTGGTTTGTCCACCCATCCCCCCCCTAGATGATGCGATCTGTTCTGGCGAATCTGACAAAGCCCTACCGCAGTGTACTCGGCATTGTGTGACTTTATACTCGCCTTGTTGCCCTGGCGGATGACATTCAACCTGCAGATGAAGCGATCCGAAAGACTGGGTATTGATTTAGCGCTGAGCATGGGGGTCATCGCAGGTATCACTGGTGTGATGAAGGCGTATTACGGCTCCAAATTGCTCCAAGTGAGGCATCCCAACTGTACGTGGTCTCTGCCTTGACACTTGAACTTGCCCGCTAACATCGACTCCCAGACGCCTACAACCAGGCCGTCTACTGGATCTGGTCAATGGCCGAGCCTAACGTCACAATCATTTCCGCCTCGATACCGGTTCTCCGTGGATTCGTCCGCAGCGCCCGCGTCCGAACCGAGTCGAACAACAACGGTGGTGGTTATGTCAAGACGGGAGACAGTAGTAACAAGTTTTACAACTCGGTCACGGTCACGGCAGGCCGCGCCGAGGCGAAGGGTGACGACGGCGACAGCGATCGGAGCATTCTGGGCCATGGACCCCAGGGTCGGGACATCAATGGGATCGCCTGGACGACAACGGTCAGCGTTGAGTATGAGGACCAGTCGCGCGACAATGATGTCAAGGGCATCGCCATTTCGAAGGATACAGCAACAGAAGAGGGAATCGAAATGGAAGCAGTGACACCACACCCAGGCCCGACGGATGACCCAAGGAGATAGTTTCTCAGCAATACAATAGATCAGCTCCGGAGGCTGAATGATGACCCAGATGCGTCCGTGGCCACGTTCGTTCTGCTCCGATTCACTTGGTATGAGAAAGTACAGGCTGGATGAGGATCGACTTTGTTATAACATGAGCTCTGGGGGCCGCATGCCGGGGCTTCAGGCAAGGGTTGAACAACGAGAAGATGCTGTTGGCGGGAAAATCATGGCCAGAGATCCCGCCCAGCGTCTTGCCTGTCCTGTCCACTCTATCAGGCAGAGCTCTTGGACGCGTGGCCTGCAACTGGGCCTTGATCCAGACATGGAAGTCTGAATTACGATTTCAATTTCGAACAAGCAAGTGGCATGTCATCCGAGCAACCTGTGCAGTGGCTTGCAGCCGGGGCAAGTCGGCCTGCCTCCCCACCGTTGCATCGATCGTGATTTTCTGATCCCAACGTGGCACCATCTCGTCTGATGATTGAGCCGGAAAGATAGGAGCCGGACGTCTCGGTCCACGCAACCGAGCAAGCCACCCCCAAACGGCACAGCACGAGAGTGTTGCTCCGTCCAGGAACGACACGAGGCCTGGCCCTCCTCCCCCCACTCCTTGCCATTCTGCCGGCTCAGGACCCGGAAACGCGTTTGGAGTCGTCCCGGATTTCCGACCTCTTCAACTTTACCCGCACCTCCGCGGCACTGGTCATGCCAGCGGGAGTGTGTTTGTCCAGTCCCTAGCCACAGAGATATCATGTGCCAAGAACACCTCAAGCGAGAGAGCAGGGCATCAAGCCACTGGCAGAAACCTGTACCCCTACACGCCTCCTCTTTCTCGCTTCTGCGGTGATGCGAGCCTCAGCGCACCCCAATGCCAATGCACAGCGCAGCTGCCAACGGCAAATCACACGTGGGCTGTCGGGCGTTTCGTCAATGCTGGAGTCTTTCCCCCGTCTCGGCCGGTTTGTTGCAATCGCGTCATGGGGGTTAACGTTGCCATCATTTCTGACTGCGCGCAAAAAAAGCTGACTGTGGACACCTTTTTGTTCCTGGCGAAGATGACGAGATCCCCATCGAGAGAGAAGCCCTGACCTCTCTCTCTCTCTCTCTCAACCATACCGAGCTGATGTCAGATGCAGAATGATACCCACCCAGAAGACACCCCGGAGAAAGACTGCCCGCGCAAACGAGCCGGGGTGATCAAGGTACTGTAGATGCTAGAGCTAGCTGACGCTAATCAGGGCGAAAGCACGCCTTCAGTCCAGCTCTCTGGTACCGACGCGCCATTTCAATCTTTCCCTTGCAGGTCTCGGTCTTGGCCAGTCCGCAGCTTTTGAGTTTTTGCCTACAATGAGTGGGGAGGGGGGAGGGGATGCCCTGAAGGAGCCAAGCGTCATCTGTCACTCTGTGACGCCTGGGAAACACATTTTTGGCTAGTATGGGAGTATTTGGGTACAATCAACATCAAACCGCAGTCGGTTCTCCTGGCATCAAGCCAAGGTACTCCGCACTCCTCCAACGGGGAGGATTCATCATGGAGTATGCCGGCAACGGTTCGTGACAGTACCCTCACTATCGAACGGCCATTGTAGCACCGCGATCATCGGGAGGATGCGACACCTACCTACTAGGGCAGGAAGGCAAGCAGATAGGCAGGCTGGCGTATAGGCAGGCTTCGTGTGACTCGTCGGGCCCGAAAGGATGCGTATAGGAAGAAGGGAGGGACTCATCGATCGACAGCCGGCTTATCCAGCGCTGCCAGCGCATTGGAGGGACGACGCTGGCCGCTTTCAGCCCAATGAGTGGTGGACCTGCCCTCTTGCGATGACTTCATCCTGTCCTGCGACTCGGGCCGGGCTGAGTGAGGCACGATAATACGTGTCGTGCGACGAAGCGCACGCGCCATTGTGGGAACGCTGTTCTTCCTGACCTTTCGGCCGGTCGAAAGATCTACCTCCGAGCTCATTGGAAACAACAGTCAAATCCCGAACAGCGCGCGTCCCGTCAGCAAGGCACATCCGAGCTTGGCGATAATAAAATGCTTAGCAGCATGAATCGCCAGAAGGCCGCCCCCGCTTCCCACAAGACCTTGCTTGATTGCCAGTTCGAAGGGTCCATTCACTTCCCCCTTTGGACCGGGGACTCGACTTGGCACGAGAACTGGCTTGCGACCGGGATCCAGGTTTTGGGCGCAATCCCAGAATTGGCCGGCGGGTGGGCGTGAACCGTCCTCTTGCCGGGTCGGGGTTTTCCAAACAAGGAAAAATGAAGGTTAGATGAAATCATGGGCTCTCCACAACCCCGTAATTCAATCCATGTTCGGGAGGCAGATCTTGGGGTCGACTGAGAGTCCTGCGGGGCGACGACGTGGGGGGGGAGAGCTGATCCTATAGTGCTTTTCCTTTCAGTGGTTGTCGCCCATAGTCAAACACCCCCCAGGGCACAGACTTGACCTGCAGGACGGACGAGTTGACGATATTGAGGGATGTCTCGTGAGGCGCCTCAACCCCTCCACCCCGCGCGCCAGTGCCTGGGCTCGAGGTCATTTGAGTGAATGACCAGGTGGATGGATAGATGCCCCTTGCGTCTCGCTTCCGTGGGCGTGGCCCTGCGTGGGGAGGGGGAGTGGGTGGTGAGATCGTGACTTTTGACTGATCTGGAGTTTGCTCGACGCCCGGGACGGCTCGTGATGATATTGCCCTGTGATGCGCGTGGTGTAAATCTAGCCGTGGCGCGCGGCACACCCCTTTCCTTTCTTCCCCCTCAAATCCACGATGGCGTACTGTCTCTGGGGTGTGTTCATGGAATCGACTCACATGATATTGCGACTTAATTTGGCCCGATGTACCTCTCTCGACCGGTACATGGGAGATGGGGAGATGGATGGGGGTAGCAATAGGTGTGGCAGCCACCCCCACACATATCTCACTTAATAAAAAAGCGGATGGACATAGGTAAAAACACCAATGAAGCAGGCAGACAGGGAGTTTTGACTCGAGGTTCGACTCATCATATACTTTGACGTTCCCACCCAGTCGTCCAGTGACAGTGACGGGGTGGATAGTATGACGTTCCCTACGAGCCCGCTAATCATGTGCTTGGCACGCCCTGGCCCAACCGATCTACTGGCCTTTTGGGGGGCCCCTAGATTCCTATTCCTGGAGTAAAGGGGGGGTGTGGAGGATGGAGAGGCATACTTCTTATCTGGGGCAAGGTATAAATGTCCACGATCCAAACGCAGATGCTTATTAGGTAGGCAGTGTGCCATTCCAAGCAGACACAATCCCGGAAGACGGGCCAAAGGCCGCTGTCACTGCTCGAGCCCGTTTTGTCTCAGGCAGCCCGCCCCCTCCATGCCCCCCAGAGACGGTGTTTCAAGCAGCACATCCGGGGGGGAGAACGAGTGAGAGAAAGGGAGGCCGTGGACCCAAGTCCAGGTCGTCACCAGCTCAGAGCTCCAGCTTGAACGAGGGCTGTCGGGCGAAATCACACATAGATAACGAAACCGGACATAGTTCAAGGCGATCAACTCTTTTTAGTAGCCATCTCTACTCTTCCTCTCTCTCGGGACACGCCCCCCCCTTCTTTGGCGCTTCGCACGGCATGGGCCTCAACATGCTTGGGCTTCTGGGACAGGGCGATGATCCAGGAGTGCGCGCTCCGCGAAACATTGGCGTCACTGCGCACAGCTGAGGCGGGTCCCAGGCCAGCAGGGCCACGGGGCGGCTGGCTCGGGTCGAAGCCGGGCTCTGGTCTTGGGGGGATGTTCATTGGGGAAGACAAGATAGTGAGAGACAGACAGGGACTCAAAGATGAAGAGCAAAAAAACAATGACAGGACTAGTAGACGAAAAGCAAACTGGTTGATCGACCTGCACAATTTCGGCAGAGCGGTTGCACACGCGATCCAGCCGCGGCGCCAGCCCACGGGGAATCGGGAGACTGGGGTTTGGCAAAAGGGCATGCATGGGTTTGGATAAACGGGGGGAAGAGGCGAGGAGGAGGACATGGGAAATGCGCCCACGTCTGGGCCCAGACGCTGGAGTTCGAGCTTCCCCAGCCCGGATCCCCGCGTGAGACAGAGAGAGGGGGAAGATGGGCCTCAAGAGAAGAAAAAGAAACGAAACGATGGATAAGGCTTGCAAAGCGCAGATCCGTGGCGTGGACAGTGTCTGCGTCGCGGGGTTCTTTTTTTTTTCTTTCATCCTCTCCTTGGCGAAGGTCAGAGGCACTTCCTTAAGATGACTGACACGCGATGGGCAGAAGCTATCACGACGACACGACACCCTCACATCTGCAGCGGCGCAGTACTGTCGTGTGCGCCACCTGCACGACGAAGATGCCTATTTGCTGCGCCGGTCTGGCGGTGAGTCAGGGAGTGCGGTGCCCTCCCACACGCACACAGACATGGACACACACACACCTCGACGCAATGGCGAAATCTCGCGCCTCCACGTAACGCCTGCCACAAACCTGACAGGATCGTGGGGAGGGCGATACACGTTGGGGGCCAAACGCCGAGTAAGGGGCCAGGAGGCGAGGGATGGACAAGTGAGTGTGGGTGGGTGTGAGGGTGCGCGCAAGAGGGCATGCCACAGTCAGACGTCAGTCAGACCGACAGACTGGGCTGAAGCGGTGGGTAGCATGGCATGGGATCGCCTCCTCTGCCGCCGTTGCCCTGTCCCATTCTCACGACCCAGGTGAAAGGGTCACGACGAAGCAGCAACAGCAGCAGCAGGAGCGGCGGCGGCGGGTGTATGGTAAGCATCTGCCCCCAACGAAACTCCCCCGCAAAAACTGCGAATCATTTTCTTAGCTCTCCCGCCGCTCCCGCGCGTTAGCTAAAGGGCCACAAGGCGGAAATGGGAGGTTGAGAGAGTGGTGAAAAATGGCGGCGTGTGTGAGGCGAGAGGCGTGAGGCGAGGCATGAGGCGTGAGGCGGTGACTGGCCTGACCCGCCCCGTGCCATGAGAGAGGAAAAAGGAGAGAAGAAGGAAGAGGAGTCGAATGAACGAGGCGGCAGGTTTGTCAGGCCAGACCGCCGGCTCGGTACGTGAGATGGGCAGATATGTTCTTGGTGTCATCTCGCTCGCTGTCTCAGGCCTGAGAGGGGCCGCGCGCCAAGTTGGGGGGGATGGACAAGAGACAAGATGTGCCAAGAGGCAAGATGGTGATATGTGAGAGAGACGATACACTATTGGCACTGATGTCCGAGCTGATGATTTCCCGGGCCCGGCCATCTTGCTGAGGTTGCGAGGCGCAAGAGATGATTGCCATATTTGCCCCCAATAGAGAGAACCCTTGGACAAAAGTGCATATTGCATATAAGCCAATGTCGTCGCCCGTCGTGCGTGAGCACCTCGCCCAAGAAGGCAATCCGAGTTGAGCCCATGCCTCTCGCCGCCGGCGCCCCTCCCCCCACGGGGAACAGAAGAGAACGACCAGAGCCTCTCGGGGAGCGACGCCCCCTGCAGCACGATAGACACGACCCCCCCGACCGTGCGGTCTCAGCTGAGCTCGGCGTTACAGTGGCGGTCGTTGCCTGTCTCTGGTAGTCTACTGTACTGACATTGTTTGTTTCCACCCCTACCTATTCTTCTCTATTCGCACGAACGGGAGATTGGGGGTGGCATGTGGTCAGGGCTCGGCTTCGAGAATGGAGGAAACACAGGTGGCGTCGCTTTAGTCTACCATTCTGAGCCAAGCGACAAACAAGCCCGAGAGGCGAGAAAGAAAGAAGAAATTAAGGCCGAAGAGAAGGAAAAGAATCAGGCAGCCAAGGTCTGGAACCAAAAGGTGTCAAGCCTCGTTCCCAAGGAGAGCCCTGAATACCGGCTCCGACGGGGGCGTGTTCAGGACCGCTGTCACCGCTCTCACTTACGGTCGGCCACGGCATGGCGGCATCAGGTCGTCCGCTCGCGCGCTACCCGAACATCCCCGAGGCACATCCCGTGGGGCCTCTCTGGATTCTCGTGCTGTTGCGGTGGCGCGGGCGGCGGGCCTTGGGTTGACTCCAGGTTAGGAGCCAGACTGTGAGGGAGAGGAGGGAAAAAAGGGCCAAGGCAAGGAACCAAGGCACGCACGCCATGATCTGACTCGTACCCCAGGGCCCAAAAAGCCTTCGATTTCGTCATGCCAGGAATCCGCTTCCCTTCCCTCTTCCCACAGTACCTAGGCAAAAGGGGGCGGGCGGGTGTGCGGGCGGACACGAGGAGTAAGGGTGTTGCGCGCGAGTGAACAAGAGATCCATCCACCCTGTTTCCATTCTTTCTCCTGTCTTCCTCTCTCTGCCCCCACTGCAAGCAAACAAGCCCCTGGTCACCCCTTTCGCTCGTGAGGCGGGCCAAGCGCGGAGAGGTTGAGTTGAGTCGTCCCAGAGATAAGCCTCCCCTCCAGCCAGGGCGAGCCACCTTGTCTCTACCTGGGTTCCAGCGGATGGGCTCCTACCCCCCGGCCTCTTCCTCCTCCACACCCCCCCGTTCCCATGTCCCCAGGGGCCGACATGAACCGAGACGAGCCGGCAAAGATGTTGAGATTATGAGATGAGAACGACAGAAATAACACTCCATACCCCGGGCGAAATCTCAGGTGGGCAGCCCTCAGAACACAAAACCAAAAAGTGAGAAGTACCCGCCCCCAAAAAGAACGTGCCAGGGGGAACGCGGCAAATCAGCAGAAAAGAAAGGGAAACCGGGGGTCCCGCCGCACCGCCCGCAGCAAGTCTGGGGGTGCTCTGACGTGATATCACTCGCGCGCTTACGCTGGCGTGGGGAAGACGAGGGATACGTAATGCGCTGGGGGCGTGTGTGGGTGTGTGTGGTATTGCCGGGGGTGGGTGGTACAAGCTGAACGATGCTAGGCGGGGGCCCCTCTCTGGCTGGCCCCCTAAAGAAGAGATCCAACACTAGACAGTATCAAACATACAGAAGACGGGGTGCCCTGTATGTATGTGTTGTGGGTATGCCCATGGTGACCTGATACCCTCCGGCATGACGACGCTCATCGACATCGACGATGACCTTAGTCAAGGCAAGGAAGAGAGAGAGAGAGAGAGTCGATCACAAACGTGATGATCACAGGCTGGGCCTGAGCCATGAACTATCTCAGACTTGGCTAGGTAGTTGAAAATCTCCAGGGCCGTTTGACTCACTCATGACACTCGTCAGGTCCGAGTCCTGACCCTCTTGTTACGTACCCTACATGGATGAACAGAGATCTGCTGCTTGCGGCTCTCGTTTCTCGTCCCTGGATGGACGGGGGGGATGGGACGGATATTTCGGTCAGGGCTGAGCCAGTGTCATGCCCCAGCCGGTGCAGATGCCCGTCATTATTGCCTGACTACCCTCGCACCAATGTTGCACGACTGCAGCTGCCTACCGCCTAAGTAGCCGCCGTAGGCCACGTCGTGGGTCGAGGGCATGCTGTTTACGAGCACGTATACGAATTTGCCAGGTTTTGTTTTCACACGTTGCCACAGGTTTGAGAGGAGAACCATCAGATTCTTGGAAAGTAAAGGGCCCTCGAAACAGAGGTCTACATGAGAGGCGCTAAAAGGTTGTCAAGCCAGCCATTGCAGGCGGCGACCTAGTACAAAGCCCAGAACCGATAAACGTAAGAGAAAATAGAAAAAACCCAAAACTCGTCTGACACTGGGTCCTTCGACCCAAAGGGGAAAAACATGTACCCGTCGCCTGCCATGCCCCGAGGCCCCTTGATGAGCCGTGTATACCGTCGAGCCCATAACCCGCCTTCTATATGTTGTGTTGTGTGTGATATCCGTTCATAAGCCCGCTTGCAAACAAGCCCACCCTCTGGTGGGCGAGAAGAGAAAAGAAGTCCGCAGTTCGCGCCCATGCGTAGCTCAAGAGTCTTGCACCGCTGCCGGGCATAGCCAAACACTCTCGCGTTAATCGCCGATTGGGCGCTGCTGAGAGGAGAGAGGGTTTTCGTTTGTATGAATTAAGAGGAAGCAGGAGGCCCGTCACGCTTCCGATGGAGTAGAGAAAAAGTGCAATGACGCCAGTCTATATCCGTGTTGTATGGGGACATTCTTGCCCAGTTCGTAAAAAGTCGTCTCGAATGTGTCTTGTCGTGCCGAAATTACATCCGATCCATAAGATCGCCGCCGGCAAGGCTGCCCGTGGTCGAGCTCCTGCCGCTGTTGAAGCCCTCGTTGCTCGTCAGCAGTTCGTGAACACCAATCTTGGGCACGGGCAGCTTGCGGCTGGCGTCTGGGCTGCTGATGATGTCGCTGAGAGAGACACCGTTGCTGCGAGTGGGAGCGCTGCCGGCGGGAGCCTGAGGCGGGCTGTGGAACGGCGCCTCGGGCCTGGGCTCAAGGACTCCCAGGGCGGGCTGCAACGTCGGCTGCAGGGACAGGTTGCGGAAGGGAGGCAGCTTGACGTCGTTGTCAGAGGGGCGGAGACGAGGTGAGTGGGCGGGCGTGGCAATGGGCGTGTGGTCAGGCGTAGGAGAGAGCGAGTCGTGAGAGAAGGTTGGCGACGAGGGAGCTGTCGAGTTGGGCGAGTTGGGACGTGATCGCTTCGCGTGCCTGTAGGCAGTCGAGTAGTGGTCGTCGCCGTGCTCTTCGTTCGAGTGAGACCTTGACATGTGGTACGCAGACAGCGAAGGGTGGCCGCGGGCGCTGTGCATGTAGGGGTGGTGGCGGAAGTGAGGAGGCGCTGCCAGGGTCTCGCGCTCGACCTTGTTCGCAGCCTTGGCCAGGATAGAAATGTCCATGTTGGGGTTGGCCTGGGGTCCGCGACCGTAGTGGTGGAGAGTAGAGTGCGTGGGCAGCGCAAACTGGGAGTAGGAGTGAGGCGGGGAGACGTTGGGCGAAGACAGGCTCGAGGTGGGCGCCGAGCGGATCGTCTTGGGAGGTGGCATCATGTTCTCCGAGTGCATGTGCGACTGGAGTCCCGAGTAGTACTGGTTCTTTCCTCGCCTTGAGTTGGGGTTGCTGTGGATTCGCGAGTGACGGGTCAGCTCGTCAGAGCGGGAGAACTTCTTGCTGCAGCCAGGGAACTGGCAGGCGTGCGGCTTCTCGCCCGTGTGGGTGCGGATGTGTCTCGTCTGATGCTCAAGACGGTGGAAAGCCTTGTCGCAGAGAGGGCACTTGTAGGGACGGGGCAGCTCGCCAGGCGCCTCAGTTGACTGGGCACCTGGAAGAGGGCCGTTGGGCTTCAGTTGCTGAACAGAGCCCAGGCTGTCACCTTCGGTCTGCTGCTGCTGGTACTGAGGCGCAGGGGCAGCCTCCTCCGACTCGGGATTCAAGAGGTTGCCGAACATGGTGCTTGCTCGGTATGCTTAGTAGGTAAATGTTGGTGGGTTAATCGACAAAAGACTGCCGATTCTGTTGATGTGGCCAGCTCTGAGATGAACTGGTTGTATCGTGCTTGTTCGATTACCGTATTCAGAACGAGAGAGGACTGGATAGTGGTGGTGGAGTTGAAGTTCAGGTTTGTGGTGGGTAGAGAGATCCAGGCAGTGGTTTTGGGGGGTGCAGGTCGTCTTATCGTTTCTGGGGCTGACTGCCTTGGGCTTGGGGTGTGGAGACGGGGTGGTGGGTGATGACGGATGCTTGGTGCTGCTAGATGGGGGTACCGATTTTTTCAAGAGGAGCAAGAGCAATCCCTTTTCCTTTCCGGCGGGAAGGAGGGATGGGGCTTTAGTTTTAAAAGAACGCAGCTGGCGTGTCTGGTGTCTGGTGTCTGGTTTCTGGCCAAGGGGGCGTCGGTGCGTTGTAGGCGGTGGGTAAGTAGTGGGCAACAGTGGGCTCACTCGGCCCTCCCACAGTTGTTCACTACAGTCAGAGCTGGCCAGGGAAGTAGGTCCTGGACAGTGGAGGGTGAGGTACTTGAAAGATACGGGGGCGGAATTGGCTAGGGAAACCAGAAGCCGTCAGGGAAGAGCGGTTAGACGCCCGGGGGGGGGGTGTGAGTTCTGAATGTCTGAATGGGAAGGACGTGGGCGCGCCGAGGTTGGTACCCTCTGGCACAGGTACTTCCTTCCTTGCCAGTTCGCCTTGCTCAACTGAGTTTTTTCTTTTTCCCTTTCCCTTCCTATTTTTGCCTGGCGTCTGGTGTCTGGGGGCCTTTGGGGGGTGGAGGGGACGGGGGCCGAGATTTCTGAGGGAAGCTGGGTCGGGGAAGTGGGGAGGGCAGGGATGAAAATAGGTGGGGAGGGAGCACTGAGCGTGGTGGTGGGTGATCCACACTGCAGGCTGTCTCCCGGATCTCACGAGGGGGGTGTCGTCAGGGATCAGAGGCAGGCATCAGAGGCAGGCACCTGGCAGGGCCCTGTAATGCCGTGATGCCTCGGTGGGGAAAGACGGGGGTGAGATTAGTCTGGTCTGGGGACCTCGGTGGAGGCGTGCCGCCCGGCTTCTTCCACTCCTTCACTGACTTTCACTCTCTCCAGTCCACCAGTCATCATTCTCCGTTGACCCTCGTCCTGCCTACACGTTCTCTCGGTCGGCTCGTTTTCAGCGACGACCCCCGGAGACCTTCCTGGTGAGGCCTCGGTCTAGCATCTCTGCTTCGTCTCTCAATCTCGGCCCTCCACACATTGCCTCAACTCGCGTCTGTACCCCTGCTATCCCCTCCACGTCCACGCCCGGATCCGGAACTGTCTAGACAAGCGCCAGCCCACCGGCCACCTCCCACCTCCCTATCGTGGACCGGCCAAAACCAGAGATCGCGGGGGTAAAAGGCGAGGAGGGCTGCCCCCCAGGGTCCCATCACCCATGTCTATGCCATGATGGCTCAATAGCACACCAAAGACATGCCGGTCTCGAGTTTTATCCATGTGATTGGGTGCTGGGCAGTGCACGTCCAATACGTCTTGTTACTCGGCCACTCCACGCCAGTGTGCGGCTTGGAGGCCGACTTGCCCGGTGCATCGTTTCGCGGGTTGACTGCCTCTCTCTCTCTCTCTCTCTCTCCATAGGCTAGTCGTCTGGCTGCCTGCCCTCCAATGACACCATTCCGCCCGCCGCTTTGCTGATAGCGCCACCAGGGTCACCCACGGGATCCTGCGTCTCCTGACATGACAGGAATCCGGGGAAGGGTGGCTTGAGCAAACAAGACGACAACGGCAGGACAGACTTTTGGGCGTCTCAGCCAGTTGCTCGACTCGTCTACACAAACATGGCTAGGCCCTCACAGTGATCAGCAGCCTCTGAGACTCTTGCGCGTCACGCCCCAGGCAGACGGCATTTCCCAAGACACATATCATCACTTGCTTCAACACCCTACGATCCTGATCGTCGTCGAAACAGCGGGCAAAAACATTTGGTGCTAGTCTGGCAGCCGTGAGGTATTGCAGCCGGTGGCAATCATTCAGCCATCCAGCTTCGTCTGACAAACGTGTTGTTGAGTGCCACTCCTGGTGGTGTTATATCTTGGCAGACACTTCGTTGGTTCTTGTCGTGACTGAGAACAGGCCGTGGGAGGACGATCAGCCGGCTCATTATTCAGGTGGGACAACCCTTCCTTCTCCGTCCGCCCATACTACTTCAGAAGTGGCTCGGATCTGGAATCGCGACATACGACCCCGGACAACCCATGCTTGGCACGGTGGCCACGGACGGCAGGCCGAAGGATGCTTGTGCCTACAATCTCCAAACCTGGTCTCAGGTCAAGCATCGCAGAGGCCAAACGATACCCCTCAACTCACCCAGTACGAATCAGTAATTCCACTCAACCTGCGAAAGGATGGTTTAGTGTGCCAACAGTCTCATGCGTTCGAAAGAGTGGGCGAGTATCCTCGCCAGTGAAGCCAGATCAACCAGCCCCATGCTGATCTTCGACCAACACCAGAAGGACCCTTCGCGCATATCTGGCTGGGGATCCGCTGAATAGATTGACCGCCCGGCAGCCATGCTGGGGCCTGGGTTGGTTGACGCTTCGCTTGCTGTTCATCCGATCCCTTGCACTATGATATGGGATCACTATGAAGACGTGCGCTTGGCCTTTTGCTCACGCGCGCCAAAGCTGTGAAGGCATATTCAGCTACTTCATTCAGCTCTGCTATCAATACCGCGAGAAGCGCCGAAAGAAATGCCATCCGGCTCACCTCCTTCATGCTAGCCAGCAGCGGGAGCTCAGTGGCCACATGCTCCAAATCGGAATTTCCGAGCCCCGGAGGAGACATGCCCTCCGCCACAGAATAGTCAGCCTAGGTGTGGCTAGTCGAAGGAAAACCACAGTGAAGTGCGCTACCGAGGCAGCTGTCAGTTAGAACGACTATGTGGTCGGCTCGGCTCCTACTCATAGCCTATTCCATTTGAGGGTCGGCCGTACGTGAACTTCGGGCAGCGCTCGGTAATCATAGCCCGACAGCGAAACTATTATCCGGTCGGGAATCTCAGACTAAAGCCAAGATCTATTACCCTCGGCCTTTCTCAGCTCGTTTTACCCGCAGTGGGTCTCAGATAGTTACCACAGGGGTCGACTGCTGCACTGGTCCTTGCGCGAGGCTCGCCAGGTTACGCTCGGTGTGTCAAGGTCGAGCTCTCATCCACATAACGGGACTCTATTCGGCTCTACTCTCGTAAGGCAAATCTATGCGACAGAGATTTCTTTTGGCCTTTCCGCATCGTGTCTCCGGGGAAAGGGTAAGCCGGCGCTGCCGAAGCTTCTTCAGTCACTCAAGCAAAGGCACGAACCAGAACCCGTTCCCCTCTCCCACACTCCTGAGTTGGCGGAAAGCCGGGAACGCTTCCTCTTTCGCCACAGGGCGGTAGGTTCCCCCTTCGAGGCGTCAGTGCTGCCAAGGGGGTGGTTATGGCTGTCGCTCACCCGAGCAGATAGCAGGGGTCCTTCCGCTGATGCCCATCCAACCCCAGAATGGGCGTGGGGGTTATCGTTGGCCCCCTTTTTGGCTGCGACAGAGAATTGACAAGGTCAGTGCTGTCAAACGCCACGAGCCTCTGAATCCGGATCTCATTGGTGCCGTGCCGCCGCTCCGCGCCCGCCCTCAAGACGTCCTCTCCAAAGCCGCCAGGGCTGCTCTGCCCATGATTTGCCGCCCCTCTCTTGAATGGGATCAACTCTCGCTGGAGACGGTCTAGCGCCACAACTTACAATATTTGGCAAGCGCTGACAGATTCCTGGTGGTACTGCTAACGTGAGGATGTGCATCGCTTCAGCGGATCCTCAATAGCAAGGCCAGCTGTCATCTGAGAGAAATGAGAAAATGGTCACGGGAAAGTAATTGTTTCCTCCGAGCAGTTTTGGGCAAGTGTTGCATTCGTTTGTTTGCTCACCCCCCAATGGTGGAGCAGTTGCAGCAGCTGTCAATACATCGAGCCTACCTAGTCTCATGTTCAACAGCCCCGCCAATGGTGCATTTCAGAATGTTCCTGGCGAGCGCCAAATGCAAGTAACCCATCGTTATTGACAATCTTTTTTAGTTATCGTGCAGTAACAAAATGCGATGTTTACGAGACTGCCGAGAACCCATCATTTGCCAAGTGGAACCGTAGCGTGTCTGCAATGCTGCGCAAAAGTCGAACCACGCAAGCATGACTATAGGGTAGAACGGAGCAGCGTCGCTCTGTTCAATGTTTGTTCCTGTCGACCGAAAGTAAGACCCGAAGCCAACTCACTGTTCGCTTCGCTGGCATTGCTCAGACTGTGAGCCCTCGGCAAGGGGCAGCCGGGAACGGAACAGGCGGGTCAATGCGGACAACACAGAGCCCTCACAGCCCCCTTTACATTCATGCGTTTTCTATATGCGAAAGTTTCTTCCATAGAGCTACCCAACGAAGCGCAGGCAGTGACTCTGACAGATTGCTGCTTCGCATGAACGACGAGCAAGATAAATGGCGTTCATCATGAAGGGGACGATCGCTGCCATAGCGCATCGGCCGGTTTTACTCTGGAGATTGCGGAGAATCACACCACTCCAGATGCTTGATGGCGGGGTCACCACACACCAGAAGAAAAAAAAGCTCCGATGGCTGTCGTGGGGTTGCGATCATCTCGCATGAAATGACACGCGGTGTAACGCTGGTCGCTGGCTGAAATCAGCGACTTGCAAAGTCGATTTAGTACCACTACCTGGGCATGCTTGTTCGACGTAGCATCGGTCTCGAGTCACGGCCTCGAAGGACTTGACTTCCGAAACAAATATGCAAGGCACCTGACTGCGACAACGAGAACGAGACGCGAATCCTTTGGCCGGGCGGGGAGAAAGCCGGGCCACCAATCGCTTCTGCGCAGAACAATTTGTCCGTCGAAGGATGGCTTGTGCACCTCTGGGGACAGAGGCATAAATGCGCTTGTGGGCTAGACGGACCAGTGAGTTGGAGAGATAGCCTCCAAGCCAGAAGACTCCAACGGGGGCTCCTCGAGGAAGGCTTGCGAACGCGAAAGGTGGCTCGGCGCTGCTTGGCCCTGCTTCGTCGCCCTGTCCTACGAGTCAGGGCAACGGAACAACGGCCAGGACGAGAAGCGAGCTAGAAAAGGGAATGCCGTGATCAACGTGGCTGGATCTGCCCAAGCTTCCCCAGACGTCCTGCTTTTTGCCTCCCTCTTCCATGCCCAAACCCCGCAAGCCCTCTAAAAGCCAAGGCGACGGTACGTCACTCGCAAATTCTCACCTCGCAGCTGGCGAGTCAAGCCGGCTTGCCAAAGTACGCTTGCGCTTGCGCATGTCCATTTCAGGCATCTCACACACAGATTAGAGATTCGGAGTGTCACAGCTTTGCTTGCGCTCGTTTCTTGTGCCCTGCAACGACTCCGTTGACAGACTAGGTCAATCTGGTAGCGGTGTTTGGTGGCCAGCGTTGGGCTTCCTTGGGAATGACACGGGGATATCGTCGGTCGATTCTGGGTCAAGTGCAACGACGATAATGATGGGCAACTGTGGGGAGAGATATTGACACACCCTTTGCTCAAGCGGAGCCCCGGCTGGGCTTGTTTCTCATGCCAGACTCTGTGGATCCCGCAATTCTCCGCCTACTTTGTGTGCTCTGAGATGAGGCTCCGAGATGGCCCGACTGCATCGTCACAAAACCGCTCATTATCTCAACAGACGCCCTGCAAAGTGGCTCACCAGCAGAAGGCGGTCAGTCTTTTGCAGTGGCCAGTGCCATTGCACCAACCAGCCCTTTCAGGAAGAGGGAAAATTTTCATCAGACGGTCCCTCCCACCAACCTCGCAACGATCAAACATGCATGTCGTGTACATGTAGTGGGCGCCAGGGGTGATCCTTTCGTGTGGATATCCATCTCATCAAGGTATCCATCACATGTCAGGCCAGCGTGGCAGATAAGAGCCTCATTGAGGCGGACAGGGTAGACGGTCCCTTTCTCCCGAAAATTGAGCCGTGGTTGGCATCACTGACCAAGAGAGGCCAGACCAGCCCACAAACGGATTGACGGGACACACGTTGCATTCCTCTCTGCCCAGTCCGCTCAGGAAAACCGCCGGAATTGCGCCACGGTGTCGGCACTGCTTTGAGGCGTCCCTTCGCCCCATCATGGCATCAGAACTTCTGGAAGTGCCTGCAGATGCAGATGGAGGGGGAGACACCCCCTCCATTCCAGTGTTGTGTTGATGGATTCGTCGTCAAATTCGGAATCCCGACCAGAAACGCCGCCCAGCCACTGTGGCCCCCCATTCCCTACACTTTGTTTGCTCCACACAGGTGAAGGACCCAGGCAAGTCTGGGGGGTACGACGAGTTGATGATTGCACTGTTCGAATCAAGTTGGGTTTGTATCCCGTCACATCGCCGAATTGCTCGCATTCAGTGTGGTGACAGCTCTCATGTCGCAGTTGCTGCGGTAGTGCGCGCCCTGAAGCATCCGTCGGCTCAACTATTGCTTCTCCAGAGTCGACAAAGACTCCATGTACCCCAAACCCTGCATAGATGGAAGTTTGGGGCTCGAAGGCATTGCGCCCTGCGACAAGGCCCATCCCTGAGGCGCAAAACCTATCTTGGCTCGGGGTAAAAGAGGGTGATAGGTGCGCATTTGACGGCGGAGTGTCGCCTATTCAAATTTCCCGGCCAAAAGCGCCCGTATTGATCTGAGCAAGGATTCGAGGCTGACCCGATGTGGAATGGGTTTGGCGCGGTGCGGAGAAATAGGCCAGACCTGCCAGAACAGGCTGGGGTGGGTAGGTGTCCCGATTCCCAGGGCCACGATGCCGCGACACTCATCATGTGTGTTGGTTGTGGTCGAAACGACATGCCAGCGGAGGGAGGGGGGAGAGGAAGCGGCCAGGCCAGCTTCTCAGGTCCATGGCGGCTATCTCGCGCCGACGACGCCGTGCCACCAGGCCATCCCCCTTGGCTCTCGTGGGGATGAACCAGACTGTCGGTCTCTAGCAACGACTGGGAAAGCTGGCCGCTTGCTCAGTGTGGAGGCTCGGCGACCCCGTAGACCGACCAACTTGCACCATCTCATCTTGGGTTTCGCGGGGATCGGCTCCTCCACAATCGCAGTATCGGCTGGTTCCCCCCGAAGGCGAAGCTTGGAAGATTCAACCACGCAGAGTGGATAGCACTATGGTGGAATGTCTCCCCTCTTTCCCCCTCCTCGTGGCCTCATCAGCTGTGCTAATCGGGTGGAAAGCGGGCACAGAATGGGAAATGAGGGTATCGTGTCGGACCCCTGCGTGGCTTGTAGCGCTTCGGTGAAGCCACGACCGAGATAGCCTGAGCGTCGGCGCGACGAGGAGTCACGGAAGAACCCTCTGCCCCCGACACACGCTCGAACCTTGAAACCGAAAAGCCGAGGACTCAGCCGGGCCCCCTTTTCGAAGCAAACCCCCACAAATGATGAAATCTCCAGGTTTTGGAATATAAGGTTCCACAGGGGCGTTGGGGGGCTTGATGGGGGGGCGTGTGAAACCTGGAGAAGAAGGCTTGGTGTTCAGTACAAAGCCAAAGCATGTGCTCGGTTCGGTCGGCTTTCCTGACGGATAACCAAGCCTCCATCTGGGGAACGAGACGAATGGGTCCGACCCACGGTAAATTTAAGAAAGAATGTCAGGCAGACTTGGATTGATAGCGAGACGATCGTCATGTGAAAGAGAGCAAGGCGACATTTGAGGACACGATGATGTTGCGCGCCCACAGAGACCGAAACGGAACCAGGAGGAGGATAGATGTGGCTCAAGCTTGTGGCTGTTTGCGCTTGTGGCGCGCCCTCTCCTGATGTCATTGCGTTCTGGCTGCCTCGAGTGGAAGGCATGTGCGGGAATCAATTGCACAACACTGTGTCCCCAACGTATTCGGGCAGAATATCTTCACTGCGTCAACGAAGCTGCGCTGGCGGCGTCCCTCGATTTTCCAGGCATCATTCGATGATGGACAAGTATCACTCGATCCATGGCCAAGATGAGGCGAGCTTTGATCTAACAGCTACGCGTACGTTGATCGACCCCTCTCGACCCGGATCATACCTTCCTTCCCCCCCCCCTCAACGGCCTCGTCATCGGTCTCCTCGAGTCTCTGGGACCCCTTTCAACCTTGCTGATCAAGAGAGGATGTAGATCGCCTGCCGACGGTTTCGGCCGCGGATGCTCTGGAGGATCTCGATGACGCCACGTCAAGATACGTTTCCACCGGCCTGCCGGATCTGGACGAAGCTCTCGGGTCCGCGTCGGCGGCATGTGATGATCATCATCGGCCGACGGCGGCATCGAAGCGCGCGGGAGGCATTCCGCGAGGGCAGGTCGCTGAGATCTGGGGTCCTCCGGGCGTGGGGAAGACGGCACTTGGGTAAGACGATTCATTTACGCCCTTCCCCTCAAGTCCATTACCCCGCCCGCCATCACGAACGTTTCGAACTGACTGAAAGGGGGGGCGTCAAAGTATCCAGCTCGTAGCCAATGCGTTATCAGACGGGCACGCCGCTGTGTGGGTTGGTGGGTTCTCCTCCTCCTCCTCCTGCTTCGCATCGTCAAGTCTTTTTTGCTTTGCCCATTGAGGCATGTGCTCGAGCGTGAATGTACCACAAGATTGACCACCTCGGCAGACTGTTCATTTTCGGTCTGCGGGCAGCGCCTTAAGGATGTGGCACAAGCTATACGTGAAGCTCGTAGCACGGGCTCAGCCTCGGAGCCGACGACATCTGGGCTCATCGCCGAAAAGTTTACGCACTATTCCTGTCCGACCTTGGCGCATCTGATTGCCCTCCTGTGCAGGCCGACGGCGACTACGCTGCCCAAGGACACAGCCGTGGTGGTAGTCAGTTCGCTGTCAACGCTTGTCAATCATGCTTTCCCCAAGAGCTCGGAACATAGACCCGGACCGCAGCTGGGAAAGGGTACGTCGTGACGCGGCGCGCTGTGTGGCCGTTGGCGGCGAGACAAAAATCCGCTGACATGTCACAGGTCCCAGCCTGGCAGCCCGCCGTCTCCAGACGCTGCAGCACGTCGTCAGCGCACTGCAGAAGCTGGCAGCGACGCGCAACTGTGCAGCTGTGGTGCTCACGCAGTGCGCAACCAAGATGCAGGCGGAGAGCGGCGCGACCCTGGTGCCAGCCATCAATGCCAACGTCTGGGAACAGGGCGTATCTACTCGGCTTGTCGTCTTCAAGGACTGGGCCTGGAAAGACGGTAGTCCGAGCACGGTATGCCTTGCGGGTGTGCAGAAGCTGGAGGGCAGAGCTGGGTCTGAAGCGGTATCGAGTGCGGCCGCATTTCGCATTGAGGCGGTTAGTAGGCGCATTGGCGCGACTCCTTCGAGCCCCATTTGGCAAGGGGGATCCCTTTTGCTGACACACAATGCTGGACAGGCCGGCCTAATCGCCCTTGAGTATGATGCTAGTCAGCCATCGGTGGTCTTGACAAGCACACCAAGGCGAAAGCGCAAGATTGACGATGCAGGCCTCGAGGTGCCAGACAGCGACGAAGGTGAAGGAGACTACGGCTGGGAAGTGGACGACGACGCGGCAGCGCCAGTCCCACCACAGACTCAAGGCAGCGAGGACCTGCTCCTCGGCGTCAACCACGGCCTGTACGATGAAGATGATGGTGAGAATGATGATGACGAGGCTGGCGGCGACAGGGTGGTGCAGGACAGTGAAGACGACGGGGGCCTTGTGAATGACCGAGATAGCGGCGATGGGTCCGAAGCCGAGGACGAGCTTGGCCCTGGCCCTCGCCAGCAAGGTGGATTGGACGGTGCAAGTGCCGGGCCGGATTCGCTGAACAGCGGCACAGACCGGCGATAACGAGATGGCCGCCTGAACCCCAGCCGTCCCTCCTCGCCTTGTGAGTAAGGTACTTACTTGGCTTGGCTCTCGGTTGCATGGGCGCTGCCGCATCCGCTGACAGGGCACCGCCTCGGTGCATTCGCACGTCGGTCCGACAAGGAAATCGAACCCCCACATTGCATTGCGAAGACAGACGCGCACACACGCACATTTACTTTCGCTCTGGTCCCGACTTGACTTGGAAGCGGCATGATTGGAAGCGTGCATTGTATGCTCGGCCGTGCATGGAGCCCGGAGTCCGATGGAGGCGTCGTGATGACGAGGCCGCCCGAGCGGCTCAAATCGACGTTGTTGCGGCTCTCTCCATCATCGCAGTCAGTCGAGGCTGGGAGAACCTGGAAGGGCGGCGAGAGTTGGGGCCTTCGCAATCGGCCAAATATCGGCATTTCACGTGGCGCGACTCAGCGGCTCGCATCTTTCGAGGTTACGCTGTGGCCCCCGCCGGTCGGACAAGTCCGGCCTCCATCGCCGGAACTATCATCACATAGCTCGTCCCTGCCTTGGGTTGGGGTGGCCAAGGCGGAGATGGCAGACCTGGGAGCATTTGGGGGGGCAGAGAGGGGCGAGATGGGGGCTTCTGGAAAAAATGTGGAAGAGAAACAAGGAGTCGGAGGGCATCATCGAGTCAGGCCTATGCCACGTCTTTCCCCACCTAACTCCGACGCCCACGGCAAGGCCATCATCGCACCCGTGCCGTATTAGCATCCCACCATCACGGGTTTCCTCAGCCAAGAGCTGAAGAGCAAATTGTGGCCCCTCTTAAAGCCGACAGCGACCCCCTGTGGCTCATGGCTCTTCGTCGAGGCCTCATCTGGCGCTTCGTCCGTCGGCGATAGATCCGCGGCAACCCAGGAGCCAGAAGCGCAAGCAACCAGGAGCACCGGCCACCCACCCTCAGAAGCAAAGTGAATCCACAAAGACGCCGTCCGTAGTCATGACACCCTTCGAGAAGCATTGGAAAGGGGAAGAAAAAATGGTCTTTTCATGAATGAATGGAGTCGCCTCCGATCCAGTCCTCTTTCGGTGACCATACAACAAGTGCTCACAAACTCGAGGTATCTCTGGAGAAGAGGTACAAACGCGGTACTTTTCACAAGCTTCGCTTTAGCTCCAAAATGGCTACTTGGCTCAAGAGATATGATGCTATCTCGCCGCTTGCCCCCAGATCTTCCAGCACGTTGTGTTACGGGCACACCCCCTCTGCTTCGGTCCCCCCTGTTGCCTTGCCCTGTTCCCCCTTGCAGTCCCTTGCTTTGCCTCCCTCCCTCACCTTTCAGTCCCGGGCCAGCCCTGCGCCAGGAACCTGACTGCTTCGGTGGAGGTGCAGGTAGGGGGGAGGTTTGTCTACGTCTTGAGGCACAGTTACTGGGTAGACCAGCCAGGTAGGTTTGAGGTGAAAGGAGGGAACACGGCCATTTGGCGGGCTTTTACGGCGTCCAAAGGTCCGCTGCCACCTATCGACAAGACGCAATGCGAGTGCGCGAGCTTGCTCTGGTTTGGTTGCCTTGGCACAACAGTCCGCATGCCGGGGCTGGACAGCTGAAGCTGAAGCAGCTTTCCGCAGTTGCAGGATGCAGGCGGAGGGACAGAGGCAGAAGCAGACGCACGAGGTATTGTTGCGTGTTGCGTTGTGAAAACGGCTCAGTGGGTTGCATCGCAGGCTCACATCCCCTCCACGACCATACACCGACTTGTCCGCAAGCCCCCTTTCTTGATGCCGTGTCGGTTGTTTCTCGTCCCGCGTCAGGCGAGTCTGCAGCCTCTCTCTCTTTCGTCGGTCATTCGATTCTCAGTACCGATGGCTTGAGCCACCTGTCGACGGAGTCGCATCTGCGATCTGGCCTTTCATTCCGTTACAAGTCTTGGAAGATCGCTGGCTGACGCCGATCTCCGATGCCCACGAAAGGAACCTGACCTGATAGATGAATCGCACACCATGGGGCGCGACATTCAGAACGGAGGGCCGGGGCCATAATGCATCACCTGTAAACGATACCGCTGATTCGCCCTCATCTGTATACACGCCAGTGTCGATTAGCAAGTCGTCAAAGCTGCTAACTGACGGTATTCAAGGCTGGCGAATGAGGACGAGTGATCGCTGAAATTTTCGCCACCTCGAACCCATTTTGGTTCGTGCTTGTTATCCAATCTGTGAGGGTCCCGGTCTGCCATCTTCCTCCAGATCACCAGCGGAATGGGCGGGTTTGCGGGGAATGAGGGGAGGGCTTGCTGTTGGCCACAATCTCAGCGGACAGACGTCAGGGTCGTCATGATCAGCTTCCCCCGACCAAGCTAGACCTGGGGCGGCGTGCACGACTCGCGACGGGCGTGCGCTCTGATTGCGCGAATGTTGCCATGATTGAAGATTGAAGTTGGTCATTTCAAGTTTTCCCCCGTGTTTACCGATACTCCGCCGCTTGCTGGAGATAGGAGGATCGCGCGTTCTCGGCCGTTCTACTTTTGCTGCCTGCCTTCTTTGCTGCGCCATGTTCTGCATGTGGAGAGAAAGCAACAGCAGCATTCCTTCGACGGGTTGCATCCCCATCACTTCCTCCCGTCCCTCCAATCCGTGAATCTTAGCTCTCAGCCTGCGTTCGAACCGGTCAGGACTCTGGCCAAAGCAATGCATGCATCCTCCGAGGAGTAGTTGGCCAAGTCAGGGGCGCCCACACTCCCTGGGGGGGGAACATGGCATGCGGCCGCTTCACCGGTTTGTCCCTCATCGACGTTCCATTGCCGGCGCCGCACGGCATGCATCTACGGAGAGCGGGGGAGGACTGACTCCTTGTATCAGGACGGCGGCGCAGCCTCCTGACAATGGCGGGCTCGTCCAACGTCCTACCAAACTCAGATGGCGTTCGCTTACCCCTGCCCTGAGGAGAAGAGATACGAGGGTGAGGGGGGAAGGGGGGTGGTTGAGGACCTGCAGCGCGGAAACGCAGGCCATGCTTCCCCGAACTGGGCGGCATCACTATCTGCTCTGCAGGTTCGTCTCAATTTGAGCCTCGCGGAGCGGGAGCCTCCTTGGGGAATCCCCCAACGCTGGGGATGGTTCCCAACATGGGGAACAGGGGGCGGGATTCGGTTGACTTAGCCGGAGTTCAATGACGAAGTCCCCCGCCTTTCTTCTTCTTCTTCTTCTTCTTCTTCTTCTTCTTCCGTCCTTCTTGCGGAGACCGGTCTGGAACGTCGTGAGGCTCTTTATGATCCAAATCATGATTGCATTGCGCCGGAGGGAAATGCAAAGCAAAGCAAAGCAAGGCAGAGGCAGAAGAGTGGCGTGGTGCCGGGGCGGCTTTTGCTTCTGCGCCGCCGCAGCACCTGTACTCCTCGCCTCCTTCTGGTGCATTCGTTGGGCCGCCTTGGTGAAGCACGGAACGACGAGCGGATGTTCGATGTCGTTTCGATGACTGGGGTGCACCGTTTCAGGAGCGAATCCTCCCCTGTCCTGTTGGTCTGCGCGGCAGTACGGATATGTCGGTTCGGCCCTCGGAGCCGATACGAGCATCTCGAGAGATCGGCCGGTCGCATCACTGCTGCTGGCGGATCGACGGCGTTGAGATTTACAATGACATGAACCGGCGCTGTTCTCCGAGAATTAACTCAGGAACCATAATATGGAATAATGAGACGAAGGATCTGTGTGTTCAGATTCAGCCAAGATTTGCCTCCATGATCTGCCGTTTCTTATGCTTTGGGTCTTAAGGTTGCACTCGCCGGACGCAAAGATGCCCGAAGACCACCTATAACGCCGGTCTTGCATAGACAGTCTCAACATCAAGATGAAAGATAGGCTTTCTATTAGATCCTACTTCGGAGGGAGACGCGTTTAGCCACAGTTGGTAAATGACCTGAGCCATCTGCCCCCGAGTCAAATTACCCAGGTGGGAGAATCTGGGAGCGCAGCCCAAATTACTGCCGAAATAAGAGAACCCCTTGAATGCTATAGAGTTTGCTATGACTTTGTAAACAGATAGGTGTTTGGTAGCCTTTGTCGGAGGACTCTGTCCCGATCCGTCTTGGCCATGCTGAACATGAAAATTTCCTTAGACAGGTACATTGATATCTCAACTTGGAGGATGAGATTGATCCCCATCCTCATCGTTTTCGTGTTATGAACGATAGCATCATGAACTCCTATAGACATGTTGCGATGAGTTTGTACCCGGTTCTCACCCAGCCCACCCATTACGAGAAGATGACCATACAAGATGCTGATATGGACAGAATCACCAATGTCGATATCATAGGACCAAGTACGATTGAAGATTTGCCTTGCAGCTGATCAGGATGACGCAC
Source organism: Verticillium longisporum (assembly GCA_019188255.1). NCBI lineage: Eukaryota > Fungi > Ascomycota > Sordariomycetes > Glomerellales > Plectosphaerellaceae > Verticillium > Verticillium longisporum. The sequence goes on along the minus strand of JAETXT010000005.1, from coordinate 4,927,768 downwards.
GAGGATGTGGGCGGGTCACAACCATGCTCTCTCCGGCAGCCTCCGTGCTGCCAGCTCTCCGCATGGCCATGGACGTGTAGAAGGAGGGATCGTTGGCAGCCACGACGGCCCTCGTATAACGATAGGTCTCGAAGCACTCCATGATGGCCTGGTCGACGGTCTGGGTATCTTCGACGATGCCCGTGTTGAGCACGGCCTTGATCAGATCCTCGACGCCCTCAAACTCGGCCTGGTTGATGCGGTAGCGGTCGGGCAAGCCAGAGTTGTGAAGCATGGCGAGCATGCCGGCGATGACCGTGTTGACGCCGGCCAAGATGGTGATGGGGATGCCACTCTGGAAAGCCATGGCGCCGACGCCGGTGAGGGCAGCGCCGACGAAGAGCTGCATCATCATGCCGGCCCAGCGGAGGAAGGCGACGGCGTGGAAGTAGAACAGATACTTGCGGCGCAAGGCAGCGACGTCCTTGTAGAGACCGCTCTGCAGTCTGCGGCGGGGTTTGAACCAGGATATTGACGTTGGAGGATAGAGGGGCGTCTGGTCCTCGGGGTCCATGTCTGCCCCGACGGCTCGGGCGAAGATGGCTCGCTCGGAGGGGGTCAGGAAGCGGTACCGAACGTGTTTGCGTGGTGGCTTGCTGAGCAGGCTGGGGGTGCTGCTCGAAGGGTTGGGCAGAGGATCTGGTCGTGGCAGAGGTGCGTCGTCGGACATGAAGGGCAATAGCTGGTGGTCCCAAGACGCGAAAGGTGGTGGATAGGCGTAGGCGAATGACACTCGCGGTTTCGATGTTTTTCACGGAGGCCACAGCGATGAAGATCAAGAAGAAATACAGAATCAAGGTGGATGTTGGTCTTTGGACAATCTCATGCTTGCAATTGCAGTCAAGTCAAGCGTTCACTCGTCCCTTCCTCCTCCTTATCAGGTTTCTCTCGAGGCAGGCAGGCTCCCGCCTTCTCGGGGTGAGCCTTCTACAAAGTTACCAGACGCTGCGGTAGGGCACTCCGATGTTTGTGCACGTGTGACACGACTCTTTCAACCCAACCATATGAATTGTGATTGGAAACGAGGGACAGCCCAGCGAAGTAGGTTTTGATGGTAATTGACTGGATGCTTCAGTGTAACGTCAAGTGATACAGGTGCCTTGTCAGGTTGCGTGGTTGACCTCCAATCCCAATTTGGCCGTAATGCGTGCCTCGGTGTCGAAAAACTCCCATGTGGTTGAACAGACTATCAGCAAAAGGGACTAGTCGGCTCCTTTCTACTCTTGACATTGTCATCACTTGCTTACTGATCTGAACGCCGTGATATGTGCCGGAGAGGACGAGGGGCAGGCGTGAAGGTTCTTTCTGTTTCAGAGGCAATCTCTCAACTGAAAAGTACGAGAGAGCACTCAAAAAGTCCGAGACTCTTCCACGTGGGCAGATAGCGCATGAAGCTTTCCCGGACAACAAGCGTTGGATTTATGTGTATCCAGCATGTGCATGCAAACAAACTTTTTGTTCCGAAGTCCAGAATGCTACGAGGAACTGAACAGCAAAGATGTCAGGACGCCCCTGCGGAGCCATGGAGCAGGGGGCTGGCTAGGGGCTAGGGACTACGAGAACGCGTATATAAGGGTTGCGGAGAGCCCTTCTAGCTGCGGAGGGCCAGAATTCAGATGTGTTTTACCCCCAAACCTATTATCTATTGCCTGCGGACCTAGTGCGGAAGACCTATTCACACTGCTAAAACCACGCCCTGACAAGAATCATGAGACGATTCTAGGAAGAGGCCGGGAAGAAGATTGGCGAAAGTGATCAGGCAATGATGAGGCGCTTATGTCGCACAATTCTTGGTGTTGGCAAGTGAAGATTACACGTCTTCTGGCCAAATGTAGCATTGGAGACCACTTTGAGAGAATGCCAGAATTCTTCTGCGGGCCAAGCCAACTACTGGTAATAACTAGCGGTCTAACGGGGCATCGAATCTTGAAAGAGCCCAAACATATCCAAAGCGACTGAGGCGGTCGAAAGAGGCAGCAAAGAAGTTGCAGCGAGCGGTCTCGTCATGCTGCAATATGATGTTGTAGCCTAGGTACCTAGGTACCTCAAGAGGAGTGGCTGTGTCTATCACGTTAAAACGTCTGCGGGTGATTGGCCATTGCCTTGACCAAGCTGACTGCTGAAGACCTTTTAGTGGCCGAGGGCTTGCAGGCGGTTGGTTACATGACATGATGCACCGCTCCCTGCTGACTATGGCTCAGCCTCCATAGAAGTTTTCATAAAAAGGCTGGGGTCCAGCTCGTCAATCCCAGCCTTGTCAATGTCGTTTCTCGTCATTCACCTCACTTGATCTGTCAATAGAGTCTCGAACGGCTCTGCGACAAACAGAAGGACATGGCAGATCCGCTTTCGATCACGGCTAGCGTGATAGGGGTTGTCACGGCTGGCTTCGCCATATCTTCGAGCCTGTACCACATCGTCGATTCGTTCAAAGAGGCTCCGAAGGAGATACTTGCCTTCGCCTCGGACATTCATTTGACATCAACAATGCTGCAAAGCGTCTGCGAACTCATCGACCTGCATAGAAGTCTTTACAAAGCCCAGCTGCTTAATGTTATAAAAGATTTGCGTTGGCGCTTCAAGCAAATCCAAGATGTCATTGCCAAATGCCCACAGCCAGGGCATAAGTCCCTTCTTTCTCGATTCAAGTTTCTTTTCATGAACCAGAGAATCACGGGTCTGATGAAGAAGCTAGAAGGAGTCAAGCACACGATGAGCCTGACGCTGTCAATTGCTCAACTGGCCGAGAATCACCAGTAAGCCCATGCGTTATTGGGTGGCACAACATGAGTGTCTTAATGGAGACTGAAACCTTTCCAGAGCATCATACTCGCACGCGTCGCTCAGAACTCTTCGCCTAGAAGCCATGATCACCATTGAAAGGTCCCGAAGAGCTGTCTCGCAGCTCATGGACGCTCCCGTTCAACCGCAGATAGAGGCGGCCCAGCAACAGCAGATCGCCCACGATGAGAGACCGCAGGCGATGGCCACATGGATGTCACTGATGCTGTCAGCGCCAAACATACCCCTGGATCGCCGGTTGCCGAGTAATGAGATTGGGCAAATTGCCAGGAAGAATGAGCGAGCAGTTGAGATTTACAACAAGCCAGGGCTTCGGCCGAAGCCGATGGAGGGTCTGGAAGTAACGGCAACCAGATTCTCGGCCCGAGATATTGACAAAAGGGCCCTCGAAGAACTCCATCTCGATTGGCAGACTTCTGCTGATAATGTGAGTGTTGGCCGTGCGTAGCCATTCACCATCTCTGTGTACAGTCCGTAAGCCCGGTGCATCAGCAGCTGACCTCGTCCTTCTTTTATCCAGTCTACCGTGCTTGTCACGAAAGATCAAAGGCCACTGAATGAGTTCGAAGTGGATATGGTTGCTGGGACCAGCATAGTTATCCGGGCTACAGCTAACCCGGACTGGCACGTCATGAACACACCTTTTATGAGCTTGGGACTCAAAGCGTTGGCGAATCGCTTGATAGAAGATTGGACGACATTCGATATCAAGGAGTTTTCTGATGAGACAGACGATAACAATCATTTACATCCCGAAACTCATGTTAATGAGGTTCGAGGTGGCGACGATGACTCAATCTTCACAAGCTCATCTGATGAGTACGCGAAACAGTACTTGAATCGCCAGCCTTGGGCCTCGGAAGTGCGCCCAGAATTCGCTGCGGGCGAGCCAAGAACATCCACTGGCGCTTTTCGCAACCAACAAACGAGACCCAATGGGCCGATCCCTGCGAGTCGTTCCGTTCCCGCGGGAGCACGGCCACCTTTACCTGACGACCTGGCTTCATTCTACAGTAATATGAGTTCATCGCCACGACCGGCAGAGGGACGGGGAATCTTCCCTACAAGACCAACTCAGGTCCCGGAGGTTCGTCCATACGCTTATGCCAACCCACCGCCCCATCACCACCACAGCTTCGCCAGTCTTTTTGACGAAGCACCACGCAATCCAGTGCGCGAAAGGCACCCACTGTATGTGAGCGATCCATGGCGTTCCGACGCAAGAGAGTTTGATTCGATACCCCACCCCGGTTCGATTTCCTATGACGATCGGATATATGGATCACGACCAACTCAAGATTACTTTACAGACGTCGACAGCGCGCGACATTCTCAGGCCCCTTCAATGTTTACCAACCCAGGCCCAGTACCGCATCTGCCCTCTTCTTCAACTATTTCACACCACCCTGTTTCTCATCCATGGCATAGTCCCGGAAGTTGGCCAGCCAATGCTGTGAACTATCATGAGCCTCCGTGGGATCGCGGAAACAGGTCATCCAGCCACCCGCTCGGCCACGTTCAACCGGACCATATTGATGAACCAGGCTCGGCACCACTGCTCATGAGAGTGCAGAAGACTCCGGGACGAATTTTATCGGAGGATGAGACAGAGAGAAGAATCCCAGTGGATAGGGAGTCCGAGGGATCTGTGCCGAAAAGGGGTCCGGGGACCAGATCACATCGCCAGAAACGTCTATCTGCCAGGCTAACACCGCGAAAGGCGAGGAGTCCCAATGGATTGAAGGCTGAACAGAGTACAACGGCTCCCATGCCCCACGTTACTTTTGTTTCCAAAAGTAAGAGTGCAAGCCAAGGCTCCGACCGGTTCCCGTCGCAGCGGAAGCTCTCAACAGGCGATACAAATCCGTTGGATCTATCAAATAACGAAGCCTCTGAAAAAGCACGACCGAGAAGTATGCACGCGAGAACTCTGCCATCGAGGTACAGGCCCGTAACTGTATCATCTGATCAAGAATATAGCTCAGATGATCTCGCCCCCGATCAAGGATACGAATCCGACGACGTTGCAGACGATGGCGCAGGCGGATTTGGACAAGCCGGCCAAAGGGGGACAATTGACCAAGTTGAATTATTCGAAGTCGAGTCTGTAGACTCACAACTGAGAGAACTATGCAGTATTTCCGAACCCGCGAAAAAGTCCGATGTTGAAAAGCCCCATCAACTTACAGAACAGAGGGTGAAGGGGCCAGTACAGGGACCGTTACCAAGCAAGGCAACTACAGACAATGATTGCCCGTCATCGACTTCAGATTCTGCACCCGTTTTTGCGATTCACCCCGAAGAGGCAAGCACAGGAAAGCAAGACGGAAGGGAAATCAAGGCTCTGTCACTAAGAAGACCCATGCCGTCACCCACAGCTCAGAAGCCGACTAACAGGGCGCGAGCAGTCAGGCGACTCACCGCTCAGATAGAAAAAGCAAATGGAAATCCAAACGCCAGTGACTCTGAGGAGTCCATGTCGACTTTCGAGCCGCAGCTGCCACCAGTCATAGATGCACCAGCACCCGATCATGAGAGCCTCGTGCCATGCTCGGCAGCATGGCATGACGTAGTATCCCCGGTCCGACCAGATATTGTCCCCATTTACGTCAGGGGCAACGGTGAGTGCTCATCTTTCCCTGGAACTTTTGCAGGCTTGGAAGACGATCGCCGTACCTGCCCACCCCGTCTCACGTTGTCTAATGTTATTCCACAGAATTAGGACAAACTTGGTATGCAGGACCGGAGCGTGTGTATGTTGAGCAGTTTTCACCGGATTACCTGCGTCCTTGCGGCATTGAATGCTGCTCGAATGGTCTCCACGGCCAAGACAGACAATATCTTCTCATCAGCACCGACTGGGTCAGCTTGGAGGCCCTAGAGTACCATGGCCTCAAGTACAAAGTCGCGTGGCAGCATTACCTCTATCTCAATCCGGTCATGAAATACGTAGGTCGGCCGGATGGCTCTGCTGAGATTATCCAGCTGACGAGCATACTAGGACGATGTATTGACCTTGTTCAACTTCAGCTGGCATCTCCGCCAGGTGCACGTTTCTCGGCAGATTCGCGGCCGCAGCGCTATGCCTGTGCCTCACATGAAGAGCTCCCCTCCACCGCCGGCGCGATTCTTCAGTCAGCTGGAATTTAGTAAACCCATCAAGCGCTTGACTGGTGCAGGGGACTGGGAGACGCCGGAGGACCAGGAGAAGGGGGGCGGGATCGGTCAGGGGGTGTGGAATGCAGTCCGGGTATCCTTTGATCTTGTGTGTACAGTTATACAAAGCATCAACTGAGGGCGGAAGACACGCATCAGTGTATTTCAGCCCGCAATTCGTAGTGCGCTCTTTAAATCGCCGTTTTATAAAACGGATTAATAATTATTGAAGAAGAAAAGATAAGAGAGCCAGAACACCAAAGCTCTAGAATTCTGGAAATCTACAAGAAAGTCATTTAGAGACATTCTCGATACCAAAAGGAGGAGTTCGCACATCGTGGATGTCGTGATGCTGTCAGCGCCAACCACACCCCTGGATCACCGGTTGCCGAGTAATAAGATTGGTGTCAGGTGGCCCTGCGGAGACACCGAACAGGGGGGCCGATTAGGGGCTAAGGACTACGAGAACGTGTATATAAGGACTGCGGAGGGCCTTCCAAGCTGCGGAGGGCCAGAATTCAGATGTTTCACAACCCCATACCTATCATTATTGCCTGCGGACCACGTGTGGAAGGCCTCTTCACTCTGCTCCAAATCAAGCACTGACAGATTGGCACTGATTGTACTGCGAAGTAAAGGGGGAGATATGCTGATTTAATATTGGTTTGGAAATATAAAGACTTTCGCGTAGACGGCTTGCTTCGGCGAGGACTAGCTGTATAATTATAATGGAGATCCCAAAACATAGCTCATCAGGGCGATGGTTCTATATTGACTTGTTTGGATGATCGAACTAGTACGGAAGCCCGCTACGCGCTATCTACAACCGGCGTTTAAGTCACTAGATATAAGCTACTCGTAATAAGCCGTTATCTTAAATAGTCGACTCTCATTCTAGACTTTTCGATTACAAAATTCCAGAAGCAGCTATCGGCTCGCCGAGGACGCTTCATGAGATGGTATAATTGGTCCTGGTTATAGGGTATTGGGACAACCCAACAAGCGCGCGGCAGGCTATTTCTGGGCTATCTTAATGGAACGTGATAGGTCACGCGGTGACATTTGGCATGGTTGGCCTCCGCAACATTATTGGCGGGCGGGAAGCGGGTATTCGTGCAACGCAATGTTTCATTTCCGCCTCAGAGCAGCCTTCGTGTTCCTCTGTCCTCCTCGCCATCCCTTCGTTCACCTTGCCTCCCGAAATGGCGGCGATAGACACACAACAACTGCGCGTCAATGTCTCCTCTCTACCAGACATTTCGAAGGCAGAGATGGACTTCCATGACTCTTCCTTTTTCCAGTCCAGCTCGGCTCCACGTCCCCAGCTGCCAACGCCCTCCTCGATTCTTCAACAATGGCCGGATACTGGATCTGGGGTCATCAAATTCGAGCATCTAAACCTCGCCGTCAAGTTTGGAGACTCTTCCTACCTTAGACTGGAGGAAGAATAAACAATTCGAGCAATCGGACAAGCCTTTCCCCACGGCGAAGTTACTGTACCGGAGGTTTTTGGATGGAGAAAGCATGGGGACTAAAATTTCATATATATGAGTCTGATTCGCGGTCAGACATTGCGGGAGGCATGGGAATCGCTTTCCGAAGCGGAGAAAAACTCAATCTCTGGTGAGCTGAGTAGCATTATCACAGCGTTAAGGCGTATAACCCCAGACTCACCAACCCGTTTTATTGGTATGTCATCCTGCCTATTGTCTTGGTCCTATACTAACCTGATTTTAGGATCTACCAATGGCGAGACTGTCCAAGACAGGTTCTTCAAGCTTGATTATGAAGGGGGACCATTCTTTACAATCAAGTCATTCAACGACTGGTTGCTAGCTGCAGCCACTCGCCAAAAACCCGGGTCTGATGTGGTAGCTGGTCCGTATCGCGACTATTTCCCCGATAGCGGCAATATATACTTCACGCATGGAGACCTAACCCTTGGGAACATCATTGTCTCGGGTGTGGCCGGATCCAGAAGGATCGATGGTATTATAGATTGGGAGCAGGCTGGTTGGTATCCAGAGTACTGGGAGTACTGTAAGCTGCTTTACGGAGTGGAGTTCCCACATGAATGGCGGGAAGCTGGGTGGGTTGATAAAGTAGTGGAACCATTTGACGAGGAGTGGTCTGCCTTCGCAGAGTACTCCTCGTGGCGGTGTCCGTAGACAATGATGAATGATCTCTATGGTAGCCGACTATCTCTCAACCGCAGCCACAGCGTTTGCGCAGTTGAGGTGAGCTGCATCTTCATGTTTCGGCCATGGACGGCATCCCATTGGGGGCCGAGATTTCAAAGTATTGCACTTTGTGGCAGTACAGAAAGGGATTTAAGTAAGGAGAGAGCATACGGTTGGTCCAAGCAAGTGCATTGATATCGTTTTCCAATTCGAGCTAAGCGGCTATTTCCAGAAGAATCTCATTTGCAAGACGCAGCATTGGCGGAAGAATGAACAAGAAATTGGACTGTGATGCAGTGCGAAGCTACCAAGGTCCATGAAAAGTATCAAAAGGATCCAAAGAGCCCACATGGCACACTATGCTACAAAGACGAAAGCCAGGTCCAAAGTGGCAAGCACATGGCCAGCCACGGCTACCTGTTACGGGTTACACCCGTTGACGTTGTATAGGCCTGGGGCCCATCTCTATGAATACAGCCCAGTTGAATCAACGACGTTAATTCAATATGTATCCTTTTAGTTCAATATTGATAATTATTAAAGAAGAAAAGATAAGAGAGCCAGAATACCAAAGCTCTAGAATTCTTGAAATATACAGGAAAGTCATTTACTCTCGATACCGAACGGAGGAATCATCGCACATCGTGGATGTCGTGATGCTCTCATGGTGGACAATATCGAGTCGGGAGCGTGCTTGAGACCGCCTTCCTGATGGGCGCGCGGCAGAATAACGCCCCACTGAAATTTCATCGACAGCTTCATCTGCTGTTGAGATTTCCAGGTCGAGCCGACCGAAAGAGCGTCGAAAACCCTCACTAGCGGCCCATCCCCTTTCTCACTGCATGTCTCTTCTAACCCTGTGTCGTTCTTTCCATCGAAGCTCAAATCGCTTGAAGCTCGCGCGCTCCGCCTCGCCTCCAGCGCTCTTGTCATCCCTGAGTTCCATCTCACGCAGGAGTCATCTCATCAACCACGACGTCCATCACCCCACCAAGCTCACATTGGCCAGGGGCATCACCATGGCGTCTGCAGACCAAGGGGGTGCGCAGAAGGCCGGTAGCGGCGGGGATTCGGTCACGTATGACGGCAAGGAGTACGATGTCATCCAGGAGGGCATGGCGAGGATACTCGTGCCTGGAGGCATGAAGGAGAACAAGGACAAGAACGCCCAGCAGGTCTTTTACAACCCCATCCAGCAATTCAACCGCGATCTCTCTGTCCTTGCTATCAAAGCATACGGCGAAGAGGTCATTGCTAACCGAAAGGGGCATCCCGCGGCGAAGCGCCTCGACAACAAGGAGAAGAAGAGGAGACGTGGCGACGAGAACGATGGCAACGACCGCCCTGCCAAGGTCCAAGTATCTGAGGGCGAGGGCGATGCCGAGGTGACGATCACAAAAACCAGCGACGCACCCGCTGCGCCTGCGACGGCCGCCGAGACTGAGGGCAATGGGAGAACCGAGGAGCCAAAAAGGCCCGAGCCCCAGCCTCGCTTTACCGTCCTGGATGCGCTGTCTGCCTCGGGCCTGCGCGCCCTCCGCTACTCGCACGAGCTGCCCTTTGTCACATCGGTCACGGCGAACGACCTGACGAAATCGGCCGCCGAGTCGATCAAGCTCAACGTCAAGCACAACGGCCTCGAGGACAAGATTGTTGTCAACCACGACGATGCCATCGCCCACATGTACCGGCGCATCGCCGACGACCTCTCCAACAGGGACAGCCGCGGACGCCCCAGCACCAAGAACAAGTACGACGTCATCGACCTGGACCCCTACGGCACTGCGGCTCCCTTTATCGACGCGGCACTCCAGGCCGTCCGTGACGACGGAGGCCTGCTCTGCGTCACGTGTACCGACGGCAGTCACTGGGCCGGGCACTGCTACGCCGAGCGGAGCTTCTCGCTGTACGGCGCCGTCCCCGTCAAGGGCATGCACTCGCACGAGGCGGGCCTGCGCCTGATCCTGCACACGCTGGCGTCGACGGCGGCGCGCCACGGCCTGCACGTCGAGCCGCTGCTGTCGCTGTCGATTGACTTTTACTGCCGGCTCTGGATCCGCGTGACGAAGAGCGCCAACGCCATCAGCTACCTCGGCGGCAAGACCATGGTCGCGTACCAGTGCTCGGGGTGCACGGCGTGGGAGACGCAGTTCATGGTGCGGACGCGGCCCGAGCCCAAGAAGAAGGGCGGCCACTTCTTCAAGCACAGCCTCGCCAAGGGCCCGCCGACGGACGGCACGTGCCGGCACTGCGGCTCGGCGCAGCACATCGCAGGCCCCATGTACGGCGGCGCCATCCACGACCAGGGCTTCGTGCGGCGCGTGCTCGACCTGCTGCCGACGGCGGACCCGGCCGTCTACGGCACGCTGCCGCGCATCGAGGGCATGCTGACGACGGCGCTCGAGGAGTACCTGCCGGGGCCCGAGCCGGCGGCGGACGTCGACGCCAAGGAGGCGGCGCTCGCGCGGGTCGACCACAGCCCGTTCTTCATCATGCCGTCCAAGCTGGCGGGCGTCATCAACGCGCAGCAGGTGCCGGACAATATGTTCCGCGGCGCGCTGAAGCACCTCGGGTACCGCGTCACGCGCAGCCACTGCAGGCCCGGCAGCATCAAGACGGACGCGCCGTGGGACACGATCTGGTTCATCATGCGCGCGTGGGTGCGGCAGAAGGCGCCGGTCAAGACGGAGAAGATCCGGCCGACGATGCCGGCGTACCGACTCTTGGGGCTCGACAAGGAGGCTGCGGTGCCTGCCGCGGATGCTGTGGTGCCTGTCGAAGACGCAGGCGAGGACACGACTGTGAGGGCGGTGGAGAGCACGGCGAGGCCGTCCGACGAGGCGGCGGCGCAGGACACGCACATGGGCGAGGCGCATGCTGATGGCGAGGCCAGCGAGGCGGCGCTGACGGAGGCCGACCTCCGCAAGACGCTCGTGTTTGACGATGCGCTCATCAGGCTGGGCAGGGCCAGGGACAACAGGAAACTCGTGCGCTACCAGCTGAACCCGCGCGAGAACTGGGGACCCATGACGAGGGCCAAGGGAAAATGAGATGGCGTTCCCTGGAGAAGCAGCAGGTTTTGAGCAAATGCAGTGAGCAAATGCAAAGTCAAGAATGAAAATAGCATGTCTACCCGATTCGTGAGCCTCGCGATGCCGACGTGTAGGTGGCGAGGGCGGCAATGATGCTGAGGACGCCTGAGGTCACAGTCAAGGTCCAGCTATTCCATTCCCTCGCAGCAGTCAGGTCATTTCCATCCAGCCAGTATCGCCAGCCTCATATAGTGCATCAATGAATGCATGGCCTCGGTGTCGGGTTTTATCCAAAGGGCAGGTCTCGATAACGTTCATTGAGAACCCAAACCTTTCGAGCCAGGACATACTCCTAGGTCCTCCAAGGTAGCTCGGGGTACATCCTTTGTCCTCGTTGGTGAATGAGATGCAGGAGATGCCTACCGTTAGCATTGTTCGAGTCTTGGGGTCCATGATTTACCTATAGTATAGGTACCTGATGTTTTATGGAGTCTAGGCTGCTGCGTTCCCTGGCAGACGGTGGAAAGAGCCTTCATGGGGGTGCGTAGGTGCCTTCCTTCAGGGCATTTACAGGGAGCAGGCACTATGGACAGGCAGCAGGCACCATGGACAAGCAGCAGGCACCATGGACAAGCAGCAGGCACCATGGACAGGCAGCAGGCACCATGGACAGGCACCTGCAACAGGCACCTGCAACAGGCTGGACAGGCAGCAGGCACCATGGACAGGCACCTGCAACAGGCACTGGCACATCATCCCCAACAACAGAAGAATGGAGTGCATCGCAAAGGATAACAGGAAATAACGCAATTGCGGACCACAATGCTTCATCATCACGTCTCGTCGCACGACCCTCCTTACGTGAGAAATACAAGACCGAGGCAGCAGTCGACCTTGCAGCCGTGGGCGAGCCGAGTGACGCCGCCACGATCGACAGTCAGCACGACGGAATCACCGGCAACGTCCTTCTACAAAACCTGGCGACAGCCTCGTCGAGTATCGACTCTCCTCCCGCCCGCCATCTCTCACTCGTCTTCGGCATCCCTTTCCTCATTCGACATCATGTCATCACCCTCTGTGCCTCAGGTCCACGGCGAGACGCGCATCGCACTCGGTGTCGTCGTCGAAGAGGGACACGTCGTGTTCGACACGGCCAACGACACGGCCAGCGACACGGCCAGCGACACGGCCAACGACACGGCCAACGACACGGCCAACGACACGGCCAACGACACGGCCAGCGACACGCGGGACCGCATCCCCGTCGAGGAAATCATCGCCATCTTCCCAGTCCGCATCGCCGTCGACGCTGCGGCGCCGCGCTACATCCTCGTCCACCTTCACGAAGATGCATCCAGCCCAGACACCCCGTACCGCATCGGCAGCTTCGTCGCCGACACCCTGCCACGAGAGCTGCTCGACCAACATCTGCTGTCGTCGTGGCCACGCCACCTTCACCGAGACAGGGACATCCACGTCGTCGTCTCCACAGGTTCCGGCCTCGGCATGGCATCCACGTTCTGGACGCTGGCACTCCAGCCCCTCCTCCGTTTCCTGCTCGACAAGGTCCACGACGCCGACAACGACGCCGACAACGACGCCGACAAGGTCCATGACAGCTACCACCTGCTCGTCACCAAGACCTCTCACTGCGTCAAGGACTTTGCCAAAACCCGCTGGGTCGCCCGCCGTGCACCTCTCACCACCACCACCACAGCAGCGTCACCGCGAAACGAGACCATCATCCTCCCCAGCGGCGACGGCGGCATCGTCGACCTCCTCAACGGCACAACCTCGCCCTCGCCACCCCCCGGTCCGCGACCCTCCCTCGTCCTCGTCCCCCTCGGCACAGCCAACGCCCTCTTCCACTCCCTCCACAAACCCCTCTACGCCCGCCCGCAAAGCCCCTCGCCCCTCGTCCTCGCCCTGCGCACCCTGGCCCGCGGCACGCCCGCCCCGCTGCCCTCCTTCCTGGCCTCGTTTCCCCAGGGCGCGACCCTCGTGAGCAGCGACGCCTCGACCTCTGTCGCGCCCCCGATCGCGACCCTCCACGGCGCCATTGTCGCCAGCTACGGCCTCCACGCCCAGCTCGTCTGGGAATCCGACACGCCCGCCTACCGCGCCCACGGCGCCGCCCGCTTCGGCATGGTCGCTGCCGCCCTGCTCGCCGAGTCGCACGCCTACCTGGCCGACGTCGAAGGCGCCCCCACCCCGGCCGCCGCCGCCGCCGCCGGTGGTGGTGGCGCTGGCGGCTGGGGCTACGTGCTCGCGACGCTCGTGTCGAGCCTCGAGCGCACCTTTACCATTTCGCCCGACAGCGCGCCGCTCGGCCGCCGCCTGCGCGTCGTGCGGTTCGGCGCCCTCGGCGGCGAGCGCACCATGGACATCATGAAGGCGGCGTATGACGGCGGGCGGCACGTCGGCATGGAGGACGTCGCGTACGAGGAGGTTGAGGCCCTCAGGGTCACGGTCCGGGAGGAGGATGCGCGGTGGCGCAAGGTCTGTGTCGATGGCACGATTGTCGAGGTGCCCGTGGGTGGCAGTTTTGAGGTCAGGACCGTCGAGGGGGCACTGTTTGATGTTGTCGTTGATCCTTCGATCGCGGGCTCTCCTTGATGGCAGGCAGCTCGGTTCTCAGCCCGCCACGCCACGAATGATGACTGTCAGGCGACGCATGTCAGGCGACGCATAGTGCGTAGACCCAAGGTAGGTTGTGCTGGATCACACATTCTTATCAAGCACTGAGATGCGAACATCAAGTCTATCCTCGACAAGGGCTAGCCCCTCAGAAGCTTGGCCACCCTCTTCTCGACGCTCTCCTCAAACTCCGTCGTCCCCCTCTCCAGCTTGCTCAGCTTGCCGGCCCGTAGCTTGTACACCATGCGTCGCCGCGGCGCCGCCTCGGCCTCCGCCTCATCCTCCGCCTCGTCGTCGCTGTCCTCTATCTGGCCCTCGACCGCCCCGCGCATGAACCACCGGTCGTGGCTCACGAGCACCACCGCCCCCTCCCAGTCACTAAGCGCCTCGCGCATGGCCGTGACCGTCTCGTAGTCCAGATGCGTCGTCACCTCGTCGAGGATGAGGCACTGCGGGCATTTCCAGAGGAGCCTGGCGAGCTCGCACCGCACGAGCTGCCCGCCCGAGAGCTTGGTCAGGGGCACGTCTGACGCCGTGCGACCTGGCAGCCCGAGCGATCCGAGCAGGCCGCGCAGTTCGCCTTCGTCGAGCTCGCCCTCCACCTCGCTGGTCAGCAGCGACAGAGCCGTCAACGACTCGTCGGCGCGGCCCATCGCCTGCAGCGCCTCGACCGCGTGCTGGGAGTAGTACCCCAGCTTCAGCCGTGGATGCCGCGTCACCGTGCCTGAGGTCGGCTTTGTCTCGTCGACGAGAAGCCTGGTCAGAGTCGACTTGCCGGCGCCGTTGGGGCCCAGGATGCCGACGCGATCCCCCATGTGCACCGTCAGGCTGACGTCCTGCAGCTCCGGCGGGGCGGGCGTCTTGGTCCTCACCTTTGTTGGGTAGCGGAACGTGGCATTCTCCACCGACAGCAGTGCGCCCGGGAAGCGCAGGTCCGGCGGCTGCGGCATGATGAAGCTCACAGACCGCTCGTCCTGGGGCACGTCAATGTCCGCGCGCGCCGTGAGGTGGTATCCGACCAGGTCGCGGTTCAGCTTGAAGCGACCGCCCTTGGCGCTGACCGTCAGGCCCATGCGGTTGTCGAGTTTCTTCTGCCGCGACTTGGCCTGGCGCAGCTTGTTCTGGTCGTCGTTCGCTTTGCCGGCTTTCATGTTGTTCTGGATGCTCTGCTGGATATGGGCCTTCTGCTTGTTCTGCGCCTCCTGCATCTTGGTCAGGTAGAGCTTCTTCTCGGACAGGGACGATTCATAGGTGGGCAAATCTCCGTGGAAATAGGTCAGCTGCTTGTCCTTGACAACGAGCAAGTCGGTGCAGACGCTGATAAAGTCTCGGTCGTGGGAGACAAGAATCAGAGTCGGTGCCGCGTCATCATCGTCGAGAGACTCGAGATATTTTTGTAGCCAAATGATTCCCAGCAAGTCCAAATAGTTGGTCGGCTCGTCGAGAATCAAAATATCCGTCTCTTGCAGCAGAGCCGTAGCAAGGGCCGCTCGCATGCGCCACCCGCCCGAAAGGCTCGCAACTGGCTTCGCCATGTACGCGTCGGTGAAGCCCAGACCGGTCAAGATCTTTTTGGCGTTAGACTCAATCTCAGCCATCCTTGTGGGCTCAACCTGCAGCTGCAGGTCTGCCATCATGTCGAGAGCCTCTTGCGTCTCGTCCCTCAATGTTTCGGGCGAGATGTCTTCCCCTGCTTGTTCGATCCTTGAAACAGGTCAATTTCGCAGAGTTCTGCTGCCAGGCTCATACATGAAGATTCTTACATGGCTTTGGACTCGGCCGTCGTCTTCTCAAAGGCCGTCAGCGCCTTACGCGCCGCCATGCCACGGGCGCCACTTCGCAGCCGCGCATCCTTGTCGAGCTGGAAGAGGTGCTTCTGATTCCTCGCGTGGCGGATGGTGCGAAGAGCCCGCACGGAGCCCATGGGGTCCGTGGCGTTGATGCCGGCCGACAGCGCCCGGATGTCCTGCTCGACATCGGAGCGCGCCGTGGCCTTCTCAACGACGTCCTCAAGCACCGAGCCCTGCTCGCGAGATGGCGTTCCAGCACTCGAAGCAGCCCCCGGCGGGGGTGCGTCGGTGTTGGTGCCACGGGCATCCGTCTGTTGCAAGATGGAGATGCGCGCCTCTTCAGGGATGCCGGGGATGAGCTTCTCGGCAATGGCTTTGAGGAGGGCTGGCGCATCGT
Source organism: Verticillium longisporum (assembly GCA_019188255.1). Classification (NCBI taxonomy): domain Eukaryota; kingdom Fungi; phylum Ascomycota; class Sordariomycetes; order Glomerellales; family Plectosphaerellaceae; genus Verticillium; species Verticillium longisporum. Next base: position 4,911,735 of record JAETXT010000005.1, on the reverse strand, counting down.
CAACAGGTAGGTTTCGTGAGTAGAAGAGACGAGAGACTCACTTGATTTTCCGGAGCCATTCCTGCCCACGAGGGCATACCGCTGGCCAGCCTTCAGTCTGAGCTTGGCATCAGACAGGAGCTCGAGGCCTTCGGCGCGCGCTTTCGCCTTTGCCTTGGAGACGGCTGCCTTTTTCTTCGGCTCGCCCGATGCGGCTTCCGAAGCCGGGCCGGCGACGACGGTGATGCAGAGACCTTCGATGTCGAGCTGGGCGTGTCAGTATGTTTCGAGGCTTGCAGGCCGGGCCAGCATACTTCACGGTAGTCAACCGTCTTGATGTCGAAGCGCGTCTGCTTGCTGGTGCACAAGATGGTGGCCACGGATTCGGACGCAATTGAAGTCAACATGATGCTGCTGATGATGCGCCGCTGGGGGTTCAGGGTTGTCGGTACTGCAAGGGTTGCTTGCTGTCGAATGAGCTTCGTCTATATCGGTGCCGGCCGATCTGGAGGTCAATCAAGTGGCACAATGAGGAGATGCTGGCCATCGGGGCTTTTATCATCTCCCGGCTACATGTCATGATGGATGGCCCGTTGGCATATTCACCTTGCCGAGTCACGTTCTGGTTCTAGATGCTTGGGAGCAGCACATGTTGGTGCGTCCTCTGCAAGTGGCAAGTGACGTCGGGCTGTACCTCCTGAGATGGGAGCTAGAGGAGAGAGATGTACCACGCCAAGGGACCTCCGGGGAAGGAGATCACCCAAGGGACCTACCTGCTGGCCAACTTGCCCAGGTACCTAGGTAGGTACCCAGCAAGCCAGGTAGGAACCAAGTCCCTAGGCAAGTAGGCGGGCGAGCAGGTCCCTAGGGTGCTCTGCAAGCCACAGACCTGCGCCCCGCCCTGAGCCCAGTGAGTCGCGGCCGTCTCGCCAGTGACTCACGCCGGAATTAGGGGTCGAAGACGGCTTCATGTGCCCGCGGCTGTCGAGCCCCACATGTCATCCGCAGCATGAGGGGCACGACGCACGATCGGTCTCAGATGCTCCGTTCAACGACTCCAGGCCGAGGGGAACATGCAAAGACCACAACCTCACCCTAAAGCTGTTCTCCAAGCAATGCCCTAGGTACCCTATATGCTGACTCCCTAGCTTGATGACAAAGGAAGCTTTGAGCCGGAATTTCATAGCATCCAAACGTAGAAAGACTGACTACCTACCCCGCGGCCCGCCCTGGCTAGATGCAGCCCTCGCAAGTCTCACAACCGCAGCCAAGATCACCAAAAAGATAGATGAGGGACAGCCGATTTGAACGGATAACCTTCAGGACACTCCATGACTGGAATCTGACTGTTTAGGGAAGTAGAACGTGCCATGTACCGCCACGTGAGGGCCTTCACTTACCGCGCTAACGTTGCGCCAGCCCCTCAACTCTGCACGCCCAGGGAGCACTGCCAAGATGATGAGCGAATTCCAACCATCGTGAAGGCGCAAAAGGATACAGAACAGGCTGGCTGGAACAGCAAAAGCAATGAGGCACACCCGATTCGAACGGATAACCTTCAGGAATCTCCAGAAGAACTGGAATCTGACGCGCTACCGTTGCGCCAGCGCCCCATTGATGGTGAAAAGGGCAAAACCCGGTCCCTCATGTGCGTCGAAACGGGGGTGAATGAAGTGGGGACACAAAAAATCCAGGGTCGAAAGAACGTACTGCACACGTCGTGAAGGCAGAGGTGGCCAAGCGGTCAACAGAAAAAAATGTCCCACCAAATGAGAGAGCCCCTCAACTTACTAGTTGATCAGCGCCGACCCATGCCTCGCTGTCACGTAGTAAGCCTACTATTTACTGTAGAGCCTTTTTTTTGGTGGGACATTTTTTCTGTTAAGTGCTTGGTGGCCTGCCCAAAAAAGGAAAGAGCAAAAGTGAACTCGGATTGAGGCACACCCGATTCGAACGGATAACCTTCAGGAATCTCCAGAAAGAACTGGAATCTGACGCGCTACCGTTGCGCCAGCGCCCCAATTGGATGTTCAATTGACTTCATGCTATGCATCATGACGACAGATGCTACGAGAGCCGCGACCGCAGTGGATTTTGATGGGAGGTTTACATCGAAGAAATGGCACAGTGAAGGTTACAACAGACTCACAGGACACGCTTGAAAGAGATGTCGCACCCGTGGTCAGAGCTTTGATCGGCCGTCACACTGGCCACGTCTTTATTCCTTTTCTTGGAAGCGTAGAGGCGCCGCCCTGGGCGCTCTTCACTCTGATGCTCAATGTACTCACAAGTGTTACTTGGCTGCGTGAATCGACGAGACAACATCTCAGGGCTTGTTGGCTTACTCACAAGTCTTGGTTTGCCAAAATGGGCGCTATTTCCACTACTTTACTTTGAGGTTACAAGAAATTCATCTGGCGAAAACGTTGAGTGCATGATCGAGGTGTATCCATGCGGGATGTCAGAAGGCCAAAGATAGGGGGAGACCAGTCAACCTCATAATGCGCACGGGAATCTATATGATACAAGGACTCATCAGACTCCCGTCAGCCGCGCACCAAAAAAAATGCTGGAACCTCAAAGACGAACCATTACCGCCCACCCTCTTCGACCACATGAGATCGCGGGGTCAACTTGCTGCTCTCGCAATCAGCAGAAACAGACCGCATCTGGCGCAACACCCTGTCGCCACGCATCTGGGTAAACCCCTTGAGCACTCTGTACGCTGGCGAGCATCTAGGTGACGACTCATTCATCATCATCTCAATCTGCTCCAGCGACAAGTCCTTCATCTCGGGCACCAAAAAGTACGCAAACGCGAGAGAGAGGCAGCACGTCGAGCCGAGAATGAAAAAGATCTTGGGCCCCAGGTTCGCCTCGCCCTTGTCCCCGCCGACGAGAAAGGGTGTGCACGTGGCGATGACGCAGTTCCAGAACCAGTTTGACGCCGTCGAGATGCCGATGCCGCGCGAGCGCATGGGCAGGGAGAACGACTCGCCGACTACCACCCAGGCGGTTGGCCCCCACGTGATGGCGAAGCAGAATATGTTCATGCAGATGAGGGCGATCATGGCCCTGACGGCGAAGAGGTTGTTTTGGTCGCGCCGTCCCTCCGTGATGCCGATGCATGCGATCGTGAATTGGATGACGATCATGCCGATGGCGCCGTAGATGAGCAGAGGACGCCGACCGAACCTGTCTATGGTGAAGAAGGAGATGGGCGTGGAGCAGACGTTGACCAGCGTGAAGATGAGCGCGATGAGAAATGGATTGTCGACGGAGCCCAGTTGCTGCAAGAACGTTACGCCAAAGTAGAATATAAAGTTGATCCCCGTCAGCTGCTGCATCATTTGGATGGACATACCGAGTATCGTGCGCCGAATAGGACTGCTGCCGTTTCGTATCGGACCCTTGAAGCACAGGAGCCAGGAGCCAATGTAGCTGGTGCGAGGGATGAGGTATAGCTCGTACTCGCGGCTGGCTACTAGCTCGGCGATCTCATCTTGTACACATTCAGAGTCGAGAGGTTGTCCCCGGACGCGAGCCAGGGCCCTCTTGGCTTCCGAAATCTGACCTTTCTTGATCAAGTATCGAGGCGATTCGGCTGCCAACGTTAATGGTCTTCCTTCCGTGCAAGAAAGAGGGAAGGGGAGGGACTTTACGCAACACGGCGAGACCAACACCGAGGATCATGGCCCACAGGAATTGGACGCCTATCGGGATCCTATACGCGCCGCTGTCGTCTCGACCCTCGGCCGAGTACACTGCCGAGTTGGCCAGCAGAACCCCCAAGCTGATACAAAACTGATACGCGGCTATGAATGCCCCTCGACACCGCTTAGGGGCAATCTCCGAAATGTACATGACAATGACGGCCGAGATGAAGCCAAGGCCAAGGCCGGCGATCAGCCTCCCCAGCACGAACAGTACAACATGGTGTTCGGCGCACATCTGCAGGGCATTTCCAACACAGAGAATCAGGCTCCCGAGGATGACATTCTTTCGCCGTCCGAACGTATCTGCCATGTCTCCAGCCACGAGAGCTCCAACCAAAACACCACAAGCCAGGATGCTGGTCATGAGCGCCTTGTGGCTGGCGGTAAGGCCGAACTCGGTCGTCTTCTTGTCAACGGGCGCGTAGGTCGTGTAATCGAAATCGACGTTGGTGTACAATTCGATGAAATAGGGGGTGCCGAGGAGCCCGGACATGACAGCCGTTTGGTACCCGAAACAAATGCCGCCAAAGGCAGCAAAGGCGCAGATGACGTAGGTCTTATGCGTCGACGGTGCTTCTATGCGGCTGAGGTCGACTTCACGATGGTGAACTGCATCCTCAGAGTCGTTCATTCTGGATGTCGTTGCTCTCACCCAGGCATGTGGTTGGGTAGATGCCTGTTTCCTGGCGGGTTGGCAGACATATGTAAGTGAACCACTCAATCATGCGATGCCCAGTGTTCGTTCCCAAGGATAAAGAGACAGTCGATGCAAAGACGCTGAGCCTGTATCTTTTATAAATCGTAAAGTCCTCGCCATCTCTAGCTTTTCCTTGTCATTAGACTTCGACAGTTTGCAACCAGGCATCGAGGGGTCATCAACGCCAGGCGTCAGCCACTCCTCTGATCTCCAATTCATCATCGCGAAGGCATTTATGTAATGCAAAAGCGCACCATTGCCACTGGCGTATAATGTACTTCGCGGTCTTCCACCTTGTTACTGAAAGCCTTTTCAAACGTAGAGAACCCTACGCCGAAGCCGAATTAGGTGGCGTACGGGCTGAGCCAAACGCCGTTCGCCTGTCCCAGCTCAAGCCTCTATCTCAAGTTTCATTCAACCAACTAACGCGGAATTCGTGTCGAGAAATCTTTTCGACGTGCAGACTTCATCCATGCCATTTGCACCTGCTCTAGGACTTCGTAGCATATCATGGTCGACATCTCGGCAGTCATCGCATGGGCTTCACAAAAGACGGCAGCACTCATACTCATTACTTGCACATGCTCTCCTGAGTGATGCGAATACATCTATCAGTTTGATGTCCTGTCTTGCAGTTTAAGACCTCTCATCTTCGCCATCTCAACAACGAACAGTGCCGACATCCAAGCACCTGATAATAGCCACGCCTCGGCGGTGATAACGCGGCAAAACGCCTGCGCTACTGCGATTACCGTGGGAACCGGCTCATCCCATGGCGCTGAACCCTAAAAAGAAGGTTGAAGGCAAGGCAGTGAGCCAGCGCGCCGCAGCACCAGGCTCACCAACGAGACTGCTTGCCGACGCTTGTGCTCTCTAGCGGACGGAAACACAGCGTCGAGGTCTAGCCAGCTCCTCGTCATGATGTTTAAAGACCGGCCTAGATCCATCCGCTCACTGTCTGCTGAGCAGGCCGGTCACGACTAGGCATCATTTCACCCCGTGCGTCCTTCAGAGTCTCGATCCCAATCTGGCCTTCATTTCCACAGCTACTTGATAGGAGATGAGGCACGATCAAGACACGTATCGTACGCGATGGAAGCGTTGCGAGCGATAAAGAACCGAACACGACCCACGTGACAGTGAAGCCTCCGGTTGACAGGAGCAGCAGACGGGGTTGAAATGAGAATGTAACGTGGAGTAAAACCAACGTCAACCTCAAGGTCACGTCAGGTGTGGGAATGTCACGGAGAGACTCCAGTTGGACAAAGCGCATGCCTCTTTGGGTTCCGTGACGTACACACAGTCTGACGCCTTCCGCGTGGTGAAGCGCCGGCTAGAGCTGTCGTGGCTGATCATTTGTAAACAGGCACCCTCAAGTGGCCGGAATGAATGTGGGATAGAAATTGGCGTGTAGAGTTCACGCCTCAGAGGGGTGAATGCCAACACGCACGCCCTCTGGAATGTGGAGCTTCATCTGACAGTTCTGCTGATCCGGATTGTAGGGTCCACCAAGACACGATTAGAAGCATAAGGGAACGACACTTGAATGTGTGCAATGCCGTGATGTTATTCTTTACCAGGGCGAGAAGTATTAAGGGGTAATAGGTACGGGCGAGAAATAGCCTCACCGGGGGGAATCGTAATCGTAGGTACAACATCGCGTCCCAAGGTATATGCGCACGAAAAGCAAAAAAGCTCCAATCCAACCACCTCTTCTCCAGATCCCCTCCTCCTATGCCCTGCCGTACAAGCTGTAGTACCAGTGCTATCGCAGAAACAGGATGTCGTAAAAGTTGTCGCTCCACATGTTGGAGGAAATCATAGGTGGTTCACACAAAAGGCCGAACAAACAACATCGCAACAATGCACGAATTTTTTGATGTGTTGTGTCCCCATCACGCCAGCGCCTTTCCTTATCGTCAGACTCATCAGTCGTGACACGTTGGTCACCCAACGTTCCGAAGTGATATGAGCGGACAATGATCAGAAGAGGGCGAAGAGGAAGGCCATGCTGGCAACGAGGGCCAGGCTGGCGGGGCCGTTGGCCAACGCGGCAGAGTCCTGGTGGACTTGGCTGGGCGAGGGGACCGCCGCAGCGGTCGTCTCGAGGACAGTGGGCGCGGCAGAGTGGAAGGTGGACGAGGCGCGAGTAGAGGTGGTGTTGGCAGCCGCGATAAAGGTGCTGCTGCTAGTGGGCACCAGGCTCGAGGTAACAGGCGCATAGGTCGTGCTGTTGATGGAAGCGACGGTGCTCGACTCGATGACGGGGGCGGACGTGGTCTCGACGACGACGGAAGAGGTGCTGGTGGTGGTAGTGGAGGGAAGCTTGTAAACAGAGGAGGTAGAGGTGGCCTTGGGCAGGTCGGAGGTCAGGGCGCCGGTGACACCAAACTTGACGGCGCACTCCTTGAGGTTGAGACCGTTGGGGCAGCACCAGGTCTCGACCTGGGTGTCGTGGGTGCAGTAGAAATTGCCCAAGCAAGAGCCTTGAGATGGTGTTAGTGAACAGCAGGCGCGATGGAACACGTCGACAAGGACTTACTGCCAGTGCCGGTGGAGCAGCAAGACTCGTTGGCCGCGGGGTTGTAGCAGTGGACGGAAGAGTCGGAGGAGCTGCACTGAAGGTAGCCGGTGCCGCAAGCCTCGGCGCAAGTGCTGCCTTCGCCGGCGCAGACCTCGTCCTCGGGCTGGTACCCATTAGATTGGCGGCGCAGGACACCAAAGTTGCGAGTGGACTGGCTGGCGCGGGTGAAGGTGATGAACTCCTGGGCGGCAGCGGAGGTGGCGAGGGCCAGGACGGCCAGAGATGCGAGAGAGTACTGCATTGTGATGGCGTAGTGTGATGAGCGTGTTTTGGACGGTGTATCTCGATCAGGTCGTAGGTGGAGGCGAAAGCGAAAGACTGGCGGCGTAGAGATTCTCAAAGAGCGTGTCGTTTCTGGCGTTGTTTAATGAGAGGAATGAGCCAAAAAGGAGCTCTGTTTGCTGTCGCGGAAAAAGAATGACTGGGCTGAAAAAGCCTGGGGACCTGAGGTTTGACGACGATGGGGGTGACAGGAGGTGGAAACGGAGAACAGACGAGGGGGTTCGGGCCCAGTGCTGGGGTTTTGGGCAGTGAAGAGGGAAAATGGGTGAGCACGGGCTCAGGGAAGGGGCAGTGCGCTTCGCGCATACCCACGCTGCCCACGCTGCCCACGCTGCCCATGTGCTGGAAAGGATCGCCTCTGTAATTTGACATGGGTTCTGGCGAGACTTGGCACCTTCCTTGTCTTTGTCTGTCCTTTCCTTGTCGCTCGCCCTGAGAGTGGTCAGAATCGCGGCAGCAACTTCCAGATTGCTGTGTTGCCGCGGTGTCCCGTCTGATAGTCTGATGGGCGAGACAATCGCAGGCGAACTCGGCCGGCCTGGCCTTCTCCCTTGGGCAGGACTCATCAGCGAGAGGTAGTAGCGACCAACAAGCGCAATGAGGGTAACGACAACCGTGGATTGTACCGAAACACTGGCCAGGGGAAGGGGGCCTCCTGGCCTCCTCCTTCTGGGTCAGACGCCTCACCTTGCCAGTGCGTTGGGCAAGTACTGTGCGACAACGTGGTTGCTGAGTTGGCAGTCAGTCACCGACTTGCCTCTCCTTCACTTCATCCATCACCATGTCAAGCTGTGCCATGTCAATCAAGCTGTGCCATGTCAAGCTGTGCCATGATTGTTATCCAAACATAACATCAGCAGCAGCAGCGTCACTCACCCCATCACATCCAATGCAACCTGCAGATCCGCCCCTCCCAAGCGCTGGCCAGCACATGTACCGTCATCGTCATCCACTGGCCATTGACTTCATTGACTTGACAACCAGTTCGAGAGGGAGGGCCGGGGGGTCGAACCAAAAAGAAACGATTCCAGACCTCTCAGTCGCCACGTCCCCATCACGTCCGGGATAAGGGGAAATGAGCAGTCTCGCCAGGACCAATCTCAGGAGATGAAGTCCTGCAAGCACGACTAGGGTCACGCGCTCTGACTGGCTGCTGTTATCTGCCGCATGAAGCACGGACCAGCGGGTACCTTGCAGCGTCTGCAGCGTACAAGCCCAATCGTTCCTCCTTCTCCTTTGACCAATGAGAAATCAAATAACAAAGACCAGCACCGTCGCGCTGCCGCGTTTCAGGTCCTAAAGGCCTGAGCACCATCGCGCTCCCTCGATCAATGGCCCCACGATCCCCATGACGCGAATGAAGCCACGAGCCATTTGATCTCGCGATCGCGTTTTTATGCCTCCACGAAGGGAAGAAGAAAATTCTTGCAAGCCCATACGCCCATCAACTGGTTCACCTCGTCATTCTTCCCGCGAGTCAACAACCGCTGAGACTGACGGCAATAATTGGAGGCTGCTCCACCCAGTTGGTAGGACGGCAGACATCTGGTCTCAGTCTCATCACCGCCGAGCCCTGCGTCCGTTTGTCCCGTACCATACGGCAACCAACCGCCGGCCGTGTGCCGAGCAAATGTAACGCAAGTGGGGAGCCCTCCGCTGCCTCCCTCCGACGAATATGCTGTGACCCTTGGCCGTGACAACTGCGACTGGGTGTTGGGAGCGATCGCTGAGACACCACGGTCGCCCTGAACGCCCTGGAGAAACACCTTAGCTTGCTTGCGTAAGGAGCTTGAAACGGGCCGTTGTCACCATACTTCCCGAGCGCAGAACTGCCTCAAGGCCTCTACTCTAGCCCCGAGGCCACTCGCTTCACGGTTCCGTCAGTCGGTCCGGGTGGAAGGAATCGTCTGGTTCCATCCGGAAATCAGCAACAAGTATTAATTTCGCAAACTGCCAAACCGCAACCAGGCTCTACAAGTACATTCGACGTCTTGTCGATCTGGGTATACTTGGTAGGAATACAGTCAGTTAGTTGATGGTACACTTTGAAGCCAAAGTTGAGAAAAGAAAAAGGAAGAAAGTAAAAAGACGGTTGAATCCTTCGCCTCTCAGGCACCCGGACAAGACAGGCCCTCGCATCCGCGACGTTGCGCAATCAGTGTGTTAACAGTTCATTCTTCAGTCGGCGGGCTCCCGCATAAGCTTGGAGATGGTCTTGGTCATCTGGCTATACTTGTCCTCAAACGTCTTCTGGAACTTCTCGCAAGCTGCCCACATGGGGTCGTTTCTGTTCCAGTATGTGTAGCAGTTCTCAAAGATTAGCCGCACGTCAGCTGCAAACTCATTCTCGTTGGTGTATTCTTGTCGGTCCATCTTGAGCTTGACCGTTGCGAGATCCATGGGCTTCTTGACCTTCTCAAAGTAGTCCGGCACGTGGTCCTTCTCAGGGTCAACAGGATCCTTGAAAGGGCCAACAAGCCGGGTCCAGAAGCCTGGCATATGGTTAGTGACGAGCTTCTCCTAGCCGCGCGAATATGAGAGTATGTACCTGGCCCGGAAAGCATCCTTTCCAGAAGATCTGCACAAAACTCAACCTTTCTCTCCGTGCTGATATCTCCGTCTGCTATCGCCACAGCGGCGCTGGACCTTCGCTTTGGCAGAGCGGCCTTGACAGCCTTGCGAACCGCGGGGGGCTTACGCTCCATCGAAGCGGTAGGCGTGCTGGCCACGGCTGGTGCCACGGCGGACACACGACGAGACTTCTTCGCCCCGCGCGCACGCTCATCGTCACTGTCGTCCTCAAGGTAATGAACACTCTTCCGGGGCGCAGTGCCCGGTGCCGACGCCGGCTGCGCTGTATCCGGCGAGGGTTCCGGAGCTGGAGGGGTGCAGACTCGAGCGAGCTCATGATGATGACAAGCTCACTGAGGACCTCTTGGGGCAGGGACTTGGCAAACTCGGCTCGTGTTTCGGATGCCCTCATGTACTCGGCCGCCCACGACAGCAGCAGCTTGCGGATCGACGAGCCCTCTGGGGTATCCTCCCAGACCTGGATGAGCAGCGGCGTCGCGGGAATGTGCTTCGTGATGCGCCTGCAATCCAACATGGCGGCCAAGGCCTTGTCGCAGAGGCCATCGATATCCAACATATGGCCAAGCTTCCAGACGCCGATGAGTAACTCGTACGAGGGGGTCTCGCCTGACACCGAGATGACATGGCCGGTGTAGAGAAAGTTTTGGGCGAAGCCGAAGACCTCTGGCGTCGTGTTGGGCAGTCGTACGATGGGCTCGAACGGCTTCTCGTCCTGCGTTGAAACGAGCTTTTGTTCAAAGTACTTTGACCTAGCACATATGAAATCCAAGTGAAGGGCAAACGGGACCTCGTCGGATCCGACCAGGATGATGACGAATTGAACGTGAGGTTGGCTTCTGATGTCAGTATATGGCTGGGCTGACTAACGCGGACACACTCACAGCCATGAAAATGGAGGCTTGACAACCGGCTCACTGTGTCCGTTCACCTTCTCCGGCGCAACTGGGAGGTCAGCGCCACCGCCGTTGACGGTGTGCGCTGGAGCTTGCTCCGGTATTCTGCTCTCCGCTGAGTCCATCTTCTGGTTGTCAGCGAATGTCACACGAAGAGGATGAGGCCAGGCTGGTATAAGGGTCACACAGGGGATTGTAAAGCTGCGCTGGTATCGGCCATGCTTCGGATGAGTTGGCCTTACGTCGGCCACGACGAGAAGCGTGATCCATTCCAATGATCATTTGTGTCTCAATCGTTCAAAGGAAGTAAGGATCGAAAAGAAGATGGATGGGCAATAGGGGTTGATTAATGAAGGACTCACCTCATGAGGATCCTCTGGCAGTGCTTCTAGCCAAGCTTATTCGCGGATGGGTGCGACAAAAGGTCTTCTGAGCTGCGTTCTCGCGACAGGAATATTTGAGAAGTTGTCAGTGACAATCTGACCTCAATTGTCTTTGGAATTATGAGATGAAACGGCGTCGTACACGGCTCTAGATGATGGACAGGTTCTCCGTTGAGATTTGACAGATATGATGATTCCTGAGGTGAAGTCCCAACACGCGATCCCAGTGGTGAGCAGGTAGGAGCCATGAACCGCGTGGTATGAGGAAGCTTGGACCCATATCCGAACTGTGCACGGCCGCGGCCCGACTTCCATGCCACATACCGCCCATATGAACGAAAGGCAAGCTCCATACCCTGCATAGGTATGTAGGTACTTTGCGAACGACGCCGAAACAGCATCATGTTGCTACGTGCTCTTGGTTTTCCATAAGCCTGGGAAGAGCGACATGCCTGGTCACGTGCACTTCGAATATTAGACATGGCCATGGCAGCAAACTGCTCACTGATCATGTATAACGCGATCTGTAAACTGGCACTTGTATCCTTTTCCGATGACCTGGCGTGCCAGAGCATCGAAAGCCTGACAAACCATGTTGGACAAACGCCAAACTCCCTCCTCGCAGATGTTGAGAGAAAGAAATGCTCCATGGAACACAGATTCCCTCGCCTCCCGTCCGTCGCCATGCTTTTGCTCTACTATACAAAGCCCGCTCCCCTTTACTCCTCGTCATCCTCCAGCTCCTCCACCTGTGGTGCGCTATAACCGGCGCGCTGCTGAGGTTGCTGTGCCGCCAATTGTGTGTCGGTCGCGGTCGTGACGGCTGATGCGGGAGCGGGTTGACCAGTCGCGGCGGCGAAGGCGCCACTCGCATTGCCGCTGCCGCCGTGAGCAGCGCTGGAGGACTTCTTCTTCTTTCCCTTCTTGGCAGTCTGTTGGGAATACTGTTAGCGGATGATCCTTGAGCGATTGTCGAGCACGGCAAGCTCACCTCGTGCCAAGCCCACACTGGCCTGAAGCTGTCCATGAAGGACACATCCTCCCACAGGTTCGGGAACAGCCAGAGACCAGGTGATGCGACAAAGTATGTGATGCAGAAGAGAATGACACGGAAGATGGCCATGACGAAGAAGAGGCCGAGCAGACACAGGAAACCCCAGCTGAGGTAGTAGACGCCCTGGCGCAGCTTGAGGGGCCACAGCGGATAGCAGACGATCAGGAAAATGACGAGCAGGGCAATGGCGGCATAGACCTTGCGCATGACCTGGCTGCCCTCGTAGAACCAGACGTAGTACATCTCTTCTTTGGCCTCTTGCTGAGGCTCAATCTTGACGGTCCAGAGGCCCTTGACGCGCTTGGGCTTCTTGTGATCGTGGCCCTCATGGGCGTCCGTCTTGCTGACGCGAAGCGCAAGCATCGACATGGGCAGGAGTTTAAAGGTGTTCTCGAGGGAGGCACGGTCGGTGATCTCGGGCAGAAGGGGGTTCTTCTTGCGGGCCTTCTCATACGCAGGCGACTGCAGCGCCCTCAGCGCACGCTTGACTGGGATTGGGTCAGCACATGTCGGGGAGAGAGGAGGAGCGGGAGAAGACGAACCCTTGAACATGTCCTTGCGCTCGCCGTTGAGGATGCAGGTACGCGGCTTCAGCTCCTGGCCGCGCAGGAAGGTAGCGAGCGCCAGAGCCGCGGGGTTTGGTGGGCCGGGCGTGATGGGTTGAGCGGCACCGGGACTGGCTCCAGGAGGAGGTCCGGGGCGAGGACCAGGCGGACCATGCTGATGGGGATGCGCCTGACCAGGTTGGCCAGGTTGGCCGGGCTGGCCTCCCTGCTGTTGTGCCCTCTGTGCAGCGGCCATCCTCTGCGCCTGGGCCTGCTCCCTCAGCTTCTCGACGAATTCGGGAACGGTCATGCCGGCCTTTTGCGCGTCGGCCTCAAGCTGCCTTCGCATGGCTTGGATCTGCTCGGGAGAAGGCATCTGGCCAGGCTGCAAGGGGATACCTTGGCCTGGCGGCGGCGGGCCTGGCATCGACATGGTGATGGTTCGTGAGGTTACTTGGTCGGGAGAGATTGGCAGTGGCCACTGACCAGCTGACGCGAGTGCTCAAAAAGTGAAAAGGAAAGGATGAGCTTGCAAGAGAAAGCGTGAGATCCAGCGTCGGTCGACTTGACAGGTGGTCGGATTGCTGATGTGATTCCCTTCTGGTGCGTGTCCCTCGACAGATTGGGGTACTAATAAAAAAGGTACGTCACTCAGAAACTCAGACAGCCAGGTGTTCTCTTTCTCAACCACCAAAATTTCTGGAGCCACCTTCCCTGACAGGAACCAGAGCTTCCGCCGATACAACGACTTTTGCCGAAGTGGGCCCGTTCTTATTCGAGGCTGCTGAGGTAAGTTGACTGTGCACGTGATGGCGATGGTGCTACCCCTCCCTGGTCCTCACCTGAGCCGAATGCACTTGTTGAATGCACCCAAGCCCGCCGCAGCCCGCTTCCATCGTCATTTTCTAGATCGATTGTATTCCGAGCCTACACCTTCAGCTTCAGTCCCATGGGCAGATGACGGTGGAAGCCCGTCGCCCTCGACGATCCGTGGTCGATCAGCCGCTTCTCGAAGCATGTGAGAGAAGGCTCCTCAGCCACCTTGACGTACCTATCTTACCTGCGGAGGGCACCCAGCCTTGAATCGAGCAATCAAGGCTCGTCATGATGATATTATTAGGGAGAGGCAAAGACAGTGGGCCACACCAAATGCTTCGCCTTCTTTGACTTCGTCGCCGCCTGCGCCGTTATTGTCCTACCGGAGAACGGCACCTGGCTTTTGCTTGCTCATTAGGCTTCCCGCATTGTTTTGCCGGTGCCTTGCATCCACACCCACCTTTTCTTTCGATGCGTCCTCTCACGTTCGGCCAAGTTAGCTTTTCTGTGCAAAACAAATCCGGCGCCGAGACTGGCATCAGGTCGTGTTTTGCGATGACAGATCCGAATAACACGGCAAACTAATAAAGGCGGCGGACCCCTGTTACGGTCGCGGCCGCGCTGGGCACGTATTCCGCGTCTCGGAGCAGCGAGGGGATTGGCTCTGCGTCCTGGGATTCCTGACAACGTTGCACGTTTTAGGCCATGCCGTGCCCTACAGGACGAGCCCCCGGAGCTGTTGTTGTGACGGCTTCCAGGATGGGATCCATGTCGAGATCAAGGGGAACCCTCTTCTCGCCAGACGCCCAATCTAAATCACGCACGCGACCCCCTTCGCGGAGACTTGTGGCAGCGACTTGGTGGCTTCGAGTGACCAGACCAAGGCATTCTAAGACATCGACTCGCTGAGCCATCACCCGCATCGTACACGACTGGCAATACTGGGTCGGCATGGTGGGGCTCCCCATCTGATGGTGTAGCGCCAGCCATTCGAATCCGACCACACTCTGCAATCCTAAGCGCCGACTGGCCCGCGGCCGCTGCATCACGACCTATCATGTGTTTCTCTGCGCACCCCTACGACGAACTCCCACGACCGTCTTTTCTCAGCTTGGCCTATGAAGCCGCTGATGTGAGGTCGAAATGGGAATCCAACATGAGCCCGAGTGGGCACTCGTCTTCGGCGTCGCCTTGACTCTTAATTACTCGCCATCTCGCATTTCCTGCCGCGTCGCCGCTGCTGGGTCTAGGCACCTGAGCTGTTCCCTGGTTCTCTCATTCTGTTCGTCAGATCGCTGGCCGTCTTTCGTTATTTTTTCCCACCCTACCAGTTCCAGTTTTCGCCTCTCTCGTTCGTGTTCCTAGCTTGCAGAAAAAAAGCCAGGCATGTGGATGCGGACACCTTGCCAGCAGTTATGAAGGGCTTGAGTGGCATGCTGGAGGGAGCCTACGCAACATGGCGCTCTTCTGTCTCTCAACTCTGCGCACCTCTTTCTGGCTGTCTGGATGATAAGCCTGATCAAAGTGAGTCCCAGAACACGGGTCCGACGACGCATTTCGTATCGTGTCGCCCGAGAGCCATGCCGACGGAAAGTGAACGTATGTTGACCCACGAAGAAGTAATGACAGAGAAGAGATCGATGAGGGTGCTACGCGACCAGCCTTTGCCCGTGCCGAGGCCGTACGCAGGTCGAGGACAGGAGCCTCACCGGTCAGGTAGCGCTACATCATCAGAAAAGGGACATGCCTCGAAAAAGAGCTTTGCATCATCCGTCCGCGCCAGTCTCTCTGTGAGAAGACGGCTTCGATCCTCCTCCAACACAGCACCGCGCCGGCCGCAAATATCCGCCCCGTCCGACTTTCGCCACCTCCATTCAGAATCTTTTCAGTTTCCCCAGTACAGCCGCATGCAGAGCGTATCTAGACGGCCGCCTTTGCCGCCATCTTTTCGCCCGATTGAGCTGAGCATTTACATGCCGAACAATGAGCTCTCGCCCATCCTGCCGCACTTTGAGTATCCCAGCATCATCACCGCGCCGTCGGCGGCCCGGCTTCCGGAAAGCCGCGTCGACGACTTCACTTTGAACCGTCAACTGAGTTACACCTCCATGTCGTTTCACATCCACCGCAAACCAACGGCGTCACCGCAAACCTCTTATGAAGAGTCGCCGCCGAGGGTACCACCAAAGTCGAGAGCCCGGGCCTACACAGCACCCAACGTCGTCGAGATGAAGGTGCGCATTGCCAGTGCCATGAATGAGGTTGAAAAACTTCAGAGGGAGATCGACAATGCCATTGAGCGTCAGAGTCTTTACGCCGCTAGCAGTCGGCCCTCGACTGCGCACTCCATGGCGCCCACTGGTAAGCTTACTTTGCAAGAGATTCATCTCACTCCGACGTGCCACAACTGCTGACGGCCCGCCCCCTTAGAGATGGAGCCGATGCCCTCCATTCCAGCCCTGCCACCGGCCGCGCCCTCGTTCTCCGAGCGGCTGAGCCAGGAGCGCCCTCGTACAGCGCCTTCGCAGTTGCCTGTGCGCATCCCCCGTCGTGCCAAGACGTTCGCCGAAGCGTCTGCGGCCTTCATCACCCCACCCCCGAGCCGCGAGGGTCCAGAACACCAACCACCGCCGCCCCTGCCCCTGGTGCTGCGCCCCCCTCTGCGCAAGAAGAAGTCCTTTTCTCGCGTATCCAGCTGGCTCTTCCCTGGCGGGGCCGCTGCCGCTGAGCACTCGCACGACATGAGCTGCGACTCTGTTACGACCCTGCCGCGACCTGTCCAGGGCCGCGAAGGGTTCTCCCAGTGCGTGTCGGCCCCAGAGGGTGCCGGAGGCAGACGAAGCTGGGACAGCACCGCGGCGGTCTCGCCGTGGACGTCCGAAGATGAGGACCAGACGGCGCCCACGACGACTTGGTCGCCTGGCAGCACGCCGTTGACGAAACAGCACGAGGAGGTGCCGCTCGAGGGCGTCAGCACTGTGGGTAAGAAGCGAGGCACCAAGACCCCCCGGCGTCAGAGTGTTGGGATGGCCTTTTAGAAGAGGGGAGATTTTGGGGACGAAGGGAATTTTTGTGATACCATGAGTGTCTGGGAGACAGCTCTCCCATTGGGGGCACTTCCCCCACTGTACATAAATCCGATAGAGGCGGGGTCGGTGACGCCGTGTTGTTCCGCTCGCATGCGAGGTAATTGATGGATGCCGCCCTTGAGGCCAAGAGCTTTGGCTTTTTGAGCATATTTTCGCGGTATTTTTGAGTTTGTCCTTGCTGTACGTGGTTTGGACAAACAAACTCACATGGGACCTGTATGGGCGATTCCAGGGGGGACCTTTGGTACTGGCACATGTACATGAGTGGCGGGGGCCGCAGCTGTACGCATCGACTCATGTCGTGGCCCGCGATGCCACGATCAAGTGCGGTGTGCAAGAAGCATCGCTATGTTACATGCATCTCTGCATTGTGCAGACGAATGGCGTATTAGGACACTTGGTATAGGTCATTCCGCCCTGCCTTCCCCGAGCCATGCGCGCGCATGCTCGGTGAATTCAAGGTGGGGCCGGATCGGAGGTCCAATGGCGGAGCTCCACCCGGCCGCGTCGGTGAATTCAACCCGCCGCTCGGGGAATTGCATTAAGGCCGAAAAGACGAGTTTCAGGCCCGTTTAAAGACGCCGTTGCCACCGTTGCGTCTTGGCCCCATTCGGGACAGGGCAAGTTACACACGGGTCAGATGCGATGCCCTCCTGCCGATGGCCGTTCTTTTGCTGGGGCGGGCATGTTGAGTCCGATCCGAAGAGGGCAGAGGTGATACCAGAGGGGAGCCATGCGTGGGACACACACACATACACGCACACGCACGGGGACGTGTCAGGCCTTTGTGATGGGGCTACCGCTGCACCGCTGCAGCTGAAATGGAGTCGATGGGGCCGCCCCCGGTCTGGAAGAGTAAAGTCATAGCCCCCTGCGAATCGGGGGCTGCAAAAGCCGAAAAGTTAAGTGTTGGGAAAGAGCCACCCGGTTGTCGGCGTTCGGTTTCGGAGCTTGGAATTCGGAGAGGGAAGCAACAGCCGTGGCAGGCGGGTTTGCATAAGTGTGTGTCCATCCACTGCACTTTTCCTCTTTCTCTCTCTCTCTCTCTCTCTCGCTCCCTCTCTTCGGCTACCATCTCTCGCTGCTTTCCTCAAATCCTTTCAAGATACGAAATACCAACACAATTACACGCATTTATTAGCCTGAGCTCTGACACTACCACGGGCCCTGACTGCACAATGGGCTCCGGGTGCTGCTCAGGCGATAACATCGCCTCTTGTGGAGACTCGTCTCCTGCCGTCGTTGCAGCCAGCACTGGCTGCTGTGGCACCACCGACACTGGCCCTGTTGCAGATGCCGCCAAGTCCTGTTCTTCTTCTCTGGCTTCCGAGGTCGACGACAAGGACAACGGCTGTAAGGAAGGCGGTTCCTGCTGTGGCAACAAACCTACCAAACCAAACCCTGACGCCTGCCGAGACGATTGCTGCTCTGATCCAAAGGAGACCAGTCTTGAAAAAACGGTGTCTGATGGCTGCAAGGACGGCTGCTGTTCTGTTGAACCCAAGGAGGCCGGTCCCGTCACACCAGCCCCTGACGCCTGCAAAGACGCTTGCTGCTCTGATCCAAAAGAGACCAGCCTTGACAAAACGGCCCCCTCAGGCCGCAAGGACGATTGCTGTTCTGGTGAACCGAAGGAGGTCGTTCCCGTCAAAACAGCCCCTGACGGCTGCAAAGACGGCTGCTGTGGCGATCAGCCCAAGAACAAGAGCTTCAGCGAAGAAACCGCCAAGTCATGCGAAGACGCCTGCTGCGCCGACGAGAATGGTGCTCGTTCGACAGAGGAACCAGCTGCTTCTTGCAGTGATGGATGCTGTGATGATAAGGCTCAGGCAAACACCTGCGGAAGTCAGACGAAGGTTTCCGCAGGCTGCTGTGGCGGCGAGAAAGATGCTTGCGGCAATGAGAACCGCTCGCCTAGCATCAGCTCCGATGCAACCACTTGCTGCGAAGATGAGGAAAAGTGTGACGGTATGTACTTGCCCGCGTAGTTCCACAAAATGAATGGGTTTTGCGAGTTACGTGGCTTTCATAGATGGATCACGAGCTGACTGTAGACTGTACAGAAAAATGCATTTGGGCCGTCGCGGCCATGGAGTGCGAAAAGGCTTGCGACGAGGATGTCGATCACAACGGTAAGAGTCCTCTACACTGAGAGCCAGGGCCGAACACATTACGTCCCGTCGGTGTGCTATATGCTAATAATGAGCTGTGTAGAAGCCGAAGGCCACCACCATGCCCACGACAAAGACGGCCAACACCTTAACTCCGCTTGTACATCCCATCTCCAGAGCGCAATGAGCCGCTACGAAGCATACATCGAACAAGCCCGATGCATCTGTCGCAGCATCTTGAACAGCGGCCTCACTGAGACCTCCTGCTGCGCTGCTCGTAGGGCGGCTGCTCCTCAGGCCAACAACAAGGTGACCTGCTCCAGCGGTGTATCGACTTCCAAGACGAGCGGAACGCTCCGACAGGAGTCGCAGGCCAAGTCGCAATGCGGAAGCAAAACCGATTGCTTGCCCATCACCACCGCAAAGGTGAACGAGTCTAGCTGCTGCACTACTCAAAAACAAAGAGCAAACGCACCAAATGTCGCAGCCAGGGCCTCGCCCCCTGATCTCCGCGGATCCCGGGAGAAGCAGAAGGATCTCGAGGAGTGCTCTGGTATCGAGATGGTCGCCGTCAGCGTCAACGGCATGACTTGTTCAGGCTGCAGCGACAAATTGACGCGCATTCTCGAGGACACTCCGGGTGTCTCTGAAGTACGCGTCAATTTCGTCATGAGCAACGCCGACTTCAGCGTCGACTTATCTGTCAACAAAGCCAAGGACGTCATTAAAGCTGCTGAGGGTTCGACTGGATTTCAGATAACCCGACTGGCAGGCGGGGACTTTCACCTCGATGTATTGGCCTCGGGGCTTGCCGCTAGAGGCTTGATCGACGAACCAATGGATGGAATCACGGATGCCATGATTCTTGACAAGAAAACCGTAAGGCTGTCTTATGATCCAGGTTTTATCGGCGCCCGCGATTTGTTTGACAAGATTCACGATCGCACGGAGGGTCTCGCGCCACCTCAGGCCGACCCGTCTTTGGCGAGTGGGCGCAAAAGATTATTCGACCAGCTGCTGAAGACTTGTTTGGCCGCTGTACTTACCATCCCGGTCGTGGTACTTGCATGGGGTGACAACCTCGTTGACGACAAGACCAGAGCCTATGTGTCGATCGTCCTGGCAACGCTTGTGCAGCTCATCGCGGTACCCGAGTTTTACCAACCGGCGCTCTCCGCTCTTGTTTTCAGCCACGTTCTCGAGATGGACATGCTGGTTGTCATAAGCATCACAGCAGCGTATCTATACTCGATTGTCGCTTTTGGTTTTCGCATGGCCAACAAACCGCTGGAGACAAAGGAGTTCTTCGAGACCAGTACCCTGCTCATTACCTTGATCCTTCTCGGCCGTCTGATTGCAACATATGCCAGGGTCAAGGCTGTTGGAGCCGTGTCCATGAGATCTCTGCAGTCCAGCAATGCGGTACTGGTGGAAGAAGGCAAGGACCGTGAGATTGATGCCCGGCTTCTCCAGTACGGCGACACATTCAAGATTCCGCCGCACAGCCGTGTGGTGACGGACGGGTTTGTGCTCTCAGGCCACAGCGAGGTCGATGAGTCGATGCTAACAGGCGAATCAATCCCTGTCCCCAAGCAATCGGGAGACTATGTCATTGCTGGAACTGTCAACGGCGACGGGGTCATCACCGCCCAGCTCACTCGTCTCCCCGGCAAGAACACGGTCACAGATATTGCACAGATGGTCGAGGAGGCCACCAACTCGAAGCCCAAGATCCAAGACTTAGCCAACAAGGTAGCCAGCTGGTTTGTGCCAGTAGTGTCTGCCGTTGCTGTCCTTGTCGTCATCATCTGGGTTGTGGTCGGTCTTCGTGTACGCAACGAGAAGACCGGCAAGGCTGTTGCTGATGCCATCACGTATGCTGTGGCGGTACTTGCTATTTCTTGTCCCTGTGCTCTCGGCCTGGCCGTTCCCATGGTCCTTGTCATTGCAGGCGGCATCGCTGCCCGAGGTGGAATCATCATCAAGTCAGCAGACTGCACTGAAAGTGCTCGCAAGTGCACTGATGTCATTTTTGACAAGACAGGTACCATCACCGAGGGCGACTTGGACGTAGTGGCCGAGGAGGTTTTCGGTGGTGCCGACGAGGAAGAAGCTCTTGCACTTGCCAAGGCTCTCGTCGCGGGGGGTAAACATCCCGTGTCAGCAGCGACGGAGAGACATCTCGAAGGTCGCGCGGTCAAATCCCTTGCCACTGTCATCGAAGTTCGTGTTGTCCCTGGCGCAGGGGTCGAGACAAGGTTCAATGGTAGCGTGTTACGTGCCGGCAACTCACGCTGGACAGAGACGGAGACGCTGCCGGCTGTGAAGAAGCTCCAGGACCAAGGTCTCACGACCCTGGTCGTCACGCGCGACTCGATCCCCTTGGTCGTCTTTGGGCTCCGCACGCAACTTCGTCCTGAGGCTCAGCGGGTCATTGCTGGGCTCCAAGCTCGCAACATTACGGTGCATCTCGTTTCGGGAGACCAGGCTCGCGCGGTGCAATCGGTCGCAGAGGCGGTGGGCATCCCGGCAGACAAAGTGGCGGCGGAGAAGACTCCGTCGGAGAAGCGCGACTACGTGGCGGCCGTCATGGAAGACGGGCGCAAGTACGTCATATTCTGCGGAGACGGGACCAACGACGCCGTCGCAGTGGCGCAGGCGCACGTCGGCGCGCAGATGGGCGGTGCGCTCTCGTCAAGCGACGTGACGCAGGGCGCGGCCGACGTGATCCTGCTGGCGGGCCTCGACGGGATTCCGTTCCTCCTCGACGTCAGCCAGGCCTCGTTCAACCGCATGGTCTTCAACTTTGCGTGGTCGGCGGTGTACAATGTGGTTGCGATTTTGCTGGCGGCCGGGGCGTTTGTGCGTATCCGAATCGAGCCGGCGTATGCTGGTTTGGGCGAGATTGTCAGTGTGCTGCCGGTGATACTTGCGGCGCTGTCGATGCTCCTGCTCAACATTCGCGGCAAGAACCAGCAGTAGGCGAAACAAGGGTGCGGCATTTCGACGGGGAGAGAGACGGCGGAAGACGAGGGCGGCCCAAGGTGCAGCAGGGCGGTGACAGGGTGAGGGGAGGAGGCGGACGGGCAGTGTCTGAAGGTTAGGCGTTTCATCTTGGCGGTCGTCGAGGTGGCTGTGTAAGGTCGTCTTTTTAAACACCTGTCAAATGGGCTTCTGTTCGTGTCTGTGCGTTTCCCCGGTGCCGGTGAGTTCGAATCTCGCGCGGACGGAACTCACGACAGCTGTAAATAGCGGCGAGGGCGCGGGCGTGGGCGTGAGGTCGTTGATGATGGACTGTTTGGCCATGGTGCGAGAAACGCTTGGCTGCGCTGGGTGGTTTGGGCCGGTCATGATGAGATGAGGAGGGTGAGGTGTGAGGGATGACTGAATTCTTCTTCTTCTTCTTCTTCTTCTTCTTCTTCTTCTTCTGAGAGATGTCCTGAATGCTGAGTATTCTTCAAAAACGAGTAAACACGGTGTTTTGAAGATGCAGGCCAGGTCTGGCCGGCTGGCCGGTGGACAGGTGTGGAAAGAGAGAGGGCCGACGCCACCGACGCTCACCGAAGACTAGCGGCCGTGCTCCGGGGGAAGGAGGTGATGAGGGGGTCCTCCTGCCTAAAAATAGGGCACTCACCCAACTGACAGCTGTCGCCGTTGGAATTCCGTTGCCTGGCCTCAAACCACGCTTGCATGCCAAGCCAAGACGTCTCATCCGGGCACATCAAACACAGCAACCCCATCACCGTCAACCTTCATCCAACGCCGACCCCCCATCGACCAGGTCCATCGACCAGGTCCATCGATCGCCTTCTTCGCACTCCGTCCCATCTGCTCACCCCTCGTGGCTGCAACCCTTGGGTTCCGACTGCCAAGGCGTGTCTCACTCTTCCTTCTTCTGTGCTTTTGTGGATGCAACTCCGGTCTCTGCCCCTCCTGCTACCACGGAACACTCAAGCCAAGACCGGTCTGCGCAGGGATCGCCCGGGCCCCTCACGATCCCCTTCTCCCCGCGTCGGCCTGTCTTAGGATTTTGCCTTCTCCGGCTCGTGTCACCTTGTATCTATTCCCCTTGTCACCAGGCCAGGGAGAGTACCGGTATCGAGGGAGGGTATATCACCAGCGAGTGCCCAGCTTTTCCATTGTGAGACGATCCCGGGGTCGAAGACAAAGCTTGGCCATATCCTTAATTCTTCTCATCCACACACACACACACATACACAGAGACAAAGTCCACACAATGGGCATCATGGAGTCGACAGCCTCGATGAAGGCCTGGCTCCCAGGGCACAACAGCCACAAGTACGAATCATTACCAGCACACAGCCCGACAGCACCCACATCACCGGAGAACCACCGAGGCTTCTGGAGGAGAAACAAGGGATGCATCACCGTAGCAGGCATCACGGCCCTCGTGCTCGTGGGCGTGCATGCTGGTACCATTTCCAGGTAAGTCACCCTCACGGTTCGGTCGACAAGCAAGCAGCCAATCCTCCCTGCTAACTCGGGGAACAGACACGTCTCACGCGGCCGGCACGAGATGGGAGACGTCTCCCGGCTCTGGGGCCAGTACTCGCCTTTCTACCCCGTCCCGTCAGAGATTGATCCCGCCATTCCCGCGCAGTGCGATGTCACGTTTGCGCAGGTCCTCTCGCGCCACGGCTCGCGCGACCCCACGGCCGGCAAGTCCGAGGCGTACCTCGAGCTCGTCGGCCGTATCCAGGACGTTGTCGAGGACTACGGCAAGGGCTACGACTTCATTCGCGACTACGAGTACACGCTCGGGCACGACCAGCTGACGGCGTACGGCGAGCGGGAAATGGTCGAGTCGGGGGCTGCGTTTTACCGACGGTACCGGGCGCTCGCCGCCATCTCGGAGCCGTTTGTGCGGGCGTCGGGCCAGCGGCGTGTCGAGGTGTCGGGTCGCAACTGGACGCAGGGGTTCTACGCGGCGCGGGCGCGGGACGGGCTCGAGGCGCCGGACGACGTTGAGGACGAGATGCTCATCATTCCCGAGCGGCGCGGGGCCAACAACACGCTGAGTCACGGGCTGTGCCCGGCGTTCGAGTCCGGCCCGCTCGCGCGGCTCGGCGAGACGGCCAAGCTGGCGTGGCAGGATGTCTTCATGCCACCGATCGCGGCGCGCGTCAACGCGGCGCTGCCGGGGGCGAACCTGACGGAGCACGAGACGGTGTACTTTATGGACCTGTGCCCGTACGAGACGGTGGCGGACGCGCGGCTGCGGCCGTCGGCGTTCTGCGGCCTCTTCACACGCGACGAGTGGGCTAGCTACGACTACTACCAGACGGTGGCCAAGTACTACGGCTTCAATGCCGGGCACCCGCTGGCGGCGACGCAGGGCGTAGGCTGGGTCAACGAGCTCGTGGCGCGGCTGACGGACACGGCGGTCGAGGACGATACGACGACGAACCGCACACTCGACGGCGACGGCGCCACGTTCCCGCTGGGTCGCGGCATGTACGCCGACTTTAGCCACGACAACGACATGCTCACCATTTACGCGGCGCTCGGGCTCTACGACGGCGCGGCGCCGCTACCGCGGACGCGGCGGCAGACGGCCGCGGCGTCGGGCGGTTTCTCGGCGGGCTGGCTCGTGCCGTTCGGCGGGCGCATGTACGTCGAGAAGATGCGGTGCGAAGGCCACGACGAGGAGATGGTCCGCGTGGTCGTCAACGAGCGCGTTGTGCCGCTCGAGGCCTGCGGCTCGGATGCGCTCGGGCGATGCGGGCTCGGGGCCTTTGTTGAGGGGCTCGAGTTTGCGAGGCAGGGTGGAAAGTGGGATCAGTGTTTTGCGTGATTTTTGTTGTTCTCTTTTTTGACTTTTTTCTTCCCTTTGTCCTTATGAGTGATGACTAGGATAATATCCGGCGGCAGGGCGTATGGTGTTTAGACGAGGGACCGCGTAGAGGGATTTGCCGACATGGACATGTTGAAGTTGAAGTGCGAAGGGGTAATACGAGTACGTGATTCTCGAAGGATCAGTAGATCTCGAAGGATCAGTAGATCTCGAAGGATGAGTAGATCTCGAAGGATCAGTAGATCTCGAAGGATCAACAGATTGAATTCTCCATCGTACTGAGAGGACAAGGTGATTCATTTTGATCAACGAGCTCAGAGCCCCTTTCACTTGACAGGTGATTCAGGTATACGGGCCCCCCCTGTATTTCCAGGGTCACAGGGCTTACAGGAGTCTGGACATGCTAGAGGAACCTTGGGTGCGTGCAGGTACCTAGATACCTAGGTACCCACCTACCTACCATACCTACCTACCAGGCACCTACCTCAGGTTAGATACACAGGTACCTTGGGTAGGTACCTCAGTAGTCTCTGGGTTCCAAGCAGTACAGTGAGGGCTCTGGGACGGACTGCAGGACAAAGAAGTGCAAGAGGCGAGGGAAAAGAAAAGAATCTTCAGCAGTCATCGAAACAAGAGCAAGACAAGAACATTCCACTGATCCGAGCTGGTTTCAGTCCCTTGGCGTGAGTTCCCAGAACAAGTCCCTGACGCGCATCGCTGCGCTCTCCATCACCCCAGATTGACCAATGGAACGAGCGTCGTAGAAACAGGGAAAAAGCGACGAGGGAGAGAGCTGCGAGATAAGCGGGTCCCATGCTGCTGCCTCCAAATGCGTTACGTCTACCAACACGAGCACGACCACCACCACCAACCACCATCATCATCAGCACCACATCTGGCCAACGACATCTGCCAGCGCCTCATTCCACCGTTCCACGCAGGGCGCCGTTTGACGCACCCCCGAACCTTCAGAATCGTTGTGGCCCCGAGGTCTCATCCCGTCAATTGCAAGCGTACTGCGACGCCAAGCGACCAACCGACAGCTCCGGCGATTAACCCTCACCTCACCATCCCGTCGCAACCACGCCGAGCGCTTCTTGCCTGCGACGCATCCATCGCAAAAGCCAAAACACGCGTTGAACCCTCGCAGCGCATCGCATCGAACCGCCTCCCGCGGAGTCGTCCCCCCAAAATGGTCTCCACAGCAGGCGGCATCGTCATCGCCATCATCATCCTCGCCCTCGCCGGCGCCCTAGCCTGGGTCACCTTTACCCAGCTGCGCGCCCGCAAGCTCGGCGTGCGTCTCTCTCCCCCCCTCTCTCTCTCTCTTTTTCTCGTCAAATTCCCCCACAAGCAGCTGGCTAACATTGCGTCGCCCCCACAGCTCCCCGCGCCCTCCATCGCATCCTACATCCCCTTCTACAAGCCAGACCCCTACGGCTCCTCCTCCGCCTCAGGCGGCAGCGGCCCTCTCGCCACCATCAAGGGCTGGTTCGGCGGGCGCAACGCCCGCTCCGCCACCGGCGCCTACGAACAGCCCGGCGCGACGGGCAGCGGCGGCGGCGCAGGCCTCGGCGGCAACAGCAGCTCCGCCGGCCGCCGCGGCTTCGGACCCCTCGACCCGGACGACGCCTGGGACGCGCGCGTCGGCCACGAGGCCGACTCGTACGGGCCCTACGGCGCCTACGACGAGCAGGAGCTCGGCGACCGCGGACGGAGCGCCGGTCACGGCTACCCGTCGCAGGTGCACCGCGGTGGCGCCGCCAGCGGCCTGCTCGGCAGCAACCCCTTTGACGACGACGCCGAGCCGAGCAACATTGGTGGCCTGAGGGGCGTGAGTCCCCGGCCGATTGACACGGGGGCTGCGACGCAGCAGCAGCAGCAGGGGCCCAAGGGTGGGAGTCCGACGGAGAGGAGGTCCATGTTCAGGGAGAATGTTTGAGCTTTTTTGCTGTTCTTTGCCCGCGGGGGTTGTTGGTAGGGATTGCCACACTTGGGTTTATACTTTTCAGGTCTTCAGGGGCGTCTGCGTGTTTTTTTTTTTTGGTTCTTTTGAGTTTCGGCCTTGTCGGCCTCTGAAGGCTGCTGTTTGTAGCAACGAAGGCAAAGAGAGGGAAGGGGTCTTGGGATTGTCACTACTGGATGACGGCCTCACGAGCTCGATGAAATACACAGAAGCGATGCCTTGAGACTCGAACCAGGTGCTGCTTCTCCTTGACAGCCAATGCACATGCACCTTGGCAAGTCACCATGTGTCAAGCAACAGGTAAGAAGTAGTGCCATGGGCGAATGTATTTTCATAGGGGATAACGAGAGAGCCCCCGATCATGTCTAACCTCCCGCAAATGCGTCCAGCAAATGCGCCCTGGGAGCAAAAGAGGAAAATTGTGAAGAGATGTGAAAGAAGAATGGGAAAGAAGAACGTGAAGAAGAATGTGAAAAGAAATTAAAAAAAACCAAAAAAAAAACCGCCAGAGATATCCCACTTGTCATGCACATACACTTTCACGTCCAAGAAACGCCCCCCTCACTCTCGCGGAGAAACCCAAATCCATAGGTTTCGTTTCATGCAAACATACAACTGGTATCCAAACACGCACGCACATAAACACCTGGCCCCAGGCCTCGCTGCATACAAACGCAGCACCCCACGCTCACGCCGCGCTGGCGCTCGCCTTGGGCGCAGACACCTTGGTCGCGTCGCCGCTGCCCACGCGATGGGGCGTGAACCCGTCGGGCACGGGCCCGCCTATCGGACCGGGCGTCAGCAGGTTGAAGAGCCACATGACGAGGAGGATGAAGATGATGCGCGCCTGGAGCGTGCGGAGCATCGATCGCAGGGGCGGCATCTCCTGGAAGTAGCGGGAGACGGTGGTGCGCGAGCGGCCGAGGAGACCTGTGCCCTGCTCGTACATGTACGGGCCGTCCTCGTCATCGCTGTCCTCGGCACGCTCCTTCTCCTCCTGCTGCGGCAGCGGCCGGGGGCGTGTTCTTCGGGCTTGGACTCGGAGAGAATAATCTTGACGAGATTGTTCGTGGCGTTGGCCGTCAGGGAGCTGACCCACAGGAAGACGGGCACGATGACAAGGAGAGACTTCCACCGGTCAAAGTTGGAGCCGTCGCCGCGCAGCTGGTTGATGAGGAGCACGCCCTGCGTGTCGGCGGCCAGGAACAGGTGGAACTGAAGCGTGTACGTCTCGAGCGAGCACTGGCCAAGCCAGGCCATGCCCTTGGAGTAATAGTTGCGGACGGGCGCGGAGACGTTGCGCACGGCGATGAAGGCCAGAATGGGCACGAACGAGAGGTACGGGTGCCAGAGGCGGTAATCGCCCATCGAGGCCAGCGTGGTGCCGCAGGCGTAGGCGTAGCCAGCCATGACGACGTGGCCAACGAGGGCCATGGAGCACCGCAGCGCGAGCCTCAGCTCCTCCTTGACCTTGAGGTACGCAATGGCGGAAAGCATGCCGATGTAGACGATGAAGAGGTCGAGAGCGACGCGGTACTCCCATTCCTCGAGGCTCCACTTGATGTTGAAGAAGATGCGCAGGAAGCCAAAGGTCCACTTGGTCAGGGGTGTGGCGAGCACGACAACGGCGACAATGACGGCCGAGATGCAGATCTTGGCGAGCACGAGCTGGATATCATCATTGTACCTCTTGTGGCCGACAGCCATGGTGAGATAGACGACCATGAACCAGAAGCTGACGAGCGGCGAAAAGTAGTAGAACATGTAGTCTGTGTTCATAAAGTAGGCGAGCGACACACTCAAGAGGTTGAGACGCAGCATGACAGACGCCATGCGCTTGAAGGAGAAGTCCTTCTTCACGAGGAAGAAGGTCGTGTGTCCGTAGCCGGTCTGGAAGAGGTACGCAGCGACGAGGAGGCGAACAAAGATGTAGATGCCCGTCGAGCGCGCGGCGGCCGTCCAGTGGTAGACGAGAATGACAAATTGCATCCAGCCCTTCCACTCATCCGTCTGGTCGCGCGAAAGAAACGGCTGGTCGGCCTCGACGAGCTGACCAGGCTTGGCACGGGGCGGCTTGGACTTGCGAATGGTGACAATGGCAACGGCAAGACACGGCGCGCACATGATGGCAAAGTTGGCGTAGTGCCACACCTTGGCTCCCTTGCCGAGAATGTGCGTGCGGTCGGCGAAAAAGCACATGAGCAGGGCCATGACGAAGGAGCCCGTCTCCATGTTGAAGGCGGCGTAACGAGGGGTGCTGCGGCGGGCGATGAGGTCCCACGTCTCCGCCAGAATGCAGACGACAAGGTACACCATGCCGAAGCCCACAAGCACAAGCTGCGTCAGGGGCTTGCTGCCGCCGTAGTCGGAGCAGCAGGTGCGCTGGTAGGGGTAGCCCTTGACACGGTCGAGGCGTGCGTTGCAACGGAGGTTCAGGAGAATGTTGGCCTTGATCTCGGCAACGCTCTCAATGACGTGGAATCCAGTCTGCGTGGGATCGACAAAGGCGGCCTTGTCGTGCTCGACGAGGCCCGGGATGGACCAGACGAACTGGAAGTTCCACTTGTCGGCCGTCTCGCGCAGCCACTTCTGCATGGCGGTGACCCTCGTGGCGGCCTTGGCCTTGCCCTCCTTGTGGTCCTTGCCTGTGTAGTAGGGACCGGCAGGGGCGCGAAGAAGACCTGGTTGCCGATGCCGTCGATGGGATCCATGGGGGCCTTCCAGAAGTCCTTGCGACTGCCCAGAATATCGGAGACATTGGAGATGGCAGCCTCGTACTTGACAGTATTAGAAGCTTCGCCCTCCTTGTCATCGCCGGAGAACCAGGCGCCGACGCCGAGCATAGCAAAGGCGGGGCCCTTCTGCCCCTTGATAGAGGCAGGCTTCTTCTCCAACTCGTCCCGCATCAAGTTGAGCTGCTCGACAAAGTGCTCGATATCGTGCTCGCCCTTGATGTGGCCGTCCTTGTCCTTGCCCTGGCTAGCAGCGAAGGGAGGGCCGTCGACCTCGAGAAAGGGGACCCAGTGCTGCTGAATGTCGACGCCGTGGTAGGTCAGGTTGAAGGAGGAATGGAAGTCGACATGGGTGCGGTCATATTCGGCCTCGTCCCGCTCGAGCTGTTCAAGTCCATCACGTTAGCCAAAAAAAAAAATCAAGAAGAAAAAGCAGAGGCGATCGGAGAAGGACGTACCAGGCGCGCAATGCCATAGGCAATCTGCCTCGTTGTCGAGTCGCCAGCGAATATGACGTGCCTGCCATCCATGCATTGCCTAATGTCGGCCGAAGTGTACTTGTGAAGGAGACATCCCTCGGGCTGCCACGTCTTGAAGGGCAGCCTGTCGCCCTTTTCGTTCTTGGGGTCGATCCAGTTGCCGGTCTCTTGGAGTGCACGGCACCGGTAGGGGTCGTCGTCTGGCGTGAGGGTGTGCCAGGTGGCAGCGGCGAGCAGCAAGGCGCCCAGGAAAACGAGGAGGACCCTCGAGACGATGTTCAGCATCTTGGCGGCTGGTGGTCTGGGGGCGCAGGCGCGATCGAGTCGCACAAGACGAAAGGGCCAAGCGCGCCGAGCGACTTGGGGTCGGGTCGATGTGCCCGTCGCAACAGAGGTACCGATGATGCTGCAGATCGTTGGGAGCCTGACTGGTCGAAAAGAGTGGCGGGAGGGCTCGGCGCGTCTCCAATTGGCAAAGACAGTTAAAAGTCAGCGGTCGTCACTTCGCGATGAAGTGGATGAAAATTCCAGAGGAGCAAAAGATGACGCTGCAGAACGAGGGACGAAGGGCAAAAGACGATGAACAATAGGAGCGAGAACAATCAACTCCGCTTCGAAGGAATGGAGGCAACCACTCCCCTGAATAGATCATTTCCATTTCGAACATCTGAAGAGGCGATGCAGCGCGATAAGGATGCCGCACGGACCAGTTGATGCCACGTGATGTGGATTCAGGGGGGAAAGGACAGCCGCCAGGCAAACGACGAATTCGTCAGACATGGACTGACACGGACGGCCACGCAGCACAGCACGCTAGTCCCCGCCTTTCGTCCCATCGTCAAGTGTCAATTGGCCTCTCGGGCTTTTCTTGGTACACAGCTCTCCTCCCCAACCATTCCTTCTAGCAACTATACCCATTGATTGACTCGCACCACCGCCACCGCAATCTTCATCATGGCCGACCTCAACCTCCTAGAAATCCACGATGCTCTCGTCGCCATCGCCTACGAGGCTGGCAAGATGATCCTGGCCGCCAACCCCTCCGACATCGACCAGGGCACAAAACTCAACTGTACGCCCCGCCCCTCCTCGACCCCGCCGACGACGACGTGCCCCCGCTAACAGCTCCGACCCCTTGGAGCCGTCGATATCGTCACCGAGGCCGACCAGGCCGTCGAGAAGATGGTCTCCACCCGCCTCCGCGAGGCCTACCCCTCCGTGACCTTTATGGGCGAGGAGACCTACAAGCCCGGCACCCGCGTCGGCCCCGAGCCCACCTTCATCGTTGACCCCCTCGATGGCACCACCAACTTTGTCCACTCGTTCCCCGCCGCCTGCATCTCCCTCGGACTGGCCGTCGATCGCGTGCCTGAGATTGGCGTCATCTATAACCCCTTTCTCGACCAGCTCTTCACGGCCATCCGCGGCCAGGGCGCCTTCCTCCGCCGCGGCGGGCCCGACAGCCAGCCGCAGCGCCTGCCCCTCTCGCGCAACCCCCAGCCCCTGACCGGTCTCGGCAGCGCCCTTGTCGCCGTCGAGTGGGGATCGACTCGCGATGGGCCCAACTTTGAGGCCAAGGTCGCCACCTTCCGCAACCTGGCCGCGAGCCGCGAGGACGGCGGCGCCATGGCCCACTCGCTGCGCAGCGTCGGCAGCGCCGCCCTGCAGCTGGCGCACGTCGCTGCCGGCCAGACCGACGTCTACTGGGAGGGCGGCTGCTGGGCCTGGGACGTGTGCGCCGGCTGGTGCCTCCTGACCGAGGCGGGCGGCATTATGGCCAGCGGCAACCCGGGCAACTGGGAGCCCGAGCTCGATGGCAGGCTGTATCTGGCCGTGCGGGGTGCGCCGAGCGGACAGAGGGAGCTTGTCGAGGAGTTCTGGGCCGCCATGGGCGAGCACCGCATGGACTACTCTGTCTGAAACTCGTCATCTTCGGTACCAGACGCTGTTGAGGGTCTGACGTGCAGGAGGTGTTGCAGCTTTGATGCGACGTGCTGACAAGCCGGTGCCGCTCGTGGAAGTTCCATTGGCTCGGTGTGGGTGGTCACCTAAAACATAGAACTTCCATTGGCTCGGTGTGGATGGTCACCTGAAATATAGACGTATAGAAATGAAGTTGCGAGGATGGGAACAGATCGAGAGCAGTCGCCACAGATATGGTCCGTTTGTTGCGTAGCAGCTGATAATCACATGCCTACGGGACCGTCGTTGGTCGTACACACCGAGCACGCTATAGGCACCGAACCACAGACATGGCAAGGTGGGGAGGTTCAGTGTGCTGGCAATTCCGACTCCGATAGATCCTATTCGATCACGATGGCGCTATCGCCATCCCATGTCGTGCACTCGGCTTCTGACAAGGACATGACAGGAACGGAACCACCTATGAACTGGTGTTGGATACCCCCGGGGCCCCGCACTGATTTCATTTTGCAAAAGGATTGCAACTTTCCATGGTCGTAAGCTAGAAAGAAGAGGGATACGCTGTTGACATGTCTCAGACGTAGCATGTACACGTAATCAGATCTGACGTTGGAATAACAATTCTGGTCAGTGATTGTAGCCGCATTGCGTGCTCACGAAACCGGGGGCCACGACGAGGACTTTCCCAGATGAGACATCGTCGGGCCCCGATAGTCCCGCAAAGCTTAAGCAGAGCCGCCTGGATACCGCCACTCGTGGTTGGATCAGTGATCTGAAGTCGTGATGTCGTGATTTGGAGACGCCCCAAAACGAACCCAAAGCAACCCAAAGTGCCCCCCACCCACTCCCACTTTTGGGGGGCCACGCGCACGGGAACTAGCGCAAGTCACGGTCTGAACCCTGCAACCGGCCCAGGGGCCTGGGGCCCGGTGGCGGTTGCGCATGGGGAATGCGGGGCTCTGGAACTGGATTGAACGACAGTCGAAGACGGGGGTGGGATGTCAACGACAGTCGTGAGAGAAGGCGGCGATGGCAGGCTCGAAATGCGGTTGAGAGTTTCGTTCCATGTCCACCAGGGATGGGAGGTAGGATGTATCACGGCAGGAGGAGTGGTGGACCAGAGCTGCCCGTCACATGTTGGCTCTTCGGGCCGTGTGACGGGCGAAATCGGCCAAGGGCGGATAGGGGGTAAACAGCGTTATGCACCAAAGCGAGGCGATATCCTTGTTCTCCCCTCCCCCGCCACAGGGAAAAGAGGAGAAGGAGATGGTGGTGTTGCATGTCAGGCAGTGCATTGCAGGACAAGCGCCTCCGGCTAGCTTGTGCGCTCCGTCTCGCCGTCTCGTCAGCCCGGGTCAATCTTGATGGCGCTGCTGGAAGTGTTGCCCCTTCGGTTGGTTGACAGAGAAGACTGTCACACGGCCCTGCGCATGCACATGCAGGGCCAAAGTCCTTCATCGGGGGTATAGAATGCCGAAGGTTTAAGATAATGTAGGCGATAGATAAGATGTGCACAATCACCTTCTTCCCAGCCGCACATAGAAAGAAGTCGTGTCGGCGATCACACGAAGGGCCGCGAATATTGTGGAAGATTCCGTCGGGTCGTAGCAGACGGAAGTTACGGCGGTGCAATGACGCCCGACGTCGGCAGCGGGTCATATCCTGTTTGATCGTATTGAGGTTGAGCCAAGACAGACGTGGATCATGTCGCTGCTGATGATGGCCAGTGCTCCAGCAGGCGACAAGTCTGACCAGGGTAGAAGCTCTGATTTCCCACCTTCCACCCGATCCAGGCGAAATCTGTCATGGGGATATTGTGTTTCACACCGAGACGACCGTTCGTTCACCGCATCATACTGACGGACCACACCGCCTTGCATGTTGCGCATTGCCTGTTCACGCTGGGCCTGTCAGGTGCGCTGGAGACAGATGGCACGGCTGCATGATGGGCCGACACTTGTGCGTATGGCGGTGCGAGGGAGTCGCCCGACGCCGTGCAGTCTATGCCAGTCAGATTACCAGACTTTTATTCCGCTGGCCGCCACCGAATCGTACTAGGATGCTCGGTGGATGAGGGGCCCAGGCCGGCGGCTGGAGAAATTTGTGTAGGAAAACAACCCGGGTTGGTTCGCTAGCTTGTTTGCGTGGAGACTCGGATACAAGAATGACACCAAGGATTGTGCTCGTGGTTTACTCCACCATCGAATTTGCGGCAACTCAACGCGGCGAATCATGGAGCTAAGGCGCTCGGACGATCCGACATTGCTGCTCCTTGTGGAGAAGCATCAAGGTCTAGACTAGACCACGGTCCGCCTGCATTGCCAGCCTGGGTCATTGGCTGGCCTACTCATGTTGTGAGACGACCTGTTTACTGTTGTTGTCTTCATATGTTGGTCGGTTCAGGGTGTTGATGTAGGTCGACGGCATTTCACCGTGCGTCGCCATTCTCAAAGATCTGCTTGTGCTCTCGATGATCAGAGGCAAAAAGAAGGAAAATTAGTCTTGTGTGCAATAGCAGGCGGCGGCGGCGGCGAGAGATCAGCAGAGGCGACACTCAATGGCGGATGGTCAGGCGGTGTGCCGTGTCATGTTGCTCTCGAGGATGTCCGGTATTTGTCCGTGTCCAAGGCCACCAGACCTCGCGCCGCCTCGTTCTCGCCCTCGTGCCCCTCGTCCTGAGACCCAGCTTCCTCGATTACCCGTCCCGCCGTGCTATGCCTGCCTGCCGGCCGGTGCATGGGTAAGGAGGACTACTGAGTTGACGGCCCCTCCGCAGTCGGCATTAGTGCATCTGGCGGAGTTGAACGAGATGAGGCCGAGGCCGGTACCCTGCACTGCTGTTGTGGTGTTTGTTCATGCTGGCGTCATCCCAGTCAAGGCGTTACATATGTGATGAGGAACGCCAAGTCGTCTCGTTCGACGGCAACGGCGAGGCCAGACATTGCGCACCTCAGGGTGGGACAGAAGCGTTAGGTGGACCCTGTCTTGCTTACCTACCTAGGTACCTAGGTAGGTAGGTAGGTAGATGATGACAGAAAACGGTCGAATCCAGTGTCGACCTGTCTGTCGATCCGGTACTGGCCAAGCGAGACCAAGACAGACCGTTTTGAGCCTGCGCACATGCTGGCATGTGCGTTGTTCCAGCACTGATGGTGTGAAGGTGAGGGGGGGAGGGAGGAGGGAGGGGAATCACTGAAGATGAGGAGAGAAAAAAACGATACCAATGCGAGAGCGAAGAGGCGGCTGGCTGTCTCACCTCACACCCACTCGCTCGTGGGCCACCTCGATGCAAGCATACGCTAGAGCTGGCGCCGCATGCTCCTTGGCCCGTGCGCCTGAATGACCCTGGTCTCTTTCTGCATTTGCTCCGCTTGTCGGCTGTGGTGGCTGCCTGTACGTGGTAATGGCTGAATGACCTGCTTGCTTTCTGCCCACTGTCTGTGCCTGGAAAGTCGGATCCCTGCGTCTTCGGATGGCACTTGCGGTGCTTCGGAGAAGATGATTGGTCGAGCTGTTGCTGTTGCGACGAATCTGGTGCGGTCTGTTCGGTTCAGCAAGTGCGGACGACGATCGCCGCCCCACATTCCTGGGTCTTGTTGGTCTTTCTCTCCCTCGTCCCCCTTCCCATGGACGATAGCGGTAGCGGCGGTGACCCACGAACCGCCACGCCACAGGCCCCTCCCATCATTCCTTCCTGGCGTGCATGCTGCACACTACCGTACAGACCTTCGGAGCCGCTCCTGCTCAACCATCTTTTTCTCTGTGTCTCACCGGGGTGGTTCCTTCCACACGCCCGTTCCCAGCGTTGCGACTGCCAAGCAGCATGGATGGTTCTTTCCAACGGCCAGACATGCTAGCGCCCCGACGTCATGCATTCCCCGTTCCCACGGCCTCTCGCTCCGTACAAGCTCGAACGCTTGCAGTAAGGCGAGCCGTTATCGACGCGGCCTCGGGGGGGCCTTGAGGGTCGAGACACGAGGAACCTTGACAATGGAACCCTTGACGCACCCACCAGCGCCAGGCTGCGGCACCCAACCCTGTTGCCGCCCACCACGCGACCATGGCCATGGCCGTCTCCACGTCTCTCCTCGACCAAATATTTACCCCTTCGCACTCCTGCTCTCAGCACGTTGCTCATTTCTTCCTCCCATTCCTCTCCTCATCGACGAATCCTCTCTTCGAAAGAGTACATCCGCTTCCGGCTGCTTCTACTCCTCCTTCCTGAGACCCTGACGCCTGTATAAGAATACCCTCGTCTTTGCTCTCCTCGACCGCGAAGAGAAGAAGAAGCCTCCTACAGACACAAGCATCTCTCCTCGTCTCACCACCACCACCACCACACACCCTACCCTCGCCGCCTGCACTTTGTCTTCTCTGCTACCGCTTGTCCTGGTTCACGTCAACGTCTTTGTGACTTGACCTGATCTTGACGAGAACGAGGTCGGACTTTCCCGCCAAGTGCTCAGAGAAAGTGTGTGTGTGTGTGTGTGTATCAGAGTTGCCTTGCGTCAGCGTCGTAAGACTTTTACCAAGTCGAGAAGCCATGTCTCTAACCAAGCAGAGTTACTCTCGCGACCCAGACGCCTTCCCCACTGTCCAGCTCTTCCTCCTCGGTGAGTCCACACGTCCAAGACACAAACATTCCTCGGCCACGAGAGGCTAATGACTTTGACAGCTATTGTCCGACTCGCGGAACCCATTGCCCTCACCTCCATCTTTCCCTACGCCTGGGAGCTCGTCAAGAGGTACGAGGTAGGAAACGAGGAAGATGCATCCTTCTACGCGGGCCTGCTCATCTCGGCCTTCTCCCTGGCGGAGGCCCTGATGGGCATGTACTGGGGCGGCCTCTCTGACAAGATTGGCCGCAAGCCTGTTCTCCTCATCGGCTGCATCGGCACCATGTCCAGCTTGGTCATGGTCGGCTTTGCCTCGAACATCTGGCTCGCCCTCATCGGACAGGCCCTCGGCGGTCTCCTCAACGGCAACATTGGCGTCATCCAGACCATGGTCGGTGAAATGGTCAAGAAGCCTGAACATGAGCGTGAGTTGATCTGGTGTGCCCCTTTTGACACGAACATGGAACTAATTTCGCAGCCCGCGCCTACTCCGTCATGCCCTTTGTCTGGTCCATCGGCACCATCCTGGGCCCCTTTATTGGTGGCACCATGGCCGACCCTCACAAATCGTGGCCCGAGGCCTTCCCTGTCGGCAGTCTCTTCTACAACTTCCCCTACCTGCTGCCCAACCTCGTCTGTGCCGCGCTTCTCTTCGTCAGCATTGTGCTCGGCTGGTTCCTCCTCCAGGAGACCCACCCTGACATGCAGTCGGCCTCGTCGATGGCCCCGAGCACCTTTGTGTCCGAGGAGACGCCGCTGCTCGCCACGACTGACGCCATGAAGAGGCCCGCCGTCGACCTGCGCGACGACACGTACGGCAGCGTCCGGGGCCGCAGCTGCAGCCTGAGGGCCGCCGACTGGGCCCAGCTCGACGAGAAGAAGGAGGAGCCGTCGTACGACATTTTCACCAAGCGCATCATGACGCTCGTCGTGGCGCTGTGCATCTTCACCTACCACTCGATGACCTACGACCACTTGATGCCCATCTTCTTCGAGGACGACCGGGCCGACAGCGGCAGCATGAGCCTCTTCTCTGCGGCGGCCTCGTCCGTCGCCGGTAGCCTCGGCGCTGGCGGTCTCGGCATGACGACCAGGGCCGTCGGCATGATCATGGGTGTCAACGGTGTCATTGCGCTCTTGGTGCAGGCCGTCATTTTCCCCCTCGCTGCCCAGAAATTCGGTGTGTACAAGCTGTTCATTGCGGTGACGGTGCTCCACCCCATCGCCTACGTCCTCGTACCGAACCTGCTGCTCGTGCCCGAGGCCATGGTCTACCCCGCCATTTATTTCTGCCTCGCGGTGCGCAACGTGCTGTCGATCATCCTCTACCCGCTCCTCCTCATCCTCATCAAGGAGGCGGCGCCATCGCCCAAGGCTCTCGGCAAGCTCAACGGCATGGCGGCCAGCGCCAGTGCCGGGTGCCGCATGATTGCGCCTCCCATTGCCGGCCTGCTGTACACGTACGGCACCAAGATCAACTGCTCGGGCCTCGCATGGTACGGCAGCGCCGTCGTCGCCGTCATTGGTGCTGCGCAGTGTTTCGCTGTCCCTCGCCAGAGGTGCGACGACTGCGCCGAGGAGGCTGGCCGGGCCAACGTGCCCAAGCAGCCCACGATTGTCGTGAATGAGGTCGACGACGAGCGCATGTGAGAGGTTGTCTGCATGCATGGAACCATGAAGAAGTGAAGGCACAGAGAGGCCTTGAACAAGAAGATGGTGTGGAGGCAGGAAGGAAAGAATAGTAGGTGAGTGCGAGTGGTTGTTTGTCAGCGAGCATGGCGTTTTTGCATTTCGCCGCCATCACGGACTCGGGATGATTTTACCGTCTGAACATTTTCCACGATTCGATGCATATATCTAGACGGGAGATATCCCTGGGCACGATGGGCAGCGATGATTTTTGTCTGGCGTACTGGATTGGGAAAAGGCTCGCGTTGTATTGCGTTGGGGTCTTGCTTTGGGGCGCCGCGTTTGGGTTTGTTCTTGTTTTTCATCATAGCCAGCGATGTATTGCGTTGGTTCGCAAGCAAACTTGATTAGTGGTTTAGAAGAAAAAGATGTGCAAAATATTTCTCACTACTGCATGCTTCGGGTGATGGCCACTGTTGATCGTTTGGATCTTCGAACGGATTCCATCGTCATGTACCTTAGACTGCAGTTGCCCAATAAGCTTCCCCACCAAAACACGGCACACGTTTGGAGTCGTGGGGAGGTCACCTAAAATTTTCAACCTCACACCAAGTCAAGCTCCATCACGAAGAGAAACACTGATGACAGATTTCACCGTCAAAAGAAGTCACTGTCACTGATTCAGAGTCCCAGTGCATCGTCAATCTACATAAAGCAGACGACGGCCCGAGAGGCACAACATCTTGGAGCACCTCGATTCAAGAGAACACCACACACAAGACACGGCAGCAACGCGCCCCGCGATGAAGGTCGACGACATCACGGCTCAGCTGGAGTCGATGCTCGCACAGCGCGAGGCAGCGCCCCAGCCCGAGGGCACAACGGGTCCCGCGCCGGCCGTCCGTCGCACGGTGGACGAGGTGTACGCCGACCTGCAGACGTCGCCGCTCTTCATGAGCGAGCTCGACGAGGACAAGGAGTCGGAGGGGGCGCTGCAGGCGCACGCTTTTGAGGGCACGCCGCTCGAGGACGGCACCAACTTCAAGGGCCAGGGCTACGAGTGCGTCCTCGCGCGCCGCGGGGCCGACCCCCGCGCCTTTTACACCCAGGGCATCGACGTGCTGCTGCCGGGCGAGCAGGCGCGGCGGCGCGGCGAGACGACGCGGCGGACCGAGCGCGAGGTGACGGGCGACGGGCACGAGGTCGAGACCGAGGTCGACGACGCGCCCGAGGACGTCGCCGCCCTGCGCGCCTGCCTCGAGGCCCTCTACGTCAACCGCGGCGCGTGCGAGCTCGAGCTGCGCAACCACCGCGCCTGCTGGCTCGACTGCGGGCTCGCGCTGCGCCTGAACCCGCGCAATGTCAAGGCGCTGTACCGCTCGAGCAGGGCCCTGCTGGCCGTCGGCCGCATCGACGAGGCCGACGACGCCTGCGCCCACGGCCTCGCCGTCGACCCGGAGAACAAGGCCCTGCGCGCCGTCGCCGGGGACATTGTGGCGGCGGCCGAGAAGCGGGACGCCAAGAAGAAGGCCGACGAGGCGAGGGCCGACGCGGCACGGCGCAGGGCCGCCGTGCTGCGGGCGGCGCTCGCGGCGCGGGGGATCCGCACGCGCGCGACGCCGCAGCCGCCCGAGATGGAGGACGCCCGCGTCCGGCTCGTGCCGGACGAGGAGGGCCCGCGCAGCAGCCTCGTCGTGCCCGTCGTGCTGCTGTACCCGACCGACCTCGAGTCGGACTTTGTCAAGGCCTTTGGCGAGGCCGACGTGCTGGCCGACCACCTGCGCTACATCTTCCCGCTGCCCTGGGACCGCGCCGGCGACTACACCGTCGACGCCACCGAGTGCTACGTCGAGACGGTCGCCGGCGGCCTGATGAAGTGGGGGAAGAAGATGCCGCTGCTCAAGGTCCTGGCCTCGGGCGGCGTCGAGATTGTCGATGACGTCTTCAAGGTCTTTGTCGTGCCCAAGGCCAAGGCCGCCGCCTGGGTGGAGGACTTCAAGATGAAGAAGGCTGCCGAGAAGAAGCCTCTTGTTGTTGGGAAATAGGCGTCGGCCAGGAAAGAAGAATGACATGAATGATATGGAAGAGAACAGCGATGGGAAGCGAAAGGTCCATGAAGTGATGCAATCTGATGCGTATGCCTACGACGCCTTCAATACAAGAGAAAGAAAAAAAAATCCCCTCCAGACCTGAGTCGTCCATCTATTCCTTGCTCCCGACACTTCAGAGAAAAAAAAGGGGAATGCCAGAGAAATCAACCCAAGATGCCATCACAGAGCAGCCCCCCATTACAACGACGTTATCGCAGGCAGACTCGCTGCCCTTCTTCTTTTGGTCCGATGCAGATCCACGTCAGTATCGCTGACGCGGCCCTTGTCCCGACACTCTTCGTCAGCACGCCGCTCGAAAATCTGGTCCCGCACGCTGAGGTCCATCAACAGCAAAGCTGCGTTCTTCTCGGCAGGGTCCACCCCTGGCACGTTCTCCTCCCGCCTCTTCTCCGCAATGTACCGGAGCGCCGGGCTGCCGTTCTGGCTCTCGCCACCTTCGTACCCGGCGTCGGTATCGTCCGAGTCGTACTGATCAAGCCGCCGCTTAGCCGGCCACGTCCGTTGCGTTGGGGGTTGGCTGCGCGGCGGTGGATGCGCTGCCGACGTCATGGGCGCAGGGGCGAAGCGGGGGACTGCGCTGAGCCAGGGGTTCGGCGGCTGGAACCCCCTCTCCTCCCGGTGGTACGCTTGTGGGAGCTGGTGAGGACGTGCCTGTACAGGGGGGTACCCATGATTCGCGGCCGTCCAGCCAGAGGTGTGCCGCATGGAGGTCGGGGCTGCCGGGCGGTGGAAAGCATAGCCGAGAGCGCTGGAGCCCAAACTCGAGGCCGAGTCTGGACCCGAATCTGGGCCGGAGTGATGGCCTTCAGCGTCCGTGTCTGTACTGTAGGGGCTCAGAAGCCGTGTATAGACGCGGAGACGGCGGTCGACGTCACGGACCGGCCGGAGGGGTCGGCGGTCCTGGCGGGAGTCGGGGCTGCTGGTGTAGCCACCGCCACTGACACGATTGCCCGAGGCGAGAGCACGTAGAATAGTCCGGCGCGTGATCTCCGCCTCTCGCTGGGCGTCGTATATGATCTGCGAGCTGATGATCATGCGTTGAAATTCGGGGGCACCTGGCGGTATGCATTCAGATGGGAATGCGGGACCGAATATCGGGATCAACGCTCCAGCAATGTCGTAGCAAAATGTCGCGCAGACAGCCTTGGCACAGTTGTAGGGCATCCAGTATCCTTGCCGATGTTAGCAGGACGCTTTATGGCATGTTGGGAGTGTCACCGACCTTGAGCCAGAATGGCACCGCCTGTGATGCTGTGTGTGATGTCTTTGAGCCCAGGGTTGAGGCTCAACATCTTCGCTGGCACCGTCTCAAGCACGCCAGTCAGCAAGGCCTGTGAGGCTCGGTCAAGCCAAGTGCTAAACATACCTTTCCGTACTTGCAGCACTTGAAGAAGGGAGTCATGCGAACCAAGCCAATGTTGTAGTCCCACATGACCATAAACTCGGCGTCAACGCCAGGCACCCTGAACTCGTACTTGAAGACTTGCGATACGACTGTCAGCAGACGTACACGACGTCCAATTTTATGATGAACCCACCTTCAAAGCTTTCCCGTCCCGTCTTCTCGTAGAAGTCTTTCTTCCCACTGTTGTACGGAATGTGTGCGCAGCAGTTGTGAATCTGGCCAAAGGGGGTGACTTGGAATTTCTCAACCGCGCGGCGGGCAGCGTCGTCGACATCTTGATAGGGCCAGTAATTGATAGGACCCCTAGGTTTTGATTTGACAGTGAGCAGCTCTTTGGTCATCCTGAACTTGGACACGAGCGGCCTTCCGATGCGTGACGGCGAGGTATCATCAGCGGTCGAGGTGGCGGGTGAGGAGGCTGTAGGGCTAGGCATGAACTGAGGGAGTCGGGTGGTGGATGGAGCGGGGGAGGATCCTTGAGGGGAAGGGTTGAGAAGAGATGCAAGAGAAAGCATGGTGCCGTTTGTTTACACGCTGCTCGCAGAATTGTCTCGAAAAGTTGATCTGCTTCCTGCGCTGTGTAGGGGGGGAGGCGACAGGGCTTTGACTTTGACGTACTGACTGAACCGGCGAGCAGTAAAACCCCACGAAGATCGGAGGCGGTGGGATGGATGGGTTTAAGACAGAGCTGCGGGAACAGCAAGACCCGTCAGGAAAGATGAAAGGGTCGGGGGGAGGGGACCAGATGCTCTCTCCTCGCGCCGCTCCGTGGTGATGGGCAGTAATGGCAAACACCTGACGCCTGCTTTTCTGGGGATCGATGCCTCGCGCGTCTTGAGAAAATGGAGGGTGGCAGGTGCTGAGAGCAAAGCGCGTGATGAGCTCCAAAATGACCAGGACAAGGGGTCGATGGATACCGGTCCTTTCGTCAGCGGCCAC
The DNA here is from genome assembly GCA_019188255.1 of Verticillium longisporum. Classification (NCBI taxonomy): domain Eukaryota; kingdom Fungi; phylum Ascomycota; class Sordariomycetes; order Glomerellales; family Plectosphaerellaceae; genus Verticillium; species Verticillium longisporum. Next base: position 4,869,379 of record JAETXT010000005.1, on the reverse strand, counting down.
GACTTAGGTGTTCGGCGGTGCCGCAGTTCGGCGTGTCCAAGGGAGATGATATCAAGGAAGAGACTCCTTCTTCGTGGCTTTTCGTGTTCTCGGTGCAGATTTCCTTTGTCAAGCTGTCTTGTAATCGAGCCTCTCAGGACTGTGAGCTCCGTTTGTGAGAGTCCACCGCTTCTTCTATAGCGTCTATCGAGGAAGGGCCTCCAAGTGATAGGTGACGAGGGCGAGGATGCGGGTCCGAGATGCCAACACCATTGATGGTGGCGTCTTCTAAATATGTCGGCTGTAGATGAGCAGGATAATGGACGAGGACTGGCTGTGCAAGATACATAGGGCCACATTCGGTGCAAAGAGGGGGGCCAATGCAGTCCAGGGATTTGTCGTCGGGCGTCAGAATACACATCCCCTAGCAAACGGCTCATGAGCATGGGAGCGCACTCAGGCTCAACTTCTCCGCTCCTTGACCGACAGATGAAAGGCTGGAAAAGAAGGCATGGTCAGGTGGGGGGTCTGGTACTCTCCTCGCCCACCCATCTCGTAGCCGGCAGCTTCGAAACCAAGACCCCCCGGGTTTCAGTGCCTCTCACCAAGATGGGAACCTTGGCGGAAGGGGGACTCACTGGGTGTCTTCAAGTCACTTCCGTGACAGTTTCCCAGTCAGCCTCCCTCTCTTGGCCCTCTGTAGGACCTCTGTAGGGGGCCAATGTCCAAGCAGAAACCAGTTTGACGACGCAAATACTAACATAATTGACTCCCGCGGCACCAAACACGGAAAAACACGGTGTTTGGAGGCGTACCAAGGGCGTGTGGATGAACAGAGGCATCTATCGGGTAGCCGCATGGCAAAGCCGTTTGGCCACATCGTCAGGCGGATTTGGCGAATCGCCAAAACAAAGCCAGCCATAGTTTCGGGCGAAGCTTTGCCAGACATATCAACACTTGACTCGACACACGTGGCCGTGCCTGCTCGATCGTAGAATACGAATGCAGGCGAAGACGATGACATGATAAACCAGACCGCCAGTCTGAGCTCACTCTCGCTCGCCTTTTTTTGGCCAGCCGTCTTCTGTGTCTAGGGCAGTGTGCTGGAAGGCAAATGCTTCTCAAGCCGACAGACACCGACTTGCCATATCCTTTGTTGGCAGCAGCCCATGTGCATAGCCGCTGTCCTCAACTCGGTGACGTGTGGAGCATAATCCAGGGCTCTACGAGAGGCGTGTCCTGGGATGCCGCTGCAGTCTGACTGTCCTTGAGGGGTGGTTGCAGCTGTCACGACACGGATCCCTTGTTTCCCCCCTTTTGCCCCCACGAGCTCGTATGTGTACAAGCACAAGGGAAGGAAAGAAAATGTCCGAGGTTCACAAAATATCCGCTTTCGCCTGAATGTGCAACACAATGACCACCGATTCCGCTATCCACCGCCCAGAATGAGCCCGATGCCGGAGAACAAATGATTTCTTGTTGACGATGAGGCAATCCGCGAGACTGGCTGAGAAAGGTGTCAGGTGATCGAGTCGCCTATTTCCTTAAGACGAACGAGCTAATAGGGCACAGATAAAATAGATGGCATAGCGGTGCTCCAGAATGCCGCTTCGATTGACTCCAAATCGAAGTTAGCCCAGACAAGCGGGTTATGCCAGACGTTGAGCTGACCCATAAGCCATGTAGGTCGAGTCAACGAACTTTATCGCCTGTCGGCATCGAAACCGCGAGATATCGTCATCATGGTTTCTGCGACTTCCCATGAGACCATTGTGTAGGTAGCGCAGGGTTCTGTGAAAGCTTGATGATCTGGGCTGGAGCCCTAGCAAAACGGAGGTCCTTACAAACGGACAAACACAGAAGCGGAAATTGATATGCCCAACACGCCTTAAGACAGTAAATGTCGCTGGAGCAATCGTTAACGTTGCTATGTCGATCTCTCACTCGATATGAAGATTGCGGCACGAGTAAGAGAGGCTTGTTAGTTCAACATCATGTGCTCTGTTGTACCCTACGCCGCAACAGAGCAAATCAGGGACGAGACAAGGTAACAGGCAGTGAACGATCGGCAGCATAATTCCGACCCCATTAAGCCACTCACTTGCAGCAAAGATCCCTCAGAAGTATTCGCTTTCCTTGGTCTGCAACACAGCCTTGGCGTCAACGTGTGTAGCCATGCGGGGCAGTAAATGAGCTGACAGGAGGTTTGTATGAACCCAAATACATAAAAGACCCTGTTCTCTTTCATGAGTAGTGTCAGGGCTTGCTGTCCAGGTTTCAGAGGCGTGTGCACCTGTCTCGGTGACACCGCAGAAAGTGACAGGACAGGTCATGACGTTCGCGCGCCGCGAGATTAGTCCAGTTCAATACCGGCATGGGTGTGGGCCTCGACTTCGGGCGTCTTGAAATCCGCTTTCGCTGTAAAAGCGTGGACGAAGTGACACATCGCGTGGCCGGGAAAGGCCTGTTGCACATACGGCAGGAACAAGGCCGTCTGGGGCAAGTAACAAGGATATGATACAGGTGCCGACTTATATCCAAGACGCGGAAGTTCCAGACCTCTCTTATTCGTTTGAGGAGTCATTCGGCATCTAGCGTTGCTCCTGATTTACTGTTTTGACTCATCAGTGTCGTTGTTATCTCTGGCGCTGTCGATGTAGCACCCAATTCCTCAAAGAGAATATGCCTCGTGGCTCAGTGACTACGAGCGGAACACGGCAGTCGCTCGGCACGCCACAGGGCCCGCTACATGGAGGGGGGCCGAGGGGCGAGGCTGGGTGTGGCAGAAAATGAAGCTTAAGTCTTCAATTGTGGACGTACGAGCAACGACGGGTGTACCAAGCTGAATGCGCGACAGCGGTTACTTCGCTCAGTACGACAGACAGGCCGTCACACGGGCAGCCCTCGACGAATAAAGACTTGCGGTGGAAACTGATTAGCAAACTCGCTGCTCGTCATTGTGACAAAGTTGCTTGCGTAGGCCGCGATCATTCGCCCACTTTTGTTCGCTATCACATATGACAAGGATAGCAACGGACGTGAGAAGGATGATTAGTGGTGTTGGCGTGTTTGTTGATAAAGCAGAGTTTATGTGCGAGGCGGCTACTATTAGAGCTCTCATTTCCACTGTCGTCTCTTGCGACGCGGTGCTCGCGGCCTGTGGCTCAAGAAATGTGTTGCCTTGTAAACATCGTGGTTGCAAGGCCAAGCTGCTATCAGGTCCTACGATATCCAAGAGTGGCGATCTATTCCCTCGAGCTCGAGGTCTGCCCATGGTACAGTCCGTTTGCGTTGCCTGGTGGGTCTCGATGCAATGAGTTGAAACTAGAATACCTTGCACTGAAGTGATACTCGGTCACAAGGAATGACGGGGGTGCGGTGCTAGTAGCGCAATGGAGTATGCTGTTGACGAACCAGCCATTCTGATGGCATGAAAAAAGACCTTTCACACTCATTGCATGAATTCCATTCGAGGTCAAAGACACTAGAAACCATAAATCTGTTGACGGTATTGGAACCGGCCGACCCATTGGCACTGAGCCCTTCTCGGGGCATATTGTTCACCTCCTCTTACGGAATTGGAGACCCTGTGCCGGGCGAATCTTACTCAGTGTTCCTATCGAGAGGTGACAGACAGGTTGGTGAGCCCTGCCCAGGAAATAGCGTTCTCGAAAGAGTTCGGGTCGTCTTTCTGGGTTGTTGAATGGGACAGTAACTGATTAGCTCGTGTACCATGCATGATGAAAGCCTTATTTCGTCACATTGCAAGTAGCTTTTATGATGGACAGGCGAGTCCACCTGGTATCCTACCTACGATGCCTTAGTGCAGCCACCACACATCTGTGACGGCAAGACTGGCACCAGATCATCGGCAGTGGGAACGGTACTCTCCTGAGGTTTGCAATATATGATGTGCTGGAAATCAAGTCTATCCAGCTTGCGGATGCCCCGTGAAATGAGTATGAATGGCAATGATGATCAATTTTGACAGGCAAACATAACGGCGTTCGGTTCGTCGGGAGGCGGCTGGCGGGTCGGATATACGACCCTTTTCGGAGGCTCGTCATGTCGGATGCCGAAGCAGACCGATGCAACAGAGAGGTGGACCTGCCCGATGTACGACCAGGGCCTTTCAGGCGCTCAGGCTTCAGAGTTTCCAGTGTCGCTGGAAGTGGAGGGACATCCGACAAACTTGAAATGATAATCCATGGGGCGACAATGGTGCTCGACTGGTGTGCTCCGCACATACTGGGGCCACCACACTGACTGGCTTTTGGAGTTGCCGAGAGTGACGCGTGCACAGTGAAAGCGAAGCGGTGAGATGTATGCTCGAGCTCGATTGTGCGGTACTTTCGACCAAGGTAGAGGCATGAGGAAAGGCATAAGGGCCCATTTTGATGCTGGCAACTTGACGTGTCTCGTCGCGCTATCGTTCGTTGGAGACCAGCTCCTCTACGGACCGATCCTCTTCCATGCGGACGATGGGGTTGGGTCTGGCTCGTCCCGCAACACACTGATGGGAGCAGAGCAGTAGTGGTTCGAGTCGGGCGAGCCGGATCCAGAATGTCTCTTAAATGGCGCTTCGATTGACAGGTTGGTCGACCCTCTCTCCACCCGTCACGCTGGAAGCAGCACTGTGCTGTCGGGTTGGCGGCAGGCTTGTTTGTTCATGCGTGAGACAGTAGTTCAGGTTAGGCTCAACGGACAGGGCACCCAAGGCGCGCTACCTGTAGAAGTTCGCTTTTGGTGGGCTTGACGAGGAAAAGAGCCCGCTCCGGCTGCTGCATCGGCTTCGTCCTGTTCTCGCGGCCCAATGAACTGGCTGCAGGACGCTGAAGTTATCTAATCTGATGGGGATCTGCCCATCTCGGTTGGAGCCTTCGACGAGATTTAACCGCTGTTGGCGCACGGCCTGAGCCTTCTGATGTGCAGACAGCCATAGCCATAGCGACAGGGGCGGGGCTCGTCGCACTGGCAGGCCCTTGCTCGCCTTGAAGCATGACATTTTAGCCCGGTCTTACCCACCTACTTCGCCATGCGTTGTCCTGTGATGAATAGCGGGAGGCAGGGAGGCAGGGGAGTCGAGTGGGGGTGGTCCAAATCGACCAACAGGCCTGTGTGAAAACCAGCAGGATTCGATTCGATTGACCCCAAGGTGGAATGCCAAACGAGCTGGGCCATGATGGACGGGCGGACAGGCTTGCAGTGTCTTGGATGGTCGTCTCCAGTGTTCCTTTTCCACTGCCGTGGCGCTCAGGGTGTCTTTTGCTCCGTGAGTCATCTGACGCGCATCGGACGCGTGCTAGATGTAAATACCAGTACTGTACCGTACAGCGTACAGCGTACCATCGCTGGCAAGGCGAGATCGGGTGCAGCGAGCTCTCGGCGTGGTCCAGGTTCCCCTGTCTGCTTTCGGGGCGCGAATCTGTGACTGGTGGGCCTGGCAGCCTCGTACCCGCCCAGGCCGCCCCAAGCCGAGAGCTGACCTCATCAGTCGCAAGAGCCCAAGCCTTCGTGCCTTCCTCCCTGGCCCCCCACCAAACAGAAGGGACGGAATCCACACCGACTGCGCCTGCGCTGCTTCTGTTGCGCTGCACCACACCAATGCACCTGCCTGCTGCACACTGCGGACTGCGTGCCGCCCCTGCCTACGCATCCCTTCCCAAACGTCCACCACATCCACACAACCACACCACTCAACTTGGGCAGGCGCGTGTTCCAAGTTTGACCGTTCGTCACTGACCCAGCTGCTGACGCCCCTTGCGCCCCTCGCGTCCCATCCCATGTTCCTGCCCACGTCCACTTCTCAGTCGTGCTGATCCATCCATCAGGCACGGGAAGCACCATCTGCGGAAGAAGAAGGAGAGACGAGGAGCGCCGACCCCCACCCGCGCCTGCCTGGGCTGTCACGGCACCGTTTAGATCTGCACCTCCCGTCCCGTTGTGGTCGTGAGCTGGCCGTGTGCCTGCCCCCCTGTGCTTCCTCCGAGCTACAAAGACCCTCTTCCACCCACTTGGACACTTCTAGCCAAGGCCATGTTGGGTGATAGGAATCCGTCTGCTTCGAATTCCCCATACCAACACCCCCATAGCGAGCTCGGAACGCCCCTTCTGCAGCCCTCCGAGCCTGGCGAACCTCTTCCTCTGCGCCTTGAACCTCTGCGCCAACGTCTCCGAACCGAACCTTCGACAGCGAGCCCCGGCACGCGTACTTCCCGAGAGAACAAGACCGACTTTGCGACGTCCTCATACCACGACTTTGCCTCCGAACATGGTGGGGAAGGCATCGATACCTCACGTCCACACACCCCTCCCGCCCAACTGAACGACGGCGCGATGGCTCCCAAGCCCCCCCATTTGCTCTCGACAGGAAGAAATGTCTCCTACGGTTCCGTCTCACAACCCACGAGCGGCAACGTTTCGCCCACGGGCAGCGAGTCGAACGTTCTCCTGCGTACCGTCTCACGAGACGGGTCCAGGCAGTCTACGCTCACGAGGAAACCCTCACGCCTGGCAGAGGATGTCGACGGCGCCATACTGGCTACCGGTCCCGACGGACGGTTTGGACTCGCGCAGTCGAGTCTGCCGAGCCATGTGCTGCGTGACAAGGTGAAAGCTTCCGAGAACAACGAGGATGACGACGACGACGACTACCTTGTTGATGACTCGGGGAGCGAACACAGTCCGGAACCCGTCGATGATTCGCCGTATGATGCCGTTCGCGCTTCTGTCTCTCCCGTAGACAACACGACGCTGTCAATCAACACCCCAAGGATGTGGATTCTTTCTACACTGTTTTCCGTTCTCGGCTCTTCAACAAACCTCTTCTTCTCGCTGCGATACCCGAGCGTCTCGATTACACCTGTTATTGCCCTGTTACTAGTACACCCTCTTGGTCTCATGTGGGATTACATGCTCAAGTCTCCCGCCGACCCCCGTGAAGTCTTCGAGGATGGCGTTCTCGACCACATCTTGGACGACCACCCCGAAAGGCGAACACGGTGGAGTCGCTTCCGCCTCTGGCTGGCCCAGGGAAGATGGAACGAGAAGGAGCATACGTGTGTCTACGTGAGTAGCAACGTCTCCTTTGGTTTCGCCTTCGCAACAGACGTCATCGTCGAGCAATCGAGATTCTATAACCAGGAGGCTACCATTCCGTATCAGCTGTTGCTCATCCTGTCAACCCAGATTCTGGGCTACGCCTTTGCAGGCATTACGCGCCGCTTTCTGGTTCGTCCTGGCGGCATGATTTGGCCAGGCACGCTCATGTCTGCAGCGATGTTTGGCACTCTCCATAAGGAGGAGAACAAACCGGCCAATGGCTGGCGCATGTCCCGATGGAAATTCTTCTACATTGTGTGGACGGGAGCCTTCGTCTTCTACTTCCTGCCGGGACTCCTAATGCCGTGTCTCAGCTACTTCAACGTCATCACCTGGTTTGCACCGAAGAACGTTGTCATTGCAAACCTTTTCGGGGTGTCGTCCGGACTTGGCCTCTTCCCCCTGACTTTCGATTGGGCACAGATCTCTTACATTGGCTCTCCGCTTTTGGTACCATTTTGGGCGGCAATGAATGTCATTGGCGGCATGTTCGTCGTCATGTGGTTCGTCGCACCGATTGCTTACTACGGAAACATATTCTACTCTTCTTACATGCCTATCTTGTCGTCGGCTGTATTCGACAATACGGGAAACGTCTACAACGTCAGCCGTATCCTGACTGACGAGTTTCTTTTCGACAAGGAGGCCTACACGAACTATAGCCGTGTCTTCCTGCCCATCACCTACGTGCTGAGTTATGGAGTGCAATTCGCAGGTCTAGCTGCGTTGCTCACGCATACGGCCTGCTGGCATGGAAAAGACATGTGGGAGACGTGGAAGACGTCTTGGCAGGAGGCGCGGGAGGAAGGCAAACCAACCTACCAGCCTGTTTCAAACGAACCCGATTCTGCCGCACCAGACAGCCCAGCAACGCCGGGCCTGTCAAGGGCATCCTCGAATTCAGACAGCCATCTCTTCAAGGAGGATGTGCACAGCCGACTGATGAGACGGTACAAAGATGCCCCCATTTCGTGGTACCTTATGACATTCGTTTCCATGTTGGCGATAGGAATATTCGTTGTTGAATAGTACGTACTACGTCATGCAACGGATTCATTCCACTAACTTTGCTCGCAGCTACCCGATTCACCTGCCATGGTATGGATTGCTACTTGCATTGGGCGTCTGTGCTGTCTTCTTTATTCCCAACGGCATCATCATGGCAGTGACGAACCAGCATAGCAGCATCTATCTCATTTGGCAGTTGATCTGCGGTGCTGTCTTCCCCGGACGACCCAGTGCGAACATGGTGTTTGTGACATACGGGTACATCTCCTCGGTGCAGGGGATCAAGTTTGCTTCGGACCTCAAACTCGGCGAGTATATGAAGATCCCTCCTCGCATCATGTTCTCCGTTCAGATGGCGGCGACCGTGGTCTCGTCGATTACGCAGATCTTTGTGCTCAATTGGATGTTCGCCAACGTTCCCGGCATTTGCACCAAGGATGCGGTCAATGGATTCACCTGCCCGTTCGCTCGTGTTCACTTCAACGGCTCAATCCTATGGGGCGTTGTCGGGCCCGGCGAGTTCTTCGGACCAAACGCGACCTACAGGAGCCTCGTCTGGTTCTTCCTGTTGGGGGCCGTTCTGCCAATCCCACTCTGGCTGTACAGTCGCAACAAGAAGAACAGCATTGTGCGAAAAATCAACCTGCCGCTGGTGTTCGGCACGATGTCCTGGATTCCGCCGGCCACAGGACTCAATTTCTCGGTGTGGGTGCTGGTGTGCTACGTCTTCAACTACCACATCAAACGCCGCGCGAGCGCGTGGTGGGCCAAGTACACCATGACGATGAGCGCGGCGCTCGACTCAGGATTGGCATTCGGCATCGTGATTGTCTTCTTTGGCTTTGTGTACCCGGGTCTGATGAAGGGCTTTAGCTGGTGGGGGACGGAGGTTTACAAGCAGGGCTGCGACTGGCAGGCGTGCCCTTACAAGACGCTGCCCGAGGGTGCGCATTTTGGACCAGACACATGGTGAACTGAACGATGGAACGTAATGACTGATTTAGGCATGGCATTATTAGCGTAGATATGGGGTGCATCGGCGCACATTTAGTTCAAAGGACTGAGCATGATAGATCTGCTTTGAAGCAGGAATGAATTGGATGGAACAAATAGTACGGGAGGGAATGACCTGACGGGTGGTTCGGGCACAGTGATCAATCGTTACCAAATAACACTGTATTGCTGTGGAAAACTCGGCTCAACTCGACTTCATTTGGACTGTGTGTGGGTGTTTTGTTCCATTTTCAAGTGATATATAACCAACTCACCGGTTTGTGCGGCCTCTGGATGTCAATAGCAAACGCAGTGCTGCTAGACTTGGATCGGGCATTCATCAATTTGCCCGCGCGCACTTGAACAAACAGCAAAATGAGCGTGCTGGAGCTCCTTGAATCGTTTGAGGACGAGGTCCTTGACCCCGAAGAAGGTAATACGAGATGCAACCACAATTGCCCACTACCATGAAGCCTTGTTCTGAGCCTTGTGCTAATGACAGAAAACATGCACAGAAACCTTTGCCCTCTTCTCCGCCCCCATCCCCTCGGCAAACCTCGGCTTCATCGACCCCCGCGCCGCAGAGCTGGACATCACCCTGCCCCCGAACCGCGACTTTACGATCCACCAGTCGCCGACCCTCCTCGCCTCCTCGCGCGCAGGCGGCACGACCGGCGCCGTCCTCTGGAAGATCACTCCGCTCTTCGCCGCCTTTCTGTCGTCCCCGGACTGTCCGTTTCTGCCGCGGTCCTCCTCGGCACCGACGGGACCAGCGAGCAGCGACGCCGCGGTCCTCGAGCTCGGCTGCGGTATCAGCGCCCTGACGGGCCTGGCCTGCGGACCCCGCGTGGGCCGCTACGTGCTGACGGACCAGCCGTACGTGGCGCGCCTCGTGCAGCGGAACCTCGACGCCAACGAGAGGGCGCCGGCGCCCGCGCGACGCGGCGCCAAAGGGCGGGCTTCGTCTTCTTCTTTGCAGGCGGCGCCGGCGCCGGCGGGGCACGTCTTCTTCGAGCCGCTCGACTGGGAGCTCGACGAGGTGACGCCGGCGCTGACGCGGAGCGACGAGGTGAGGAGCTTTGACCTGGTCGTGGCGTGTGACTGCATCTACAACGATGCGCTTGTCGAGCCGCTCGTGCAGACGTCTGTCGACGCGTGTCTTTTGCGGAGGAGGGAGGAGGGCGCAACAGCAAGAGGACCTACGCTCTGTATTGTTGCGCAGCAGCTGCGGTCGCCCGAGGTGTTCGAGGCGTGGCTGAAGGCTTTCCATCGGCGGTTTCGCGTTTGGCGTGTGCCAGATCAAGTTGTGGGCGAAGGACTGGCCATCGGATCCGGGTTCGTGGTCCACGTGGGCGTCTTGCGGGATTGAAGCGGTTCAAGTTGCATCACATGGCAACACAAGGAGTGAGCGAGAAAAGCGTGCTTGACAAGTCTTGCGAAAATCCTATCTTTGCTATGAATGGCCGCAGCGGCCCCCACTTTTTCCAAGTCGTAGTTGTCCAGAATCAGGACGATTGTGATACCCAAACCTAGGTCGCCCTGAAAAAGGATCAGGTCATAAATCTCCCGCGATAATAATGCGCCTGGTGCCATCACACCGTCGTAAATAGCAATAAAATTCGTCCCATGACCGCTCGCCTACGCACCACGCCAGCTTACCACTCGAGGGGCTCCGTCTTCGTCTCGCCACGGTTGGTCTTGGGAACTGGGACTGGCTTCGCCGCAAGCTGGTTACTCCTGCCCTTTCTCTTGAGATAGGCAGTGCCATCCAACCACGGAGTCTGCTTGGACATTCTCCTCTCGTACTCGCTGATCTTGTCGTCCATCTGCATCGTCAGACCAATGTCATCAAGGCCGTTGACGAGGCAGTGTTTCCTGAACTCCTCGACATCGAAGCTGCAGATCGTATAGCCAGTCGCGTTCTTGATAAGCTGGTTGGGGAGGTCGATCTCGACGTCCCGGCCGGCGCGGGCCTCAGCGGCAACGGCTTCAAGATCGTCCTTGTTGGACACGATGATGGGCAGCATGCCGTTCTTGAACGTGTTGTTGAAGAAGATGTCACTGTACGACGGCGCAATGATGGCCTTGATGCCAAAGTCGAGCAGGGCCCAAGGGGCGTGCTCACGAGAGCTTCCGCATCCAAAGTTGGGACCAGTGACAACAAGAATCTTGGCCTGGCGGTAGGGGTCCTGGTTCAGAATAAAGGCGGGGTTCTCAGAGCCATCACTGTTGAATCGCAGCTCGTGAAACAGAGCAGATCCGAGACCGGTACGCTTGATTGTCTTGAGGAACTGCTTGGGGATGATGGCGTCCGTGTCGACGTTGGTCATATCCAGAGGCGCGGCGATGCCCTTGAGGGTGGTGAACTTGGGAAGACCAGCAGAGCTGGAAGACACAGACGAGTTGACATGAGGTTGGCTGTCTTCGGGCTGGTCGCCGATTAGGTCCCTCTCCGCGGCACTCTCCTCAACACGCTCGCCGTCGTGGGGCTTGGCAACAGGCGCGATGGCGGCCTGGACATGGGGGCTGGTCTTGTATTCAGACAGTTTCCTCACGTCAGTGAGGGTGCCGACAATGGCGGCAGCAGCGGCCATGACGGGAGACATCAGGTGCGTCCTGCCACCAGCACCCTGGCGACCCTCAAAGTTCCTGTTCGAGGTACTGGCACAGCGCTCCTGAGGCGACAGAATGTCGGGGTTCATGCCGAGGCACATGGAGCAACCAGCCTCTCTCCACTCGAAACCAGCGTCGGTGAAGATCTTGTCCAGGCCCTCGGCCTCGGCCTGGTCCTTGACGAGACCGGAGCCAGGAACGATCATGGCGCGCTTGATGTTGGCCGCAATCTTCTTTCCCTTGAGGACATGTGCCGCGGCGCGCAGATCCTCGATGCGCGAGTTCGTGCACGAGCCAATGAAGACCTTGTCGACAACAATCTGATCCATGGGCGTACCCGCGACGAGTCCCATGTACTCGAGCTTTCTGCGGCCGCCAGCCTTCTTTGCCTCAGTCGCAAAGGTCTCGGGGTCGGGGACGGTGCCAGTGATGGGCATGACATCCTCAGGGCTGGTGCCCCAGGTGACGGTAGGAATGATGTCCTTGGCGTCAATGAATACGTCAATGTCGTAAACAGCACCAGCATCCGACTGAAGCGACTTCCAGTACGTGGTGGCGCGCTCCCATTCCTCCGATCCAACCTTGGGGGCCAGGGGGCGGCCCTTGAGGTACTCAAACGTGATTTCGTCAGGGGCGACCATGCCGGCTCGCGCACCACCCTCGATGGACATGTTGCAGATGGACATCCTCGCCTCCATGCTCAGGCTGCGGATGACGGAGCCGCAGAACTCAATGACAGCACCGTTGCCGCCAGCAGTTCCAATCATGCCGATAGCGTGCAGGACGACATCCTTTGAGCTGACGCCAGGGGCCAGCTCGCCATCTACCTGAATGCGCATGTTCTTGCTCCGCCTTGTGATGAGGCACTGGGTGGCCAGAACGTGCTCAACCTCGCTGGTGCCGATGCCGAAAGCGAGAGCGCCGAAAGCGCCATGGGTGGAAGTGTGGCTGTCGCCGCAGACGACGGTGGTACCGGGAAGGGTGAAGCCCTGCTCAGGGCCGATGACGTGAACGATACCCTGGCGCTTGTCGCCGAGACCGAAGTAGGTGAGGCCGAAGTCCTTGACATTCTCCTCGAGGGTCATGCACTGGAGTCTGGAGTCATGCTCGTCGATGAAGGAACCGATATCCTTCATGGACGCGCGGGATGTCGTAGGGACATTCTGCCAAGCCGGTTTGTTAGTGCCATGAAATTCTCCGACAGAGCCGCAGCGCCAGCGCCGGCGCCAGCGCAGCAGGATGCCGACTTACGTGGTCAGTGGTCGCAAGAGTGCAATCGGGTCGTCGGACTTGGCGGCCAGCGTTTTTCAGGCCCTCGAAGGCTTGCTGCGGCATAGGGTTAGTGGGTCTGGACGACACAACGTCATTGGGGTTGATGATTTCGCAGCCAGGGGGGGGCTTACGGGTGAGGTGACTTCGTGAACGAGGTGGCGATCTGGTAAAGTGCGTCAGTCGAGAGCGCATCAAAGAGTGGGAACGAGCCCATGAGAAGGACGAGGCGGAAGAACGTACCAATGTAGAGGAGGAGAGTGCCGTCCAGCTTCTCGTCCACAACGTGGGCCTGGAGGACCTTGTCGTAGAGGGTCTGCTGTGAACCTTCGGCGACGGGCATGTTTGTTGTTTGGGAGGAATCGTCCTCGAAGAAATATGGATATGGGGTTTTTGCAATTGATGAATGAAGCTCTGACCGATGGTTGAGAGGAGGTGGTAGCGGGACCGAATGTCCAGGTCTGGGTGTGACTAGGAGGAGGGGTGTTTGGTTGATGAAGAAGGGAAAGAAGAAAGGGAGGGGAAGAGTGGTGGGAGAGGAGGAAAGGGGACGATCGGCACGCGGAAGAGGAGGAAAGGTAAAATGGATGGAAGGAAGCTTTGGATGGAATATATTGCCCGACTGGTGCAAGCGTGGGGGAATGCCTGTTATAGTAGCACCGAGTGAGGGCAGTCAAGTGCTGGAGCTATTTTGGGGCGAGGAATGAATGAGGTGCTTCGGGGTGTCTGGGACGATATCGCCTGTCGCAGCTGGATCTGCAGTCACAAATCGTTCCTGAAAAAGGCAGGCACAAAATGCAAAATCCCCGTCCCTCGGGCCACCAAATGGATCCGGCCCCTCCATTGCCCATGACATCGAGACAATTCCGTTGGTGAGGAAGCCCTCGTCGATGAGGGGTCCGATGCTCGGAGTCGACGGTTTCGAGCCAGGGCGCTCCGCGATCGGAACGCGGGGTACTGGCCGGATTTGCAAATCACTGCCGCTAATTGGCCTTGAGCGGCCACTGCGGGGCTCGCCCCCGGCGGATTCTCTCACCTCGGTCACCGCCTAGCGGCGGCATTCAGTCTGAAGCCTGCGCCTCCCTCATCATATATTGTCGAGATGCAGATCCGGTCTTCGGGCTCAACATGGGCATCCGGTTTCCAGCCAGGGCTGCCGGGGTCCTGCAAAGGTACTATAGTATACAGTAAGTTTCCAATCATTTAACGAGTACTGACCAAGGAGCCGATTAGGGGGCCCATTATTCATCGACTTCCCCATCGACTACCTTAGCATCTTATCTATATTTCATTAATTTATTAATTAACTTTATTAAGGTAGTATAATTTTATATAAGGAAAGGAATATTAGTTTTTATATTTTCTAAATATACTTTATAAATAGGGTTTATTAATACTTAATAGGCTATTAAAACTTTTACCTCTAATTATATATTAATTAATTATTTCCTATAGCTCTATTATTATTATATAATTAGAAGTAAAAGTTTCAATAGCCTATTAAGTATTAATAAACCTTATTTATAAAGTATATTTAGAAAATATAAAAACTAATATTCCTTTCCTTATATAAAATTATATTATTTTAATAAAGCTAGTTAATAAGCTAATAAGATATAGATAAGATGCTAGGGTAGTCGATAAGGAAGTCGATGAGTAATGGGCCCCTTAGTCGGCTCCCTGGTCGGTACTCGTTAAATGATTGAAACTTACTATATACTATGGTATATATCGTGTCGAGCAACGAATGACAACCCGCTGATCCATCATCACCTGCGTTCGCACCATGCAGCGTAGCATTCGGCAGATATCGTCGCCCGTGTCGTTTGAGAGCAGAGGGCGAGAAGGGGGACAGTGAGGCAGGTACTTATCTGGAGAGGGGTCATGCAGACGGGCACGGAAGGGACATCCGACTCCACGATGTACAATTGTGTGAATCTCTCATCGGCGCCGTCTCCGGCCTCGGAGCCCCGGCTCCCTACCGCTCCGCTGGTCCCACCCCGACCGGCCTGGGCCTCACTTTGAATATGCCCAGGCCTGACGACTGTGACAATGTGACTTGCCCGTTGGATATTGGCCATGGAAACAAGTGGGACAGCAACACCACCAGAGGGCTTGGGCACGGCATCCATAGCTAGGTTTGTTGAGTCATAATACCACATCGGCGCCCGCCGTCCCTGCTTTGCAGGGACAGCAATCCTAGGGATACACATTAGGCTGCGAGGCGGAAGACGAGGAGTAAAGCCAGCCCAGGTAGCTGGGAGCTGGGAGCTGACCATGGGGGTTGCCAGCTGCACAATGTGTCCATCTATCTGGCTGCAGATCGTCGCGCCTATCGACTCGGCCGAGAAGCTAACTAGACTGGCACAATGTCCTGGACCTGCCCGCCCGCCTTATCTGCCAAGAGGTGCTGTACAGGCTGGTGGAGAGGTCAGCTCAGTTCCGGGGTAGCTCACCCGCCCCCCCTGTCCCTCGCGCCGCGCCGCGCTGACGTCTGGCAGCCCTCAACCAGCTGGCCGGTTTCGGAACAGCAGCTACGTCTTGTACCAACCGCGACTGGGTCCCAGTCGGTATTGACTTCACGTGTGTGAGGGAGGCCAGAATCATCAAGGCGATGGGGCCATTGTCCGGCACTGTGCTCCGGTACCTGGCTGGCTTTCGTCTCTCGGCAGCATCACGAATACCGGCACGGTATCACGGCATTCGTTATTGAGATTTCCCTTTTACTCTTTCTGGGTCACCGACGACCGAATCACCACAAAGTCTATATTTGCTTGTGCCCACCCAGCAGCTTCAGTAGTTGTCAGGTTTCCCAACCGTCGTCTGTCTCATTCATAGGTAATCGGGTCATGAGGCTACTTCGAGCTTACCCCTGAGGAAGCAGTCCGGCCCCGCACCTGCAAGCCACCAGCCTTTCTCCAGGTGGAGGGCCCCTGAACGAGCTCTGCTTGTCCTTGTGCTGCCCATCCGCTAGCCGCTATCAACAACTCATGAGTTTGGAGACTGGGAAGTTTTCTACTACGTCCTCTACGATGCAAGACTCATAGTTCGAGTTCCCTTCGAGGGGCTGGAGCCAAGTAGCACTCTTGTTCCAATTAGCCTACCATAGACTTCAAATTTCGGTAATCAGTGATAGTAAAGCCATGTTACTGCGGGATAGCCGGGCTCAAATTCTGTCCGAAGGTCTTCCGTTGTGCTTGCAGTGATGAATCATGGCAGCTTGATTTGAAGGCATATGTTATCCTCGTTTGCTGTCTGAGACGCGCAGATGTGTTAACAGACAGGTGACCAATAGCCAGCATGAGCATCTGGCAGCGCCCGAGACCGGAGGTTGGACAGCAGAAACAGGCAATCGTTGATATCCCAAAACATTTCCACTGGAGGTGCCCGGGGTTGCGGCAGGCTAATCATTTGGTGGCGCATGGCCTTTGGCCATCCTACACAGACAGAGCCCAGGGAGGGTTTGTTGACAAAGGTGACAATTTCCAAAGTTATTTTCCAATTCATACAGCCTAAGCATATCATCTGCGGAAAGACACCCGATGTCGGCGCTTTCTCTCAAGCACCTCCTTCATGTCCGTCTGCGTGGCTGTCGAGACGTAGACAGCACCAATCTTCATCGATTCGTGGCATTCAGCGAACGGACTGACATAGCCCCGCGAGTAAGTGTTGCGGTGCAGCGGTCCCTTGAGCTCTGCGATGTACTCGGTGTCCACGCGGGAGGGTAGCTCATCCTCCTCCTGTCGAAGCCAGTAGTGGTGGTGATGCGTGTGGAGACATACGCGAGAAACATCTTTTATCGCTTCCCTCACAGGCGTCAACTCCTCCTCTGGACTCTGCAGGCTCGGTTGAGGAGATTCATGCGACAGCTGTAGAGGAAGCGAACGCTGGCTTGGTCTTTGAAAGTCTAATGGGATGACAGTTGGACGTGCGTCCACAAAACTGACGCGCGAACCCTCTCGCTCTTCGGATTCGTTGTAGTCATCGACACGAAGATCTTGGGGTATCGGGACGATATCGACTGGGAAAATGGATGACCGTCTTCGCGCGGGTGTATGTATGACGGTATCCGAGGAATGATTAGCATCTCGCCGCGTTTCCAGAACCTCGCCAGACGGCTCAGTTTTCGGCACCAGGTCCGTGGTCGACCCCTGACGTGACCCGCTGATTGGACTGAGGTCGGGCTCGATCACCGACGACCATTGACCGGGATCTCGGCGCCAGCGCACTGCCTTTCGCGCCCGCAGGACGTCCGTACTGCTGCTGCCGGCGTTCAGTAGCTTCTGCCTCTCCCGCTGTAATAGTGAAGCGTGGTCATCCGGGGTCAAGCCGTTCACAGGTTTTCGATACGCCCGCAAGGCACGCGAGCCGCGCCTCTTGACGGCCAACAGCTTCTGCCGTAGCTCTTCCTCGAGGTAGCTGGCTTGGGAGCCGCTTGAGGATGTCATGGTGTCGAGTTCGCCGGTGCTCGGGTTGACGCCCTGAACACCGAGGTAATCGCCGCTCTCGCGCAGCTGCCGTCGCTGCTCTTTTCTTCGCTGAGCCTCCGTCATGGGCGCTGGGGGCGATGGGATTGTCGGCAATTCCTTCGCGGTGTTCCAGCTCGTCAACTGGTCTGAACTGTGTGCGATTCTTGGGATGGGCGTCGGCACACGCAGTGTGCCCCTTTCTCTGGGCGGTTGCTCGGGAGAATCCGCCTAACCCTGTCGAACACTGCTGCCATGATGATGATGACGATGATGACAGTAACGGCGAAATTACTCGCGTCGGTAGCAGATTCATAGAGTGAGCAGACTGAACGAGGACCTGTTAGGCGCAGTGTGCGAACCAGGCATGTGACTCGTTGCAGCGATGGCAAGAACGATGGACACCCCAAACTGGGCGCCCCCACGACAAAGTGGGCGGGCATAGACAAACCCGGAGAAAGATTGGACGCCAGCCCTGGCGGGGGTGGTTGGCAGCATGTGCGGAACGTAGTGCTTGGGACGCAAAAGCAGAATGAGAGTAGGAATTTTGTGTAATTGACTGAAAGTGATTAACCCCAACGCCGTCCATGCTCTTATGTACCCGCATTTCCAGTTCTTTGAACATACATCCTGCATCCTAACGTGCCCACATCTTGGGGTAACGTTCCTGACTGAACCGATTCTTTTGCGTCTGAGCAAATGGGTTGATCGGGGTTTCGTCTCCGTCGTTGGCCGTTGTCAGCCGCCGGTTGTCTTTGACTGGGCTCGCTCTCCGCTGTTCAAGCGCCGCCATCTCCCTCGAGTTCCTCGGCGACGCATAGTCCGTGCTGAGGTCGTAGAGGCTTGAGGCCTTCTTCAGAGGTGATTTGGCGTGCGAGAAGACGCCGAGGTTGCCACCATACTGCGTTCCCGTGGTCGTGGAGGCGCTGGGAGTGGCGGCCGCGGAGACGCCTGCTGGCAGGCTCTGTCGGGAAGGAGACCGTGTGCTTGGTATGGGCGTAAATGACCCAGACCGTCTTGCTTGACTGGATGGGGTGAAAAGCCGTGAGGCCACGGCGCTGTGTTGGACATTGCGATGAGGTCGAGCAGGCGTGTGCTCAGGATCAACGTGGCGCATGTAGTTCGGGTTCGGGTGGGTCTGAAACTCTTTCTTGATAACGGTTGTCGGAGTGCCTAGTTCGACAAAGTCGCCTTCGCCATCCTCCTCGTCTTCTTCCTCAAACGAGGCTTGCGTGCCCACGTCGCGAACCAAAGGGTGAAGACGAGGGTGAACAAATTTCGTGTCGTATTCGTGGAGGACCTCCTTGTGAATGATGGCCGTATCTTTGATTTGTTGAGAGAAACGCGACTGGAGAAACAGCATCTGCACACTGAGAATGACTTGCAATGCCAAACAGTTGAAGACGGTGACGCTCGGTCTGGGGTCGAGGTTTTCGAGCGGCAGGAACAACATGTAGACGAGGACGTGGCCGGGGCTGAACAGAGAGAAGAGCTGCAGAGAAACGGGAAGAGGATCCCACACGGCCAGTTCCCACACATCTCTCGTCTTATCTGGGTGCGCCCTCGATTCGGCTGTTTCGGGAACTATCAAGTTGGACAGGAAGCGGAGAGGCGACGAAGCAACTGGCGAAGACTGAACCTTGACACGGTGGGCGGAAGGGGTCTGAGGTGCTTGCTCGACGTTGACCTCGAAGAGTCGGTAGTGTCTTGAACGTGTCATTGTGTAGAAGGCGTTGGCACCTGATAAGAGAACAAGGATCCATGAGAGAGGTCGGATCTGTTCAAAGTTAGTCTAAGTTTCTTGAAGGGACGGAGACGTTCAGAGCGTACCATATAGTTGGTCAAACGACTGCTGACCCCGTCGCTGAACACATCGTCATGAGCCTCAGACGCCGCGCAGTTAGCTCGAGCGATGAGGAAGATGAAATTGAAGGCCAAGCCGAGTTTCGTGCCCAGCGCCTTGGAATCCCAGTCCCTTGTCTCGAGCTCCTCGGAAACCCAGAGGAGGAAGTCCATGGGGTTGAGCATCGCCTTGACCCTTTCGGCCCAAGGCTTGCGCCTGACCATGCGCGGCATGTTTCGTGCTTTTCAATACGAAATATGCTTCACATGGACCGTATCGAACGAGATACTGATTCAAGTATCCGTCCGTGGATGAAGCGGGACGGAGGCGAGGCTGACTGGTTCCGAGGTGTAAAGAGGACGTTTTGTTTACACAGGGAGCTTCAATTTCTTTGTCCCGCCCAAGGTGCAGCCTGGGGTGACGTCCAGGTGGAGCCAGCAGCCAAAATGCACCACACCCACGCCGCCAGTGTGGGGTGCCAGGGGATGCAGCCTGGGCTCATGGGCGGTCAAAGCTCTCATCCGCTGACTGTCGCTGTCCAGCCCACCACTGGGCGACGAGCCCGTCTAGTCTGTCTGCACTTGTTCCTGGCACTTGACGTTGGACGACAACGTCAACCACCACCTACAACCTCGCTCGGTCCCGTACCAACGAGCAACCCCTCAATATGGCGTCGCAAGCCGATTACAAGGATAGGCAATTCCTGGCTGTCATTGGCGACGAGGTAAGAATTGCGCTCAGCACCAGTCTGTCTGTGTTGTCCTCTGACCAAATACTCAGGACTCTGTCACGGGCCTTCTCCTCGCAGGAATCGGGGTACGTTTTGCTGTGCCCCCTCGAAGTCGACGTGCACATATCTAACCCGGCTTTCCAGCACGTCAGCACTGGTGCAGATCAGGCGAAGAACTTCCTCGTTGTTGACAGCAAGACGGAGACCTCTGCGATCGAGAACGCATTCGAAAGCTTCACAACTGAGCGAAAGGATATTGGTATCATCTTGATCAATCAGCACGTGCGTAGATGAGATGGCTGCAACGGAATATGCTTTTGAGGTA
This sequence comes from Verticillium longisporum, assembly GCA_019188255.1. Lineage (NCBI taxonomy): Eukaryota > Fungi > Ascomycota > Sordariomycetes > Glomerellales > Plectosphaerellaceae > Verticillium > Verticillium longisporum. The sequence goes on along the minus strand of JAETXT010000005.1, from coordinate 4,849,052 downwards.
CTGACCTCCGTACAGATTGCCGACAAGATTAGGCATCGTATTGACACGTACACGGCGGCCTTCCCTACCGTGCTCGAAATCCCCAGCAAAGACCACCCCTACGATCCCGAGAAGGACAGTGTGCTGAGGAGGGTCAGGAGGCTGTTTGGCGAGTAAATCACGCATACACGGGATGGCGTCACGGCTAGAGGAGCGAAGCACATATAAGCCGGCGTCATGCTTGACGAAGAGGTTCAGTGGGCGTCACAACGACTTCTTGAGGCTTTGAGCAGTGGCTGTTGATGCAAAGTACAATTTACCTTTCCTATGAATGCCTAAGAGCGCCAGCTTTGCTACGTTAAGGGTACCCGTGCTCGGACTTCGTCAATGCTACAAAAAAACAACAAAACGACATTCGCGACCTGATTTATGTGCAAAAGAGGTTTACACCATGTGCCGCCCCGCTCAGCCAACTGATCACTAGAATCCGAGCTCGAATCATTCCCAGTCCACCCTTACAGCTCAAATCCAAGGAGGCTTCCACGAGAGAAGGCAACGGAGGCCGTCAAGCAGGTGATGGGCTCGTCATCCTTGGTGTAAAGGTCGGCGAAGACAGTGTACTTTCCCTGCGGCAGGTGTCAGTGGTGTATCCGCGCTGTTGGAGTGGATGATGCTTACAGGAGGAATCTCGGCAGGCAGCTTGACAGTCTTTGTGAGGGCTAGGTCGCCCTTCTTGATGGGGCACTCCAGGTCGACCTCGCCAACCTGCTCACAGAAGTCCGCCTTGGTGCTGATAAGGCGAATGAGGCCGTACTTGACCTGAAGCAGAACGTAGGCTCCTTCCTCAATATCTTCGTCAACTGTTCCGCTGGCTGTGATTATAAGGTCCTCGCCACTGTCCACCCTTGGTTAGCACCCGTCGATAATGAGGAATGCCTCGCGAGGCTGAGTACCAAACGTACGCTTTGGGAGGGTTGGGCGAGAGGTCGACCTTCTTGATGTGAACGATATCCTTCCCGTGGTCCTTATCGCACAGCTCGAGAGGCGAGTCGCCAGGAATCTTCCGATCATCACCAGTAATGATGCTCTGGTCCCGTTCAACAAGGACGGTCCTGGCCGATGCCGGCACAAGACCAACAGAGAGGACAGCGACTATAGCGGAAGTGAAACGCATAGCGTAAATCTCAAGTCCGTAGGTTTCTGGATATTCGGGTGATTGTTTCTACTTCGTACAGCCTCGTGGAGTCGTTTAGTTTGGGCGTTCGTCAATATCGTAAGGATGTTGTTGGGTTGGAGACGGCTGATGACTGAAGAGGTACCTCGCACAACTCAGCCGGTGGTTGGGTGCGGAGGCGGACGCCCAGTGGCACGGGCGAGGGAGGCTGCAAGTTGGTTGGCTTGCAAGGAGGACCTGGTCCAGGCGTCAGACAGTGAGCACGTCATTGGGCGACCAAGTTGGTCGATGATTCGTTGCACCGCCACCAAGGTCCCTTTAGCCAGCGGATCAGGAAACCCCACGTGATGCTATCTAAACGGCTTTGACTATCGCGCCCGCTTTCTTATCTTCCCCTTGCCTCCCGTTGCCGGATGCATCACATTCGCCAGTCCGCCTCGGACAATGCAGTGCTTCTCCTGCGACCCTGGCTACTTGCCATTTCCACCCCACAGCCCAGCCTCGCGCGTTTGACCAAGACAATTTCTTACAGCATTTTCCATGTCTCGCCGGTTACGGCATTGACGATGGTCTATGTTACAGATCGAACCTATTCTCGGAATATTCGAGCATGGTCCCACGAGGATCCTTGATGGAAGAAAGCGTACTGCCGGAGCTCGACCTGGAGTCGTCAAGTGCAGTGGCGACCATGTTGCTTTCTGTCCTGACGGGGCGCTTAAACATGGCGGGCGCGACAAAAGTCTATCATGAAACTCTGTTCAACCCTCAAAGCCGCCTTGAGACTATGTATGATGTGCACTTCAAGGCACCACAGCCCGACTGTGTTCAGCCATGCCTCTAATTCCTACTTGCTCTAATAAAGGTATGACAAGCCACCCGGTAACACACAGATGGATGCCCACGTCAGCCATGTCAGTGCCGACGGATAGAAGTTGGACGTCGGAAGTTACTGTGTCTACCAGTCAACAGATGCATCTTGCGCCCTCCAATGCTGGCGAGGCAGAGTTAAACACGAAGTACAGGCAATCTCTGGGCGGACTATTTCATTTGTTCGGGTTGCCTCGTTCAATCTCAAGTCTCTCACTGCAGACCGTCACCTCCGATGAGCCATTCCCCTGCTGGAGCAGCCCAGGAACTGGAATACGACCTGATCTACGTAAACACCGTTGGTGCCTGGGTCGAAGGCCAAAGACGGCGATCTCGTGGAGACAGCCACTGACCAGTGCCCGCCAGGCAGGGATTTGTAAGAATTCAATGCCAGTCTAGTAGTGCAGACCAATAAGACCACATCCTAAAAAGTACCGCGACTTGGGCAGCCTCTAGCCTGATGACTCGACATTGGTGTCGCATCGCTTGCTGGCAGTAAGTAGCGGTACATGGACGATTGATGATCCAATCATATTAGGGGCCATGCCTTAGCTTCTCAAGGTTGACCACTCACCGAGTCCTGTGCACCTGCGAGGGACCTCCCAACCCTGCACCTCTGCCGCAAGTCGCCAGGTTTTTGGCTGATGCCGGAATTCTACGGCAGACCGCTGTTGTTGATAAATCCTGCATGAATTCATGCCCTCCATTCCCGCTCCTCCCCTCCAAAGTCCAGCCTCTCAAAGCCCTTTCGGTCTTTGTCCTCGTGCGCATCGCTTACACAACAGTCACCAACTTCCTTTTTCCTCTCCGTTTGCCATCGTCTCATATATCACCTGGATCTTATGGTCGCTTCAGACCTGGCATGCCACGCAGCATGTTGCAACGGCAGCAACAGCGAGAAGAAGTCCGGCGTTGATTTCTCTCTACAATTCTCTTCCTTTTGATCCTGGAGCCCTTCTTCCACATCACGACGCCAGAGAAAGCTCAGATGCCGCCCAGTATTCTTACTTCGAGGCCCTCATCTGCGGGAGCAAATTTCGTGTCAGGTCGGCTCCCATGACTTGGGTCCAGTTCCCCCCGTCCTCGAATCCCACCCTCTCTGCTTGCAGCCTGAAACGTCGGCCTGAGGCCAGTCAACAGCCATGCCAGTGCTGCTCTGATTGGTGCGAGCCCGCCACCAAATCAGCGAGTCCACCGCTTTTTTCGGGCTAGCTCCTCACGCTTCCCGAAGTACAGGTACCATGTACATCCTTTCTCCAGTTTTACCGTCCATTCATCTCCTGCGCACGCCTGGTCTGCCTTTCCTAGCGGAAGGCGGAAGACGGACAGGAGAGGAGGATGGATGGAGGGAGGGGAGGGTAACAGCTCGCACCCCCAATGGCCCCCGGGCGCTGCCTGGTGCTTACCGGTGCTGCCTTGCTCATCCCTCCAGTGGTCCTGCCCTGCGCGCTGCTTGCTACACACTAGGGTGCTCCTGCTGCCGCGGCGCTGCACCCGCCAGTGCTGGGCTCTGCTCCCATTCCAGCGCCCCCTACCTCCAGGTACCTACCTACCGTCAGGTCGAGGTAATCACTGGGTCTTTTCGCTTGCCGTCTCGCTCTTGTGCCTCCCTACTCCTAGGCCTGAGCCCAAGCCAACCCGCCTACCTACCAGTTGCTCAGGTCTTCTCTCCCACGCTCCACGCCAGACACCCACACGCCCCCCAAATCCATTGCTCGGTGCGCTCGCCCAGTCTCCTGCCCCATCCATTCTTTCTCTTCGTGTTGTCCCCTCTCCTCCTCTCTCCAATCTCTTTCCCACCCATCCTCCCCCTTCGACCACGACGCCCTCTACCAACCCGCGTTGTCTCTTCCCGACGAACCTCGAACCCAGTCTCAGGATCGGCTTCCAGCATTTGGACTTGACCATTCGACCAAGTCTCGCCGTCTTTGTTTCCCAGGCGCATGTACTCGACGTAATTCGTGATCGCCCCTCTCGCGGTTCCCCGTTCTCGTCGTGTCTTCGACGATTGTCCTTTTCGCGACCACGAAGAATTCCCCACAACAAACCCTCGACCGGAACGTGTCACTTGCGAATCCGATACTCTGCGATCATCACCTACACCTGCGACTCGTCTCTCGACTTGATCTCAGTTGCCCGCTATCTTTCATCCCCTCCCCGTCGCTGTGAGCGCCGATTCCGACCACATCTACCTCTTCCGAGCGAGCAGTTCGCAATCTCTGGCCACAATTGTCGAGAGCCTCGTGGTAGCTGCCGAATGAGCGCCGCGTCTGGTGTCGTTGCTCCGAAACAATAGCTCGGTTACCCATTCACGCGCGTCTGGGCAAGCGTCGTCATGCTCCCCAGACCGCAACAGTAACCAGCTTCGCCCATAACCCTCCCGACCGCAATTATACCAACGCGAGGCCCTCCTTAGAGTATGACCGAAAACCCGCAACCGTTGCCGACGCAGATTGCGATTCCTAGTCAGGCACATGTCGTTCCTCCAGCCATCCCCGTTCCTCAACCCGCTCCGGCGCGCAAGGTTGAGGCGGTTGAGGAGGAGCCGTACACGATCAAATGCATCTGCAACTTTTCTGATGATGATGGAAACACGATATACTGCGAGACTTGTGACACATGGCAACACATTGAGTGCTATTACCCGAACCGCAAGGAAGAGGCACTCCGCGAGGACTTTTCCCACTCGTGCGCCGACTGCAAGCCGCGTCCTCTCGATCGACAAAAAGCCATCGAGCGCACGCGAAGACTCAAGAACGGCTCCACGCAGGAAGATGCCCAAGACAAGAAGCCTCGGCGACCTCCTTCGAAAAGCCACAAGAAGAAGCCAAAGCCAACAGACCTCCAATTGAACGGTCACTCCGTGGGCCAAGAAAATGGCAAACACGGAAGCCCCGGCGACCTCAACCACCCAGCCAAAAAGGCCAAGGGCTCCCATCGCCCTTCCAACTCTGTCAGCTCACAAGCAAACAAGCGAAGCCCGTCCGACGGCAACGTACGATTGAATGGGCAGCCCCCGAGCCCTGCGACGAGTCCTCCCGAACTGCCCACCGACTTTGAGATTCACGGTTATTCCGATCGCTTCATTACGCTGTATCGGAACGAGCCTGAGACTGACCCTCAAAGAACGCCAAGCAACTCCTTCTCGAGCCTGGCGATATCCAACACAATGTCTCTCTGGCTTCGGGAACCCGACATGATGAGGCAAGAGACGGGTGAGTCCTACAACGACGTCTTTCAAAAATTGCCCCCGGACATCAGCAAAGGACAGCAGCAACTCGTCGTCCAAGACAAGCAAATACCGTTGGCGCCCGACACCGTCTTGCGATGGAAATATCTCACGACTCCGGCGGCGATAGATAAGGACGTCCCGCTGATCGAGCTGTGCGGTCAAATTCTGTTCCAAAAAGACTACTGTGCTGATCCGACCAACTTGTGGGAAGAGTTGACCTCGCCTCTCCCGTTTGTCTTCTTCCACCCCATGCTGCCTCTGTGCCTTGACACTCGAAACGAAATGTCACAAGCCCGCTACGTCCGCCGGAGTTGCAAGCCCAATGCCGTCCTCGACACCTACCTTTCCAACACTTCCGAATACCATTTCTGGCTCGTCAGCGATCGTTTTGTTGCCGCAAACGAACAGATTACACTGCCGTGGGACTTCCGGCTGCCAAAGTTGCAGAAGGCGCGAATGATGCACCTCATCGGCCTCGGCGACGACGAAGTCAATGGTCGAGATGAGCAAGACATGGACGAAGCCGAATATCAGCAGACGTCCGGTTGGCTTCACCGCGTTCTGTCCGAATTCGGCGGTTGCGCATGCGATCTTGGTAGCAACTGCGCCTTTGCTCGCTTCCATCGCCACTATCAAGCCAGGTCACAATCTCGAAGCCAGCTGCCCAAGAAGAAGTCACGAAAGCCGAAAGTGCATACCATTTCTCCCACTAGCACAGGACATGCAGCAAATAGCAGGGCAGCTAGCGAAAGCCACAACGACGACCTCGACCAAGACGGTCGATCAACGTCGGAAAGAAGCAAGCCGCCAAGCCGAGACCGCACGCCCTTGCGTCAAGGGTCTCTCGACCAGCCCGGCATTTTGACGGAGCCCACGGAGAGAGAAAAGCGCAAGGTACAAATGGTCGAAGACTCTTTCCGACGCATGGAGCAACAACCTCCTGCTCGCAAGAAGAAGCGGACATCAGATGGCACCAACAGCAAACCGCCCAAGTCGAAGAATTCGCTCACATCAAACACTTCTGGCTCCAATGGTACGAGTAGGTATGTCGATGCTGGAACGTCACGTAGCAAATCAGGATCTCCAGCGAGCGCCCACTCTACAGGATGGCAGAACCCGTTCAAAGGCCCCACCTCCAGAACGGACTCTGTCGCTTCGAACTCACGACCGGCATCGACCGCACCCAGGCCCAAGTATTGCGATGCGTCTGTTCAAACCGATCCAGTCGCCGGTGAGTGGTACAGCGAAGCAGAGCCGACGCCGAAGCCTCGACGACGGATCATCTCCTTGTCACAACGTCTGCTCAACAACCGCCATCGAGCGCGCTGTGATGGTGTGGACCAATTCAAGCGCCGGACATCGCTGCCCGCGCCAACAACGCCAACAGCAATGGAAATCGACCCTCCAGTGGAATCCCGGAAGGCCTCGGAATCGCCATCGTTGCCCAATGAATCGGAGCACTTGCCCCCTTCGCCAACGCCGGAGGCGAAGAACCTGGAGGATGTTCCGATGACAGACGCGCCCCCAACAGATGCAGCGTCAATATCCCCCACGACAACAACGGCGCAGCTGCCTGAGGTCAATGGAGTCAGCAGTCCGGTGGTAGTCAAGTCACCGGATTTGCGCGTCCATCTGCCTCTAGTCCCTGCTTTTGGTGACGCCACAGCAGCCGTGGCCAATGTCACAACGCCTCAAGTGGCCACTGACTCGCAAGCACCCCTGCTTTCCACCTCGACTGGTGCTCGGTCGAGCGCTCTGATGCCTCCTGCTGTCAATGGCATCACACATCCTAGCCCGGCCAAGAAGAAGCTGAGTCATAGCGACTCCTCAATGAGCAGGTTGATCATGGCTGCGTCGAAACCAGATAGTGGACCGAAGACTCCCACAACGAAAGAGACAAAGGCAGGCGTCGACGGCATTGTCGACGCGGCTGATACGACGAAGGCGAACGAAGCGACAGAGACGGCTCGAGTCAACGGTGTCAGTCCGACCCTCATCGCGACCGATACACCCTTGTAATATAAATAGAGGAGGATGGACTGTGCGACATGCCATGTCAACATGACCATCTACGAATCTCCAACTCGTTGTTGAAAAAGCGTCGGGGCAGGAAATAGTTGGTTCTTTTGATTTTTCTTACGGCGTTGAACGGACGGCATGTGTGCCGGGAACGGGGCGTACTCGGCCAAGGAGGGAAATGTGGGAAACCCCCCCCTTTTTCTGGAGGGTCGAGACTGGCGTGCGGGAAACTCCACACACGGGGATGTGGAGGGCAAGGAGCGCCGCGAAAAGCGGATCTCTCCGTCGGGGTCGACAGGCGCTTCTTGTAAACAGCTCTTCTCTGATTTATTTTGTTGGCTTGGCCCGCGGGAATGGCGGCATTGTTACGTCGTTTGTGTGTATTATATGGTTTATTCCAGGGACGGCTTGTCGGACGCGTCGTCCCGCGTCGAGGCGCCTCGGGTAGAGGGTCTGATGAGGTATTGATTCAATGGATGATGTGCGGCCAAGGCTGCCCTTTTTTCACACTATGACTACCGAGCTCGTGATGGTTTGCACAAGTGATTAGGCCTGTCTGTTTCTCACATGACAAGTCGGACGAAAGTCGTCGAGTGGCTCATGGCTCAACAGGGTGTGTGGCAGCATCTATGGGAGGATGGGTAGCAAGACGTACAACGAGAAGGTGTGTAGTCTTTTCAACCTCCGTGTTGCAACTGTGACATTCTGGCCGACAAGACTACAGACATGATGATTTTTTTTTAATTCCTAGTCTGGGGGTATCTTAAAGACAGCAGCAATGCAACGGGGCTCCCAGCCTTTGCACGACAAGCGAGCAACCTGAAGATCAAATCTATCCCTTTTTTTTTTCCTGCTGCATGCGTGTCTTCCCTGGTCTTTAGTTTTCGCATACGCATGTCCCTGCTCTAGAGCAATAAAGGCCTCACCCCAGCCAAACAAAAAGACGATGGAAAATGCATCCGTTCTCCTCATCGTGTCTCTGGCGACATGGCGCGCATCCACATCCGCCATCTTCAAACGGCAGTCGTCGAGAAGACCCAGTTGTCCTCCTTAAAGATGAGCAGGGCGAGGCGGTGACGGACAAAGAGGCCGAAGAGGCCGACGGCGAGCTGCAGCAGGGTGACCTCCCAGGCGAGGCGGTCCTCGCGCAGGGGCCCGCGCCAGACGAGCCAGAGGTTGAGGAGGGTGAGGTTGCTCGTCGTCTCGATGGAGGCCGGGTCGTCGTCGCGGACGCGCAGGGCGAGGAGGCGCAGGCGGGCGAGCAGGCGGAGGGCGCGGGCGACGAGGGGTGGGGCTGGGCGTCACGCGGCCAGGGGGTGACGCTGGGCTCGAGGAGGCCGGTGCGGGCGACGAAGCGCGGCAGGCGGTGGCGGGGGCAGGGGACGAGGCCGAAGAGCTGGGGTGTCGAGTAGAGAAAGTTGGCGAGCTGGGGCACGAGCAGGAGGCCGAGCGTCTTGGAGAAGTGGCCGAGGATGCCGACAGTGGCGAAGACCATGCCGGAGAAGTAGCAGTAGGTGTCGCCGACGAAGACACGGGCGGGATACCAGTTGTGGCAGAGGAGGGCGGCGGAGACGCCGATCCACGGCAGGAGCAGGTAGAGAGAGAAAAGGTGCGAGTCGGTGGCCGGGTGAGGATAGGGGGTCAGGAGGTAGAGGGCGTCGTTGAGAGCGAGGAGCAGGGAGACGACGAGGCACTGGGACACCTCGATGCCGTTGATGCCGGCGAGCATGTTGATGGACTGGGGGCAGAACATGGCGACGCAGGCCATGTAGAGGTAGTAGAGAGGCCCCAGGATGAGGAGCTCGCGGAGGTAGGGCTGGAGGGGGATAGGGAGGACAATGGTGGTGACGCCAAAGGCGAGAAAGTAGACGACAAGGATGGGGAGTGGGTGCCAGACCGGGAATCCACCACTTGTGGCGCCAGCGAATGTCGAAGAGGTCATCGCCAATGCCGAGCAGGGCGGTGGTCTGCAGAGAGATGATGGCGGACAGATAACTAGCCAGCTGCGTTGTGTGTCAGTCGAGGCTCACTCATGGGCTCCAGATCACAGATCACAGATCACAGATCACAGATCACAGATCACAGACCACAGGTCGCGTCTGGTGTCAGGGGTTCAGGGGCAAGTACGTACCTTGCTATGCGGGAAGCGATGCAGGAAGCGTCCCTGCTGAACATGTTCGACATGCAGGACGACGTCGCGGTTGCCTCCACCGCTGGTCGCGGCGACGATGTCCTTGTAAAACGGAAAAGGGATGAAAACAATGATGACAAGGAGGTAGACGGCGGCGCAGACAGCACCCATGCATTCGGGAATGAGAGGCTGGTGAGCTTTGGAGAGGTCCTTTCCCTTGAAGCCGGCCTTGATGAAGGTGGGGCCCAGCCAGCGGACCATGCAGTAGGCGAGAGAAAAGGCGAGGGTCGACAGGGCCAGCGACGCGATGAGGGCTCTCCCTCGCCAGTGAAGGTGTTGGCGAGGATGATGAGAGCGGCACCTGAGATGGCGAGGTGCGAGAGCGTCTCAGTGCGCGTGAGTTCCGAAGGCACCGCCATGATGACAGGGGCTGGTGGTAATGACTGGCCAAGAAAGAGATGATAAGGGATTGGTGGCGAAGAGACCCCTTCACGCCGTGACCATGGCCGCGCAACAAAGGTTCGACAATGGGGCGGACCGGGCTGCCGACGAAAGGTTGTGTATGATGCTGATGAAAGCTGGTGTTACGTTGTGCTTGACGTTGTCTTGGGTTGGGACACAGTATCCAGATGCCGAGGCGCAGTTGACAGGGATCTATCACCTCTCTGGGCTAGCATAGGTCATAGGTCAGGCCCCTAAAAGGTAGGTAGGTACCTACTACTGACACAGGTACCGACCCAGGTACCGAGCTGGGCGAGGGATCAGAGAGGAGAGGTGGACCGTCGATGGAACAGATCCAGAAGACGCGCCACTTGTTGAATGGTAACGCGACTGTTCTGGATGAATGGGCTCTTGCTCGACCCATGCCGCAAAGCAGAAGCACTGTGACGGATTTCTCCAATTGCTTCCCATTTCCCATGTGCTCGCAAGTGGGTCTGGCCGGTTCGTGGCAATCGATCGGGTGGGCCAAGATTCCGGATCCGGGTAAACGTGACTCCAGGCGGGTGGCCCTGACGCCGTCCCGTCATGGATGGAAGCCAGTCCTTCCACCTTTTCCGCAAACCGCCCCTCCATCCACCCTTCTCCCCAGCGCGCGTCGCTTGCATTCTTTGCGGGGTGCATGAGTTGCTTGCACCATGTGGGAATGGCACCATCAAGGCCATGTTCTCACGCCGTTTGCTGGGCATGACTTCCGCGCCCTTTGATGCAGCTAGCTAGCCAACTCCAACAGCTCTCTGTCTGCACTTTGCTTCTTTGGGGCCCCCTCTCTCTGGCACCGAGGTATCCCCCACCACCTACCACCAACCATCATCCATCAACCAGTCTGCACTGAAGATGCTTGATGATCTCTCACCGCCAAGCCAGCTACCGTCTGGATTTCAAAGCAATAGCTCCCATGATCGGAGCCGACTCGCTTCTCAACTGGTCAGACGCCTGACTTGATCCGTCCCCCCTCCTCTCTCTCGTCTCGTCTCACCTCCCATCTCGGCTCTCGGCATCGACAGACACATAGTTCAACGGTGGTCCTGTTCAGTGACTGGCTTCACTCCATGCCATTTGCTCATCGCCTGAGGAGCATGAGGTTTTGTTGGAGGCATGGAGAGGGGGCGCTTTCGACGGACAGACGGATATAAACCCTGGAGATACCCTGACCCCCGCGACTTGGGCTCCACTTTGGCCGTCGGATCCGGGGTCCCGCGACTGTTGGAGATGATGACGATGAGGGGCCGACTGTCGGTGCCGAGGCCTAACGTCCGCCCACTTCTTATCCACAGCGCTCTCAAGCCCTCTCGGGCCTCTTGAGCCCCTCACCCCCTGGTAGGCCCGAGACTGCAATTGGAAACGATTCCCCGTCAAAAAAAGCAGCGAAGCAAAATATGGAGACCAGCAACCCCCAACTCTTCTCCCCTTTTCTGGGGGCGACATCCTCATCTGTAGAGCGCTAGACTCTGGACCATCCTTCACTCATCTTCCTTCTTGGAGCACGCGGCAACGACAGCTCATCGGGCGCTGCTTTCCTCTTATTCACCCTACGTAGTGGATTGTCTCGACACGTTGTGTGTCAAGGCCGAACCATGCGCGAGGGAAAGGAGAAAGATGTCGAGGCTGGCTGGGGCTCTGACGCGACTGCCCAACACTCTCGTGAACATGCAGAAACCGAACCTCCCCCACCGTCCCTCAGTGACAGAGACAGCATCGAGCAAGACGTGTTGACGGAAAAGCTCGAACGTGGGCGCAGCCGACAGGCGCGAAAAGCAGACCCCTATGAAGAAGTCCGTGTGCCACCTTGGGCTTCGATACCTTTGACCCTTTGAGCGTGAGCTGACAGCTTCTTAGGACGTTGTCGAGAGAGTGCTCAGCAGACAGCCCTCTCAAATCACCACCAGGACGAGGCGCTCTTTCGCTAGTTCCCGGCGCACCAAGCTCCCTCCGCCTCCGCCAGCACCCATACCGGTTTCTGACCTCGACAACGATGTCGTTGGCTGGGAGAGCCAAGATGACCCCGAGATGCCCATGAACTTTAGCGCAAAGCGCAAGTGGACCATAGTCGGCTTCGTCGCTGCCATTACGTTCCTCACCCCTTTCGCCTCGACCATTCTGGCCCCCGCGATCGGCTTCCTGGCCGAGGACTTCAGCGGGAACGGAGAAGCTGATCTCACCATGGCCTCATTTCCCATCAGCATCTATCTCCTCGGATACGCTGTAGGACCTCTCTTCCTCTCCCCCCTATCAGAGATTTACGGCCGCCACGTTGTTCTCTCCTCAGCCAATGCCTTCTTTTGTGTATGCCTCATCGGCTGCGCCCTGGCACCCTCGCTGAACGCACTGATTGTGTTCCGTTTCCTGACGGGTGTCGGAGGATCCGGCTGCCTGACCATCGGAGGTGGCATCATTGCCGCTATGAAACCGCTCCACGAGCGTGGCCGCGCCATCACCATCTGGATGCTTGGGCCGCTCATTGGCCCCACCTTCGGGCCGCTCATCGGTGCCTTTGTTGCGCAGGACATCGGTTGGCGCTGGACGGGCTGGATCGTCTTGGCTGCCTCAGTTCCCATGGTTGTTGCCATCGCCATCCTATCACAAGAGACCAATGCCCGTGTACTCATTCAAAGGAAGACGGACCGCCTCCGCATCGAACTCAACCGTCCCGATCTACGGTCCGTCTACGTGGACGCAAATGCGGCACCGCAGTCCAAGTCTATGGTCCTTGCTCGCGGACTGACCCGGCCCCTCAAGATGCTCTTCCTTTCGCCGCTTCTCTTCTCCCTGTCCCTGTACATTGCCTTCTGCTACGGCGTGCTGTACCTGCTCTTCAACACCATTCCTCTCGTCTTTCAGGATCAGTACGGCTTCTCGCTCGGCATGACTGGCCTCGTCTACATACCCATGGGCATCGGCTACGGTGTTTCTCTCGCCCTCTTCAACTACATCTCCGACCGCACCGTTATCCGTCTCACCGCCGCCAATCACGGCGTATATGAACCGGAAATGCGCTTGCCGGACTGTGTTTACTTCGCCTGTCTGTTGCCCCTGACCTTCTTCTGGTACGGCTGGTCCGCCTACGCCCAGGTCCACTGGATCTCCCCCATCCTTGCTCTCTTGCCCTTTGGCCTCGGTCTCGTCGGCGTCTGGCAGCCCATTCAGGCGTACATCATCGACGCGTTCCCCGAGTACGCGGCCAGCGCTCTCGCCGCTTTCACAGTCTTCCGGAGTGTCGTCGCTGCGTTTCTGCCACTGGCGGGGCCCAAAATGTACGACGCCCTCGGCCTGGGGTGGGGAAACAGCTTGTTGGGGTTCGTGGCTATTGCGCTGATCCCAGTGCCGGCTTTGATATACAAGTATGGCGCGAGGTTCAGGGCGCAAAAGTTGAACTTGTAAATAGACCATGGTGATGTTGGATGCCAGCGATTTGATTCTCCGAGATGTCTACTAGCATGCGATATCACTTGAATTCACAAGATGCTTGAGCTATGAGCAAGCCGTGTTCAAGGTCTCGTGTCGTCACTTGAATTTTATCACGAGTATCTCGAAGCTCCGCGTGTTCGTGTCAGCTGGCTCACTGGCTGGGATGTAGCTAAATGGTAGCGGGGGGGGGAGCTGGCTATGCTGCCCAACTAGACATGGACATGTGAGCCTCGAGCGCATTTCACGAGAAGCTTTGGGTTTTCTCGAAGCTGCCTTCACGTCGAGCGGCAAGGATGCTGCGGTTGCCCCTTTCCAAGGGCCCGGAATAGATTGTCTGAGCTGGTCCCTGAGCCACGCACAGACTGCTTGCTACTGGTCTCTGAGTCCACGAGGCGGGGGTATCCCGGACATGGGCCTGACAGAGATGCTACCTGGCGCATCCTTCATGGATGAGCAACGTGTTCTGCTATGACAAGACTGGATCCACGAACAAGTTGACTTTGGCGAGCTGCTTTGGCGAGCTGCCTTGGCACCAGCTTGCGTGGCTATCAATGTGCTTCAGAATGAAGACCGCATGCACGCGGGCAGGGAGGCCCACGAACGGTGGGGAGCAGAAGCAGGAGCAGAGGAGCATGCGCAGTGCCGACTTCCCGCCCCTATTCTTAGGGGCGGTTCCGGTAGTGGCTGCCCTACGAGACCAGGCTCGCAGAACAGGCAGTCGGCACCCTGCGCCCCCTCGACTAGCGCCAAGGAAGCAGGGGAGTAGGGGACGCGCAAGGCACCCCACAGTAACACATGGACATCCACAAACGCCCCCAAGCTCCCCTCCTTGGTATTGAGCGGCAGGGAGGCGCTTCTCAGTGCAGTGCACCTTGAATCCCGGAAGGAAGACTGGGCTGGGCTGGGCTGATGGGACAAGACTTGTTAGCCTCGGAATCCCTCGTGTTCTCTCCTCTCAACATCAAGTTGCGTCCTTCAGCCCATCGCTGATCTCCTCCCCTCTCATCCCCTCTTTCATACGGGTCTGCTCGTCCCGCTTCTTGTCTGCTGTGCCACATCCTTCATCCATCCATCCGACGCTGCCAGCAAACTTTCCGTCGCCTCCGTCATAGATGCTTGTGGTTGGAGTCACAGTCATTACATCGCCTGTCCCACCTGTGGCTGCGCATCCAACACAATCCCAGCCAAAGAAACACCATCCACCCAGCTTGCTGCTGCTTGTCCGCTCGTCGTACCTCTCGGCAACTCTGCCGCTGACCAGGCGCTTTCACCTCGCCGAGCACGAGGTCGGGACAAACACATCGCCTGAGACAACGATCGACTGACTGCCTGATATCACTCCGAACCCCGCCGTTCGTTCGCTGCGTACACTCCTGAATTCGACGACATCTCTTTCTCTTCTTCCCTTCTCTCACCTACATCGATACATCCATAATCCAGCTGTGCCTTTCTTTCACTCTCGCTGACGAATTGACCTCCCATCAATCGACTGACTGGGCCCCAAGCACAATGGCCGACGTCGAGGAACCCCAGTTCACCACTCTCGCCGAGAGGATTGCTGCCTTGAATAAGCAGAAAAACTTCAAGGCTCCGGAGGTCAAGGCGAAACGAGCCCCTCCACCCCCACCGCCCGTCAAGGCCGACAAGCAAGGCCAGGCATTGTCTTCAGCTCCCACAGTCGCAGCACCCCAAGAGCGCCCGACACCAACAATACCTCCCCGTCCTTCGAGAGCATTACCTCCCAAGGCCAATCCCCCGCCACTGCCTCGACGAACGACCGAGTCACCGCAGATCCAGCCGCAACATTCACCGGCGGCCAGAGATCGTGTCGCGCCACCTCCACAGATCCTCTCACGTAGCGCCACCTCACATAACTCACCTGCGCTGCCACCACGGAGACCTTCCACTCAGACGCAGTATCTGGAAGCCCGACGAAACTCAAACGCTTCGGAAATCTCAACACTTTCGTCTCTCTCCCTGAACAACAATACTGTGTCATCAGCTACAAGTATACACTCCGTTGATGGCGCAGGCCGCAAATTGCCTCCGGCGTTCGATCCCTCCAGTCTTCCCCCACTGCCGCCGACCAAGAGGGAAAGGGAGGCCCAGGCAGCGAAGGAGGCCGTTCTCAAGGAACCTGCGAGACCCCGAGCCCCCATTCCCATCAAGTCTGCTCCAGCCATCAGACAGATTGAGGCTCCTCAGCGGCCCGCATTACCTCCGCGCCTGAGTAACGCCTCTGCCAACCAACAAAACCATACAGTTCACCAGCACGCACCGGACCCAGAGCTCCTTCCCACCAAACCTCGCCGACTACCGCCCCCAGCATCTGAGGCCCCTGCTGTAAGGCCCATCGTTCGTCCGCAACCAGTCACCAACGGGCATGGGCATCATGTCCAAGACACACAGGATCACAGCGGGCCATCGCAGGCTTCAGATGGTTATCTGGATGACAGAGATGTTCCGCCCCCTATTCCCTTGAGCTCCAGACCCACGACTTCCCAGCCGAGCGCCACAGCCGCCCAGCATGCTCCAGCTGTACAGCAACGCAACGACTGCCTGACCTGCCGCGATTTTTCAGGTCCGGATGGCGTGGCAGCTCAATACCCCAGGGAATCGTTGCCGCGCGATGACCCTGTCGGCTATCTTGCTCATTATCTTTGCGCCCCTTTCGCATCTCATACTGACAAGGCGCGGGCTATTTTCACTTGGTTCCATCATAACATTGCGTACGATTGTCCAGCATTTTTCGGCAATAGTGTTCGAGCTCGTGGCGCCGAGGAGACGATACAGATGGGGAGAGCTGTATGTTCCGGCTACGCTGACACCTACAAAGCCATAGCGGAGCGCGCCGGGTTGGAGTGTATAACAGTGACGGGTCATGGCAAGGGCATCGGACACACAGCCCTCAAAAGGGCGAACGCCCCCTCCAAAGAAAGCAGATGGTCATGCTTGGAACGCTGTGCGGATCGATGGGGGAGAATGGAAGCTCCTCGACTCATGCTGGGGAGCCGGCAACGTCTCGTCAGCAACTAAATCATACACTCCATCGTTCAAGCCGGAACAGTTCACGCGGTCGAACGAGATGTTTGGCCTATCCCACTACCCGAAGGACAACAACCACTTTTTCCGAAGTGACGGCCGCATACCAACGTGAAGTCTCCACCAATCTCTGGCTCCGTCCTTGCTCTCTTCCACCCAGCTTCCGACCTCTTGAGACCGGCAAGACGCTCGACCATGAATTTGGCCACGGCGCCGTACGCGTAGTGGTTGAAGCTCGTCATATCGCCCGGGTTGACGCTGCCGTCGGGGAGCATGCTGTCCCAGCGCTCCCACATGGTCGTCGCGCCCATGGTGACGGGATACAGCCACGACGGACACGCCCGCTCAGTCAGCATGGCATACGCGACATCGGAGTGGCCCGTTTGGGCCAGCGCTTCGCAGATATACGGGGTGCCTGCGAAGCCGGTACCGACGCGGAAGGTGTTGCGCCGGACAATCTCGGCGAGGCGGTCACCGGCGCGGCTTAGTTGAGCGGGTGCCAGGAGGTTAAATGTGATGGCGAGAGCGTAGGCAGTTTGCGTGTCCGACGTGAGGCGGCCGTTTGATAACACGTACTCGGCGGCGAACTCGAGACGGCATGCGGCGGCCTCTTCATGGTAATGGGTTGCATCGGACTCTTTGCCCAGCAAGCCAGCGATCTGTGACATGGTGTCGAGAGAGTGGATGAGGAATGCATTGGCGACTAGAGGAGGGTCGGTCACGGCCTTCCAGGGCTCATGAGGGGACGCGTTGGGGTCCAACCAGTCCTAAAAAGATCAGCAAATAATCACATCGCCATATGTCCAGTAGTCAGTCGACTTACACCAAGTTGAGGGGCGGCAAAATCCCACAGATGTACACTGCCGGTCTTGTTCTTCGGAATGGCACCAAGCCAAGCGACCATGGAGTCATATTGCGGGGTGAGCACGTTCAGATCATTCGTCTCTTCCCAGAGAGCCCAGGGTGCGAGGATGGTCACGTCATTCCAGATGGCAGCCGGCCAGATCTTGCCCCAGAAAAAGTGCCCCTGAACAACGTTCGGCACGACCATGGGCGGCACGCCGTCTTGCCGCTTCTGCTCGTCCCACAAGTCGCGGAGCCAGTTCTTGAGGATTCCCGTGCAATCGTAGATGAAGGTGGCCGTCGGCGCGAATAGGGCGAGATCGCCGGTCCAGCCCAGCCGCTCATCGCGCTGGGGACAGTCGGTCGGCACCGACAGAAAGTTACCCCGCATACCCCAGCGGACGTTGGAGTACAGCTTGTTGAGCATTTCGTCGGAACAGGTGAAGTTTCCCGCCTCTTCCATGTCGGTGTTGCAGACCACGGCCTCGAGTGAGTCCAGGATGTCAATATCTGCGGATGGCCAGTCGTCGACCTGGGCATAGCGAAAACCGTGGAAGGTGAAGCGAGGCTCGTACGATTCGCCAGCCTCATCACCACGGAGGGCGTAGATGTCCCGGGCCTTGCAGTCACGCAGCGGCCGGATGCCGAGCTCGCCCTTTTCGAGAACCTCGGCGTGCAACAGGGTGATTTTGTGGCCGCGGGGACCCCTGACTTTGTTGACCCGAAGGTAGCCTACGAGGTTCTGCCCAAAGTCAAGCACTGTCTTTCCGGACGGGGTCGTAATCTTTTCGATGGGCTTGACGATTTCGAGACGTCGAACCGGCTCGGCGTCACCCGCATGGAGCTGGACGGTATCTGCGATCGGGGGCAGGGTATCGACTGCGGCCCATCCCTTGGCCTCGAAGCCAGGGATCGACCAGCCCGGCACCTCGGCCGTCGCGTCATAAAGTTCGCCGTCGTAAATCTCGGAGCGCTGGATCGGGCCTTTGTTGACGGTCCAGGTGTCGTCGGTGGTGATTGTACGAGTCGAGCCGTCGTCGAAGACAATCTCCAATTGCGCCAATACGGCGGTTCTCGGCCCCCAGATATTACGGCGGCCGCCCTCGAAACCAATACGCCCCTTGAACCAACCCTCGGCAACGCGGACGCCGAGACAATTGTCCCGCGAAGAAAGAAGATCCGTCACGTCATGTGTCTGGTAAATCAGCTGGTCGTCATAGGACGTCCAGCCCGGCGCGAGAAAGTGATCGCCGACCCTCCTCCCGTTGATCTCAGCCTCATACACGCCCAGCGCCGTGATGTAAAGCCTCGCAGACCGCACCGGCGCGTCAAACACAAAGTCCTTCCGGAAAAGATCCTCGGGCAGGGTCGTCGCCGGCCCACGGCGCAGAGATCAGCTGCCCCGACCAGTCTCTCCGATCCAAGAGTCCCGTCTCAATGATAGCGGGTTCGCTCCAGACGGTATATTCCTGCTGTCCCTGTTGGCGGGCGCGCACGCTGACGCTGCATCGCGTGCGGGAGGCCAGCGGTTGCTCGAGCGGCCAGGGCACGAGGCGGGATTCTGGGGAGATGACCTTGACGCTGCCGAGCTGGTTGACTTGCGCGCCGATGATGCGTTCAATCTTGACCTCGTATTCTTCCCGCGAGAAGTTGTTCGGGGCATCTGCGAAGCGCCATGATATGCGCGGCGTGGTGTCGTCGACTCCGAGAGCCTGGCCTGGTCTGTGATGCTCGAAGCGGACGTCTGTAATGGTTGGTAATGACATGATGACGGATTCAAGTGTCAGGAAGAAGACTGCAACTCGGCCCAAGGTGATGTGAATGGTGTAGGAGGGAAGGTCGACTGAGACCGCCGTCGGGTTCATGGACCTATTTGTCGAGGTTGCGTCAGGACCCCCTCCTCCTCATCAGTCTCAGATCCGGGGAATCCATAGACTCGGTGCAAGTATTCACGGCATCGGTCGAGATGAAACCGAAGTAATCCCTATGGGATAGCAATGGATCGTCACTAAGAACACCGGATGGAAAGCCAAGGAGGGGGGCTAGGCTGATGACGAGCCCCTCCTCCATGCGCGTGAATCCAATGAACGCCATGAGGAAGGAGTATACATCCGAGAAATACTTCCGAATTATACTTCCGAGAAGACTCACCAAGAATATCCGAGCATGACCCGCTTATCCGGTTGGAGGAATGGTTAGTCAGCCACACTGAAGAATGACTATTGGCCATAAGGAGCTCTTTATTCTCCGAGCACATCCCCTAACAGCCACATGAAAACACCGGAGTATCTGGTTTTCCCGACTGGATACCCCGGCCGCCATGATTCCGTTTCCTGTCAATGACCGCTTAACGGACCATGAGCCAGAAGTCCGGGTGCTTTGGGACGCCGTCAATAGCTAGACCGCAAGACAGAAATACCAGCCCGTACTATGCGGGGACTCTCGCTCTTGCTCATATGATCCTTGATGGACCAACAGAATACACGACAGCCATCAATTCGCACATCCCCCACCCACTTGCCTCGTTAGGCATGTGCAACCGCCTCTCTTGCAGGACCTGCACCACTACCAAGCCTGACGCAACAGCAACCACTGTACCATCATCTCACACAGTTACACAGCATCCCCTGTCACGGCCGCCAAGCTGCCTGTCACATCTGCCAAATCACGGCAGTGTCACCTCATGTACAACAAGTCGTCGATTCGCCCCTTTGTCAAAGCTACAACAGCGCGAAATTCCCCCGTCTCCTCCTCTTCTTGTCGAGTAACGAGCTCGCTTTAAACCACGGTCTATCCATGATACCTTCTACGTCCATTCATGCCTGTCATGACATTGCAACCGAGGCCCGGAAAAAAAGAGAACTGGGAACGAACCCCGTGAAATCCCAGGGCGTAACATGAACCAGAGGGAAAAAAGGGAGGGGGTATACAAGATGACCACGAAAACACGCCAAGACGGCAGAACCCAATGCATGAGAGAACACCCCTGAGATGCCAAAAAAAAAACGGCGGTCGGCCAGCCGCGGAAAACTCCCCAGCGTTGGCTGGATGCAGAGAGGGGGAAAATAAAAGGAAAAATGTAAGAACACATGGATGGCCCCCCCGCAACCCTCACAGCCTGACGTGCTGGCCCGTCAGTTTGAACCAGAGGACGGCAATGAGGTCCTCCTTGAAGCGCTCCCAGAGGTTGCGGTTCAGGTAATAGCTCAGCTGGCGGAAGTGGAACATCTCGCCCCAACAGTCGCGGCCCCACTCGCAGCCCGCCATGTTGACGACAAAGTCGCGCTCGTCCTGGCTGTAATGGTAGCGCGGGTCCTTGCCGTCGTCGCCGCAGGCGCCGGCGGGGAAGGCGTTGATCGAGCGCTGTGGGAGGAAGGCCGTGTGCTGACGCACCCACGGCTGCGTGCGGTACATCTGCTGCAGCGCGTCCTGCTCCTTGTGCGTCCACTCCATGTGCTTCTGTTCGTAGGCGACGGGGTCCCACCAGACGTCCATGAGCTGGTCCGAGACGGCGCCACGCCTCAGGAACCAGGAACCGAGGTTGAAGCCGGCGCAATCCTGGGAGAGGATAAGGTTGATGGATTCCGGCTTGCCGTCGCCCACGGGGCTGCGAGACGTGGGGTCGAGATATTCCTCGGTAAAGGGATGCGAAATGTTGAGAGGATTGAATTCGTTTATGTCTCGATACGTGTTCTTCGCAAGGTCGTTGAAAATGTGGCTCTGCAGCGAGTACGAGGGCTCCATGACGAAGGTGTTGAGGTCCAGCCACGAGACCCTGTGATGCCACGTTAGCCAAGATACGTCAATCGAACGGTGAATTAAAGCCACTCACCATTCTGCCTTGGGGTATTTCCTCAAGGCATTGCGGACGTAGTCAACCTTCTCCCAGCCCTCGCGCCACTCGTGCGCATATCGCTTCTTGGTGCTCATGTCGACGATTTCCAGTTCGTAGCCCCACCGGGCGGCGTACGCCTTCTTGT
Organism: Verticillium longisporum; assembly: GCA_019188255.1. Classification (NCBI taxonomy): domain Eukaryota; kingdom Fungi; phylum Ascomycota; class Sordariomycetes; order Glomerellales; family Plectosphaerellaceae; genus Verticillium; species Verticillium longisporum. Next base: position 4,827,879 of record JAETXT010000005.1, on the reverse strand, counting down.
TCTTGACGCTGTCTCTCTCTATCGCCCATTCTCGCGCGCCCTTCCATTCCATGACGCCGCCTCCGACATTCGCCGCGAGAATGATTACGTACTTTTGGCCTCCGCCGAGCCATGACGTTCGTCGCCAGTGGTAGACAAGAGCTGCCCGAATCATTAGCTGCCGATGCATGCGCCTAGGCAGAGGCTGGCCTTGACTTACGACTGTGATAAAAGACCCAGACGGCGAAGAGTATGAAGAAGAGTATGGCCAGACGGATCTTTGTCTTCCTCTTCATGCGAGCGGCCCGCCTCTGCATCCTCCCAACGAGAGGCAGGTTCTGTACGGACCATGGCCCACGGGTTTGCTTGTCCTTGAAACCTCCATACTGCGGCTGATTTGCTTGGCTGAAGCGCGGCAGGCTGCTCGAGATGCGGCGCATGTGGCGCTGGAAGAAGCCCTGGTTGTGAGTCGAGAAGGACGGGTAGCCAGTGACGCCGAGGGTCCTCATCTTGGTGGCCTCCCATGGCGCGGAGATGCCGCCGGGCGAGGGAAAGGGAAAGGAGCCAGTCGGGCTGTTGCGACCGCTGTTGTAGTTGAGGCCGGGACTCGCCCAGCCGCCGCCGGGATGGGGTGACGGGCTGCGCGAGAGAGACATGGGATCGGCGGGGGTGCCTGCAGGAAAGAAAAGGGACACAACGTCAGCAAGCGAAATCTTGTCAGACACGAGAACGTTGTGCGGAGGGAAGTGAAAACCAAGAGAGATGCGGCTGGGAAGAACGACATCAGCGACAGTGTTGGGCACGTACCTGGTATGGGCGGCAGGTTCGAAGATTGGCCCTGCACCCCCAGGTACTGGGGGCCGCGGCGTTCAGCGGAGGCGACGTCAATGCCCAAGCTGAATGAGGAGCGACGGCGTTGATGAGAAGCGGGGGGTCGGCGGTCGTTGGCCGACGCCACGGAGGACGAGGACGAGGCGGCTGGGGGAGATGGAGGCGCCAGGTTGGTGGAATGCGGGTGTTGTTACCAGAGGACGGGGATCCTCCAGATGACAACGAGACGGGAAGAGGAGATGGGATGGAAATAAGAGGTGGTGGGGGGTAGATTTGGTTGCCGTGGTTTTTTTTTCTTTCTTGTTTGGGGCCTTGGCCACGGTAAGGCGTTTGGGGGGTGCGTTGAAGCAAGGGCGACGATCTTCTGTGGTGCGCCAGTCGCAAAGCGATTGTACGTGCTAGGATCGATCGATGGACTCGAGGCGGCGGCAGCAACAGTGCGACTGGTAAGGAGTGTCGGCGAAGGTGGTAGTGGTGACCGATGGTTGTCTGTGATGAACGACCGTGCGACACTAGCAGTTACAGATTTCAGGCGATGCCGGGGCAGGACTTGGGAGGTGATGTCGTCGATGGTGATGGTTCTGGAGACGATGAGCGTGGTAGATCTCTTAGCTGGAGCGGGCTCGTTTTGTGGCTGTCGGGGGCTTTCTCTCAATCGAGTGTCAAAGTTTGCCAATGGGACCGAGACATGACGGATGGAGGGTCAACGAAGACGGGAAGACAAGGCCGGTCGTATTTTCGCTCATGTCATCTCGAGTAATAGTCTTTGGCGATTTTGCTTTTGGGCTAGGTGTTGTCTTCTCCATGCGGTAGGTTTAGTGCTCGGGCGATTTCTGAGGGTCTAGGTACAGCAGGTAGGTACCGACCCAGGTACCTAGCAGAGGAGCCGAGACAGCCAACCAAAAGGCTCCAGTGATAATAGGGGCGAGCCACCATCGCCCGAAGCGGCGGCTGCGATTGGGGAGCCTGCCAGTCATTCAAGTTCAGGGGTCCTCCCCGTCTGCCGCAGTGCTTGCTAGGTACCTTACCTTAGGTACCTAGGTAGGTACTTGTCAGGTACACCCTCTATAGCGAAGCCTCTATAGCCGAGCCAAAGTCGAGGTCGAGATCAGCAAACATGTTCGTCTGCCTGCAAGTGAAATTATTGATACGCTCTTGTGTCCAGGCAAGAGAAAAAGAAGGGATTGCCACGGGTGATCCAATCCTGAGTTACTCAAATGGCTGTTGTGCAGAGAACAAAACAGTCTCACTGACAATGGCAGGACAGGGATGCCATGGCAAGACCCTGACAGGTGGGACACACGAGCGGCACGGCAGACCGAGCGCCCATTGAGTCTCGCAAGGATGTCATTGTTTGTCGGCTTTGATTTGGAGCTGCCGGTGTGGTGGGTATGGTCGACAATTGGATTGATGATTGAGGTGCAACAGAGGATATCTGCGAAAGGGAGGTAACGAGAGGCTCTGTTGATCAGGGACCTACCTACCTCGAGATACCCATTGACAGTAGACCGGTACCTAGGTATTCAAGAGGAGTCTGGTGTTTCACTGCACCTGCCACGCCTACACCCGTACCCCCCACACCTGGTTCGGCACCTGGGTACGTACGTACCTGCGTCGTCACCACGTGACTTCGCGTTCCTCGAGGCAGCGACGCACTCCTCAACAGTCGTCAGTCAATTCTTCCTCGCCTTCATCCCCTCACCAGGCCCACGCGTCCTTTCAGACGAACGATGCATCGCAAACGTAGATCTGTCTCATCGCCAAGGCTTTCTCACGAGCGGACCCGCAACCCGTAGTTCGTGTTGCCAAACTACGTTGCTCCTAGGAGCCCGGCGCCACGAGAGCCAATCAACGAGGCTCCTTGCCTTGTTGTCGGCGCTTGCTCATACGCCCTCAACACCAGCCAGCCATACATCTTCGAGAGTCGTGATGGCATCCGGCGCATCGAGGCAACGTCGCCGCCAGCCGTCAAATGAGAGCCAAGCTGCTCCTGCCGCGCCTTCGTCGCTCGTTGGCTGTCGTGCGTCGAAGTGGATGAACCCGCCTGGCCAGCCATTCATCAGTTGTCCATTGCCCCGTCTTGTTGTAAGCTATTCAGTTGCTGCCTCCAGACCTTCTATTGTGACTATTGTTCGTGAACAACGCCCTCTTCTTGATCTTGTCCTTCTTCTTCGTCTTCTTTTTCGCCAGACGCGTTGCTTCCTTGGGCCTTCCTCGGTGATCCATCTTCTTTGTCTAGGTATTCTGTTCGATACTCTCACTCTTTTAATCCACAGCCACTGCCGATACGCTTGGTCTCATCATTCAACCAGGCTTTCACCCTTCGCCTCCCGACATCTCAAGCAACGCAATCCATTCATTCTTTCATTCAAATTCGTGCATCCGCCTCGAGTTGGATCGCTGCGTGCCGCTGACGCTCCTTCATCACACAACAATCTCTTCACCACACAATAACATGGCCACCAACAGCTCCTCGCCGAGACCACCCGCTTATGACGAGGACGGCCGGAGCGACGGCCGAAAGGATAACTGGGAAGACTGGGAGGATGAAGAAGTGGTGACGCCCATCATGGACGACGAGCAGGCCCCCATCGCCGACAAGGCCGCCATGCCCAGTCCTCTCAGGCCCTCAAAGCCTACCACCTCCCGCGTATCACTGTCACGGCAATCCGTCCACAGGCTGAGGAGACTGAAATCCCGCCACAGGCAGAGGGACCAAAATGCCAAAGCCGGCATCAAGGTCGTGACCAACATGACCGAGCTCCGTCGTCAAAACCATCTGGCCAACAGCCCACATCGTCCGAGAGGCAAGTTTGTCGATGCTGCCGCCCTCAAGGCACTCGAAGGTGAGCCGTCGTCCGCCTCTGTAGGCAACTGGAACTGGTTCTCGAGGAAAAACACGACCAAATTCCCTCAAAGTGCCACCACTCGGAGCCCCCTCGAACAGGACCTCTCCCCAAACGATCGCCCCATTGTCATCGGCATCGCTCTTCCTTCGGACCTGGCCCAGCGTGGTAACGGCAACACGGATGCCCATGCACACATGCTTGCCACACCCTTGGAGGCACCAACCCCCCATCCTCACTTGCGCCACCCAGCAAAACCGCAGCAGCCTGGGAACACAGACAGCCCCATGACTCCTTCACAGCAACGATCCGTATGGAGCCCCGATACCCCTGACACCACTTCACCGTTCCAGTCACCTCGACACACATCAAGCATCTATTCCCAGGCTACTAGTTACGGGGCACCTATTGCCTATGACGCCCCGCCTGTGCCTGCGGTGCCTTCGACGTTCAGGAGACCAGAGGTTGCCGTGGCCGTTGTGCTTCAACAAAAGGACGACGACGATGAAGACGACGGTGGCAGCCCCTGCACACTATTTGAAGAGGACGGAAACAGTATGGCTGTCACTGCTAGTAAGACCAACAAGGCAAAGGGTGTTTCCAAGAGCCCTTCCAGCGCTGAAACACAGACGCGGGGGTGGTGGGATACCATCGTCACCCCATTCACTGAGAAGACGAGCCCTCTTCGTGAAGCTCAGGAGTCACGGTTCCCGAAAGGCAGCCTATCACCTGATTCACTCTCCAAGCCGAACGCCGAGAAGTCTCAGTTTGCAAAGTCTATCAAGTTGGACGATCCGCCCTCTTCGACATTTATACCTGGACTACCAGCATCTCCAAAGCCTTCGCCCCGACACGACCACACGCCTATAGTCAGGATTCCTACCCCCCGAAGAACGCCATCCCCCTTTTTGAATGCGCGTACCCCATCGCCTGCTTTTTCGTCGAGGTCAGGCACCACTCGGCTTGCGGAACAGAGTGAGAAGACGATGAACACGCCGCAAGGCCTTCGAACTCCCTCAGATCAGCCCCCGCCATATTCACCGCCAAACAAGCAAGACGCAGTCAGATACCGAGCCGTATTCCCCACAGGCCACCCCCTCCAGAGCCTCTATCCTTCTTCTCCGAACCCTGCGTCCCCCGCTATCAATGGAACAATGAGCTCTCGCGGCGGTATCTCCTTGACCGACATTCCCCTCACCCCAGCCGCAGGCACGTCGACTATGCCAATCCGACAGCCTGGCACCTACCTGCCTCAGGAACACTTTACGGCCGCCGCTGGGTCTGGCCAAGAGGTCGAGCGCGAGAGGCGCCGACACGAGAAGGAAGAGGTCGTCGCCCGCAAGATCGGTGGCTTCTGGCGCGGCCGTGGGTGCATGCCGTCGAACGGTTGTTTCGGTCGCTCTGGTCGTGAAGGCCGGAAAAGGAGACGTGTCTGCCTCGGTGTCTGCTGTGGCTCCATTCTTCTCATTGTTCTCGTTGTCGTTCTTTGTGTCACCTTGATCCCGCGTGGTAAGACTGCCGTTGAGGTGCCAAGCATCTTCGTCAACCTGACCGACTTCCCGCCGATGCCCACGGGCCCGCTCACAGTTATTGGACCGGACAACTCGGCTGCCATAACGGGCTGTACACAGCCTACGACGATATGGAGCTGTGCACTTCCCAAAGAAGAGCACGATTCTGTTGCCCCTTTCCGGCCCAACCAGCCCAGCTTCTTCATGCAGATCCAGTACAACAATGACACGAGTGCGCCCTGGAACATTCCCAATGGCAGCCCCCCGCGACCAGATCGAGGCCGCACGCGCGAGGCAAGAGGGGGCGGTGGCATCGTCGCCAGAGGTCGAGCAGCCCTCAGGAAGCGGCAAGATGGCCAAGCCTTCAATCCTAGTCCGGCACCCCCATCATTCGAAGAAATGTACTTTCTGGGTAACACGACAGATGGCATCGTCTCCGACGACAAGGCCGGCGAACCGACGCCATTTTACTTCAGCATCCTCGACACGGTAAACAGCACGGTTGGGCCGAATGTGCTCAGCAAGCGACAGGACTTTAACCTGCCGTCCGACTTTCCCGTCGAACTTCCTGAGCCCGAGCTCAACGAAGATGGTAGCCCGGCGCCAGCCTCTTTTATGCCAAAAGCCTTTCAGCAACCTATTCGCCTGTACGACCGTGGCCTCGACACGGAGCACTACGGCTTCTACACGTATTTCAAGCGCAGCATTTACCTGCGCTCCGTCACAGTCCTCAACGGGACGGACCCTTCCCGAGGTGGTGATGGCGAGAGCAATGTGCCCCTTGACGAAGACGGCGGCGCCCGCCTTTCAGAGGCAAGCTTCATTGTCACCTGGACGCAGACGCGGTTCCTCGTTCAGATCTGGACGCGCCGTGAGAACACGACGCAGCTGCTTTCTGAGCGGGGTCGATTTGACACTGGGTCGGGCGAGGCGACGGACCGGCCGGGGACGATGCCGTACCCCATCACCGTGACGATGGATACGCACGGAGGCCAGCCTCTTGAGAAGGTGGTGTGGCACTGGAAGGTCGACAGCCGACAGAGGATCGACACGAGCGACCCCAAGCTCATTGCGAACAACATTGGGTTCGGAGGGACGCTGGTGAACCCCAGAGCGAGAAACGACACCTCGTTCGGGGGCTTTGACGGAGGAGACGGAGGTTGCAAGTGTGAATGGGTCAACTTCTTGGACAAGAGAGGCGTCTGAGGTGCTACGAGATGACGAGGACAACGACAGCATGGCATGAACTGGAGGCAACAATGGGAGCAAAAAGTCCAGCAGGGTATCACAAGCATATACATATAATTTAATCGATCAAACCCGGTTGGTGTGCCCAAGGCCAACATTGACGACATGCCTGTCTCCGGTAGGTAGGTCTGCTTGATTTCTCCAGGCGCCATAGTCGAAGGCAATGGCCAGCAACTAAGAAAATCCAGCACCAACCACCCAGCTTACGTCGTTATTGAACTCACGAGCAGCATCATACGTCTGAACGCCGCCGTTACTGGCCACATAGCCGACATTGGCAAAGTGACGAATGTACCGTGTGGGGTGGCCCCAGGCGCGGATCGAGCTGCCCTGGCCGTTGAGGCCCGCCTCGGTGCAAAAGGTGGCATCCTCGCGGAACGACTTGCTGCCGTCGTCGGCGTCGACCCGGAGCACAAAGTTGTTGTGGCGGATGAAGCTGCCGGGGTTGCTGACCGACTCAAAGGAGAAGCAGCCGCTGTTGCCGAGGCCGGTGCGCACCGTCCACGTCGCCTGCTTCCGCAGCGTCTCGGCGCTCGACGACGAGACGACCTGCGTGTCGACGCCGCCGCCCGTCGACGTGTGCGCCATGTAGCGGGTCGTGCAGCAGGACGAAGTGGCGCGCAGCGAGACGCGGGCGCCGACGGACAACTGGGGCCCCGAGGACAGCGGCGTGACTTTGTAGCCCGCCGCGACGATGTCGTCCTGGACGGCCTTCTCCGTGGCGTCGGACGGGTAGCCCGACGTCATGACGCCCTCGTAAAACGTGCCCTGGGCGCTGACGCTGTTATCGCCGCCGATGCCGAGCACGATGGCGCCCTCCTTCTTCATCGGATCGTAGCCGCCGGCGGGCCGCACGCCGCTGTAAAAGGTCGACAGGTCGCCGGCCGTGGCGTCGCCGGCGCGGATGGCCCATTTGTTGGGCCCGCCCTTGACGACGGCGCTGACGAAGCGATGCGACAGCGACGGGTTGCCGTCGTTCTTCTTGGCGTTGTGGCCCGAGAACAGGCCGTTCTCGAGGTCGGCCATGACCCACGGCCCGCTCCCGGAGCCGGAGCCCCACGCCGTGCTGTCGCCAAAGTAGATGGCCTCCATGTGCCCGTTGCCCGTGTTGCTCGTGCTCGTCTCGGCGTTGCCGTAGTCGAAGCAGCAGCCGCCGTTGAAGTGCGTGCCGTCGACCACGGCGTACATGCCCTGTGCCGCATCGCCACGCGCCGTGCGCTGCGCCGTGTTGTTGCGGTACCCCGTGCCCGGGGCGATGAAGACGCCGTACGCCTTTTTGTTGCCAAAGAGCTGTACCGGCGCCCCGATGGCGCTCGCCAGGTTGTCGGCGCGGTCGGCTGCGGGGCCCGCAAAGTCGCCCCCCGGCGCCTGCGTCAGGTGGTTGTTGTTCTTGGACTGGTCATAGATGACCGTGATGACGCACGTCGTGCCGGCGCAGAATCTGTCCTGGCGGCCGGCGTCGGCGACGCCGCCGGCTGACACGGGTGCAATGTTGGTGGTCGCGCCGTCCGAGCCGCGCTTCACCTGGTAGAGGGACCCCGCGAAGGCGTCGTACAGAGCGCGCGTCGTGCTGTGCGCCGCGACGCAGGGCGTGTTGCCCTTGGCGTAGCTGTCGCAGGGTCCGGCGGCCACGAGCGAGCCTGAGGTCGCGAGACTCAGGGCGAGGGCCCAAGAGGGGCGAGAGTTTCGCCGCGAGAACTGCATGATGAGGAGACTTGGAGGTTGAGAAAGGCAACGACGAAAGGTCTCGTGGATGTACCGGACTCTTGTGAATCTGTGACCAGGATATCAACTCTCTTTTATGGTCCGCAAGCAGGCTGGACACCTTCCTGTACCCGGAGTCTGTTTATCACGAGCGTCGCGGGGCAATAGAGCACACCGCGCTTGACCCTTGACCGCCGACGATGCCTAGTTACCTGCCGACGTGACATCGCCCATGTCTTTACGAATACGCAAACGCAGAAACAGGCGTGAATCGACTTTCCACCTCGTCTCTGCAAGACATTCCCGCACCAATTAGTGCGAACCGCAACGTCACGGCAATGACGTCTCGTGCCAGGGGCGTTGGGCGATCCGGCACGCCTCAGCCGTGGATGCGCCGTCTGGGGGTTGCATCGCGAGACGGGACTACATGTATCCGTTAGTAGGCCAAGGTATTGGAGCGCTTGACGTGGCTTCATCGTCCCAGCCGGGCTGCCCCTCTCCAAGATCACGAGACCGTGGTGATCGGGGCCCGGGGGCTTTTGGTTGCTTCACTGAAAACGCCGCTCCATTCCAGGGGAGACCGCGAACCGGCGGTCTTCTACTCTTGGGTAGCTCGTTCGGCATGTGGTGCCGTGATCCACTGCCACCTTCTGCGGGCATATTCTCCGGCCCTGCGCCGAGCCCGGGCGGCCCGGCATGGACAGGCCGAATCGTTTAGGTGAAGACCGTTTTTTTTTATACTTTTGCAATCGTCGAAGCTACGACCAGGACCCTAACTAAGCCTGTTCGTCTGCCCTATCATGAGGTTGGCTTTCGAATGAAACCGACGTATACCCACATCACCTGGAAAGTTACGTACCGCTATCTTCTTTTATAGTTTGATGGCTTCTGTTTTCAGTGCCAGTGAGACATCGTCAACGTTGCGTTGACTAGAGAAGTACAAAGATGATATAGCTCGGGCCCTCTGCCTCGGGCGCAACGGTTACTCTATGCGCATCTCGGCGAGCCTCCTAACAAAGCCATTGACGTCTTCCATGGAGTCCTGATCGAAGACTTTCCCGCCCTCTTCTGCTGTTGAGGGCGTTCCCTTGTCAAGGAAGAGCTTTGCAAGCCACCAATACTCGCCCGCGTTCTCGTAAAACCCGAAACGGCCGCCTGCGTCTTGCGGTACATCTTGAGTATGGAGGTCCCAGAGCAGCTTCCAGCGGGTGAGTGCTCGATCCACCGCCGGCTTCACCGCGGCGAGAGAGCATGCCGCCTCGGCGCTGAAGATGATCTCGTGGAGGCCTGTCCAGATGTCAGTCAGGCCGGTCCTTGGAGCTGAAAGGCAGAAGAACGGACGCACCTGATACCAGGATGAAGAAGCCCTGATAGCCGAGATGCTCGAATACCGCCAGCAGCTCGTCCGTCCAGGAGTCCTGCATCAGCAGGGACATGCCCTCCGCTATAGAGTCCAGCTTCGGGAAAGCCCGATGCCAGCTCTGCTGTTGCTGAAGGGAGCTGTCTGAGGCTGCGAATAGCTCGTCAGAGCATGGGAAGTTCCCTGTCATCTCCGACAGCGTCAACTTCGGGGGTGCGCGGTGGAATATGGCATGTGATGAGTCGACGAGGAATATCCAGTTCACCAGTCTGCGACGCGTCTTCAGTCTTTTTCGCTCCTACAGGGAGAATTCATGCCTTTGGGTACAGTCTCACCTGATGGCTTCTTCCGCCCGGAAAAATATGTCCCATTCACGCTCAGACGTCGGCATCCCCGCTTGCGCGCCGTCACTGTGCCTGTGGCTCGGAAGCCCGAGATTGCGCGCCGCGGCGACAAGGTCGGCGTACCGGTGAAGGCGAACTCGTCTTCTTGAAGCACTGTAATTATTCCAATGCAGCAGTATTGCGATGATGAAAGCTGCTTGAAGTGGTGCGATATCCGTCGATACAGCTTCTGCTTCCGCAGGATCGAGAAGGCGTCGAAAAGCCTCGTGCTCAAACACGTAATGTTCCACAGCCTCGAGACAGTTATCTGCCGCCTCTGCAGTTTCTTCCGAGTAATAGGTCGCGCCGACCATCATGACGGCAGCAAGCAACGGCGGAAAGACGGAGACAGCGTCAAAGGACGGCTTGCGCAGTATCGGACAATGGGGGTGCCAGGAGGTGAAGTATGACTGGACCAATGCCTGCACACGTGTCTTGCAGAAGATCACTCGGATGTATGGGCCCAAAGAGTCCATCTCATTATGCGAACCAAGTTCGGATAGGACCTCGCCCATGCGCTGTTCGATGAGAGGATGTTCCACGTTGGGACCCTGTGAGGGAGAGCATCGCACTCCATCCCCGCAGTCCCAGCTTTCAATGGGCAAGATGTCGAGGCCGAGGAACTGTTCCAGAGACTCTGTATGTCCTGCAATGGTCCAATTCCAGCCGCTGGGATCTTCGTACAAGTCAAAAGGGCTTTCGCTGCCTACTGGACTCTTGGCTTGGCTCACGGACGGCGGGAACCCATCGTCATCGCTTTTCAGAAGAGATGGAAAGTACTGGTGAATCCTGCTGTTGTGGGGGTCTGTGTACTGGAGCAGGAATGATATCGGTATTCTCGTGAAGTGGCTGCCATGATCATCGCCACAGACTTTGTCAGGTCCGCTTCCGGTGGCGGGCAACGAGGCTCGTTTTTGGGGGGCGCGAGAAAGACCTTGAGTAGTTCCAACATGATCAGGCAAGAGAGGCCTAGTTGGAAGATACGGTTGCGATGGTTTTGGGCAGTCAACCTTCCCAGGCTTCGCTCGCCCGAAAGTGCAGGTCTGCCGACGGCTCAAGCACAGAGAACAAGGCCGCTCCCGCCCGCCATCGCAGCCCTCTTTGGCCAGGGCACAAGCGTCACAGGCTTTGAGTTTGCGGCCTCTTTTGCGTGGCGGAGGAATGAGCCGTCCTCTCTTCTGTGGGCAGGTTGTTGAATGGCGCCGTGCCGTGTCCCTAGCAATTTGCTAGGTTAGAAACCACTCTGTCAATTTACCAAGAGCTGCAGTAGAGGACCCTTAGCAGAGGTATTTAAATGGTGTCTCACGATCTCGAGAATTTTGTTTCGCAAAAGGGGCAAGTACAATAGCTATCACGCTGTCCTAGACCTTGGATTCGAATCAGTATCAACTTGAAAGCTAAGGCACAAGGAACTCCGCTCCACTCACCCATGGCCATTCGTTGCTGCATGAGACATTCGTGTGTCCTTGTGGACGTCATCGGAACACGCGGGATGTGAGGGGATATACCAAGTACCTTATAGGTCTTGGGGCGAGGTTCTTGGGCGGGCTAAACAAGCCCTTACCAAGGTTGGGGTTGGTTCATTTCGTGAGCAGTCCAAGGCAGGGTAGCGATACAACGTATTTCCCCGCATCACGGCCGCTCGGCATATGCACGGCAATGTTAGAGTTGATTCGGATCTTGACATGAACTGGAAGTTGGGCGAGCGGAGGCGGGAATTGTCCGCCCCACAACACCATCGTTGAAGGAGGCTCCAGCCAGTTATTGGGGTTGCGTTTGACATCCACCACAGGGGCTCAGAGGCTCAGCCAGCTGAAAAGCTCACGAGACTGCGCCGTGGCCGTGGTCAAGACACTGCTTGTGGGTTTTGTCCGGCTTCCAGACGAGGACATGTAATTTGGTGAGGTCGTAAATTGTATATTAAGGCATCCTTATAATGAATTGCAAATGGCCGTACTTCTGCTTCATCTCATTCTCTGTGCTCCTCTGTCGATCTGCCTATCTACCCTTGGACGATCAATGCAAACACCATGGCCCGGCACGCTGAAGAACCTAAGCTCACCAGCAAGTGGCCTCAGGCATTTGACCTGGCTGGCTCCAGCTTGCCATGCCGCATCGAGGGGGAAGTTGGGGACCTCATCGTTCTTGGAGAGATCCCTGCAGCCATCGACGGCACATTCTACCGTGTCATGTGCGATCCCTTCGTCCCTCCTCACCCAGACAATGTACCCATTGATGGTGATGGCAACGTCTCAGCGTTTCGAATCCGCCATGGACGTGTTGACATGAAGATTCGGTACATCGAGACAGAACGCTACAAACTCGAACGAAGAGCCAACAAGGCATTATTTGGTCTCTACCGAAACCCTTTCACGCACCATCCCTGCGTCCGGGCCGCTGTCGACTCGACTGCGAACACGAATCTCGTCTTCTGGGCTGACAAATTGCTGGCTCTCAAAGAAGTTGCTCTGCCCTATGCTCTCGATCCTGACACACTCGAGACATTGTCCTACGATCCCTTCGGAGACCAAGTCAAGGCCAAAGCCTTCACTGCCCACCCCAAGATTGATCCATTCACTAACGAACTTGTTGTCTTTGGTTATGAAGCCCAAGGACTGGCAACAAAGGATGTTGTCATCTATGCCCTCGACAAGGAGGGTAAGAAGCACGACGAACAATGGATTGAGGCACCGTGGTGCGCCTTCATCCACGACTGCGCCATCACACCTCAATGGATCATCCTCTTCCTTTGGCCCTTCGAAGCCGACCTCGCACGAATGAAGGCGGGTAAGCAGCATTGGGCCTGGGATTATAATCTGCCAGCCACCTTCGTCGTCGTCCCCCGACACAAGACAACCCCGTTGCCCGCCGGCTGGAAACAGGGAGAACATAGGGTTTACTCTTGGAGGAACTGCATGCCCATCCATACTGGTGGAGCTTTCGAGTCCGAGGACGGTAAACTCTACGTAGACTCCTCGCGTGTCCACGACAATGCGTTCCCCTTTTTCCCTCCCGGTGATGGGAGAATGCCAGCACCCGACGCCAAGGCCGACTTTGTGCGCTGGGAGATTGACCTCAGTCAGCCCAGCGGCTCTACTATACCAGATCCCTTTGTCATTCTAGACGTGCCTTCTGAGCTCCCGCGAATGGACGAACGTTTCATGACGTCCGACTACGAATATATCTTCCTCAACGTCTTCGTGCCCAACTGGTCAGATGGCGGCAGAAACATCTTCCACGGCCTCAATGGCCTGGCCATGCACAGCCACAAGACAGGCGAAACCCGCTGGTTTTATGCCGGGGATGACTCGCTCGTGCAGGAGCCCGTCTTTATACCGCGGAGCCCGAATGCGTCTGAGGGCGACGGTTGGGTCATTGCCATGGTTGAGCGCCGTGGTGCGAACCGCAATGACCTGGTCGTGCTGGACACGAAAGAGTTCGAGAAACCGGTGGCCATTGTGCAGCTTCCACTGCACGTCAAGGCAAAGATTCATGGGAACTGGGTAGCCGCGTCGGTGTTACCAAAGTGGGTGAGCCTCGTTCGAGATGTCCCTGAGGTTCAAGTTAGTCAACGCGGAGCTTTGGAACCGCTGGTCTGAAGGGCCGATCGGTGATGAAACTCTTTTCGGCGGACGAGTTTGCAGACAGCATCCTCGGTAGGAAAGACCACTTGATCATTAAGTAACTGCCTCAAAGGGCTTTGTTTGTCCCTAGGTTTAGTTTCCATAACCCTGCTTGTCTCAACTGTTTCCACGTCAAGTGCTTCTCATGCTCAACTAAAATGAGTTTACAGAACAGACGACGCGTCTCATGCTGAACGGCGAAATACATTATTTTGTCGTTCTTCTGAGAATATGTGGCAAAGAGACAGATCTTTCCACATTTGAGCTGGGCTATGGACAAGGTACCTTGTGTTTGATTGGCATTGATTGATACATGCCAAGTGCCGAAAACATGCTCTTCAACTGAGCGGCTTTCTGTTGCCGACTTCCTCGAGCTCTGGCTTAAGCATGTCCGCCGCCTGCTGAGAGAACCCACGAGTCCTCGTCTTGTGCTCGAACAGCAAGTCCAGTTCCGCGTAAGTCAGACCCTTGGCTTCGGGCAGACGGAACTATGTCCAGGTGAAGAAGAGACCCGCAAGGCCTGCCCAGAAGAAGCCGCTCTTGGCACCCCAGTTCCAGGCGTTTTTACCAAGCATGCGTGGCATGATCACGTTGGTGATGAAGCCTCCAGCATTGTAGCAGGCTCGCGCGAAAGCCACAGTCTTGATACGTAACTGAGTTGACGGAATCTCTGCCACGATCGTGTAACAGGCTGGACCGATGGTGATTTGGTAGAAGATAACCATGGTGACCATGAGGGCGCCGACAGCCCAAGATGTTGATGACGATTCCGTTGGAATACCAAGGATACCGATGATGATCAGATCAACGCAGGCGAAGCCCAGGCCTACAAGGTAGATTGTCCGACGCCCGAATCGCGTGAGAACCCACATGGCCAGAATACATCCTAGGAGACCCAGGCCTGTCTGTCCGAGATTCATGGCAAAGCCGTGACGAGCAGATAAGCCAGCTTGGATCATGAATTGGACGCCGAAACCCATAAAGGGCGTGCCGGCGAATGCCTGCGTGAGCCAACCCACGCACGCAATCTCAGTGCGCCGCCTGTTGGAGACATGATCAACAGCCGACAACCAGACAAGTTTCTAGGCTGATCACTTACAGATTGGAACCCCGGAAGCAATCCCAGTAATGAGCACCGGCAGAATTCTCTCTCTCGAACTGGGTTGTAACACGCATCATTTCGATGTGGGCGTCGAGGTCGAATTCAACATCAGCCTGCGGGGTGATCATGCTGGAGACAGCTTTCTTCGCCTCCTCGTATCGGCCATGCCTGACAAGCCACCAGGGGCTCTCGGGAGCAAAGTAGGTCCCAATCATAATGGGAACAGGCCAGATCTGTTTCTGTGAGCGTTTTTACTCAAACATGAACAGCAGGGTGTTCGGCTTCAGAACATACCCATTGCAGCGCGAACGGGATCCGGTAGGCCCACTCGTCCGAGCGTGAAAGGAGGCCGTTCAAGATGCCAATAGAAATAAGCTGACCGATGACCCAACACATATTTATCTGCATCTGTTTAGTATACTGTCATTCACCGCTCTATCGCCTAGTCATCTTACCCAAGAGGTCACGTAGTGGCGGAGGGCCAGAGGGCAGATGTCAGCCGCATAAGTGACGGCAAGGGTCTGAAAGATGCCCCACGGAATCGACTGGCACACCGCTCCCGCGACGAACATGGGAAGGCCAGTCGAGAAGAACGGGATAAAGATTGCACCGATCATTGCAACCATGGCAACCTGCATCGTCCAGCGGTATCCGATTCATTCGGTGATTATACCATTGATGAAGAGGCCAACGATAGATCCAGCCTGCGAATGATCTCATATTAGCCGATAATATTAGAATGCTGGAACTGAATTGGCTCACCTGGCCAGAGTTGTTAATGATGGTTTGCCACTGAGCGCTGATCAGAGGATTCCCATCCTTGTCTACCTGATCGCCAAAGCGTTGTTGGAACATGGGAAAGGGGTAGAAGTTGGACATCAGATTGGTATCATAGCCCTGGCAACGAGTGAGTGTAAGAACGGTTCTCGGGATTCATATTTACACACCTCCATGATGATAGCAAGAGAAACGATCAAAGAGAACATTATAGCCTTTGGCCAGAAACGCAGAGACTGACGAACAGTCATCTGCCGCTCAAGGCGCGTAGCGAGGGTTGCCGCATCTTCAACTGCTCGGGTGGGAGCTCCATGCTCAGCATTAGGGTGGTCCTGTTTCTCTGAATCCATTGAGAAGCTTGTTTGCTAATTGATAGCTGAATTGGACGCTGGGGATTTGTCGCTGATCTCCTGGTCGTTGGTCGGTAAACATCCATCCGTCAACTTGTGCTTCTAGCGGGCAGGTGCTTATATACTTATCGGGATGAGCACTTGGGACCACGATCCAGGAGCACCAATATACGGTGGCCTTTGGATCCCATGGGGAAACTTACCGCCCCCCTAGACTCGTGCGGGGATAGGCCTTGGGCTTCGCCGAGGCCGTAGGTGCGGCTTATTTCCATTTTGAGTAATAGGCCGGAGGTGGACTTGTGGCTGAACCTAGGTTGCATCGCGTAACAGTCGTGTCTTTCGTTCAAGAACTTATGGAAAACATCAGAAGGTTTTTTAGATCCCGTTTCTGGCTGGAAACACTGATGAAATGTCGAGATGACGGAATTGCCGGTGGCAAAAAATCAACAAGTCAAGCACCGATTCTACTTGAAATCCCCCACCATGGTCAAAGCTTCCTACAGCCTCCTGAACTTGAGCCGAGGAGCATTTAAACTACTAGGGAGGCTGATGGACGTATATGTTGTTTAAGAAAGCATATTGTTCTGCAAAATGATCCTTCTGGTAGCAACAGACGACGCAAGACATCCGAGCAGAGCACCTCAACTTTTCTCCGTAGACGTGGCGTACTTCAGTTGAACCTTCTGCAGTACAGTGCCAGTCTGACCATGATGTCGATTATAGAGTACTTGTTTATGAAAAGAGAAAAAATTGACCTGTTATGGCTATATGCCTTCTCATTTGACGCCAACCCTCTAAGTCACGTCGGCGCTTCGGCGAAGTTGGCCGGCCGGGTCCGTGGGCTGGCTTCTGCGGGGAAACGAAGACGCTAGCTACCGCCGTGGAAGCGAGCTGGGCCATGACTTGGCTGCGGGCGTTTACTTAAAAGGGAGCTTGAACGCATGGCCTGATACGACACTCCGCACATCCACCAATTGACCCAATGCCCGGCTCCTCAACGTTCAAACAACCCGCTTTGCGTAAGTGACATGATCGTCTTCAAGATCGGTTCTCAAGATGACGGCAAGAAACAACTCCATCCCGCCCCTGGCCGGGCATGCGACAACTGCAGATACCGGAAGATGAAATGCGACAGACGAGAGCCGTGCGGTCCCTGCCAGGACACACAAGTGCCCTGTTCATATGCATCTATGCCAAAGCGCAAAGGTCGACCGCCTCGAAAGGATCGACAGCAAAGCAAGAGGAAGCACCAGCAGGCTCAACTACGGGATCAACCATCACCAGCTTCAGCATGTTCATCATCACCCAGAAATGGACTACACAACCCTCCGGGCTCCGGCTCGAAGGTGGCAATCACCTCCCCTCCGAACGATTTGCCAGGCCTAAGACACTGGAATCGTGCTGGCACTCAGTTCGAAAACAGCCTCGAAGCCTCCACCTCGGCAGCATCAGCTGAAAGCATGCCACATGCCGGGGGTGGCCCATTCCCTATTCCGTCCAACTCATTGGAAAGCCACCAACCTGGTCTGGAGGCACAACCCCAGGAGCTGAACATCCCAACCCCATATCCCCTCTCAGAATACGCCCATTGGACAAGGGTGTTTCTTCTACGACTGTATTCGGTCTTTCCCATCATGGACCCAGGCTGCTTGCTCAGCAAACTAGCGCTGCCACAGGGGCTTGTGTCACCGAGCCTTGGCAGGTTCTTTGCCGCCATGTCCGCTGCTGTCATTGTTCAGTTGAATCTCGCAGACCCAAACGTGGACGGGCTCGACGTCGCTCAGACTTCTGGACAGGTATTGTCCATGCGGCTCGCGGACAAGTACATCAGCCAGTGTTTCGCTGGTCGTCATGACAGGTCTTTCATCGAAGATGCGGATGAATGGACGGTTATGGAGTCATTTTTCATCTTCTCCTATTATGGAAACTGCAACAAGAGTAAGCAGGCGTGGTACCACTTGAGAGAGGCGATAAGTTTCGCTCTAGCGTTGGGCCTGAACCGAGAGGAGTCTTACAACGACCCGAGCTTGGAAGTCAATGAACGAAGGAGGCGCCTTTACTGGTTGCTTTTCATTACCGAAAGGCAAGATAATTCCCCCAAACCTGCTACTTCTGACATGCTGCTGACTGGTGCGCTAGGGCATACTGCCTTCAACACCGAACAACATCCATATTGAGAGCATCCATCGCCTTGCCCAGGATATATGATGGCGCGAATGAGCCAACGCTGTCCGGCTTTGTCAAGTTGGCAAGGCTGTTCAACACCATAGACACTGATTTTGTATGCGCCTGGAGCGAAGGTTGTCTCAAAGGAACCAACGACTCAGTGGCTGGACTATTAGATCCGGATCAATTCTCCACCATGTCTGTGGCGTCTGTCATTGATGAGACCCAGAGGGTCGACGTCGCAGTCACACAATGTTGGCTCCGAACTCTCGTTTGCCAGCTTCAGGTCCGTTCCAACGAGTTGCATGGCCGGGGGGCGGCCACTTCGGTACGTGCTGCGGCGCGCGACTTGCTTAATTGCTTCGGCGCTGCCAGGCTGGAGATCTTAGGGTCTCACGGTATTGGCATGGTAAGTCGCATATCGCACGGTGATGAACTATGAGCACGAACTAATCACACAATGCACAAACAGGAACAAAAAATATCGGATATTGCAGGTTTCCTCTGTGACCTATTGCCCATGCAACCACCAGAACACCTGATTGGGGATATGGATTCTATCCCTAATCTTCTGCACAGCTTCATGTGTCTGCTGGCCAACTTTCGAAACCAGGAGTCTTGCTACTTGGGTCCATTAGCCGAGAGAGCCACGGCGTTGCTGATGCAAAGAGGAATAGGCAGAGCTATTGAGCCGTGTGCCGAAGTAGACCAAGAAGGGTATGACAGTAATGATGAGGTTCCAGACGGGGTCTGGCAGAATGTCCCATAAGGGGCTTACTATCAAATGCAATGCGATTCATCAACCCTTACTCGAGGCTTGGAATCCTTCCCCTCAAATGTCATTGCCAAGCTGTGGCTGGTCTGGATCGACCGCACATTTCAGCGCTGTGTGTCTGGATCATCCCACAGATCCCAGAAAGCCCCTCTGCCCGACGATCCTTCATCTTCTCGGTAAAGTCGGGTGATCCCCAGGTTCCCCAAGCTATTCCCACAAGTTGCATTCTTGGGGTACTATGTGGTGCCTTTCCCAATCAGGTAATTGCCCGTCGAGAGACCAGATTCCAAGTGATTGCAATTCTACGAGTTTGAGAAAATCGCCATTCAGTATGCGACCACAAATAGCTGCGCTGCCGGCCACGGAACTTTTGGATTTCTCAAGATAGAGCAAGTAGCTTCCACGACCATCAGCACCATCATGTATCTCTCTTCATTCAACGCACTTCTCCTCCTGCTGGCGACGCTGTCTGGCCCTTCATCTGGAGCCTGTGTTCCCGGTGTAAAGACTTGGTGGCACGACAAATCCACCATCGACATCCAGAGACCTGCGGCGCCTGATGAAGTTCGAAGGTCACGCAGATATGAAGTGTCCGTTTCGCCGGCAAGCACCGGCCGTTTTCAACGTTCCTTCGTGTACGAGTCCATCCCTCGCAATGGCAACGGGAAAATGTTCGATCCCGCACAGACTGGCAAGGAGTATAACCTCACCGATGGCGATGGCGTCACTGTTGAGATAGACGCCGGGATTAGCATGGCCTGGACTCAGTTCCAGTATCGCAGAGATGTCGACGTTCGCATCGTTTCTTCCGATGGGTCATCACTTGGTCCGGCTTCGAACGTCGTCGTACGGCCGGTCGACCTTGGTTTCAAGGTTAGGAGCCCCCAGCCAGACACAGTCATCATTCAGGTCCCGTACCAAAAGTCAGGCGCCAGATTTTCTGTCGAGTTTCAGGATGATCTTTACACTTTTCGCTCAAATGGCACCGACTACGTGGCTGAGGGCGGCGTCATAGTCAGCGAAGAACCCAAGAATGCTCTCCTCATATTCGCGAGTCCCATGATTCCGGATGATCTTATTCCCTCGAAGACGTCAACGGGAACCCAAGTGATGAAACCGGGAAGTCTGACCCGGGAAGCATTGGGATCGAAGCCAACTCTGTACTTTGAGGCCGGGGTCTATTGGGTAGAGAAAGACGGCATCCTCGGGAAGGACCATATCAAGCTCTCCCCAAGCACACACTACATCTACTTCGAGCCGGGGACCTACATCAAAGGCGCTTTCGAATACACAACCCAGCACCCTGACTTCTACACCGTCGGCCACGCCGTAGTGTCTGGCGAAAACTATGCCTACATGGCCAACACGATTGAGGACTACACTGCCGTCAAGGACGACCGCTACAGCCTACGCATGTTTTGGCACCAGTCAGTCATGGACAATCAGACGTGGCATTGCATCGGACCAACCCTGAATGCGCCACCCTTCAACACGATGGATCTCCACCCCATGAACCACACACCGCACGAGGAGGACAACAAGGTGCAGAGCCACATCCAGGACTACAAGCAGGTCGGGGCGTTCTATTTCCAGACGGATGGGACGCAAATGTACAAGGGCACGGTGCGCGACGTCTTCTGGCACGTCAACGACGATGCTATCAAGCTGTACCATTCAGGGGCACAGCTCGAGGGCCTGACCATCTGGAAGGCTCGCAACAACGCCATCATCCAGATGGGGTGGAAGCCACGCGATGTCAGCGACGTGTCCGTCAAACATGTCCGACTGATCCACAACCGCTGGATCCAGCCAAACGCATACGTGCCGTCGGCTATACTAGGCGCGTCACCGTTCGACGCCGATCCAAAGCTGGTTGATCCGTCGCGCAAGATGTCGCTACATATCAGTGATCTTGTGTGCGAGGGTGTCTGCGCGGCTCTCATGACGATGGCGCCGCTTCAAAACTTTGACTTGCTCGTTGAGAATGTACACTTTGAAAAGATGCATGACGACGTGACGGTCAGACTTGGACACAGCGAGGTGGGAATGCATGCCGGGGAGAACATGAACAACTACACGCCTGGCCAGGGAAATCTGACCCTTGGGATCGTCATCCGGAACTGGACCATTGGAGGCCAGAGAGTGGATGGTACGAATTGGGGCGAGCATCAGCTGGGCCAAGTAAGCGTGCACCCAGACTTTGAGGGTGATTGGAGCATTGAGTGAGATGTTTCGGAACGATAGGAATCGGAAAATTCGTGCAGATATCAAAGAGAAAAAGAAGAATTGTCTGCTAAGACTGTGGTTCACAGGAGCCGTGAGTTTATGGGCCTGCGGGGGTTTCCGAAACCCTCAATCAATGACTGATCGAGGGCACGTGTATAGACGTAGAAACAATTACCATCTGAGGATTTGAACCATAGATTTTCCTGCGGCTTGGTGATTGCATCTTTGTTCTCCCAGACGGATAGCCAGATCAAAGGGTACCTAGGCAGTGTGAAATATGGTAAACCTGATGGGTATAGAGTTCTTGATTCAGGGGCTCGGTGAAGCCTCGGTCAGTCCTGTAGCGATAAGATAAGAGGTCGAACCTAGAGTTTGGCACGAGGCATGGGTAACAGCGGCCCTGCCAGCCTCGAAACTCTTCACCTTGAAATCCATCTTGATGCGAGCCCTCTGCCGCGCTCCAAGACCATGGCTCAATGCCTGCCGACCGCGCAACCAAGCGCTCCTCCGCACACAATGGCTGGCACGCACCTCCTACCACCGTGACCTCCTCACCCTCGCCATTGAAACCTCCTGCGACGACACCTGCGTAGCCCTCCTGTCCAAGAACCCCGACGGTGCTGCGATCCTCCACTACAACCAGAAGCGCACCTCTGACAACCGCGCCTTTGGCGGCGTCGTTCCCGTCATAGCGCTCGCCGGCCATGGCGCCACCCTCGGGGAACTCGTCAACGATAGCCTGCCGTTCCTCCCCGACGCAGAGAGCACGTCGCCGAATACAATCACGGTCCGCGGGCGGCAGAAGCAAAAGCCCGACTTTGTCTCCGTGACACGAGGGCCAGGCATGCTCGCCAACCTGTCGGCAGGCCTCAACACAGCAAAGGGAATCGCCGCCGCCTGGCAGGTCCCCCTCGTGGCGGTCAACCACATGCAAGCCCATGCCCTGACGCCCCGTCTCGTCACTGCCCTCGCGCGGGGCAGAACCGTGGCAGGAAACGGCGCAGCTCGACCTGCCGAGCAAAAGAGCACCGGGCCCGAGCCCGCCTTTCCCTTTCTCTCCCTCCTTGTGTCAGGCGGGCATACGATCCTCGTCCACTCCCGCGCGCTCAACGACCACCGTATCCTCGCCGAGGCAGACTCGGTCGCCATCGGCGACGCAATCGACAAGGCCGCCCGCCAAGTCCTCCCTGCGTCCCTGATAGCCTCAACAGACGACGTCATGTACGGCCGCCTCTTTGAACGCTTCGTCTTCCCGCCCGACGCCGACGGCCGCGCCATCGACTACGCCTACACCCCGCCCCGCATCCGCGCCGAGGAGATCGCGACATACCGCTCCCCGCACGGCTGGCACCTGACGCCCCCGTTCGCGACGACGCGGCGCATGCGCTACGACTTTTCCGGCTTCGGGTCGCAGGTGCAACGGATCGCCGAGGCGCGGCCCGACATGAGCGAGGCTGAGCGGCGGGACCTGGGCCGCGACACGATGCGGATCCTGTTCGAGCACCTGGCCAGCCGCGTCGTGTTGGCGCTTGGCAACGAGGAGATGGGGCTCGGAGACGTGCGGACGCTGGTTGTCGCTGGCGGTGTGGCAAGCAATCGATATCTGATGCATGTGCTTCGGGCGTTCCTTGATGTGCGGGGCTACAACGGCATCGAGATCATGGCGCCGCCTGTTGAGCTGTGTACGGACAATGCAGCCATGATTGCTTGGACAGGTATGGAGATGTTTGAGGCTGGCTATGAGAGCGAGCTGTCGGTGCACTCGATCAAAAAGTGGCCTCTTGATCCGACAGGCGATGATGGGGGCATCTTGGGTGCGAAAGGGTGGGTCAAGCGGAGGTAATGATGTATCAAGACTTGTATTATAGTGTACCACATGTAATGCTCGCCGAACGTTAAACCCATCATAGAAGTTGGACCTTGGCTGGAATAGAGATGAATCGCGTACAGAGCAAAGCAAATACTGATCCAGGTTGGAAGCACTTATAAAAAGCAAAAAGGATTGCTCCTTTGCCGTGTGCCGGCGTTGAAC
This sequence comes from Verticillium longisporum, assembly GCA_019188255.1. NCBI lineage: Eukaryota > Fungi > Ascomycota > Sordariomycetes > Glomerellales > Plectosphaerellaceae > Verticillium > Verticillium longisporum. Next base: position 4,804,966 of record JAETXT010000005.1, on the reverse strand, counting down.
CCCCAGCCCCTCCACGCGCCTTCCTTGCCTGCGCGCCCTGATTCGGACTTCCCTGAGGGTCTGTCCTAACGGGTATTTCTTAGGATTGTACCACTACACCATGCGTCACGGTATAGTGGTTGTTGGCAGGAGAACCACAAGCCAGGGCTAAGTACCGCAGTGTTCAGTGGCTGCCTAGCCGCCATCAAGGAAGGAACGGATGTATTCAAGCAGACGCGCAACACGATGTACACCTTGTCGTATAGCAATGCACCAGTAGGGCATGAGCAAAGCACGGTAATCATCCACGTCGACTGATGGAGCGCAACACAACTTGATTGATCCTAGTTTACAAGTTACAGTGGGCGCCTTTGCCCAACTCCCGCCCATCTCATAAACATGTCCATAAGCACGCCCCGTCCCATTTACTCCAGATCCGCCGTAACGTTGGAGAACTCGCCCTTCTCGAGCTTTGTCTTCCAGAAGATGGGGTTCGTGTCGCTGAAGCCGTGCTTGACCCAGCCGGCCTCCTTGACGTGGTACAGGTTGATGAAGCCACCAGAGTAGGCGTCCCTGTGGGTGGCGGCGAGGATGCTGCGGCGGCCGAGCTCGAGGGCCTCCTCGTCGGAGAGTTCGTACTTGTACTCAGCGTCGAGGACACCGTAGGCGAATGTCTGACCGGAGCCGACGCAGAAGAGGTTGCCGGCGAGACGCGTGCCGTCCGAGTCGACGTAGTAGAGCGCGGGGCCCTCCTCCTTGGTGACACCGGCGCACATGGTGCCCATGCTGAGGCCCATGCCCTTGTAGCTGTAGACGAGGTTGGCGAGGATCTTGGAGGCGGCGGCGACGGAGATGCGGCGCTTGTGGCGGAGCTCGTGGAGGCGGCACTGCATGCCGAGCCAGGCGAGCCAGTACTGGCAGTCGGCGGCGCCACCGGCCATGGTGCCGAGGAGGACAGAGTTGATCTCAATGACCTTCTTGACCGTTTGCGAGGCGATCCAGTTGCCGGCCGTGGCGCGGGAGTCGGTGGCGACGATAATGCCGCCCTGGAAGCGGAAGGCCAGCGTTGTGGTTCCGTGGGCAATCTTGATGGGGCAGTCGGGGTTCGAGCGGTCGTCTGTTGCGGCGCGGAGCCAGGAGGAGGGCTAGAGCTTGGTTGTCAGTCTATGAACAGGATCGGGATGGCAGCAAGAACCAGCTTACGTGTGCTACTGGGGGCATGGCGAACTTCAGGGACAGCGGGGGAGCGGCGCCCATGAGCTCGAGATCTTGCTCCTCCTCATCCCGAAAGGTGTTCTCCTCCTGGAACGCCGGACGGCTGTATCTGGAGACCAGGGCGTCCATCGTGAGGACGTGTGGATGTGTGTGTATGATTCGGTGTTATCCTGGTCAGGAATCTCTGTAGAGGGGAGCGATTCCGAGGGTGGCGTCGGTGAGTGGTGAGGTTTGACGATGGGGAGGAGGTCGTGATGAATGGATTGGGTTGATGTGGTGGTAGTTGACGTTGGCCGTATCGATGGATCCGAGCTCAGGCAGCTTTGGCTCGCGTCACGGATGGGAAGCTGCAGCAAGCTGACTGATGCCTTGTTGCCTGATTCGGTATGGCCGCCCATGCAGGTACTCGCTTCGGTACGTACCGAGGGGCTCACGTCCCAACGACTGCGTACATGTCACCACTTACGAGTGTCCAGATGAACGTGTTCATACCGACAACTGCTTATATTCCACGAAAGTAATAAATTTGAGTAAAAGGGTTCTTCTGTATTTTATTCCACCTCAAGATTTGACCCTGCAATTGAAGTACCGTGTGCACCTGGACAGGCCACCATGCGTGGTTGACTTCTCAGATGCTCTCTCGTCAATGAGATACTTTATCTTTCTTGCCTCCACAAAAGGCCAAAGCCATCGTTCCTCGCCGGCATTATGACCAGCGCAAGATAGTCACGTAATCCTTTTGGAGGCTGCTATTCAGATCAATATTTGTTGTAGTACTTCGAGGCGAAGTGAATTATGCTACCCAGCTGGCACCAGCTGGCTGTATCCACACTCGAAGAACTCGACAGCATGAAGCATCACCTCCGTCAGTCGTCACCATCTCATCAATGCTTGACGACTTTCATCGCCAAAGTGCCACCTCACATCAACTCCGAGCGCGCTTCAACTTCAAGAGAGATGCGCCCCTCAGTCCGTCGCCTGGCCGAGGCTACCAATCCCAGCCGCACCCTCGGCCGTCACGCCCCCATGCCACTCCTACCGCCTATCCCTCTGTATCGTCGCCTGCTCCGCGCCCATCGCAAGTTTCTGCCCGCCGAGATGCGCCTCCTCGGAGACGAGTACATCAAGTCTGAGTTCAGGGCGCACCGAGAGGTTGACAATCCCGCCCACCTGGTGCGTATCTCCCGCCGGAAGGCCCTCTCATCATAGCCGAGGTTGCACGAGCGTTACTGACAATGAACAGATTGGGTTCCTCTCAGAGTGGCAGCTGTACGCGCAGCAGATTGAGGGCGAATCCTGGGTCGGAGAGAAGATTGCGCCGGGCAAATTCGAGAAGCTGAGTGGTGAGTTCAGGTCGCAAATCACAAGCCAACCCACCCATGCGATGCTAACCAGCGACAGACGACCAAGTCGGCCAGCTGTATGAGCTCATGATGGCCATCAAGAAACGACATCAAGAGGGTGGCGGCGAGTCAGAGGCGTGACATCCGTCCCTCATCCTATCTGTGAAATCACCATCACCAAGCGACAAAGCATGTACCAAGTCTCAATCTGTATACCAAATCTTTTTGTACATCACGACGCTATTCCATAGACTTTCCCATAACCCTCAGCCGTCCCGCACTCGCAGAAAATGACACCAGCCTTTCAAGCTTCGCCCTGCAGCGCCTCGATGATCCAGTTCGCCTGTATGACGCTGACCTTTTTCGCGTAATTCTTCTGCGTGTACACATGCTCCAGGAACATGATGGCCTCCCTCTTCTGCCCGTGCAGCACGCTCGCCGGGAGGATGGCGACGACGTGCTTGCCCTGCGACGTGACGTAGCTCGCGTCCGGCGCCAGCACGGCCGTCTTGGACACGAAGCCGCGCAGGAAGCACTTGAGGAGGGACTCGGCCCGCTCGGGCGCCAGCGGCGCAAAGGGCTGCGGGTCCGGCGGCGGCGCCTCGGCCAAGAGGTTCTCCTTGAGACAGAGGGCTCGCAGCTGCCGGCGGATGTTCATGGCCGTCTTCATGTTGCGCAGGTTGACGCGGCGCTTCTTGCACCAGAGGGTGCGGTCGGCGTTCTCGGCCGCATAGAGCTGCATCGTCGTCAGGTACGTCAGTATGTCGCCCTCGCGGCGGTAGAGCTCTTTGCGCAGCTCTTCGGCCTCGTCGCGCTCGTTCTCCGACTGGAGCTGCATGAAAATGTCGTCGCCCGAGGTGAGGGCGGCGATCACGTCAATGACGTCGAGGAGGCAGTCGAATTGCGGCTTCGCGGCCGCCAGGAGGACGGCGCCAAGAGGGGCCGAGACGGGGAACGCTGCCATCTTGCGGCCAGCGGCGGTGATGGATCCGTCGTCTGCAAGGGCGCCGAGGCCGTGGAGGTGGATGAGGGCCTTTTCGATCGAGTCAATGGCGGGAGCATCCATGAGGGGAAAGGACAAAACGTCGTCGATGCCACGGGCCTTCATCGTGAGAACGGCGCCGAGAACATCAATGCGAAGAATTTCAGGGAGGTCTGTATCCTCGAGCGAGTTAAAGGCATCCTCGGGATATAGGCGGTAGCATTTTCCGGGACCTTCACGGCCGGCACGACCGGTTCGTTGTATGGCGGATGACTTTGATATTGGCTTCGCGAGTAGAGACTCCATGCCGAGGCGGCTGCGGTACTGCTTGACCTTGGCTTTGCCGCAGTCCACGACATACCTGACACCGGGAACGGTGACGGACGTCTCGGCAATGTTGGTCGCAAGGACAACCTTTCGCGTAAATCCGCCCTTGATGGGCTTGAATGCTTCGTGCTGCGCTTCGATTGACAATTGGCCGAAGAGAGGGAACACGCGAATCTTGGGTAAATTCGAAGCGAGAGTAGCAGCATACTCCTCGATGAGGCCCTGTGCCGCCTCAATCTCTTCCTGGCCTGTGAGGAAAGCCAGAATGTCACCAGGAAGAGGTTCTTCCGTGTGTATCCTGAAGATGGACTTGAGAAGAGAATCCTGAATGTCTGGGATCGCCCTAGGCAGATGAATGGTCTGCACCGGAAACTGTCGTCCAGGGATGCGCATCTCGCCAACAGAAATCGACTTGCTAGCCGAAGCCACCGGCACTTCCTCGCCCTCGAGGACAGGCGCTGCCTTTGAGAAAAAGTGTTGTATCCTCTCAACGTCAGCCGTAGCACTCATGATGACAACCTTCAACGGGATGCCGCCACGGCCCGACACGTCTCCTGAGAGGATTTGTTTTAGGAATCCTGACAGTAGATCGACATCCACGCTCCTCTCGTGGATTTCATCGACGATAATGGCGCTGTACTGCCTAAGGTGAGGATCATGCAGCAGCTCCTGCAGCAACATGCCCTCCGTCACGAACTTGATCTTCGTTCCCTTGGGTACGTTGTGATCGAACCGCACCGAGTAACCGACCATGCCCTCCGCCCCAGGCCGCAGCGGCGTGCCAGCCTCCTTTGCAACGCGATGAGCCAGCGTCGTGGCAGCGACACGCCGCGGCTGAGTGATGGCGACGACACCACCGACGGCAGCCTCGCGACCGTCATCGCCAACCTTGACCGTCTTGCGGCGGCACCAGGACTCGGCGGTCAGGAACTGCGGCACCTGCGTCGACTTTCCGGAACCCGTCTCACCAACGAGCACGACGACGTCGTTCTGGCAGACCTTGGGCTTGATCTCGTCGCGATGGGCCCAGATGGGGAGTTTCTTGCGGGACTCGAACAGGACGGGGTCTTCCTTCCAGCGGGACGTCGGGCCATTCTTGGCGAAGGGCTTCTTGTCCTTG